>CM046657.1:103526158-105926158 GCA_025594165.1 Tamias sibiricus
TGTTATTTACATAAATCTGACACTACAAGCACAGGGCTTCTGTGAACGTGTTTCAGATGTGTTAACTAAAGTTATTGGTTATATCCAAATGTTTTTATGATAGTAGTTCAGCATTCATGTGAGAAATTCAATTTAGAAGAAGTACAGAATAAAATTACTGGGTATCATGAAGCTAACTGCCTGGACAAAAGCAAATATTTTATTATCTGTTATAATAATTACACATTTTAACATTAGTAGTCTATCGTAGGACTTTTTAATAACAATTGCTGTCCCTGTCTGCCTAGACTATGGTGAGATAGTCAAGGGATTTCTCAAATGTCTGTGTACAACTTGTAAGTCAAAAATACATTGGATTTTCTACTTACTTTGTATATTCCTTCAGTAGTAGTATTCTTGTTAATTAGCATCTTTCATTGGTTATTTTAAAATTTACAAGGGATTTTCATATTCATTGTTATATCATATGATATTTATCTTTGAACTAGGCGAATTAGGCATTGTGAAGCATGTTTTAAACTATAAAAAATATAAGATACAGGGTGCTATGAACTGAATGTGTACCTACTCACAATTCTTACATTAGAATCCTAATCCCCCATGTGGCTGTATTTGGAAATAGGGCTTTTAGGAAACAGTTAAGATTAAATGAGACCAGAAAAGACAGGGTTCCTAATTTATAGGAAATTTATAGGTAAAGAAAAAGAAATCGCTCGCTCTCTTTCTCCCCCTTTCCTCCCCCCCCCCCCTTTTCCACAGAGGATTCCAGGGAGAAGACAGCTGTCTACAAAGTCAAAAGGAGAGCCCTCCCCAGAAGCAGTGCTGGAACCCTGCCCCTGGACTTCCAGCCTCCAGAAGTATGGGAAATTCTCTGTTGTTTTGACTACCCAACCTGTCATATTTTACTATGGCAGCCAGAGCACTAGGACACAGGAAATTTACCCCCAAAATCTCTTTAGTTTTGGCACCAAATGAAGAACCCTGATCCCTCTCTTGTTCCAGTTTTATTTCTACCAATATGCATCATCTCTTAAGAAATCATCGACAAGTTGGGAGTGATTTGTTTTTGCTCAAAGAGTTACATGAAGGGCAAGAAATAAATTCATACTATCATTAAAAGGAAGAAATCATTGCACAGAGAAAAAATAACTATTTAAGTGGAAGAAATCCTATGGCCTTTGAAAGATGTAATGTTGGTGGTTTCCCTTCATCTTTCCTTTTTATGGTTGTGGGAAAGAAATTGTCAAGAGAACCATTCTAGTGTGCCCTGAAATCTCTCATGGCCTCTTTCCATTCTGAGGCTCCCTCTAAGGTAGTCTTCCTGCCCCAAACACCAGCCATCCCAAACTAATAATTAAACAAGCTAGGGACCTCAGGTGAACCTCGGCTTCTAATACAAGAATGAGCAATACCTTTTCAGGTCAAATATGAGAAGGCATATTGGACTTAGGAGAGGGATTTTAAAGCACTCAGACCTGTTTTGTACTTATGAGAACTTATAAGAACTTACTTATGAGAACAGAGAGATCTAAAATGTGGTAGTCAGAACATAGACTCTGAATTTAAAAACTATTCCTTTACTCTTAAAATGACCATGGTTTGCTTCTGAAGAGGCAAAAGCTAAAAAATAATAATAATAATAAAAATTTTTTTAAAAATTTAAAAAAAAAAACAGAACATGCAGAAGAGGGAGAAAGTACGAAAAGCAGAAGGGAGAGGATATTCTAGATGCTAGATGTTTAAGAAACAGCATGAAAATGTTCTATGCTTCAGTTATAGTTTGAACATGATCCCCAGAGGTCATGTATTGGAAGCTTGGTCCACAATATGGTGATGCAGACATGGTAGAATCTTTAAGAGGTGAGGCCCAATGGACAGTAATTAGGTCATGGGGCACCCCCCTCACAAAAGACTAATGCATTCTTAAGGAGTTGAATTAGTTCTCTCCCAAGCAATTTGTTTAAAACCAAGGCCACCCAGTCAGTATGCTTGGCCCCTAGTACACACAGCCATTTCCCTTTCTACTTTTCTGCCATGTCATGACATAGGCAGGGAGGCCCTCACCAGAGGCTGAACAGATTCAAGCTTCCTGATCTTAGACTTCCAACCTCCAAAATGATGAGCTAAGTAAAACTTTTATTTATAAAGCATCTTGATTCAGGTATTTTACTATAGCGACACAAAACGGACTAAGAAAGAATGTGACTCAACAGAATTAAAATGTGTGTTAATGTAGAATTGGTGGGTCTATACTTGCTACATTTATTTACAGTGCTTTGTCTTTTAATTTATAACTTTAGCCAATATTTTAATAATTATAGTTTAATTGGTTCTGTTATAATGTAAGTTCACTTTTCCTTGCATGAATTCAAATTTGTTATGATTTGAAATGGATTTCAAAGATTTCATGATATCCACGTGATCTGAGAAGACTTCTTTCTCTTAACACTATGTCTTACGTGGCTGCAATTCCCATTCTTGAGATACCATTAAGCAGACTAGGAAACTTGTTTGAATATCAGAATTCCACTCTGCATCCCCATGTACCCACTTGCTCTGCCAGTGCTGGGAGAGTACAGAAGCTGCTGAATATCTTTTTAAAAAAAGTAACTGGCCTATAATAACATTGGAATGGAAGTACTGGAAATAGAACACAGAGATTGGAGAAATTTTTAGACCTGGTGGGCAAGGGAGAAGGAGGAATGAATAAATGGTGAAGTCATTGTGGGTGGATGGAGTAATCCTAGAATAAATGTTTTGTAAAATTCCCTGTCTACTTTCACAGTATCTCTATCTCTGTACACTTTGCATGATCAGTTTGAACTTTGTTAGGCACCTGTACTTGGTGATTCTATAGCCACTTTGTGCCTACTTCTTTTTAGTATGCAGGCATTTGGAACACAGACTTAAGTTTGAAACAAGGCTCTACCACTTATTACTCATACGACCTTGAACAAACTACTTACCCTCCCTAGAATTTCATGTCTTCATCTGTAGAGTGAGAATGGCACTCACCTCATAGATTGTTTTGAAAATAAAATTTCATAAGGCATTAAAAGTAATTGGCAAATTGTCTGACCACACAAATCACATATCCCCAACAGATGTTAATCTATTATTATTTTCAATGCTAATCACATTGTATTTTAATGGCTGGTTCATGTGTTTCCTCTGCTATAATTTGAGATCTGCTAAGGCAGAGAATGTACTCTATTGATTTTTGTCTACCTGTATCTAGCATGGTTCTTGGCATGTAAAATTAGATAAATAAATCAGTCAGCAAGTATTCAATAAGAATTATAAGAATAAATTTTTAAAATAGAGTTTGATAGGGCCCCCAAAATAATCTGAGAGCTAATTAGGATTTATGACCAAGGCTTCATAGTTTAGTCACTCATTTATTCAGTCAATCAGTCAAAATATTTCCACTGAGGCAGAGGTGGGGGCAATCAGAGAAAAGTGGCTTCTGCCTTGTTCTTGCTATTTGACCCTGTAGGCAGGGGAAATCATTGCAAATTTTTTAAGCAAAAGAGTGATGTAATTAAAGATAGACAATTGGATTGGAGACCAAAGAAGCAAGATCAGAGTATATAATATTTTTATAATTTATCAAATTATAAAAAGAATCAAGAAATATTGTCATAAAATCTATTTAAGGGCAGATATAGTTACCTGGGGACTGTTGAACCTGCAGACATGTCATTTGACCTACAAAGAATTTTTTCTAACTGCGTGAAAGACATAGTTTTTGTCTTCAGATGGGCCAGAAGCCCTTCAAGTACCCCAGTGCCCACCAATACCTGCTGTCATACATTGGGCCCCTCCTGACTCACTGATAGATGCTAAATGAGAAAAAATAATGTCCTGATTTTCCTCCTCCATCCTCAAATGCACCTTGTAGCTCAGAGCCATTTCTACTACCTAGACCATATTCACTTGTACATTCAGCATTTACATACTCATAAATTTGTACTTTTAAAATTTTTGTCAGATGCAGCTGTCTAAGAAACATATTTTTCTTCTTTTTTCATAACTAAATGAATTGCTTATTTCATGACCTCCTTCTACCTGGTGGCAAAGCTTGCCAGTTAAAGACCACCCTCCCTTTTCTTCTTTTCCTAAAAATTAATTTGAAATACTGGAAGATGAGCTAACATCATGGACTATTTGTATGTGGGTATTCAAAGAAGGGTGGATTTGAGGCTTAATCACGGTCATCAGCCTCAAGGGGCATGGGTTGAGAAAGATTCCTCCACAGCCTGTCGACAGGACCGTCTCCCTACATAAGAACCCATTCCTCCACAGCCTGTAGACAGGACCGTCTCCCTACATAAGAACCCATTCCTCCACAGCCTGTAGACAGGACCGTCTCCCTATATAAGACCGTCTCCCTACATAAAAACACATGCTCTTCCTGACTGGAAGACTCTACCTGGACTCCATGCTCACTAGCATGCATGCTTCTCCAGGCATGGGGATATTTTCATGACCCCTTACTGCCATGCCTTATCAATGCAAGGCTCACATTCCATGTTGTAGAGTTCCGGGTCTGTCTTCTGCACATCACAGAAAATTCTTATCATCTATCATCCTCTCCCTTCAGCTCTTGGAGCTGTCCTGTGGTGAGAGATGCCTGCCTATATCTCTGTCTCTTGATTTGTTTCTAATTTACTCTGCACTACCTTTACTGTGGAATCTTTATTTATTCATACTGATTTATCACCAATTTTTCAACACCCACTGCTTATATCAGAGTCCTGTGCTTGATGTTCAGAAGATCCAGGCACTTGCAATTCAGTACTCTCCCATGTTTTGTTTTAAACTGTTATCTATGTCAGAGGCTTCAATGTCTATTTTGACTCTCAAAGGCTAGGCACTGAATTCTTCCCTTCAGAATTTTGCAATAAGGAGTTACGGGTAGCTAGCCCTAGCTAGTCACCAAGGTGAAATTAGAAGGGATTGTGCAGGTGGCTCCAGAGGACCAGGGAGCTGATACTCATTGTGTTATCCTGATACATATGCATATGAATATGTATCAAACACACACACAGGTATAAAACACACACACAGGTATAAAAAACCCAAAAAAGTTACCAGAGAAGCCAAAATAATTTTTTATGCTTACTTTGTCCTTGTCAAGAAGGGAAAGGAAAGGAACTAGTACGTATTAAGTGCCTGTACTATGTGCCAGACACTTTGTTAGTTGCTTTTAAATAAATTACCTTTTTTTTTTTAAGGATGAAAAATAACTTGTTTTTACATTGCCCCTAAATGTACTATTGCTAAGTTTTCTCTAGCCCAGCCATGCAGTTATGATTTGGATCTGAAATATCCCCCAAAGGCTCATGCATTGAAGACTTGGTCCCCAATACAGTAATGTTCAGAATTGAGGCTTTTAAGAAATGATTGGATCATAACCTCATCAGTGGATTCATCCATTGAAAGATTTATAGCTGAATGGACTTTGGGAGGTGATGGAAACTGTAGGCTATGAAAAATGGTTGGAGAGAGCAGGTCCTTGAAGGCATGCACTTGGGGACTATATCTTGTCCACAGCCACTTCTTCACACCTCTCTCTCTCTCTCTCAGCTGCCACAAGGTGAGCAGCTTTCTCCTGCCACACCTTTCACCATGATGTATCAGTGTTAGAGCCAGCCCATTATGGACTGAAAACCTGAGCCAAAATAAAACTTTTTAAGTTGTTTTTCACAGGTACTTTATCATAGTAACAAAAAGCTGACTAACGGAAAATCCTGCCAGGAAAAGAAATTTGACAATTTACTAGAATGTCCTTGAGCCAAAGCTCTTCATGACTTGCCTTCCAGGATTTAATTTTCACTGCTCTTACTCACGTTTATCACTAGAATCAGGGGCATTCCAAGAGGAAAAACTAGCTCCTTATCCAGGTTATCTGGAGGAGACCAGGGCGCACCAACATCACACTAGAGCTGAACCTGAGGTCAGTTTAAACTTAGGCTTTACTCTAACACTACCTCAGGGCCAATCTGGTATGAACCTGTCTTAATTACAAAGTCAATGTGATTATTAAGAATGTCCTCTGAGAAAAAGTAGGCCCAAATCTCTATCATGTTGGATTAGGCCCCAACTTCCTCAATAAGACCCCTATAGTGCAAGAATTAAAACCAAGAATTAATAAATGGGATGGATTCAAACTAAAAAGCTTTTTCTCAGCAAAAGAAACAATCAGTGAGGTGAATAGAGGACCTACAGAATGGGAGCAAATCTTTACCACATGCACATCAGACAGAACATTAACTTCAAGGATATATAAAGCTCTCAAAAACCTTTACACCAAAAAAACAAACAACCCAAACAATAAATGGGCTAAGGAACTGAACAGACACTTCTCAGAAGATGATATGCAATCAATCAACAAATATATGAAAAAATGCTCAACATCTCTAGCAATTAGAGAAATGCAAATCAAAACTACTCTAATATTTCATTTCATGCCAGTCAGAATGGCAGGTATCAAAAACACAAACAATAATAAATGCTGGCGAGGATGTGCAGAAAAGGGCACACACATACATTGCTGGTGGGATTGCAAATTGGTGCAGCCAAACTGGAAAGCAGTATGGAGATTCCTAGGAAAACTTGTAATGGAACCATCATTTGACCCAGCTATTCCACTCCTTGGTCTATACACAAAGGACTTAAAAACAGCTTACTACAGGGACACAGCCACATCAATGTTTATAGCAGCACAATTCACAATAGCTAGATTGTGGAACCAACCCCAATGCCCATCAGCAGATGAATGGATGGGGAAACTTTGGTATATATGCACAATGGAACACTACTCAGCACTAAAACAGAATAAAATCATGGCATTCGCAGGTAAATGGATGGAGTTAGAGAAAATAATGCTAAGTAAATTTAGCCAATCCCAAAAAACCGAAGGTCAAATGATTCCTTTGCTATAATGATAATGAATTATAATGGCAAGAGAGTGGGGGTGAAAGGAATGAAGGAATATTAAATATAACAAAGGGGAGGGAGGTGTGGGGGGGGGCAAGGGGATAGGAATAATGGCAGAATGAGATAGACATCAATACACTAAGTACATGTATAAAAACACAAATGGTGTGAAAATACTTTATGTAAAACCAGTGACTTGAAAAACTGTGCTCTTTATATGTAATATGAAATGAATTGCATTCTGCAAGCATGTATAACAAATTAGAATAAATAATTTAAAAAAAAGAATGTCTTCTGATCCATGTTTTTCATTCATTCAAAACATATTGAAGTGCTTGTTCTATTATGTGGTAGAAATCCACTCATCGCATATGCAATGCCTATCATTTAGAAATTGTTAGCTGGTCCCAGGTATGTCTGTTTCATATAAAAACAACCATTAAACCATTAATCAAGCACTTTAAATAACTAAGTAATTCTTCTAAACAATGCCTCCCCACAAGTTGCACCCCCAATTTTTTACATTGAATTTTTTTCTCCCAATTAATTAATTAGTTTGCTGATTTAAGAATGGATGAATTAGCCGGGCGCGGTGGCGCACGCCTGTAATCCCAGCACTTTGGGAGGCTGAGGCAGGAGGATCGCGAGTTCAAAGCCAGCCTCAGCAATGGCGAGGCACTTAGCAACTCAGTGAGACCCTGTCTCTAAATAAAATACAAAAAAAGGGCTGGGGATGTGGCCCAGTGGTCGAGTGCCCCTGAGTTCAATCCCCGGTACCACAAAAAAAAAAAAAAAAAAAAAAGAGAATGGATGAATTGCCAATGACTTTGACAGATGAGATGACATCCTGGGCTCTACTGCACCCTTTGCAATTACTGGAAAGATTCAGATCCAACACCAGAGATCAGTAAGCAAGAGTGGCCTGAGTTCTAGCCAGAGGTCGAAAGGGCATTGTTTTTGCTGCAGAAAATTTCATTAGACTCCAGAGTTTCTCATTTGGAAGCCCCATAATTAGTTTACTAACATCTTTTTAAGTGACTAACTAAATAAGCACTAACATTAGTGAAACAGAGGATAGGACTGAAGTTTATTAATGCTGCTGATAGCATTTTTAATTTGAGGTTTGCAATTATAGACACATCCTTTTATTTAAAACAAATGTCAGTCAACAAAGAGTTGTTGCTCTTTGATAAACTTGTGGAATTCCATTAATCATGTTTAATGATTTATATCTTTCTTAATGGTCCCAGGGAAATAATTTTCTTTGGAACCCATACCATCATAAAAATAGTCTCTTGAGTACTCATGCTGAGCAACTCTAAAAATGTCTTCCTACTTTCCAATCTTATTATCTGATGTTCTGTTTTCTCTGTATTTTACTAAGGAAAGTCATATATATATATATATATTGTGGTACCAGGGATTGAACTCAGAGGCACTCGACCACTGAGCCACATCCCCAGCCCTTTTTTTGGTTTTTATTAGAGACAGGGTCTCACTGAGTTGCTAAGTGCCTCGCCATTGCTGAGGCTGGCTTTGAACTCGCGATCCTCCTGCCTCAGCCTCCCAAAGTGCTGGGATTACAGGCGTGCGCCACCGCGCCCGGCTTATAATATGTATTTTTACCATCATCATCATCAAAAAATTTCAATATGAGTTGTGACTATATCAAGCAACTTAGAGCAGAGAAGTGGAAGATACAACATATAAAACCAGAATCAGTCAAACCTGGCAAGTTGTAGGCTTGTATGCTAAGACCACACACATCTGAAAGCAAAGGACCCATTTTAATTTCTGATTCAGTCTGGTTCACAGCCTGGTTCAAATTCTTCATTTGTTTTTTTTTTTTTTTTTTTTCCTTCCCTGTGAAATGAAAACAATACCTATTTCACAGAATTTTTGTGGGAATAAAGAGTTCATTAGTGAATGTGTGTCATATCTAACAGTGCCTGCACTACTCCATGAGCATAGACTATACAAAATAAAATTTCTTCCTACCTTTCTACCTCCCCTTCCTAAGCCATGTGCAGGGTTTTTAAGATAACAGCATTTTTTTTTTTTTTTATTTCAATCTAGAGAAAGAGAGACTCCCAACAGAATAGTTAAGTTCGCGGAAGGTAGTTGGAACACAGAAATTGGATATGAGGATAATGATGGTTTTCAATATGAGACAGGGTGAGGGCCAGGCCCAGCTCCCAGACTGATAATGATGTGTAAGAATGAGCTCCCATTGCTGGGAGGTGACCTGGCAGAAAAAAAGGCAGGGCCTCAGTTTGGAAGGGCATAGAGATACTGAATAGAAGTCACAATCATTATCAGGGTAGAATGTCGGGAATACATCTTAGAGCACTTAAAGTAGATTTTAAGGACAAAAAGAATCCCTGTTACCCAGATTCATGCACACGGAGGAGAAATTAGTGCTTCAGAAAGAGACAAAAACCCAACATGAGAACTGGAATGTCCCACGAAGGTCAGACTGCAGCTAGGTGACTCAAAGTCAAATCTCACAATAGGACAGGACTGAATCTGCAAGTGAGAATTCAACAGCCTCAGATCTGGAGCAGAACTAGAAAATAATGTAGATCTGAAAAATACGTGTTCAAGATATCAGAAGTCTAACAAACAGACTTGGTTGTATCTCTGTCTTCTAAGGTCTTCTAAAACTGAAAGACAATGACAGCACTACCACTGTAGGGGAATATATTGGTCATTTGTTAGCAAACTCAATACATAAAATGTTAATTTTCATGCAAGGAGAGGATAAATTCCATGGCAGGTTAGTGGCAAAGAGGGGTTGTTGCAGGATGTGGGGGTTTTGAAGCTATTTGGGTAACATGAGATACAGGTGTGCAATGAGTTGTACTTTTTAAATATGAAATATAGATTGAAAAGGCTCAAGTGCAGGAAGAAGATTAATAAGTACAAAAGATTTAGCTGATTTGTATAAGGACAAAGGATATGAAAATAGTAGGAAAAGATATAAGAATTAAGGTAATCCAGACATCAAAAGGCATGGAATATGATAAATTCAAGGTAGTCCAACCACAGAAACGTATTCAACTTTAATTTTTTCTAGGACTAATAGAAATCCTTCAGTTCTATGGCAGCTCTCATCCTCAAATTCTTATTAACCCTTTAAAAGACAGCATATTGGCAGAGGGGGTAAAGATAATAAATGATGTATTCTACACATCCCCGACCTCCAAAAGAATAGATGGAATTAGGTTTAGGCTGCCTTTCCACTCATTCCTAGAAAAATAGAGCCATGTTCATTTATGTACTAATTGGCCAGTTCAGGAAAAACACATATTCATGAAAACAGGCATCAATTTTATAGTGGAAGCAGCATGCCTGTGTTAAAAATGACCTCTTTAGAGATGACTTATAGTAGATATTTAAGAAAGGTAAGAAATTATTGGTTAAAGGTACAGGATTTTTATTCTATGTATTATTTTATCCAGGTATGTGAAATAAATTCTGTTGAAACCTGCCAGGGCCTTCCCACTGGGGCTCCATAAATAAGTCTGTAAGCAGAATGTTTATTTGGGTCAAGAAGCAAAGACACTAAACTAGAAACAAAGCTTTTAAACCAAAGCCCCATAAACTTGAAAGAATGTTTTTTGTTGAGTCTTCTAACCTCTCCTTTCTTCTACATTTTTTCATCCTATTATTCTGGTCCTCCACAAACCTTTTAAATTGTAATACTTAAAGCCTTACCTGGCCTCAATTCCTAGCAGGTAACTGATATTTTGAAGATCTCTGTGACCTCAGAGAGAAATTATCAAAGAGAAATTATCAAATTTTCCAGAAAATTGATTTCACAACTTATTTTTGAAAATAAAAATTTCATAAATTAAGAAATAAATATAGTAACTCTTTTACATTCAAAGATACAAAACTAATGACTTGGACTTTTGTTACATAAAGTAATTCAAAATTTTGTGAACAGATTATGCCCAGAATAAATGCTGCAGCCTGAGGCACACTAACTAAAGATTCTGCTTTCAAGAAGAAGACAAAGTTCCATGGAAAAGCCTATAGAGTGCATGAACACACTTTTTATGTTGTTTTTAAAGCATTATAGACTTGCAACTGACTGCCAAATAAATGTAGTGGATAGAAACCACAGTTATCTTTTGCGCATCTACCTTTTTATTTCCTTTCTGTAAAAGGAATTTTTTTAAGTTCATACACTCAAATGTACAAAGAAAGACCAGACCCCAGGCATTTCAAAAACATTTTGAAGGACTGGGATCAGGGAATGAATGATAAATGATAGCAAAGCAAGGAAAGCTGATACCTTGGCTTGCAGAAGGTAATACAAAATGCTGACAGTCCCCAGGAAAGTAGAAACTGGACTGAAAATAGGAATGATTACAAGGCCAAGGAAGAAGTTAGAAGCCTGGCTCTAGTTTACGTAACCAGGTAACTTCCCCTCCCTAGCTCCAACAGAAAGCAGGCTATTTATTCTTTGGAAAGCTAAGAAGAGGGAGGCCCAGAGCCAGAGACCCAGACAGGGTCAAGGGTTGAGATGAAAACAGACATTCTGGGAGAAGGCTGCATGCCTTTGTCTGCTCTCAGGATGCTGTCAAACAGGTTTGTACCCTCCAGAGAAGACAGAGGGGACTCCTCCCAGCCAGCCAACAGAAGAGATGGACAAAGGCACAAGTTTCCCAGTGAAATAGCAGGGTCTCTGCCCGGCCAACCCCATTGAGCCCACCTCTCCATACTCCCTGCCTTTCTGTTTTTTAGTGTCTTGATCTCAAAGAAACAGTGAAGAAACAGCAGGCAGGCATTCAAGGAAAGGCCCTAAAAATATTTTTAGAATCTTAGAAAATGATGCAAAGAGGAAACATTTGTGTTCAAAAATATAATTAAAATCCTCAAAGATATTACTCCTGGCAATTAAAGAATATAATGAGTAGAGTAAAAATATAGAAACTCAAAAAGAATCTTGAGAAAATTTCCTAGAAAGTAGAACAGAAAAACAAGAGGAAGGAAAACATGAGGAAGTTGGAGGATTCATCCAGAAGTTGGCACATCTGAACAATGAGAGTTTCAGAAAGAAAAGAAAGGAACTGGAAGAAAAGAAATGATCAAATTATTAACACAAAAAGATTTTGCGGAAAGAAAAGAAACGACTTTGAAGACTGAAAGAACCAAGTGTCAGTATAATGAAAACTGAAAACTGGAAAAGAATCCTAGATGCTTTAAGTGAAAACAAAATAATTAAATAAAATAAAAAGAAACAGAGTTTAAAATGCTGCCAGACCATCATGCTAAGTGAAATAAACCAATCCCAACAAAAACAAAAGTCAAATGTTTTCTCTGATATTCGGATGCTAACCCACAACAGGGGGAGGGGAAGAATCAAAGCTCAATGGATTAGACAAAGGGGAATGAAGGGAAGATATAGGGGATAGGAATAGGAAAGACAGTGCAATGAATCTGACATAACTTTCCTATGTGCATATATGAATACACCACAGTGAATCTCACAAGATATTAATTTAAAAAAAATAACTGGGTAAATGGCAGAAGGATCAATAGAAGGAAGAGAACAGGAGAGAGGGAAAAGGAAGTGGAAGGAGAGGTATTGTGGTCAGAATTAGAATAACGTATATTCCAAGCTTGCATAATTATGTCAAAATGGGATCTACTGTCATGTATAACTAAAAAGAACAAATAAAATAAAATTATCACACCACAGTGATGCATGCATACCCACATTTATAGCAGCACAATTCACAATAGGCAAATTATGGCACCAGCCTAGGTATACATCGATGGAAGAATGGATAAAGAAAATGTAGTATGTATACACAACAGAGTTTTACTTATCTACAAAGAAAAATGAAATTATGTCATTTGCAGGAAAATAGATGGAACTTGAGACCAATATGTTAAGCAAAATAAGTCAAACTCAGAAGGATAAGGGTTGTATGTTTTCTCTTATAAATGGAAACTAGAGAGGAAAAAGGAAAATAAAGGTAAGAGGAATCTCATGGAAATCAAAGGAAGATCACCAGAGGAAAGGGTATGGGGTGAGAAGACAGGATGCTGGGAGGGTGCTGGGGGTGATACTAGCAAAATTATATTGTTATATTGTGTGCATGTATGAATACATAACAATAAATCCCATTGTTATGTACAACTATAATGCACACAAAAAATGTGGAAAGAAAAAAAGAAGAGTGCTGCCAGACGCCATACCAGTGACACTAGGGGTGAGAATAAAGGACACATTCCGAGAAAAATTATTCACAATCAGAATTTTACTAAGTACTAATCAAGTAGGCAGGTAGACAATCTTGGTAGACTTGCAAATGTTCAAATATTTCACTTTTCCTTTCACCTTTTCTCAAGAAGTTAGTAGTAGAGACCTAGGAGATTCTCAAAGGGTTTTTTTTTTGTTTTGTTTTGTTTTGTTTTTGTTATTTTTATTGTTGTTTTTCAGCAGTGGGAATCAAACTCAGGGCTGGCTCATGATGGGCAAGTATTCTACAACTGAGCTACATCCCCAGGCCTACAAAATATTATTTTTAAAGTAACTACCTAGCTTAAGACAATAAATAATTTTTAAACTATTCATATTTTCAAACTAACTGTACTCCCATCACCAATATATTAAAACATCCATCTTATTCATTTCATACTACCAACAGTATTGTTTTAAGTCATTAAGAGGAAAAACTAGTACCCTCTTAATGTTTAAATTGGCATTGCTATTTTAGTAAAATTGAGCACTTTCCATGTTTATTAACTGCTTAGATTTATTTAATCATGTCCTTCTTTTTGTTGAATGTTGTATGAGAGGGATCCCTTTTTTCCCTCTAAACAATTGGGACACATCATAGCTATTGTATAATTATCTTTTGTAAACTAGGTAGTTGTGCTTATTATTTACATTGATTTGGAATTTCCTAGCTTTATATATTTATTTTTCAGTGTTATGAATAACATCAAATAACTTCTCTTGAAAAGTAACTGGGTTGCATTTTTCTGAGAACTAGCATACAAAATAACATCCATTGGTTTAACAAATGTTTAAGGTGTGCCTGACATGTGCCAGGAATTGTTTTTTTGTTTTTTCTGCTCTTTTTACACCTGAAGACCCATTTTTATGGGTCCAATTTTGTTATTCCTTTGTAGAGAATCCCTTTCTATGCTATTGTTAAGAGTTTTGTCTCTCTATACTTGGATGTTAATATTTCGCTAAGGTATTATCTGCCTGTGAATTTCCTTTGATACATCTTTCTTGGAAACAGATACACCAGTATCTTGACAAAAAAAAATAGATATGTTCAAAATTTAATGAACCAACCCAATGGAATGCACTAGATTGTATTTGAAACCACCACTCTCTCAGTTCTCAATGTCCTCCCTTCCCTCCTTGTGGCACTGACATGGCAAATCCCCAACCCCAAAAGAACTCTTTC
The DNA here is from genome assembly GCA_025594165.1 of Tamias sibiricus. Taxonomy (NCBI): domain Eukaryota; kingdom Metazoa; phylum Chordata; class Mammalia; order Rodentia; family Sciuridae; genus Tamias; species Tamias sibiricus. The sequence goes on from CM046657.1 coordinate 103,540,540, forward strand.
AGCAAGTTTCTTGCCTTGTCTGTAATTCAAGCTATTTTTCATCCTAATGCATTTATGACTTCAGCAAACCATTCTTCCATGTGGTTCACTCTAGGTAAGGCTATTTCAGAAGCAGTGACCACATTTAGTTGATTTTTCTTTTTCCAGTCTTTCTCACCAATCAGCATGTTGCACAGTGCCTGGCACACAGTGCAGGGATATTTTTTTTAATTGGAGAATAAACTAACTGTAAGCCACTTGCTTTATTACAATATTAAGCATCACTGTTGAAAAATTTTAACACTCAAGAGTTTCCACTTCTACTCTCTATAAGTTATCTTTAATCTGAGGAATCGCTAAAGAATATCAATTCAGGTCATTTATCACAGTTCTTTAGGTGAGTAGAAAATATAAATTGGAAAATGACTTTTATGAGTTCTTCATTCATTCTAGAAGTCATCAGTACAAACCACAACCACAATGCCAGCAGTGTAGCATTGTGGTTAAAAGCTCTGAAATCAAGCTTGGAACTAATTATATTGCTGCCACTCACAGTGTGGCACAGCACAAATTATTTAACAACTATTAGCTTCAGTTTAATCACCTGTCAGTGGGAACAGTGTTTACCTCAGAGAGTTGTGCTAGCCAAGGTAGTGTTCAGGTGAAATGAACCAATAGGTTTATGAAAAGATGCTCAAGATCATTAAATATCAAGCAAATGCAAATAAGAACCACAAGGAGATACATGTCCCTTAGAATAACTGCTATCAAAAACAAAACAAAACAAAAAGTAGACAAAAAAAAAAATTGTGATGATGTGGAGAAATTGGAACCCTTGTCACTACTTTTTATTTTCACATTTTTTATTCATGCATTATAGTTATACATAATGATGGGTTTTGTTGTTACCTATTCACTTGTCCACTACTTTTGAAAATATAAAATAGCGTAGCCACTATGGAAAATAGTTTGGAAATTCATCAAAAAATTGAACAGAACTACTGTGCAATCCAGGAATCCAAATTCTGGGTATCTATCCAAAAGGATAGAAAGCAGAATCTCCAAGAGATATTTGCCTTCCCATGTACATCACAGCACTATTCATAATAGTTAAGATGTGGAAACAATCTAAATGGCCATTGACAGAGGAGTAAATGAAGAGTATGTGTTATGCACACGTGTGAAATACTATTCAGTCTTTAAAAATAGGAAAGTTCTGAGCTAGGTGTGGTGGCACACACCTGTAATCCCAGTGGCTTGGGGGGCTTAATCAGGAGGGTCATGAATTCAAAGCCAGCATGAGCAGTTTAATGAGGACCTAAGCAACTTAGTGAGACCCTGTCTCAAAACAGAAAAAAAAAGGGGGGGGGCTGAGAATGTAGCTCAGTGATAAAGTGCCCCTGGGTTTTACCCAATAGGAGGAGGAGAAAAGTTTTGTCGTGTCTAAATTCATGGAAGGACCTTGAAGATATTCTTTTAAGCCAGTCACAAAAGGACAATTAGTCCTGCTTATACTTACATGAGGTATCCAGAGTAGTTAACCTAACCTCATAGGTGCCAAGAGCATAACAGAGGTTTCCAGGGACTTGCAGGAAAGGGAAATAAGGAGTTACTATATAGCAAGGATAAGATTTCAGTTATACAAGATACACAAGTTCCATAGATCTTCTGTACAACATGTGCTTATGGTCATCAAGAATATATTGTATTGAGGAGTTGTTTTAAAGGGTAGATCTCATGTTATGTTTTTGACACGATTTTAAAATATTAACTTCAATGGAGCACAAATCTAAATGTAAGTGCTAAATAAAGCTGTAAAACTTGTTAAAAAAAAAAAAGAGTGAATGTTCACGAGCTTGGGTTAGAGAAAACTTTCTTACACCAAAAGTACAAGTGGCAAAATAAAAATTGAATTTTATTGGGCTGGGGTTGTGGCTAAGCGGCAGAGCACTCGCCTCACATGTGCGCGGCCTCAGCACCATGTAAACATAAATGCATTGCATTGTGTACAACTAAAGCAAATAAATATTTTAAAAAAAGAACCTTTATAAAAAAAATTGAATTTTATCAACATTAAAACTATTCTTATTCCAAAGGGTACTATCAAAAAGAGGAAAAGATACCTATGAATGGAAAAAAATATTTCCAAATCATAAATCTCATTAGAGACTTATGTCTAAAATACATAAAGAGAACACTTGCACCTCAATGATAAAAACATAAGTAACCCAATTTTTAAGTGGGCAAAATATCTACATCAGGATTTTTCCAAAGAAAATATATTGATAGCAGTATGGCAAATAATCACATGAAAATATTTTCAACATTTTTCCATTAAGGGAATTCAAGTCAAAACCACAATTGGACAGCACTTCACCCTGACTAGAGCTTCTCTAATCAGTTAGACTGATGATAACAAGTGTTAATGAGGATGTAGAGAATTTGGACCTCTGCTGGTGGTAGTGTCAAATGGCGCAGCCATTTTGGAAAGCAGTCTGATAGTTCCTCAAAATGTGAATAGAGTGTTATTATTTGATGTAGCAATTTAACTCCCTTGGTACATACTCAAGAGAAGTGAAAACAAACATCCAGATGAATGTTCATGTCAACATTATTCATAGAAGTCAAAAAGTAGATGCAATTCAATTCAAATGTCTATCAACTGATGAATGTATAAACAAACTAGACTATATCCCTTCAGTGAAGCATCATTCAGCAACTGAAAAGAAAAAAAAAAAAAGTTCTGATAGACACCACAATATGGATGCTAGAGTTTGGATCTGGAACATCCCCCAAAGGCCCTTCTATTAAAGGCTTAGTCCCCAGGATTGTGCTATTAGGAAGTGGTGGAACCTTTAGAAGGAATGTCTTTAGGTCCTTGGGAATGTGCTCCTAATGGGCAATTACGAGATTCTAGCTGGTACTCTTTCTCTTTGGCTTCTTGGCATAAGATGAGTAGTTTGCTCCACAATGTGTTCCCCACTGTTTTCATCCAACAAACTCATGAGAGGGCCAAAACAATAGGTCCAATGATCTTGTATTGGAATCTCCAAAGCTATTAACCAAAATGAACCTTTTATCTTATAATTTCATTCTATCTGCCATTTTATTATAGTGATGGGAATCTAACTAACATAAAAATGAATTTTGAAAACAATAATATAAAATTCTAAAATAGGCAAATCTATGGATACAAAGTGGATTAGTGGTTGACTAGGGCTTTGGAGTGTGGGGAGAAGTAAGGAATGACTGCTTATTAATATAGAGCTTTAGAAGGTGAATGAAAATGAAAATGTTCTAAAATTGATTGTGATTATCGCATAACTAAGAGCCATTGAACTATGCACATAAAATGGATGGATTGTACAGCTCATGAATTATATCTCAATAAAGCTATTAAGTATTTCAAAGAGGCACTTGTGTCCCGGTCCATGAGAATGTAAGGCCAGCAGAAAGAACCTTCACAACCCTGAAATTGAGCACTTCCTTCAATTTTGTGCCTTTTGATGCCTTCCTAGCTTCACTCTAGTATAGGCCATGGTTATGTGAATTAAACATCACACAAAAGATACTTAACACAAGTACATACCAAAAGCTTAGGCTGTGTTTACAGGTGTGATTATGAAATATCAAGAACTTGCCAGTCTCTGGACATATGAAGATAACAATAAATATATTGAGTACATGAACCAGTCTTTATTCCAAACACCTGTGAAGATTGGCTCATTAACCCAACCGTATACACTAGCAAATGGCACCACTTGCAAGAAATCTGTAGGCGGCTTGGATCCAGAATACTATATTAAACTGCATCATCAATAAGAGTATAAAGAAACAAGATACAATTTGTTTTCATTAAGAATTAATATCAAACCATATACATATTCATCAAGACTGTGACAGCATAACAAAGTTACTATGAAAAATCTCACATGGAATTTTTAAGTCCATCTGGAGATATGGGCAAGGCTTCAGAAAGGGCTCATTCCCTGCACTACCACCCTCAGGTTTGCAGATGAAAGAGAGCTTTCTGGGAACAGAAGGTAAAGATCACTCTAGGCAGGGTGAAAGTGAGCTAAGGCAGAATTGGAGCCAGTCTGGCAAGTTCAGGAAAATAGCATTTTGCTGTGGGGCAGGAAGAATGGAAAGATGCAGATGCTTGGAGTCATGCTAGTGTGGAGCTTGGTCTCAAGGGCTTTCTAGACCACATAAGAGTCTGAGCTTTCTCCAAAAGGCAAGTAGAAGCCAGAGGAATCCCTTAAACAAGGGTGCAACATAATCAGGAGGTTCAGGGGTCCTTCAAAAGTAAATTAAATTTATTTTGATTACCAAAAAAATAGACAAATATTTGGTGCTTTTCAAACTAAAGTTTGTTTTTTGTTCAGGGCTGTTTCTTGACTAATACCCAGAAATTGCTTGCTCTGAAACTCCCTTGTTGAAGTCCTTTAAAAACAGATTGAGTTTCCCTTTGTATGTTCATGACAACTGCTCTTATAATTTCTTTCATATAGCCAACATAATATTATGTGTTGTTTATTTGTAAATGCAATAGAAGCCCAACAAAATAAAAAGTGTTCCTTTTCTTGCACCATTTAGTTAAGTATTCCATTTCAACCTCTCTCCCTTACCCAAGATCTTAGTTTCAAGTTTCACTTAAGTAAAATTAGTTCAGGGTCAGTAACACTCCAGTTTTTTATTTATCTTAAACTTTGTGTGTAAAAGACAGTAGCTGAGTAAATAGGTTTTTGGGGGAATGTTTTTAGGCTAAAACCCTTGTTTATCAGTTTAGAATTTCTGGTCTACATATTTGGCTGCAGATTAAATAAGGAGAAACTTTCTGTCAAAGCCACTCATAAAAAACAACTCAATCCCCAAAAGGGAAAACATCATCTCCTAACAGCATCTGACCTTCTACAACTAGTTTCCTACATTGTCAACAATAGCAGGCAGGTTCTGACACTTCCCTCACTTCGGACAGCTGGCGCAGAGGGAACTCACAGAACTGGACTGTTTGCATCAATTGCTGAAAAGAAATTTGTGGTACTTGTTCTCCTACTGCTATCACAGCTGATACCACCTGGGCTAATGTCCTCTCTTTTGGTAGACCTTAAAGTCTTTACTTAAAACTTGTACTGGAGCTGCTTCTTATAATCCACCTGAGATAGAAAATGGAGCCATGCAAGGGACAGCAATTTATTTCAGTTATTTATAATGGCACTTTTTTTTAATCACTTAAAGATTTAAAATTTCTCTGGAGCAGAAAATATGGCACATTTTATGAATTCATAGATCACTAGGCTGTGGTATTTAAGAGGAAGCAAGGATTCAAGGATGTTCCAAGGTGTTTGGCCTGTGGGTTGGAAATCAGAACATTTGGGAGCTCAGAGAGGAAAAGGAGAAAAGGTTGAAAAGATAAGCCATGGTTAAATTGTGAAGGACCTCATACTTCATGCTAAAGAACTTGGACATTATCCTGTGGGCAGTAGGCTTTAAACACAAAAAGTGATACAGCAAGCTTTCTATTCTCTAAAAATAACTCTGGAAACACATTCAGGATGGAGTAAGTGGGGCGAGACTAGAGGATGAGAGAACAATATTGTAATAGTCCAGGTGAGATATAATGAGAGCCAGAAAAGAGTGTGGATGGCAGACTGATCTTAGTGTCTCCTGACCTAAAAATGAGGTTACTATAGACACACTAAGCAAAGGCGATAAATGACTATATGGACCATGCAGTGTCAAGCAGTCTCCATGGTGTCCTGATTCATCACCAGATCAATGCATTTCTTGCCTAGACAGCTTGAGAGATATATTGATGACCCCTTTTCAACACATCCAACACTTCTCAGGAAGTGTTTATACCACTACTTAGGTAAAAGGGCAATACTTTGCCTAGACTCTATGGTTTAAAATTTTTTTATTTGGGACTGGGAATCAAAAAAAATGAGTGCTAGTCCTTATTTGGTCTCTGGCTAAATCACTTCATTATTTTTGATCCTGATATGTTCATCTCAGAAAGAGGTAATTTGGTTATATAATTTGGTTATATATAGTGTATATATATATATATATATATATATATATATATATATATATACACTCCAGACCTGACTTGTCCAATACCCCACTGTTACAGAATAAAAGACCTTGTTGTAATATTAATTTGTTATCATCCATATGCATTACTATCCTTGCATCTACTCAGTGAGCATCTTCAAGCATATGGTATATGTCAAGATTGAACACACTTTGAACTGAACTTTTGTTTAAGAGTGATGAAGTGGTAAATTGCTTTCATATTTTAACTCTGTCTTTTGCTGAACAAGAAAATAATATACAGGAACCATTGCCATTTTGCCTGTATTCTTATGTGAGAAAAGGTAAAGTCAATGATGGATTTCTTTAAGCAGCAAAAGTTCTTGTTTATAGTTTATATGTAATGAATGACCTTATCTCATCTTTCTTGCTAAGAAATAGGACAAAGAGTTTCTTTAATTTTTTAATTAAATATTGGCTTCTTGCCTTTTTATTTTTAATAGTCTTCATCTCCTAGAAAAGTTTTAGGTTCATGTTGCTCCACACCCTTTCTGGCACTGGATGTAGTTAGTGTTTTGAATTTGGGCCATTCTAATAGGTGTGTCATGTTATCTCAATGTTGTTTTAATTGCAATTTCCTGGTGACAAAATGTTAAGCATTTTCTTTTCTTTGTGCCTCTTTTCCATCTGAATTTCTTCTTTGGTGAAGTATGTGTTCAGATCTGTTGCCAATTTATTAATCAGATTGTTTTCTTACTGTTGAGTTTTAAGAGTTTTAAGAGTTCTTTGCTTATTTTAGATATGTTAAAGAGATATGTATACATCTATGTTTATTGTAGCACTATTCACAATAGGCAAGGTCTGAAAACAACCTAAGTATTTATCGGTGGATGAATGGATAAATAAAATGTTGTGTGTGTGTGTGTGTGTGTGTGTGTGTGTGTGTGTATGTGTGTGTGTGTGTGGAATACTATTCATCCATAAAAAGAAGAAAATTTTATCATTTGTCACAACATTGTTGAACTTTGGGGACATTATACTAAGTGAAATATGCCAGGAACAGAAAGACAAATTACTTCATGATCTTACCTACATATGGAGTCTAAAACTGCTGATTTCATGCAAATTTAAACCAGAATTGTGGACCAGTATGTGAGAGAGAAAATGTGGTTCAAGGCAGATGAAATTTCAGTTAGATAAGATGAACAAATTCAAGAGATATAAAACATGGTGACCATAGTTTATAATATATTGTATTCTTGAAAAATGTTGAGAGTAATGTGTTCACACCACAAAAATGATGATTATGTTAAGCAATGAATATGTAGCTAGATCAAGTCATTCCACAATACGCATATGCTTCAAAACATAATGTTTTCACTGTAAATTCATATCATTTTATCTGTCATTTAAAAATAAATAAAAGCCTAGCATAGTGGCACATGCCTGTAATCCCAGTGGCTCAGGAGGCTGAGGCAGGAGAATGGCAAAGTCAGCCTCAGCAACTCAGGCCCTAAGCAACTTAGTAAGACCCTGTCTCAAAATAAAAAAATAAAAAATAAAAAATTTAAAAGGGCTGGGGATGTGTCTCAGTGGTTGAATGACTCTGGGTTCAATCCCCAGTACTAAAAAAATAAAATAAAAAATAAAACTGATTAGTGATAGAGTTGGACCAATATCTACCACATTTGTTACACTTTTCCATTTGTTGCTTTTGTTCTTTGTTACTTAGTTGATAGAAAAATCACATGTGGCATATTCATCAATGGAATATTGTTAGGGAATGAAATACTGAGATGTGTTTTAGTGTGGATGAACCTTAAAATCATGCTAAGTGAAAGAAACAAATCACAAAACATCACACATTGTATAATTACATTTCTATGAAATGTTCAGAATAGATAAATCTATAGAGACAAAATCCTCCTGGGATTGGCAAGAGGAAGGAATGAGAAATGACTGAAACTGGATAAAAGTTTAATGGGGGAAGTGATGAAAATGTTCTAAAGTTGATCACAGTAATGATTCCAAAATTCAGTGAATATACTCAAAAACATTGAATCATACACTCTAAATGAGTAAATTGTATGGCATGTGGGTAATACATGTATACATTTGGAGATTTTTATTAAAGAAAAAATGTTTTATTACAGGCCAGCTCCTTTACACATATGTACACTCTTCCTCTCTTTATGTACATATATACACAAATGTTGGCAAAATAATACTTACCCCCTTATATCTTCCTGTTATTTTCTATTCTATTCTATTTCATGAAAATTTATCTAAACCTGTGTTTTGGTTATATATTATTGTATAACTAAACTTAGGACTTAAAACATGTTGTATTATTTCAGTATGTCCTGTGGTTGGTTCTTGCTTAGGGATTTTTATGTAGTTGCAGGCATAGATAGGCCAGGATTGCAGACATCTGGAGATCCAGCTGTTGTGGATATCCCAGAGGACTCGCTCAGATGGCTGGCAGTCAATGCCAGTGTTAGCAGGGTGCTCAGCTCTGGTTGTCAACTACGCGGCAACACTCGACTTCTCCATATGGTCCAGGTCCACGCAGCTTTGCATCTGGATTCCCAGAGACAGTGTCGCAAGGATGAGCTTTCAAAGAGACCTAAATGGAAGTTACAAGTTTCTGTATGACCTAACATCTGAAGTGCCAGAATGACACTTCTGCTGCCTTCTATTGAACAAAAATTTACTAAGCCAACCCAGATTCAAGAAGAGATACAGGCTCTTCTTTCTCAATGATTGTTATCATTCTCAGTGATTATTATCAGAGAATTTGTGACCATATTCAATTGACCTAATTCATTCCATTGATTTTACCACTCACAAACAGATCAGAACCTGTAGTTTGAAACATGTTGCTTTAATCTAATGAGGTAATGTCTCTTTTCATACTGATATTTCTTGAATTTGTGAATTAATTACATCTCATTTCAAGCTATGAAGGCTACTAATTTCTTCTATTAAAAAATAGGGAAGAGCTGGGCATGGTGGCACAAGCCTGTAATCCCAGGAACTAGGGAGGCTGAGACAGGAGGATCATGAGTTCAAAGCCAGCCTCAGCAACAGCGAGGTGCTAAGCAACTCAGAGACCCTGTCTCTAAATAAAATACAAAATAGGGCTAGAGATGTGGCTCAGTGTTGAGTGCCCCTGAGTTCAATCCCCAGTACCAAAAAAAAAAAAAAAAAAAAAAAAAAAGGGAAAAAAGGAAAGCAACAGGTGTGCCAAGGTCTGATGTCTGAGGGTCAAATTTCTGCCAGGAAGGCCATCACACTATTTTTCTCCTACCTCCTTGCTATTACATTTGTGTAAGGTAAATCTAGGGTAAAGGATTTTCTAAAGGGCCACATGGAGTGTGAAAATGCGTGTGTGAAGGTCAGCAGTGACCAACCTTGGTCAGTACTGCATGTGTGCTACAAGGGAGTTTATGGATCTTCAATGAGGCTAAGAGACTAAAAGAATCATTGAGAGAGATGCATCCATTAATGTTCTCTGGACTTGGATGGCAATGGAAACAACATTCTTAATAAAATGTGTCACCTGTAAGGAACTGCATAGAAACATTTTTTTTAACAATCCCTATGCAATAGTATCAAGATATACTCTTGTATCAAATTTCAACGGAGTTTTTGTCCATTAAAACTCCAGTAGTACTTGCTATGAATAGATGTTTATTGTTCCCTGAACTTATTAATGCAGGGCTGAATAGAGAACAACAGGGTCATTTTAAAAAGATAAAATGAAGGGGTGGACAGAAACAGTGTGAATTTGTGAAACAACTACTGTTATGCTGATTCAATAATTTGAAGAACTGATTTGCAATCCAAGGTGAGCTGCTATAGAGGAAGTCTTAGTTGATCCAAATTGTACCCCTATGATTAGCTACAATATGAACATAATGTTAGGGGTTAGGGAAAAAAATGTTCTCTTTTTTGTGATTTTATTCTATTGGGTGTTCTGAGATATTCCTAAATGGACAGTCAAACTTCTAAATGACCATGTAATTCCCCATCTCCGCATGGCAGGGAAAAGAGTATAAATATGCAAAAGCTGTTCTACTTCATGGTTGCATGGATACCACGCAGATGGGTAGATGAACATGAAACTGTTCTTTATAAACACAGAGAACCCCTGTCAATGCAAGCTGTATCCATCTGGTTATGCAGCTACAGCAGTGCTTTATCCAAAAGAGGCAGAGCGAATAAGAAAGAGAGCACTATGGAGAGAGAAAAATGATCTTTCCAGTCTAATTAATATAAAATGATAAAACAGTTCCTAATTACACAAACTTTGAATTACAAACTCCTGAAAATAAATTCTAGATACTGAAGATATTTGGATAATATATTTAAGGGGCCTGTTTAATATTTCCAACACATACTTACTAGCAAGCTACTTAAACTCACGAGTGGGAAATGACTGATATTGGTTAAAAGTTAATGGGGGAAGTGATGAAAATGTTCTAAGATTCCTTTCTTTAAAATCTATAAAATGAGAGATGATGTTAATATTACCTCTTAGGGTTTTGAATACAATGTTTGCAAAACTTTTTGAATGGTGTCTGGCACATAGAAAATGTTCAATAATTATAAAATAATTCTAGCAATTTTATTATTATTTCTATCTCAAAACTACCTCCTCTTCCTGGGAAAGAAATTCTTTTTACCCCTTTTCATTCCACTGCCTCATCAAATACCATGTACTCTTCATTAATCTTTGCTTTTCAATCGGGAAAAATGCATTTTCTCTCCATAGAATGTCACTATTGTCCAGTAGGCCCAAAGGAAGGAAACTCAGATGTCAAAGGAGATGCAGTGTCTTTCTGAAAGCTCTTTTTGGAGGAGGCTGCCTTCTTACCCTTTTCTCAAGGATTGCCATAGCTTCAAGAACTATTAGGCCATTAAGTTTTTCAATTGTATTCCACTTATTTAAATGATTAAGACTTGGTGCTATCTGGCTATGTAGTATGAAACACTCTCAGAACTGAAGATAACTTGGAGTTCAAGTAGCACTTTCTTCTCCATCTCCCTCTTACCCATCACCTGCTCCTAGCCCAGCCCCCAGTCCCCTGGCTTCCATGCAAAATTCCCTCGTGCACAACTTCTGGCAGGTGGCTCTCCACTTGTGTCTGAATGCCCCTCTGCCCTAAGAGGCAGGCCACTTCCTTTATAGACAGCTCTCCTTGTTACAGACTTCTTTTTTTAGCTGATCCCAAATATAGCTCTTTTCTAATAGTCTTCTTTATTACTTCTGGAGTATGAGAGAGAAAAGGAGTAAATCAAAGTATTCTTTCACATGCTGGCCTTTCATAAACTTGAAAAACATTTATTCTGTCCTCCATTACTCTGACTCCAGCAGTACCATGCTCTGATCTTTCATCTTACACATGTGAAACACTTCCAGAGAATTTTATTGTTATATCACCCTTCTCCTAAGTGCACTTTTACCTATGTTATATCCTTTTTAAATAAGGCACTGATGGTTTCAAGCAATATTCCCCTTATAACTTAACTAGATAAGAGTAGAGAGGGGCTCTACTCCCCTAAAGAAATGTAGTGCTTCTCTCCATTAAACTGGAAAGGGTTTCAGAGCAACTTCATTTTGTAAGTAGACAATGACAGAACAGGGAGGTCCCAAATATGAACTGTTCCAGGTTAGTTGAACTTCATTTTTTCACTTATTATACAGATGAATTTTAAGTATAACTGTCCACAGAGCCATCCATTTAAGTCTACACAGAATGGTTTATAATTTGTTCATAACTAAACCTTCATTATTTCTTCTTGCTTGAAGGTGTTCAATAGCTTTCTCATTATTTAACCCTCTCCTAACCCTTCATGCTACTATCAAAATTATCTTCTGAAGTACTTGTCTGATAATATCATTTTCCTATTTAAAATGTTCCTTTTCCTCTTTGTCACCCAAATCCATAAATGTTCTATAGATAGATGCCAGGAGAAGGTCTTTGGATTCCTTGAAGACAGATATGCCAAATGTTGCATGGAAGGAAAATGTCATTGCTTTCAACAGGTTAAGAACCAAGCACTTATAAAATGACAAACACTTTTCAGCTAGAACTGAGAGGACCCTAGGTTGGGACCCTAGTGGACAAAAGAAAACAGAGAAAGTGGCTTCAGCAAAGGTACTGATGAACAAAAATGACACTGCATAATCCCTGACATGAAACATAGGTGCGCCCTAAATCTGCTGAATCCTGATCATTTGTATCATCTTCTCTCTTCTTAGTCCCAATTCACACCACTATCAATCAGTTCAGGTTGCTGTAACAGAATAACATAATCTGGGCAGCTTTGATAACATTTATTCCTCACAGTTTTGGAAGCTGGGAAGTCCAATGTCATGGTACTGGTAGATCCAGAATCTATAGCTTCACAGATGGCCATCTCTTTGTAATACCCTTGATTCCATTGATTTGGGCTCTGGTTTTAACTATTTCCTAACTTCTGATGATTTTGGTGTTTGTTCTTTTGAAAGGGCCTTCAAATGTAATGTTGACTATTTTTATATCTTTCTATTCTTTTAATGTATAAGCTCGATGCTATGAACTTTCCTCTTAGAACTACCTTCATAGTGTCCCAGAGATCTTTATATGTTGTATCATTATTCTCATTTACCTCTAAGTATCTTTTTATTTTATCCCTGATTTTTTTTTGCTATCCATTCATCATTCAATAGTGAATTATTTAGTCTTCAAGTATAAGAGTAATTTCCATTTTTTATCTTATCATTGATTTCTAATTTCATTCCATTATGATCTGATAGAATGCAGATCATATTTTTTTTGTACTTGCTAAGAGTCACCTTGTATCCTAAAATATGGTCTATTTTAGAAAATGTTTCATATGCTGCTGAGAAGAAAGTGTATTCAGTCATTGATGGATGAAATATTCCATATATCCATTAAATTTAAATTATTAATTATATTTTTTAGTTCTGTAGCTTCCTTATTTAGTGTTTCTTTAGATGATCTGTCTACTGATGAGAGAGACATGTTAATATCATTTTCCTATTTAAAATTTTCCTTTTGCTCTTTGTCACCCAAATCCATAAAAGTTCTATAGATAGATGCCAGGAGAAGGTCTTTGGATTCTTTGAAGACAGATATGCCAAATGTTGCATGGAAGGAAAATGTCATTGCTTTCAACAGGTTAAGAACCAAGCACTTATAAAATGCCAAACATGTTGTATTATTGTATTGTGGTCTATTTTATTCTTGATATTGACAAAGGATTGTTTGATGTATGTAGATCTTCCATTGTTTGGGAAATAAATATTTATGACTGTTATTTCTTGTTGCTTTGTGACTCTCTTAAGCAGTATGAAATGGCCTTTTATCTGTTCTGATTAACTTTGGCTTGAAGTCCCCTTTATCAGATATGAGAACAGAAACCTCTGCTGGTTTATGAGATCCAATGTGAATGGTAAATTTTTTTCCATACTTTCACCTTTAGTCTGTGGATGACTTTGCCTATGAGGGGGATCTCTTGAAGGCAGCATATTGTTGAGTCTTGTTTTTTAATCCAAACTACCAGCCTATGTCTTTTAATTGATGAATGAGTTCATTAACATTCAGTGTTATTATTGAGAGATGATTTTTATTTCCTGTCATTTTGATTTATTTCTAGCTTTTAAGTTGAATTAGATGAATTAGATTCTCCTTTGATTTTTTTTTTTTTTTTTTTTTTTTTTTTTTTTTTTTTGTACCAGGGATTGAACTCAGGGGCACTTGACCACTGAGCCACATCCCCAGCCCTTTTTTTGCATTTTATTTAGAGACAGGGTCTCACTGAGTTTTTTAGTGCCTCGCTTTTGCTGAGGCTGGCTTTGAACTCATGATTCTTCTGCCTCAGCCTCCAAAGCCTTTGGAATTACAGGCGTGCACCACCATGCCTGGCTGATATTCTATTCTTCTAGTGTATTTTCACCCTCTGCTGGTTTTCATTTGCATTCTCCATTTCTTCTTCATGAAATATTTTATTGAGTATGTTTTGTACTGGCTATGTAGTTGTGAATTCTTTTAATTTTTGTTTATCATAGAAGGTTTTTTACCTCATCTTCATATTTGAAGCTTAATTTTGCTTGATATACTATTCTTGGTTAGCATCCATTTTCTTTCGGAGCTCTGTATATATTATTCTAAGACCTCCTAGCTTTTAGGGTCTGGGTTAAAAAATTGGCTGAGATCCAGATTGATTGACCTGTAAATGTGACCAAACAATTTTCTCTAGCCACTTTTAAAATTCTATCCTTACTCTGTATGTTAGGCATTTTTATAATAATATGCCTTGGAGTGTATCTGTTGTAACTGTGCATATTTGGAGTCCTGTATGCCTTCTGTATTTGATTTTCCATTTTATTCTTAAGATTTGGGAAATTTTCTGTTATTATATTATTGCTTTAATTTGTATTTCAGAGCCTTCATCTATCCATGTAAGGAATCTTATATTTGTCCTTTTCATGTTATCCCATATTTCTTGAAAATTCTGTTCATGGTCTCTTAACTTCTTTTCTCTGTGATCAACTTTATTTTCAAGATTATGTACTTTGTCTTCATTGCCTGAAACTATCTTCCAAATGGTCTAGTCTATTGGTGATGCTTTCCATTGAATTTTTAATTTGGCTTATTGAGTCCTTCAAGAATTTTTCATTAATTCTTTTTCAGAATTTCTATCTCCTTATTGAAGTGACCTTACACTTCTTTTATTTCTCTCTTTCACTCTTTACATCATCTTCTATCTCATAGATCAGTTTAGTTATAAACTTTCTAAATTCCTTTTCTGACATTTTCTCCACTGTGATGTCAATGGAATATGTTGTTGAGTCATTCTGGTTTATTTGGGATGTTTGTTCCTTTGCTTTTCATACTATTTTTGTGTCTGCTCATCTAATCAAATGGATCTGAAGCAGCAGGGCTTCTATTCTATGAGCTTTAAAGTGACCTTGCAGGTTTCCAGTGCCTCACAGATTAAGGGTGAGCCAAATAATAGCAACAACCTATCATACAATACATAGCACTAAATTAAGTACTTAGTTCCTATTATGACGTCTACAATGTTAATTGAAACAATAAACATAAATTGGAGGATCAGCAATTTCTAACATTAACGACAGTAAGTAATCATGAATTATATCTGGCATAAAATCAAACAATAGGTGTTATCTATGACTTCCACTGTATTAATTTTTGCTATAGCATTAATGGTGGTATCTGGCATTTTATAAGCCAATTAACAGTTAAGACAAGTTAATTAAGAGAAAAGAAGAAGAGATTGAAAGGTAGAAAAGGGTTTGCAGTTTCAAAAGGTGAATAGGGTAAATGCCAAAGCAATGTAGAATGTGTTGTTTATGAGGGGTAGGAGAAAAATAGAAGCAAAACTTATAGGAAGAATGAAAGAGAGAATATTCAATAGAGTTTAGCCATTAGCAAGAGAAAAGGCAATGTAAAACCAAGCCAAAAATGCTAATCAAAATCCCTGACACTCTAAAAACAGACTGTGGGAAAATAACTGTCTTCCAGGAATGCTGGAAATGAGAAAACAGAAACAAATACATATATGTAAAAATGTTCATGTGTTGCTGCCTGAAGCGATGGCCGCTTGGAGCAACGAAGCCGCGGGAAGAAGTTCAGAGGCAAACTGGAGACAAACAGCTTTTTATTCTGATAACTTTTCTCTCTGGCTCTAACAACGACTAACACGCGCCGCACACGCCGCCAAAATGGCGCTGACCCGATCAGCAATCTCGGCCAAGTCACTCGAGATCCTGGGACAAGTCCCGTGAGACTACGGAAGGCGACAATGCCCAAATCTCCGTGGCCCATAGTCAACCGCAATTCAAGCCATCTCCCCAAACAGGGCTCCTGCATTTCCCCCCTTTTGTTTTAAAAGAGGGGATGCTCTAGGACGTCTATGTGCAACCAACATTCTTACTCGTCATCGGATAATCAAGGCTGTGCCCTTGACTCCTGTCTTAGGTTGATATGTCGGCCACATGAGACTGTCCCGTGCGACTGTGCCTGTCTTAGGTTGTCCCCCTCTGGGGATCTTACCCGTCATTGGCTAACCAGCCATCCAATGGAGCCCTTTAGGATCGACTGTGTATGATGAGTAACAGCCGTCCAATTGTGAGGAGATGTTGCGGCTTTAAGGCGACAAGCCTTTTGGTGATGAGCCAAATTGCATAGCATATCAAATTGTTTAAACAAATCAGCTGCCCTAAGTTCCATCAAGTAACACACTGAATTCTCTAGACAAATACCCGCAAGGCATTGTCCCGTAAAGTCCCAAACAATGAAAGATCAAAATGTCCATTTGTTATAACACGTTGATGTAGGAGGCCTCATGCATGTAGAGCAGAGGCCACACTGTTGGTGAGGTTGTTTGATGTTTGAGCAGCAGGGATGCTTGCGGCGGCCGCGATCCCTGCAGCTGTAGCAGCAGACGTCTTTTTTATGTCTAGACAATGCCACCGGCAAATCTTCAGGGCCCGCTACCTAGAAACTCAAGCATCAATTATTAAAGGAAAGGCAGTGCTATTGCAGCACTGAGTCAAGAGGCGAGTTGTCAAACTACAAAATAGAATAATTAGATTAGAAAATTAAAGTTGATTTTTGTTCACACACATCGCTGGTTGAGCTTCTACAAACATAAGTTGGAAAAATATCATATTTAGAACAAAACAAAGAAAGACTGAGGGTAATTATTGCATTAAAGATAGATTAAAGAAAAGGTAAAGGCACTTTGGAGAAATAATTTGTTAGCTGGAACCCTTGAGTCTCTGTATACAGAGCAATCTTTTACCTGTTGAGATAATTGAAATTAATGAGCTATTAAACAAATGAAGTTAATAACAAATAAACAATCTTATGTCAAAACACCAAAATATCAGGTTATATAGCACTAGTCATTTGTTTGCTAAAGAGAAGTCCCAGGGACACCTATAAATCAAAATTGAAAGTACCTTCATTTATAAAAATTATTTACTCTTAATTGAATACTCTTAACCTAAAATGAATTAAAGTTATTTGGATCCATATATATTTTTTTTTTCATAAGCGCTTTGTTATTTGTGACGTCACACTGGACAGATGCACAAACATACAAACATATATTTGTGACGTCACACTAATATGAAATGTAGACAAATGTACAGACATAAAGACATGTATAAAAAAAAAAAAAAAATACAATGTGTGCACACTAAAGAGAGATCTCCTCATCCCGGCCGGGAGGAATGACACTTAAGTTGTGAAATATTTTGAAGGACTCTTTTGAGGGAATCATTCTATACCTTCATCTTGGTCCTCTTGATTTTGTACCTTTTTTATTAATCTTGATTCTTCAATAACTTCATCTTGATCATTTTGATGTGGTACCTGTTTTATTAATCTAGATGGTATCCATATTGGAGAGGATTCGTGTTTTGGAAAAACACAAACAGATCCTCTTCCCCAAATTAATACTGGATCTGGACCCTTCCATGTACCTGAAAGAACATCCTTCCAGTAAACCAAAGGTTTATGTTGTTGGTGTGGATTCCAATGTCTGTCTCCAGCAGAATAACCATTAGAGTTTAAAGTTAAAAAATTTAAGGTAAACAGGGCAACTGCCAATCTGTCGTTAGGACTTTTCCAATTTCCTTCTTTTTGTTTTAATAACATAATTTTCAGTGTGCGGTTTGCTCTTTCAATAATGCCCTGACCCTGAGGATTGTATGGGATGCCTGTTTTATGGGATATATTGAATTTTGCGCAAAACTGTTTGAAAGATGAGGACGTATATGCGGGGCCATTATCTGTTTTAAGCATTTTGGGGATGCCCAATGCAGCAAAAGCTTGCAAACAATGAGATGTAACATCTTTAACTTTTTCTCCAGAATGTAAGGAAGCAAAAATCATGCCTGAGCATGTATCTATGGTCACATGAATAAATCGCAATTTTCCAAAACTTGGCTCATGGGTGACATCCATCTGCCACAAATGATTGGGCATTAACCCTGTAGGGTTAACGCCAAAATGAGGATTGGGCAAATGTGTCATACAAGATTTATAATCTTTTACAATTGTTCTGGCTTGCTCCTTTGTGATTTTAAACCTACGTTGCAAGGTGGTACTGTTGACATGAAACTGGGAGTGAAATAAAGTAGCTTGTTGTAGCACTGAAAGTATAAATATTATTTTTGTAAGTTCATCAGCCTTTTGATTACCTTCATGGAGGGGACCAGGCAAATTAGTATGTGCTCTAATATGGCCTACGAATAGAGGTTCTTTTCTTGCCCACAAAAGTTTTTGTATTTGATAAAACAATTTAAAGTCTGGAATATGAGGTGCTATTGGTCCTGCTAACTCTAATTTTGGGATGGCTTGTACAATATAGTGGCTATCTGAAAAAATGTTTACGGGCTGGTCCCTAAAATTTTCCAGAGCTCTTACCACAGCTTCCAGTTCCACTAGTTGAGCTGATTTGTGTGCAGTTATGTAAGTCATATTTTCTTTTTTAGTGACTACTGTAGCAGTACCATTTGAGGACCCATCTGTAAATACATTAAATGCCTTAGGAATAAGTTGATTTTTTATTACCTGTGAAAATATAATAGGATGATTAATACAAAAAGATAATATAGGGGACTTAGGAAGATGATTATCAAAATTTGCAGAAGTAGAGCATTTAGCTATAGCCCAATCATTATCATTGAAGCATAAATATTCAATCTGTGATGATGAATAGGGAGTAATAATAGTAGCAGGGTGAATACCAAATATTTTAGTAGAAGTCTTAAGTCCTTCAAGAATAAGTTTAGCCACCATGGAGGTATAAGATTCAATTATACTTTTAGGAGAGACGGGCAAATGTATCCATAATAAAGGCCCTTGTTGCCAAAATACTCCTGTGGGTGTATATTGTGAAGAAATAATAATCAACATCAGCAGTTGAGTTAAATCAAATCTATCACAATGAGCTCCTTCGATGGCTTTTTTCTACTAACTTTAAAGCTTTCCTAGCATCAGGAGTCAATGTTCGCGGTGAAGATGGATCAGGGTCTCCGCGAAGGATGTCAAATAAAGGTTTTAGTTGGCCAGTAGTGAGATTTAGTGTAGGGCGAAGCCAATTAATGTCTCCCAGTAGTTTTTGGAAATCATTGAGGGTGGTCAAATGTTCTTTATTTATTAAAATTTTGGGGGGTCTAACAAAAGTATCCATGGTTTTAAATCCTAAATATAATATGGGAGATCTGGTTTGAACTTTTTCTTCTGCTATATATAATCCATATTTTTTTTAAATTTCTACCACGTCACTGAATATATTAAATAAGATTTTTTTATTAGGGTGGGCCAATAAAATATCATCCATGTAATGTAGACACATGAGGTTTGGATATTTATTTTTAATGGGTTGGATAGCCTTGTCCACATATATTTGGCATATGGTGGGGCTATTAGCCATTCCCTGTGGTAAAACCTTCCATTGATATCTTTGATCAGGACCATTATTGTTAATAGAAGGAACTGAAAATGCAAACCTGGGGGCATCCAGAGGATGTAGGGGAATAGAAAAGAAGCAATCCTTTATATCAAGAGTAATAAGATGGAAATTTTTTGGAATAGC
Organism: Tamias sibiricus; assembly: GCA_025594165.1. Classification (NCBI taxonomy): domain Eukaryota; kingdom Metazoa; phylum Chordata; class Mammalia; order Rodentia; family Sciuridae; genus Tamias; species Tamias sibiricus. The sequence continues at coordinate 103,560,202 of CM046657.1, forward strand.
TACAAGACTAGGAAGTCCAGGTTGAGTAGGGCCCATAACTTGCATGGTTTTATTAATTTGTCTAAGATCATGTAACAATCTCCATTTTCCTGACTTTTTCTTGATCACAAATATGGGGGAATTCCAGGGAGAGGTGGAAGGTTCTATATGTCCTGCTTCTAATTGTTCCTGAACTAGTAGGTGGGCCGCTTGTAATTTCTCTTTAGATAGGGGCCATTGAGGGACCCACACTGGCTTATCAGAAAGCCATGGTATTTTCAAAATTATTTTCTCAGTGGCCCCCCAAAAAAATATCTTTTTCCTTTATGGTAATGATTACTTTTAGGGTTAAGATTACTCTGTACTTTTTGATAATGATTTCTTTTATGGTTAAGATTTCCCTGTAGGTTTTCACATTTAACATCTGCAGGCTTGGTTGCAAGGTGTACTCCCATTTGTTGCAAAATATCTCTTCCCCATAAAGTAACCGGTAGATTAGGTAAAATATAAGGCTGAAACGTTCCTTTATGGCCTTCATCATCCTCCCATTTTAAAATTACCGCACTTTTATCTGGGAGGTTATTATATCCCAAGCCTCTTAAACTGGTTGAAGCTTTTTGCAGAGGCCAGTGCTTGGGCCATTGGCGTAAATTAATAATGGAAGAGTCAGCTCCAGTATCTATTAATCCCTCCATTTCTATTCCTTGGATTTTTATTTTACACATAGGCCTCCTTGAACAGTCTCGAACCCAGCAAGCCATGGGTCTTGAGTCAGTGGAACAAAATCCTCTATTGTTCCCTTCTTGAGGCATACCCATTTTAAATGAATTATGTAAATTGGGAAGGAGAAGCAACTGAGCAATTCTATCTCCTTGATTAACAGAACTTATACTTTGGGGTGAGCTAAGAATTATTTTTATTTCCCCTTTGTAGTCTGAGTTTATTACACCTGGGGTCACTTGCAAACCTAATAAGCTTTTAGGACTATGCCCAATAATACGTCCTACAGTCCCTGAGGGAATAGGTCCCCTGACTCCTGTGGGAATCAGTTGAACCCCCATTTCAGGTGTTAACACTATTCGGGCGGTGGAACAGAGGTCTAATCCTGCATTTCCTCTTGTTCCTCTGGCGAGGGAGTGGATGGGTAGTAGGGATTGTGTCGGGGAAGCATCTGAGTGGATGCTTGAGGATACTCCTCCTCCAATGCCCCGTACATTTGTGGGCCCCGGGGTATTGGGCCCCGTGCCCCGTTTTTTGAATTCCTGAACAAAGGATTTCCATGGATGTCAAATTTTGAATGGCATTTATTGGCCCAATGATTTCCCTTTTTACACTTGGGGCAGCGGCCTGGGGTACGATATGAGCTTGGTCTTATTTCTCTTTTGGGATTTTGCCTAGAATAGCCTGATTGGTTATGATAATTTTGCCTGGAATATCCTGATTGATTATAATGTCTACGTTTAGCCTTTGTGAAATTTCGAGGGGAAGCACCTCTCATTGAGGCTGCAATCACATTTCCTGTGACAAAGGCTTCATTTATATCTTTACATAGTTGTATATATACGGAAAGATCCTTTTTAGTTCTCCATGGCCTGATGGCTGCTTGGCACCATTTATTAGCATTTTCATATGCTAATTGAACAACTAATGGCATAGCTTGATCAACATCTGCAAACACACTACCTGCAGTTCTCAAAAGTCGATCAGCAAAATCAGCATATGGTTCATTAGGTCCTTGAATCACTTTTGACAAGCTACCTTGTAGATCCCCAGGTCCTTGTACAGTTTTCCATGCCTCTAAGGCAGCTGCATTTATCTGAGCATATACATCTGGGTCATAATCTTTTTGAGCCTGTAAGTCTGCGAATTGCCCTTCTCCTGTGAGCATGTCTATATTATAGTTTCCAAACCTGCAGCGCACATTTCTTTTAGCTGTTTCTATACAAAGTTCTTGGAATTGCGATTGCCAAACCAAGAATTGCCCCCCGCTTAATGCTGCTTTACATAGACTTTTCCAGTCTGAGGGGGTTAAGCTAAAGGTGTTAAGGGACTCCAGCATACTCAACGTGAAAGGAGCTTGGGGCCCATAAGTCATTACTGCCTCTTTGAGATTTTTTATTGTTTTGAAATCTACTGACCGATGGACCCTCTGTTCATTTTTCTTTTCAAATGCTGGCGGTTCCCAATGTATCTGTGAGTTGCCCTCGAGAGCGTATAAGTGATCAGAAAGACTTTTTATTTCTGTTTCTAGGGTATGCAAATGCCTAGTAATACCCTTCATATTTTCTGTAATGGATTCCACCCATGGGGGAGTAGAGGACACAAGTGGTTCCTCTACTTGACGGTCCTTTTTCTCGGTCTTTTTTAGTTTCTTTTTCCTCATTTTCTCAGGATCACTTTTACTAGATTCCTCACCACTGCTAATTTCACTGACAGCAATATCCTGAGGCCCAGGTTCCATTAAGAGCAAGTATCCTTCAGCTATCACCAATAACTCCCGAATAGCTCTAATAGCTTGGATTTTTGTCATTTTTGGGACTCTTCTAATACTCTCTTTACTGGTCTTAGTTGGCCCAGTGGAAGCTACGCTTTTTTGATCACTTTCACTTTTTTCTATATCCTCCTCACTGAGAACAAAGTCAGGTATATCAAGGAGTCTTTGCATAGCCTCTATCACTTGGGATTCAGTTATATTCGAACCCATCTTTAGAGACCTTTCAGTTCTTACCTGTCCGCTCCGAAGTTCCCCGTACGGGCTGCCACCTGTTGCTGCCTGAAGCGATGGCCGCTTGGAGCAACAAAGCCGCGGGAAGAAGTTCAGAGGCAAACTGGAGACAAACAGCTTTTTATTCTGATAACTTTTCTCTCTGGCTCTAACAACGACTAACACGCGCCGCACACACCACCAAAATGGCGCTGACCTGATCAGCAATCTCGGCCAAGTCACTCGAGATCCCGGGACAAGTCCCGTGAGACTACGGAAGGCGACAATGCCCAAATCTCCGTGGCCCATAGTCAACCGCAATTCAAGCCATCTCCCCAAACAGGGCTCCTGCATTCATGAATCAATCACTACACATTAAAAATAATAAAAAAAAATAGCCAATGAGAGTATATGCTCCCTCTCTGTGCCAAACTGTCTTTCTGTTTCTCAGCTAAACTTTTCAGCAGAATGGTGTGGGGTAAGATGGGAAGTGCTCCACTCCCAGAGTATAGATGTCGCTGGGTTCTGTGAGATGAGTTTCTGTAGTGAAGCTCCTGGGGGTGGGACTTTGGTCTAGTATGCACCAGGTGTTTTATTGCTGGGAGTTGTTGGGGATATCAAATGAACAGAACCTCTAGGACTATAAGGCAGGAGACTTCCCAAGTTTCCACTAATGGGATTGGGAAGCCAATCCTTTGCAGTTTGTGGATACTGTTAGAAAATGCTGAACAAAGTTAACTTAGCCGGGAACACCATGTTAGTGAAATAAAAGGGTTTATTGGGGTGCCACGTGGGGAAGGGTAGGGAAAGGAAGGAAGGGAAGGGGGGTAGGGAAGGGGGAAAAAGGGACGAACAAGAACAGAGACAGGCGCAAACAGAGAGAGGTTTCAGCTCCCATACACAACTGGCAAACCCAGGGTGTCTTTCGTGCACCACTTTTATGAGCCAAATAGCCTCTGGATAAAGCCAGGGCTGGCTGCTCCTCTGATCCTGGGATTTTCCCTGCCAAAACTGTCTGCAGCACTTCTCAGCCTTTTCTGACCTTGTGTACTAATTCCCTGGGTCCCACTAGGATCACAGACCCAATTTTGTTTATTCTCCTTGTTTAATATGCCCCAAATTTCCAAGTCTCCAAGGCTTTCTGTCCAATACTGAATATCAGTGAAGTTCCTTTTTCACCTACCTCACAGAGAAGCAGTATTCCCACTGCTTGAGTCCCATGTCACTGAGTTATGAGAAACACCTCTTCCCTCTAGTCTGCCATCTTTTCTGAGTCCCATATAGGGCTTCCATAAGGATTAAATGATATATATGTGGTGAACATTCATCAGATTTTTAAGTGATCCAGCATAATTTTTATTTATTTATTTTTTTAGTACCAGGGATTGAACCCAGGGGTGCTTAACCACTGAGCCACATCCCCAGCCCTTTTATTTTTGTTTTGAGACAAGTTCTTGCTAAGTTGCTTAGGGCCTCACTAAGTTGCTGAGGCTGACTTTGAATTTGTGATCCTCCTGCCTCAGCCTCTGAGCCACTGGGATTATAGACATGTTCAATGTGCCAGCAACCCAGCATATTTTGAACATATGTGCCACACATGGAGAGTATCCAGTATTGAGTTCTTTCTACCCAAGGCAGAAATCAAGAACATTCCAGCCTCATGACAGGCTGTAGCACAGGCACATGGGCCAACCACATTTACTTATTCACCCACGACTTCAATCCTGAAGACTTTGCTTTAAGGAGAAGGTTTCTCATGGCAATCATCTTGGTGATGATGCTGGTGCAGATGGAACTAGAATCTGTCAGGCAATCAGTATAGATAGGTAAATTGAGTCAGGTTGGATCAAGGAAGCCAATTTTGAGTGAGTCCTGGGAAGTTGGAGACTATCCTCTGAGGATGTTAATTCCTTCAGAGCCCTTCCTCCACCCTTATTAAGAACCTGCTCCTGCCCAACCTGTTGCCAAGGTAACCTGTGCCAGGAATTGCCCCTCCCTACAGGGAGCTATAAAGTTGATAATTAGTGTGTCCTGGGCTACACCATCCTGTCCTTCCCCCTTCAGCCCATCCCACCAAGCATTCCTGGGTCTGGTTACTTAGGCAGGAAGAAGAGAGATAAGGGGAAGAGAGCAGGAGAACAAAGGAAGCCTAGGACATATAAAAAGGCAGACCCTTCTCACCTCTTGGGATACCAGGATACCAGCAATGGCATCCTTCTCCTTCCTGGGAGAAGTCTATGTTACCCCTTTTAAATAAACCCTGCTTTTATATGCTTGCCTCGGCATACTTCTCTAATGTTCAAACTTCAACATTTGGGGGAGCAGAACTCATCACAGGCAACTGGCAGTAACATAGCTATATGGCATTTGGGGACTGAGGGAGCAAGGTTGAATCCCCAGCCAGAAGCGTTAGCCATGGTAATGGCTCTACTTCTCAATGGAGCCAGGCATTCTACAACCTGGAGTTAGTTAATGTTCTTAGAAACTCAATCTTCAGCCTGGCTCTTCAGACAAACACTATGTAATCTTTTAAATAAAACTCCCTTTCTTCATGATCAGTTGCTTGCAACCATGACCCCCAACTAATACAACAAATTAATGCACTTAGATTGGTGCTGCACATAATGGAAGTGACCACGGGAAGTCCCTCCCCTCTGATGCTGGCCCAAGGACAGTCATCCCTAAGTGTTTCAGAATTATTCAATGCAACTCCGATAGACGTATATCACTGCGGAACTGCATAGCAATTTTCTGCAGTCCTGTTTGTTCATCCCTGGCCTAGGTCTCTGTGAAGGCAGGAGCCACGTTATTCACCTTCCATCCTCAATGCCCAGTGGAGGGCCTGGAAAGGTGTGATGTTCAACAAATGGAACTGAGTAAACCCTCAACCACCCATGACTCCACCTAACTGTATTTCACCAGCCCATAATCCATTGTTTTTTGTAATAAAATGTCATGAGAAATTTTTTCAAACACTGGGCTGAAATAATATTGCTGGGATTAGCATTTCCACTAACCCACCAACATATAGAAAAAGCAAAACAAGGTTTATTGGCAGGACAGGCTTTAAGCACACTTATATGTACATATTTTTTCAACACAAAAACATTACATTCTTCTTGTAAAAAACTGAAGGAATCCAAAAGAGTATTAAGATAAACAAAAATTAGTCATAATTTTACTAAACAGATATAATCTATTCTCATTTTTATGTATTATTTTTCAATATTTTCCTAGATGTATTTTACATAACTAAGATCATAAAATTATATTTACAACTTTAGATTCTGTTTCAATTAAAATTTTTCAGAGTTATTTTTCACCTCCTAATGTTCTTTGCAAATATGTCATATTAATTACAATAATTTGTTTAATGAAATTACTTTTGAAATTGTACTCTTGAAGTCATAGGGTTCTTCAAAGTTGCCTTTGCAAAATTCATTGCAAAAAGCCAGGGATATTTGGGGTGGATAGATACTCTCCAGATTATGCTGTCCTTAGAACAGACCCAGTGAGCATCTTAAATATTAAGGTTCTAAGAATATTTTGTTCAATGTAAAAGTCTTCTATTGATTTTATCAAAATTTGAAAATCAGTTATTTAACAATCCTATATTGTTTGACATTGAGGATATTTCAAGGTTTTTGATAATAGAAATATTTCTCAGATTAACTTCTTTCACTTATCTATACTTCTGGGAACTTTCTTAAAATACAGCCCTAAATTTTGAATTAATGGAGCCAAATACATAAATTGTAAGGTTCAGAGTATGTATTTGCAATTTGCTGTCCAGAAACACTCATGCTCCTGATAATGTAAAACATCACCAAACTCTAACAGTATTATAATACCTTTAAAAATCTGTCTATTAAAAGGCAAAATATTGCATTTGATTACTAAACAGCTTGAATAGTTTTTTAACTCTAGTACTTAATTATACTTATTCTTTTGTGAATTCCTTTCCTCTACATAGCTTTTCACCATTCATCTATTGAGTCTTTATATTTTCTTATTTATTTACTTACTCATATAGTTTACATATGAAGTAAGAATAACACATTCTCTCTCAATTTTACCAGAGACTTTTTTCCTCCTTGTATAGTTTATTTAAATAACTTTTATTAAGACAAGTTTGCATATGATAATAGTTTGATGAATTTTGAAAAATACATACGCTGGGATAATCATCAACACTCTGATAATAGGGATTGAATATTTGAACCAAACAAGAAGTTCTTTTCTATCCCTTTCCTGTAAAGTGCCCCTTTACCCTCATCCCAAGAGAAGCTTTTCTCTGCTTTCTGTCATGATTAGATAGATCAGTGAGTATTCCTACTTTGTGCCTGTCTTCTTTCATTAGTATATTGTTGAGATTCCTCTATGTGTCCACTGAATACACTGCATGTATTCATTGCTCATTATTTTTTATTGCTTAGTCCTATCATATTGTGTAATTATACCAATACTTTTCCATTCACCTGTTTGCTGATATTGAGGCTATTATGAATAAAGCTGTTATCAAAGTTTGGTATATAGGTCTTTCTGTTAACATACATTTTCATTTCTGTTAGCTAAATGTCTGAAATGGAAATACTGAGTTATATGGTTTTTATTTATTTAACTTTGTAAGAAACTGCCAAACTGTTTTCCAAAGTGGTTATACCATTTACATTCCCACTAGTAAAGTTTGAATGTTCCAATTACTCTTAATTTTCACCCACACTTTCTAAAACTATAAGCCTTTTAAATTTTAGCTTTTCTTTCTTTTTCTTGCGGGGAGGTGGTACCAAGAACTGAACTCAGGGGCACTGGACCACTGAGTCACATCCCGAGCCCTATTTTGTATTTTATTCAGAGAAAGGGTCTCGCTGAGTTGCTTATCGCCTCACTTTTGCTGAGGCTGGCTTTGAACTCACAATTCTCCTGCCTCAGCCTCCAGAGCCACTGGGATTATAGGCATGTACTACCATGCCTGGGTCTGTCTTTCTTTTTTTCTTCCTTTCTTTCATTTTAACTTTTCAAATAGACTTTATTTTTAGAACAATTTTAAATTTTACAGAAAGAATGAGAGGGTAGTACAGAGATTTTCCATATATACTATACCCATTTTTCTTTATTAACAACTTAGTGTTATTATATTTATTACAGTTTTATTGGTTCTTTCTAGTTATACATGACAATAGGATTTGTTTTGACATAATTATAAAAGCATGGACTGTAATTTGTTCTAATTCAGTCCCTAATACTTCCCTTCCCTCTACTCTACTTATCTTTAGCTTTTCTAATGTGTGTATACTATTTTCAGATTGTGATTTTAAATCTAATTTTTCTAATGACTACTAATGTTGACTTCCTTTGCATGTATACGAATGACAATTTTTTTCATGAAGTATCTATTCAAGCCTATTAGCTATATTTATTGATTTTTTCTTTTTATTGTTAAAAATTAGCTATCTTTACACATTCTAAATAAAGGTCATATAACATATATAATGTTATATTACATGTATAAATAATATGTAATATATTTTCCCATTCTGCGGCTTGCTTTTTTGGTGTCTCAAAATTGTATTTCAAATAGTAGAAGTTTTCATTTTTATAGTCTAATTTTCCATTTTTGTCCCTTTACAGTTTATAAATTTGTGTCCTAAAAAATCAGTGTCCTACCCAAAGGTTGTGAAGATTTTCTCTTGTGTATCTTTTAGAAGTTCCAAAGTTTTAGATTTTATATTTATGATTGATTTAATTTATGTGAATGGCATGAGACAAAGTCAAGGATTATATTTTTTAGTGATAAACAATTTTTCCACCAACATATTTTTTATATAATTATACTTTCCCCATGGAAATACCATGGCACATACAGAAAATAAAATGTCCGTGTGTGTGTGTGTGTGTGTGTGTGTGTGTGTGTGTGTGTGTGGTGTGTGTGTGTCTGAACTCATAATTCTGTTGCATTGACCTGCATGTCTATATTTAGAAAAACTACACTATCTTCATTACTTTAGTTTCACATAAAATCTTTTTTTAAAACTTTATTTTATTCATTTATTTTTACATGGTGCTGAGGATCAAACCCAGAGCCACGCATGTGCTAGGTGAGCACTCTACTGCTGAGCCACAACCCCAGCCCCTCATATAAAATGTTGAAACTAAGAAGTGAAAGTCCTCCAACATTGTTCTTCGTTGTTAAAATTGCTTTAAAATACTTTAGGTCCTTTGCATTTTATATAAATTTTGGGATCAATTTTATCAATTTTTACAAAAAAAAAAAAAAAAAGCCTACTGTAATTTTTATTGAGGCCCGTTTGGGGAGAATTGATGTTATAACAATATTGAGACTTCCAATCCATTCACAAAAATGGGTATCTCTTCTGGCCTCATAAAAATTAGTTATGAACATTTTCCACTTGCTTTTCTTCTGAAACAACTCATATAGAATTGGTATTATCCATTCTCTAAATATTTGATAGAACTAATCAGTGAAGTCATATTGGCTGCATATTTCTTTGTGGGAAGGTTTCTAAGTATAAATTCAATCTTTTAATGGACATGAAAGCTATGAGGTTTTTAACTTCTTGAATCTGTTCCAGTAATGTGTGTTTTTAAGGAATTTTCCCATTTATGTAGGCTGCCAAATATATATCATGAATATATTCATAATACTTCCTTATTATCATTGTAATATTTATAGGTTCTGTAGTGATCTCTTTTGTTCCTTATGTTGATAATTTATGACTTTTCTTTTATTCTTGACTAGATAGCTATAATTTTTTTTCAGCTTTATTGTTATGTTCTTATGCTGTTGTTTTCTCTATTGTCTAGCCTTATTATCTCTGAAAATACTTATTTTTCTGAAGTCTCCTTTGATGTTAATATAGCCATTTCAGGTTTCTTTGGATTAGTAATTGTATGATATGTAGTTATCAATCTCTTTACTTTTATACTCTTCTTGCCTTTATTTTTAATTCTTGTAGACTGCACAAAGTTATGTCTTCCTTTTCACACAATCAGACATTCACGGCTTTTCAATGGAATGTATTTGTCAAGTCCAATGTGTATCTAATTTGACTCCAATACAGTAGAACAAGGTATACTTCTGAAGTCAATAATCTGATTTATTCTGGATTAATAATACTTATCCCAAAGTATACAATAATTTCTTAATTGTCGGATCTATATAAGTAATCACACAAGTGCATTTTAGTAATTTAAGATAATATCTACCAAAACACATAGAACCACCATAAATTGTTCGTATCCTAGAATTACCAACCAGTTTTCTTTCCGGCCACACACACCCGAGGTCATACACTGTAACAATTATTTCATCAATTAGTATAATGACACTGTTTTTAAATTTATAATAGTCACATTTAATATGTTTCTTATTAATTCTTCTGGTGCTAATATGTTTGAGTAAATTATATTCTTTTTGGTTCACAAAATTTGTGTTACTTATAGAACAAATCATTTTTTCCCATGACTTCTTATTTATACACCAAAATTTTCTTTCTTTTCTTTCTTTCTTTTTTTTTCTTTTTTTAGTTGTAGGTGGACACAATACCTCCATTTTATTTATGTGGTGCTGAAGATCGAACTCAGGGTCTCACACATGCAAGATGAGCTCTCTACCGCTGAGCTATGGCCTCAGCCTCTAAAATTTTATTTCTTAGTTCTTCCTGATATTCTGGTTATGTTTTTGTTCACATTGGTTTGGGTAATACATCATTTGAATTATCATTTCAAATACTGCCGTGTAATTTTTTTAATATCAAGGAAGAAAAGTCTCTCCCAGTAATTTTTTTTTTCAAAATTGCTTTTGGATATTCTTTTCTTAATACTCCTGCAGAAGTTTAAACTTACTGAATTTACTATTGAAATGACATTAAAATACTAAATAAATTCCAAGAATGGCCACCTTATAAATTCAACTGCTCTCATATAGTGATATGACATGTTTATTTTTTATATATATATATATATATATATTTAAGTCATCTTTTATATCAGTTATTAATAATTAGCTTTTTTGCTCTTGTAGGTTCTAATTCATTTCTGGTAAGCGTGCACAATATAATGTTTGTTGTCCTTGTAAAGGACATTGTTTTCATTATGGTTTCCAATTGTTTACTTCGGGCATATAGAAAAACTATTGGTTTTTTATATATTTATTTTATATTACAAATTAATATATAAGTTAATAAATTAATATAAATGTATTATATGTTGTAATATTGTAATGTTGTTTGCTGAAAATCTTCTTTCCAAATGTATTCCACCTAATATTTATTGGGCATCCCTTTCTACCAGTAGAAACCACATCACTATATTTTGGGGACACATTTTAAACCTTGTGTTTTGTCTTCCTTGAGAGCAAGATCAATATCTTACTCATCTTTGTATTCTCAGTACTCATATATATATATAGAATAAATAAGTGGGATGATTAATCATTTAGTTTATGAGTTTTTATTTAAATAAAGATCAGTTATGTGCCCTAATATTTTCTACTAAATCAAGCTCTGGTCTCTTATATGGCTTCTAGGCAAGGCCCTCTCTGTCTCAATACTGTTCTGCCTTTCTGGTTTCTTCCCACAACATTTTCTCCTACAAGTCTTCTGCTCCACCTACTCAACCAGACACTGTAATTCTTTCATAACTTGATTATACATTTTTGCCTGCCTGTGATGCTTTTTCCTATTTGATTACTGGGGAATTCCTATTCATTATTTAAAGACTAACTCAAATGTCACTTCCTGTCTACATCTGTCCCTGACCACATACTCAGACAGAATTAATTTCTCTAATCTGTATTCCCCTAGCAGTACATACATACCTTCACATTGTAATACAGGTCACATCACATTACATTTATTTTTTTCATATCTGTCTCCCCTAAAGAGGCTGTGGCTTCCTTGAGAGCAAGATCAATATCTTACTCATCTTTGTATTCTCAGTACTCAATATATATATAGAATAAATAAGTGGGATGATTAATCATTTAGTTTATGAGTTTTTATTTAAATAAAGATCAGTAAATCATTATTTCTGGAATGAATGATTTTTTCCCATTTAGAATGTGGTATTATCCCCTTTTCACTTATTGGAGGCATCTGACATTCTCTATGATTTCAAAAAGGTTATCACTCATAGTTTTGGGGTTCCATTCTAAAAAGTCTTTCCACTGGCCTATTACCTTATTTTAGATTAAAGCTCTAAATATCTTCTAATCTGTCTTTTCACAGTCTTTGGCTTAGATATCTTATGACATGGAATTTTCCCTTTTTTACTACAAAAACAATCTTACATACTATAAAATGAAAGAAAAATAGGAGTTCAAACCATTTAATTCAATTATTTTCTCAGTATATATTTATTAAAGTACAACTCAAGATATTATAGTCTAGTTGCAGCAACAAGTATAAACACCAACATAGGCACAGCACAAGACCTATGCCAGAGGCACAGACACGTACCATGGAATGACAGAAAGGACAGGTTTTTTAACTGGCAAAACTGAGGAAGATTTCTCAGAGATGATAGATCAGGTTTCAGTTTGTAAATTCAAGAAATACAGGAATAAATATGTTCCAGGAAAAAAATTCAGCCTTTCCTAACTGCAATTTTGAAATATAGAAACATTTTTGGTAATAAGGATTTTCATTGACTAATTAGATGCTGGTCAAATAACATTTCAAAAAAAAAATCAGATATTTTTCTAATACTTTCAGTTTCAGCAAACAACATCTCTAACCATTCAGTTGCCCATCCTAAAATTCATCCTTAACATTCCTTTCCATTATCCCCTGTCTCCAATCAATCTCAAGGCCTGTTCAGTCTAAGTCCAAAGTATCTCAAATCCACCCATCATTCATGAAAGCTTGTTGCCACCACCTAAGACCTCTTCTTTCTGCTGAACCACTGACACAGCCACCTAACCAGTCACATCCACTCTTGCTACCTCCAAACCATTTCTCACATGGTACCAGAGTTGTCTTTTATTGCTTCCTGACTTGGACCAACAATGCCACGGGAGAAAAACTTGGAGGCAGAATGAAGATGAAAGAAGGTTTTATATTCTTCGGCTTTAGCAATCTCTCAAAACTCTAACACTGGCTCTTTCAGCAACCTCTCTGACCCTTTACTTCTTCTGACTACTGACTCTTTACTTCTTTACTTTTACTTTCTTAGAGAGAGCTGAGAGAGAGAGAGAGAGAGAGAGAGAGAGCTTCTTCTTTCTTCTTTCATCTTCGGCAGCCTCGGCCTGACTCCGACCAGCAACTACTTCTTCTCTCTCTCAGTCTGACTCCTCACCCAGTTATATATCTTTAGCTTTAACAAGGACCACAGGTGCGTCACATAGTTCACGGGCATACAAAGATTCTTTCAGGTGGAAACCAGAACATCTCTTAAGGCCGTCAGCTAACCGCAATTAACCATCTCCTATTAGGGCTCCTTCATTTCCCTCCTTCAGTTTTAATAAAATATGACATTTCTTTTTTGCTTCTTCATCTATCTTATATTTTTCATCTATCTTACTTGAAGAAAATAGGGTATGTTCTAGGACGTCCAATTTTGAGGAGATGCTGCAGCTTTAAGGCGGCAAGCCTACTGTTGACGAGCCAAGTTTCCATAGCGCATCAAGTTCTTTAAGCAAATCAGCTGCCCTTAGTTTCATCAAGTAACGCACTGATCATGTTCATTGGCTACTCGCTTTGGCTTTTCACTGGCTACTCGCTTCGGCTTTCGCTTCGGCTTTCGCTGGCTTTTCGCTTTTTTAATTAATTCTTAACAGGCTTAGTGGAGGAGAACTTCTTCTCTGATCTCTCTTTTTGCTGGTCTCAACTGAGTCAGAGGCTATGCTTTCTTCTTTGCTCTCCTCACTATCTTTTACTTTTTGTTCTTATTTCTTATCTTTTCTTATCTGCCAGCCGAGTCCCCGTACAGGCCACCATTTGTTGCTTCCTGACTTGGAGCAACAATGCCGCGGGAGAAAAACTCGGAGGCAGAATGAAGATGAAAGGAGGTTTTTTATTCTTCAGCTTTAGCAATCTCTCGAAACTCTAACACTGGCTCTTTCAGCAACCTCTCTGACTCTTTACTTCTTCTGACTACTGACTCTTTACTTCTTTACTTTACTTCTTTACTTTACTTTCTTTTACTTTTACTTTCTTAGAGAGAGCTGAGAGAGAGAGAGAGAGAGAGAGAGAGAGAGAGAGAGAGCTTCTTCTTTCTTCTTTCTTCTTCAGCAGCCTCGGCCTGACTCCGACCAGCAACTACTTCTTCTCTCTCTCAGTCTGACTCCTCACCCGGTTCTATATCTTTAGCTTTAACAAGGACCACAGGTGTGTCACATAGTTCACAGGCATACAAAGATTCTTTCAGGTGGAAACCAGAACATCTCTTATGGCCATCAGCTAACCGCAATTAACCATCTCCTATTAGGGCTCCTTCAGTCTTTTGTAAGGTTCACATCATGTTATCCCTTAGTTTCAAACCCTTCTGTGGCTTCCCATTGTTCTTCAACACAGTGGGCTATTGTGTTTTCTTCTTTATATGCCTCTGTCTTTTTTTTTTTTTTTTTTTAAGTGAACATAATTCTTAAGCATGCAAATTGTTTGGAAAGCAGCGAGTAATAGTACAAGCTCTTATGCTTTAAAGTAAGAGATGCTAGTCTTGTGTCAAAGTCCTGTCACTTGAAACATGTGTGAGGTAGGGCAAGTTACTTGGCCTTTCTGATCCTTTATTTTCTCATCAGTAAAGTGGAAGTAATAATAATCTCTATATAACACACTGTCATAAAGATTAAATGAAACGATGAATGTGAAAAGAATTCTGTAAACTGTAGCCCATCTTGAAATATTACTTAGTAATAGTATCATCACCTAATAGAAAATATCTGCCATCTGGTAAACATACACAATATTACTCAGGACAGTGAGAGTCAGCATGAGATAATACTTGGAAAGATCCCAAGTTCAAGTATAGAAAGAAATTGTTTTAGTGAGTTACATTTCATACACAGGGCATGAGGCAGTTTAAGGCAATGGAAAAATTGAACCAAATGCAAATTTTAAGGAGCAAACAGCAAAAAGGCTTGATCATTTACTTCTAAAGAACCTGGTAATATACTATATTTTTCCTCCTAATATTTTGTGTTTTGTGACTTATTTGGAACATAGCACAATGTTACTGAAATCTTGGAATAACTCAAAAATTTTAATATCACTGTCTGTATTTTTGGCAAATGATTGCTATTTTCCAAAAGGTTTGTTCCATTCCAAACAATGATTTAATATTGTTGAAGGACAGGTTTCCTTTTCTAAATGACTGATCCCCAATTTAATAATGAAATTCAGTGAAGAAAAATTAGGGTTTACTTAATGGAAATTAATTTTATGGCTTATAAAGAAAACAGAAATGCATTTACTTTATCAAACAAGACAAGTGTACTTGGAAAATCTTTTCTCCATGTGACATGAATACCAAGCAGAGTGAATTGATGAAGCAGCATTTAGCTAACTGTGCTATTTTTCCTCTTTCATATTCTCTGCCTTTAATTCAAGTAACAGTGGGAAGCTGGAACATGGCCATTTTCCTACACATTCCCCTGGTGGAGAAGCCGGTTTTCACTGTGGAGAAGGAGTTCCTCTACTGCCATCTAGTGCTTTTGATGAAGAAATTCATCAAGTCTAGTCAGATGAGCTGGTTTATATTTAGTTCAGAGTGTGGGATGGAGGGAAATGGAGATGGGGGTGGCAGAAAGCAAAAACTTTTTGAGATAGTCTTTTGAATCTATTGCTTTAATTAGTAAGAGATGCTGAGTCACAGACAACACACTAGGGGCTCTGAGCTGGATCCTTCAGGAAAAGTGGTGGGAAACCAGATATCAGGGACACTAAAGTTCAACCAGATTCTTGAAGTTTGTGAAGGAAGATTACCATTAGGATGCCAGAGAGCTCAACAGATAGCAAAGGGGATGGATCTGAATTGAGCCATATATACACACTGACTTCTCTGGAAACAGTGTTTAGCAAAACACGCTTTAGCAAAAATATTACATTTGTTAACAAGAAAGACTTGGCTTCTCCCCCTCTTTTCTAGTATTCCATTTTGCCATCTCACCAGCTACTCTAAGAGCCCCACTCCAGACAAATCCATGTGCTCAGGCTCATTATTCATAGATGTTAGTATCCCAATAATCCCTATTGAAAATGCTTTCTGAGGTCTCTATTACCACCATCTTGGTCCTTTGACTTTTATGGGAGACACTTTTATTCCAGTGGAATTTCAGACTCAAAAGAATGAAAAAGGTTGGGATTGGCTACCTTTCATTTCTTATATCTTTTCATATAAGTGTTTTAAAAGGTACCAGCAAGCCAGTTGCCATGGCACACACCTGTAATCCCAGGAGCTCAGGAGGCTGAGTGTCACAATGGGCAAATGTGCGGCTTACGCAGTCGAGGGGGAGAAATAAAGAATGTCCACGTGCTTCTGTGCTTCTGCCCTTTTCAATACTTTATTCATCAAATCAATAAAATTTCACTGATGTTGCTGCCTGAAGCGCTTGGAGCAACGGAGCCGCGGGAAGAACTTCAGAAGCAAACTGGAGACAAACAGCTTTTTATTTTGATAACTTTTCTCTCTGGTTCTAACAACAACTAACTCACGCCAAACACACCACTAAAATGGCGCTGACCCGATCAGCAATTTTGGCCAAGTCACTCGAGATCCCGCAAACAAAAACCCGTGAGACTACGGGTGGCGACAATGGCCAAATCTCCACGGCTCATAGTCAACTGCAATTAAAGCCAATCTCCAAACAGGGCTCCTGCACACTGAATAGCTTCTTAATCATGAAAATGACAATCTTTAATGCTAGGCACTGCAATAGACATTATCAATTCACCACAAACAATTCTAGGTTAATTATAAGCACAGCAAACATACTTAATCATGACAGGCTCATAACAGACATTCCCTCTGCATGCTAAGCTTAAGTGCTAGATTTAAAGTCTTAAGTCTTAGGCCTCAAGGCCAGCAGATGCACACTCGCTCCGACCATGGTGATCAGATAAGGAACCAAGACAGGCTTCTCCTGGTGTGGAGCTGATAGCTGGTTGAGGAAAGGGTCATAGGAAGAAGTCCTTTTCTCACCAGAGTCAAGAGGCTGCTGTAGAGTTTGGGAGCAGTGAAGACGACACAGAGGTTCAGGCAGAGGAGAAGAGTTGGGATGTCAGTTCAAGTCCTCATCAGGCTCTCCAGCAAGTGGGCATCAGTGTCGGCTGCTGAATGTCTGTTCATTGGCTCCATCATTTTTATACTAAAATTTTTGGTTCTGACCACCCTTTCAATCCCTATCAGTTGCTACCAGGTTTCTCAGTGACATCATTCCTCCAGAGGCTAGAGCATCTGGTCTGGTGGTCCCCACCCTGATTTTCTCCTCTCTTGCCTTTGGCAGGGACTTATCAGGGCAAAGGTAACATGACAGAGACTTCCCTCTGGGTTTAAGTCAGGTTTGTAAGGAGTGACTTGCTTTATCAGGCTATGCCTGATGACTATATTGGAGTGCTCCATAAGCGGGCCTGGTGGGGACTGCAGGTTCAAAGTGAAATTTTTTTTTTCTCCGCTAAATTCATAGGATAAGCCAAGGGTTAAAATAAGGATTAAAATTAGGGCTATAGTTAATATTAACTTGATGTTGGTTGTTTGGGATGCTCAGGGTAAGGGTAAAAGGAGGGCAATTTCTAGGTCAAATAATAGAAATATAATTGCTACAAGGAAAAATTTTATTGAAAATGGAAGGCGAGCTGATCCTATTGGGTCAAATCCGCATTCATATGGACTTGCTTTTTCTGAGTAAATATTTAATTGAGGTAATCAAAATGCTACTGAGATAAGTAGAAGGGAAATAGAAATATTTGCTTATGCTAAGGCCTAGGGCCATCCTTACACTGAGGCAGGAGCATTGTGAGTTCAAAGATAGCCTTGGCAGTTTAGCAAGGTCCTAAGCAACGTAGAGAGACCCTGACTCAAAATAAAAAAAAAATAAAAAATAAAAAGAGCTGGGGATGTTGCTCAGTGGTTAAGCATTACGGGATCAATCCCCAATAGAAAAAAAAAAAAAAAAAGTTGCTTAATTCAGAAAAACTGGAAGTCACCTGACATTTTCTTCTCTCTTAAGCCTCTCATTATACACACAAACACTCAATCTCTAAATATTGCAGGATCTAACTCCTAAAGTTTTCTCAAAACCATTCACTTTCTCAATTATCATTAACATTACACATAACATAAACATACACATTAAACAAGGCACAATCATCATTTACCCTCCTACTTCATCTTTCCATGTCCAATATTCACCTAGCAGCTTGAATGATGCTTTTAAAAAAAATAAATTTAACCATGTTTCAGTATGGTTTAATACTCTTCAGTGATTTTCTTGGGTTTAAAAATAAATTCCATTTTAACACAACCTAAGAGCACCTACCTGGTGTGACTTCTGCTAGTTCCCCAAACTGATCTCCTGCCGAGTCTCCTCTATCTGTCCCTACATCAAGAACACCAATCTTTTGTTTCTCCAAAGAGCCAAACTCCTTATCACCTCAGGACCTTTGAACATGCTCCCTGTAGCCAATCTGTGTTCTCACATTCTGCATTTTATTTCTATACTATTCATAAATCATTGTTATTTAACATCTGTCTCCAAGTCCATACTTTAAATTTTATGAAGTCAGATACTAAGTCTGTTTTATGTACTTCTATACTCAGGTCAAAAAAGGCAATTAATAAAAATTTGCTGAATAAATGAGCAATTATTGCCTCTTAAAATTTTTGACTGTTTTAAATATGCTTCCTGCTTAGTCAGCTCCTTAAAGGCAAATAGCCATCAAATTTTATCAAGACTTAATGTTGGAGACTTTTGCTGAGATGACTCAGACATAACTTTACACCCGGGCCTCGCCTACCTCGCCATCCCCTCCGACTTCCTGGATCACTCAGTTTTGGCCTCTGATTCCCCCCCTACACCTCCCCCCTCCTTCCCTCCTCCCACCCTCCCCATCCCCCCTCCCTCCCCCCACCCCCTCCCCAGACTCTTTTACTCCCCTTATTCGCCTGCCCTTCCCCCCTATCCCCCCCCGCCCCTTTGTCCCCCTCCCGTCCTTTTGTAGTGTCTTTTTGTAGCCAATCTGTGTTCCTAACATTTCTGGCATTTTCTTTCTTTACTATTCATATTCATTGTTTTTTAACTATATGTCTCCAAGTCCATACTATAACTTTTTATGATGTCAGATACTAAGTCTGTTTTATGTACTTCTATACTCAGGTCAAAATATGTGCAATTAATAAAAATGTGCTGAATAAATGAGCAATTTTTGCCTCTTAAAATTTTGATGTTTTTTATATGACTTCCTGCTGAGTCAGCTCCTTAAACACAATGGCAATAGGTCCTGTAAACAAATAAGAACAATACCACATTTAAAAGTGTCATTTGCAATGGAAGCATGGCTCTTTGGAAACAGAGGAGAACGGGGTTAATACAACTTGGCCAAATCTAGGTAGACAGGAAAGATGAAATTCAATTTGAGGTTTTGAAGGACAAGCAAGAGGTCACAAGTGGCAATTCTGTGAAGGACAGTCAAGGAAATGAGGTCAGAGATGCAGGAAACGTGCAATATTTTGACATAGGAAAAGGACATGTGATCCATGTTCCCATAGGAAGCACTGTCACAATTCATTCAGTGCATGCAGTGGTCATTTAATTAACACTTTGTGATCTCACTTTAGGAGAATGGAGAGACACCGAAATAATACATACTCCATCTTGCTAAAGACAGAATAAGAGACTAAATGGAATGAGTTTCCTTCCATCTTCAACATTCAACAGCACTGGAACCATTCATTATACTTGATACCACTTCAAGAAAATGCCCAATAAATATGTCATTTCTGAGGCTCCTTGTGTGATCAAACCATCTTACATTTGAAAACTTTCTCAAAGAGGGTTCAGAGCTCCAACCGATTACTCATAAAATTAAAGCCAAATTTCCTGCCATTCAAGTTGAGACTTCTTCCCCCCTAAAACCACCCCACCTTAAAATTTCCAGTACTGCTGTCTTGAGAAGATGGGAGGGTAGCATTCTCTTAGCTCACTGCTAACACTTCCAAGCCAGTCCTCAATCACCCTCCCTTGGGAGTCCAGTCATACCTGCATATCACCCAACACCTCTCCTTGGCATGCTTTTATCTAAGAATAGTAAGCATCAGATTTCTCTGTGTTGAATAAAAACATATTTCCTGAATAAAACCATAAATATAGGTGTAACCAATTAATTAGCACTTAAGAGATCTTGCCAACCTTAAACCACTTTTGCTTTACAATGAAGTTTCAGGAAGCAATCCCTCATGATTTCCTCAATTTTTAGAGAATTGGAAATATTAGCAAAGAAAGTCAAGTTTTTATATTTCAAGAAGAGAAATGTTTGCTACTACACATGCACTCACTTGTCTAAATAAAGAGTCAAGGAAAATCACTGAATTGCTGTTTGTGAGGGGAATGAAGGAAGGAAGCATATATTTGCAAAGATTCTTCCTCTAAAGTAGCAGATTGAGCCTCTAGGAGTAGGAAAAAGAGCAAATTACAAAAGTTTGATGCTTTGCTTACGTCATGATTTTAAATAAACAGAAAATGATTGAAAGCCAAAGTTAATGGGTACCTTAGATAGAGAACTTGACATATTTAAAATTTGCTTTCATAAGGTTTGTTTCTTCTGTTTTCTGTTTATTAGTACAATTTATTATGGAAAGCATAACATATACTGCACTAAAGACTAGACTGGGAAGTTCAAGTTCTGTTTGTGTGCACATGTGAGAATTATGTTTGTGCCGATGCCTCTTGTTGGGCAGACAGGAGCTGTTGCCCTGCTTAGATCCTGACGCACACTCCCTTTTAACAGACATGTACCTTTGACAATGTGGAATGAATCTCAGAGGAGAAGCTGAGGAAGGCAGGAGCTCTCCAGGTCTGAGAGGACAATTTAGCACACAAGATAGGATTAGACTGGGAGTCACAGGTATGGGTGACAGGCTCAGCCCTGCTCCAACTAACTGTAAGACTTTGGTCAAGTCTCTGCAAAGTGGAGGCTGCTCCCAGTAAAAGAGGACTCCAAGACTCCCTCCAGTGCTTCCAATATTTAGGCTGGAACATGCCTCTCTAGTCAAGATTTACCCTTTATCTGGAACCAATGGCTAAGACAGAGGAACATTTTCATGATTTAAGATGCTATTCAGTTGTAATAAAAAAGTAATTTTGTTTCTTCCAAACCTCCAGATTATTATGGAGATTTTTCTGCTGAGTCTTATTTTAAAAAGGCATTATGTACATCAGGACTGACATAGCCATAAGGAATTGTAGAAATTTTAATATCAGTTGATGTGGATGAAAAACTAAAATTTCCATATTTAAAACAGTCAGATGACTTTTAAATGGATAACATTAAATTACTTTCAGAAATGTGCAGTATTTTCTCATCTGCATACTATTGTTTCTTGGTAGAGAAAGCTGCAATCTGGTTTGTTAGGGTACATGGCCATTTTTCCACTTTGTCCCCAAGCTTGTGGCAAAACTGGGGTTGGGGGGAGAGAGAGAATCAGTAGCAGAAGCAAGGTCAGTAAATATCTCTTGAGAGGAATACATTTTTTTAATTGCTCAAAACTATATTGAATTTTTGTTCTTTTTCTAATGACACAGAAAGGAGAATATTTGGAATAAGAAGCTGCCCAACATAATCTTTTGTTCAAAGAGTTTCCAGTTACATTTTTGTGTGTATCCATATTTTTATAATGCAGCAGTTAGGAGTCCAACTGTCAGAATTCATTTTATTTTTTCATCCAATGGCATGAGAAAAAGTAACAAATATATAATCCTACCTTAGCCCTCTGAGGCAAAATATGTAAAAAAAAAGAAGGAGGAGGAGGAGGAGGAGGAGGAGGAGGAGGAGGAGGAGGAGGAGGAGGAGGAGAATAAGACAATAAATACTTTTTAATGAGGGGTTGGAGTTGTGGCTCAGCAGTAGAGCATTTGCCTCGCATGTGTAAAGCTCTGAGTTCGATCCTCAGTGCCACATAAAAATGAATAAATAAATAAGAGTCAATTGTGTCCATTTACAACTAAAAAAAAAAATTTTAAAGACTTTGTAATTAAACCATTGAAATCTTTCTAATGTCTGTTCAGAATGTAAAGTCTGTGAAAAAGATGCAGGTCTCATGGAGATCATTTGCAAAATAAACCAGCTGCAGCTGATACTCTCATACTTTTTAGTTACCACCCTTTTTCCTAACAAATGCTAGCACAGTTCCTAACGTATACTAGGCATAGATATTTCTTGATTGAGGGCTTGCTGAAAGTAATAAAAATCCAAGTGTAATTAGCAAGAACTAGTTCATCTAATAGGTTCTAATTTTACCCAGTTAGATGAAGAAGAGTGACAATTCTTGCAGGAGAGACAGGAAGGAAGGGGGGAGGAGGAAAAATATCTTCATCTAATGTTTTAAAAATATACTGAGGTAATTTTATGTTCTTAGGTTCAAGAAGGAGGATGGAACTAAGGAAAATTAGTGTCTATTGAGTATCAACCATGTGCCAGACAATCAGCTAAACTGTTATTTTTTTTTAAATCTAATCCATAGCTACTTCAGTTTTTCCCCAATATAAGGATGACTTAGAAAAATCAAAATCAAAGAGAATAACAGAAAATGAATCTTTAAATTAATAGCAAAGCCTACTGAGTCTTACATCTTAAGCCAGAGTATTCAAAGTCATATATAATTTCCTAAGATTGTTGACACCAAAGTAAACTCTAAGTAAGATATAAAACTTTATTTAATTAATAATATAATTCAACTTTCAAGTTAAATAAATGTTAAGTACAGCCTTTACATTTTATTCTTAGGCATTTTATTCTTTAAAAATAAATCTTAGGACTCAGGAAAAAGATGGCAGACAGCAGAGAAGCACTCTCGGGAGACCGGCACTAAAAGAGGCTTACCGGGAAGATTGAACGCGTTCCTAGCAACACTCCTGCAACAGGAAGGGAGCTGAGACATCCGCACACATCTAGATGGTGAAATACAATGAACTCCAGACCACTGACGCATGGAGTCCAGTGCCAGCGGCCCACAAACTGAACCAGCATTAGCAGCGCAGCTGCCGTGGTAGCATTGCAGTACGGGAAGTACAGACCACGGCCGCGAACAGCGCAGAATAAAAAGAAATCCAGACGCGGGCAGCGGCCTCACAGACTTCTTTCCGTAAATTGCGGAACAGGACCTGCACGCCTCGGAGTGACACACAGGTCCGGGGTACTGCTGTTGAGACCAGGGAAGGCACCGCCATTTTGGAGGAGGGCGGCGGCTGACTGCAGACATCCAAGGACTGGTCCAGGGCCCAGAGAACAGCACACACCTGGGTGAGACGCGCACAGGCAGCCCACAGGGAAGGGCCTGCCTGAGGCCAGCGCAGCAACCACAAGAGCTATATCTGGGGGCGGGAGTGGGGAATGGGTGCCTTTTGGACAAACACTTTCTTGGTGCTATTCACGTACTGACACCACCCCGCCCCCCAGCCATTATTTCTCTGTGCCAATCTGCCGCTGGCCAAAGCTGCAGACTAGACTCCACTGTGACTGTCTGGGCGTGGTCCAGGACAACTGGCTTAAACTGGAAGGGCTTTCCAGGGTCCTGTTTATTTGAGATTTGTTCCTGGGTTCGACTCTGTTTTTTTTTGTTTGTTTGTTTGTTTTTGTTTTTGTTCTGTTTGATAGTGTGATTATTTGTGTGTCTGTGTTCCTCTTTCCTTTCTTCCCTTCTCACTTTAGTCTCTTCTGCCCTCATCTTATCTAATTACACCCTGTCATTGTGTACTTATCAGAGGTGAAAACAAGGTATACGCAAAAATTGGGACTTCTAGGCCTGGGGCAATTGAAATATACAGAAAAGCGGTGTTATATGTAGTTTACTCTCTATTTTTCTTGACTCAGTTTCTCTCTCCTCTCTCTTACACTAATTCTTAATTCTTTGTTATCTCTCATTGTTCCTTTTTATTTTTTCTTTTCCATCTTTCTTTATTTTTCTTCTCTCAAAGGCTAAATAAGTTTGGTTTATATATAAATTGTCTTTCCTCTAAATCACTCACTCCATTCTCTTTTCTCTCCTGTCTGCTGATATTAAACCACTTCCATAGAATTTTATTTTTATACTTCTTAAGAAAGAACAACTCAGTAACCTCACTTGCTTCTTCCTAAACATATCATCTCTGTGTCCAATACTGAAACTGTAAACCCCAACGCAAGCATACAGAGTAAATTGGAAACAATACCTGAGTTAACTAAATCTGCACATTGTGATCAAACTGGGCTTTGCTGTAAAGAAAGTGTTAGAGCTTAAATTGTAAGGTATTTTTAAGGGGACCTGACAGCATTGAACCACAGGAGAAACATAAGGCTATAAGGTGAAATTGAAATAGGCAAGGTCCCACAGTGCTAGGAGAATAGACACACAAGCATTATGAAGAAGCAAGGGAAGAAAGTGGCTGAAACCAACCAACATGCCCCCTCAGTAGATTCCATGGCAAGCACAGTTGGTCAAATGCCAGAGACAGAATTTAGAAATTACATATTCCAAATGTTTATGGATCTTAAGAATGAACTCAAAAATGAGATGAGAGAGCAAATAGAGGTCGTAAAAGAGCATTTTGACAAAGAACTCCAAAAACAAATACAAGAAACAAAAGATTACTTCAATAGGGAGATAAAGATTCTAAAGAAAAACCAAACAGAAATTCTGGAAATGAAAGGAGAAATAAACCAAACTAAATGCTCAATTGAAAGCATCACCAACAGATTGGATCACCTGGAAGAAAGAACCTCAGATAATGAAGACAAAATATATATCCTGGAGAAAAATCTAGAGGACATGGCAAAAGAAGTAAGAAAACAAGAACAGAGCATTCAGGAATTATGGAACAGCATAAAAAGACCAAACTTAAGAGTCACTTGTGTTAAAGAAGGTGCAGAGTTTCAAACCAAAGGAATGAGTAATTTATTCAATGAAATAATAGCAGAATTTTTCCAAACATGAGGAACGAATGGCAAAACCAAGTTCAAGAGGTTTACTGAGCACCAAACGTACAAAACCACAACAGGTCCACACCAAGGCACATTATAATGAAATTGCCTAATATACTAGGCAAGGAGAGAATACTAAAAGCCACAAGAGAAAGGAAGCAGATTACATATAGGGGTAAACTGATCAGACTATGCTCAGATTTCTCAACCCAGACCTTAAAAGCTAGAAGATCCTGGAATAGCATATTTCAAGCTCTGAAAGAAAAGGGATGTCAACCAAGAATCTTATATCCAGCAAAATTGAGCTTTAGATTCGAACATGAAATAAAAACCTTCCATGACAAACAAAAGTTAAAAGATTTCACAACTCGAAAGACAACACTTCTGAACACCTTGGGCAAAATTTTCCAGGAAGAAGAAGAGAAAAATAACAATGAAAACCAACAAAGGGAGATAGTAAACTAAATGAATTATCAACCAGAGGAGAATCCAAATCAAGCTAAATACCATAATACATTTAAAAATGGATGGAAATAAGAATCACATCTCAATAATAACCCTGAATGTTAATAGCCTAAACTCACCATTCAGAAGACACAGATTGTCAGATTGGATTAAAAGAAATAACCCAACAATTTGCTGTCTACAAGAAACACACCTCATAGAAAAAGACATCAAGTGATTGAAGGTGAAAGGCTGGGAAGTCTTATCACACACATGGGCTGTGGAAGCAAGCAGGGATTTCCATTCTCATATCAAATAAGGTAGACCTCAAGCCAAAGCTAATCAAAAGGGATAAAGATGGATATTTCTTACTACTTAAGGGAACCATTCATCAACAAGATATAACAATTATAAATCTATATGCCCCAAGTAATGGAGCACCTACATTCATCAAACAAACCCTTCTCAAGTTCAAGAGTAAAATAGACCACACACAGTTATTCTAGGGGACTTCAACACACCTCTCTCACCAATGGATAGATCATCCAAACAAAAGCTAAATAAAGAAACATTAGGCCTCATTAAAACAATTAATATCTTACACCTAACAGACCTATATAGAATATTTTATCCCTCAGTAAGCGAATACACTTTCTTCTCAGCAGCACATGGCTCCTTCTCCAAAATTGACCATATATTATATCACAAGGCAACTCTCAGCAAATATAAGAAAATAGAAATATTACTTTGCATTCTATCAGACCATAATGGGATGAAATTGGAAATCAATGATAATACAAGAAATAAAAAAAAAAAAAACTACTCCAACAGCTAGAAGCTAAACAACATGCTACTGAATGAACAAGGGATTAAAGAAGAGATCAAGGAGGAGATTAAGAAATTCCTAGAGGTAAATGAGAACACAGATACATCATATAGAAATCTCTGGGACACTATGAAGGCAGTAGTAAGAGGAAAATTCATTGCACTGAATTCCTTCATTAAAAGAAAAAAAAAAAAACAAATAAATGACTTAACATCACACCTCAAAGCACTAGAAAAAGAGGAACAGATCAACACTAAGAGCAGTAGAAGACAGGAAACAATTAAAATCAGAGCTGAAATTAATGAAATTGAGACTAAAGAAACAATTCAAAGAATTGACAAAACCAAAAGTTGGTTCTTTGAAAAAATAAATAAAATTGACAGACCCCTAGCAATGC
Source organism: Tamias sibiricus (assembly GCA_025594165.1). Lineage (NCBI taxonomy): Eukaryota > Metazoa > Chordata > Mammalia > Rodentia > Sciuridae > Tamias > Tamias sibiricus. Next base: position 103,586,682 of record CM046657.1, read on the forward strand.
TAATGAAAAGAAGAAGAGAAAAAACTCAAATTACTAGCATCTGTGATGAAAAAGGAAATATCACAACAAACACCTCAGATATACAGGAGGTAATTAGAAATTACTTTGAAAACTTGTACTCTAATAAAATAGAAAATACTGAAAACATAGACAGATTTCTAGAGTAATATGAATTGCCCAAACTGGAACAGGAGGCTATACGCAATTTAAATAAATCAATTTCAAGTGAAGAAATAGAAGACGCTATCAAAAAACTACCAACAAGAAAAAGTCCAGGTCCTGATGGGTTTACAGCCAAGTTCTACAAGACCTTCAAAGAAGAACTAATACCGATGCTCTTCAAATTATTTCAAGAAATCGAAAAAGAGGGAGCTCTTCCAGACACTTTCTATGAGGCCAATATCACATTAATTCCAAAGCCAGGCAAAGACACAGCCAAAAAAGAAAACTTCAGGCCAATATCTTTAATGAACATAGATGCAAAAATCCTCAACAAAATTCTGGCAAATCATATTCAAAAACATATCAAAAAGATAGTGCGCCACATTCAAGTGGGGTTTATCCCAGGGATGCAAGGCTGGTTCAACATTCGGAAATCAATAAACATAATACAACACATCAATAGACTTAAAGATAAAAACCATATGATCATCTCAATAGACGCAGAAAAAGCATTTGACAAAATACAACACTCCTTTATGTTCAAAGCTCTAGAAAAATTAGGAATAACAGGAACATATCTCAACATTAAAAAAGCTATCTATGCAAAACCTCAAGCTAACATTATCTTAAATGGAGAAAAATTGAAAGCATTCCCTCTAAAAACTGGAACAAGACAGGGATGCCCCCTCTCACCACTGCTATTTAACATAGTACTTGAAACTCTGGCCAGAGCAATTAGACAGACGAACAAAATTAAAGGGATCCAGATAGGAAAAGAAGAGCTCAAATTAGCACTTCTTGCTGATGACATGATAATATACCTAGAAGACCCAAAAAACTCTACCAGAAAACTTTTACAACTATTAAATGAATTCGGCAAAGTAGCAGGATACAAAATCAATACCCATAAGTCAAAGGCATTTTTATACATCAGTGACAAATCCTCTGAAAGGGAAATGATGAAAACTACTCCATTTACAATAGCATCAAAAAAAATAAAATAAAATACCTGGGAATCAACTTAATGAAAGAGGTGAAGGACCTCTATAACAAAAACTATAGAACACTAAAGAAAGAACTCGTAGAAGACCTCAGAAGATGGAAAGACCTACCTTGTTCTTGGATAGGTAGAATTAATATTGTCAAAATGTCCATACTACCAAAAGGATTATACAGATTTAATGCAATTCTAGTCAAAATCCCAATGACATTTCTCAAAGAAATAGAAAAAGCAGTCATGAAATTCATCTGGAAAAAATAAGAGACCCAGAATAGCTAAAGCAATCCTGAGCAGGAAAAGTGAAGCAGGCGGCATCACCATACCAGACTTTAAATTATACTATAGAGCAATAGTAACAAAAACAGCATGGTATTGGCGCCAAAACAGACTAGTAGAACAATGGTTCAGAATTGAGGACACAGAGACTAATACATATAATTTCAGCTATCTTATATTAGACAAAGGCGCCAAAAATGTATGGTGAAGAAAGGATAGCCTCTTCAACAAATGGTGCTGGGAAAACTGGAAAGCCATATGCAACAAAATGAAATTAAACCTGTATCTCTTACCATGCACAAAATTCAATTCAAAGTGGATCAAGGACTTAGGAATTAGACCAGAGACAATACACCTAATAGAAGAAAAAGTAAGCTACAATTTTCAACATGTCGGATTAGGCTCCAAGTTCCTTAACAAGAATCCGGTAGCTCAAGAATTAATACCAAGAATTAATGAATGGGATAGATTTAAGCTAAAAAGCTTCTTCTCAGCAAAAGAAACAATCAGTGAGGTGAATAGAGAGCCAATTAACTGGATACAAATATTTAATACATGCACATCAGATAGAGCACTAATTTCTAGAATATATAAAGAACTCAAAAAACTTGACACCAAAAAAAACAAATAATCCAATCGATAAATGGGCTAAGGAATTGAAAAGACACTTCTCAGAAGAAGATACATGATTAATCAAGAAATACATGAAAAAATGCTCAACATCGCTGGCAATTGGAGAAATGCAAATCAAAACTACTCTAAGATTTCATTTCACTCCAGTCAGAATGGCAGCTATCAAGAACACAAACAACAATAAATGTTGGAGAGGATGTGGGAAAAAAGGCACATTCATATATTGCTGGTGGGACTGCAAAATGGTACAACCATTATGGAAAGCAGTATGGAGATTTCTTGGGAAACTGGGAATGGAACCACCCTATGACCCAGCCATCCCACTCCTGGGTCTCTTCCCAAAGGACTTAAAAACAGCATATTACAGTGATACACCTACCTCAATGTTTATAGCAGCACAATTCACAATAGTTAGGTTGTGGAGCCAACCTAGATGTCCCTCAGTATATGAGTGGAGAAAGAAAATGTGGTATATATACATAATGGAATTTTACTCAGCAATAAAAGAGAATAAAATAATGGCATTTGCAGATGAATGGATGAAGTTGGAGAACATAATGCTAAGTGAAATTAGTCAATCTCAAAAATCCAAATACCGAATGTTTCCTCTGATATAAGGAAGCCAGTTCACAGTATTGTTGGGTCGCGGTATATAGGAGGATTAGAGGAACACTATAATGGTCAAAGGGAAGGGAGGGGGAGGGCAGAAGCAAGGGGGGAAGGTGAAAAAAATGTGGTTGAATAAGACGGATATCATTATTCTAAATGCATGATTGAAGACTGGAATGCTGCAAATATACTTTGTATACAAACTGTTTTGTGTAAAAAGATGTTATATATGTATAGTATGAACTGTAATACATACTACTATAAATAAAAATTTTAAAAAAGACACTCAAGACCTGATGGCTTGATGGTGAAATCTTCCAAACATTTTTAAATTAATGCCAATCCTTCTCAAACTCTTCCTAAAATCTTGAAGAGAAAGAGATATTACCAAGCTTATTTTGCAAGGCTAACATCATCCTAACACCAAACACAAAGACACTGTAAGAAGAAAAAAAAAAACTACAGGTCATTATCAATGATGAACACCAATGCAAAAATCTTCAACAAAATACTAGCAAATCTTACCAACATTAAAAGGATGACCCACCATGATCAAATGGGATTTGTTCCTAGTATAAGAGGTTGAGTCAACATACACAAATCAATATGTGATTCATCAGATTGATGAATGTAACTTAAAACCATATGATCATATAAAAAAATGGTAAAGCACATTTGACAAAATTCACATCCTTTGATGATAACAAGTCTCAACAAATTGGTATGAAAGGGATATTCCTCAATACAAAAAAGGACATACATAACAAGCCCACAGCTACATCTTATTCAAAAGTGAAAAGATGAAGGCTTTTACTTTAAGTTCAGGAACAAGATGAAGATGTCATTCTTACCACTTCTGTTTGACACAGTATTAGAAGTCCCAGCTTAAACAATCAGGCATGAGAAAGAAATAAAGGACACCCAGAAAGGACAAAGTAAAGTTGTCTCTGCTAATCATGTCCATGGTAAATTCTAAAGTCTCCATTAAAAATATATATATATATATTAGAAATGATCAGCAAATTCAGTAAAGTTGCAGAACACAGAATTCTCTTACAAAAATCAGTAGTGTTTCTGTATACTAATAACAAACTGTCTGAAAAAGAAATTAAGAAAGTATCATTTACAATAGCATCAAAAAATATAAAATAAAATACTTAGAAGTAACTTTTGCCAAGGTAGCAAAAGATCTATATAATGAAAGTCATAAAATGCGGTGTTTCTCATCCGGGGATTTGAGCTCGACCCCCAACCCATTAATTTGGGGCTGTGAGTCTGAGATCTCCCCAACCTGGAATTGAGCTGACCCCCAACCTGTTAATTCGGGGCTGTGTGGGCCTAGTTCTTCCAAACCAAGAATCAAGCCAGGTGTCCGCCTGCTAATCCAGAAATCTGGGTTCTTCCTTGGTTATGCAAATGAGTTTGAGCCCAAGCTCCCTCCAAATGCCTGGGGGTCTGAGCTTGTCCCCTCTTTGCCGATGAGATGGCACTTTATGCGACCACCAAGAATTAACTTTGTGTGCTTTTGTCTGTACTCTTGATGTATTTCTATTGTATGACCACCAGGTTCTAATACATTTAATTATCAATAATAAAACCAGTTCAATGGCCCTGTGGAATCTAAAGCCAGAAACTAGCTAAGCCGGTAGGATGAGCCCAGTTGAAGAAGATACTAGAGCAATATAATTTTATGAGCAGGCATACCTAGAGTTGAAGAATTTTTAACATTAGCTTTAAGATTTTTAGAATACTTTCCCCTGCCTATAGATAAGATTAATCAGTAGTATGTACTTAGGATAATATTTGATTTTCCCTAGGTAATTCCTGAAATTCCTTATTGTAAACTTTTATAGTTAATTACTGGAAATTATTTATTATAGTTAATTCCTGAAATTCCTTATTGTAACCTTTTATAGTTAATTACTGGAAATTCTTTATTATAGTTAATTCCTGAAATTCCTTATTGAGTTGATTACTGGAAACCTAATGTAACTTCCTATAGTTAATTACTGGAAACTTTTATTGTATAGTTAATTTCTGGAAATCCTTTATTGTATTCTTCTTTACTGAAATTCCTTTATGTTGCCTCCTAAAGAAAAAATGTGAATTATGGTGCTTATTGAGATGTATAAAAAGCCATACTGAGAAAAGTAAAAGCAGAACAGTAGAAGGATTTCTACAGCCTGGCTTGTGTGTGGATTATTTCATCTCGTCGACGTTCCCTTCAGCATTAATCGGGAAGAACTTAACATCCTTGCTGAAGCTGGTCTTCAGCAATAAAACATTGAATTAGAATTGACACAAATAAATATATTCATATCTCATGATAACCTATGTTCAATGGATTGGAATAATTAATATTGTTAAAATGTCTATACTACCCAAAGTGACCTACAGAGTCACACAATCCTTGTCAATACTCCAATGTTATTCTTCACAAAAATAGGAAAACAACCCTAAAATTCATATGAAACCACAAAGGATACTGATTAGGCAAAACTAATTTGTCCAAATAAGTCCATGCTAGAAGTCTCACATTACCAGATTTCAAAATATATTATAAATCTTTAGTAATCAAACAGCGTAGTACTGGCATTAAAAAAAAAAAAAAGATACATTGACCAATGAAAACAGTGGATAGTCCAGAAATGAACCTGTAACTCTACAGTCATTTGGTTTTTCACAAAGAACAAACACTAGTGAAAAAAACAGCCTATTTTAAAAATGGTGATGGAAAATTTGGATATGAATATACAGAAAAATTTTCATAGATATTTATTTTATCCCTTATACAAGAATCAACTCAAAATGGACCAATGATTTAACTTTAAGATCTAAAACTATAAAATTACTAGAAAGAAACGGGATAAAAGCCCCCACATAATTGGTCTAGGCTGAGATTTCTTGACTGTGACTCCAAAAGTACAAGCAGCAAAAGCAAAAATAGACAAATGGGATTGTATCAAAATAAAAAGCTTTAGCACATAAAAAAAATAGAATGAAGTAACAATCCACAGGTTGGGAGAAAGGATTTGTAAATCATGTATTGGATGAAGGGCAAATATATCCAAAAATATACAAAGGAACTTAAACTACCCAATAACAAGAAAACAAATAACCCTATTAAGGATAGGCAAAGGACTTGAACAGAAATTTCTCAAAATTGACATACATATGCCCAACAGGATCAGATAGGTGAAAAATGTTCAACAACTCTAATCATCATAGAAATGGAAATTAAAAACAATGAGATATCACATCACCCTATTATATTGGCTATTACCAAAGAAGATAAAACATAAATGTTGGAAAGAATGAGGAGAAAAGAGAAGGCTAATACACTGGTGGTGAAAATGTAAATAGGTATAGCCACTTTGGATAACAGCATGGAAGTTGCTTTAAAAACTAAAAATAAAAGTACCATATGATCCAGCAGTTCTACCACTGAGTATAAACTTGATGGCAACAAAACAAGTATACTGAAAGATATCTGAACTCTTATGTTTATAGCTCCACTGTTCGCAATAGATAAGATATGTAAATAACTAAGAGTCCACCAATAGATAAAATGGATGTTTCAAAATATACACAAGGATCTTCAGCCTCGAAAAATAGGAAATTCTGTCACTGTGACAACATGGGTGAATCTAGAGGACATCATATTAAGTGAAATAAGCAAGGCATAGAAACAAATATCACATGATCTCACTTATAATGTAGAATCTTAAAAGTCAAACTCATTGAGATAGGGAGTAGGGGACAGGGAATGTAACTCAATAGTATAGCACTGGCCTAGAATGTACAAGGCCCTAGGCTGAATTCCCACTACAACGAAAAAAGGAAAAAAAGAAGATGGGAAAAAGAGAAAGAAGTAAAAAGAGGAAAAAGAAGAGAAGGAGGAGAAGGTGGAGGAGGATTTTTTAAAAATGGGAGAGTAGAATAGTGGTTAGCAGAAGCTGGGAGGAGGGCATGGACAGGGAAAAAGGGGATGTTGGTCTCAAGGGGTACAAAGTCACAGTTACATAATGAAAATAACTTCTGGTGTTCTATTCCACAGCAAAGTGACTATAGTTAATAATAATGCAGCTATTTCAAAATATATAAAAGAGGGGATTTTAAATATTCTCATCACAATGAAATGATAAATATTTGAAATGATGGATATATTTTTTACTCTTATGTAATCATTCTACAATGTATACATGTATCAAAATATCACTTTGCACCTTACATATAATTATTTATCAATCAAAATTTTAAAAAGCAATCAACCCCTTAAATAAATTCATAGGTGTTGCTAAGTGACAATGAATTATAACTCTATACACATAATACTGATATGCTAAGTCATAATAAATGGGCACTTTTCTATAAATGAGTACTTACACATTTTGACAAATAATTTCTGAAAACAATACATATGCTCTCACAGTAACAAATATTTGCAGAATGGAATTTTCTAGGGGAATGAGGTCCATGCCTTGTTTTGAAATGCAAGCAGAGATTATAAATGGCAAATAAATACTTTTTAGCCCAGTGACTTTCCTACTAAGCTCTACAGAGTTCCAGGGTTGCAAGGAAGATCAGAGACAAGGACAGAAGGGGCTTGGGAGAGACTGCCCTTTGTGCACTTACTGCAACAGCTCCACAAAACTTAAGTGGTGAAATTTTCTGCAAGGAAAGAATTCTACTACCAAGAAAAAACATTTGGAATCCACCAAAAGACCTTCCTATGGTGCAGATAAGGACATAGACTTGCAATAATTGAGCAACTTGTTCAAGGTCAGCCTGGTTGAGGATGTTTAGCACAGTGACTTCTCAGGCTAGCAGCTGTCCTGCAATTCCCACTTTAGCATCTCAACCCATCTCTGAACACTCACCATGGGCACTTCTCCAACTACCCCACCCAGTGTCCATACCAGTGCTTGTAAATTAATCATGCACTGTTCATTTATTGATGCTTTTACTGGTCTGATAAAATATTAGTGCTTAAATTGTCACTTTATTTAAAAAAATATTTACTGTGAAAGTACTCAAACTTTCAGAAAAGTCTCAGGCAAAGTACAGTCACGGTGACCAACCATCCTGTTTGCCTATAACCAAGGGTTTTCCACAACACATGAAGCCAGTTAGCCATCCTAAGTACAAGTCCTTTCTCCCCTCTGAGAGTAAGTTGACAATATTACTCCGTAATTCCTAAGTACTTTAGTGTATAAACAAGGACATTCCCCTTCATAACTTACAGTAGAATCAGCAGAATCAGAAAAGTAACATTAATACATCACTACCACCTTATCCTCAGACCCCATTCAAGGTTCACTAGTTGTCCCAATAATGTCCTTCTAGCAAAAGGATTCAATTCCTATTTACCTGTTGCATTTAGTTGTCTCTTTAGTTTCCTTTATTCTGAGACAGTTTCTCAGTCTTTCCTTGACTTCAGGGATGTTAACTAACTCTTGAGGTAGCCATATCTTTCTCGTTCTCTCTCTCTCATAAGGATCCAAATTTCTTCAGAACACATATAGCAAGTTATGGTGTTGTGTTTTGTTGTTGTTGTTGTTTATTTGTTTTTGTTTGGTTTTTTCATACCTGTAGAGCACCAAGAATGTTTATTTACAAGAAGGCACTATATAAATAATTGATCAACAAATGTAAAGAGGCCAGCAGATAAAGGTAGACATGATTCAATTGGGATATTGAACTGGTTGTGCTTAGCAACCATAAAAACTGTGAGACAGCCTGTTTTTCACACTCTAGCAAAGCTGAAGCCTGGGAAGATTCTCTCCCTTGGTTTCTGACTTCTCTGTATTCTCATCTGAAGCCAACAGCCTTTCATCTAGGATGGTCCCCCTGGCCTAAGTCACTAAGCTGTGAGAATGAGACACTGGAAATTAGTCTGAGGGGCATGTATGGGCTCAATGTTTTACCCACTTCTCATTACATGGATCATTGCTCGGAACTGACCTTATTTTGGTCAGGTCATGTTATTAGGCCCACAGGTGAATATAAAGATGACTTGGATTTTTCCTTAGCCAACTGTGCCTATCACTTGTTAGATAGAGATGAACACACAAATGCAGATAGTTTAGGAACACAGCAATGCCCACAGATAGTAAGTGGCCATTTATGAGGGAATCCCTGGCTTTTGGAAGGCTAGTCCTCTTTCTGCTACCTTGTGACTGAAAATATGACAGTATGAAGATACACTGTCAGAAAATTGCATACCAATGACCTCACAAATCCAGAAACCAGTAACTCAAATGGAAAAAAAAAAAATAAAAGTTCAGAGTTTATGTATAACATAAAATTATGGTCCAGTAGGATCTATGGAAAACATGTGATACAAATAACAACAATAATCACAACATTAGTAACAGCTCACACTCAGAACTTAATGCTTTGAAAACAGAGTTACAGCTAGGTTAAGTAACTAGGTCACACAGCTCATAGTTGGTAAAGCAAGGATGCTAGCCTAAGACAACTGATTCCATCTCAGATATACTGCCTCTCAATTTTAATTATTTAATTGGCTTTGCATTGATACAACCAATGTCATAGCTCAATTTGTGTTTTTAGATCCAAGACCATCATTTTAAATGTAAATAAACTGATCTACCCTTTGAAAAGAAAATATCTAAAGCTAAATATGAAAATATATATTAAAATTATGATTTGCACTTACTAACATAGCATAGAACTGGCAGTGACAGTATATATAGAGAGATAAAAAGATAAAGATGTATATCTTCATTTCAATCCTCCTCAAGTTTCAATATTTCTTTTTAGACATTGGTTCTTCATTATATCAATGTAATCCATGTAATCCACTGAAAGTTCTAAGATCAAGTTCTACCTCACAGACCCTCCTTAGATAACAGTCTGTACATGCCACCTGCAGGCACCAACAGGATTCTGGCTTCCTCCAGAGCAGCCAATGGGATGTTTTAACAGATTATCATTCCCTGGCAGAGCAGAAGACGAGACACAGACAAGAGGGATGACTGATACAAAAACTAGAAAACTAGAGAGTAGATACAGAGACAGAAAAATGTCAACATAAGTTAAAAAAATTTAAGAACTTAAGAAAAGAAGGCAGAAGTAATACAATGTTACATTAAGAGGTGGGAAAACCAGGAGAGTGTATCAGCAAACAAACTAGAAGCAGAGGCTGTCTTACTGAAAGCCAAACCACATGCTCACTGGTGAATTAATTACTAGACCACAAAACAGAGCTAGGAGCAGTGGCACACACTTGTAATTCCAGCAGTGCCAGAGGCTGAGGCAGGATTGTTCTAGATCAGCCCAGGCAACTCAGTAAGATGCTTTGTAGTGGGGAAATGAGGGTCAGGACACCAAGATTTGGAAACAACACTTTATTAGTTGCACCACAGCCCAGAGGGATAATTCCCAAAATCTGAGTCCTGAGCACAGCAGGGTTTTGACTTTTATACATAAGCAAGTTTTGGGTACATCAAGGCAAAGGAGTTGGTGTACTGCTATTGGAGGGTGCCTCTTACATTCCTTACATGTGTGTAAGATTGTCAACAGCCTAGGAAGTCTTAGCTCACACAGCTTAGGAATTTTTACTGCTTTAAGCCTAAAGGGGAATTGTTCTGTCCCTGCTACATTGTTTCCTGCTTAGGTTACTGTGGTTATCTGTTACAGGTACCTTTTAGCCACTGCAAGCCCTTTGGTTAAATGTCAGTAAACCGAGCTGCTGTGTATCAGCCCAAACAACAGCCTGTCAGCTCTTAAACTGCTAAAGTTTCCATTTTGTTCTACCACACCTCAGCAGATGATCACAGTGAGGCTGGTTAGAAACACAGAGCACCCCAGTATCTCACTCCAGGTCTGCCAAATCAGAATCTCCGTGGCCAGGACCTGGAATGTGGGTTTAATTAGGGGCTGTTTTTGCATTGAGGAGGATAGCAAAAGCTGGGCTCATCCATACCTTTTTCTCAATGCCCCCCACTATCCCACAATGGTCAAAAGAATCTCTACCCTGCTTCCCAGTTTCCTCCCCAGCAACTCTCAAAGAAGTAAAGCTGAAGAGCAGCCTCCATTCACCTACATGTCGCGGTTTTTTGAGTGTTCCACTAGGGAGCAGTCTTATCTGTTTTTTTTTTTTTTTTTTTTTTTTAATTCATCCTATAACACTGTACCCCATGGTGTGGAATCCAGTTAATTTCTCCAGCAGCCTGGTTACCATGAACAGATCTAGAAAGCAGAACTTGCATGCGGAGACATTGCTCCTTAGGAGGAAATGGAAGACATTCTTTGCCCCATTCCTAGTTCACACTTAGGGTTCAAAACAAGGAATCCACTCTAGTAAGTGATCCTGTTCTGGAGGTTAATACATGTGTGCTGGATGACAGATTTCTCAGCCCTCAAAGCTTTATCCTTTATTGGGCCATCCGATGGGAATTCAAGAGTGATGCAGACAACACTGACCCAGCTCAACAGAGAACACGTTAGGCCCTGGCTGGACCACGGGGAACCATGAGCCTCCACTGACCGTCCTCAAGAGGTAACACTTGGGTGAGGTGGGACTCACCTTTGCACTCCTGGGGAATCCTCGTAGTACAGTCTTCCCTGACTGTAAAATAGGAACCTGTACATTTGCACAACTTCTGTTAGAGACTTAAGGGAGATTTACCTCAATAGAGTAAGATAATATATGTTTCCCTGGTACTTTATGCATTTACCCTATTTTAGTTTAATATTCTGTTTATAGGTCTGTTTTCTGTGTTATTGTGTGCATGTATTAATAAGAAAAATTCCCTAATAACCTAGAATATACTTACTCCAATGAAAACTTTGAAATCGTGAATTATTGCTAAAATCGAATGAGGAGGCTGAGATGGTTAGGGCCAAGTGAGTAGATCACAATATGTCCCTTGGGATAATAAAAGTTGTTTAACATAAGGATCTACAGTCAAATAAGTATGTAAAATACTTTATTAAACAATTTAATGTATTTCTTTTTTATTTGTTCTTTTTAGATATACATGACAGTGGGGCATATTTTGACATATTATACATACACAGAGTATAATTTATTCTAATTAGGATCTATTCTTGTGATTGTACATGATGTGGAGTTACTCTGGTTGTGTATTCAAATACAAGATAGGAAAGTTATGTTAATGACAGTTAATTCTACTATTTTTCCTATTCCCCTCCTTACTCCCTTTCCTTCATTCCCCTTTGACTAATCCAATAGACTTCTATACTTCTATTCTTCTTCTCCCACCCTCCCATCCACATATCAGAGAGAACATTTGGACTTTGGTTTTTGGGGGGTTGGCCTATTTCACGTAACATGATGTTCTCCAATTCCATCCATTTACCAGCAAATGCCATAATTTCATTCTTCATTATGGCTAATATTCCATTGTGTATATATACCGCATTTTCTTTATCCATTCATCTGTTGAAGGACATCTAGGTTGGCTATTGTGAATTGAGCTGCTATAAACATTGATGTAGCTGCATCACTGTAGTATGCTAATTTTAAATCCTTTGGGTATAGATTGAGGAGCGGGATAACTGGGTCAAATGGTGGCTCCATTATAAGTTTTCTAAAGAATATCCATACTGCTTTCCATAGTTTTTGCACCAACTTGCAGTCCCACCAGCAATGTCTGAATAATACAGTTATCTTAGACAAAAGAGCCAAAAACATACATTGGAGAAAAGATAGCTTCTTAAACAAATGATTCTGGGAAAACTGGAAATCCATATGTCACAATATGAAATTAGACCCCTATCTCTCACCCTGCACAAAACTCAACTCAAAGTAGATGAAGGACCTACGCATTAGACCAGAGAACCTGCGCCTAGTAGAAGAAAAAATAGGCCCAACTCTCTATGATGTAGCTTAGAAATCAACTTCCTTAAATGTATTTCTTACTGCAAGAGTTTTTTTCTTTCTAGAAGGCTTAACAAGCTAATATGTCTTGAAACACATCAAGTTAAAGCTAGAGTTTACAACATTTTGTACATTTCCCATTGAGCTTTTCTAACAGTCACTTGCAGAGCAACTATTCTGTACATGCTTTGGAAAACACTAAACCAGATTAACAGCCACCTTTCTAAGACATTTCTGTAAGGTAGGGTGGTACAGACTGTTGGACACTTGTGGTTTTTCACTATGGCAAAATAGATTTGGGCTGCCTTTCATTTGTTTTTTTTTTTTTTTTTTTTTGTTTTTTGTTTGTTTGTTTGTTTAGAGACAGGGTCTTGCTAAGTTGCTTAGGGCCTCATTAATTTGTTGAGGCTGTCCTCAAACTTGTGATTCTCCTACCTCAGCCTCCTAAGTTGCTGGGAATACAGGCAGGCACTGTGCCTTTATACAGAAAGAAATGGGAGTGGTCTTTTAAAACAGAAAGGATGAAGAAATGATTTGATAGGGAGAAACACATATCATTTTATTATATATGGTATGAGGAATGGGCCCAATGTCAGTATTTTGCATGTAGGTATTCAGATGTTAAAAAGGTTATTTTTTGACTGTTTTTTGGTTTTGGGTTCTTTTGGGTTTGTTTTGTTTTGTTTTGTTTTGTTTGGTGTTGAGTTTTTTTGAGTTATTTATACATTCTGGAGATTAATGCTTTATCTGAGGTACATGTGGTAAAGATTTTCTCTCCGTTCTGTAGGCTCTCTCTTCATGTTACTGATTGTCTCCTTTGATGAGAAGAAGGTTTTTAGTTTAAATCCATTTATTTATTGATTCTTGATTTTACTTTTTGTGCTTTAGGAGTCCTGTTGAGGAAGTCAGTGCCTAAGCTGACAATGAAGATTTGGGCCTACCTTTTCTTCTATTAGGTGCAGGGTCTCTTTTCTAGTGCCTAAGTCTTTGATAAATGGGCTAAGGAACTGAAGAGACATTTCACAGAAGAAGAAATAAAATCAGTCAACAAATATATGAAAAAAATGTTCAACATCTCTAGCAATTAGAGAAATGCAAACCAAAACTACTCTAAGATTTCATCTCACTCCACAGAATCCCCACTAATGTTGTACCCTTGTCCACTCAAGTAGAATCCAGCCCCCATGTAAACTTGGGACTCAGAAATTGCCACATAACACCTAAATGACAGTGACACTGCACTACCAACAGCCTGCCAAGGGCCAAGACTGTGACTCTAGTGGTGACTATTGTGGTGACTCTTGTGGGTTTACTGAGTGGCAGACAAAAAGCATGTGAAATGGCATGTCACCACTAAAACTAGAGCAGAGAGGTCTCACGTCTATATTAGGAATATGGAGCTGTGGCACAAACAGGAATCTCAGAGTTTAAGAAACACACTCCACCTTTCCTTCATTTAGACTCATCTGTTAAGAGCTAGAGTGGTCGTATCTAAGTCTGCTTTGGGGGATAAAATGTGTTGGTGCATACTTAGTAATAGCTGCATATTTATTTTTAAATTAGATATGTGTAGAGCTTTATTTGTTTGTTATGAACATTATAAAACCTGTACAATGGAAACTTTACATGAAAGTGATAAAAAAAAAAATATATCAGCAGAAGTCTGAATAGATTCTTCCTCCACCCCAGTGGATCATTGTATGAGCCCAGTGCACAGTGTATCCCTCTGGAAGCTGTGGCTGTGTGGCCTCAAATTTGCCATCAGCTAAACTAAGGAGGACCCGCATCCTCCCACATACATACACAGCATTTGGTGTACACTTCAGGGAGAGTCCCAGAAACCAGCCTTGTGCCAACTGATCAGAACCTCCCTTCTGTATCCTGCGCAAATAGCTGTAGACCTACCTTTATGGATCAACCTGAAAGAATGTCTACATGCTGCACTGGGCTTTCTTCCCCAAGGGTGACACAGAGTCCTAAGAGAAGAGAGAGGAGGGAGAGAGATATGATGAGATCCTACCACAATATTTCAGCTTGGGTGTCTTGAAGAACATCTACTGAAAACTCGCTACCAACCCACTAACAAAAATGCAAGAAGACAGAACATCATGCTGATGATGGAGTGTATCCAAACTTCAGGAAATTCTAGCTTCTGCTCTCTAATGACAATGGGTTTGGTAATTGTTTTACTTTTCTTCTTCTACAGTTTCTAGTTTTGTTTTTAGGTATCTAGTTTTGTTCAGGAATTGAACCCAGCGGTGTTTAACCACCAAGCTACATCACAAAATATTTTGAGACAAGGTCTAGATAAGTTGCTGAGTCTGGCTTTGAACTTCCAATCCTCCTGCCTCCCCCTCCTGAGTCACTGTGATTATAGGCGAGTGCCATGGGCTTACTCTGCTGTAGTTTCTTAGGACATGGTAAGAGTGTTTGCTTGTCTAGTTGCTGAGCAGAATGTCTTTCCCCTTGGCAAACTGTTTTGGTGGCCACAGCTGGTCACACTATGATTTGGCCCAAATCCCAGCCCTGAAGAACTAACTGGTTTACATCCTAGTGACTGACATATTTTTTCACCCTAGGCAAATCTTTTAAAACAATCAATTAATACTTAAGTGCAGCAGACAAATGGTAACCTGAGCAGGAATAATGATTTGGAAAGCTCCACTACTGAATTGCTTCCACCAATAATAGACAACCATACTTCACACAGATGGGGAGCAAATGATTGATTAGTTCCAGAGTGAGCCATTCCTTCCCTAAAATCAGAAGAGTGTTCAGAGATGGCAGTGAGCATCCTGTGGGAAGTCTGCTTCCCTGCAACCTGACTCAAAGAATTCAGTTTGCTATAGCACACTTAGTTCCCAGGCTTCTCAACACCCATTCTTAGGTGAAGGACACTAGCTTCATCCACTATATGTGTCACTAGGACCTGGACAATAGAAGCTTTTAATAGAATGATGTGAAGGGTAAAAAAAAAAAAAAAAAAAAAAAAAAACTTGTTCAGGCTCCCCATCACATCCTAAGGGCTCCCAAAGCAGCAGTACCTTGGCTTTCGTATTCCCCATGACAACCATTCAACCAGTCTGGTCTTCCAGATTTTATTCTCAGCTAGACTTTCATCTTTGCAGACAAGGAGTAATCAAAATTTCATACATATATTCTCCTTTCTCCTCTCTTTTCCTTCATTACCCCTAATTCAATTAACCTTGGGATAATTGTTACCTTCATAAAAAGTGGTTTTCACTCAAAGCAATAATCCGGGCATATGGGAGGAAATCAAGAAAATCATCAGTGACCAGAAATCAAAGCTGATTTTCTTTCACTACTTACAAAAATTACAAAAAGCAAACAAAACAATACAGATAATCTACTGAAAAATATAGACAAACAACTTGGACCAAGAGACCCTTGTGAAATATATTGAGTTAGTTGTTAGGACAGATAGCAAAGACTGTTCTCATCACCACCGTCTCTTGTAGCCTAGAAGGGGATAGAAGGTGTTTACTGAGACCCCATTCTTACATTTGCATACTTTTCCTCTCCCATAGCATTTTTGACATCAAATTGCCCAGTTCCCCTTGTAACCATAATATATCATTTCAAGGAAAAGATTTCCTAAAAGTGTTTTTATACTACACTGTTAGTTCCTGCTGCCTATCTCAAGGGTATTTACATTCCAAGTAATATTATGGACTGAAAAGTTCTCTCCTATGGAAGGAATTCTTGACTTAAGGCTGAGATGAAGGTGATCTTTTGGGGACAGGAGACCTGCCCTCTTACACCTCCCAGTATCTAGATTTTTAATGATGAAACCAAATAAACTAAGAAAATGCATGTTTATATTCAGAGTGCCAGAAACTTATTAATAAGAATGTGAGATTTGTCTCACCAGATGTCTTCAGCAAACAGTGTGGTAAGATTCTTCCCTGAAGTATGTCCTTTCATACAAACCCTAACAAGAACTTCTATATTGTCTTAAAAAATATCTTTGTAACTTTTGGGCTGAAGTGGACACTATATTTTAGCTGTATAAAAATAAAATACCTATAGAAATGGAAACAAAGAGGGTGGAGAAATGCTGAGGCAGAAAGAGGATCATCAGCATAGAGATACTTTTTTATTTTTTTATATTTTTGGTACTGAGGATTGAACATAGGAGTGCTTTACTACTGAGCTACATCCCCACTCCTTTTTAAATTTTTTATTTTGAGACAGGTTTTCACTAAGTTACTGTGGCTGGCCTTAAAGTTGCTGTCCTCCTACTTCAGCCTCCCAAGTAATAGGAATTATAGGCAGGTTGACACCATGCCAACCAAGTGGAGAATTCTTTATTACCACCAACTTAATTGTGATGTAGAGAAAAACATCACCTTCCAACAGGACTTTCTGCAATAATGGAAATGTTCTGTCTCAGGTTCCAATATGGCAGCCATCAGCCACATGTGGCCACAAGGGACTGGAATCTAGTAAGTGTGGTTGAAGAATTAAAGTAACTTTTATGGATTTAAACTTAATTTTAAATAGCCACTATGGCTAGTGGTTACCATATTGAACAGGGAAGATCTTAACACCATTACTGCTTTGCCATGTCATCTTAGAAATAATTTGTACTAGTGAAATTTCTGGGAGAAACTGACTTCTGGCTGCAAAAATGTACAGTTTATGGCTCACTGTGTCCCCTGACCCAACCCATTTTCCATCATAAACAGAATTGGTACTACTTTGTTCCTCAGAAGCAGACTTCTAGAATGAGGGGGCTGACTTACCCTCCCCCAGGGAAAGTTCCTCTTCCTCTCAATGGGAGAAGGAAATAGGGGTGGCAGGGCTCCATGTTAATGATGAGCTGTTTGTTCGAGGAATGGGACCCGTGACTCTGAGTAATGTTGACTGAAAACAGACACAAGCCAGATGGAGTTGGTGTCCTTTGTGGTGCTGGCCCCTCTCTCAGTGGTTATCCATAGCCCTTCCTGTTTGCAAGTTCCTGACAAATTATCCACTTGTTCCAATTCAACCTAATGAAAGATAATATTGTTCCCCAGATGTCATCAGAACTGGGCATGAAAAGTCACTAAGCAAAAGTTCAAAAAGACACAGGAAACAGACATGGGTATCAGTTCTCACTGAACTAGATATGCAGAAAGTTATTAAAGGGTGTGGCTCAGAGTAATAGGACGAGCATCAAAAATCCCTGCCAGACAATGGCACAGTTGTTCTATAGCTACAAGCTATCTTTCTGTTGCTGGATGTCCAGTGTCTAATATTCCCATTCACACCCTTCTCATCAACCAGCTATGGAATATAGCTGTTTCTCCTTTGGGAAGGAACGTGCATATCAGCAGCTGTGGCAGGAGCAGATGGCAAAGAAACTCTGCAGGTATCTCATCAAAACTATCGCCTGACAGCTGGGAAGCCTGGTTACACTGTCTTCTGCAGGGAGACCAGCTGTCAACCCTGACAAGCAAAGAGATGGACACCTGCAGGTGGATGATTGCCACCTCATCCCCTCCCCATATTTCCTGTCAAAACTACAACCAACCCATGCTTCTAAGATAGGGTCAAATGCCTTCTTCCACTCTGAAGTCTTTTTAGACTGCTTCTCACAAGACATTAAATAAGCTGGTTTAAATAGCTTTTTTACTTCACTTTAAAAATGTAATGTAAAACTTTAAAAAATTACACAAGTAAGTTAAAATAATGTTCTTTTGAACTTTTCTTTCTTCTTGAAAACAGTTTAGGTAGGGTAATTTGGGGATAATATTGAAGAGTTATGTCTAAGAAAGAGTTATGTCCAGTCTAAGAAAGCTGAATTCAATATAAAAATCCTTCCATCCTGCACACTACTTAAGTTCCCTCCAAGCCCTCTTCCACCCCAGCTCAATTATTTGACTTGGAAGTTCAGGGTTTGGCAGCAGAAGGATGGGCAATCTGTTCTTTTACTCTTTTCTTTCCATCCCTATCCCTCCCAAGCTCCAAGATTGCGGACTTTGGTAACTATCCAGTTTGGGAATAAGATACCAGTCTCCTCATCTACCAACTGTATCTCTAAGTCAATTCAATCTAGTGAATTAATTAGTGACTTCAAAAGGGAAATAAAGACACTTAGAAACACTAATAAATTGTTCAAAATTGTTTATTTGTTATAGAAGTCATAGAAGTTGTCCCTCTAACATCCATTTCAATCACCCTGAGTGACAACCATGATGCTTGCAATGTATTGGTCTCATTTTTAGATCCAAAGGAGGGCCCTAATTACTCTAAACCACTTAGAATAATTCTGTTTCCTTGTCATAGTGATGGTATGGATCTAAGCCAATTAGAGAATGACATGTTTCCAGCTTGGGAAATTGAATTAGGGGTGGTCCTATTAGAGTGAAGCTTGGGACTTTTATATGGTGGTTCTAAAAACTTCCCTTGGCCTTTGCTGGGTCTTTGCCACCATGACTATTGCTAGCATTCATTTTCTTTTATTTATTTATTTATTTATTTATTTATTTATTTATTTATTTATTTTTGCGTGGTGCTGAGGATCAAACCCGGGCCACGCATGTGCTAGGCGAGCGCTCTACTGCTGAGCCACAACCCCAGCCCCTAGCATTCATTTTCTAAGGCCACCCTAAACCCCAACATGCAGTTGCAGGCAAAAGTGAGAGAATGTAGAAAAACACTTGACCAAACCACAGCCAGTTACTTTCATGTACATGAGCAACCTAAATTCTTACAATATCCTTTGAGATTTCTGTTATAGCCTCCCTAACCTCCAAACCTATTTTACATTTGGGGAAACAGGTTCAGAAAAGAATAGTAATTTGCTCCAGATCAAATAGTATTTAATATCAGAGGCAGGATTTGAGTCTAGATTATACTTTTTCTACAAATTTGCTGTGTCTTTATGATATAAAACTGGAAACCTGAGAGATCCTTAATGCTAGCCAGAGTTGGAGCAGCTTAGAGGACACCAATATACACTGGTTTCAGACTGCATTATAGCAGTTGCTTCATATGCCGAAATTTCCTTGTATTTCAGACACATTTAAATATATATGCTTTTAATTACAAGTAAAATCTATATTATAGTTTTTATAAATAAAATATATATTTACATATATAATTAAATTCACAAACAAATCTGTAACAGGCTCTGGGGGTGAGGATGGGTGAAAGCTAACATAAACTCTCAAGCTTCTCCAGACCAGGTGTCTGCTATCAGGAAAAAAAAAAAAAATCACTCTGGGGAGATTTTTTTTTGGTACTGGGGATTGAACTCAGGGGTACTCGACCACTGGGCCACATCCCCAACCCTTTTTTGTATTTTATTTAGAGACAGGGTCTCAGTGAGTTGCTAAGTGCCTCGCCATTGCTGAGACTGGCTTTGAACTCGTGATCCTCCTGCCTCGGACTCCCAAGTGCTGGGATTACAGACGTGCACCACCACGCCCGGCTACTCTGGGGAGATTTGAGGTATAAAATTAGCAGCCAACATCCACTGCTATTTGGGGGGTAAGTTCACTAGAATGACACAGAGGATGTAGATGGGAATCAACAGCATCTACTCCACAAAAGTACCTGATGTTTAGTCTCTGATCTACAGCAACTAACCCCAGAGGGACTTTATAAAAATAGATAACTATAAAGCAACATGGAAGCAGAGTAATAGAGCCATGCACATGAGTACTAAGCAGAGCATCAACCCAGCTGATGGAAAGATAAAGTGGAGGTGACATGGAAGTGGCTATCACCCCTCTTCATCTTCTGTGGACTGATACTAGGGTAGAATCCAAAAGTGAACCAATGGAAAAATGTGATACAAAGCAAAGATATACTAAACATAAGCCTCAATTTTTACTATCAGATTCAATTACTCTGTCAAATTGTAATAAAAATTTTATATTTTATTTTACTGGTTCTTTTTAGTTACACATGACAATACAATCCATTTTCACATAATTATATAAGCATAGAATATATCTTATTTTAATTCAGAACACAGTACCTCTTTTCCCCCTTCCCTTTCCCCACCCCTTACTCCCTTCCCTTTATTGGTCTTTCTGCCATGTACCTATAGTTATTTTTTTTAATTAATTTTTTGGGATGTATACAATAATGAGAATCACTGTGGTGTATTCATATGTGTACATAGGAAAGTTTGTCTGATTTATTCCACTGTCATTCCCTCCCTTCCCTTCATTCCCCTTTGTCTACTCTACTGAACTTCTATTTTGCTCCCCTTATTATATGTTAGCATCCGCATAGCAGAAAGAACATTCAGCCTTTGTTTTTTGGGATTGGCTTGTTTCACATAGCATGATAATCTCCAGTTCCATCCATTTACCAGCAAATGCCATAATTTTATTCTTCTTTATGGCTAAGTAATATTCCATTGTGTATATATACCACATTTTCTTTATCCATTCATCTGTTGAAGGGCACCTAGGTTGGCTCCATAGCTTAGCTATTGTGAATCGAGCCACTATAAACATTGATGTCATAGCTGCATCCCTGTAATATGCTGATTTTTAAACCTTTTGAGTATATACTGAGGAGTGGGATACCTGGGTCAAATGGTAAAAGCAAGAAGATCCTGGAATAGCATATTTCAAGTTCTGAAAGAAAAGGGATGTCAACCAAGAATCTTATATCCAGCAAAATTGAGCCTTAGATTCGAAGATGAAATAAAAACCTTCCACAACAAGCAAAAGTTAAAAGATTTCACAGCTCGAAAGCCAGCACTTCTAAACATCCTGGGCAAAATTTTTCATGAAGAAGAAGAGAAAAATAACAACGAAATCGACAAAGGGAGATATTAAACTAAGGGAAATACCAACCAGAAGAGAAACCAAATCAAGCTAAAGAACATAATACAAATAAAAATGGATGGGAATAAAAACCACATTTCAATAATAACCCTGAATGTTAACGGCCTAAATTCACCATTCAAAAGACACAGATTATCTGAATGGATTAAAAGAAATGACCCAACAATTTGCTGTCTACAAGAAACACACCTAATAGAAAAAGACATAAATAGACTGAAGGTGAAAGGCTGGGAAAAGTCTTATCACTCACATGGCCTGTGGAAGCAAGCAGCGGTTTCCATTCTCATTTCAAATAAGGTAGACTTCAAGCCAAAACTAATCAAAAGGGACAAAGATGGATATTTCTTACTACTTAAGGGAACCATTCATCAACAGGATATAACAATCATAAATCTATATGCCCCAAATAATGGAGCACCTACATTCATCAAACAAACCCTTCTCAAATTCAAGAGTAAAATTGACCACAACACAGTTATTCTAGGAGATTTCAACACACCTCTCTCACCAATAGATAGATCATCCAAACAAAAGCTAAACAAAGAAACTGTAGGCCTCCTTAAAACAATTAATAACTTAGACTTAACAGACATATATAGAATATTTCATCCCACAGTAAAAGAATACACTTTTTTTCTCAGCAGCACATGGCTCCTTCTCCAAAATAGACCATATATTATGTCACAAGGCAACTCTCAGCAAATATAAAAAAATAGAGATACTACCCTGCATGCTATCGGACCATAAAGGGATGAAATTGGAAATCAACGACAAAACAAGGAATAAGAAAAACTACTCCATCAACTGGAAGCTAAACAACATGCTACTGAATGAACAAGGGGTTGAAGAAGACATCAAAGAGGAGATCAAAAAATTCCTAGAGGTAAATGAGAACACAGATACATCGTATAGAAATCTCTGGGACACTATGAAGGCAGTAGTAAGAGGAAAATTCATTGCACTGAGTTCATTCCTTAAAAGGAAAAAAAAAAAAAAACAACAAATAAATGACTTAACATCACACCTCAAAGCACTAGAAAAAGAAGAACAGATCAACACCAAGAGCAGCAGAAGACAGGAAATAATTAAAATCAGAGCAGAAATTAATGAAATTGAGACTAAGGAAACAATTCAAAGAATTGACAAAACTAAAAGTTGGTTCTTTGAAAAAATAAACAAAATTGACAGACCCTTAGCGATGCTAACGAAAAGAAGAAGAGAAAAAACTCAAATTACTAACATTCGTGATGAAAAAGGGAATATCACAACAAACACCTCAGATATACAGAATATAATTAGAAATTACTTTGAAAACTTGTACTCTAATAAAATAGAAAATACTGAATGCATTGACAGATTTCTAGACGCATATGATTTGCCTAAACTGGATCTGGAGGCTATACACAACTTAAACAGATCAATTACAAGTGAAGAAATAGAAGATGTCATCAAAAAGCTACAAACAAGGAAAAGTCCAGGACCTGTTGGGTTTACAGCCGAGTTCTAAAAGACGTTCAAAGAAGAATTAATACCAATGCTCTTCAAACTATTTCAAGAAATAGAAAAAGAGGGAGCTCTTCCAGACTCTTTCTATGAGGCCAATATTACATTAATTCCAAAGCCAGGCAAAGACACAGCCAAAAAAGAAAACTTCAGGCCAATATCTTTAATGAACATAGATGCAAAAATCCTCAACAAAATTCTGGCAAATCGGATACAAAATCATATCAAAAAGATAGTGCACCACGATCAAGTGGGGTTTATCCCAGGGATGCAAGGCTGGTTCAATATTCGGAAATCAATAAACATAATACATCACATCAATAGACTTAAAGATAAAAATCATATGATTGTCTCAATAGATGCAGAAAAAGCATTTGACAAAATACAGCACCCCTTTATGTTCAAAACACTAGAAAAACTAGGAATATCAGGAACATATCTCAACATTATAAAAGCTATTTATGCAAGACACAGAGCTAACATTATCTTAAATGGAGAAAAATTGAAAGCATTTTCTCTAAAAACTGGAACAAGACAGGGATGCCCCCTTTCACCTCTGCTATTTAACATAGTACTGGAAACTCTGGCCAGAGCAATTAGACAGACGGACAAAATTAAAGGGATCCAGATAGGAAAAGAAAAGCTCAAATTAGCACTATTTGCTGATGACATGATAATATACCTAGAAGACCCAAAAAACTCTGCCAGAAAACGTTTACAACTAGTAAATGAATTCGGCAAAGTAGCAGGATACAAAATCAATACCCATAAGTCAAAGGCATTTTTATACATCAGTGACAAAGCCTCTGAAAGGGAAATGATGAAAACAACCCCATTTACAATAGCATCAAAAAAAAAAAATAAAATACCTGGGAATCAACATAAAAAAAGAGGTGAAAGACCTCTATAAAGAAAATTATAGAACACTAAAGAAAGAAATCATAGAAGAACTCAGAAGATGGAAAGACCTACCTTGCTCTTAGATAGGTAGAGTCAATATTGTCAAAATGTCCATACTACCAAAGGCATTATACAAATTTAATGCAATTCCAATCAAAATTCCAATGTCATTTTTCAAAGAAATAGAAAAAGCAATCATGAAATTCATCTGGAAAAATGAGACCCAGAATAGCCAAAGCAATCCTGAGCAAGAAAAGTGAAGCAGGGGGCATCACCATACCGGACTTTAAATTATACTATAGAGCAATAGTAACTAAAACAGCATGGTATTGGCACCAAAACAGACGGGTGGACCAATGGTACAGAATTGAGGACACAGAGACTAATACATATAATTTCAGTTATCTTATATTTGACAAAGGTGCAAAAAATGTACAGTGGAGAAAGGATAGCCTCTTCAACAAATGGTGCTGGGAAAACTGGAAATCCATATGCAACAAAATGAAATTAAACTTGTATCTCTCACCATGCACAAAACTCAATTCAAAGTGGATCAAGGACCTAGGAATTAGATCTGAGACAATACGCCTAATAGAAAAAGTAAGCTCCAATTTCCAACATGTTGGATTAGGCCCCAAGTTCCTTAATAAGAATCCTGTAGCGCAAGAACTATTACCAAGAATTAATGAATGGGATAGATTTAAGCTAAAAAGCTTCTTCTCAGCAAAAGAAACAATCAGTGAGGTGAATAGAGAGCCAACTAATTGGGAACAAATATTTAATACATGCACATCAGATAGAGCACTAATTTCTAGAATATATAAAGAACTCAAAAAACTTTACACCAAAAAAACAAATAACCCAATCAATAAATGGGCTAAGGAATTGAAAAGACACTTCTCAGAAGAAGATACACAATTAATCAACAAATAATGAAAAAAATGTTCAACATCGCTAGCATTTAGAGAAATGCAAATCAAAACTACTCTAAGATTTCATTTCACTCCAGTCAGAATGGCAGCTATCAAGAACACAAACAACAATAAATGTTGGAGAGGATGTGGGGAAAAAGGCACACTCATACATTGCTGGTGGGACTGCAAAATGGTGCAACCGCTATGGAAAGCAGTGTGAAAATTTCTTGGAAAACTGGGAATGGAACCACCCTATGACCCACTCCTGGGTCTATTCCCAAAGGACTTAAAAACAGCATATTACAGTGATACAGCCACTTCAATGTTTATAGCAGCACAATTCACAATAGCTAGGTTGTGGAACCAACCTAGATGCCCCTCAGTAGATGAGTGGATAAAGAAAATGTGGTATATATACAAAATGGAATTTTACTCAGCAATAAGAGAGAATAAAATAATGGCATTTGCAGGTAAATGGATGAAGTTGGAGAATATAATGCTAAGTGAAATTAGTCAATCTCAAAAATCCAAATACCAAAATGTTTTCTCTGATATAAGGAGGTTAGTTCACAGTGTGATTGGATGGGGGTACATATGATTAGAGGAACACTAGAATGGTCAAAGGAAAGGGAGGGCAAGGGAGGGAGCAGGGGGGTAGAAGGGGGGGAAATGGTGGTTGGATGAGATGGATATCACTATCCTAAATGCATGATTAAAGATCTGAGTGGTACTTATATACTTTGTATACAAGCAGTTGTATGTAAAAAGATGATATACTTGCGCATTATGAATAAATAAATAAATAACAAAAAAATTAGTCTACTAAGAACAGAAGAAGGAGAATGAGAAAGAGGTTAATATTTCATACGGCCCACTTCAGAGAGCATTCCCTGGCACTTCGCCCCCTCCCTCCTAGCAGAATTACTTCTCCTTTATTTAAGTTCCCACTGTGCATGATTCCTACTTCTTTTATAGTTTGCATAATTTTGTATTATATCTGTTTTCAGGTCTCATTTCCTAAACTATGACCTTCCTGAGGGTAGAAGCAATGTGATATTTCAACAGTACGAGAACTACTACTGCACACAGGGAAATGAATGTTGTGTGAATGTATGAAGGGCCTCCAATAGCTGTTTTTCAATGTAGCTTTAAAGGACTTTGCCTCAGAATCTTATCCCTCCAGGCTTGGGGGACCCTGAAAACAGCTGCCTCTGAGTGGCTTATCTCAGGGACAGTGGTCAGGAAGAGATTGAGAGCATAACAGAATATTTCTAGAAAACTGAGAAAACATGAGAATCCTATCTAAGAACTTATCCACACTGAGAATCCTCACATAATAGTATATTACTGTAATGAAACTTTGGGTAAATACTCAAGTTTTGAGACAATAAAAGCAAGGGAGTGGTGAGAATTTAGGGACTAGACTTGTGTAGTGACAGGCCAACTAGGGCATTTGAGGCTAAAGTTTGGCTAAGTAATAACATAACATCTTTCCAGGTGAGGTCAAATATCTGGCAGAAGTTCTGAAATATCTCAATATAAAAATTCATTGAGTACATCTGAGCACAAAAACAGTAATGGGAGATTTTAAACTGGCTTGTGAAGGCTAATTATGCAAAAAAAAGGGACCCTGGATGTTTTCTTACTAATTATCCCATGTCTCTCTTTTAGTCATACAAACCAAATTGCTAGTGTTTCTGATCAGCAAAGGAGGGGGAACATCCAGGAGGTACTGGATGCTGGGGGAGAAGGGAATCTTCCTTTGTTCACACATTAGAGGCAGCACCTTTTGCATCCAACTTAGCTTTTGACTGTTAAAACTCCTTTTATCTCTGACAAACCAACTTTCAACTGCAAGATTATACAATACTTCAGAAAACCATTCAAAGACCAGATTGTTAAAACATCATCTATTTTTTTAGACATGTTTACATGTATAGGTGACCCATTCAGCGAAGATCATTCCCAAGAAACAATCTTGCAACATCTTGCTAATGCTCCGGACTGGAATGTGTATGTGTCTCATCAGACACCTCTCTGTCCCCACCAGACCAATATCAGAGGACAGTGCCACACTTTGCTACTGTCCCAGACAGGAGTGTGTATGTGCCTTACCAGGCACCTCACTATCCCCAGAAGAGATCTCTAACCCAATACCAGATGTTATGGGGCGCCACTCACCTGTGGAGGTCTCCTCCACTGGATGCTTGCTAATTGTTTTAGTGTGGCACTTCACACCAGCAATCAGATGAATGTAGGGCCTTGGAGCATCTCATATTGTGCACCCCCTGGGGCGGCACTCTGGTCCCAGACTCCCAGAGTCCACCTTCAGAATTTTTGATGGTCTGAATCTCACTGCTGCCTCAAAAATGTTGAACCACTCCAATAAATAAAAAAAAAAAAAAAAACCACCGACTCCAATTTAAATCAAATTAAAGCATGATTAATTTGTGTACACAGAGTGAGCTGATCAGCGTCTGTCTCCCCAAAACTGGAATAGAGAACAGCCCCTGGTCTGATTACAGAGAAATTTTTATAGCATGAAAAGTTACAAAGTGGGGTGGGGGGTGTCTTGGGAACTTACAGCTAACAGGGTTCTAGCAAGTGTAATACAAGGGCAGATAGCAGGTTTATGATCTACATTGTTACATCTCAAGGTAGGGAGCAAACTCAGATTCTAAAATCAAAGTTAATGAGGAGCAGCTGGGATTTCAGAGAGGGTTGTTATCTGGTCAAGGAGAGGCAGGCACTAGTAAATTCAAGGCATGGGCAGGAATCAAGCAAGTTTTTAAAACATCATATTATGGTCAGGACAAATAGAAATTTTAGTATTTTTCAGTAAAACCGAAATGAACTTTTCATGACTTTGTGGCAAGTTGGCTTCCAATTTTAAGATGGAATTAGGCTGTGTTCATCAACTAGGTTCTGTCTTAAGGATCTGAAAGGCTAGGTGGCTCCCTGCCCCCAAGGACCAATGGGATCAATTTCTTAAAATACTGTACCTCTTCCTGATGTGGAGAGTCACATATGTTATGAAATTTGTATTAAGGAATGAGACAGTCTGTATCTCAAGTAGAGGTAGAAGAAGTGGGTCAATATGAGTCAAAGATTTGAATATAAAAAGTGAAAATAATTGGTTCATATGAAAAAACTAGACTGATTTGTCAAAGGATAGGTCTATATGTCTGTGTAGGTAGGGAGCATGTCAAAGCCTTTGTATAATGTAAGAGTGACTGCTTCAGAAAAATAAATGATATATTTAATAAATGATATAATCTAATAAGGATGCTTGAAGTTTTAATGATATACATTTATTTTATGCTTTTTTATATTTGTGAATTTCCTCCTTCTGAAGGTATTAAAGTCTGACTGAGACTCAAAATTTTTATTTGAAATTCACAAAACTAAGTACATGAGAAATATTTTTAAGTTTTACATGTGACTTAGTGTAAGGTAAAAAGCATTCTGAAGTAGAGGGATTTGAGGATATAGGTGACCCTGAGTGTATAAATGTCTTGGTTTAAGCAAGAATTGCAGATAGTGTGTGCAGACTTTCAAGGCAGTGGAAATGGTGGGGACCAAGTCAAGGGCTCCCAGAGTAAAGGGGGACTCAGGTAAAGCCTGGATCACAGAAAAAAAAAACAGGAAGTTCCCTGAAGAAATACGTACTACGAGGAAAGGGTAGAGTGGGAATTTGGATGTCAGGCCTGGGCACAGGGTCTGCTGGTTGGCGGGCGGGGCAGGAAGGGACTGTGGGCACACCCGCCTCAGATGCTCAAAACCCTTTGTGACTCTACCATGCTCTGTGATGCAGGCCTGAGCTTATAGTCAAGCCCAGGCACCCTCAGGGCTCAGATGCCTCAGGCATCCGAGCGATTCAGATGATGGAGAATAGTCTCTCTTTTCTGGAAAGCAATACTGAGCCATGGCTCAGCCCTGCCTCAGATTTTCTGGATACTGTCCCCAGCAGCATCTTTATGATTGGGGTGGTATTGCTCCTTCTACACCTGTGCTACCTGGTGTTCAAAGTCTTTTTATCAACACTTTGGGAAAAAAACAACAACCCAAAGGTAGGGACCCCCAACAAGGGTTCTTCTTGTGGCTTCCCATTTCCCTTCCCATATTAGTAAATGAGTTGGGTTGGATCAGAGAGACATGTGAGGTGGGAAGTTGGAGTAGAGGATAAAAGTTCACTCTTAGGGGAAAAGATCAGGCAGGGCCAGGGGTTCAGGGAGGACTAAGATTTCCAACTGAACTCACAGACTATTTGGGGGTTTTGGTGGAGGGTTCCAGGAGAACATGCCAAAAAGAAATCTGTGGTCATGATTGGTATCCTTACTTACTGTGGGTTCTCAGAAAAAGTGTCTCTCCAGACACTTGATCCTGAGAGCCACTCCCATGGCACCTATCCTTCATCAAACCTCCTTCATGTTGGGCTAATAAGGGAAGCAGTGCTGAACTCTGAAGGCCTCTGAACAGAGCCTGGAGGCTGAGGTCTGTCCTCAGGACAGAGAGTCCTGTGGGAGAGGACGGATGTGGCTGTTGGCTCCATATTCTATGATCTCCTTCAGCAGAGGACTTCTGATTGAGAATGCCAGAATGTAGAGCTTACAGGCAAAATGCTCTCTTAAGCTTTCTTTTTAAAAAATTATTTTTAGTTGTAGATGTCTGGGTATAAGCAAGAATTGCAGATAGTGTGTGCAGACTTTCAAGGCAGTGGAAATGTGGGGACCAAGTCAAGGGCTCCAAGAGTAAAGGGGGACTCAGGTAAAGCCTGGATCACAGAAAAAACAGGAAAGTTCCCTGAAGAAATACGTACCGCGAGGAAAGGGTAGAGTGGGAATTTGAATGTCAGACCTGGGCACAGGGTCTGCTGGTTGGCGGGTGGGGCAGGAAGGAGCTGTGGGCACACCCGCCTCAGATGCTCAGAACCCTTTGTGACTCTACCATGCTCTGTGATGCAGGCCTGAGGTTATAGTCAAGCCCAGGCACCCTCAGGGCTCAGATGCAATATCTTTATATATTTATATATTTCTTTGTTTGTTTTTCGTTTATTTTTATGTGGTGCTGAGGATCAAACCCAGGGCCTCACACCTGCGAGGCAAGTGCTCTACCACTGAGCTACAGCCCAACCCCTCTCATAAGCTTTCTAAAGAAGGAAAATTGAATATATTGTATGTATTACCTTAAAAGTTAAAAGAAGAAACAAATATCCATTAATTAAGTGTACAGTAATAATAATCGTGGACAATGGATACTTGTTTCTTAGAAAGGGGAGCAATGAAAGTGAGTCCCAGCCGCTGATTCAAATATTTTTGTTCTCAGCAAAAAAATGGACTCAGAAAAGAGAAGAAGTAAAACATCTAAAGGTATGTTTCTTCTTATTTGACCTGAAACACTCTAAGGGAGACCCTTCATTCCTCTTCCATGACGCCTCAGGTCCAGGATCTCTGAGGATGTCAGTTTCTAGCCACAGTTTCTCAGGAAACAGAGCCTCAGAGGAGACAGACACTGGGACCTTACACAGTCCTCAGGGTCCCTGCTGTGCTTATCTGGGGATAAAGTAGTGATGGACATGGGCAATGGGTGCTGCTCAATGGGTGACCATGTGAGGTTGAAGAAGGACTTCTGGTTGCTTTGAAGTCAGAATTCTTTTTCCTGACATTGTGCAATGTACTATATTTCCTGGGTGATGAGACCCATCTCTGAAGAAATTGCTGACTTCAATGCTTTCACCTGCTGGTTTGGAGCCTCTAAAGGGATACATATGTGAAGAACTTCAGCACTGAAGCCACATGCGTGAAAGCATTCTTAATATTATTGTTCACAGTTTCCTTTGTCTACAAATTCTTGGGGGTTTCCAAGTTGGATATTAATAATTGTATCCTATAAAGGGATCCCTGTGTGATCATTGTGTTTGTACATTCACTACATATAACCCACTGTCCTGGTTTTCCAGGTCTGAGAACTAGCCACAGAAAAACACAGGAGTTGAAGAAGCTGCTCTCTGTTATGACAAGGTGATTAGTTCATTTCTTTTCCTTCTTTCCTGGTCCCTTTCTCACATGTTCTATGCATTCCCCAGGGATTCAGTACAGCTTGGCCTTCTCACAGGGAGGGGGAGCCATAGCAACAGGTATGTGAGTGAAGACCTTGGGAAGGGTGTGTTTAGAATGTGTTGTGAGGTGAAGGATATGGGCAATAGGAAGCGGGAAGGAGGCTTCAGGTGGCCCTCACACCAATAGGACTGCAGACCTCCTTTCCCTGTGCTGGCCCTTGTTACAGTTTTGTACTTCCTGTCCCTTAACAGCCCCCTGGGCCAGCATCAGGATCCTGCCTGCTTGCATCAACGGTTACGTCCACACAACCACTATAATGTGTTGAATGAAGTCAGTCATCTGCTATCTCTGGAATCCTTGGAAGATGTTGCAAGTATTCGGGGGGACCTTTGGAATCCACGGGTTATGTGAGAAAATCATCACCTGCCAAGGTTCCTGGTCTCTCCTCAGTCCCAGGAGGGGAACTATTGTCAGCCTCTCTCTCTAAGCTTTCTCCACCTTCCCCATTCACACTCTCGCCTAACAAGGTCACCCCCTCAGCTGACCTCCCCTCACCATCCCCATTGAGTGACTCTCTGCCACCAGAGCCTCTTCCTCCCTTGGATTCCAAGTCCCCAGTGGACCCTTTACCACCCCCATCACCTTCCCTTCCCCCTCCCCCACCACATCACACTCAGGAAGCAGAAACTCTTCTACCACAAGATACCACTCTGCCTGTGGTCAGCAGTCCTGCTGGGTTGTCAACTTCTGTCCCAATAAGAGACATGGACCATTTCAGCACAGAGCCCCCTGCCAAGAATGTGATCTCTTCAAATTTGGCACAAACTTGTGTGAAACAGCAATTTCTTGCCCTCCACTATGAGAATATATCTGGGACACACATTGTAGCCTACTACATAGAGACTTGTAACATCTTGTTTCTGCCCCCTGCTGTCCTGTCACGCCAGGAGAGACAAATCCAAAAGAGGGGTGAGGTCCTCAAGTGGAAAGAAAAGGAAAAGAAAGCAGAATCTTTTCCAAAACCACTTAAACCAAATGACCAAGGATTTTCCTCAGAGTCAGTTGCTGATCAGCAGGACTTGGCCATCTCTCTTCTTTCATGGGACACAAAAGACAAATCAGAGGAACTGCAGGTGGATCAGCAGTCCCCTTATCCTAAGAGCTTTGAGGACCACTTACAGCAAAAAATACACCCAGCTTCTCTGTGGTATCCCATCGCTACACCCCAAGTCCCTGAACCCTACTGTACCTGCTTCAGGTGACTATTTCTCAGCCTTTGTCTGCTTCAATACTGCATCCAATGCCTCCATAGCCCAGGAATCCCAAGTCCTTCCCCATGCCCCACCCGTGTTCTTACCTGTGAGCCAACCTAAACCCTTGCCTAAAACCCTTTCCCAACCTCAGCCCCAACATCTCTCTCCTGTCCATGCCCAGACCCAGTGTCAGCTTCAATCCCCACTCCCAATCCTGCTGCCACCTCCTAAAAACAAGTTTAGGATCTGTGGAGTGTGTGATCTTGGACCCCAGAATGAGGCACTATCTCTGGTGCCCTCTGAAATTCAAAACCTGGAATACAATGTGTTACAAAAAACACAGGAAAGTATGTGGGGTTTACCCTCTGTGGTCCGTAAATCTCAGGAGGACTTTTGTTATCCAGCTCCCAACATTTTGTTGGTTAACCGGTGCTCCAAGACTCAGGTTCCAATCTCCATCCTTCCTGGAGATTTTCCCCTCTCAAGTGTTGTTCAGAAGAAATTAGACCACCACCTTCGAAAGATGCGCATCCAACACTTGTGGGGACTGCCCCGCAGAGTCTATGCATCCCTGTCACTGATGCGTCCTGTGGGAAAAAACTACTGAGACCTCTCAGTCAAAGAGCAGTCGTGGCCTCTCAAGAAAGTCTTTGGTTAAGAGTCAGAGCACCAAAGATATAAATAAGAGGGGCCTGAGCCAACCCCAAAGCCTCATTGACAGGTGCTCAGAAACGTTTCCTCTAGAGATGGGAGTGAGGAAAACACAGAGAAAGTGGTATCAAGATTGACCAAAATGGTCATGTTTGTGAGTGACCTAGAAAAGATGCCAGATAATGTTCTGGGGTCTTCCTCAAGGAATGACCTAAAACATCACTTGCAGAGTCCATCAGGTGGAACTTCAAGGATCTCAATGGTGAATCCACTTCAAAATCAACTTGGACATGCCTTGAACATCCACCTAAGCAAGAAGTTTGAGGAAATCAGTGAGGATGACATTTCTGCCACTGTGCATAGATCATGGCATTCTATCAAGTTGGCATTGCTTGTAACTGAGAAGTCCACCACACAAAAGACACACAAACCTTTAGCACCAACCTGGATGGGCAGCTCTGTCAACACCACCCAGGATATTTTCTTCCTTAATGATGGCCAACAGAAGATGATGGAAGACCATATTTTACTGTTCCATAAGAGGGTGATATATGGGCTTCTCAACAGGGTTCAGGAATCCCCAGACATCTTTAATGAGAAAGATTCACATCACTCCTTGGCTCACTCCAACATTCTTTCTTCTTCCACCCTTAACTCTGGGGTGGATTCTAAAAAGAGCATCTCCAAGACTCTTGGAGGAAGATCTAATGCTTTTCATGGAGACAAAGACAAAATCAAAAATTCAGTTCCAACTCTAGATCGTCCTCTCCCTGCCACCTCAACCATGGTCAAGCTAGAACAAGCGATCCTGACACAAACAGTCGTTGAGATCAAGCATGAGCATGCAGAGGACCTTCACAGAGCAAAAAATGGCAAACCATCTCTTCTGGCCCCAGACACAGAGCATCATAGGCAAAGCTTATCAGAAACCACCTGTAGCAGCCAATAGATGCAGCCCAAAGCTGCCCATGAGGCAAGCTGGGGCTGGACCTCAGGAAACACATAAGAGACTGAGTTCCAGCTACAGTGTAGAAAGGCCTCAGAGCAAAAAAATGACATGGGGAAGTTCTTCCACATCTAAGATGTCTAAGCTATCGAGGGAGACACTGAAGGCACAGAAGCTCTGTGCTTGTCAATCACAACCTACTAGTGTGCTGACAACCAGAAAGCCAGAAAGCTCCCCAGTGTCAGATGTGTATACTCCTGAAAATTCCCCAAGAACAACATCAGTTGCACGAGACCCTGAATTGTCAGACCTTAACAATCCATTGTGTGGTGAGTTAATGGTTAAAATAAAGAAGGGGGAGCATAGCCAGGATCAAGACCGTCGCAATGGCATGCCCCTTGTTTCAAATAACTTGACTTCCAAGACCTTCCTTAGACGTGACCAGGGCACTGCCAGTAAGAACATGGCAGTCTCCCAGGTCCTGCATGTCCACCTGGACAACACACCCACTACCACTGAGCATGGGCAGGGGCCCTGGGTCCCTAAGCTTGGCTTCCACAGGGGCCAAGATAAGAACTGCCCAGCTACTGCTAAGAGAATGACCCCTCTGGGACCCAAACCACACAAGTTTGGTGGAAGGGATACAGGGTTGGGCACATGCCCACCCAGAAGCATGAGCCAGGCACTTGGGAGCAAGTCCTGCTCAGCCCAGTCCCTGAAGGGACCACCCCCCACTAAAAGCTTCAGAAACAAGATAAAGAACTTTTTTCAATGTCTTTATCCTAGTACAAAAGACGAAAGTCAAGAAGGTTCCCTAATGGGCAGTTCCCCATCATCACCTGTGCAGGGCAGAGGCCTAGTCCAAAGGAGAGCTGCCTTCACTGAGAATAGTGACAACCCCAAAAGCATGAGAGACAATGAGAAACAGGAGAAACGTGGGCACAGGCATGGAGTTGATGTCATCTGCCCCCAAGAACCACATTTGCCCCCCGTTAAATCTGGAAACATCAGCCCAAGGCAGGAATTCAGGTCCAGGCCGAGTCTGTCCAAGTTAATCCCTTCAATTACAAGGCTCCTTCCTCTAAGGAAGGGTCAAGTCGATGCCCCACAGGGATCCAAAGACCCATGCAACTCTTACCTGTGGGTATCAAGTAGGCCAGATGACTCTGGTTGCCCCTGACTGTGCTGAAGCCATGTTAGTTGATTACCCCCTACTTTGTAAAGAGCAAATTCTTATCCAGAATTTACAAGGAGGAATAAAGCCTTTTCCCATAATAATTATCCATGATGAAAATTACTGAATGTCTCCAATAAAAGTTTTGTTTTCTTAGTACTGTGTTGGTTCATGGGTTTTGGGTAACCCATTGGTTGTGGTTAGTGAAAGAGAAAAATCAATTCAGCCCTTGCCTGTATTGGCTTCTGCAAGGTGACAAGTTCCCCAGAGCTCTTCTTGAAGAAGATGTATTACCTGCCCCCGAATCCCCCCCACCTTCCTTGTGAAGTTGGAGGAGGTGGCTGTTTCCAACCTCTTTACTTAGCCTTAAAGGCATTGTATGAGAGCCCACACTTTCTCCCCTCATTGGTTGGGCAATAAGGGAGATAAGACTTGCATACCTGAAGTGAGGATCAAGGATAGTACACTTTTTTTTAGAATAGATTGGTTTAGACATTTTTAAATAAAAGTTGTCACTGACCAGCCTGTCACTAGTGGGTGAACCTTTCCTGGGGGCATTTGCTGGCATTGCCAAAGTGGATTCAAGAAGACTAGTAGAATGTATGGGAAAAGAGGAGGTGTTGCTTAAGAACCCATGAGGTGGACATGTTTCAGAAGCATACTGTTATCTTGCCATTGAGGTTTCCTGGAAAATCACCTAAGGCAAATGGTTCCTCTCCCTGACTATTTCTTCAGGCTGCCTGGACTGTTGATGGTTTTGTAGAGCAAAGGTGACCCTGCTGCCCCTGCCTGCAACTGTCAGTGTTAAGAATGTCAGTCAGAGTAAAATAAAAGCTAAGAGTAATGAAAAGATGTCTTAGGGTAAGTGGGAAAGTAAGAAAAACATGCACAAAGGATAAAGAACGACATTGTTGGTGGAAGAGAGGTTTATGCCCCATCATCCCCACATCCTGACCCTAGCATCTTCCTGCATTTCCCAGTGTGATTCTGTCAGCACTTCCCTGAGGCTTTTCAGGGTACTGCAGAGGTTATATTATACTGGCAGAAGTAAACGTGGGGCTGTTTTTTAGAAGTAGATAGCTGCTTGGTTGAATACAGACATGCCATCCTTCCCATTAGGGAAGGTGTCCTTGGTGCCTTCTTTCTACCCATGCTTACAACAATATGCAAGATATTGCCCTTATGAGAATGGATGCCACCTTTGATCTTTCTGGGATAGGTGGAGCCATTGATATATCTCTCAGATCACTTTGAGCTCATGATCCCACAGTGAATGCTGAACCATGCTTCAGGCTTATAGATTTGGGGGGGCTTACCACAGACCTGTAATGGAATGCTTTCATTGTTCAAAACTGTGCACATGCCTACTTTTACAGTAGTTGTCTGGAAGGAAGGCAACTCTTCTTGCACAAACTGAGACTCAAAACTGGGTGAGTTTCCTAGGGGACATTTGAATAAGATTTTCCAGGAAAAATTGTGAATCCTTGGCAAAATCAAAACAAAAACAGATGTCTACCACAGCTTCCTTTTACTCTACCAGAGTATCTTCTTTGTCCAGAGTTTGAAGCAGTGTTCGAAGCTTAGAGTTGCAGAAGGCATACAGATTTTGTGGAGTCCCTGGGATGGACAGAAGGTGAAGAGTCAGTAGAGAAACTGAATATCCCCATGCATAGACTAGTTAATAAACTGGTCTTGTTCCCATATTGTCCTACCTTAGGATTTTAACCTTTGTTCCAGTTTAATTACTGTCACACTTGTAGAACTTATCACCAGAAACACATCTCCATCTGAGAAAACAGAACCATCCCCCTATCCTTCTAAGTTTATGCTCTTAAACTGTAAGGTGGTTTAACTGTTAAAAAGTTTTCCATTTCTCATTCTATCAACAAAGGTCTTCATTCCCTCCCTCTTCATCATAGAATTGTCTATCAATTAACCAACATTTATAAAGCTCTACTCCAATTGAACCTCATCCAATACATTTAATCCTTCCTGTCTGGGAAATCCCATCTCTCTCCTTTTCCCATGAATGCTTTCCTATAAGTGACAGATCACTACTGGATTACATCTAACAGGTTTCCTGGCACCACAGTGAAGTCATAGTTAGCCCTAGTACTATGTGGAAATAATTCACTTACTCATTCCCCAAGTAATTATCCTACACTTGCTCTCAATGAACAAACCCCATGAAGCTTAGGTCACTATTCCTTGGTCCACTCTCTCTCCCATGATACATTTATTTCAACCCTCTACACTTTCTTCAAAGTGAGGTCATTTCCACTTGAGTCAATGTTCTGGACTCTCAGTTCACAGAGGTACTAGAAGCCATCACACAGGAATTTGCATTAATAAACCTTTTAAAAATACTCTATCCATACCCCCTTTTTATATTTATTCCTGTTATCCAGAAAGAAATTTCCTTTCAAGGTCCCAACCCAAAAGGAATTCCTGAAGTATCTTTATTGAGGGACAGCTCAACTCCAGTCTTGATGGACTAACACATCTTTGCCAGCTATTCTTATTGGCTCCTCCCTCTTGTCATATGGAAATTAACATGTTACTTTTTAAAAGCTTTTTATTACAAAAATGAAGATATACAAGAGCAGATACACCCACATAACCATCCTTGTACCACCACTCAACTTTTGTAATTATCTATTTGGCATCTGTGATGCACCCCATTTTTATACCATGAAGCAAAGGTGAATTTAACCATCTTGTCATTCATCTCTTAGATGATAAAGCTATGTGTCCTTTGTCAATGTTCTCACAGTCATTTGATAGCACATTAAGAACATACCTGTCCATGTACACAGCATTGGTGATAAAAAAAAAAAACAGTGTGGTATATGGATTTTGACAATACATTCTGCTCCTTTATTCAACCCTGAGGAGTCAATTTGGCAAATTCCTCACTATAACAAGCAATCTTATTAAACTAAGTGTCAGTCCCTTAATCACATAGTAACTATCACATGAAACAAGTACAGGCATAGAAAACTGAACCTCTGGATAAAACTTGAGATTGCTTTATAAATATTTTCAAATATTTACAAGAAAAAATTATTTTCTTGTCACTCACTTACAATGATTGTTTCCACTTAAATCCAGTAGATCAAACATATTTATTTCCCCTCATTCCCCCAATGCCATTTTTTAGAGTAAAAGGATTATATAATAAGATGCTCAACATTATGAGTCATCAGGAAAATGAAAATCAAAACCATTATGAAATCTCTTCACACCTGCTAGGATGGCTAGAATGACAACGTGACACTTAGTAAGTGTGTGAGAACATGTGGAGAAATCAGAAGCTTCATTCATTGCTGATTGGAATGCAAAAGTGTAATACTTTTGGAAGATAGTTGTGTCTTCAAGATGACCAAAACAATTGAACCACAACTCAGTAATTCTATGTATATTCCCAGGAGAAATGACATCATACTTCCACATAGTAACTTGTGCATGAATATGCATAGAAGAATTATTCATAATATCCAAAAAGTGGAAAAAACACAAATATCCATCAATCAATGAATGGATAGACAAAATGTGCTATGCTCATATAATTGAATTGTATTCATACATAGTACAAAACTATTTATACATGCTAGAACATGGATGGATAGTGATATCCTGATCATATATGATGCAATTCTTATGAAATGTCCAAATTAGGGAGATGTATAGAGACAGAACATAGATTAATGGTTGCACAGGGTCAAGGGGGAAATGTGCAAGAGGAGTAATAGATAAATGGTGGGAGACATTGAAGTCCTGAAAATATTTTAAAATTGACTCTGGTGATGGATGCACAACTCTAATGACTATACTAAAAATCATCGGATTACATACTTTACATAGGTGAATTGTATGGCATGTGAACTATGTTTCAATAAAAACTTTAAAACAGTAAAGGATCTTTAAAGAATAAAATGACAAAAAGGGAGAGGGAGCCAGGCATGGTCATGCACCCTGTTATCTTGGGAGGCTGAGGCAAGAGGATTGCAAGTTCAAGGCCAGCCTGGGCAAGTTAGCAAGACCCTGTCTCAAAATAAAAAACAAAAGGCTGGGAATGTAGCTTTTTGGTAGAGCACCCCCTGGGTTCAATCCCTGAGGCATAGGGTGGGGAAAGAGAGAGAAAGAGGGAATTGCAAAAAGGGTCAACATGTTTTGGGAGGTGAAAATCCTGTGGAAGAGAGGTAAGTAGCTTAGCAAAGCAGAAAAGGAACCTGAAACAAATTTTCACCATAAACCCCCAGAAGACACATGATGGCACCAGACAAGAAAAAGAAAAAAAAAATCTAAGAATTACATGGTTCCTTGAAATTTTGTCATTGTTTTTATATAGCGGGGGGGGGGGGGGAAGCTTCTTTTCCTCTTCTAATATTTCTCAAAAATCCTATTGAAATGTTATTTTCTTCAAAAGTGGAAAGAGGTTTTTAAAGTTTACATTGCACACTACTCAGAGCTGAGTGTGGTGGGGGCAGCTGCAGGAAACAAAGCCAAACTTCTCAATGGTTAGCTGAAGCTAAGAATGACATAGTCAACGGTCCAGTTTTTAAAATGCATTTATTTGAAAGTAATTAAAATTGGAAAAGTGTTGCACAGAGGGTAAGCACCTTGACTCGCTTTATCCAGATTTATCTATTGTTAAACTTTTAACCTATCTGTAATATTTTGTTTCTCCCTCCCCGACAATTCACCTACTCACACATACACACATACATTCCTGAATATTTGAGAATATATTTCATACATCATGCACTTAAACCTTGAATAATTCATTATATATTTCTTAAGAAAAGAACATACTCAACTTTCCCCTTTAGTAAATTTAACATGCCCCGCATAAAATTTTAAATTCATCTCTCATTCATAATCCATATTTGTGAACTCATCCAGTAGTATACTTTGTGGATTTATTATTTTTTAAATCTCCATTACAAGATTCAGTGTAGAATCTCATATTGCATTTAGTTGTCATGCGTGTTTAGTCTCCCTTAATCTGAAACAATTTTCCAGCTTTTTTTTTTTTTTTTACATCAAAACCAGTTTGAAATAATATATACTCTAACAATTATATAATCCCTTCTCACCTGGAAATTTTTTATGGGGCTCATATTCCTCGGATATTAAAAGATGTTTCTGCATTGGGAATCCTAAAGACCTCAAGGATTGAGCTGTCAGGGACAGATTTGTTATAAAGAAGAAACAATGCCAGATATGTAAGGCTATGTGGAGAGATTTTTCTGATCAGAGAGACCTCCTGTGGTCAAACAAAAAAGGAGGGAGGCTTGAAACTGGTCTTGTTTTGGGTGAAGACATGGAGAAGCTGTGTATGCAGGAGAAGACAGGCAAAGACAGGGGCTGTCATTACTGTCATCATATGGAAAGGAAAAGAGCAGGTTCTGTGGCCAAGGCAGATTCATCAGATTCAGTGTGGGATCATAGGCAAGCCATGTCAGGAAATGGCACAGGGCTTAATTTCAGCTGTTCATAATCTAAATAGCAAAGCTATAATAAGGGTTATACATGTTGAACATCTGGCAAACATGGGAAGATAAAACAAATACATATACCACCATTAGTAGAAAAGGTATCTAGTTTTGAAAAGTGTAGAGGAGTCAATATATATTTTGGCAACAAGAAAATAGAGGAAAAAAATTCATATGTTTTACTCAAGGTTTTATTTCATGGAGAAATTAATACCATAGCTGTGATTCAAAGCAAAGGCTTTCCTACATAAATTTCAAATGTGCTTGTTAGAGGTTAAATGACACTACAGAGAAGCCTTCTACCCCAATCAGGATTGGGACTTGTTGCATGGGTTAGAGTCCAGCACAACTGTTCTGTGAAATCGAGTCAGAAGTTAAAAGGGTTGGGAAAGAGAGAGGGGATTTGGTAGAGAGAATGAAGAAGCAGCAGTGTAGGGCAGGACTAGATTTGAGAGCAGAACATCCTAAAAGAGATTCAGGAAGGAAGAACTTCTGAAAGATGTTGAAGCCAGTCACAGTGATGCACACCTGTCATCCCACTAGGGAGGCCGAGGAAGGAGGATCGCAAGTTTAAAGCCAGTCTTGGTAACTTAGCGAGGCTGTAAGCAACTTAGTGAGACTCTATCTCAAAATTTAAAAATTAAATAAAAATGGCTGGGCATGTGGCTCAGTGGTTGAGAACTGCTGGGTTCAATCCCTGGTTCTAAAAAATAAAATATGTTCAAGATGTTTGCCATGGGTATGCCAACCTGTGTCTCCCTCTTCATCTTGGTTTTTATTCTTTGGAGCAGGATACTCTGCTCTCTCAAGGGTTTTGGTGAATATGAATTATTATGAGGAAATATGTGAGAAGGCAGTGAGCTCCTGCTGAATGTATTTCTGCTTTTCTACAGATAAACAAAACATTGTGTATATGGGAAGCTGTTTGAGAACAGAGTAGATCTTGAAGGAGTAAGTCCCTGAGTACATTGGACTTTCAGAGGTGGATTGGGATCCAACAAGAGGTCATCAAGCAGTAAAAGTCTCCTTTATAATATCTAGGTAGCAGGTGGAATAAGCAGAACATTTCAGTGAGGTGAATATATGGCATAACACTGCATACATTTATAAAACTCATCAAACTGCATACTTTAAAGGTTGGACCTATTATATGTAAATTATACCTCAGTGAGCATCATATTTTAAATATTAAGTTATGTCAAACAGTTTCTTTTAAAAAAAGAACTTAGAATAAAACTGAATAAGCATTAGGTAGACATAAAACAGGAACTGACAAAATTCTGGTAAAAAAAAAAACTAAAGTAAAATGCAAAATTATTTCAGGAATAAAAACAAACAACAAAATTTCCAAAATAGAATACATAAGTCCAAAAGTTCAATGAAGGGCGAATAGGATACCAATAAGAAATGTCAAGAAAAAAGAATTCAAGAGAAAATGACGGCCATGGGAAACAGGCATATATATATATATATATATATATATATATATATATATATATATATATCACTTGGATTTCATGAAGAAAAAAAAAAAAATCAAACAAATAAATATTCAATCACAATACTTTTCTGAAATAAAAACATCTGCATCTACATGCTGAAAAGGCATATCAGAAACCTGCAAAAATTGAACCAGAATGCACAATGTCAAAACATGTTTAAAAATTATTAAAATTTAAGCTTAAGAAAAAACCCTCTGCGCTCCTGGCAAAGATACCAAGTCTCTTACAAAGGTAAAAATAAATAAATACATAATAAATAAATAAATAAGACAAGTGGACATCAAATTTCTGGGCAAAAGCCTTTAAATAAAGCAAAACACTGAAGAAACACAAAAAAAGATACTCAGGAAAAGAAAGCGTGAATGAAGAAGAATATTATACCTAGCTAAGAATTCGTAAGTACCAAAACTTGGAAAACAGTATTAAGCATGTAAGCGATCACAGAACATTGTACCCATTTGTCCTTATTAAATATTTATCAAAGGATTAATTTGCATGAAAGATGGCTCCATGTGTGTGGGGGTTTGGGGGTTGCAGTGAGGGACCGTCAGCAAGAAGAGAGATTGTAAGGATTGGACATAACTGTGAATCTATAATGAAAATAAAAGGTGAATGGACAGGTGGAAGAACTATACGTGCCCTCGCCAATTAGATACAATGAAATCTTAAATATGACAAGAGGAATGGAAGAGAGTAAGGAAACTGAACCTCACTGAATATCTATGAGTAAGAATTAGAGATTAAAGGAAATCATTGAAAGCTTTAAAACAGTATAGTAAAAGTCTACTAATTGTCTTTAAGAGTACAAAGATAAACAGTTAATAGATAATACATTCAGTTAAAACTGGGTGGCTACAAGCAGAGATAGGAGAAGACAGGAAGAAGACATTATGAGTTCATTTTATTTTACCTCATAGTTGAAAGCCAAAAAATATCTGAAGTGAAGAGATGTAAGAGCATTAAATAAAAGTTGTTTTTAAAAAGTCTAGATTAAAACTGTTTCCCTAAATGCCAAAAATATTAAAAAATAAATAGCACAGATATTATATAATAAGTGGCTATTCTACATACTCATCAAATACAGAGACATGCTGAATAAAATAAATATAAATTTATATATCAAATATTTAAAATATTGAATGTAAAGGCACTGAAGGGGTACAGTTTTTAAAGTGTTTTCTTATTGGTTTCTGAAGCAAAATTCAATTTTATGCTGCATACAAAGTACACATTAAAATATACTGACACAAAAAAACTAAAAATAAGAAAGAGCAAATATTCAAGGGAAAATGCAAATAAAAGGAAATCAATAGTCACAATCTTAATGCCAAACAAATTAGAATCAGACTACGAAATAATTGACAGTGACAAAAACAAGTAAAAATTTCAGCTCCAATTCACAATGAAAATAAAAAAAAAAAAAAAAATGTCAGCTCCAATTCACAATGAAAAAAAACATTTACAAATATCTATGTGCCAAATAACACAGCAGAATTTTCATATACCAAACATACAGTATACAAAGAAAAAGATAAACAGTAATTTAAGAGACATAAATCTTCCAATGTACTTCAAATGTACAATGTACTTCAAAAGAAAAT
Organism: Tamias sibiricus; assembly: GCA_025594165.1. Classification (NCBI taxonomy): domain Eukaryota; kingdom Metazoa; phylum Chordata; class Mammalia; order Rodentia; family Sciuridae; genus Tamias; species Tamias sibiricus. The sequence goes on from CM046657.1 coordinate 103,630,047, forward strand.
CATCAATATGCAAAAACATAACAAGAGTTGTCTGTCTACCCTCCTGGTCCTTCCATTCTGGGAGGCCCTGGCATCAATGATCAAAGCAATAGACAATTGATTCCATGGCAGTTGGCAACTCAAACAGCAAGGTTGATATTAGAGTAGAGAAATCTGAGACTGGTGCTTCCTGAGAGAATTAGGAATTACCCCTGAAACAGAAGGGAGATACCAACCCCAGGGTAGCCTGCTTTCAAAGACAAATTGATGCCCAGTGTAAAACAACCTCAGCACTCTTGCCTCTGTTCAGAATGATTCTGATGGATGACCGGGTTCCAGCACTACTGATGGGATTGGCTAATATTTCTTCTATTGCAAGTACCTCTCAGTTCAACTTCACCTAAAATCTGCCCTAAAACACTGATAGATGTGGTCCCCAGGTGTTCTTCACAATAAACTGCCCCACTACAGATTTCCCTCCCAGTATCTTTCCCAGGAAACCCAAATTGTTTACATGTTATTGACTTTTGCAAAGAAATCTTTTGGCGCTTTACATCTCTAAACTCATTTAATCTTTACTAAAGTGTTATGTAGTAAGAAGTATTATTATCTCTAGGACCACACCTCTGCTAAGTGGAGCCAGGATTGAAACCCAGGATCCTAAGTCCATTTTCTTCATCATAAAGCCTCCTTTATAAGATTAAATACATTGGTGAGCATTGTTGTTTATAAATTAAAAAGGTAAACTGTCAAAAGATATTTAGCACTTCAGATAGAGCATTAATCTCCAGGATATATAAATGATGCCCCCAAAATCCCAAATTAATAAATGGGAGATAGGGAAGAACAGAAGTACTTTGGATTAAACAAAGAGAAATGAAGGGAAGGGTAGGGGAATGGGAATAGGAAAGATAGTAGAATGAATCAGATATTACTATCCTATGTGTATATATGAATACACAACCAATGCAATTCTACATCATGTACAACCAGAAGAATGAGAAGCTGTACTTCATGTAAAATATGTCAAAATACATTCTACTATAATATATAACTAATAAGAACAAATTAAATATATACATGCATATATATATACATGTGTATGTGTATATATATATGAGCAGGGAGAAATAAAGATATTTAAAAGCTGGGCATAGGGGCGCATACATATATTCCAAGCAACTTGGGAGCCTGAGGCAGAAGGATCACAAGTTCAAGATCAGCCTCAGTGACTCAACTCAGCAATACTCTCAGCAACTTATCAATACCTTATCTCAAAATAAAAAATAAAAAGATCTAAGGATGTATCTCAGTGGTATAGCACCCCTGGATTCAATCCCCAGTACAACAACAACAACAACAAAAACTGTACAGAAAGGGCTGGAAGAGAGACAACACAGCATGTTTAAGACAATGAAAGAAGCCCATTTTGATCCGGAGAAAGTAGCCTGCAAGAAAGTCAAAACAATAATAGGCAGAAAGGGGCCTTTGGAGAAGATTTCCTGTTGGTTCAGTAAAAGGAAATTGGGGAATTTCAGTAAAAGCCCTCAGTTTCTCCTTAGTGTGTACCACGGTTGCCTATTCAAGAAATCTAAAAATGTTTTCTCTGCCGAGTTACAAAGGCAATACTGCCAAGTAATGAAGGTATATACCTTGTGATATTAGACTATAATGGCTCAGTGTTTCGGGCCAGTTCTTTGTATTTCAAGGCACTGATCTATTTCTTGACAGCCTCACTAAATAAACTATGCTGGGAAATCCCAAAAAGTTCCTGAGTTTCTTCAAAATATTCTAGATTTGAAATGGGTCATTCCCTTTTATGGTGGCTAGCTAGCCGATCACTCATCCAAATTATCTTGAAATCCTCTTCACAGATGCCTGCTAAATGTCAACTAATCCTGGAATTTGTAATTCTAACTCTAAAATGGGACTGCTATAATCATGAGTGTCTAACTTCTTTCAAGGCGTCTCTTCATCCTTACAGTTGATAGCTCTCTCTCTCTCTCTCTCCCCTTCAATGTCTCTCTCTTTCTCCCTCCCTCCCTACATCTGTGTGAGTGTGTGTGTGTGTGTGTGTGTGTGTGTGTGTGTGTGTGTGTGTGATATCAGATCTCCCTCTATGTCTGGTAGCTCTCTCAGGCCCTCTGAGCATCTTGGTCCTTCCACTGCGTAGGCCCCAGGGTCAAGGGTCAAACCAATAGATGATTCCATGGCAGTTTGTAGTCTGACAACAGACCACCCTCAATATAGGAATGGTGAAGAGAGGAAGTTATATTCTCTGTTCTACAGGCCACTTCAGCTTCTGCCGCTGCCCATGCATCAGTGGTCACTAAAAGTCCAGAATTTGCCTTTCCTCCTATGACTTATCAAATTGGAGAAGAGACTTATGAAATATTTGTGGTGGTCTCAACTGGAAATTTCCACCCAAAATAATGCCTGTGTCGACCAGGAATATCAAAGCCACCAACATATTCATGTCCTCCTGGGTTGTAATCTTCTTAGTGATGGGAATCATTTTGGAGGAATGGGTTGAGTTAGTTCCCAACACAACAAACAACAAGACAAAAAACAACCAGACAACAAACAACCAGACAGTCCACAGTCCATGGATGATGTGTTGTACTGCTATTTGGCCAGAAGGTCAGAATTATGCTTTGAAAATTGATGGGTGAAGAGGAAGATGTCATTGTTCTCAACTTTGATCATCTCATCAGCTTACCTAGTATTCTGTGGAGCAACTTCCTCAGGCTGCAGTGTGCCCACTTCCATGATCTGGCAGACTCTAAAATCTCACCACTTGGGTGTTTAGGAGAAAACATTAGAAGCTCAGAGACTTAATTGCTGAATGTTTGTGAAAACTTGGTGACAGTAGGGTGGTTAGAACAACTAGAGTATAAGGGCTATGAAAAGGAAAGTAACTGACAAGAAGGAATATAGGTTATATTGGGACAGGTAAGTTAGGGTAAGAAATGAGTTCTGAGAAAAAAAAAAAAAACAAAGAGATGAGAAAGAAGCTTATAAAGTCACCACAGTAGAAAACTGTTCTTTTTGACTCCCTTGTCCAGCCTAAGGACACCTGCCTCTTTATCCTTCTCCTCCTTCTCTCTTGGTTATTTAATCAAATCTTTTATCCTGTTCCCATTTTTTACCTAGAGATTTGTGGGTCCCAGGTGGAAATGAGTTTAAAAGAAATATATGTCCTTCTCTCAATACAGCTTCTGCTTTCCAACAGATGGCCTGAATATTATCAGGATTATGATGCTATCAGCCTTGGTCACTTCCTGCACCTCTAACTTCATCTTGGGATTGCTTTTCACCTACATTATTCCTGAAAATAAATATGTCTACCTCATCATTATCCTCTTCAGTTTCCTGACAGGTAACAAGCTCTCCTAACACAGGTGTGGAGTTATAGTAGGTTTGTAGGTCCCATGATGCTACAGTCTCTGACCAGTTTCTAATCTGAGATCATTTTCTCTTTTTTTTCTGGACACCAGGCATCCTGCTGTTCTGTACACTTCTACTGTATGATGTCATGCTAAGGAAAGGTGAATCCGTGTACTTCTCTAGTTTCAAGATCACCTGGGTCCCTATCACTGCCTACCTCGCCATCTTCCTTCTTCTAGCCTGTGGTGAGTGTCCTCAGGGTCCTTGAAGAGTGAAGAGAACCATTCTACTCCAGGTAGGGGTGAGGGTGAAAGTATGGGACAGGGGAATGGAGCAAAAGGTACCAAACCTTGCATTCTAAAAGACTGACGATCTTCTGAGATCATTCTCTAAGGACAGCTCCTGTGAGGAGAGAGCTGGAAACCAGGCCTGTGTGAAGTGTTTGCTATGCTTGTCTCAGAGGGCAGTTCCTCATCTCCACCTTTTCTTCCATGTTTCATACCCTCCCCACTTTAGGGAAGAGACAACTGTCATACTCACCACCCAGGAGAGTGGCTGAGACTGGAATGCTCAATTGTGTGGAGAGGGACTGTGACCCTGGGAATACAGTGTAGTGCCTGGGCAGTTTGAGGGAAGAGAGAAGCAGTGTCTGATGCTAAAAAGAGATCCTCCTTTCCTAAGACGTCCATAAAATTTCTTTGAAAATTGCTCTTCCTAAATCAGATGGAAGCACGTCTTCTTTCAAAAAGAATTTTCAATTTTCTTGAGCTGAGAAGCTTGTAAGCTGTTAATGCGTGTGTTTTTCAATCTCTTCCACTAAAGTATTTCCTTCCCAAATGGCTTCAGGTAGTTGGCAGGGATCCACCAGACTTTGGGTTCAGGTCTTCTGTCAACATAGAGGGAAATGTTTCTGTGACTCTTCATTGTTCCTTCATCCTGTTTCCTTCCTTGTGCTTGCCCTAGGTATCCTCTCTCTCATGCAGTACAAGGTGTTTGTAAATAGCTGTACCTGCCTGAAAATCCGTAGATCTTCCAAAGATCTAAAGCTGGCTGGGAGTTCCATCCATGTTATTTCACTTCCAGAATGCACTTCAGTGCCTCGTAGCATCTTCCATATTCACTCCCATAATTCAAAGGAAGATACTGAAAACAGACCACAGACCCAAGTTCGTCGTGTAACCTGGGCTATATGATGTGATGATCTATATCTTGCAGTGTGCACCCATCTGTATCTTTCTGTGTGTTGTGCAAATCTCCAACCATTTTGTGTTCAGCATAACTTAAATGACTGTGAAGGGGCTGGGGATCTGTGAAAAGATTCAGCAGATGACTTTTTTAACCCTAGCCTCCTAAACAAATAACTTTCTCTACATTTTTTATTAATAAAATCAGTGTCATATAAATAATACTTGTTGTGTTGTTAACTCTATATTTCACAAAGATTTACAGTGACATACACTACTTTTTATTATATTTTATAATATTTTGAACATAAGAAAAAATACAAAACAATCTGATAAACACCTGTGTACACATCACTCCTCTTTATGAAAAGTTAGCATTGCACCCCGTATTGTTCCCATTATTTCTACTAGAAACGTTTCAATTAAATTTATAGTTTGTACACTCCTTTATGTTCAAAGCTCTAGAAAAATTAGGAATAACAGGAACATATCTCAACATTATAAAAGCTATCTATGCAAAACCTCAAGCTAACATTATCTTAAATGGAGAAAAATTAAAAGCATTCCCTCTAAAAACTGGAACAAGACAGGGATGCCCCCTCTCACCAGTGCTATTTAACATAGTACTTGAAACTCTGGCCAGAACAATTAGACAGACGAAAGAAATTAAAGGGATCCAGATAGGAAAAGAAGAGCTCAAATTAGCACTTTTTGCTGATGACATGATAATATACCTAGAAGACACAAAAACTCTACCAGAAAACTTTTACAACTAGTAAATTAATTTGGCAAAGTAGTAGAATACAAAATCAATACCCATAAGTCAAAGGCATTTTTGTACATAAGTGACAAAGCCTCTGAAAGGGAAATGATGAAAACTACTCCATTTACAGTAGGATCAAAAAAAAAAAAAAATACCTGGGAATCAACTTAACAAAAGAGGTGAAGGACCTCTATAACGAAAACTATAGAACACTAAAGAAAGAAATCATAGAAGACCTCAGAAGATGGAAAGACCTACCTTGTTCTTGGATAGGTAGAATTAATATTGTCAAAATGTCCATACTAGCCGGGCGCTGTGGCGCACGCCTGTAATCCCAGCACTTTGGGAGGCTGAGGCAGGAGGATCACGAGTTCAAAGCCAGCCTCAGCAATGGCGAGGCACTTAGCAACTCAGTGAGACCCTGTCTCTAATAAAATACAAAAAAAAGGGCTGGGGATGTGGCCCAGTGGTCAAGTGCCCCTGAGTTCAATCCCCGGTACCACAAAAAAAAAAAAAAAAAAAAAAAAAAAAGTCCATACTACCAAAAGCATTATACCGTAATGCAATTCCAATCAAAATCCCAATGACATTTCTCAAAGAAATAGAAAAAGGAGTCATGAAATTCATCTGGAAAAAATAAGAGACCCAGAATAGGTAAAGCAATCCTGAGCAGGAAAAGTGAAGCAGGCAGCATCACCATACCAGACTTTAAATTATACTACAGAGCAATAGTAACAAAAACAGCATGGTATTGGCACCAAAACAGACTAGTAGACCAATGGTACAGAATTGAGGACAAAGAGACTAATACATATAATTTCAGCTATCTTATATTAGACAAAGGCACCAAAAATGTACGGTGGAGAAAAGATAGCCTCTTAACAAATGGTGCTGGGAAAACTGGAAAGCCATATGCAACAAAATGAAATTAAACCTGTATCTCTCACCATGCACAAAATTCAATTCAAAGTGGATCAAGGACTTAGGAATTAGACCAGATACAATACACCTAATAGAAGAAAAAGTAAGCTACAATTTCCAACATGTCGGATTAGGCTCCAAGTTCCTTAACAAGAATCCGGTAGCGCAAGAATTAATACCAAGAATTAATGAATGGGATAGATTTAAGCTAAAAAGCTTCTTCTCAGCAAAAGAAACAATCAGTGAGGTGAATAGAGAGCCAACTAATTGGGAACAAATATTTTATACATGCACATCGGATAGAGCACTAATTTTAGAATATATAAAGAACTCAGAAAACTTAACACCAAAAAAACAAATAATCCAATCGATAAATGGGCTAAGGAATTGAAAAGACACTTCTCAAAAGAAGATACACAATTAATCAACAAATACATGAAAAAATGCTCAACATCGCTGGCAATTAGAGAAATGCAAATCAAAACTACTCTAAGATTTCATTTCACTCCAGTCAGAATGGCAGCTATCAAGAACACAAACAACAATAAATGTTGGAGAGGATGTGGGGAAAAAGGCACACTCATACATTGCTGGTGGGACTGCAAAATGGTACAACCGTTATGGAAAGCAGTATGGAGATTTCTTGGGAAAATGGGAATGGAACCACCCTATGACCCAGCCATCCCACTCCTGGGTCTATTCCCAAAGGACTTAAAAACAGCATATTACAGTGATACAGCTACCTCAATATTTATAGCAGCACAATTCACAATAGCTAGGTTGTGAAACCAACCTAGATGTCCCTCGGTAGATGAATGGATAAAGAAAATGTGGTATATATACACAATGGAATTTTACTCAGCAATAAAAGAGAATAAAATAATGACATTCACAGGTAAATGGATGAAGTTGGAGAATATATTGCTAAGTGAAATCAGTCAATCTCAAAAATCCAAATACCGAATGTTTCCTCTGATATAAGGAAGCCGGTTCACAGTATTGTTGGGTCGGGGTACATAGGAGGATTAGAGGAACACTATAATGGTCAAAGGGAAGGGAGGGGAAGGGAGGGAGCAAGGGGGGAAGGGGGAAAAAAGTGGTTGAATAAGACGGATATCATTATTCTAAATGCATGATTGAAGACTTGAATGCTGTGAATATACTTTGTATACAAACTGTTTTGTGTAAAAAGATGCTATATATGTATAGTATGAACTGTAATACATACTACTATAAATAAAAATTTAAAAATAAATAAATCTTTTTAGTAACTAGTTTTGACAAAAATAAAAGGTGGAAAGAAACTAATCTCTACCTTAGGTGACCTAACATTATGACACTCTGTCATAATCCCATGGTAGGATATATAAATTGCAGGGGATGCAAAAAAAAAAAAAAAAAAAAGTAACAAAACACTGTGTCTACATTAAAATGTTGATAATCCTTATTTCTGCATGGTAGGACATTAAGTAATTTAAATTTGTCATTTTGTTTACCTGTGTTTTATATTAATTATTTATATTGCTTAGGTAAATAAAAAAGGAAAATGTAAGAATTAAAAGAACTAGTTGGCATGGAGAGCCACTGCACAGAGGAGAATGTCATACACACTTATTCTTCTAGTGGTCAAGGGTTTTAACAAAAAGACTGGGAAAAAAAATTCTAAGACAGAACAACACACATGCGCGCGCGCGCGCGCACGCACACACACACACACACACACACACACACACACACAGGCTTTAATGCAGGAGAACGAAAGAAGAAAATTGAGAAAAATCAGCCCAAATAATTTCACTCTCCTCCCATCCTAGGAACTGGGCAGCTGCAGAGAAGGCTCTGTGTTTCTGTGGGAGCAGAGAAGGAAAGAGAGCAATGGGGATTTTGAAACCATTTTCTCTGTTAACATATTTGACTTCAGCTGGCCTAAGTGCAGCAAATGCTTCAGTGTTTTTGTTTCAGATTATTTGCACTGCCTGATTTTAATAACTTTTTCCATCCTGTCAAGTGCATTAATATCCTTGGTCTTTTCTCAGTTTCTACAGACAACTGTTTCATCACATGGCTTTTGCACATGCCATTCTACACGGAACAACCTATTCTCCCATCCACTGACCAGCTCTAAGTCAGTCTCCAGCTCTCAACTCACTGGTCCCCTCCTCTGAGCTTTTGGTGATAACCCAAACTCCCTGATGTCAAGTGACAGTGGTCACACCACTATGACTTCCATATTGCCCTTCGTTTTACTTCCTATTTCAATCCCTGCATTACTTCCTTTGTGGTCCTTCACCCAATTTGTAATGACTACTTGATCGTTTATTTTTTTAAATATTTATTTATTTACTTTAGTTGTACACAATGCAATGCATTTATGTTTACGTGGTGCTGAGGATCGAACCCTGGCCGCGCACGTGCGAGGTGAGCGCTCTGCCGCTGAGCCACAACCCCAACCCCTTTGATCGTTTATTTTTTTGTCTCCCTCATTAGTCTATAGTCCATGAAGACAAGACCACATCTGTCATCACAGTTGTGTCTCCAACTGACATGTGGTTAACAGTCTCATGGCAAACTGGTATAGAACACAAAGCAGGATTTTTAGCCCCAGGTCAGGAAATCTCAGAGATGCCCCAGTTACTTGCCCTAAATCACACAATCGCAAGTATAACTTAGGTCCTTCTACTCAAATTCAAGGTTTGATTTATACAGCTTTCCAAGTGGGCAACACTGCCCTTTATGGATCCTTAGCGCTTTGCTTCTCCATCTATAAAATAAGAAATAGAATAGAAACCTGGCTCATGATTGTTAGAATTACATAAATTACTATGTAAAATTACTTTGCATAGTGCCTGCTATAGTTTGGATCTTGGATGTCTCCCAAAGGCCCACGTATTAAAGGCTTAATCCTCAGAGTGGTGCTATTGGAAAGTGGTAGAAACTTTGTGGGGAAGCAAGTGGGAGGATTTAGGTCATTGAAGACTTGCCCTTGAAGTGAATTGTGGGACCTCCATCTTTTCTTCTTTCTCTTTGTATCCCAACCATAAGGTGAATGGTTTTACTATGCTATACACTGCCACGATGATGTGCTGCCCCCCCTATACCAGAGGCCCAAAAGCAATGGATCTGCTTGATCATAGATAGATTGAAACCTCTAAAACTGTGAGCCAAAGTAAACTTTTGTCTTTATAAGTTGATTATGTCAAGTATTTGTTACAGTAATGGAAAGCTGACTAACATGGTGTCTAATGCATGCTAACACATGTGGGTGACCTCTTGTCATTGTTCAGCTCAGGCCTTTCTAAGTGTTCCTTCTTTTTTTTTTTTTTTTTTTTTTCAGTACCTCTTTTCAAAAACATAAATGTCTCATATGTTCTAAAAATAAAAATTGTGGTTTTTAAAAATCACATTAAAGGAATGGTAATTTTAAATAGAACCATACTTAAATCCCACCCTGGGGCTAAGACAAGCACACTTTCCCTCTCCCTCCACTACATGAGAATTACCACTCTAAGGAAATAAAAAGCCTCAGCCTAATAGTGAATTCCAAAATGTCAAAGCCATGGTCCCCAAGTAGCATAATGACCTGTGTGCATTTTCCAGTGTAGGAGAAATAGCAAAAGAATAAAACTTCTGAAAACTATTGAAATGTTTTGGGGGAAATGAAGACTCCAGGCAAAGGAGCCATGTGACCCTGGGAGCTGATGGACACTTTAGGAATCTCAGTCCTGTGACAAAAGTCTTGTCTGTCATTGGCTCTCCAGAACCACAAAACAATAAAGACAAGGACTCCAAGACTCACCTGAGCTCTCTGGACAAACTGCTGTGAACAACATTAACCTCTTCTCAATTCTGAAATTCAACAATCTTCAATTCCACATTTAGGGATCAGGGCTTGAAATGTATTTCCTTTGGGAAATAGCTAATTTCACAGGAAAATAGAAGAGTCTGATACTAGATCTCAGATCTTGATGGCAGTGGCGCAAAAGAGGTGGGAAGTTTTGATGCTTAGAGGATTTTTAAAAAAATTTAAAAAGGCATCTGCGATGTCAAAGACAAGGGGGCACCTCACAGTTGTGCATCCTGTGATTGTTTACCAGTCATACCCAAAGTTCCCCCTACCCCTGGGAGCTGTGGACGTTATGAAGATTAATGAATGATGTAAAGGTTCTATTTGCTTCAAACTTAATTTCTTTGCTTGGCAACACAAGTCTTTGACCACTAGAGGGAACTGCTTCATCAGTTGTACCATAAATTGACCATAAGTCTCCCCATCCCAGTGCCTGTGACTTATAGTATCAGTTTGTATCAGTTACCTCGGAAGCATAAATTGAACATTAATCCAATCATCTTTCCGATGTGCAAAATATACTCTCCTGACCCAGAGCTTTGAGGACAGAAATGTTTTTGTTCTCTAGGATGAGATCCCAGAGACCTGGTTCCTTACCACAGTTTACCTTCTGGCTCTGCCTCTAGGCCCCCAAGATTGTCCCCCTACTGAGTAAACTGTGAGTGGTAAACTGAGAGGATCCTCACAGGTAATTCTACCAGTAAGCAGTTTAAAAATATGACCCCCTTCCTCCTCCAAGAAGAGTGCTCATTTCCAAAACCCTCAAAAGGCGCTAGATTACATGAAACAGGAACCTGGGGAGGGCACTGGCTCAGCAACTTCCCGTAGGCCAAACGGCCACTCTGCTCTGCGCCAGCTAAGACCCAGATTTCAAGTATGTGCCAACCCAGGCCCAAAACTCAGCCCTCCTTCCCTGCCACTATACAAGCTTTCCCTTGTACACAGAAGCCACAGTGAGAAATGAAGCAACAGAGAGGACAAAGAGGAGATACAGGAGGACAATGGCAAGGGCAAGAGGAGGGGGTAAATCCTTTAAAGGAAAGGATGCCCCTGACGGCTCAAATTTTGAATCAACTCAATTTAAATTCTAGGTAATTAGACCAAAATTACATTCTAAATCAGAACAAAAGTGATGTGGCAGGATTAAAATTGTTTCCTTGATTTTTTTTTAAGTTAACATTCTTTCTCCACGCCCCCCTCATCATGCAAATAGGGGTTATAAAAATTGAGTTCTGCTACAAAGAGTTTTAGGAATAAAAGAATTACATATTCACACATAAGAGGCTGAGAGGTAGATAACTGCCCTGCCTAACTATTGGGTCCTGAAAAAGACTTTGAAGAGCATCTAATCCAATTCACATTGTATTGAGAGGGAATATGAGAAATGGGGGAGCAATTATCTCAGGATCATGTTGCCAGTTACTAATAGAGCCAGGACACGATTCCACACCTCCAAGGCACGTGAGCATTATAAATCAAGAGCCATTTTCCTATGCACTAACTGATGGTGGAATTTATTGGGTTCAGTAGATGGAGATGTTGCAGTTTCAGATTTACAAACATAAATAACTCCTTTGCCCTTGGGATGAACCAACCAGCTTGCAATGAAACCATCTCTCCGCTCTTTGCTCTCAATGGCAATTCCCTTTGCTGTGACTTTCAGTTTTCTGCAGTGCCAGCCAGTCGTGACTGGTTGCAGCATCTCTAACAAAACATGTTAGGTTCTGTTGTAAGATCCTGTGGTTGCATTACAGAGCTAAAAATAGAGCTATGTTGTATCATCTGATATTTTCAGATGATCAGCTACACCATTCCTTTCCTTTCTGAAAATAACAGAGATGAGCAGATTTTTTTAAATTCTGTTATCTGAATAGGCCAATACAGAGAACAATAGTCATTTCATAGGCAAACCCAGACTCAACTCTACGTTCAACCCATTACCCCAACATATTTGCCCTCATTAAAGCCATATTCCTTTGCCCTGTTTTTTAAATTTTACTTTACATAATCTTGTATTTTAGCAATTCAGATTACAGAAAAGATACGGACATGAATCAATTAATTTTGCTTTCTTCAGCTTCAACCAAACTTTTAATTTGCCCATAAGGCAAAATAAAAACAAATGGGGGGAATCCTTTTATTGAGGCTGTAAAGCACTATTCTTATCATAAACAAGTCATTAGTTTTGCATAGTGGCTATAAGCATAGAGGGCAGAATCAAATAGACAAGTTAGTGATGTATTTTTAACTGTCCATGTGGCTATCACCTGAATTTAAGGTCATAACAAAACTTGATTTAATGAAACAAGAGTGAGATTCAACTTCATAAAGATCAGGAAATATATTGCATATCTTCTTTTAGTAAATATTTCAATTTTCTTTTCATATACATTCACCCAGGTAAAACAACCACAACAACTTCTTGTATGTGTGTGCTGGGATTACTCCTAGGGCCTTGTGCATGTAAGCATATGTTCCACCCCAGAGCTGCATCCCCAGCCCCCACAATAACTATTTTTAAACTGAGATATATTAGCATATTGCCTACTCTCCAAAAACTAGTAAGAACCTACAGAACATAAATAATAATACTCACTTTAAATATGAATTAAAAACCTGTATCAATACAAAGCCAAATTTAAGATCAGACCGCGGATAGTAGCCCTTTGCTCTTGGCAAACTATAAAATGAATAGATCTCCTCCCTTTGTGTCATACACACAATTTAGGGGCTCTCTTGGATAGTGTTTGTATTAAAATACACAACATTATCTAGAATGTAAGTCAGAGTAACCCACAATTTCTTTCTTTTGTGATTCTTCACTTTAAATTACAAGTTCCAATTCATTTCAGATTTTGACTGATCTGTACTTTGTTTAGCTCTTTTGAAAAAATGTCTACATTCCTTTGCTGTTTCTAATCAAGGAAGTGAATAGATATCTTAGCAAGAGAGGGCCTGAGGAAGATTGCAAGCATTATACTATGCTTTGTAGAGTGGGTTCAGAATAGTTTATAATATATTATCATAAATACAGATTGACATCAATAGCATAATTGTTGCATGAATAATCTTAGAACAAGTGAGACCTTTCAAGGCTTTTTTTTTATTGTAAGCAATCATTATGTTCAACACATAAAACAAATGCCTTCTGGGATTTTTTTTTAAACAAGTCTCAGCTTTCTGTAGTTTATATTTCTTGGTTTCAACATAAGATATCTGGGATAATTCTGTACATAGTCGTGATTTATTCAGTTAATGTAAGAAAGTTGCATATGTAATGAAATATTGGTGAGCTAGGCCTCGATACCATCATAATATTTGGCACCAAAACTTAATAGCTCTTTCTGTTTGTAAATGCCAAAGAGCATTTTGACATTATTTAAAAACCCGCAATGGTACGAGATGAAAGAGATAATGTGAACCCAACTTTACATATAAGAAACAGAGCCACAAGATTAAGAAAAAGACCCAGAAAGATTTTTTTTTTTTTTAAATCAATGGTAAAATGGAAATAGGCCTAGACTCCCACAACTGCCACTGTACTGGATGTGGCCTTGTGAGGGAACAGAAGCTTGGTAATTAGGGCTGATTTCCACAGATGTTTTCACTCACTCTTCTGCCCTGCCTTACCTTAGCACTAATGAGTGCAGTATTAACTTGCAATTGATGATCGAAAACTAAAAAGTTTTCTTCAACTCTTTAGAGCAGAAACCGGTTTCCTCCTTTTCTCTGATTTTCTCCACATTTCACGAATGTGCAAGTAAAAGAATGAGGTCGTGGATTGGCCAAAGTTAAAGAAGTTTCTTTACTCCCAGAATTCCATTACTATGTTGACACATATTGCAAAACTCCAAGAGGGAAATGTTAGCTACAGATTTATGGGCCCACAAAAAACTTCTATTTCCTGGGTGTGGGAGGCAGTGTAATGTCTAATCCCTGGAGCTTTACATGGCAAAGGGGAATTAAAATAGCAGATAAAATTAAGGTTGTTAATCAGCAGACCTTAAAATAGGAGGTTACCCTGGATTACCTAGGTGGGCACAATGTTATTATAATAGTTCTTAAAACTGGTGTCAGGAGGCAGAAGAGAGCCAGTTTCAGAGAAAAGCAGCATAAGAAACAATCAGCCATTGTTGTCTTGGTAGATGGCAAGAAGTAAATGAATGTGGGCAATAGACAGAAGCAGGAAAAGGGAAGGAAACAGACTGTCCCCGACAGCCCCTAGAAGGAAAACAGTCCTACTCACACCTGATTACAGGCCCCTGTGGTCCATTTCAGACTTTTCACCTCCAGAACTTTAGGGTAGTAATTCTGTGTTGTATTAAGCTGCCAAAATTGTGATCATGTATTATAGTAGCCATGAGGCACATATTAATATCCTATGAGCATCTTCCCAGGATTACAGTATATTGCACTTTGGGAAATGTCATTCTACCTCAAATAGGAACCCACATCAGACTGGCAATTCATACATAAATATTATAGACAGAATATTTCATTTTTATTATAAAAAATCATTGGTATTTAATTGTGTCAACCAATCTGAGTGTGTGTGTGTGTGTGTGTGTGTAAAATGTGTTCCCTACATCAATCTAAGAATCTTTTCATAAAATTGAGGCATAATATTTGTACTTCAAATGCATGTATAAGAGCATCAAATAAGAGCAACAAGAATTTCCATCTCTTTACATTAGTCATTTTTATGTTGAGAGTTTTGTACTCTTGTCATTATTTTGAAATATAGTATAGGTTTACCATGTCAAAGAAGGACCAGAAGTAATTCCTCCATTCTGTGTTTTAGTGCTTCTTATTGAATTTCCATCCTCCATCTCCACTTCCCATCCTCCCATCCCAGTCTCTAGTAATCACTCTTCTGTTCTTTTATAAGAAAACATGTAAATGGTCAAAAAATGTAAACATTCTGCCACAAATGAGTGAGAACAGGTGGTATTTGTCTTTCTTTGTATTATTCCATGTAAGAAAACAACCTCCATGCAGTTTCATTCATGTTGCTGCAAAGGACAGGATTTCATTCTTTAATGGCTGAATAATATTCCATTGTGCACATATACCACATTTTCTCTATCCATTCATACACTGAAGGGCATCTGGGTAGATTCCATATTTTAACTATTGTGAATAGTTCTGCAATAAATATGAGCATGCAGATATCATTTTAGTATAATGATGTCATTTCCTTTGGATATATACCCAGTAATGGAATTGCTGGAACATATATATATGGTAGTTGTATTTTTGGATGTTTTGAGGCATTGCAATTCTACTTTCCATAATGGTTCTACTAATTTACATTCCTATCAACAGTGTATGAGTTCCCCTTTCTCTGAATCCTCATCGGCATCTGTTGTCTTATTTTAATTTTTGTCTTTTTGATGATAGCCATTCTAAGTGCAGTGAGATGATATTTCATTGTGCATTTCCATGATGATTAGTAAGACTGAGCATTTTGTTGACTATTTACATGTCTCCTTTTGAGAAATGTCTATTCACATTATTTGCCCATTTTTAAATTGGATTATATTTTTGTTGTAGTTATTTGGGTACAACTTTTCCTTATATATTCTGGATACCAATTCCTTGTTGAATGTACAATTTGTAAATGATTTTTCCCATTCTGTAGGTTGTCTCCTAATTCTGTTTATTATTTCCTTTGCTGTGTAGAAGCTTCTCAGTTTAATATAATCCCATTCCCTAGTTTTACTTTCCTGTGCCTTTAGGTCCTACTAATACATCATTGCCTACACCCATGTCTGAAATGTTTCCTTGGTTTTTATTTGTTTGTTTTGTAGTAATTTCATAGTCTCAGGTCTTTCATTCATTTTGAGTTTTTGAGTTGACTTTTGTGTATGGTAAGAGGAATAATCCAGTTTTATTCTTCTGCATATGTATTTCCAGTTATGCTAACACTGCTTATTGAAGGGACTGCCTTTTTTCCCCCTTGTATGTTCATGACAGCTTTGTCAAAAATCAGTTGGCTGTATGAACATGGATTATTTTCTGGTTCCCTATTCTGTTCCATTGGTCTATGTATCTATTTTTTATACCAATACCATGCTGTTTAGTTGCTATAGCTTTGAGTGTATTTCAAAGTCAGCTATTGTGATGCCTTCGGCATTGTTATTTCTTTATGTTTAAGGGTTTTTCTCAGGATAACTTTGTCTATTCTGGATCTTTTGTAGTTCTATATGAATTTTTGGTATTTTTTTCTATTAATATGAAGAAAGTCATTGGTGTTTTGGTGGAAATTGCATCGAATCTAAGATTTCTTTGGGCAGTATGGTCATTTTAATAATGCTGATTCTTCTAATCAATTAACAGATTATTTTTCCATTTTGTGCGTGTGTGTCCTCTGTAACTTCTTTCAGCAGTGTTCCATAATTTTTATTCTAGAGATCTTTCACTTCCTTAATTAAATTTATTTTTTTTAGCTATGTGAGATTGCCTTCTTAATTTTTTTGTAGCTATGTGAGTGAGATTGCCTTCTTAATTTTTTCAGTAAATTCATTATTGATATGTAAAAATGCCGTTGTTTTGTGTGTTGATTTTGTATCCTGAAACTATACTGAATTTGTTTATAAGCTCTAACAGTTTCTGATGGAGTATTTAGGTTTTTCTATGTATAAAATCACGTCATCTGCAAACATGAATAATTTAACTTCTTCCTTTCTAATTTGGAGGCCCTTTCTTTCTTTTTCTTTCTTTCTTTCTCTTGTTTAATTGCTCTTGCTGAGACTTCCAGTGCTTTATTAAATAAAAGTGGTAAAAGTGGACATGCTTGTTTTGTCCTCAATCTTGGAGGACATGTTTTCAATTTTTCACATTCAGTATGATATTGGTTGTGGGATTTTCATATATTTTGAGGTATTAGAGGTATTTTGAGGTATGAATTTTATTAAATATTTTTTCTGCATCTACTAAGATAATCATAAGATTTTTGTCCTTCATCTGTTTTTGTGTTGTATCATGTTTATCAATTTGTATATTGAACCATCCTTGCATCCCTGGGATGAATCCCACTTGATCATGGTTTGTGATCTTTTTTATGTGTTAGTGAATTCAGTTTGCTAATATTTTATTGAAAATTTTAGAATCTATGTTAATTGGGGGTATGGGTCTGTAGTTTTCTTTTTTCTTTTTTATTTATTTTTATTATTTTTTATTTTTGTCTGATTTTGGTATTGGGAAAATGCTGGCCTTGTAAAAAGGCCTCCAATTGAGAATGTGTGTTTCTAACAAGTGCCCAGGTAACACCATTGCTAGTGATCTATGAAGCACACTCTAAATAGCAAACTAAGAAGAGGACAACACATGTTTTACTCTGCATAGTTCCCTGTTCTGGAAACTGTTTTAGTCAGCTTTTTCACTGCTGTGACTAAAGGACCTGGCCAGAACAATTATAGAGGAGGAAAAGTGCTCACTGTTTCAGAGTACTTCATCCATAGACAGCAGGATCCAGTCTTTGGGGCTTGAGGTGAGGCTGAACATGATGGCTGAAGAGTATGGCAGAGGGAAGAGCACACATGATGATCAGGAAGCAGAGAGAGAGACAGACTCCACTTGCCAGATACAAATATATACCCCAAAGCCACGCCCCAATTCCCACCTCCTCCAGTCACATCCTGCCACTTCAGTTATCACCCAGTTAATCCCTATCAGGGGATTAATTCACTGATTGGGTTAACCCAATCACTTCTTTTCTGAACCTTCTTGCATTGTCTCGCATGTGAGATTTTGGGGGACACCACATCTAAATGATAATAGAAACCTTTCTGTTATCACAGGAAAGCAAATGCCCTTCATGCTTTTAGAGCCATTATTGATCTAAAGCAATATTAAATCAATTTCAATTTAAAACTTAGAAAACTCAGCTTCAAGTTCATATGGCACTTTTTTAATTATAAAATATAGTCTTATGAAAGACAATTTGTAAAACAGAAAAATAATAATTCTAATCATCCACAATCCCAGCACCCAAATAATCCCTGTAAAACCTTTAATGTATTTTCTCCAAGTCTTTTTTCTCTGCAGAGATTCTATTTTATGTTTTGAAGTCATATTGCATATCTCAATTTTTATCCAGCATCACATTCATATACATATCTACAGTGTAGCAGAGTGAATGATAGGTCCCAATTCTTTACTCTCCAAATAGAATTATACATTCACTCTCTTGCCACTTTGGTGAACCCTATCTCTCTCCTTCCTCCTAATGGAAACATGATTTCACTCTTTCCAAGTTGGTAAACAGGAAATAATTCCCCACATCTTGATTTTGGTCTTGACCTAGTGACTTAAATTGGTCAAAGGGACATTAGTAGACAGTTGATTTAAAAGGTAACTTTTATTATTTATGTATAGAAAGGCTGACAGATAAGTACCACTGCCATGGAAAAGAGAGTTTGTTATACTCACAGATCTCAAAATAAAGGGGTATGACATGACATTGAGCAGGTGTTAGGGGACACATGATGTATCCCTGGGTCAATCAGACAGGAAGCAAGGGGAAAATGTGGGCAAAAGCTTCTAGTGTGGTTTCTGTGTGAAGGAATGGGTGAGACAGGTAAGCAGATTTAAGATTGACTAGCTTAGATAATTTCAAATGGACCCTGTGATATAGGTGTCTGGGATCTGGTACCATGGTGATTAGGGTAGGAGAATGCTGGTCTCCTAGAATAAAAAGTTGATGAAGGAGGTGGTGAGTGTATGGGTGTTGATTGACTGGCTTGCATATGGAAGGTCCACTCACAGGCAAGTTGTTTGGTATCTCTAGGAATTAGTTAATCAGAGGTAGTCAGTTCCTTAGGGATTAGCAAAACCCCAAGATGTCAAAGCATCCAAAATGCAGAATGTTAAAGCATGATTAATCCAAAACAATGCAAGCCAAGTCTTGGGATGTGCTGAGGGGTTGGGCTTCTTCTCTTGCAATGTGATTATTCATATTGAGAAGAGCTCATTAAACCAGGGCTGCAGAACAACCACATATGGAGCAGACCTGAGCCTTACTAGAGGCCAGGAGCTAGGTCCAGCTAACATTCAACCAGAAGTGAAGCCAAACCCCAGCCAACTCACATAAGAAAGAAATTGATGCTTATGGCTTCATGTCACTGAGATTTTTTTGGTTGTGATATACAGCATTGTCATGGCAATTGCTTGATATGGTAGAAATTAGTGCTCAAGGTGCCATAAAAAATTTCAACATATCTTTCAACATATCTATTAAGCATATCTATCAACTTTGGGGCTGGGAAGCAGGCAAAACAGATATTGTTATAGAAGGCTGGGAAAATGTTGATCCTTGTTATACAGTAGTAAAACATTTTTTAACTCTTACATTCAATAAATTAAAAGACATAAAATGAACTCAATAATGTGGTGGGCAAGCAAGTTTTAAGGCCCTATGTTGATAGGGTATATGAGTGGTTAATAATTATAATATTTGAAAAGTTACAAAAAGATATGGGTTCATAGAAAAGCATGGCTGATTTGAAGCACAATTGAAAATTAATAGAGTCCAGAAATTCTAGATTTTGCAGAAATGAAAAATTAACCTGTATTAAGAATTTTTCTGTCAGCTTGGACTAAGAATGATTTTAAAATCTAAGACATAAAAATTTCTCTGAGTTTTTCCTCCCCCAACTTCTCAGGAAGCACACTAAGAAGGCTGCTTAGTCACCAAAGAGGGCATGCCCTCTTTAGAAGCAGCCAAAGGGCACTTGGGCAAAGAAAGACTTCCCAAAGACTGATGCCAAGAGCCATGGGAAAAATGAACTGGGACTTAGGGTGTTTACCCAGCAGCTGTGATGGAATCTAATCCAAGCACATTCCCTTCCTCAAGATCTGGGAACCTGGCAACGTTCACTTACTAGGATTTCCAGATTGCCATAACTTCACCACTGCTATGTGCATCTCACTCTTTCCTTATTAGAATGGGGGTGTTTACTCTGGTTATCTTGTTCCTGTTCCACTATGGGTATGGGAGAGGGAGACCCTGGTTTTTAGTTTAAAGGTCTCTAGACTGGAATAAATCACATCAAAAGTTGACATAGTTTCCAAGATGCCACCTGTTCTAGACTGATGCCATCAGGGAATAAGATTTTTGAGGATCTTGGGATCTTGGACACAAGTGGGAAGGATATGAATAATAATATGGAGAGCAGACTGTAATAGAATGAATTATTGTGCTAATTCTTTATTCCCCTATGTTGGAATTATACATAGCACATTCTTACCATGTTCTCATGACCCTCAGAGGGGACTTCCCTACCCCTTGACTTTAGGCTAGGCCATGTGACTTGCTTTAGCCAATGAGAAGATAGCAGACATGAAGTGAACAAATGCTTACAGTGTGCCATAGGGTTACACTTGACCTTCTGCATTTCCAGAATCTGCCATGAGAAGAACTTACTCCGTAGCAGATGTACCTTCAAGGTACCTTTGTACCTTGGCCTGCAAAATTAACACAGTCCCCAAATTAAGATGCTTCAACTTAAGATTTTTTGGCTTAAGATGGTATAAAAGCAGTAGAAACTGGTATCTTTAATGTTGAATTTTTATTTTCTTCCTTTTTTACTGTAATACACAGTAAGATACTCTCTTGAGAGGCTGGGCAGTGGGACACAAACTGCAGCTGCCAGTCAAACATAAATTGTCATAAGGGGAAGCAACCAATACCGTACAGTGTATTGTGTAATTAAGCTATAAAGTTAGAGGGTTTAAATATATTAATGAATTTTCAAATTATCATGAACTTAAATCTTATCTTAATCATCTTAAATCAAGGAGCTTATATACTATACAGTACACCTGAGCACGGAGCTGCAACCAAGACCAACTTACCTGAGACCAAAAGCAGAGCACTACCCTTGCTAACCTGAATACATATGCATGAGAAATAAATGTGGAGTTTTTCTATCATATCACCCAGATTTAATGTGTATTTGTTATGCAGATTAATTAAGGCAATAGCAGATTAAGATGAGTATTTTCCCATGTCATTACATATTTTTAGATACTTTAGTAAACATGTCAATTCCATAAAGTATTTTCACTTCACTTAAATAACCATTCCCTGATTTTGAAATATTTAGGCTTTGTTTTGTATAGTTCTTTATAGTTCTTTGACTTCTATTTTTTACTTCTTTTAACAATGATATTAATAATATATTGAAGCATACAATTTTTCATACTTTGGTTTATTTTTGTGAAATTCAGACTAGATAATAACATCCACTTCATAGGACAACTATGAGGAATAAAAGACTTAAAATTTTATATATGAAGTGCTAAGCATTTTATCTGTCACATAGTAAGCATTCAACAGTGATTATTAGTCTTAGCTTTTGTTGTAGTCTTAGAAGTTGGAAATTCAAAGCTCTTGACCTGAAGTACAAAGTTGTTTTCCAGACTTATACCTATTTCCACCGTCTATAGCACCATATCAGTTTAGTTTTAGCACACCATCAAACAGCTGTGTTTTTTTAACCTTAGTTATTTTGACAGATGAGAAATAGTATCTTAGTAGTATTTTAATTTTGTAGCTTTCATTGCAAGTGAGGTATACATTTTTTATGAGTTCTCTAACTACTTACATTTTCTTTTTTGTGAATGATCTTTTAACATAGCTGTTTTCATCCAGTCATGAAGCTGGTCTTCCTCTAGCCTATTAGAATAACCTGATCCCAAAGGCCTAGCTGATTTCTGTGCTGTACAGCATGGTGGCCACACGTGACTACTACTTGTATATATTCCTGGATGAAATGGCAAACTGGATTAGGATTTTAAACACTACATGTGATTTAAACAGATTATATTCACTAATCTATTACGTTCATATTCTATTTATGTATCTTATTTACATAGATAATATGTGTTTCATGTTCTGTGTATTCTATTTCTATCATTCAACCATGAATTTTTCAATGCTGAGTAATTTTATATTGTGATATTGAAAGGTCGCAAATATAAAAGGTTAATAAACAATCTCATATGTTTTCCAAATTCCCCTGCCTCTGCCCACACTTTGCAATGCAACCCTAAATCCTCTCAAATCACATTAGTGAAGACAATCAAAGGTTATGCTTGCAGTCACTAATGCTCAAAAGTTTCCCCAACACCAGCTCTAATTAACCAAAATGTCAGAGACATTTACTCATAATTCCTGGGGAGTTTTAGTCTAGAGGGTAAGGTGGGCATGGGTTAATTTACTTGGATAGTGTAGAACTTTTAAAAAAACAACTATAAATTATTAAAGAAAAAGCATTCTGTGATGATAATGCAAGGTAAAATTCTTAATTTATTAAAAGGTATTAGTAGAAGTGACTTGGAAATTCCACCTCATTTTGCAGCTCTATGGTTCTTTCTTGTTGTTTGAATTCATGATCATGGGGTTAATTTGCCTTTGGGAAATATCTGTAACACATTTTTAATGCCAGATCAGCTTCTTCCAGTGCTCCTGCCCCAACCCATACCCAGCATGCTTCTTAGCCACCTCCCCTGACATCCAGCGCACACAGGGAATTCAAAACAATTTGGATATGTATGCCTGTGGGATAATAAGCTCAAGTGGACTCTTGGGGTGTTCTCTGGCTGCTGCTCAGCTCCCTGCAAATAGTTTTCTATGTGCCTTTGTGAGATGCCGAGAACACCCTGTTGGCCATTAACCTGTTAACAGTTTAGCCATTGTCTGTTCATACTGGCTATAAGCCCAGCTCCAAAAGAGCTACAGAAAGGAGGTAAAGGAAGAGTTTCCTTCCTCTAAGACTCAATGGGGACACACTCTGCCCCACCTGAGGGAGAACACTGCGTAGGCATTGAATCAGCATATTTTTAAAACATTCAATATTCTGACAATGGAGTTCCATGAAACTAGCTTTTATTCCGTTTATACAAGTCAAATAGAGATTTCTCCAAACACATTAGAGTACCAGGAAGTAAATAACTATTGCCTTGTTTTATGCATATGAGAAATTTCTGTGAAGATGCCTAAATATTTTGATTAATTTAAAAGTGGATGAGCTGATGTATTTACAACATCAAAGTACTTTTCTGATTGAATCTGTTTCAAAATTGCTACATAAAAGGTAGGACATTAATCTTAAATAGCAATGTGAAAATGGATGCTTTGGTATTCTGAGGCTTTCAGAATCTGATTTAAAAACCAGAGTGATCAATTTGGCGCGTGTGAGAGAAGGGCCTTGTTCTGGATTTAATAGTTGTACCAAATGTAAAATTACCTGCTGTAACTAGTGGGTATGTAATGATAATGAATAATCAGTAAATATCAGAATGGCAGTCAATGTTCTTTCGCCTATGCAGTCTCATTGAATCTTCAAAGCATATGTCTGAGAAATTGAGACCATTTGTATTTATTACTGATATTACTGAAGATGAGACTTCCTTCACAGTTTCTTATAAAGATCTAAGAATAGCTCATCTTTTGAATTTAGTCATATCCTTTCAGGTCAGAATTCCTGCAGATTGAGCTTGAGCTATTTTTAGGTGGGGTTCCAAAATGCAGTTGCAATTCAAGTGTCACAAGTATATGACTTTTTAATTCAGCAGTTGATCATTTTGCTTCATGCTCTTCTCCATTTTCAAACTCCTGGAGCAATAGCACAAAAGTGTTTGAAACATTGCTATAATTTGGATCTTCTGTGTGGTAAAGCATGGTTCCCAGCATGGTCTATTGGGAGGTGATAGAACCTTTAAGAGGTAGGGCCTAGTGGGAGGTCTTTAGATCATTGGGAGTGTGCCCTTAAAGGGGATAGTGGAATCCTGGTCTCTTCTTTTCACTGTCTTTTCATTCTCTGACCATGAGATAAGTAGTTTTGCATTGCCACATACTACCACCATGATGTTCTGCCTTGCCACAGGCCCAAAAACAATGGTGCCAATCAATCATGGCCTAAAACCTCCAAAATTCTCAGTTAAAATAAACCTTTTCTCTTTAAAAGTTGATTATTATTTCCATTATTATGATAATGGAAAGCTGACTAACACAGCTGGATTTTTCATGTACCCCATCTCTCCATTGTGATTGTAAACCTCTTGGGTTTTACAATATATAAAACCTTAGTGCAAGGCTCTGAACAACTAACATCAACAAAGGTTCCTTGATAGTTAGGTTCTGTAAAATTTCAGAGTCTACCATAATGCATTATAATCTTGAGTTCAAAGCAGAAAACCAAGAGTCAGTAAGGACTGAGACACAGTTTATCCACTAACAGAGGAAAAATTGGAGCCGAACAAAGGTCCGGCATAGCCTGGAAGAGAAGAAAGAATCCCCATTAAACGGCTTCAGAGTTCAAGAAAAGAAGCACCATTTATAGTTTGGGTAGCTATTATTTCTTCAGAATATTTTCAAGCACTCTCAAAGTTAGAGGACCAGACCCCTTTCTCTTAGCATCTGACCAACTGCTGCCATCTGTCCACATGGTTTTCCTCATCATTGCTGTCAGCACAATCCTACTGGTTTTGCCTAACAATGACAATATTATAGAATCTTCAATTTAGATGGATGCTTTATTGTAAACATCCTAGCCCATACCTAATTGTCTAATTTTGTTGCCACAAGAATTAAGAATGTAATGTGGTTGTGGTGCATTGTTATTTTGGCACATTTTTCCCCTGGTCTTTCCCCCTTTTCAAGCACATAGGAAATCCTTAATTCATTGCTTCAGGGAGGGCACAAAGCTGGTCAGAATGCAGAAAGATCCAATGAGAACTTTTTGTCTCTGTGTTTTTAAAGAGTATGATATATAGACAAAATATGGGGGAGAAGCAGAGATCAAAGAACAATTATTTCCTCCACTTCCAGCCTAGAACAGGATTCTTTGAGATTGGCCATAAAGGAAATAAAGAGGAGGCAATAAGAGTAGACAGAATGATGGGTCCAGGAGCAACATTCTCTTCTTTCTGGGCAGTTCCCCTAAGGAGGTAACAATATGTTGAAGAAAAGACAACTTGGTGAAGAGTCCAGGGACACTGGTCCATCACCTCATAAAAAGTCCCTTGCTGTTAGTGATACAGCAAAAGGTATGTGAGCTTCCTGTTCTAAGGGCCATATTGCAGGCCAAATGTGTCTCAGGGTAATTCAATGGGAATAGAGGACTAAAGGACCAGAAGTCTTCCCACTCCCTCAATTTGCTGGCCAAGACTCTATATAAATTCTCCAGGGCTTTTGTCTCAACCCCAGGGAAGAGGCAGAAACCAAAAATGATCTGAGATTGTTACTCTCAGATGCCAGCACAAGGATTAAACATCAAATTAAAGCTGGGTGTGGTGGTACACACCTGTAATCCCAACTACTCGGAAGGCTGAGATTAAGAGGATTTCAAGTTCAAGTCTAGCTTGAGCAACTTAGTAAGACCCTGTCTCAAAATAAAAAGGGATGGGAATATAGCTCAGTGATAGAGCACCCCTGGGTTCAATTGTCAGTACTGACAAAGAAAGCATAAAATTAAATTGAGTAAGAGGAATTATTAAGGTTATTTTCCTAGATCAGTGAAGTGTGTGGACTGTGATTCATAGATCTACTATACAGATAAAACACATACAACACTTAGCACAAAAACATACTCAAATGTTATTTATATGATTATTGGTGAAAATATGAGTGAATTCACCAAGTCCACTATAAAACCTGAAAGATATTTTCTACTTGTCAGTTGACTTCCATGTAGTTGACATATATCCAGATGGAAAAAAAGCATTGGCTCTGCTCTTAACTCTTTAAAAAATCCATTCTTAAGAAAAGAAGAATGCTAATTAAAGACTCATTATCACTTTAGGGGAAAAAGAAAAAAAAAAAAAAAAGATGACAGAGGATAACTCTTGGTTCATTTCATAGGAACTAGTCCTTGTCTCTATTTCATCCAGCACACTGACAATTTCTTGGCAAAGTATAAGAAAGTATATTCATTCCTCTTAAATTTGTCGTTCTGCTAGAATTTACCATTTATTCTAACTATGCTATTTCTGAGTCTCAATTCAAACAACCAATATTTTGGTTGCTCAGCCAACATATTATCTTAAATGTAATCACTTTATGATTTTATTTCTTTAAAACTTTTTTTTTTTCCATCTCACCTGTTCTCCCATTTTACCATCTCAGCAAATCTCTCATTTTTAGATCATTTGGTCCATCTGCCTTTTTCTCTTCTACTCCCTGATATCTGAGGGCTGCTGGAGAAAAATCATTGATTGGTGCCAATTGGTTTCACAACCAAACCTGGCTTCCAAATGCAGCTGGGTCCTCAGCCCTTTACAGGAGTTTCCTAGCAGCGCTTTTCTGATGTCCTCACCCCTGGTTTTCAGTCATCTTTGCAAGCTCTTTTTCTTCTATTTTTAAATATTTGTGCTCCCTGCATTCTAGCCTTGGCTGTCATTCAACACATTACTCCTGAGAAATCTCAGCTACTGTGTAACTTTAACAAACACACAAGCAAATAATTCCCAGTGGCTTGTCCAAGGCCTTCTGAACTCTATGTCTGTACATTAATAGACACCCTCACCTACGTGACATTAACACATCTTAAACACAGGTCCAAAGATTAACTCCTTTTACCCCATCCAGAACGTCTGTACTTTGTTTTTTGTTTGTTTTTTTTTTTTTTTTTGGTACCGGGGATTAAACTCAGAGGCACTCAACCACTGAGCCCCAGCCCCAGCCCTATTTTGTATCTTATTTAGAGACAGGGTCTCACTGAGTTGCTTAGCACTTTGCCATTGCTGAGGCTGACTTGAACTCTCAATCCTCTTGCCTCAGCTTCCTGAACTGCTGAGATTATAGGGATGCACCACTGTGCCTGGCTGTATTTTCAATTTTGATAAAGACTATCACTATTGTGTTTTGTATATCTGGTCATATATCTGCCCTATTCTCTTTGGAATGTTTGTTTCTAACTCATGTTCATTAGCAAGTGACAGTGTTGCCTCTTCAATAAAGTGAGAAAAACAATATGCTTGCACCTCATTCATATTCAGTGAATGTTTGCTAAGTGAGTTAATCACTTCCATGTCAATTGACTTAATAATCTTATCAAAAAGGAAAATGAATATAGTGAAAAGGCTTACATTTAAGAACTAGTGCCAACCCTTTAGAATCATTATTTTCTTTCCCTAACTTCTCACTAACAATCCATGTAACATTTCACTTGGGGTGAACATTAACTAATTGGTTTATAATTCATGAAAACTTATGAGAATAAGTGGGTTCTTCCTCTTGTCCCTTTTGGAAATCAGAATACAAGCAGGTCTCTGTATTAAGGTGTTGCTGCCTGAAGCGGAAGCCGCTTGGAGCAACAAACGCCGCAGGAAAATTCGGAGGCAGGATGAAATTTAAAAAAAGGATTTTTATTCTTCTTCTCTCTCCGGCTCCAGCAATCACTCCAAACACTCTAACTTCAACGACCACCTTCTTCTTCTTCCCACACACTTTAACCAACCTCACCAGATATATACATATAGCTTTAACAAGGACAAGTGCTTACAGCTCGAGCTTACAGGTGCGTCACAGAGTGTTCACGGGCATACAAAGATTATTTGGATAATGCATTAATATCAGGTGGAAACTAGAACATCTTTTATGGCTCTCAGCTAACCGCAATCTTTAGCTATCTCCTTGATTATAGGCTCCTACATTAAGGTGTAGGCACACTCATGCTAGGTGATTCCTCATAAGTTGTCACTTGTGGCTCCACTACCCTTTTGTCTGGTAGCCTATGATGTGGTTTATACCAACATGACTAATATGCACTCATTTGCATAGCTTTCTTTCTATTAATTTGGACTGATTTAGATAGCTTTCTGGGTCTTAGATTCTTCTTAACATGTTTATTCTTCCATTCTCACCAAAAAACACCTCTCTTTGATCAAGAAGAAAAGTAATTAAAACATCAGCTCAATAGTTCTGGGTGGCTTTTTTTTTTTTTTTTTTTTTTTTTTTTTCCTATTTTCAGTTAACACTGCACAATTTTCTTTAAGCAGTAGGTATTCCTGACTTTTTTACTTTAAAAATGACTTTCAGACACCACTGTTGTTGTCCATTTTAGTTTTGGCAAACCTCTACTCTCTGGGTTTTACCCTCTCTGACTCAGTTTTTCCAGGTTCCTAATTCCATTTCTGCTTAGTTTTCTTTCTCCCTTTCTAGTGTATGATATATCATTGTAAAATCTGTATTAAAGTGTCAATAACAACATTGGCACATAACAGGTATTGAGCATTTATTATGTAGTAGGCACATCACATTTACTCTAAATTTCACTATAACCCAATGAAATGAGTATCATTAAAATTCCTTTGTTTTAGATGTGGAATGAGACTTATTAAGATTCAGAACTTCCCCAGTGTCACAGAGCTGGTAAGTAGCAAAACCAGGGGCTGAAACTCAGGTCTGAATGCCTGAAAACCAAAGCCCCATTGCCCAGGTTTATTCTTCCATGTAAAAGGTACCATGGAAAAGAGCTCACAAATGTAAAAGGCTCCAGAAACCATGCAGGAAAAGCACATGAAGAAGGGCCAAGTGTTTACCTGGTAAACATCTTTGTTTCTAACCAAGTAAATATTTCTCCTGGTTTGTTTCTTTGTTTCTTTGTTTGTTTTAATTTCCATTTTTGGGAGAGACAAATAAAGAAAAATATTCCTCCAAGTACACCAAAAGTAATAATACAAGCTTGGTGATAAATGACAGTGGATACCCTGGTCAGGAAATCAACAAGAAGTAGAAGCACTGTGTGGAGCTGGAAAGCATGTTTCCAACCTCAGTGGTTCCAAGGTACAAATCTCTGGCCAGCAGCAGCAGCATTACCTGTAGATATGCAAACTTGGGGACCCCTCCCATACCTGGTAAATGAGAAACTTAAGGATAGGGCCCAGCAATCTGTGGTTTCACAAGTCAAGGGCTGTAGATGATTCTGATTCATGCTCAGTTTTCAGAAACTCTGCTGTCCCTGAAGGAAGTACCTGCTACTTGGTGCCAACTGATTGTTACCAAGTGGAAAATATGACTCTCACGTAATCAGAACCTCTCCAGTTTAAAGGATGTCGGGAGTCTCAATTATTTTCATTCTTTCAATTTTCAAATACTGCCTCAAATATTTCTAATACTGTATGGGCTAAATAAAGCATGTGTAAGCTAGTTCTGTTCTACAGACCAACAGTTAATAACCTCATAACAAAATCTAAATTATTTTAGACATTAGCATTACTTTATTACTACTTATTGAAATCTCAGTTGACCCAATAAATTTGTCTCCTTTTCATTATAACCATTGCTGTTCAGAAGAGTGATCTGCTCACATTGCAATAACATTTGATGGAATTTAATTGTTTTGATCAAATTTTCTTTACCCTGCTAAGAATTACCAAGATATTATTCATGTTTGAACTCTAATTTGAACTACTATGAAACAAAATATTGGCTCTAAAGATTAAACAAACATTTACAAACCAAAATATTTTATACAATTTTTTTTGTTTAAATAATGATGGTGGTGGTGGTGGTGGTGGTGCGTGTGTGTGTAGGACATATTAAAGACTTTCAAGTTAATTAAATCCAATTCTGTGTTTTAATCTATCCAGTATTGCATGATTTCAAATTGGACAAATGCCTCTGAGAACCTACCAACTAACACCAAACCAGGCAAAGGGAAGAGTGTCCAAGAAAAGGAAACATCATGCACAAAGTTCCCAAAATAGAAAGGTTAGCGTATCCCAGAATGTAAGCTCGCTGTCAGAAATTGCCCAATATAAGTTGGAGAAGTGGAGAAAGACCAGATTATGGAGTGCCTTGCAGATATCACACTAAGGATTTGGGGTTACTATAAACACAATGGGGAATTACTGACATTTATCAATTTAGTCATGATTCCCTAAAAATTGAATCTTTAAAAGACCAGTTTGCTTGTACTATGGAAACTCAGTGGAAAAGAGTGGATGTAAAGCAGATCAGTTAGAAAGCTTCTAGGAGTCCTGGTGGGAAGTGGTGCTGTGGTGGTAGTGATAAAGATGAGGAGAATTACACAGATTTAGTAAGTGCCCAGAAAGTTAAATCAACACGGCTTTGTGGTTACAGTCAGACTTCAATAAGTCAAAAGGCCTTGGTGCCAAGGACCATCACTGGAACTGGCCTGTAGTATTTATGCTCCAGCCTGTTCTGACTACACGGGATGATGCTGTATAAAAACCCAATCTTCTTCCAGCTCCTTCAACCTATACCTAGACCAGTTCTGGGTTCACACACCTTTTAATCCACATTTGCATATTATATATGAACTTGAGAAAGCAACAGCCATTTATAACTTCAATCTTAACTGAGATTGTGCTGAGTTCCAAAACAATCAACTTTTCTGGAAAATAGCCTATTTAAAATTTAAATATTGTTCACTATGAGATTCTCAGATTTAGCACTCCCAAACTATGTTCTCAGTTATTAAATCTAATAAGGTCCAAGCCCTTAAAATTAGTTTACATCTTATTTTCCTTATGAGAGCAAGATACATTAGCATGATTTGGTCAAATTGGACCTGATAAAGTTCTTCCTGCCCATTAGTGAATCTAAGACATAGTCTTGACATTAAACCTACACTGAGCCGGGCGCGGTGGCGCATGCCTGTAATCCCAGCACTTGGGAGGCTGAGGCAGGAGGATCGTGAGTTCGAAGCCAGCCTCAGCAATGGTGAGGCACTTAGCAACTCAGTGAGACCCTGTCTCTAAATAAAATACAAAAAAGGGCTGGGGATGTGGCCCAGTGGTCGAGTGCCCCTGAGTTCAATCCCTGGTGAAAAAAAAAAAAAAAAAAAAAAGCCTACACAGAAACACCTTGACTTCTCAGTAATAATGTAGGGCTTCGTGTGTTCCCTTGGAAGAATGAACTGAGTCAACATCAAGTATTCTTATACTTCATTATCATCTTAATGAGAATATGATAAAGAAACTCCCATAGTCTGCTCATTTCTTTTAGGAACTGGGAATTCAGGATTTCAAATGCCTATCAAAGGAAGACTATGGCCCATCCAAATAAAAGGAAATGCTAGGGTCATGGGCAGAACATAGTCAACACAATGCCAGATGTGCATCTTTTGAAACATAATAATCACTTATAAACTCTTCATCAACTAAGAACTACTTCTTCAAGCTGGAGGTGACTATACAGAGATTGGTCAATACAATATATATTTTTTTCCACTAAGTTAAAAGATGAAATGTGGATCAAAACTGAGAATAATATAGTTGTGTGGTCCTGTTTAATGACACATGCTTTCCACTCATTCTTAGACTCATTCTCTTTGTTCTACCTTCCTTTGATTAGGTAAGGCTCAGATTTGAGGTTTTATCTCTTCTTTTCTCATGGGCAGCCTTTTGCTATCAATCTCAGTGGAGCTACTCCTGGCTTAGTGGAGTGGAAAGAGAAGTAGATGGTAGTGATAGTGGCAGTCTCCAATTATTCCAAGGCAAAAAAAAAAAAAAAAAATGTGAGGCAGAGTTCCATTCTACTATATTTCCCAGGATTATTAAAACAGATTTGAGATTTAGAATTAATGTTTGGAAAGTATTATCTCTATATTAGATATAAGAAACTGCATAGTAATGACGAAATTTGTAGGCAAAAATCATCACCTCTCTAGATACTGTTCCTTAAATAGAACATTCTTGGTTAATGCTTAGTACATTATAATCAGTAACCATAGCAGCATATGGATTTGAATATACGCTGTTAATTCCATATAATTGGCAAAATGTGAAGTTGAATTAATGTAACTTCATGCTATTTCTTTTTCTGCTCAATATGGGTAAGTTGATGTGAAGTTGTACTACCCTGTAAAATAGAACTGGAAATTCTTCTCTTACAAGATTGCGGAGAAGCAAACTGAGTGAAGCAACTGAAATTTATATGTAGAAGAGAGGGGTATATGTGTCAAGCATCTCTAAGACAGGTATTTTACCTAAGCTAAAATATTTATTTCTCCCCAAACCATCTGAGGCATAGGTATTACTATCATTACTTTATAGATAAACTGAAGATTAGGAATGTAAGTAGCTGAGCAAAGGTCATGCAGCTGGTGAGTGGCAGATGCAGGGTGCTAACAATCCTGTTGTTATTTCACATGAACATTTCAAACTCCAAACTCTACATTCCTTCCTAGGACATTTTATTTACCATCTGGGCAATAACTTGTTTCCTCCATTCTTTTACATATACATTACATTTACATATACAGCTCAGAGTAATTGTCTTTCCCAAGATATAGAATTACTTAATGCCACCAAACTCAAACTCACGACTTCTAAATCCTTCTCCAGGACGCTTTCCATCATGAAGGTGACTGTGACATTCTACTAAATTCAGTTTGTCACTTTTTAATATATCATTTGTAACCTTTGATGATCATCTGCTATTTAATCTAGATGACATCCAGGGTCACCCTACCTCTTAAAACCTAGACAAGACTGTTTCTTGTCTCTATCAAGGATATCCAAGAACATGGATATTGAAAGTCCAATTTTCTCCCCCCAAACTTATGTACATTCCTCCAGGGCTTTTGCTCCCCTGACCCCTCCCCATTCAGCTGACTTCCTGTTCTCCATGTGGCATCTGACAGCATTTTCCTTTTCACCAACTATGTTCTTGAACTGGTATTCAACTACTTTGCTTAGTCTGACACACAAACAACCAATAAAAATGTCATTCACATAAAAATTTTGTATAGTCAATTTTACAGAGCTCAGAACTGGAGTTTGCACTGTTGGCCCACAAGCAAATGGAGCTGAGTAATAGTAGACCCTGTTTTATAAAGTCTGCTGGGCAGGCTTTCATATTGCTGAGCCATTCTCTCTTCTGTCTGTTCTCTCCCCAATCAGTAATTTTGCTTTAAATGCAAAGTAATTCTATCTTCTACTTCTTCTTCCAAATCCTATTGTGGGGTAATTTTTTCAATCCCAAATTCCCCTTCTAGATATTTTCTTACCAAGAGTGGTGGTGCTTGCCTATAGTCCCAGCTACTCCAGAGGCTAAGGCAGGAGGATCACTTGAGTACAGGAGTTCAAGATCAGCCTGGGTAACACAGCAAGAACCTGTCGTTAAAGAAAAAATAAAAGAAAAGAAAATCTTTTTTCAAGACTATTCATTCCCAAAACAAATTCTACTTTAACTATCAAAAAAAAAAAAAAGTAGGGTTTTATGTTTTTACTACCCACAAACCATACCATGTGTTCTGAGAACTACACTGGGGGAAAAAAAATCAGCTTTAAAAGAATAGCTAACCTAATGAGGAAATAACTGCATTTTACAAAATTTCTGTTCAGTTTATTAGTCAATGAAAACAATGTGACCACATAACATTTACCAATACAGTCTGTCCAACATGCCCACCACCCAGAACCCTTGGGTTCATACCCTGACAGGTTTGAGAAGGGCAATCTAACAAAATCCAACCACCACCATTATAAAAACTACATAACCTACAATTGGAAAGATGTCTGAAAGCTGAAGAAGGGAGAATTACTAGATGATTGTAGGCCAAAAATGGCTGAGGTTTCAGTCAGCTATTTAGGTTTCTGAACTTGAGTCACCAGGGTTCAGTTATAACAGCTTCTGGGTGTCTATTTGTTTAATCTATTTTAGTTTTACAGAAAATAAATGAGGAAAAAAAGAAGAAGAAGAAAGAAACATGTAGGGTTTTCTGGGGTTTCCATTTATGACCAAATGGAAAATATTAACATTCAGAAAGTAACTGACAGTGGAAGTCCATCTAATTTCATGTTACTATGCTATGGTTTCGAGTAAAGTCTGTTAGAAAAGCAGTTTGCAAAGCAATTTTAAATGATGCTGCTACCACAAGTTCTCCATCCCTTGTTCACAATGCAAAATGTAAAGAGCTCTGAAATTCTCCAGTTTTTGACTTATAAAGTTTCCAGCAATGCCATTAGGTAGCAAAACTTGAAATGAACAAGTGTAAGGCTTCTTGTAGTCACCCCACTTGATGGAAGTAGTCATGTGTTTCCTGTTGTTGAAACAAAAAAATAGTTTGATTATATGGAGCCCTCCACACCCACCTCTACCAAGGGAGATAAATAAAATAAAGGAATGCAAAATCAAAGACATCTTGGGTTCTTGGGTTCTAAAACACATCTGGCTCCCAGGGTTTCAGATCATGGATTATGGGTCTACATCAGCACCTGCTAGAGAAAACTAAGGACAAAGTGATTGGAAACAGGGGAAATTAATATGGCTCCTAGGGTCCTATTTTCAGAAGCACTAATTGGAACTGTGGTCTGTCAACGAAAAGAACATTAGATATGGAACTATATCATAAACATGTAGAACCATGTAGAAGTTATGGCAAGTAAGAAAATTGAAGAGACTCTGCTAAGTCCTCTGACCAAGGTCACATTTGCCAATTGAGGTCTGCTTCCCAGCCTCTCACTATGTAGGTAGACTGATGAGGCCAGAACAGTAAGATCTTAACACTTTTGGTGGAAGCTTTCCGTGCTCCTCCTTTTATTTTACAAAATCTGGTCATTTGAGTTCTTTACTGTTTCTTCAACATTCATTTAATTTTCAGGTAAAAAAATGAATTATTTTAAAAAGAAATAAGAGATGGGATTATAAGGTACTATGAAACATTTTGCATTTCTCAATCTTGACTACTCAGAATCACACTGGAAGATTTTTTTTCAACCATTGATCTGTAAGCCCTCTCTAGCCCCTGTGAACAAGGAGCTCCAGAGGGGTTGAGTTTTCAGTTTTTTAGACATTTTTTCCTTTTTCAGTAGTAAGGATGGAACCCAGCAACACTCTACTGCTAAGTTAAATCCCCAGCCTTTTTAATTTTATTTTGAGACAGGTTCTCACTAAGGCCAGGCTGGCCTTGAACTTTCCATTCTCCTACCTCAGCCTCCCAAGTAATTGAGATTATAGATGTGTGCCACTGCACCAGGCAGCCCCAGTCAATTTAATGTATAGATGTGGTTGAGGACCACTGTTTGTAATTTTTTTAAGGGATAGGAAAAAAAAAAAACCTTTTACTTATTTCTATATAAGGCATGAAAGTGCCTAAAATCCAGAAAAACCCAAACAGGGGGAGTGAGTTACAATTCACAGTTCTTGTTTTAATCACATGTGGTAACCACACAAATGAAGTTTCATTTCTGCAGAAACTATCAGTTTCATTTTCAGCCTTATTGTTTGTAATCACAGATACATAAAATAGTTTTCAGCCAAATAATTTCATCTCCTCTGTTCTTGGCACCATTTATGAACCCTCAGGAACTAAGGGACTGCCTTATTTTATGTCAGAAGGAAAATCAGCTTCCCAGAAATTCTCTGGTGTGTTGGAGGAAATTCAGCAGAATTGGTGTCTACAGCAGGAACTCGACCTCTTTTCTCTTCCTTCTGCTGAAACATATATGTAATAAATTTCACATTCTTCATATGTATGACTAAGCAATTTTATTCTTTCTTCTGAACCACCTCAATATGAAGAAAATAGTTTAAGCTAATCTCTCTCTTACCTTTAAAATATGCCTCCACAAGTGCTGGGGGTTTTTTGTTTTTGTTTTATTTTATTATGTTTATCATCATAAGTGTTTGGCTTCTTTGGTGGTAGCTTAAAGTTCCACATCTTCTTCTTGCTAGTGGGGGAAACTGTCAAGTAGGATTTATATTCTTCATGGGTTTTTCAATCAAATGTATCTTCCAAGCTATCATTCATTTTTCTCTCTTCCTTTGGACTTGCTTTTGCTTTCTCCTCCTCCTGGTCTCCACAGAGAGACTGCCTTGATCCCCAATTTAAATTGGGTTTATTATGAGTGAAGTGTGTGACTGGGCAGTTTGCAAAGTTATAAAACCACAATTGGGGGTGGGGAGTATTGTTGTTCCTCAGAACACCATGCCTTTCTTTCACAGCACACATCACACTTTAAATATTCAATGTCTATTTTCCTACCACAGGATAAGATATTTAAGATCAGGACCCAAGTCTCTTTTTTTATTGTGGCTTAGTTTGGTTGAGTTTTTGTATTTATTTTTGTTTGTTTTTTGTTTTGTACTTTTTGGTGGGTTTTCCTTGAGGGAAATAGGTGTTTTGCTTTTTCTGCACCCACCCCCTTTATTGCTATGCATCCAGTCAGTGCCTAACACTAATGCATAGTGGCTAGTAAATTAATATTTGTTGAATTAGTGAATTAAATATCCCAGGGACTCAAGTCAGCTGGAACCATTGGATTTTTTTTTTTTCATCAGTCACTGGAGACTTTATGAAAAAGCGTCAGTGAAATCAGAGATGAAAGCAGAGGCAGAGAGAACTGGAGAAGGGCTGGGAGCCCAGGGAGAGGAGATCTACAGTACTCACCTTTGTATAACAGGACTTGCACTTAACATGGTAAAAACAAGTGTCCAAATTGCAAGATTCTGATCAATGAGTCATGCTGATCATGAGCATTTATTTCAAAGCAGCACACCCCATCTTTATATAACTGTGATTCAGAATGAACACTTAATGGTGCTTTATTTACTGTGGCAAATGCTTAATTGCAGTTTGTGTTGTTGGCATTTATTTAAATGTCAGTAAAACTCTCTCCTGCAGATATTACATTTTATAATTCATCATTCATGAAGCCTTCTTTAATCAACTTTTCCTTAAGTATTTCAAATTCTTGTCAGGCCCATTCATTTCCCCTGTGATAATCTAAGTATTAGTTTTAAGTGATAAATTGACTTATGTTCTCCCAGTGCACATTTTTTTAAAGAGTTTGAAAACATTTGTCTGCATTAATCTGAGTTATCATGCAGTAGAGGCCAAGCCACAGTAAATACAGAATAATGGGTAGCATCTGTCAACCCTGATGGCAAGGGATGTCAAGCATTCTTGAGCCCCTTGCATTTTCATGACAAGTAAAATAAATTGATCCACACATTCAGTGAGTCAGTCAATCAACACTTGTTTGAGTGCCAACCATGAGTCACATCTGGTAATCAAATGACATATATCACACTATGTCCACTATCATGGCATTTATAGTCCAAGTGGAAAGACA
The DNA here is from genome assembly GCA_025594165.1 of Tamias sibiricus. Classification (NCBI taxonomy): domain Eukaryota; kingdom Metazoa; phylum Chordata; class Mammalia; order Rodentia; family Sciuridae; genus Tamias; species Tamias sibiricus. The sequence goes on from CM046657.1 coordinate 103,667,179, forward strand.
GACATGAAAGCAAATTGGAGCAGTGAAAAGTTACAGCAGCCATAACAGAGCAAATATAATTGACAGGAAAATGTAGGAGTTTGGGGTAATAGGGAGTCAGAGTGATTTCCTGACTTGAGCTGTATCTTTAAAACTAACTAAATAAGGTGGGGCTAGAGTAGGGAGAGTAATGCATTGTGGAGAGGGTGGTCCAGGCCTGATGAAGAAATAGATAAAGGGTCTGGAGCTCTAGCTCAGTGGTAGAGCATTTACCTAGCATGTGTGAGGCACTGGGTTGGATCCTCAGCACCACATAGAAATAAATAAATTAAATAAAGGTCCATCTACAACTAAAAAAAATAGATCAAAAGTTGTATTAGTCAGTTTACCATTACTGTAATAGACTACTTGAAATAATAACTTATAAAGAGGAAAATTTTATTTTGGTTCACAGTTTGGGAGGTTCCAGTTCTTGTTTAAATTGCCTCTTTGCTTTTGGGTCTGTGGTGAAGCAGCATATATACTGGTGGGGAGCATGTGGTAGAGTAAAGCTGCTTACAAAATAGAGGAGGAGGAAGAAGCCAAGGCTCCACTATTCCCTTCAGGGCCAAATTTCCAGTGGCCTAAAACCTCCTACTAGGTCTAATCTCAAAGTTTCCACTACCTCCTGATAGTGCCAAGTTGAACACTAAGACTTTAACACGTGGCCCTTTGCAGGATATTTATGATACAAACCATAACATTGGCTCAGAGGCACAAAACACCATATCACCTTAGACAGGTTGGACATTAGGCACCCGCAGCACATTAGACACCTTCTAGGCATTAAGCATGAAGGAAACCTCAGAGAGAAGTGGGTTTGAGAGGTAAGCAGGCACCAGGTTGTGGAGGGTCTGGTATGTTATACTGAGTAATGTGGATTATATCATCTTGCAGTGTGAAGGCTCAGAGGCTCTGGAGTATTTTAAGTAGGGAGGGACTTGCAAGATGTATATTTTAAAGAGTTCATTCTGGCAGTTGTTTAAAGATTGGATTAGAAAGTTTAGGACCTAGAGACATTTTATTCATTTGTTCAAACATTTTTAAGTGCCTTTTAAGTGCTAGATTCTGTTAGGTCCTAGCAATATAGCAACAAGCCAAAGATATAAGATCTCTAATCTCATAGCACATTCTAACAGGGACAGATAGACAATAACCAGACAAGTGAATAGACAAACAAGAAAAATAGATGATATTTTAAGCACAGTACAAAAATTCAAATGAGCTGATATAAAAGTTAGTGTCAGAGGCTACTTTAAATTGCATGGCTAGGTTGACCTTTCAGAACAGAATCTGAATGACAAAAAAAGGAAGGCACTCTATTATTGAGGAGAGAAAATTCCAGGAAAATAAAAACTGGATCAAAATCCCTATGAGAAAATTTTGGCAGCTCAGGAAATGGATAAGTGTAGCCAGGGAGTAGTGAGCAAAGAAGAGAGGGGTAAACAATGAGCCTTAGTAAGTAGACACAACTAGAATTGAAAGGCCATGTGACCCCCAGCAAGGTATTTGGATTTTATTAAAAGGGCCCTAGGAGGTCACTGTATGATTTTGGGCAAGAAAGTTATATGGTCAGATGTATATATATATATATATATATATATATATATATATATATATATTTATATGGTCATATGTATATATTCATATATAATATATATGACATATATTATATTTATATTTTATATATATACAAATATATTTTAATACTTTTAGTTGTAGTTAAACACAATACCTTTATTTTATTTGTTTATTTATTTTTATGTGGTGCTGAGGATTGAACCCAGCACCTCGCATGTGCTAGGCAAGTGCTCTACTACTTAGCCACCAACCCCAGCCCCCAGGTATATATTTTTAAATGATCACTTGCAATTTTACAGAAGATGATGGATAAGAATAATAGAAAGTCAGGGAGCTAGCTATTCCAGTATTCCTCCACAGGATGGACTCTCCTATGAAAAGTACCTGTAGCCAAGATGTCTTTGTAGGTGGAGTTTAAAAAGGACTTGCTAATATATTAGATACAAGGAACATAAGAAAAAGTGGAATCTAAGAACACTGCTGAATGTTTGGCATGTTCAAGGAATGAATGGCAATAGTGTTTTATTGAGAAAAGAGCAGATATGAGAGAAGGAAATGAGAATTCCTGTTGGCCCATTTTTAATTTAAGATAACTATTGCATCCAGGTGGAGATGTTAGAGTTGGCAACTGGATGTACATGATTGGAGTTCCCAGAAGAAGTCAGTAGTACTGTTTAGGTAAAAACTTGGAAATACACCACCATGTAGTATTTCTAAAGCCCTGGGATTAGGTGGAGCACAAGGGAGATGATATAACTGGAGAAGAGGAGGGTACCCAAAAACAATCTGTGGATACTGAAAAGTTGTAAATATGGCTTTAACAAAAAAGAAAGAGAATAGAAATACCATGGCATCATAGAACCTGAGAGAAGAGTGAATGGTTTTAGATGTAAGTCAAAAGCAATACCCCATCATAACAGAGCTGCTTTCCAGCAACCATGCCTACTCATGTCTCATTCTTCTTTGTAAACTTAGTGCCTGTCACCATATCGAGCACAGAAGAGTAATAAAGTAAACCTTGAAGATTCTGAAGCTCAGACAAAAGGTCTTGGTTGGCAGTTTATATAGAAACAGGAATTTCCAGAATTGAAGTCATGGGAGTGGGGGAGTAAGATCACCCAAGATCAGTAGAATAGAATGAGAATTAAGGGCAGACAGAACCCAGATAATACAGCATTTAGGGGTCCATAGTGAAAACAGAGAAGGCCCATTAATGGAGACAAGGGTGGAGCCAGGGGGAAACATGGTTGTGGGGGTGGTGATTTCCAAATCTTTATGAACAGTTCTGACTTCTCCTTGGGACTCTAATCATGCATATCCACTTGCCAACACTGCTTCAAAGAAGTGAAGGGTCTAGTAGTAGACAGCAGAGAACAGGAGCATGAAGTACACAGAGAGGAACTTAGTTGTAGTGATGAAAAGGACAGAGGTTGGGAGGGTGAAGGATATCAGGAAATCTTAAAGTTTGTGGGAAAGAGCCAGTGGAATAAGAAATATAAAATGCAGTGATTCTTGGTGGGAATTTGAAACAGTGCAGCCACTAGGGAAAACAATATGGCATTTCCTCAAAAAATTAAAAATAGAATTACGATATGATCCAGGAATCCCATTTCTGGGTGCAGACCCAAAAGAATTGAAAGCAGAGTTTTGAAGAGTGATTTGTACTGCGATATTCACTGCAGCATTATTCATAATAACCAAAAAGCAGAAATAACCAAATGTCTATGTGATATATGTATTTAACAGAATAGCAGTCAGTCTTAAAAGGAGGGAAATTCTGACACATACTACACATGGACGAACCTTGGGGATGTTATACTAAATGTAACAGGCTAATCACAGAAGGACAAATCTTACATAATTTCACTTATAAGAAGTATAAGGAATAATTCATAGAAAAAGAAAACAGACTGGTTGTTGCTCGGGGTAGAGGGGACAAGGGAATGGGGAGATATTGTTTAACAGAATGTTTCTGTCTGGAAATAGTTTGAAGATTTGTTGTACAACAATGAATGTTGCTATACTGACACTTACAAAGGGTTAAGATGGTAAATTTTGTTATGTGCATTTTACCACAAGTATTTTTTAAATGCAGGTGAAGAACTAAGGTAGGATAATCCAGAGATTAATGAAAGAGACCTTTCTTGCTCTGAGGCTGGAGAAAAGGGAGCAAAGCAAAGGTTGAGGAGGATAAGTTTCCAAATATTAGAGGAAAACTGGAGAGCACCATGTCTATTAGCGTCAGTATCCTCTAAATTGCCAGTAAAGGTCATCAGTGAGAGTGAGGAAGGTGCACAAGAGTCACTCCATTCCCAGTTATCCACAATGATGTTTGAGGAAGCACAGAGAGAGCACTTCCACAAAAGAGTCAAAACTTAAGCTTACCTTCCCTTCTCCTGTTGGATATTTCATATCTAAGTGTATGATGTTATTATAGTCAGTCATTCAATAAGGATCTCATTACACAAATCAGTGCAAAATCTTGTATTTGAGAATATTCAGATTTATATGAAACTCACTATCGAACTTGTTGCTGCTGTTGTTGTTCTGGTTACATAGCATCAATAAAATCATGATTTCCAAAGATAGGTTATTTTAAAAACTGGTTTATTTGTTGACAGATCACCTTGAAAGCTCAGGATGGTCTTAAGTAAACTAATCTAGTAACATAAAGGAAGAAGAGTAGTAACTTTTAATTTAGATTTGAACAACTTACAATATGTGAGAATTGCTTTCCTTCTTTCTACAATGTCAGAGAAGAAGCACTTGCAATGTACAAAATGCACCGAAGATATCTGCATGCAGTATCATGGCACACAGCCTCTCTGCTGCCCACCTGACTACTAATGCCAGTGAGAACAGGAACAGAGCAGATGTACCCAAACCTCACCTGGCATCTAATTTATCCCAGTGCACACATATGGTAATATTGCTTTTCCTTATCAAACTTTATGCACATCTGTATATGTAGGCTTGAATTTTTAAACGAACAGTGTTGGGCAGTGACATTTTTAATCAAGGAAGGTTTACATGCTTTTTGTTGTTGTTGTTTTATTCATGAATGTTTCCATGTGTATCTCTAAAAGCTAGAAAACCATTTTTTAAACATACCATTATCATATCTAAAGTATTAACAATCCTTTAATATCATCACAGGTCCATTAAGCATTTAAATTTCCTCGTTTTTTTTTTTTTTTTCATAATTTAAATGAGAGTCCAAATAAGCTCTACACGTGCAATTTGCTGACATGTCCTCTAAATGTCTCTCAGTCCATAGGTTCCCAATCCATCTCTTTTCTTCTTTCTCTTGCTCTTCTTCCTCCTCCTCCTCTTCTTTTCTTTCTTCTTTTGTTTTTCCCCCATTCTCTTTCTTTTTTATCAAAATTTAAATTAAGCAATGGACCAGAAACTATACTAGGTCTTTATATTAGTTTGTTAGGACTTCCATAAATAATCACAAACTGTGTGGCTTTGACAACAAAATATGTATTTAGTTTCTGGATGTCCAATAGAGCTGATTTACAGTTAAGATGAAAACGAAAGGTATCACCTTCCTATCTCCTAAACTGGAAGCTACTTTAAGGCAGAAATTGATAAAAGTCATGGTTTACTAAATACATAATGTATTCACTATTCCACAAATATTTCTTAGGTGTCTCTATGTGGCAGACATTGTACTGGACACTATAGAGAAAGAGGCAAACAAGTAAAAATCCTCCCTCAAAGACATCCTCTGAAGGAGGAGACTGACATGTCAACAGACAGAAAGAAGAGCACAGTGTACCCAAGCAAGGTACAGGGAAAGGCTGCGACCTCACTTCCTTCAAATATTCCACGGGTAAGCACAGGGGTGTAACCTCTAGCTGTCACTTGGGCACAGAGCACAAAATGTACCCTGGTTTGAATTTAGAAACTACTAAATTAAAAATTAAATTCATAAGGAGGCTGAATATTCAGAATAACAGCAGAAAAGAGCTAGAGTTGGGAAATGATTTTTCAAAATCTAATATCCTTTCTCTTTCAATTAATTAAATCCCAGACAACTGTGCCATGGAGCTGATTGTGCTGCATTTGTAATAGTTCAAGTTTATGTCCACTGGGAACCCATCTTTGGATGGCCATGGGTAATACAGAAAAAAAAAAAATGTTAGCTTTTGAAATAAGAAAAAAATGGTAAAAGAGTTAAACTTTGTAACTATTAGTGTGCAAAGGTTTTCACTTACTAATTTCAAGTTAAAAGCTACCTGGCAGGATCTTGAATTCTAAATGACATGACTATGACTATTAACAATATAATATTTAGTTAACAATATAATATTGTTATTATATTATTATAATATAATATGTATTATATTATATTATTAACAATATAATATTGTTATAGTAAATTAGTAAACAAAAGAAAATGAGTAAACATCTACCATATAAAAAAGATAAATGACTATAATGAGAATAGGAAGTAGCAATCCAGATGTTCCTTATTGTGCTTTAAATAAAGATAGAAAGTCTTGTCTCACTAATAAAATGCCATAGACAAGCCAGGGATGGTGGCACACATCTGTAATCCCAGAAGCTGGGGAGGCTGAGACAGGAGGATTGTGAGTTCAAAGGCAGCCTCAGCAATCATGAGGCGCTAAGCAACTCAGTGAGACCCTGTCTCTAAATAAAATACACAAAAAGGCTGGGATGTGGCTCAGGGGTTGAGTGCCCCTGAATTCAATCCCTAGTACAAAAAAAAAAAAAAAATCCATGGACATATTAGAGCAAAAAAAAAGAAAGAAAGAAAAAGAAATTGTGTATAAAAGTAGGTAATACTGCTGATGTCTCACAAGGAATGGAAGCAAATATTCTCTAAGTCCTAAAATTTGGCACTCTCCCTCTTCTAGTCCACTTCTTCCTGGTTGGAGCCTGTAGGTGGCATTCTCCTGGGACATTTTGTGAAGTCACAGTATGAAGTGAATCTGCATTGATAAAAATATGAGACTATGAATGGAGGCTCCTTTCCATGCTGGCTCATGGAGACCTTGTAAAAATTTGACACTGATGACCAACTAGATATGAAGATAGCAAGACAAGCAGAGGAATCGTGAATTAATCATTTTCTGTGGTTTACAGCTGATGTTTTGATACTTACTTAAAATAAATAGTCCAGAAGTCACTACAGGAATGTTTCCTCCTCCATTCCACAATTTCCCCCCATCTATTAGGTCATTTCCAGCAATGTATAAACACAGCTTGATCTTTTTATTTTTTTTTTCACAGCTTGATCTTTACTACCTTATAGAATGCCATCTCTCGACTCTACATTCCCCATCAGTGGCTGCCCATTTCTCTGTTCTCCACGCAAAACTTCTTGAGAAATGTGACGAACTGTTTCTGATTTCCTCCTCCAATTTTCTGTTACAACTCTCTAGTTGGGCTGTTGTCACCACCACTTCCTAAAACTGCTTTTGCAAGGTCATGGATGATCTCCATGTTGCAGAATCCCACGGTCACTACTCAGGCCTCAACCCACTTGATGACTGGCAGTATTCAATAGAGCTGATCATGTTCAACTTTGCAGAAACACTTTATTCACTAGGATTTTATGACAACACATTAGATCCCTGCTTTGCTAGTTTGTCCTATTCTTCAAGCCTGAGGCTTAACCCTTGGAGCTTTTCAACTTCTATGCATAGTATCTAGTGGGATCTGATGGTTTAAAATACCACATATGTTGACAACTGCCAGATTTATACCTTTAGAAATCCTGATTCATTTGTGTTACCATCTACTCAGCAACACTATGAGGATGTCTAAAACCTATCTCAAAATCAATATGCCAAGCCGGGCGCGGTGGCGCATGCCTGTAATCCCAGCACTTTGGGAGGCTGAAGCAGGAGGATCGCGAGTTCAAAGCCAGCCTCAGCAATGGCGAGGCACTTAGCAACTCAGTGAGACCCTGTCTCTAAATAAAATACAAAAAAAGGGCTGGGGATGTGACCCAGTGGACGAGTGCCCCTGAGTTCAATCCCCGGTACCACAAAAAAAAAAAAAAATCAATATGCCAACATTGAGCTCCTAATCCTCCTTCCATCCTCATGTTTGGACTACCCAAAATCTTCCCCATCATAGTCAATATCATCCCTCCTTCCACTTGTTCAAGTCAAAAGTCTCAGAATTCATTTCTAATTTCCTCAAATTTCAAGGAGTTTTTTCCCCCTTTTCTTTTTTCATGTGTCAATGGACCTAACAAAATGTCATAGATCCCTTTGAGGAAGAACCTGATACCACAAATACCATAAATCTTCCTCCCAGCCTTCCCTAAAGGGAATGTGGCCACTCACCAGGGTGAACATGCCCTATGGAACTGGAAATACCCAAACTTTTCTGGGATTACTGAAGACTGGCTCTAGGTTGACATTCATTCCTGGGAACCCAAAATACCACTGTGGTCTACAAGACCAAATGGGGATTTATAGAAGTCAGCTGATGAATGGAATTTTGGCCTAAGTCTCACAGTGGGTCCACAAACTTACCCTGTAATTATTTTCCTAGTGCTTTAAGGCTTAATTGGAGTTAACATTCTCAACAATCCCCACACAAAAGTCTAAATAATCTAAAATAATGGTTAAAATCATGGACTCTTAAAGCTACCTTGCCTGGGCACAAGTCCTAGATGTGATAATAATGGCATAGCCTGGGGAAAACTACTTAACTTTCCTGTGCTTTTAGTATTCTAATCTTTAAAATGTAATAAGAATACCCCTTAAGGATGGTATAAGAATTAAATAAGTCAGTAATTATCATAGGCTTGTAACAGTATCTGTACATAGTAAATGCTACATAAATGTTGGTTAAGAAAATCCTTAATCCCTTTCTTTATCTCACACTGTCCTTCTAATCAGCCAGGAAATCTCTTTAGCTTTACTTTCAAAACATATGAAATCCGAAAACTTTTTTACCCCCTTCACTGTTACTACCATAGAATGAGCTACCACCTGATTATTGCAGTAGCCTCTTAACTGACCAGGTCCTCCAATACCTTCTGGTATGATCTTTTATTTCTGTCCTCCATATTCACTCTACTCCAGCTGGCTACTACTGGCTATTCTTCAGATACTCTAGGCCTGCTCTTACCTTTGAAAGCACATGTCTTTGTACTGGCCATTCCTTTTATTAAGGTGCTCTTGCCTCTAATATGTTCATGGTTCAACCTTCCTTAATGTTTTGCTCAAATGGTACCTTCTTAATAAAACTATCCTGACCACTTCTGCTAAAACTCCAATTGTGCCCCCATACTTATTCCCAATATCCCTTTTTTATTTATTTATTTATCCAAAGTTGTTGTATATATAATAGTAGCATGCATTACAATTCATAATGCACATACAGAGCAACTTTTAACATATCACTGTTTGTATACAAAGTATATTCATACTATTCATGTCTTCAATCATGCATTTAGGGTAATGCTATTCATCTCATTCTACCATCTTCTTTTTTTTTTTTTTCTTTCATACCCCCTTGTCTCCTGCCTTCTTCTCCCTCCCCACTGACCTTTCTAGTGTTCCTCTAATCCTCCTATGCTTCCTGCCCCAACCCCACTGTGAATCGGCCTCCTTATATCAGAGAGAACATTCGGCATTTGGATTTTTGAGATTGGCTAACTTCGCGTAGCATTATATTCTCCAACTTCATCCATTTACCTGCAAATGCCATTATTTTATTTTCTTTTATTGCTTAGTAATATTCCATTGTGTATATATACCACATTTTCTTTATCCACTCATCTACTGAGGGGTGTCTGGGTTGGTTCCACAACCTAGCTATTGTGAATTGTGCTGCTATAAACATTGATGTGGCTGTGTCCCTGTAGTATGCTGCTTTTAAGTCCTTTGGGAATAGATCCAGGAGTGGGATGGCTGGGTCAAAGGTCTGCTCTATTTTAATAGCATTTGTCAACTTCAAAAAAGTGTATAATTTTTTCCATTTACTAGATCCCACAAATGATCATGAAAAATTCCCAAAGGATTAATGTTCCACTAGAAGAAAAGGCTGTGGATGCCCAAGTCACTGCTTGGAGCAGAAATGTCTGGGAGAACCTCCTGACCAGCACTAAATGCACTGGCCTTTGCAGGAGTTACATCACCAGATAAAAGGAACACAGGTTACTGCTTCCACCTGGCCTTGCCATCACTCAAGTGCATCTTCCACTGATCAGCTATTATCTCAAAGGTGGATGCAGCCATGCATAGGGAAAAGAAGGAAACAATAGCATCCATAGCACCCAGTAACCAGAGAGAGAGGGGGGAAATAAGCAAGATATTCAAAGGCAGCTTATTGTGAACTAGAGCTGCCAAAGAGGAGAAATGACAACTTTAGTTTTTAAATGAGATACAAAATAATAATAACAATAGCACTCAAAGAAATTCAGTTCCAATATGGGTGGGGGGCAGTCTCTCAAATTCAAAGAGGGATTTTTCTTTCCCTTAAAAAAAAAAAAAAAAAAACTTTACAGATTTCAAAGATGAATTGAAGGGGCTGTTAGTCCCTGTTGGGGATTGAATGTGGGCCTGTAAGATCAAGCCAAAGATATATCAACACAGGAAGAAAAAACACAAAGGGATGAAAATGATGAGAGAAATATTTTAAAAGAACTGGGATGACAGATGTAGAGCCCAAACCTGTGAATAATAGGACTTTCAGAGGGGAAAAAGAAGCAGATGTAGGAATGTGTTAATAATGGAAGAAACTTTCCCTGGTTTGAAGAAAGACTCAATTCTGCAAATTTAAAGTGTCCACTGAGTTCCAGGTAGAATACATGAGGGAAAATGTTTTAAAATCAAAAACCATTTGGGCATATCCTGGCAGAGTTCCTAAATTCAAGTATAAAAATACTCTCAGGTTGTCCAACATAAACTATGTTACATACAAAGGAAAAACTTACACAAACTGGACTGACACAAAAGACCCAAGAATTATACTTACAGGAACTCAGGACTCCAACCTCAAATCCCACCTCCTGCTGAGAGCACCACAGTTCACCTGGTTAGGCAAAAGTCAGGTATGTACAAATGTGGAAAGATTCAGGGCTTATGTCACCCACATATGCCATCTAAGATCATACTTCAGGGAGGGGTCTAAGACAGCAAAAGCAGAAAGAGTCCCCAGTAGGGCACACAAAGCAGTAAGGAAACAGCCTTGAAAATGGGAGAATGATTGGGAATTGGTACTGTAAGTGCTAATGATTATACAAGCAAAGGAAACATTTCACAGGAGAAAATTTACAAATGCCTAAAAACACTAAATTATTTCACAAAATCTTAGGAAAGGCAGAGGAAGTGTGTAGAGGATAGAAGTAAGAGTTTCCTGAAGGTTTTCCCTGAAATAACCACAGGAAAATGAAAGCATTATGAAAGTGGAAGACAGCAGTGAGAAAATAAAGCTCTTTGGCAGAGAGCTTTAGTTGATCTCTTGTTTTCATATTCCTTGATATTACAGCAGAGAAGTAAGTGGTCCCATAAGAGAGAACAGAATGGGGTCACTAGAAGAACAGAAAAAATGTGATTGAGTCTTTACATTTAATAAGAAAAATGGACAGAACTTAGAGTACTTGATCAATGCACCAACATTGAGGGAAGGGAAAAATGAGAAAACCAACATAAAATAAAGTGGATGCATGTGATAAGATGAAAGATATAAAATCAAAGATATCCCATATTCTATTAAATGTGAAAGATTTTCAAGTAGGACATTGAAGTCCGATGTGTCTTATTTTCAAAACACACTTAATGCAAAGTGCTTTCTTAATATTGAAAAAAAGAATAGGTAAATGGATATGTAGGAAATATATCTTTTTAAAAGGAAAAGAAGAAAAGAACAGAAGGTGAGGAAATCAGCAGGCCCATCATTATTAGCCAACACAGCATTTAAAATTAAGAGCATTCAGCAGGACAAAGAGGAAGGTTATAAAACACAAAAGCACCATTTATGAAGGTGGCATAATAGTCATAAATCTGCATGCACCAAATATTTGAAACCTGGACATATGTAGCAAAACCTGTAAGAAATCTTTTCAAAAATTAAGGCACAAACCTTAATTTATATAGTGGGTTGTTTGAGGAATGGCTTTCATAATATCACTCTCCTATTTTGATTTATGCCTACATTCAGTATAGTTCGCCAGGTTTATGTTAGGGCCTCTCTAAATTGCTAAGGCTCGCCCCAAATCTGTAATCCTCCTACATCAGCCCCCTGAGTCACTGGGATTACAGGCATGCACCACCACTCCTGGCTTGGAGTGAGTTTTTATGAAGTTAAATCTATTCCATCTTTAAAATTATTCTTTTTCTTGATATAACATCCTTCCTCTTTTTAGCTTTAAAATGGCATTTCTTTTATGATAGTTTATGGTAAGGTGGTTTTTTTTTTTTAATGTTCTTCCTGGAAAAATTAAAAGTTGACAACTCTATGACCCCCAAAGAAATTAGAGTCTGTATGGTCATGTGATGTATCACTCTGTCCACTCAAACATATGGAGTCCCATGATCCCTATAGTTCCCCTTTTGTAGCTCTAAGGACTAGTCATACTAAAAAGACATGATGCAACATTTCTGCAGTTCCCTCTTTCTGCTTGCAAATGCACCTTAGCTGGCAATACAAATGGTCCAGTTATTCAAGGAGCCAGATTTACTGTGGAGACATAGGTACTTCACTGTGTTGAGTCCTACCCTACTGGGAAAAGATGCTACCTTGAAAAGTATTACTGAGCCTGATATCTCCGGACCCTTTTAAAATCCCTGATGAAGTCTGTCTGTACATTGTCAACTGATAGAATAAGCCTGAATTCTTGATCCCCCACATATTCTACTGAGAAAACTCATCATAATCCCGTGTCATTCCAAAGGAAAGATTCTCAGATACACATTTAGCAATCATTTCAAATATGAAAAATTTGACCTCAATCTGTCTTCAAAATTCAAAGAAAGAAAAAGAAAATTGTAGGTTATAATTTTGCCAATACCATGCCAAAGTTAGACAAGTTTCATTTTCATTTACATCATGCTTTTATCCTCCAGTTTTTTAAAAATGATTTCTAATGTTATCTCTTTCATTTAGCAATTAAAATTTTAGGGGGTTTACATTAAACCCAAGTTGAGTTTGGAAGTTTGGCTCATTTGAGGTGGCCTAGTTTAGATTGGCAATTCATTTCTTTCTACCACAGGAAGCAACATGGGATAGGGAACTTGGCTCTGTCTGATAGCAAAGATCTGGGTTTGAATCTTGATTGAAAGTTGTTTAGTTGTTTGAACATGCAATATGTACACCACCCTGTTCTGTGTTAATTTCAGCAGGTGTTAACCTCTCTAAGTCTCACTTTCATCATTTGTAAAATAGGTATTATAAGACCAACAGCTTGTAGTTGTCATGTTTCTGATATAAAGTACTTAAAAAATGTTAGTCTTATGTTTTAAAAAAATCTGAGCCATAAAATTTTAATTTCAAATGAACTTATGATGTCTTTCTGCTTTTAATATTAAAACAAATTTTAAATATTTTAAATACTTTATATTTAATATTTTATATACCTATATATTTTATATTTTAATATTTAAAATATTAAAGCAAAACAATTGGAAGACCTTGGGAAGGCAATCTTCTTCTTAAGTTTGTAAAGAATTGCACAAATGATTCTAGAGTAAAAAGTGTCTTTTGCTAAATGTTTTGCCTACTCCAAATGCCAAATATCCACCATGTCAAACAAGAACCCCAAGTGGTCTCAGCTTCAATTTCACACCACTGTTGCTTTAATCAAACAGTCTCCAGAGCCTGGTGCTCCAGTACTGAGTCATTGTTGACTCAGAGGTTTATAAATACCACTACTTGAATCACTTGGAGTTTTCTTTAGTGGTTCCCTATCTTTCTCTATAAGTTTCAGTTAAGCCTGACCCTGCAAAGAGAGTGATATCTGACAAGTTCACTTCCCACATTAATAGGGCTGCTAAGACTCTATGACGTACGTGATACATTTATAAGAAAGAACATTCTAAAAATAAGTATAATGTATTCCCATTCAATTCACTAAATAACTGATGTAACTTGAAGACATCAAGCAACAGTCATCAGTTTTCTCTAACAGCTTAGTAAATGTCAGAAAGAAATTGAAGTGTTCTAAATAAGGACACTATTTTAATTCCTTACAAGGCAAATTAGAAAGCAGACTTTTTATCAAAAAAATTTTTAAAAAGATATAACAAATTAAATGCATCAAAATTAAATATCATTTGACAGGAATGCTTTAATGATAACACTCAGGAAGATAGGTGCCATGTTAAAGGCAGCTGAAATGTGAATGTCAGTCAGTACATGGAATACTTCAGTAAGAGATTTACTAAAGGAGTAGGGAGTAAGAAATTATAAACATAATGTATAAGTAGTCAACACAGTTAGAGTCAACTATGCTAACAATAATGTACAGTAGCAAGGAGAATTCAAAAGTCCTTTATATTTGCTTTTGTATTATTGTCTGCTATAAGTTTATCTTTCTGATTATCTTTGTTAGCTGAGAAAGGGAGAAGGATGCTAATAGCACCCTAAACGGCACAAAGAACCCAGGGGAATGAAATTTTGCCAAGGAATCTACACAATATGGTGTCTCTGTAAGAGTATAAGGTGTAACCTGGAACACCAGCCAGTAGGGAGGCCAGTCACATAGTTGATGTTTCTGCAACCTGTTAGCCTTCTTGCTGACAGGTAGCCCAGGAAAAGAAGTGATTGCAAGCACTCCTATTCACTCTGATTACTCCCCGTCCTACCCACACATCCCACCCCTCTAGAGCCATTGTGGTTAGAGAATTGAGGGCAATAAGCCTTATAAAAGAAGAATTTTCAAATCTGGGGAACAAGTCCAAAGGAAGCCGCATGAATCAATGGAAAGGTGAATGAGCTGAACCACATACTGTGAGTGATCAAATAAAAAGAAAAAAAAAAAAAAAAGAATTTGCAAAGAAATCTTATCAAGGGACTAGAATGTTTCTGATTCTTAGGAAAGAGATGAAATGAAAAAAATACGATTTATGCAAAATTTTCTATAATCTTTTGAATTTTAATGAAGTGACAGGTCTACTTCAAATCTTTCTCCCAGAAACATACAAAAATCATAAAAGTAAAATAGTGGAACAAATTCTCTGTGCTGAAAATGAGCCGTGTTGCCAACACCCTACCAATTGGAAAGCTCATCTGATCTATGTGGAATAAGATCAAAAGATCTCACTGAAAGCCAAACTCACAGTTTTACTGCCCTGGAAGTGGCACAGCACTGCAAGACCTTAAGCAAGTTTTGACAAATTTTACCAACAGTCCCTACTAATGAGGAATGAGAGCAAGAAAAGAGGCAGCAACAGATGGACAGATCCACAGATTCAGAAGCTACTGGGGTAGAGCAGAAAAAAGCAAGCCATTGGAAAACTTTGCAGCAATTCAGCTGAGTGCCCTGGTTTTTAGTAGCAGCAGGGGTTATGCTGACATCAGGAGCACTTTCCTAAAGTGAGAAAGGAGGTGAGCCCCTCAATCCCACTTTGAAAGGGCAAGAAAGACCATGAGAAAGATACAGACCACTCCTCAGAGAAGCTTTCTTTCTACAGGAACTAACGACAGTAAATATTGGAGCAGGGCCACCATGAAATTCTCCTGGTTCCAAGAGTTTTCTCTCATCCAAAATTTTACCTATATTGCCACTATTATATTAAAGTACATTCCTAAATTAGAATGATAACCACCTCCTCAATGAAAGCACAGTTATTCCATTTTAGCAAATAAAAGCACTGGGGGAAATCCCAAAGAAAGTTATATTGATTTCATACACAAGGAATAGAGGCTGGACTCAACAGAAAGCTAGAAACAAAAATTTCTGTCCTCTGGTGCAATCGTTTCAGCAAAATGCAATTTCTGTGGCAAAACTGTAGATTCCTCCCCTTTTTCCTGACTCATGTGTGACCCCGGCTGCCACCATACCCTATACAGGTTACCAAATGTTCAAATGTGTATAATCCAACAACAACCAGCTTCCAGGTATTTTTAAGAACACATACACATACATAACACACTAGAGTGGAATCTTCTCTGTATCATTAAATGAAATGCCAAAAGATAATGGAATCATATTAATTTTTAAGGGGAATAGCTATGACTCAAGAGTTCTGTCACTCAGTAAAGTGTCCTTTCCATACAAAGATAACAGAAAGATCTTACTGGATATGCAAATGCTCAGAAAGTGTACAACCCATATACTCTTTTTAGAAAAATGACTACATGTTGGTCACTTATGGCAAAGAGGGGATGCAAATAGAATAGTCATAAATGAAAACACTGTATTATGAAAAGCCAGGTAAGCAAATTAAAATGCCAAATCAAATCTAAATGATTTGGCAAATAAGGTTATAAAGCAAGATGCAAATGTAATTTTTAGAAGAAAACAATACATTTTAAAGCAAAAATATTTTGAAAGTTTACTAATTATCTAGTAAAAACTCCCAGAGTATATCAACAAAAACTAAGAAATAGAAAGAAATATTCTTTCCAATCAATTCTTCATCTTAATAGGTGGTAGCCATTAAGTACTATAATTTGGAACATTGGAACCTAAAGATTAAAAAATAAATCATTAGCAGTTGGGTGCAGTGGTACACACCTGTAATCCCAGCAACTCAGGAGAAGCAGGGGGATTCAAAGTTCAAGGCCAGCCTGGGCAACTTAGCAAGACCTTGTCTCAAAATAAAATGCAGCAAGGACTGGGGATGTAGTTTAATGGTAGACTGCCTCTGAGTTCAATCCCCAGTACTGAAATAAATAAATAAAGTCATTAGCAAAACCATATAATGGCTTTCATCCATAAAATCACTGAAAGAAATAAAATTAAACAAAGAATAAAACACAGGCTACCTATCAAGATAAAAAATAAACAAAACAGAAAAATGGCAGAAAACATATGAGAAAAATAATAAACATATTATGAAAATAAATATTAAGGGAATAAACTCACCTATTAAAACAAAAAGACTATTGTATTGAGTCAAAAAGCAAAATCCTACTATATATTTTCTATAGGATATGTGTATATATATGCATATATATATATTTGCATATATATATTCAAAATAAAATGACTCAGAAAAGACAAATAGTCAAATAAAGATATAATAAAATATAATATGTTCATTGTAAAAAAAATAATTTTTAAAACCATGGGTTACAATACAAACATCAAAGTAGAAATCCAAGGAAATGTTTTAAATATAAGTCACTTTGCTAAGAAATGATAGTTCACAGTAAATATTGTAAACATATGTGCCAAATAATAAGCCATAATACAAATATATCTTAAAAGCAAATTATCATAAATATGAAAGATTGATGTCATTATCTCATTGCTAAAAGTTAGACAAAAATAAATAATAAAATTATTTTAATAGCATAATAAATGCCAAATTTAGGTAGAAGATAATAAGTTCAGGCTGCCATGGAATATTTATGAAACCTAATTATATATTATGCAGCAGCGTAAATCCCCACAATTTAAAATTTTTTAATTGGTAAAGACCATATCTAACCACAGGCAAAAACGAAACTAGAAACAATCATAAAGGATCCACAAAGAATCTCCATTTCAGTGGACATTAATTGCAAACTACTGGGATATTAATTACAATAGAACATTTTATATGAAAACTTAGATATAATTCTAATTCTCAGCGCAGCGCGGGGTCCTGCATCAGAGTGCTGCCAGGCCCAGGCTCCATCCAGTCCTGCCGATCTCTGCCCCAGAGCAGGAGACAGCAAGGATAGACCTGCCAACTCAGCCTGAGCCCAGGCCGGCCCAGGGCAGTCCCGCGGACCTTCACCAGAGCGTGGCCAGCCCCAGGTCAGTCCCGCTGACACCCGCTGGTGTGCAACCAGCTGCCAGCCAGCACCGCTGACCTCTGCCCCAGAGCAGGAGACAGCAAGGACAGACCTGCCAACTCTGCCATAGCCCAGGCGGGCCCAGGGCAGTCCCACTGACCTTCACCTCAGTGGGGTTAGTCCCAGACCACCACAGGAGCTCAGACTCAACCAGTTCAGCCCGCACCAACCAGTGTGAAACCAGCTTCAGGTAGCATACTTTGAGGGTCTGTGGCTTGTTTTGATAGTCCAGCGGTAAGGGGAGGCACAGACAACCTGCAAGGGTATTAAAAAATATAGGAAAGAATCTGTAATAACTCATATCTACACTGCAAAAAGTAAAGCAAATAGACATCATGAAAAAACAGGGGAGGAAAATACCCCAAACAAACCAGGATTCTACAACAACAGAACCCATGCTCAGTGAAGTTGAAGAAATGTCAGAAAAGGAATTCAGAAGCTTCATAATTAAAATGATCTGTGAATCAAAGAATGACCTAAATGAGCAAATACAGGCAAAAATTGACCACTACAACAAAGATATAAGAGAGCAAATACAGGTAGCAAAAAATTACTTCAAAAAAGAGATTGAAACTCTGAAAAAAAAAAAAAAAAACAGTCAGAAATCCTTGAAATGAAGGAAACAATTAACCAAATAAAAAACACAATTGAAGGCATCACCAACAGACTAGATCAACTGGAAGAAAGAACCTCAGACAATGAAAACAAAGTATATATTCTTGAAAATAAAGTTGACCACACAATTAAGATAGTAAGAAACCATGAAAAGAACATCCAAGAAGTATGAGACAGCATCAAAAGACCAAATATAAGAATAATTGGGATAGAGGAAGGCACAGAGTTTCAAACCAAAGGAATGCACAACCTCTTTAATGAGATAATATAAGAAAATTTCCCAAGCATGAAGAATGAATTGGAAAGCCAAATACAAGAGGCTTATAGGACACCAAATGTACAAAATTACAACAGAGCTACACCAATACACATTATAATGAAAACGTCTAGCATACAGAACAAGGATAGAATTTTAAAGGCCTCAAAAGAGAAGAATCAAATCACATATAAGGGGAGACCAATTCGTATCACAGCAGATTTTTCAGTTCAGACACTCAAAGCTAGGAGATCATGGAACAACATGTTTCAAGCTCTGAAGGAAAAGGGATGCCAACCAAGAATCTTATACCCAGCAAAATTAAGCTTTAGATTTGAGGATGAAATAAAACTTTCCATGATAAACAAAAGTTAAAAGAATTTACAAGTAGAAAGCCAGCACTACAGAACATCCTTGGCAAAATATTCCATGAAGAGGAAAAGAAAAACAATGATGAAAATCAACAGAGGGAGTTATTACACTAAAGGAAAAAAACAATCAGACAAGAAACCATGTCAAGGTAAATAACAAAAATAAAAATGGCTGGGAAAACAAAACACATCTTAATAATAACTCTAAATGTTAATGGCCTAAACTCACCAATCAAAAGACATAGATTAGCAGATTGGATCAAAAAAACAGACCCAACAATATGCTGCCTCCAAGAGACACATCTCATAGGAAAAGACATCCATAGGCTGAGGGTAAAAGATTGGGAAAAATCCTACCACTCATATGGACAGAGGAAACAAGCTGGGGTTTCCATCCTCATATCAAATAAAGTAGACTTCAAACTAAAGTCAATCAAAAGAGATAAAGAAGGACACTATATACTGCTCAAGGGAACCATACACCAACACGACTTAACAATTATAAATGTATATGCCCCAAACAATGGAGCATCCATGTTCATCAAACAAACTCTCCTGAAGTTTAAGAGTCAAATTGACCACAACACAATAATTCTGGGTGACTTTAACACACCCCTTTCACCACTAGATAGATCTTCCAAACAAAAGCTGAACAAAGAAACTATCGAACTCAAAAATACAATAAACAACTTAGACTTAACTGACTTATATAGAATATTTCATCCTTCAACAAGTGAATACAAGTTCTTCTCAGCAGCACATGGAACCTTCTCTAAAATAGACCATATACTAGGTCACAAAACAACTCTGAGCAAATACAAAAAAGTTGAGATTCTAATTCTCAGAGAAAAATCCATCACTTACCTGGGCGCGGTGGCGCAAGCCTGTAATCCCAGCACTTGGGAGGCTGAGGCAAGAGGATCACAAGTTCAAAGCCAGCCTCAGCAATGGTGAGGCACTTAGCAACTCAGTGAGACCCTGTCTCTAATAAAATACAAAAAAAGGGCTGGGATGTGGCCCAGTGGTCGAGTGCCCCTGAGTACCAAAAAAAAAAAAAAAAAAAGAAAGAAAGAAAGAAAGAAAAATGCATTTCTTTATTTGCTTCCTTACTTAACAGTTGCCTTCTTTTATCACTTTTCTTCATTTATTCATCTTGGTTGCCTTGTCTCTATTCTGTTGGGAATATGAGGGTGGGGGAAGAAAAGCCAAAAAGAAAGTGTAGCTAAAGTAAGGTTCACATACAGGAGGAATTATTTAACATAAGAAAGAACTGATCATGTCAATCATTTCAGAAGGCTTCTTCATGACTCTCCAGGTTAAGGATGAAATAAAATGAAGATTTATGATGAAACTAAGGATAATTAAAAAGTGACTACCCAAAACAAGCTTCAGCCAATACATACATAACTCCCCGCTTCCTAATGATTGATTGGCTTTGGAAGCAAACAGGTTATTTCAACCAATGTAATAACTCTCATAGAGTACTCACTGTGTGCCATGCTCTGTTCTAGGCACTTCTCGTGGATTAATTCATTTGATCCTCACAACACTGGATGTTAGCACCTGTTCACCTGTTGAGTTAATTACTTAAAGTTCTTGTTCTTTGCTCTCACCATTTCCAGTTTAAAATAACAAGTAGTCCTTTTGTGATCTTGTAATCAAATAATCACCCAGGGAAGCAAGTCAGGGAATACAACAGTCCCTTGTTCCAAAGCTTATATGTCTCCTATTTTTCCAATATTTCTACCATGTGTCTCTCAAAGGATCATTCCAGAACTGTCTTGTCACCTAAATTAACCAAAAAAAGTAACTTTTTAAAATTACCTTCTTTATGCAATCCAGCATCTCCTTTCCAATTGATGTTAAATGATATTCCTCCTGGTTATGACAGAGAATGGACAAGTGTGCTTAATGTATGTCTAAATATCAGTATGTTTCTTTTTTAACTCTACACTTACAGGAAGCAGAATCAAATAAATAAAACAAATAAAGATTAAAAGCAGCATCCATTTCTGATGCACAGTTGGAGCTAACCAGGGAGCAGCTGCAATGGCATTTTAAAATGAATCATGTTTTAATATTTTACAGCAAATTATTAAAATTAAAAATTAGATGAGTATAGCTTAGCAATCAAAAATCTTCCTAGGAAGCCACTACAAATTCAGCCTGAGAGGTCGTTGCAAATTCTCCTAGCTCTCTAAAGATAATTAACTTTTTTGAATAATGCTTAAAGGAAAATGGTCTTTCAGCTCTAAAAGTGAGTTAATCTTTGGGGATCTTTTTGCTTCAAGCAGGAAATTTCTCTGAAACTATATAGTACAAGCCTACAAAAAGAAAGGAAAAATCCTAGGCAAATGAACAAATCAGGAATCAAAATGGATTGTTTGTTCAAATTCACTATCCCTTATTATGCCTGGGAAGAGTTATCATGCTTTTTTATCAGTTAGAAATGAGATGGGATGCTCCTAACAGAAGTTGGAAATCTTCATATACAGGTGCTCTACATGTGATGCACTAGCACATCTGGTCAGATGGTGGAGTGGATCTGATAATAGGATCCCCCTGACTTAACAAAGGGACACTCAGAGATAGGAAAGTGACAGATCTTATAGCAATGGTTGTTTCACCATCCTTCATACTCCAGCACACATTGAATATCAGTAAAAATTTTTGTTAGTACAGTCATTCAACATACAACATTCATTATTATTTCTGATGCTAGTAAACTACTTGTTATGTTACATTGCTGGTTATTATTTATTAAGTCTATTATTAGGAGATAACTGATTTTTCACCTTTCTCAGAAGATGCATCCAATCTAGAAACTCTCTCCCCAGGCTGCTGGTAGCATTTCTTTTCCCATAGGGAGAATAGTGCGGAATATGCTGCATGGGCAGAGAGCTGGGACAAAGACAAGTTGGAGTAGAATCTAAGTGCCATCAAATGGAAGAGGCACTATCATGGGGAGGCCAGCACCTTGCCAGGGAATTCTTGCCTGCTTGGAGTGATAAGCCTCCTGAGAAATTAAAGTCTAGAATAATTAGTGAAAAACAAAAGACAAAGTCAGAAAGATAGTTTCAAAAAGTTGGAGCTCCTGATAGGTCCAGTCCACACAGGAGCTGGAGCTAGATAATTAGAAAATGGTTCCCATGGTTTATTTAAGGAGGTACATCAAAGGCAGGAATAAGGTTTCTGGGGTGGAGTCTTGCTTCATGGTGTTTTGCAGTCAGCAAGTAGATTGGCATCTTGGCGGGTCACATCCATCTCAGAGAGGCTGTGCAGCTGGGTGGTTGTAGCAGTTCACCCCATCTTTCGTGCTGTGTGGAACCAGGCAGAGCAGAATAGGGCTCACCATGTGTCTGGGCAGTCTTACACAGAGGAAATGTCCACTGGAAGTTCCAAGACAACAGATTATCCTATTCACTAGGCTGCAATGCGCAATATAGTTCACAAGCAACCCACAGATGTCTCTCGACAAGGCACAATTGCTTTTCTTTAAGAAAAGTAATAGGGACCCTGGATTCTACATAGACCAGGAAATCATACTCCTAGATCCTCAAACTCTTTTATAAAGCATTTTATAAATGGCCTGCTTGGTCTGTGAGATTAACTCTGAGATTAGCTCAGAACCTACAGGTATAGTACATGGAGTGACCATGAGATGATATTTCTCATCAATTTGAGTTATATCTGGTTGGTCTTCTACATCATAAATGTAGTGTCTTTGTGGAGCCTGTGATTTTATGGTTTTTTATTGTATTAACAAATACAATAACTGGACTTATTAAATTTATGTGTTGGCATGGTACGATAAGAATACTAGAAAGGATGCTATGTTTGTAAGATCTAGTTAATAATGTTTTGGTTGGAATTCTACATCTGGCCATAAGGTAGTATTAAGCTCTCCAGTTACCTTCCTACTAGAAACTAGAAAAAATGGACTAAAGAAGTTTTAGAAATTGAATGACATATGTCATGTTGAACAACAACACTGTGATCTCTGACGAGGGCAACAGAGTCCTATAATAACCTCAGGGTTTGGGGCTGGGGTTGGGGCTGGGGTTGTGGCTCAGTGGTAGAGTGCTTACCTAGCATGCATGAGGCACTGGGTGTGATCTTCAGCACCACATAAATATAAAATAAAGATATTGTGTCCACCTAAAACTGAAAAATAAATATTTTTTAAAAATAATCTCAGGGTTTAATGTAAAGGTTATTTCTAGAGAACAGCACAGAGAGGTAGAAGCCAAGCAGAACCCAGAAGTTTTGCTGAATTGAGGATACAGAGGTTGGAGTTTGGAGAGATTGAGATGGACAAAATTCATAGGACTGAACTCTAGAGAAGAAGGAGCAACATAAAAAAATGCCACCAGAAATCTATACAGTGGTCTGCTTGAGTTTTGGACTGAGTACCAATTTTCATGCGCATAGGACAAAACTCCACAAGCCTGAGAAAATTCAATGTCCAAGAAAAGAATAATTACCAGGGAGATATAAGGCAGGACAGTTCCCTGAACTCATCTAGGACTGGGGGAATTTTTCAAGTTTCCAAGAGCCAGAATAGAGAGATGTTGATGAACTCACAGGACATTCAATCAGTATCCCAAAATGGTCACAGATTGTAATAAGGACAAAATTAACTGCAGAAAAACATTACTCAAGACTTTTTCTGTTGAAGAATTTAAAAACTCTTTATCTGATCAAAGCTCTTAATTTAAGCTACATGTAACTTAGACACACTAAATGTATGATTGAAGACTTGAATGCTGCGAATATACTTTGTATACAAACTGTTTTTGTAAAAAGATGCTCTATACGTATAGCATGAACTGTAATACATACTACTATAAATAAAAATTTAAGAAAAAGAAATACAGCAAAATCCAAGACTCAACAATATAAAATTAATTATGTTCAGAACCCATCCAAAAATTACTGAAATAAACATAAGAAGAAGCAGAAAAATGTAATTCATTATGATGAGAGAAATTTATTGATGGAAATACACTTAGAAAGGATAGAAATGATAGAGTTAGCAGGCTATTATAGGTATTCTCAATATGTTTAGGGTTATAGAGAAAAATATGAATATATGAATAGAGAAATGGAAGCTATTGGTTCTTACCCAATGGAATTTCTAGAGATTATAAGTGAAACTGTTATTGTATAGTATTAACATCAGATTAGACATTGCAGAAGAAAAGATTAGTGAACTTGACAACATAGCAAAAATATATCTAAAATGAAACAAAGAAAAAAAGACAAAAAATAAAAAACAGATCTTGAGTAGCCTGAGGGAAAATATCAAGCAATCTAACATGTATGTATTTGAAGAAATATGAACAACACATTACAAATTTGTTGAAAACCATAGATGTACATATTTTATTTCTCAAGTTTAAAAATAAATGACTATTTAAAACAAAAATAAGGTGTTGAGTTTTAAGATATCTTGAGATATAAAATGTAGAAAATAACAGAATAGTAGAAAATTAAAATATATTATTATCTAATGTTTTAATTATACATGATGTGGCATACAAAGTATTAGTGAAGTTGGACTATGTGAAGTTAAAAGTGCATATTGTAAATATTAAAGTAACTGCTAAAACTATATTATAAAAAGCCAACTTCAGAAGAAAGCATATTGACATCATAGGAAGGGATATTTCCCAAAGGTAAAGAGTTTAATTCAGCAATAAGACACAACAATCTTGAACATGAATATATCCTGTAATGAAGCCTCAAAACATAAAGTTAAAAATGTAAAGAATATGAAGAACAAATAGACAAATCTCTCATATCTAAAGTTAAAAAGACTAATTCTACAAAATGCTGGTGAGGATGTGAAGCAACTAGAACTGTCCTGCCTTGCTAGAGAAAATGTAATAAGGTGCAAATACTTTGGAAGAGAGTTTGACAGTCTCTTAAAAAGCTAAACATATGCCTGCTGTACACTTACAATCCCTGGGAAACATAGACTTACTACTCCTAGATGATTACACCTGTAGACATGAAGGCCTGTGTCCATACAAAGATCTGTATGTGAATGTTCATAGAGGATTTATCCATAATAGTGAAAATGCCAATAATCCAAACATCCAACCAAGTAAATAAATAAACAAGTTGCTACAAATCCATACAATGAAATTCTGAGCAGCAATAAAGAGATGAATTTCCAAAACATTATACAGAGCAAAATAAGACATGCACAAAACAGTCCATCTGTTATGTTGGAAGATAGTTTGGGCATTTCTGCCTGTTTGCTGAGCAGGCCCTGACAGGCACAGATTCTCTTAGTTGTCTGTACTTTTCTTTGATAATATGTACCACCATTTATATTCTTATTATGAACCAACTGTAAGATGCATTTTTGTTTGCCACTTATGCCCAATACCTGGCACATAGATGTAGCCCAAGAAATATTGGTTGACTAAAAGAATTACTTAACTAATTAAATGTTATTATGCCATTAAAGTATCCCCTTACTGTCTGCTATGTGGCTTTTATAAAATTAAGATTTATAGTAATATTCTTTATCCTTTTACTATTATGTTACTTTTAAAATAATAATCAGAAATGTTGACTTATGAGCAGATGCACTGTGTTGGTGACAGTAACAAAGAACAGCAGAACAAGAGAAGAAATAATGTTTGATTAATTTTTTAAAAATCCTCACTGTGGCTATCTCTATTATAAAAGATTATCAAGTGAACCCACTTAGATCAATATTATACCCCTGACTTCATCTGCAAAACTGAATTAAGAATGTCATTGGAAATAACATTATTATAGTCATAAGATCCATTCAGTGTCTTGCCATCTATTTTATTTCCTACTATAAATGGCACTACAAGGTAATTTGTCTCACATTGATAGGATGATAGTACATATACAGATTCATAATGAGTACATAGAGAAAAGAAATCAGTATAATAAATACCACTTGAATTTTTTTCCCTCCAGAATGCTATGCCACTACAGGTTATTGATGTTGAAATTAACATAAAAATCACAAACTAAGGCTCAGAGAAGTTACATGATTTCTTGCCCAATGTCATACAACAAATTTATGGAAAAGCTGGGATTATAATGCACATTGCATGACTCTTAAGTAGTATTAAGTGAGTTTTAGTTGATCCCAAATCTTTTGTTCTCTTGTTATAGAGATTCGTATATTTTTCTCCTTATAAACTAGAGTTGTAATTTCTGAAAATCTGCTGTAAATCATAACATCCTGATAAGAAAATCAAATGCCTTATTCTTCTATATTGCTATTTGCTAGTTATTTCACCTACGTATGAAAGTTGCAATGGAAAAAACATACATACAAATGCCTGTGCCAAAACAAAGCAAAATAAAACAGAATTAGAGCCAGAAAACTAAAAGGTTTTTTGAACATACAACCTAAAGTAATAATAACACAAAGCAATGTTTCTAAATCCAAAATCTTGCATCACATAGGGACTTGCCAACTTATTAACTGGAGATCCTTTCTGTGTTGGTTTGCAATTGGGCACCTTGTCATGAGGATTTCCTTGGCAATTGGCAAACTGGATCCAGGGAGCCACTAACATTCAGGTGTACAACATAAAGTTCCAAAATAGAAGTGCAAAGTAACAAACTCAGAACCACAATCTAAGGGCTCTTCACCAAACCAAGCTAGATGAATCCTTAGCTCCAGGTACATTAAGAACTTCCTCTTGGAGATTTATGCTCCACAGAGTCTTCACAAAAGAGTGATGGGAAACAAGGAATGCATTTTGGAGAGAACTGACCAAAAAGGCAGGATATGTGGTGGGGAAGAGCACAGGCCCAAGTCTCAAAACACACTCTGTCTATATTTCGGTTTCAACTCTGCTTCTTACTAGCTTCTGTCCTAGAGCATGTTATTTGGCCTCCACCAAACCTCAATGACCACACCTATAAAATAATACATAATGATACAACCTACACAAAGCACTTACATCATGGAGTAATTGTTAGGATTAAATTAATTGAAATTTGTAAAGCACTTAGAGTACTATCTGGGACCGCTAAGTACTATATAAGTGTTTGCTAAATAATAAAATGATCTCTCTGGAAGCATTTAGGGGACTTCTTTTAAGGAAGTGTTTTCTTCATAGTTCCTAAAAGTACTGTATGTGGGACATTTACTCCCTTGTCACTTGTGTGATGAGAGTTCCCTTGCTCCGATTCAACACATAAATAAATGGAAGCTTGACATTTAACACTGCCATTTTGCACTTAGCCTCAGGGCTAATGTTAACCTCTTAAGGAAAAACAAAAACCAAAAACATCAAAGTGTGCACATAAGACCTGCTCCAAGTTCCTGACCACTGCCACTGATCATAATCAGCATCCAGTTAGTCTCCAGTCTCTCAGATGTACTTTTAGTAATAATCGTTGCTTCACAGATATCTGAGCTGATACTGAGAGCTAATCCTCCATCTGAACACTCCTTAAGAGGCAGGCAAAAGGAGATTAGCACATAGGTGACATTCAATGGATAACTAGCACCAGTCAATGCATATTGTGCACTTATCTAGATGGAGGATCCTTCTAAGTACTTTATAATAATTCTACAATGTTATTACCTATTTTATCTCCACTATAAAGATAAGGAAGGTGAGGCACAGAGAGAGTTTTCTAAGGTCACACAGTAAGCAAGTGTTGGAGCTGGGATTCAAACCTGGAACATCTGGTTCCAGAGTACATACAATGAGAGATTATGCCATTAATGAGTTTAAGACACAAATCCAAAGGACAAAGTGGCAGCCGTGGGAGTATAATGCTTGGCTCTCCACTCAGCTGCAAAGAGTTCAATAACTCCAACTTTTATCTTTTTGTGTGAGAGCTACCAATTCTGAACTGAGGCCACTGTCTTCCTGGGCAGTCTCCCACCAATTACTACACAATGAGGGTACCAGGGCCTAGCCACTTCTGCCCAGAGCAGGATGCCTGTCACATGCAGCGTTTTCTCTGGAGCTCCCTGCTGGGTTCGCAGAGACCAGCAGAGCAGAGGCTGTCCCTGCCTTCTCTCCCCTTTCCCTTTGCAGGAGGTGAATCAGCACTGCAGTCTGCAGGGTTTTCTTGCTGAATCCTGCTTCTTCTCCCTTTTTTGCTTTCACATAAACTTCTTGCAGTAGTATCTTCTCAGCCTCTTTTTCTCAAAGGGTTACAAATATCTGGCTAACATCTCACCAGTGACAAAAATCTGAACTGTAGGAGATGAGGCCGGATAAAACGCATCAGAGAAAATTGCCCAGCTAGATCTGTGACAAGGACAAGCAGAACACAGACCGCCTCACTGGAGCATTAAAGCATTTGCCTACACGGCTTTGTCACTCTGTTAATAAAGCTTTCATGTTCAGTTGTCAAGAACTGATTTTAATCTTATACGAAGGTACCTGCTTTCCTTTTGTCATTTTCAACACCAGTAAGAGTGTGAGATCTAACTTAATTGCAGAATACTGACATTTTGGCAGATGCTAATGCTTCCTCCTCCCTCAGTTTCACCTGTAAGAGAATGTTGAGTCTTCTGCCCAGTGCAACTGTGAGATGGAGTTAAATCTTCCCATTTGAAATGCAGACAAAAGCTCTTTTCAAAAAGGCACTAATTTTTTTTATATTTAGTAAAAACTGTATGCATTCTTTTTTGGGGGGGGGGGCATCAGGGATTGAACTCAGGGGCACTTGACCACTGAGTCACATCCCCAGCCCTATTTTGTATTTTATTTAGAGAAAGGGTCTCACTGAGTTGCTTAGCAACCTCACAGTTGCTGAGGCTGGCTTTGAACTCCACATCCTCCTGCCTCAGCCTCCCAAGCAGCTGAGATTATAGGCATGCACCACCATCCCCCCACTAAATGCTTTCTTAATGGATTGCTTCTGTAAAAATTAGAATTCTGTTGTAGTCAGGAGAGGAAGATGAGAAAGGTCCAGGTTTTTATACCACTGATTCAGTCGTCTGGAAATAAAGACAGATAATATAGTATGATCAAATTAAAAGACAGAGATTATTTTATCTTTTTTATTGAAACAATGTTTATTTTTAAGTTTTTCTACTTTATAAGATTTTTATATTTTTTTTAATTTTTATTTATTATTTACTTTATAAGATTTTTATTTGTCCTAATTAGAACGTAATTATGTACTTTGATATATCATACATAAATGGGGTATAATTTCTCATTTTTCTGATTATACATGTTGTAGAATCACATCAATCATGCAGTCATATATGTACATAAGGTAATAATGTCTTTTTCATTCTACTATTCTTCCTATCTCCGTATCCCCTGCCCTCCCTTCACTCCCCTTTACCTAAAGTAACTCTATTCTTCCCTAGCACCCACCCCCTTACTGTGAATTAACATCCTCATATCAAAGAAAACATTCATCCTTTGGTTTTGTGGGATTGGCTTATTTCACTTAGCATGATATTCTGATCTGTGGGATACTTTATCATTGTTAAAATAGTATGAATAAGTTTTGTAGAAGCAAACACAGTAGGTAGATGCACTATTGTGGACAACGGTAGCAATAGCAACTAGCTAACTTAAGCAAAAGCAATGTATTAGAAGGATGTGGTGAACTTCACAGAAGCAATGGAAGGCTAGAAAGCAGGAGCCACCTCAATGGCTTATAGCAAGAATGGTATGATCAAGGAGCCCTGCTAGAATGAAATGGAAATCCAGTTATTTTAATATTATTGTCCTCCTGAAGATTCAAATTCCAAGGAAAAAACAGCAGATTGACTTAGCATTCATCATTTCCAGTCCTAGTGGAGAAGTAAGCAGGACCCGAGATTATGGTCCCAGCAGACAGTATCTTAGTGGGGAAAAGATAATTCCTGAAAAGGAAATATAGCTGGAGAGAAGAGGGGGAAAAAGAGAGAGAGAGAATGCTGAACAGTCAAGTAACTCTTAATAGGTCACATTTCCCAATAATTACCCATGAACAAATTCAGTAACATGAAAAGGACTTCATCAGCCTCTCTTTTGCACCTCTTGAGGTGACTCAGCCTTAGGAAGAGGGCATGCAACAAGAGTAAGAAGTCTGTTAAAACTATTGGATCCGGATGAAGGGGGAAAAAAAGAAAAGGTGGTTGAATAAGATGGATGTCATTATCCTAAATGCATGATTGAAGATTTGAATGGTACAAATATACATTGTATACAGTGTTTTGTAAAAAGATGCTCTATATGTTTATTATGAATTATAATGCATACTACTCTTATAAATACAACAACTTTGGATAAAAATTTTTAAAAAAACTATTGGATCCATTCTTTGAAAGGATAGATGAAGGAGTGTGTTTGTTTGAAGCAGTGAGTATGATGAAAGAATGCAAAATCCATGTTTATGAAGAAGAGTTGGAGGAACTAGTGATATTTGGTCAAGAGAAAAAGGTCTTAGAAGGGATGGATTAGCTGCCATCACATATTTGTCATGTGTTCATGACCTTAGAATGACTGTCTTCCTAGGTTGTAGATTTGGAATCCATGGATCTCAGAATGAAGGTATCAAGTTCAAAGTAAATGAGAGGAAGTTGCACATTCCTTTACTGGATGTCAAATGGAAATGATTCATATTGTAAAGAAAAAAATAATATGGAAAAATTATGATGAAGGTCAGGAAATTATGCAAAAGGAGAATGAGCTAGATATAGCAGTAGTAACAAGAATAGCTATATTCTGAGTGCATTTAATATATACTAAGCGCTATGTCATACTCCTTAAATATCACTGTGCATCAAACTTTCCTGAGCTAGGATCAGTAATGACAGAAAAAAATATATATTCTTAACTCTGGATCCCTGGAGACAAGACAGAAGAATCAGTGGCAATAGTAAGACTGTTGGGAACTCTTAGGTTTTTCCTTAAAAATTCATGGGGGTCTGGAGATGTAGCTCAGTGATTGAGCACTTGCCTAGCATATGTGAGTCTCTGAGTTCAATCTCCAGCACTGAAAAAAAAAAATCATGGGGATTTTTTAAATTTTGCTTCATAAGACAGCAGTGTATATTTTAATTTAAAAAATAATATTTTTGATTACCAATAATTTTATTTGGAATTCTGGAAGCTGTATTTATCTCATAGTTTGTTTGGGGGTGGGGGAGAATCCTGGAGCATCATTACACGACTCTGTGGGTATACATACTCTGGTTTCTGAAGAACAGTCAAATATTTAGAAAGAGGGTGTTTTTAATAGCACTCTTTGAAGCTGGAATGGACTATCTAAGGAAACTTGTACTCAGCTTCCAAGGGTGAGTTAAAAACCAAGCCCATGAACAAAGGAGAACTCCTTTAATTTATCCGTCAGAAGCAATGTCAACCTCTCTCCCTCCAAATTCTCCCAACTCCTAGGATGTAAGGGGTGAACACCAAAAGCTGTAAGCACAATGAACAGCATATGGCCAAAAGTAGCAGAAGGTCAAGGTCAGAGACAGGTAGGTGCTTTAAAGAGGCTACCAAAATAGACTACCCAACAGAGAGGAAGAATTTAACTCATTTGTTGCTGAATTAAATATGCTCTAAGTCCCATTTCTCCAATTTTTATAGTGGACAATAATATGCTTTTGTCATTGAGCTGGTAAAAATATTACATCTGTTATTCAAAGAATTTTGAGCTAAAAGCAATTTTAAGGTTAATCTATTTCAGCCAACCTCATTTTTCAGTTGAAAGAAACTAAATTCCTATGAAGTAGAGCAGCTGGCCTAAGATAATACAGATTAGGACAGAGTTCAGCCCTTTTATTCCCAATTGAATATTCCCTTTACAAGGATAAGGCCAGCAATAATGAAAAAACAAGCCTTAAAATGGTACACACAGGCATGGCCATTTCCTGGCCCTGTGACTTGGGAAAGTGGCTTATTCTTTTTGAACCTCAGTTTCCTCATCTGTAAAGTGGAAATGATACTCACTTCAGTACATTCACATAAGGGCTTAGAGAGGTAATGTTTGCAAAGCAGTTAGCATAGTGCTTAGCATATGAAAGTTCCCTACAAAAATACTTTCTCCAATTTCCAATCCTTCTTGTTTGGCTATTTGTCAAGGCTTCCTGCTGATACTATTCCCATGGTATTAGGAATAAAAATGGACTTTTCCCTCTTCTTTACAAATCACAGTGTAATGGTGGGAGCAGGTAATATAGTGAAATATTAAATTGGAGAAACTGGGTGAGAGGGATCTAGGATTTCTTTGTACTTGATTTGCATGTCTTCTGCTTATGTACAAAACTCTGTTAAACTTTTTTCATGGAAAAATAAAATTCACACTACCACAGGCTGGTTTCCTTCTATTCCAAATCCATATTGCCTAGCAACTAGACAGAGGTTTATAACCCCATATGCATCATAAAGTACATACTAGTAAGTGTGCCCTTCCAATCCTGCTATTCTAGAGGAAGTTAGGCTTATGATTCCTCTTTCATTTGTTGAACACGTGACACAAAGAGGAACTGGACCCATGCTCAGGTCACAGGCTAGAGCTCAAAAGTACCTTGGTTTGAGTGATAAATGTATGGTTACTCAATTTCTAACTCCTGACTGAGAGGAGGTCATGTGCTAAAGGGAAAAAGTCCCCCCCCCTAAAAAAAGGGAAAGTAATTGAGAGTCTTTTGTTGGTGGTGGTTTGTTATTTATTTATAGTCATAAATTTAACCCTGCAATCCAGCTAGACTAAGAAGAGAATTAGAAAAATATGAAACCTGAAGAACTGCAGTAAGAGCACAAAGATTATAGGCTATTGTAAGCAGATGAAGTGAAGGGGTGTTCCCCTGAGCTACAGAATGCATGGTCTGGGGGTTAAGATAAACAAAGTCAAATGCATTAGGGTTATTCAGAGTTCGCAATGGTGATCTTCCTATTGTTCTTGCCATTCCTAGACCCAAATTGTTCCATGGCTTGCACAATTTTTATGCCTTCCTTCACCTTCCTAAGATCACATACTTGCCATCTGTCTTGGTGCTGATGAAAACCCAGGAACCTTTTGTGTTTGGTCCAGCACCTTCCATGGACAAGATGCCATGACCTGAATGCTCCATGACAAAGTTCTAACCATTAAACATCTCCCCCTAGGTGGACTTGACACAGGTACTATTAACACATATGAAATCATTACCCTGGCACATAAATCCTGGAATAATTCCATGAAAGCAGGAGTCTTATAACCAAATACTTTTCTTTCTAGAGCATGGAAATTCTCTGTCATCATTGGAACAGTGTCTGCAAACAGCTCAAAGGAAATAGACCCAAGGACTTGCTGTCAACTGCAATGTCTAAGTACACAGTGGGGTTGACCATGGCTTGCAGTGGGCAGCTACAGGTGATAGTGATATCTGCAAAGCTCAGAGCTCTTTATGGCTTAGTGGGAGAGCACATCCTTTGCATGCACAAGGACCTGAGTTTAATCCTCAGCGCCAAAACACAGAAACAAAATGACACAAATATATTATAGATTCCTGCAGAGAAGAAATCCAAATTTGTATGCCTTTCATAGTGATTTAATGTTGGGTTTTTTTTTTTTTTTTTTCAACATAGTTTGGAAGACTTCTCCACTAACAACTGCATCGATGACACACTGTTCTTTAGCTAATAAAGCCCCAAGACCCTGATCAAACCATAGGTAAACAGAGGTGGTAAACAGAGGTGGTCCCAGCCTTAGTCTGTTTTGTGTTTCTGTAACAGAATGCCTGATGCTGATAACATACATAGAAAAGAGGCTTGTTTGGTTCACAATTCTGGCAGCCACAAAGTCCACACAGTCCAGCATCTAGTGAGGGCATCCCAGCGACACCACAACATAGTGGAGAAGTAGAAAGGGAAATGACCACATTCAAAGGGGACACATATGTAAGCAAGGAGGGTCCAAGCAGGCTCCTTTGTAACAATCTGCTGCCTTAGGCACTAACCTGGTCCTATGAGAAATCACTTCCTTCTGAGTATCGTGGCCCCATCATTTAATCATCTTTTAAATTTCCCACTACCTTAATACCATTACATTGGGGGCCAAACTTCTAGCACATGAATCTTGAGAAGACATACTCAATCAATATCTAAACTATAGCAATCCCTACATACCATTATTTTTAATTACATGGAAAGTCCTCTGTGTTATGAGATACAATTTGCGGAAAGTTTCTACAAGAAAAGAAAAACAATGATGGTATTATCCTAGAAAGGATCTTTGCAGATAAGAGTAGAAATCCTATGATAAATCAAAAATGATTTCCCTTCTCCTAAACCTCAGCATATGATTCATTCATTTACTAACTTTTTGATAAATATTTATTGATTTCTTCTTAATTACCACTTACCAAGCTAGACATTGAAGGTACCATGGTAAATAGATGATTTCCCTACTTGCACAGAATTTACCAGCTCATGGGGAAGACAAGCTTGAACAAACAGTTATGATAAATGTGAAGAGTCTTCTGGTGGGGTAGTGGTCAGAAGCACACAGGAGGGGCACTTAGCTTTGTCTAGTGGGATTGGGGACAGGAGTGGGGGTGGTCCCAGAGGAAGTCACACCTAAGCTGAGACTCTGCTTTCAAGTCAGAATTAGCCAGCCAGGAATGTTTTCCAGGCAAAAGAAACAATTATGTGCAATTATCTGGAGATTAGAAATTTCAAATAGCTGAGGTATAGCATGCGGGAAGGATGGGGTAAGGGGGAAATAGGACCAGAAAACAGATTGAGAATGCCAGTGCTACATGAACATCAGCAACACACACTCTTCTCCAAGATAGAGGTGAAGGGGAAAAGACCTTTACAGTTCATTCATACTGTTGCTTCCCTTGACTCTTTTCTGAGAGCTAATCTTCCCTCAAGAGAAAAGATTGTCTGGATAAAATTGACTTTGCACAAACCTGTTTAGTAGTGTACCTTTGTGTGTGTGTGTGTGTGTGTGTGTGTATGTTCTCTGTCCCTAATTTGAGTCACTTTCTTCATTCTTGTGTAATGGCAGAAAGAAACCATGTTGATGGAACACTTCACATGGGCCTGGCACTCTTTTGGGTGCCTTCCAGAAATATCTAACTAATATTTAAAGAAATTCTCAAAGTAACCCTACAAGGTATTATTAATATCTCTTATTTTACAATAAAGAAACTTGGGCTTACAAACATTCTCTAACTTTCCCAAAGTCCTAGTACTAATAAATGGCAGAGCTGATAATAGAAGCCAGTGCTCCCTAAGCTCAATGCTCATTCTCCTAATCATAATCATCCTGGTACACAATGTCAAGATATCTAGTTTGTATCCAATTCCCTGTAGAAACTTCCTCTCAGGTATTAAAAGAAGTCATTATAGACTTAAAAGAAATCATTATAGGCTAAGCATATAAGAGATACTAAAGCATTAACTGGCAGAGTTAGATATATTAACCATGATGTTTAAAAAAGAGTCCTCTTTAAGATTGAAAATACCTTAGGACCCAAAGCAGTGAAACTATTCTTACAGAAAGATGATTGTCCTTGATCTTTGGAGTGGTAACCATGGCATCCCTTTAAATGACACCATGGAAACAGCTGCTACCTTCCTGTTTGTTTCTATACTCACTACCTCCTCCTGGATGACGCTTCTGAGGTCTTAACAGAAACCCACTCCACCACCACCACTTTCTTCCCCTGTGTCTCATGAATTACAGTATTATTCACACAAATTAAGTCTTTCCCTAAACTGCACCTATTCTAGCAGCGAGGGAAGCAGGAATTTCCAACCCTAGTCTAACAGGAAATTTAGAACACCCGCACACCATAAGTGCTCTGTCAATTGTGTAGTCCAGGGAGCGTGTCTATTTTTTTTTTTTAAATAAACAACATAACTAGCTGTGATCTTGGGGAAAAAATTCATCTTTCAAAGCCAAATTTTCTTCTCCTAATTAAAAAAAGTCTTAAGAAAAATTATCTCTATCAATCACTCCAAATCAACAACTCTAAGAAACAAGCTGCATCTAAAATTTTCTTAGTTTATATCTTAGTCCATCTAGACATAATATAAGGTTGAAAGATGTCTGGGGGACTTTCTAAGCTAACTATGCTAGGCTGCTTCATTTTTCTTCACTTTCCTTATCTCTAGCCTAAAAATATACTCAAATACCTGCTATTGTTAGGCCAGCCCCCAACCTGCTGCATGAATCCCTCCTAATGTTATCTGACACATGACCATTGTCCATTGCATTGCATTGAACATCTCAAAGGCCAGAAAGCTTGCTACTCTAGAGACAACCCATTTATTTCCAGGCACCTATAACTGCTATAAGCATGTTTTTATACTAAACCAAGATCCATTGCCTATAATTGAGCTCATCAGGGAAAAAAAATACACATGAGAAATAGGTAGGCAAAGGGGAGCCTCCCTGGGATTTAACAAGCCATAGACTAACAAGGGCCCTTAAAGGTCATCTTTGATCTTCCTTTTCATCAGATATGTAAAAATAATCTGTGTAGAAAAAAGAAGTTGAAAATACTGACCTTGTGAACAAAAGGAATTGGGGTGAAAGTGAACCAGGCCTCCCTATGAACAGGGAGAATGTTCAAGCTTTTTATAGATAAAGGATGAGAGGGGACAAGGTCCAAACTATAAATGACCCAAGGGTTCTTCTAGTAATGAAAGAGAGAATGTGAAAAAACTCAAATGAATCACTGTCTTGATTCAGGCCACCAGGCAGTCATGACAGTGAGAAATGTGTCCCTGGAGTCAGGGTCGTGCCTATTAAGACAAATGTAGAGTCATTTCAAACTCAGCTTCCCTGCGCTCTGATGAAAAGCCTTGCAGGGCTGCCCAGTCTCTGCAGTGAGTGGCCCATTCACTGTCTAATGCACTGAGAAAAGGAGTAGAGGCCACATCTGAAAAGACACGTTGTCCTTAAAGTGCAATATAGACTGGCCACCTGCCAAGGGACAAGGGTTGTGTTTAGGGGCATTTTCTATTCGTCCCTTTTTGTCCTGTGAGGGCATGGAATATTTTGGGTTGTACAGATGGAATGCAGTTTGTGGAAGGAAGAGAACAATGCTTCGTCTCTGACTGGCTGCAACCTTGAACAAATCATTCAGCATCTCTGTAGTTATGGTCCAATCTCACCAAAAGGATGTAACAACACAGAACCACTATTGGGGTTTGCATTTACTCATATTATTTCCTCTATCATAGATATTGTCCCCCCTAAATTCTGATAAGGAATATGTAATTTTTCCTACCCAAGTTATTTCCTATAGTAAATGACCATGGTAATGGTCAATACTGTCAAGGAGCACCTGGAACCTCCACATTTGCTACATTTCCCCACTAGGTTCAAGGTCTGGTCTGGAACAGCTGAGGAAGTCAGATGGTTCGAGAGACTGTGAGTTGCTCACAAGACCTATTACCTACTGCCTCCTCCCTGGGGACCCTCAGAGCTTCCAAAACAAGTCCAAAGCTATGGTCAATTTCAAAGCATATTTGGGGATGATCTTACCTTAAGTCTATGCTGGACCTGACATGAACACCTAAAAATAGTTCTCAGGAGACTCAAAGGCAGAGGATACATCAGTATACCACAGAGTCTTGAAATGGCCACTAAAGAAGCCTTTAGCTTTCTGGGGTTTGAGGGTGTGTAGACAAATAAGTGCTAACCATCAGACTTTCAAAGC
Organism: Tamias sibiricus; assembly: GCA_025594165.1. NCBI lineage: Eukaryota > Metazoa > Chordata > Mammalia > Rodentia > Sciuridae > Tamias > Tamias sibiricus. The sequence goes on from CM046657.1 coordinate 103,704,596, forward strand.
AAACATTTTTCATGACATCTTTCTCAATTTCATTTACTCCATTAAGGCTCAAAAGGAATATTTGGACAAAACAAAACAACTAATGGGCTTGTGGCCAATAACTCTGTCTTCTCCACACCTTCCTTGATGTGATTCACTCGGAAAACATCAAAAGGATGGGCCACCCCCAGCAGCCCAGATGGCTCAGGAGTGGGACTTCCAAGCACTCTACTGCCATCTGGATTGATGACGTCAGGCAGACTGGGTACATGCGTGTTCATCTGTCACTGAAGCTAGGCTGGACTCTTAGCAGTAATAGCAAGGCATTTAGCTTTTATAAATCCACATTGACCATGGCCAAATCTTCTCAACTAAAACAGACCTTAGGATTTGCAACTAGAGCTAGAGGGAATGAGTAAACACTGCTCATATGATACTTTCCAACCAGATATGCTACAATATTAATATGGTAAGTAAAAAGATTTTTAAAATAAATAAAAATTTTAAAGTCTTCCAGTAATACAGAAGGCCTTGGAAAGAAACCACTTCTTTCCCTTCTGAATTTTTGTATTCACATTAGTTTTGGTATACCGCATGATCCATAGGGCTGTTTCAATAATAGAAATATCAGTGAAAACTCACTGATTTTCCTATGAACCTACACATTATTAAGTATGTATTAATTATAGTATCTGAAAACAATTCCTTCCTTATGGCTTTCATGAATTATACAAATTATATATTTTTTCTGATTTTCCAAATAAGCTCAATCATGTGCTACCCTGCTAAAGTTAGTTAATAATGAATTAAGTCTGATTTCATTAAAATCATTGTTATTCATAATTCTTGGCCAGGTATTCCAAAAGTCCTAAAGTATTCCAAGATATACCTTGTAAAGAGTTATTATTTTTCTATTTATTGTACAATTTTCCCCCTAACCCACACTCCACTCATTATTTCTAACTATTTTTCCATTCATCCCCCCTTCTCTGATTCATGTTCTGTGTTGTGCCTTTCTATTCTTCCCAATATTCTCATCTCTCCTTTGTTTCTGACAGTTCCAGCTCCATTCCATTCATCAGCACTTTGGTATTCTCCCTCACTGACATCTGCTGCCACGGGTTTCTTTTTTTGTTCCCTGGATTCAATTGCACAGCTTCCCTTCCATTTTCCTCCCTCCCTCTGTGTCCTCTGTGCCTGCGAGCTTCTTTGTCTTTTTGTGCTGCTGATCAGACACTGCACAGGCTTTGAGAAGGCCATGAGGAGTAGCGTTCTGGCCAAAGCTAACGATGATCCAACAGCTCTTTAAGCAGCAGGCAGCTTGCAATATTGGAGCAGGAAAAAAGCAGCACAGAAAACATGCCCCACCATAGACTTCAGAAATGTCAATGTTCTAGAAATGTGATAAGAACTAACTCTATTTAGTGTTCAGACTGGCTGTCTCCTTCAACAAATAAATCTCGTGGTCAGGCTCCTGGAGTGGGTGCTGAAGTCCCCCTCCCTTCTAAGGGAGTTTGGGTTTTGTTTGTGTTGTGGAGTTATGTTTTTCTTTGCTTGTCTGTATTCATTTGTCTAAAAAAATAATTTTACTTGTTTGTGCATTGCTTTACCCACCTGCCTTGCCAGCAGATTTTCTGGTGCTTATTTAATCCTCCATGATGGAGACAATGGTCTGTTCCTGCCTGGGTGGTACCACCAGGCAAGAGGGTGTGCCAGACACAGAGGTTACAAACACAGCAATGCTAACATGGCCTCATGGGACATTTCCCAAGCAGCCTTACCCTGTCAATCAAAGTGCATCTCTGTTAGGTTTTCGAAGGAGATGCAGGGATTTATTAGATATATTCACTGCCCTCCTGGAGGCAGCACTCTATCTGGGGAGACAAGAGCCGATACACAAGAGATAAAGTAACCAAGCAAGACCAAGCATGATTAAGCACCAAGATTAAGGCAGATAGATTAGAAGATCAGCAGGAGGTAAGATAAAGGCAAATCAGTGGCAGCCCTGCTTTGAACTGGGCACATTAGATAGAGAGCCCAGAGGCAAGGAGAACTCAAGGTCACGGTTATGACACCTATGATTCTACATGCAAGAGTGCTCTAAATCTCTATCCTTAGACCATTTTGTTTCTTCATCTACATTCTTTCCTAAGGCTTTAATAATATCTAATCTAACAGGCTAATAATTCTTCAATGTGTGAGTTAAGCCAGGATCTCCCACAGTTCCAGGCTTGTACTTCTATTGTTTATTCAATATTTCCAATTGGTTGTCTAATAAACATTTCCAACTGAATGATAAAAACAGAATTCTTTTTTTCTTCTTTTTAAAGTCTTCCTTATCTCAGTAAATGGTACCACCAGTCATTTTCTTCTTGTTCCCTTATACCCACTTGCAATTAGTAAGTTCTGTTGTTCAACTCCAATGCATTTCATACATCCTGCCAGTCTCTCCCATCTCTGTTGCTATAACCCTGATCCAAGCCACCTTTCTCTCTCCTGGACTCCTAGATAACCTCCCAATGAACAACCCGCCTCCTCTCTTGTCCCTATATGGCCCATGCCCACATAGTATTCACAGTGATCCTTCTAAGGTAACAATCAAGGCTTTAGCCCTCTGGTTGAAAGACCTCCAATGGATTTCCATTCCAGAGGAATAAAATTCAACCCCTTACATGGCTCTGCATGCTCTAACCCCTGCTTCCTTTTCTGACCTCATCTCTCACCACTCTGCTTTAGTCACATGGGCCTTCTTTCAATCCTGAAAACATCCCACGCTCATTCTAATGTTTCTTCCAGCTGGAAAGCTCTTCCCTTGATCTTTGTGTGACTCCCATCTCCTTATAATCTTCAGGTGAAATGTCTGCTCTTAAAAAAAAAATAATTTCCCTGACCATCCCAGCTAAAGAAAATCTATCCTTCCCTTCCTCATTTCATATTTCATTGCTGTGCTTTATTTTCTTAACAAGACTTAATCTGGAATGATGCTATATATTTGTTTGCTTTTGAGTTTATTATTCGTTTCTCTGCCAGGTATAAGCTTTGCTCATGCAAGCACTGTGTCCATTGTATTCTTTCTCCAGTGCTTAGAATAATGCTAACAAGTGCACAGTGAATGATTGCTCAGTGAGGCAAGCTGATGTGGGTGAGGAGAGAGATTCAGTCTGAACAGGAGTTCACAAGCATTTCATGGCAACAGAACACAGGGATAGGAAGGACCTCACAGGATAGTACATAGACACTGCTATTATCTTCTCACCCAGCAATCTGAATTTTGGAGAAGTGTTCATAGAGAAGGTATTAAATAAAAGCCATCCACTGGCATTTCCATATCGTTTTTCCTCAGTATTCTCAAGGGATTGGGTCCAGGACTCCCATGGATGTCAAAATCTAGGGATGCTCAAGTTCCATATATAAGATGGCATAGTATTTGAATATAACCTATGCACATCTTCCTGTATACTTTAAGTCATCTCTAGATTAATTACAATGCCTAACACAATGTTAGTGCTATGTAAACAGTGGCTAGTAAATAGTGACAAGAACAATGATAAGTACATATGTATTCAGTACAGATGCAGTTTTTAAAAACTATTTTCTATCTCCAGTTGGTTGAATTCATGCATGCAGAATCCAAGGATTCGGAGGACCAGCAGTATATACTGAGGGCACGAGGCAGACCACCCCCCAGCAGGAGAAGGTTGTTCTTTTTACCACTTTGACGGGAACATGATTAAACCAGAAGAGCTACCATTCATTGAGCACCTACAATGTTCCAGGATTTTTCGTAAGCACTTTGTACTTATCCTCATGAAGACATCATAAAATAGGTATTATTATTCCCATTGTGTAGATGAGAACAATTGCAGCTCAAAGAGGTTGAGGTCATGCAGCTGCTAAGAGGCCCAGATAGAATTCAAACACGGAACTGCTTCATGCCAAAACAGGTGCTCCTCCCAGTCTGCCACATGCCTACAGATAGAAACAGCAAACATGAGGAATCAAAGCCTGGTGCATGAGTTCAGAGCAGAGTGGTGATGGAAGGTATTCTGTTCACGGTGCCCCTCAGCGGGCAATGTAAATTTGGCCAGAACAGAGGCCTCTCCTTCAAGGCTGTGCTGCCATGGTAGACAGAAGTGAAGGAGGATTAGGCTGAGAGTGAGCTGAGGAGTTGTATGAATTTCATTGTTGCCTACATCACCCAGGATGTAACAACGGTCTAACTCCTCATTCTCAGTCTGTCTCCATTAGACCCTTTCTTGAAATGATGTATCTTTCTTCCATAGCACTTAACTCAGTTATAAATTTTACTTTTACATGGAATTTTATACCAGCAAAGATTTTTATCTATTTTATATTTATCATTATCTGACTGTCTACTGTATCACATCAAAAGGTACATGATGTCTGGGAATTGATGCTAAATTTGATTTCTGGGTAAAAGTGATGACAGCTAGATCTAGATCTCTTCATTATAAGGTACATTTCTCCCTTTGTTAATAGCACTGTGGAGTGATATTTTTGGCCACATGTGATTATTCAGGGTGAATATGCAGTAGTTTGCAACTGGCCTCCATCGTTAGAAATCACTGGAAATTTTCTAAATATCTTGATGCCCAGAACCCATTTCAGAACAATTCCATCAGAATCTCTAGTGGTAAGAATCAATGTTTACAGCAGCACAATTCACAATAGCTAGATTGTGGAAACAACCCTGATGCCCATCAACAGATGAATGGATAGGGAAACTTTGGTATATATACACAATGGAACACTACTCAGCACTAAGAGAGAATAAAATCATGGCATTTGCAGGTAAATGGATGGAGTTGGAGAAAATAATGCTAAGTGAAGTTAGCCAATCCCAAAAAACCAAAGGTCAAATGATCTCTTTGTTATGAAGATACTGACTTATAAAGGCAAGTGAGTGGGGATGAGAGGAATGAAGGAACTTTAAATAGAACAAAGTTGAGGGAGGGGAGGGGAGGGGACAAGGGGATAGGAATAATGGTAAAATGAGTTAGACATCATTACCCTAAGTACATGTATTAAGACACAATTGTTGTGAAAATACTTTATGTAAAACCAGTGACTTGAAAAATTGTGCTCTTTATATGTAATATGAAGTGAATTGCACTCTGCAAGCATGTATAACAAATTAGAATAAAAATAATTTTTTTAAAAAAAGGATCTCTAGTGGTAAGAGATGGCATCAGTAGTTTTCAAATGCCCTGAATGATCCCAGTGAGCAGCCAACCTTGAGAACTACTGAGGAGTTATCAATCATGAATGTTCCTTGACCATTTTTTATTTCCATGCAGGATTGAACATTGGTGATTTTCTAATTCTACAATTCCTTTTCCCTGTATGAAAAAAAAACTGAGTTTTCCCCTCATCAATCAGTTTCCTTGGCTACTCTGAAATATAGTTCTGCTGAAAAGGCCTGATGAGTTCCTGACTCTCTTCTCATCACCTGCTTACTTGGAGAAATTCACATGGTTACATCACTCAGATGTCAGAGGCCAATGTGGGGAAACCCAAGTTCCAGAATTCTCTCTAGAACTCTCATCCTCAATTCTAGAATTCTCATCCTCATATATAATCTTTGGTACCTGTGCTGTGCAGTTCTCTGCTGTTCATCCTCTCTTTGGTCTCTATATTACTTTCCTGTGGCCACTGTAACAAGTTAACACAAACTTCATGGCTTAAGACAACAGAAATGTATTTTCTCATGGTTTGGAAAGCAGGAAGTCTGAAATTAGTTTCACTGGGTCAAAATCAAGGAGAAACAGGGCCACAGTTCCTCCAGGTTCCAGGGAAGGATCTACTACCTGGCCAGGTTTTGGTGTGGTGGCCTCTTCTAGTTTCTGGTGGCTGTTGGAGCTCCTTTCACTTTGATCTCTGCCTCCAGGGCACACTGCCTCTTCCTCTTGTGGGGGTGGCATTTTTCAACCAATCACTTGTATGATGGTTAATTTTAGGTGCCAACTTGACTGGGCCACAGGGTGACCAGATATTTAGTGAAACGTCATTCTAGACATTTCTGTGAGGGTGTTTTTGGATGAGATTAACATTTAAATTGGTAGACTGAGTAAAGCAGATTGTGTTAATAATGTCAGTGAACCTCATCCAATCAAATAAAGGTCTGAGTAGAACAAAAGGCTGATTCTCCCCATGTAAGAGAATTCTCCTAACTGGCAGCCTTCAAACTGAGACATCTAATCTTCCTCATCTTACAGTTGCCTGTCAGCCTTCAGACTTGAAGTGGATCATCAACTCTACAGACTTTGGACTTCATAATTATGTGAACCAATGCTTGCAATAAATAATTAAATATCCTAGTCTCTGTTTATCTGGAGGACACAAATTGACTAATACACATAATGTCACGGAAGACTGTCCTAATGGAGAGCCAATCAAGGTGTGTTTTTCCTTTCTTCTCCTTTCCCATCTACAAAATCTTTTTTTAAAAATATTTTTATTTATTTGCTTTTAGTTGTACACAATGAGTTCATTTGTACGTGGTGCTGAGGATCGAACCCGGGCCGCGCACGTGCTAGGCCAGCGCTCTACCGCTGAGCCACAATCCCAGCCCAAAAATCTTAATATTACCTCTTATCCTAAATGTTACTGGAAAGGGGGATAAAGTACATATATGCACATACATACATATATCCATAGGGATGGATGGTTAAAATAGAGATAAATAGTCTCAAGGCCGAAGACGCACACTGGTTCCCAGTCCTGCTCGGTCCAATGTAGTAATTACCTAATAGAATAATATTAGAAATGCCCATTTCCCTGTAGGTATAATAGCAGATCAGGCTGTTCAACCTCTTTCCTTCCATCTCTGGGTCTCTTTTCTTCTCTTTACATACCAAAAGTCCTAAAAGCTACCTGTGTTCCTTTCTACTCTTCCATACACAGACTTACTTCCATCTCTCTTTTACGTCATATAGATGTTGTTCTGTGTTTCTCAACTTTAAAATAATTAAAACTTTTCCCTCTCCTCCCTGCCTGGAAAATATTTACTCTAGAGATAATCTCAGAATGAGTCCTCATATCTTCTGGTGCTCCCCGATAAAGTTAGGCAATACTAGATTTCAACAGAAACAAGAATGTGATTCCCAGATAATGGCCAGCTTCAGTCCAGACCTGTGTTATTTTGTGCAGGACAATTTAACCGTCCTTTTTTACAACTTGGCTAGGCTCTTCAGGTTTCAATTGCTTCCACATTCTTTTCCCTTCTTGAGTTCTCAAATGGCTGTATTTAACATCAATATTTCTTTCTGTGTTCATGGCAGGTGGTAATTCATTTGTAAGTGTTCATTTGGCCTTGAGGTCTTTCACAGTGTTCTGTGTCTATCAGAGGAAAGGGAAGTGCAGTACAGACAACAGCCAGCATGCCAAAACCTATTATACCCCAGTGTAGGGGATCCTTTCCAAGATACTTCACACCAGGTTGTTTAAAAAGACAACCCTTTGCTTTTTAGTTTTTCGGATAGGTGGATAAACTTCCTCACATTTTGTAGGGGAACAAGACAGGACTTAATATCTAACTATGCTAATCAAAGTTCTAAGTACAGGAACATCACTTTTTATTTATATTTATTTGTAATAAGTCTACATCTTTCCTTCATGTCCAAGGAAGACTATTTTTTATTAACTTTTCTAGTCTTCTTATCAAGTCAAGATCCTTATTGTATGATTCTCTGTTGCCAGACCTCAATTATTTGGAAAACTTGAGAAATGAGATACGAGGATAATTTAATTTTCTGGACACTCAAGAAAACAATCATTTTTGTTGTTGTTGTTGTTGTTGTTCCTAATCACTATGTTTAAATATCTTTCTATACCGTGGATTCACTTACCAGTCTCAGTCAGCAAGGTATAGAGGATGTGATTTGCTCTATTTTCTAGGTGACTAAGGTGTTGTGATGTCCTGGGGTGGTCAATCTGAAAGTAGTTATAACTACAGTGAAGGTTGTTCATTGGGAGCTAGTGATTGAGCTTTGTGGTTTATAAACTCTGAAGTTGTATGCAAAATATTGCATATTTTGCTGTTGGAAAACCAGTAATAACTTTTTTTCAAATTTTCAAAGGAGTAGTCATGAAATCTGACCACTTCTTTAGAATATATGATACACTGTAGAGCACAATACTATTTACATAAAGTATTCTAAATTGAAAAAGGAAAACTAGTTCTTGTTCCTGGAGCCACATAATGTCATAGACATGTAAATCCTGCTTGGAATTCATAAACACAGAATTCAGAATAGTGTTTCCCTTGTGGTTGAAGTCTGCTGGGACAAACTACTATCAACTGGATGGTTTACACAATAGAAATTTATTTGTTTCTATTTCTTGATGCTGGGAAATCTAAGATCAAGATTCCAGCTGACTGGACTCCTGGTGAGGCTCTGCTTCCAGCTTGCGGAAGGTTCATCTTCTTGTGTCCTCACATGGCAAAGAGAAGGAACTCCAGTCTCTCTTCCTCATTACATAGTGTACAAGCCACTTCTATGACCTCATTTAACCTTCATTACTTTATTCTCAGTCCCATACCCAAAATATATTGGAGGTTAAGCTCAGTATATGAATTTGGTGTATAGAGGAGAGGTACACAATTCAGCCCATAATGCTCCAAGAAAGGAAGAGGAAAAGGGGATAAGTTTGGAGGCTATATGGAAATTTTTGACACTATGTACAATGTTTGTTTGTTTTTTCTTAAAGAAAAGGAATAACTGAAGCAAGTATAGCAAAATGTTGAGGTCTGGCTAACAGGATGAGGGGTATATGCATTTTTGTTAAGTAATTCTCCATATTTAAAATATTCCTTTTAAATAATAAGCAAACAAAAGCTTTTTAAATATTTCACTAGCATGTGAGTGCCATGTGGGCAAGGGTTTTGTTCATTTTATTCCCTGCTCTATCCCCATTAAATAAAACAGTTCCTAATCCAGAATTGGCACTCATTAAATATTTCTTGAATGAAAAGAAATGGATATAACTTGTATTATAGAGATACAAGGAAATAACTTGTATCTCTACCAAACCTAAAGTATTCAATGACCTTAAAAACCTTCAGTAATGGCATAATCATTTTCTAGAACTTCTTTACCTAGGTAAATATTATAAGTCACATTAATATACAGAAAATCAGACACTAAATATATAAAAAGAAGATGAGAATTTACCATCTTGACATATGCTGAATTGACATATTGATTATTTAAAGAACTGTAGGGTATGAAAGGGCCATTTTGCCTGCTTTTACATACATGAAGTGAGCAAGCAAATAAAGATTCTTCTGCGCCTGGTGTGGTAGTGCACACTGTATCCCAACCACTCAGGAAACTGGGGATCCTGAGTTTGATCCCAGCCTGAGCAATATAGTGAGACAGAGTTTCTACATATCCCCCCACCACATATCTCTTAGTAACATCTCAAGAATTTATTACCCTAGTTCAGCTATCCATTTGTCCTATCATTCCTTCACAAATCTGTTATTTTTTGTCTAAAAAGTATAAAAGCATTGTGTTTTGATTATTTCTTCAAATTTCAATGTCTTGTAAATATCCTTGTATGCATGTAAATTTAATAAAACTTACATTTTTCTCTTATTAATAGGGTCCAAAGAGCCCACATAAAATCTAAGGGAGAGGATTGAGAGGAATTCTCTCCAACAGATCAAAAAGATAATAGTAAACCTGGGTATTAGGCTCACTGTCTTTCTTACCATAGAATTTATAAGAATCAGAAGAGGTTTAGGGTTAAACCTAATTATTTTTATTCCTGTCAGTTGCATTCCTTTCTATTGAGATTTGACTTCCCCGCAGTCATGCTTAGAAGTCACCAACCACCTTTTCTACAATAGCACCCCATCTTTCCCTTACCATACTATGGTGCTAATGTGGGAAGCTGGTCATGGGGTAGATCCTTTGTTAGCTAACCCTCAGCCTATGAACTGGAGAACTCTTTGAAAGAGATGAACTGGGCCAATCAAATTCTTCTTAAGGATAAGAAATTAGCATGAAAACTGACAAAATGAGCAATTGGCAGCAAAGGCAGAAACTAAAACTCAATAAGAACTGTCAGAAAGTACAGAATGCTGGATCTTATATTAGACAAAGGCGCCAAAAATGTACAGTGGAGAAAGGATAGCCTCTTCAACAAATGGTGCTGGAAAAACTGTAAATCCATATGCAACAAAATGAAATTAAACCTTTATCTCTCGCCATGCACAAAATTCAATTCAAAGTGGATCAAGGACCTAGGAATTAGACCAGACACAATATGCCTAATAGAAGAAAAAGTAAGCTCCAATTTCCAACATGTCGGATTAGGCCACAAGTTCCTTAATAAGAATCCTGTAGCGCAAGAATTAATACCAAGAATTAATGAATGGGATAGATTTAAGCTAAAAAGCTTCTTCTCAGCAAAAGAAACAATCAGTGAGGTGAATAGAGAGCCAACTAATTGGGAACAAATATTTAATACATGCACATCAGATAGAGCACTAATTTCTAGAATATATAAAGAGCTAAAAAAACTTACCTCAAAAAAAAACAAATAACCCAATCAATAAATGGGCTAAGGAAATGAAAAGACACTTCTCAGAAGAAGATACACAATTAATCAACAAATACATGAAAAATGCTCAACATCGCTGGCAATTAGAGAAATGCAAATCAAAACTACTCTAAGATTTCATTTTACTCCAGTCAGAATGGCAGCCATTAAGAACACAAACAACAATAAATGTTGTTGTGGGTTTTCATTCTCATGTCAAATAAGGTAGACTTCAAGCCAAAGTTAATCAAAAGGGACAAAGACGGATATTTCTTACTACTTAAGGGAACCATTCATCAACAGGATATAACAATTATAAATCTATATGCCCCAAATAGGATGTGGGGAAAAAGGCACACTCATACATTGCTGGTGGGACTGCAAAATGGTGCAACCGTTATGGAAGGCAGTATGGAGATTTCTTGGAAAACTGGGAATGGAACCACCCTATGACCCAGCCATGCCACTCCTGGGTCTATTCCCAAAGGACTTAAAAACAACATATTACAGTGACACGGCCACTTCAATGTTTATAGCGGCACAATTCACAATAGCAAGATTGAGGAACCAACCTAGATGTCCCTCAGCTGATGAATGGATAAAGAAAATGTGGTACATATACACAATGGAATTTTACTCAGCAATAAAAGAAAATAAAATAATAGCATTCACAGGTAAATGGATGAAGTTGGAGAATATAATGCTAAGTGAAGTTAGTCAATCTCAAAAATCCAAATACCGAATGTTTTCTCTGATATAAGGAGGCTGATTCACAGTGGTGTTGGGTCGGGGTACATAGGAGGATTAGAGGAACGCTAGAAAGGTCAAAGGGGAGGGAGGGGAAGGAAGGGAGCAAGAGGGGATGGAGGGAAAAAAGAAAAGGTGGTTGAATAAGATGGATATCATTATCCTAAATGCATGATTGAAGATTTGAATGGTACGAATATACATTGTATACAAACAGTGTTTTGTAAAAAGATGCTCTATATGTTTATTATGAATTATAATGCATACTATTATTTAAAAAAAAAAAGAAGAAAGTAGAGAATGCTGGGACAATCATAGTGGACCAGGTAAAGCCAAAGTTATGAGAAAGTGAAACAGAGGAGTTTATAGACGAAAATGTAGATGAAGGAAACGTAAAGAAAAGAGAATGTTGTTTAGCCTCCAGTTGTTGGAGTAGTTTTTATTTCTTGTTTTATCATTGATTTCCAATTTCATCCCATTATGGTCTGATTGATTTCCAATTTCATCCCATTATGGTCTGATTGAATGTAGGGTAGTATCTCTATTTTTTATATTTGCTGAGAGTTGCCTTGTGACATAATATATGGTCTATTTTGGAGAAGGAGCCATGTGCTGCTGAGAAGAAAGTGTATTCGCTTACTGAGGGATGAAATATTCTATATATGTCCGTTAGGTTTAAGTTATTAATTGTTTTAACGAGGCCTAAAGTTTCTTTATTTAGTTTTTGTTTGGATGATCTATCCATTGGTGAGAGAGGTGTGTTGAAGTCCCCTAGAATAACTATGTTGTGGTCTATTTTACTCTTGAACTTGAGAAGGGTTTGTTTAATGAATGTAGGTGCTCCATTATTTGGGGCATATAGATTTATAATTGTTATATCCTGTTGATGAATGGTTCCCTTAAGTAGTAAGAAATATCCATCTTTGTCCCTTTTGATTAACTTTGGCTTGAAGTCCACCTTATTTGATATGAGAATGAAAACCCCTGCTTGCTTCTGCAGCCCATGTGAGTGATAAGACTTTTCCCAGCTTTTCACCTTCAGTCTATTGATGTCTTTTTCTATGAGGTGTGTTTCTTGAAGAATGAAACAGACCTACAGAAGAAGAGATGTTAAGAGAGAAGGAAAAAGAGGAAGGTTGAGATCATTCCCAAAAGTCAAAAGCAGTGTAACTAAAAGTCATATTAGCCACCTTATTTTATTAGTGAGGAAAATTGGTATGTTTGGTGACTGGGACTGAGATTAACAGTGGTAAAGAAAGTACACTGGCTTCAGGTTTCCTACTCTTTTTTCAGTGTTTCTCAAACTCTTTTTTAATTGTTTTTTTAGTTGTAGATGGCCTCAATGCCTTTATTTTATTTATTTATTTTTATGTGGTGCTGAGGATTGAACCCAGTGCCTCACATGCACCAGACAACCACTCTACCACTGAGTCACAACCCCAACCCCTTCTCCAACTCTTATAATACAGTAACACCTGTGACAGAGGGACTAAATAAGTGCCATTGGCATGATGGCACAATCTAAAGCAGGTTACCCTAAGAGGGTTCCTCTGATATTTTAGATTTACTCAAAAATCAGTCAATACTGCAGACTCTAGCTTAATGTCTGTGTTTGAATACACAGTGTTATTTGGAGCAGCTGGCTAAGAGGTTCTGTGGAAGAAGAGAGTTTCTAAGGGGAAGAGAAAACAATGGCATCTCATATGGTATATGGAATGGTTTCACTTTGATCTGATGGTTCTATGCTCTGTCTAGCACACTGTTTCTTCCTAGTTTGAAAAGAAATTTCCATCTCAACCCAGGACTTTCTTCATTTCCAGAACACATCTGGCAATTTCAGATGGAATTTGACGGTTGGACTCTCTTCCTCTGAGCAGTTAATAGATATTCAATGGGGATCAGACACATGGATTTCAGGAGACTCTTACATCTGTAGGCATCACCTATACCTAGGAGATCCTAAAGCCTGCAGCCTTCTGGGATCTACCTTTCCCATAAAAGCTTGCTCAGCTGCTTTGCCCATCATCCCATTTTCTGTGAGATGGACAGCTAACTCCCTAAGAGGGGGTGCATTTTTCTAATGACAACTTTCATCTCAGTTAGCTATTCCCACTAATTTTGAATCTGGGAGTCAAATCCTAAGTGCACCCCATATCAGACAGCTCCATTGCTGCAATGTCCAGCCAATAATATATACTTGAGTAACATACCAAATGTTCCTGATCTTGTTCAGATCTCATCCCTAAACTTCTCTCATTTATTGCCAAAGTCCCCATCACTTTGCTAAGGGAATGCCTATCCAAACTTTAAATTCCTCTCACTAGAACAGCTGAGATCTATTTTAATTTTGCTTACTTGCAGACCCATGTCCTGTGGGCATCAGTTTGTACTGCCAAACAGCTCCACTTATGCATTTTGATAAGGGAAAGAAACATTGACTCGGGCAAATGGAAGTTTACAGTATTAAATTGGAAAATCAGGTAGTCCTTATTGAAAATTTGAGATTTCAGCAAAAGACCTGAAGGAGATGGAGCAGCCAGCCAAGAAGTTCTGCAGAAGAAGCATGTTCCTAAGGAGAAGAGCAAATGCCCTCCAGCAGAAGAGGAACTGATGGGTGCACATATAGTAGAATGAGCAAGAAGAGAGCCACAGGAGAGGTGATGTGAAAGGTAAAAGAAGGTCTGACTGTGGCACAGCTTGTAGCATAGTGTGAACTATGGGAATCACTTCATGGTTTTGAGCCAGAGAAGATGTATGACCTAACTTTGGTTCAGAGGACTTTACCTGAGCAGGTTGAAGAGGATGTCCTTGCTGGGGTTAGTCTGGCACAGATTGTTGAAACCCAAGCTGGGAAAAGAGGGCATCCTACACAGAGGCCACCTGATGAAGGAAGCCAGAGCCCTGGGCAGGAGGGATGGACGAGCAGGAGTCTGTGTGGGGGAAGGGTGCCCACGTAAAAGAACCAGAATGTCAAGGACAAATAAATGCCTATTTGCAAAACTCAAACAGGGAAAGTGAAAGATCAAACACTTCTTTTTACTCAAAACCAGAACATTTTCAAAGAATAGTGGGTACATGACAAGGACTCAGAAATCAGCTTATAGGGCCCCCACAAGCCAAAATAGGAATAATTTGGGCATCAAAATAAATAGTAATAGTAATATATAAAATAATAAAGTGTATGACATATAAAACTAAGCTGAAAGTGGAATAAAATAGGAAGCCATGAGTCCAGAAATCTATAAATAAGCATAAGTGGAAAGTTTGATAAGGAACAAGATAGTTACATAGTTTCCAAGTGCCTTCCATGAAAAAAATTTTATTAATTACAAAGGGAAAAATAGTAGCCTTATACTGGAGAAAACTGGCAGATACCAAGAGATTATACTGGGGCTGGGGATTTACCTCAGTGATAGAGCAGTTGCCTAGCACATTCAAGGCCCTGGGTTTAATCCCCATTGTAGCAAGGAAAAGAGAGAAGAAAAGAGAGATCACACTGTACTTCATCAGGAATAGAACAAATTGAAGTTGTGCACCACTTTATAGGAGACAACAAGATAAATACATCTAACTCCTGTAATATTCCTGCCACAAAGCATAATCTAAATCTGTTTATGAAGACACATTAGACAGACCCAAACTGGAAAACATTTACAAAATATCTGGTCTTTGATCTTCCAAAGTTATCAAGGTCTTGACAGTCAAGGAAACAGTGGTCTAAAAAAGTCATGGCCACCAAGTGTAACCCTGGATGTAGAACTGGGTCCTTTTGCTATAAATGGCATTATTGGTACCAAACTGGTGAAACTTGAATGTGGTTTGAGAATTAAGTAATAGAGATAAATCATTGCTAGTTCCCTGCTCTTAATGTTATATTGTTGCTATATAAGATAATTACCTTGTTTGTAGGAAATACACACTGAAGTATTTGAGTAGAAGGGAGTGACAGGGTGATAGGTTAGCAATTTATGCTCAAATGTTTGGTAAAAAGAAATACACAATGGAATATTACTCAGCAATTAAAGAGAATAAAATAATGGCATTCACAGGTAAATGAATGAAATTGGAGAATATAATGCTAAGTGAAGTTAGCCAATCTCAAAAATCCAAATGCTGACGAATGTTTTCTCTGATGTAGGGAGGCTGATTCACAGCTGAGTTGGGACAGGGAGCATAGGAAGAATAGAGGAACAGTAGAAAGGTCAATGGGGAGGGAGGAGAAGGGAGGGGGTAAGTAGGTGGAATGAAAGGGATATCATTACCCTAAGTGCATGTATGAAGACAAGAATGTCACGAATATATTTTGTATACAACCAGAGATATGTAAAAATATGCTCTAAATGTATATTATGCATTCTACTGTCATATACCACAACTTTGAATTTTAAAAAAAAAAGGAAATTTTCTCTTAAATTCACAACTT
The DNA here is from genome assembly GCA_025594165.1 of Tamias sibiricus. Classification (NCBI taxonomy): domain Eukaryota; kingdom Metazoa; phylum Chordata; class Mammalia; order Rodentia; family Sciuridae; genus Tamias; species Tamias sibiricus. Next base: position 103,720,314 of record CM046657.1, read on the forward strand.
CTCTGTAATTTTCAAAGGAATAATGAAAGAAAACTCAAGACTACAATACTGAAACCAGCAGTAGGGATAGAGGGAAACTATTTAGGAGGCTTCTTAAAGGTAAGAGATGGTGGTGGTCTAAAGCAGATGGTAGCTGTCAGTTTATGAATCTAAGTATTGGGGAGATTTTGCATGACTTACTGATGGATTAGATGAGAGATATAAAAGAAAGAAAGGTATTCAAGTATTCCAGTGTTTTCTGCCTGAACAACTACAAAGATGAAGTTAACATTAACTGAGACAGAGAAAGTTACAGGAAGGCAGCCTGAAGGCAGGGGCTGGAAGGGAAGATGAAGTGGACAGTCTTGAACGTGTTGAGTTTGATACATCTATTTAACATCCAATTGGAGGTATCAAGTAGGCCTTTGAATATATCAATCTGGAGTTCAGAAGAGAGGAGTTTGGAACAAGATATAAATTTGTGAGTAGGGCTGGGGTTGTAGCTCAGTGGTAGAGTGCTCACCTAGCATGTGCGTGGCCCGGGTTCGATCCTCAGCACCACGTAAACACACTGTGTACAACTAAAGCAAATAAATAAATATTTAAAAATAAATAAATAAATAAATAAATAAATAAATTTGTGAGTAGTCAACATACAGATAATCTGAGGAACTAGATGAGATCAACATGAGTGTGACAATAGAGAGAGGAGAAAAGAGGACAATCTTTAAGGGTCCAAATTTATATACACAATCCCAAACTTTTATTACTCTATAAAGAAAAAATATTGCAGCTTTATTTATAGTTACCAAAACTTGGAAGCAACCAAAATTTCCTTCACTAGCTGAATTGATAAGTAAGCTATTATAGACAGACAATGAAATTTTATTCAGCACTTGAAAATGAACTCTCAAGCCATTAAAAAAAAAAAAAAAAAAACAAGGAGAAACTAAAATGTATATTACCAAGTGAAAGAAGCCAATCTGGAAAGGCTACCTACACTATGATTCCAACTATATGGCATTCTGGAAAAGGGAAAACTATGCAGATAATAAAAAGATCAGTGGTTTCCCAGGGTTCATGGAGAAAGAGGGATAAACAAGTGGAGCACAGAGGATTTTTAGAGCAATGAAAATACTGCAAATGATACTATAGCCATGGATGCATCATTATACAAATGTCCAAACTCACTGAATGTACAACATCAAGAGAAACTAGTATAAACCATCGCTTTCTGGTGATAATGATGTGTCAATATAGTGGATAGTGGAGGAGATTGGGGTGGGAGTTGGGGGAGCCAGATGACATAGGGGAACTCTGTCCTTTGTCCTCAATTTGCCTGTGAACCTAAGACTTTTCTTTTTAAAAAAAATGTTTTTTAAAAAAGGATATCAGAATAAGAGAAATATTTTGTTGCTTTTGTCTCATCAGAATTTTAGCTCTGATTACCTGAAAAATATTCTGCAAAAACCAAAATGCTTGTTTCCTACAGATATTCAGAGAAAAATACAGGGAAATTAGTGATGTTGAATATAGCATTTCTTTAAAATTAAATTCTCCATTTTCTCAAACTACTGTTTAATTTTAATAAAATAATCAGTGTCTTATATTGGTTCTAGATTTCACCTTCTTGTCTCAGGTGGCTCTCTGTCTAGCATTGCACTACCAGATATTGTCTTATGACCCCTGCCAAAAGCTACCTAACTCTAGGACACAAATGTCAATCTAATCTCATAAGTAGGCACACTCATACACTCTGGTGGGACTGCAAAATGGTGCAGCCAATATGGAAAGCAGTGTGGAGATTCCTTGGAAAACTGGGAATGGAACCACCTTATGACCCAGCTATCCCACTCCTCAGTCTATACCCAAAGGAATTAAAACCAGCATACTACAGGTCCACAGTCACATCAATGTGTATACAAAGTGTATATATGAAAACACAAATAGTATGAATTTGTATACAACCAGAGATATGTAAAAATGTGCTCTTTATGTGTAATATGAATTGTAATGCATTCTGCTGTCATATATAACAACTTAGAATAAAAAAATGAGTAGGAATCTTAGAAATAGAGAAAAAGGAAGGAAATATCTTTTCAGATTTTCACAGACTAGGCAATAGTAAACATAGTGAAGGATAGTAACAAAGTAATCAATATTTCATAAGAAAACATGGACATATCATTGATATTAATTGAATGATTGAAAGAATGAGTATAGTAATTTGTAAAGTGATGGGATGTTCAGCTCACTCTCAGTGCTTCCTGTCTTATTAAATTTTAGCCCTGGAGATTGAACCCCTCTAGGTTACTTAATTTTCTATGTAAGAAGACATTTTGCCATGGATATTTATGCAAAGTTTTAAATATCTTAAACATTCTTAAATCTATTCTGCTTTCCAGTTTTCTCATTATTGCAATCACATAGTCATTCTGTTGTTTTTAATACTATATATTGTTATAGTGTGGATCGAGCCCCACATGCCCTGACAGTGTACAAAATGAGCCATACAGAACAAAGTTGTGACCTTGCCAACAAAGTCTCTGCTCCCCAAACAGTTCAATGGATACCATAATTCACCCAAAAGTTCCAAGCCAATTGTTAAAACGCAGAATTTCAGGGTACTAGGGTGAAAAGTGGAGATTGCTTTCAAAATGAAACTTGATAACTCTTCCTGACTTCAGCTTGTCCCCTGTTCCTTTACTTTTTCAGCACTTCCACTCCAGCCAGAATTCCTCAGCCTGCCCTCTGCTTGTTTTAGCTGCCACAATTTCCATGCTATGCTTTTCCACTCTGTTTTTCTATACTGATTAGGAAGCAGATGAAGTGCAAACATACTGAACAGAATAGATATGTTTCATACTGATGAAAGGTATGATCCAAACTGTGTAACCATTATAAGGAAACATAGGCATAAATCTTCATGACATTGGATTTGGAAGTGATTTCTTGGACATGACACCAAAAACACAGGCAATAAAAAGAAAAAGAGGAAAATCAGACTTCATCAGAATTAAAAAATTTTGTGCATCCATGGACAATTATCAGCAGAGTAAAAAGACAACCTACAGAATGGGACAGAATCATATGTGATAATGGATTAATATCTAAAATATATTAAAATTTCTACAACTCAACAAAAATCAATCTGTTTCAAAAATGAGTAAAAGACTTGAATAGACATTTCTTCAAACATATTCAAATGACCAATAAGCATCTAAAAAGATGTTCAACATTGCTAGTCAATAGGGAAATGCAAATCAAGTCACAGTGAGTTACCACTTCACACCAGTTAGGATGACTAGTATAAAAAACAAACAAACAAACAAACAAAAAACACCAGACAATGATAAGTACTTGAAAGGATATAGAGAAATTGCAACCCTGTATGTTGCTTGTGGGAATGTAAAATGACGCATTCACTGTGTAATATTGTATGGTAGTTTTCCCAAAAATGAAACATGGAGTTATTATATAAACCAGCAATTCCATCTGCTGGATATATACCTAAGAAAAGTGAAAACTGGATCTAAAGAGATATTTATACACCAATGTTCGAAACATTACTGATGATAGCTAATAAGTGGAAACAAACCAGGTGTCTATCAGTAAATGAATAGATAAATAAAATGTGATTATGTAGATGAACCTTTAAGATATTATCCTTAAGTGAAATAAGTTAGTCACAAAAACAGAAAATATCATATGATTTCACTTATTTGAGGAGCCTAGAGTCATCAAATACATAGAGAAAGAAAGTAGAATGGCATTGTCTTGGGATGGTTGGGGAAGAATGAGTGTTTAATGAGTACTGTTTCAGATGAGGAAGATGAAAATGTTATGGAGAGAGATGGTGACAATGGTTTCACAACAATGTGACAGCACTTGATTTCACAAAACTGTACACTTAAAATTGGTTAAGATGGTAAAGTTATGTTATATGTATATGCTACAATAAAGAGCTGTCATTTAATTTGACACAATGCAAGACACATCAGTCATGAAATTTTATTAATCTCATGACATAAATTAATATATATAAAACAAAGTTATGAGAAATATAAGAGAACAAATTCTGGCCAATATAATAAAATGAAAAATAATATAGTCTGAAGGTTGAAAGAAAGGAAAAAGTGAAACTGTTTTTATTTACTGATAACATAATTATTCTATGCATAGAAACCTTACTGAATCTACCAAAAATAAAATAAGACTGGAATTAATATGTGAATTAGAAATGCTGACATATATAAAAAGTTTAATTATTATACCTGCTACCAGCAAAAATTTAGAAAAATAAAACTTCTAAAAAATACCATCAAAATATCATGAAAAAATTAAGTACCCAAAAATACACCTAACAAAAACATGTAACATTTCTCACTAAAAACTACAAAACATTGCTAATGGAAACCAAAAAACCAAATAAATGTTTATGAACAAATATTTGAAAACTCAATATTATTAGGATGTCATTATTTCAAAGTTTATTTATGAGTCCTATACAATTTCTATTAAAATTAGTCAATTTTTTATAGAAATTGACAAAATGATTCTAAAACATATATATGGAAATGCAAAGGAATTAGAAACAACTTTCAGAATTTGCCTTCTGATTTGAAGATTTACTATAATGTTACAATAAGCAAGACAGTTTGTTATGGGCAGGATAAAGAGTTCAGTAATAGATCCTTACATATATACTCAATTTATTTTTGACCACGACATTAAGTCAACTAGATGAGTCAAAAATAGTTTTTCTTTTATAATGCTTCTGCAATAATAGGATATTTGGGAAAATGTGAATATCACTTTTCACACCATATACAAAAATTAATTTGAGATAGATCATAAATCTAACCTTAAAAGCCATAACTATAAATATTCTAGAAGAAAATGTTTTTTAAAAATTTTGTGACTTCCAGTATTTCTTGGAAAAGACACAAAAAGTTAAGATATTAATACATTGAATCTCATCAAGATTTAAAATTTCTAATCTGCAAAAGATATCATTATAAGTTTCTACTCTTTAAAAAGTACTCTTTAAATAATATATAGGCAAGTCACAGTTGAGAAAAATATATTCACTGCACTTGTGTGTATACACATACATATATATGGCAAAGAACATATTTATATCCATAATATAAAAATATGCCTTAAAAACCAACAATGAGAAGACAACCAATTTTAAAATGTGCAAAAGATTTGAACAGTCACTTCATGAAAGAAGAAACATAAATAGTTAATAAGTCCATGGAAACATGCTCAATATCACCAGGGAAAAGCTAATTAAAACCACAGTGAAATAGAATTCCATCCACACTAGAATGATTTGCCCAAAGATTAACTAAACCAAATATTGACAAAGGTGAGGAGCAACTGAAACCCTCATACATTGTTGGTGGGCATATAAAATAGTACAACCACCCTGAAGAACTTTTGCCAGGAACTTATGAACAGATTTTTACCTATGAACTAGTAATTATACTCCTAGATATTTACCAGAGATAAGTAAAACATGTTTACAAAAAAAAAAAAAAAAAAGAAGAAGAAAGAAAAGAAAAAAAAAAGGAAAGAAAGAGTAGAAAAAGCAACCAAAAATATAAGAATATTGATGGAAATTTTATTTATAAAAACTGGAAACAAGCTCAAATGTTCATCAATTAGAGAACAGATAAACCAATTGTGATACATTTATACAATGGAATATTACTCAGAAATAAAGGAGTAGCTGCTTATACACACAACATATATGAATAACTACCATGTGGTTTATTACATGAAATCTAAGAATAGTCAAAACTAATTAATGCAGATTGAAGTTAGGAAGTGGTTGTCTCTGGGGAGAGAAGAAATTGATTAGAATGGGGTATGAGAGGGTATAGTAATAATCTATATTTTGTATTGGGTGGTACTGAATTGGTACTCCACATCATGTATAACCACAAGAATGAGTAGTTATGCTCCATGTATATATAACATATCAAAATACATTCTACTGTCATGTATAACTAAAAAGAATAACTTTAAAATTTTTTTTAAAAAGAATATTTTTATTTTTTATTTAATCACATTAGTGTGATATGGATGTATATATATATATATATATATATATATATAATCATAATTTAAAAATCTAAACACAGACCTAAATATGAGTAAGAATTTAGTATAATCAATAAAGTTGGCATTTATAATCAGTAAAAGGTATACTCACTTAACAAATACTATTAACATAAATGTCTATTGGAATAAAATAAAACCAGAGCTTTACTTCACATAATATACAATAAGTAATGGAAAGTGTATTAAAGAGATAAAAATTTAAAAAAATAAATACAAAAAAATGTAATCTTAAGATTGAAAAGTCCTTCCTAAATTATAAAACTACAGAATTCAAAATGAAAAAGATTGATTTAATTAAATAAAGCTTAACAACTGTATGATTCCATTTACCATAAATTAAAAGATAATACTGACAGAAAATTAAAATACAAAATGAATAGAGAACTAATATTGAATCTATATACAAATTAAAGATTATAAAAGCTAATTGGCAAAATAAATATAAATTACCAGTAGAAGTTATCTAAAGTTTTCTGAAATCATTAGTAAACAAGGAAAAACATATTATCATAACTTATAACATATTATCTTATGATAATAACATTAATAAATTATAAGAATTTAAAAGAATAAGAATTTAAAAGATATATAATTCCTAGTAAAAGCAAGGATACAAGAAAACTACACACTGTTAGTTGATAAATTGGTAAATCACTTTTTAAGAAAATTTAGTAATACTTAATAAAAGTTTTGAATGTATGTACCTATGACTCAGTTATTCTATTTCTAAGAATCTGTTTTACAGAAATTTTGTCCATATGCACAAATAAATATGTATAGTATTGGCTAAAGCATTTTAAAATACACATGAATAAGGGAATTAACAAATGAATGGTTAAATAAACTATGAAACAATTATATGAAAAGTTACATAACTATTACCAGAAGGAGGCAGAACACATTCTCTGATACAGAAAAATCTCACATCCATAGAACAACGTGTACAACAGTGCACAGAAAAAGGATACCATTCAAAAAACTTAACATAGGTTACCTTCAGAAAAGGTAGTAGGAGTAACATTTTGTTCTGTATTTCCCATTGCCTGAATCTTTTATAAGGTTTACCTTTTTTGTTTATCAGATTGGACTATAATTCAATAATTTTAACCTACAAAAAAAGGCAATTTCATAATATTCATTTTAATAGAGTAAGAACTTTTGTATACTGCTTTTGTATCCTAAATAAATAAGAAGACAATCAAACTACAAACACTGCCTTGGGATGGGATTAAATGAGCAGCATTAGCCAGGACTCCAAGGATTTATGTGAGTCTGTCAAAAAAGAGGCAGCACTCAATTCTTTCTCACCTAAAATGGCTGCCCATCCATCACGTTGAACTCTCTGCCATTTGTCTGGGAGCTTTACAATGCTCTCAGCTTTAGAGAGACAGGCCCTCCTGCCTTCTCCTCGACCCTGTGACCTGGGCTAGTGAATGTGGTAGAGGTTGCATAGCTCTATACTCCTCTTTGGACACATGGTGACATCTTTGCATGCTAGAAATAAAAAATCCACATTTTACCAGGAGCATTAAGAATTGTGATAGCCACTATTTCTATACTTAGGTTAATAATTTTCTAAAAAACACTCCTGATTTCTGTCACAAATTACTGTAAAAACAATGACCCAGGCATCTTTTTTCCCCATTACTGAAAATGCTATTAGCAATTCTGTGTCAATAGACATAATAGGCTATTCCTATAACCTCTATGAACAATTTTAAATCAATCCACTATTTCCCCTAATTTAAAATACAGTTGTTAAAAGCTTTATTAATTTGAAGAAAGAAGAACCATGCTTTTTTATGGTCTTTGTACTGATTTACTAAAAATATATGGGCTGAGTTTATGGCTCAGTGGCACAGCACTTGCCTCGCACACGTGAGGCACTGGGTTCTATCCTCAGCATCACATAAAAATAAATAAACAAAATAAAGATATTGTGTTCATATATAACCAAAAATATATTATATATATGTATGTATAATAATAATAATCTCAGTTAAAAATTAAAAAAACTCTTCTAATCTATTCAAAGATGGCAGGTATAATAATTCACGTTTTAAAATTTCATCAAAGTAAATTTAAATAAAGTTGTGGACTAAATAATAGCATTAGATTGAAGGTAATTTCCTGATTTTGATAATTGCACTGTCGTTTTATAAGAATACATTTCTGTTCTTAGGAAATATACATTGAATATTAAAGGCAAAGGGTAATTGTATCACAATTTACTTTCAAATATATCAGAAAAAATATTAGCATACTTATAAAAAGAGAAGATTATAAAGCAAATAATAAGGAGTATGGTAATAGGTTGACATCTGGTAAATATGGGTCAAGGATGAACAGGAATTTTCTCACTGTTTTGCAACTTTTGTTTTTTGTTTGTTGTGTACAGTACTGGGAATAGAACCCAGAACCTTAAGCATATTAGGCAAATGATCTACCACTGAACTGTATCCCTAGCCCTATTATGCAACATTGTAATGTCTGAAATTATTTTAGAATAAATTTTTTTTAAATCTCCCCCCAAGTGATTCATGGATTCAATAAGTGGCCCCTAAGTGCCTCTATATGACAGGTAGTAAGCTAGACCTCTACAAGGAACATTTCTAATTCCAGGTCCTATGTGGCAATTATCCCCTGTGAGACACTGTGTGAGGGTCTCAGCCAAGAGTTCCACCAGGCTTGCCTGTTTATCTGTTAGGGGGGCCGTTTAAGCCTTCACTACTCTCTTCAAGCCTCCTTCTTTTCTCATTCTCTCAACATCCTTGATTCCCTCAGTACATCACTTCCTTTCTTTGATCGTTCTTCATTTCCTTTCTTTTCCTTGTATTCTCAATTTCTTCCTCTCCACTTACACTTCTCAGGCCATACATGTGGTAAAGTTACTCCTATCCTATTTCAAAACTCCTCCTTTAACTCTATTCCACCCTCTTTTCACAATCAGGCTTGCGTGAAGAATAACTGGAACTACCAACACTTACTTCACATTCACTCCAGGAAAGAGAGAGGATCTATGCCTACATCCTACTTTGTGGTTGAGTTTTGCCAATGTTTCTAGTGATTAGAGAAAAACAATTAAGAAAAATACAGGGATTGTGCAAGAGAGAGAGAAGACAGACTTTCTCCTCCGGTATGCAAGAGTACACAAGGAATAAAAGAGATTGCCATTGAATATCTAGATACAAAAAGCACTCTGTTAGATATTAGTCACTGAATGTTTAAGGGAAGATTCCTGCTCATAATCTATTTCTGGCCGAAAATATAAATCCTACTAACAGAAATAAAATATATGCTAACTAAAGACAGTGATTCTTAAAGTAGTAGAATATTGTCAAAATAATCTTTCAGTTTTTAGGTCAGATAAGACATTAGCAACGAAGTTTAGGGAATAAAAAACTACTGCCATTGAATTCAATATCTAATTTTTTTTTGTCAAAGGATAATCAAGCAACATATCCATATAAAGAAGGATTAAAACACAACTTTTCTTGTTCCTTTAGGTTCAAAGTGTCATGTGGATAAGATAGGATAACCAGTGGAACTCCAGTCTCTAGTTGAATGATCAATCCCCTCCCAATTGCTCCCTCCTTCCAGGAGGGTGTGTAACCAATTTCTACACCCACAAAATCCTGAGGCTTCCTGCTTCTGGACCCTAACAACTATATGAAGATTGCTTGGAGATGCATGAACAGGGACAACATTCAGCTTTGTTGAATGAAAGGATAAATGAATGTATTATATCTCCAGAGTCCAGCACATAGATGAAATTTTCTGAATATTTCTTGAATGAATAAGTTAACTACATTCTAATAGACTGAGTCAGGCAGAGTTATTGGTTGGTCCTGCAGTTGTAAACCCAACCCTTCCCTCTTCTCTTACCCCGTTCAGGCTTTCTTCTCTCCCCAGGTTCACCCCGTCCTTTGGGAATCACACTTGACATGTTTAAGAAATAACAAGTGATCAAATGAGAAAAGAGGTGAAGTGAGGGGAGAGGGAATCATGTTAGAACTTGTTGGCCATTTTTAAGACTTTACCCTCTACTCCAATTGAGATGAAAGACATTGGAAAACAGAGGAATAACATGATATGACTTGCTGCTGGGTGAGAATGGGCTATAGAATGTCAGAGAAATGGTGCTGCAGCAGGGGAATTTTAAGATGCAGAAATATCAGCATGTTTGTAAGCTGACTGTCATGGTCAAGTAGAAATGGAAAATTTGATGCTTGCATTGCTGGAGAAATGTTCTAGAGTTGGCAAGAGAGGAACGCTTCCAATACCAAGTGGAAGTGTGTTCATTGATAGTCCTAGAGCAGGCAAGAGTTCTGGGCATAGATGAACATACGTGGATAAATGGACTAGTGGGAGATTGTGCTATTTCTTTCACATTTGCCTTAATATTCAATGAAGTAGGAAGTAGGCAATCAACTGAGAGAAAATGGAGCAGCAAGTATTGTAAATTTGAAAAGAAACACCCCTACATGAATGCATCTTTAAATAATTCCATGAAAAAACTCATAAAAATTACATTCTTAGCTATAGATTTGGTTCCATAGAACATTTTTACACATACAGCATACACAAAGCCATCTGAATACTATAACATGCACAAATGAAGTGATATGATTTGGCACATTTCCATTAAGAATGAGAACTACAAGTCAGTTGTCTAAGTGCTATTGAGATTTATATCAGGCAAACACCTCTTTTTTACTGGAAGTCATTAAAATTAGGTCACTGCATTAAGAGTGAAACACTGTGATGTAAAACACACATCCAGGGTTGCATGTCAACTAGTGTGAGACACTGGTGAGGGGAGCTTTACCACAGGATCTTTCTCATGCCCACACTGAATCCCAGTCTCTAACTGCCTTTCTAATTGATTTCTGTGCTGCATCACCCTGCAAAGGTTGGGAATCTGGAATTTCCAGGAATTTTTCAATCCTCCATTCTCTGGTAATAGTTCAGCCTGTAGTTCCCCAACAGGAAAACATGCTTAGATTATAGTCATTTCCACTAGTAGATTTGTTTGTTTGGTTTGGGGTTTTTTGTTTGTTTGTTTTGTGGTGCTGGAGATGAAACCTAGGGCTTCACACATAGCGGGCAAACCTTCTACCACTAAGCTAAATCCCCAGCCCTCATTTCCACTAATGGATTTCACCACTGGGTAGCACAAATTCATGATGTTGCATGTAAAGGTGAATTAAAAACCCCAAATACATCATTCAATTTGACTATTTTTAAAGTTGAATCATTTTGAAGCATATGGGGCTGGGGTTGTGGCTCAGGGGTCTGAGGCCCTGGGTTGGATTCCCAGCATGGGGTGAGGTGGGGTGGGGGGAGCACTTCTTTGGTTTCTTAGAGCTTGTCCTCCAGTCCAGCCTTTGGCAACGCTGTCCAGCATCCTGTGGCCAGTTGTTTGTGTGCCAGGCTGAGCTGTGCAGAGCTGCTATCAAGGTTATGTAGACACAGCTGTCCCATCACCAAGACTGCTTAGCCAAGTGAGGCTTGGATGAGATCTGGCTGTTCCAGGGAAGACAACAGGCAGCAGCAGCCCTTGTTCTTCACCTGTAGCTTTCTGTGGACTTAACCATGGCCTCATTTTGAAAATTGTAGAGATTTGTCCCTGAATCGCAATGTTAAGCCCTGGATTTTTTATCTGATTTCCATTTTCACTTTCACTTCTGACTCTGTAGAGTTTTACACTTTTAAATTTATTGAGAAAATGAAAATCTTCATTGAATTATTTTTATCATATTGCATTGTTTTATATATTTAAAAAATATCTTTAGAGATGATAGTTTATTTTATCTTAAGGATATTTAGACGATTTTGTCCTTCCTTACTATTTAATTCTTACATTTTAACATTTTAAATAATCTAAAATCTTGTTTTTTATCTAGTTTTCTAGTCGTTTTCAATTCTCTATTATACTTATTATTATTCAATTTTTATCTTTAATTAGTTGTAGTAAGCTTCTGCTTTCTTTTCATTGCCTCCTAACTGCCCCCTTTCTTCCAGTTTTAATGGAAGTGGTATGGAGTAACATGGGGCCACTCAGTCTTAGACTGGAACCTCCAGAACTGTGAGTCAAAATAAACCTTTTCTCTTCATAAGTTAATTGCCTCAGATATCTCATTACAGTAACAGGAATGTGACTAACACATCATCCAAGGAGAACAAAATTAAAGTCCATCAATATGGGAGATGAAGGAAAGATGACTGAATAAATTGTAGTATGCCCACAGAATACAACCCGGCCATTAAATAAATGAAAAAGCAGCTGATAATTTGCAAGAACTCCATGAGCTATGTTTGAAGAAGAAAGGCCAGATGCAAATAATAGACCTGTATAGAATTATATAAATGGGGATAAAAATATTAAAAGGGGGCTGGGGTTATGGCCAGCAGTAGAGCACTCATCTAGCACATGTGAGGCACTGGTTTTAATCCTCAGCACTACATAAAATTAAATAAATAGAAATGTCCAACTACAACTAAAAGAAAAAATTTAAACATTTGTTTAAAAAAATATATTAAAAGGGACTCACTAGGTCTTAATGTGAGTCACATGGAATAGTCAAAGGTCAGACATGGGAATCTAAAGTTTGGACAATGCATAAAAATAGGTGACATTGATAAAAAGAGAATATATGATATGATCCTATTCATGTAAAATGTATATGTTAATAAGTATATAAATATACCTAATATTTAATATGTATTTTCTTACCCCAGCCTCCTGGCATTTTTTACCTTTAGCTGAAAGAGGAAAGCCAGATACAAAAAACAAACAAACAAACAAAAAGTATTATGTTCCTAGTACTATTTTTTAAGAAATAATTTTTAAAAATCCTTATGTGATGAATAGACGGATATAATAGGCCTATATAGATTTATATAAATGTGAATAAAAACATTAAAAGGGACTTACTCTGTCTTAACATGGGAAGTTAAAGTTGAAAAACACCAGGAAATTGGGGCAAGGAAATTAACAAAGTGAGTCAAGCATCAGAGCAAAGCATCTTCGGGTCCTTATAAGTAAACTTGGAGTAACTGGAAAGCATCTTTCTTTGAAACCTGAGAAATTCAAACTACACATGTGGCCTCTTGAGAAATAATTGCATTTGATTTTTAAAAATGTTTCATCAAATAAATGTTATAAATCAAGGTAGGGAAAAGCTCTATGCCTATTTTATATAATCAATGATAAAGATTTCATTATTATGTACAGTTTTCCACTGTACATCTTTCACAAAAAGATTTTGGAAGCACAAATCAAAAGTGATGTTTATAAAGTCTATTTCTTCTGATTTTATGAATTTAAAATGATGTGATATGTCTGAGTTCCTTAAGTTTTGTATACTTTAAGCTGTTCTCAGACTGGACCTGGCCACTAGTCACTTGTAATTTTATTTTAATAAACTCCCTAAGGAAATAATATTTAAGCTGACTATTTTTTGTCACAGAACTATTTAGCTCCTACTCTACCACTGAGTATGTTATTCATCTCATAAAGAAATCAGAAAACAAAAATTTAACACAGTGAACACCTGCTCCAGAATAATAAGATTCCATTGTTTCCCTTCTTGTTCTGCCTGAAGGATACCCTTTAGAAGAGGTGGGTAGTGATTTAATGTAGTCATCTTCAGATGGGGAGGAACTGCAAGAGTTATTGCGGGAGAACTTACATAGAGGATATAAGGACTCAGGGTAGTTTTCTTTCTGCAGTGGTTTGCATAAGTGTCTCCCAGATGTTTGTGTAATGAAGGCTTTGTCCCCTAGGGGGTGCTGTTGGAGCGGGGGGTGGAATCATTAGGAGGTAGGTCACTGGGGGCATACTTTCAAAGGGATTGTGGGACCCCAGACTCTTCCTCTTCCTCTTCCTCTCTTGCTCTGCTTCCTGGCTTATGAGGTGAACCGTGGGCTCTGTCACAAGTTCAGGCACCACAGTGCCCTCAGAAGCAGTTGTAGCAGATTCCTGCAAAAGAGGAATTGCAGGAAAAGGATTTCCACCCAGCTAGTGCTTGAGTCTTCATACACCAAACATTTGGCTATATTCAGACAACCTCCTGTATTAATTCAGGATACACATAAAGCACTACAAACCTAGTTGGGTAGGAAAGACAATCTATCATACCCAGATTTTGGAGCAAGGCAATGTTTCACAGGATCCACCCAACAGTGGAATAGTAGAGCAGCCACCTCCATTACAACTATTTTTGTCTTTTAATGCCCTATCATTACCCTTTCTTCTTGAGGCGGGAAGTGGCTCTGGGCCATGCTGCATGGGCTCAATATAGGCTGTGGTTATTTATGTCCACACAAAACCAAGGTAGGCTCTAGTGGTCTCCTGATGAGTCAGACGATAACTTCCAAGAGTGTGTACTCCAGACCCACTTCTTTTTAATTTATAGGTTCACATTTTGAAATTACTTTAGATGACCTGGAAAATGTCCCCTACCATAGACATAAAGGAGACAAGTATCTTTCTACATGATAAAAGTATGGTTTGGTTATGAACCAGAGAATGGAGGCCATAAGAAATTGGTCTTTTAGTCTATTGCCAGAAAAATGGTCTCTATCAATCATGCTAAAGTTAAAAGCATTGTCTTTGATAGCCCTCAAAATTAAAGTTCAAATTTTAACATGTAATTGCAGGAGCCCTGTTTGGGGAGATGGCTAAGATTGCGGTTGACTATGGGCCATAGAGATGTTTGGGCATTGCCGCCTTCCGTAGTCTCACGAGACTTGGCCCGGGATCTCGAGAGACTTGGGCCAAGATTGCTGATTGCGTCGGCGCCATTTGGTGTGTGGGTTTTTGGTGGTGTGTGGTACATGTTAAAGTCGTTGTTAGAGCCAGAGAGAGAAGTTATCAGAATAAAAAGCCTGTTTGTTTCCAGTTCGCCTCTGAACTTCTTCCTGCGGCTTTGTTGCTCCAAGCGGCCATCACTTCAGGCGGCAACATGTAATAATCCCTTACTAAATATTAGTATACTTTGTTATCTAGAGGTACATTTAGCTTTAATTTATCCTGGAAATTTTCCCAGAAAAGCAACTGAAAGCTCTAAAATCCATCTCTTTCTCATCAACTTTGCCACTGTCTTGGTTTTTTAATGTTTCTTGATTGGACAATCATAACAAATAGTGTTTTAACAAATCTCTGGTCTGTCACACACTGGCTACTTCTAATGAACCCATTCTGCCCACAAGAATGTATGAAACTATGCAGCAGTATACCAGGAACATATAAGAGCCTACTGCAGGTGCTGGCTTCCCTCCTGAAATTGACTCACCTCCTTCTGTCCCATGTATTCTGACATTTTGTCTCTTCAGATTCTCTGACTCCAGTGTTAATTGTTCCTTCTAGACAATGTACCCTAATTCACCCCTACATTTCTCCCAGACATAACCCTTATAGAAGGCATCATAGACTTAGCCCTTGGGTAGGAGATACTTTTTGTGTGTGTGTGTGTGTGTGTGTGTATGTATGTGTGTGTGTGTGTGCACGTGTGCACGATTGTACTTGGGATTGAACCCAGGGGCACTTACCACTGAATCACATCCCCAACCCATTTTTATATTTTATTTTGAGACAGTGTCTTGCTAAGTTGCTTGGGGCCTCACTAAGTTGCTGAGGCTGGCTTTGAATTCATGATCCTCCTGTGTAAGCCTCCCAAGCCACTGGGATTACAGGCATGCCCCCAGTGCACCTATCAGGTAGGGGGTACTTTTAACACACCCCACACTAGCCTTTCAGCACTCTGGGGTTAGCCTAGGGAACTTAGAAAGTTTCCAGGCTTATCTCCTTACAATCCACTGTCTAAATTGAAGACATACTTATCTTTCTACAATGCAATTCTTACACTGCCTCCTCCCTGCTCATAATTCTTAATAGTTCCTATGGCTTTCAGACATACCCCCTACTGGTAGCCCTTCATGTTGCTCCAGCCCCCTCACTCACTCCTCCCCATCCCCGTCTTTTCTTAACCATTATGATATACTTGCATTTTCCCCAGTGTACCTCAGGCACTCGCCCTTTCTGAAATACTTCTTCCTGCATTGTTTACCAAGTGAATTCTAACCCAGTCTTCAACATTAAATATAGATGTTTTTCTTCCCCAGAAAAGTTTTTCTAATTTTTCTGAGCAGAGCTTACCATTTCATTCTTGATTGTCCAATTGTATTATATATCACTATAATTGTTCATCTTCCCACTAAATCACAAACTCTCAAAAGACGGAGAGGACTGTCTTTTTATTAGTCTTTGAATCCTTCATTCCTCACAGTATCTGACCAAGAATAATTGTGTAATTATGTGGAACTAACAAATGAATAAATGTCAGAGTGGATCCAAAATACATTCCTTGGAAATTTAATGTTACCTTTAGATGTACAACTCTACCAGAGCTGAGTAATGGTATTGATTTATTTATGGTGATAGAGATTAAGGACAAGTATGTATCTGATTGCTTGAGGCTGATCCTGTGAGAGAAATCACAGGTGTTTCTCTGGTACATTGGCAATAACTGCCCATTCTCCAACAATTCTGAAATAGAAAGGTTATGATGGGAAAGAAGGGAAGGAAAAGAAAGAAATTCAAAAAGTTTGTAGATGATGATTTTACCAGGTTAAAAACAGAAAGTTTGTTTTAATATCAGTGCCAAGTGAACTATATGAGCTACATGAAAAGAAACCATGACCCACAGGTATTTTACAAGTTAAAAGAGAAGCGAATTTGTGTCTGGTGATAGAAGGCCACGTAAGTGATGCTCTGAAGGAATATTGCGCTGGCCAGCAGACAGGACATCAGCCAGGAAGAGATGATGCCACAGAATTGTCATTACCATGGACTTACACAAGGCCTTCATAACTGTGTTGTTATTTTTGTTTTCTATCTTAATGAAGGGGAAACAAGGCTTTTCATGTGTAATGCCAGAGAATTAATAGAACCCTGAGATTTTCTTGACAACTTGTTTAATAGATGTGGATGCTTTTCATGGTTCTATTGATTTTTCTAATTCTTATGATTTTCTGATCTATTTCTATATACAGGAAAAAATATCATCCAAGACCATACTGAAGCTTCTTATATATTAATAATAGGATGACAGTCTGACCTCTACTGTTTTTACTTTTCAAAGCAATATCGATCTCAGCCAGCCACAGAGACCATTGAAACATCAGATCCTGGACAGAGAGGGCAACCTCTACCTCCTACCCAGCTCCTATCAAGAACCTCACTGAGAGTGGTGTTATTTAGAAATTACCTGTTGTGACATGCAAATGCTCTGTGCTTCTGTGTGCTATGTTATAGCCCTAAATCAAATCAGTCTGTCAAATGAGATGTTTATCAACCTAATCTACAAGAAATAGTCATAAGAAATTTGCTATTTGATTTCCTATTTAAAAGTCATTTAGATCATTAATTACTATCCTTATATTTTTTATAACATTTCTTTTTTTAAAAAAAAAAGAAAAGAAAAATAAATCAGGGCTAGGAAAACCTTGGCTACTCCAAGAGAAATTTTGTGTACTCTCACCTTTATTATCATGTCAATAAAAATTGCATCCCAGAAGCCTGACTTCTCTGGGTCCTCTAATTCCTCCTCACAGTGAAAGCTCTGTCTAACCATTATCAGACAATATGGCCATTCCAGTCCTTATGTCCTATTTTTTTTAGTTTATAAACTCAACTTCCCTAGTCCTTCATGTTTTTCCTCTAATTTCCTTAAGCTTAAGCTTTTTTTAGTGATAAGTTCTCAGACTTATTCTTTTGCTCATTCGTGCAACAGAATGCAATGGGAGTCCACAATATGCCAACTATTATGCTATAGATTGGAGATTGTGATAGGATAGTAGCAACCATGGCATTTGCAATCTGTATTAGTCCTTTTTTTTTTTTTTTTTTGGTACCGGGGATTGAACTCAGCGGCACTAGACCGCTGGGCCACATCCCCAGCCCATTTTTTGTATTTTATTAGAGACAGGGTCTCACTGAGTTGCTAAGTGCCTCGCCATTGCTGAGGCTGGCTTTGAACTCGCGATCCTCCTGACTCAGCCTCCCAAAGTGCTGGGATTACAGGCGTGCGCCACCGCGCCCGGCTATGTATTAGTCCATTTTTTGATATTATAATGAAATACCTGAGGCAGGCTAACTTTATTTAAAAAAAAAAAAAAAAAGAGGTTCAATTTGCTCACAGTTCTGGCCAGATACATGACCATCAAGAATCTGAATACCAGACTTAAAAATCTTCATTCTACCTCTTACAAAGCCAGAGCTTACTGAATTTTGAGGATGTACTAATTCCCATGACAGGTCATCTACTCTTCACCCACTCTGTACCTTGCATGCTCTGCTTTAATCAGTACCAAAGTATCTCATTTCCTTGACCACACTCTGACTTTGAATTGTCCGTGTCTTGCAAATGCTGTTCCTCTTGGCTCCTTTGCCCGACCATCCACCTGACAGCTTCCCATTTATAATTCACAACTTTATCTTAAAGACTATGCCCTCCTTGATGCTTCTTGGCATCCCTCCTCCCTTCCTTTTCTCCTTCCTCAAAGTACCCTTCCCTCTTCTGTACTGGAGTGCTACAGTGCAACGGTGTCTAGCTTGGTTTCTGAATTCTAATTAATCTGAGTCATCCCCTGGCTCAATCACTTAGTCACTACGTACTCTTCTACAATTTTTTTAATCTTTCTGGGTCTCAGTTTCCTGATCTAAAAAGGGATGTTGTGATTTTGATATGAAGTGCCCCCCAAAAGCTCCTGTGTTGATTTAGGAACACTCAGAGGTAAAATGATCAGATTGTGAGAGCTGTAATCAATCCATTCTGGTTTAAATGGACTGTCTGGGTTTTAACTGTAGGTAGGAGGGCTGTGGCTGGAGGAAGTGGGTCACTGGGGACATACCCAGGAAGGCTGCATCTTTCCTGTGACCCCCTTCTCTCTTCCTCCACTGCTTCCTTGGTGCCACAAGGGGAGCATCTTCCTTCTACCACACTCTTCCCTCATGAGGTGCTGCCTCATCTTGGGCTCAAAGCAATGGAGTCTGCTGTCTATGGACTGAGACCTCTGATACCATGAGCCAACATAAACGTTTCCTCCTCTAAGTTGTTCTTGTTGGGTATTTTGGTCACAGTGATGCCAAACCTGACTCAAACAGGGGACAATAGCCATATTTATCTAATAGAATTGTTATAATTAAATGATGTCCTTAGAATAAGTTCTAATACAGAGTAAGCACTTTTACTATTGATTATATGACACGGGGTTATAGTTATTTATTTAGGTTTACTCTACCTGTTTTAGTAAGCTTTACATCACTGGGACCAATATACCCAACAGGAACAATTTAGAGGAGGAAAAACTTATTTTGGTTCAGTTTTAGAGTTCAGTTCATGATCAGTTTATTTCATTGTCCTGGGCCCAATGTGAGGCAGAACATCATGGAAGAAGGGTGTGGCAAAGGAAAGCAGCTAAGAACCTGACACTAAGAGAGCAGAGAGCTCTGCTCACCAGGAACAAAATATATGCCCCAAAGGCGCAACACCCAGTGACCTACTTCCTCCAACCACATCCTATCTGCTACCTGAATTAACCACTCAGTTAATTCATTCAAATGGATTAATCCACTGATTAGGTTACAGCTATTCATTTCACCTCTGAACATTCCTGCATTGTCTCACACATGAGCTTTTTTTGGTGGACCCCACATATCCAAACCATGACATTTCCTCACAGACTGCTCCTTGGGAGTAAGAACTATGTCTTAGTCCTCACAGTGCACAGTATACAATAAATACACACTAAGCAGGTTTAAAACTAAATCTGATAATATGTATCTTAATTCCTACAATCCAATAAAGCAAAGGCAACGAATTTTAAATAACAACTGTGCCAACTGCAATTGGAGATCCCCCTCCCATGGCATCCTTAAAACTTCCTATTGCAAGCCGGGCGCGGTGGCGCACGCCTGTAATCCCAGCACTTTGGGAGGCTGAGGCTGAGGCAGGAGGATCGCGAGTTCAAAGCCAGCCTCAGCAATGGCGAGGCACTTAGCAACTCAGTGAGACCCTGTCTCTAAATAAAATACAAAAAAAAGGTCTGGGGATGTGGCCCAGTGGTCGAGTGCCCCTGAGTTCAATCCCCAGTACCACACACACAAAAAAAAAAAAAAAAAAAAAAAAAAAAAACTTCCTATTGCTGCCACGTGTGGTGGTGTATGCCTGTAATCCCAGCAGCTGGGGAGGCTGAGGCAGGAGAATGGCAAGTTCAAAGCCAGCCTCAGCAATTTAGTGAGTCCCTAAGCAACTTAGCAAAACCTGTTTCTAAATAAAATATATAAAAGGGCTGGGGATGTGGCTCGGTGATTAAGGGCTCCTGGATTCAATCTCTGGTGAAAAAAAAAAAAAAAAATTCCTGTTCCTTTATGGCTGAATTTTAGTCATTCAACAGTTATCTACTAAGTGCCTACTGTGTGCCAAGCAATGTTCTAGGCAGTGGGATACCTTGGTGTGGGCAGCCCACACACCTCTGGAAGAGGCAAACATAATCTCACTTATAAAATCTCCTCCTGTTGGGAGCCACAGTGGAACACCACATAAGCTGCCATAGGAGAACATAGGAGACACAATTAGCCTATTTTTAGACTCAGAGAAGTGAAATCTGGCTGAAAGTAGGAGAACGAGGTCTTTTGGAGATGCGCTGTTTATCCACTAAGTTAAAAAATTGATCAACCAGCTGCCTTGTGGAGAGGTACCCTTCTCTTACTAGTAATGGCAGTCTCTAGAGAACACTGGAGAACAGTGCCTTGGGTCATGGACAACTCCCTCTTCCTTGCAGCACTTACCCCCTAGAGGATATTCAACTCTTAGAAGTTGATACAGTTTAATTCAAATATGTTGTAAAAACTATGAGATGCCTGGGGCCATGCTAACTATAGACTCCTAGGCCTCCTAGATTTCACCATAATAAATCTTTCTGCTCTATGCAACCACATGTCTCTTCTTGAAGGAATCCACATTTTTTTTTCAAAATGCTTGTTGGAATTATGCAGTCATAAATTACTGGTGTTATGATCTCAAAGTCCTTAATTCTGTTGCCATGTAAACTGTGCTTTATGTGTACAGCATTCTGGGACAATCTCTAAATGCTTTCATTAATAAAATGTTTATTGAATATCTACTGACAGCACCATGGTTATTCTCACTAGCCCAAGGGTTAACATATCTTGACATTTCTAATTCTTTATTGCCTCTCTTCATTATCACACACGCAGTTTCCTACACCTGCAGGTTTTATTTATATAGTTTGGTAATTTAGGGGAGGGTGTGACTACACTGAAGAACACAACAATCAACAGAATCCTTCATCAGAACGCTACATGGCTTTGGGCCAGACCTGAGTGACTCCATTCTGGAACTTTGCATTAGGAGTCCTTTCTTAAAACATCACAATAGGGCAGTTCTGTTTAATTCATACTTTTTCCTTTCCATGTGACATATAACACTTTTCCCCTTCTGTTATCAAAAGACTATAATTCTAGGTATTAGATTTGAGTTAACTGGTAAAAAGAGCTTTGGGTATCAGGCAGAACTGGGTTTGAATTCTGGCTTCACTATTTTCTAGCTGTGTGACTTTAGGCAAGTTATTTAACATCTCTGGCCTAGTTTCCTTATCTGTTGTTATAAAGATTGCATTGTTGTAATAAAGATATAGCATATATAAAATAGAGAGTTTTGATAACTAAGCATCATTTGAAGTGCTATGGATGTATTAACTCATTTGCCCCTTATGAGATGCCTATCCCATAAGTCACTTAGAGGATAAATATCCTGGGTGGCACTCTTTGACAAGGAGTTCCATAGACCCCATTCTCTGTCTCCCAGACACAAAGATAAAGGCCTATTTTCTTACCAAAGCCTGAGGTGTTTTTATCCCCAGGCATCCAGCCTTCAAGCCCTCCTTAAGGGGACCTATAACATGCTCAGGGTGACTGTTTCTCTGAAACCAGCAGCCTGTGACGCTTTACACTAGCTGCAAAATGTGTCTGCACTTTAATCCAGCAGAGCTAGCTTTGCTGACACAAAGGTTGTGGTGCAAAGCACAGCTCTTTAGTTTCCAAATGAAAGAAAATGACATATTGAAAGCAAGGCTGGCTACAGCATATAGCTGGAAAACAATAATGACTCATAGGAAAGACAGACTGAGTAAGAACCAACGACAGGCCACTCATTCCTTCATTAACAGCACTTGAGAAATATGGTCTCAGGATGGAACAACCAAAAGCATACGGACAAAAAACTTCCAGGTTTTTGAGGATAGTCTAATTCCCATCTTGTTTATACATTTCCCAAATCCTAAATTAGTTACACTAGGAATTGAGGGGGAGAGCAGTACAGGAACCATAGATATTAGAAATTTTTACATGAGGCATCTGCGTCACAGCTCGCATTGCTGAGTATTGTGAAATGACTATTAGATAGCTTTGATAAGAGAACTTGTTATTACAGTCTAGATGTGGGACCACAAAAACATTCCAGCAGCAACAAAAAGATTGAAGTGTCTTTACTACTTGTGTATATTGTAAGAAGTATTAAAAAAAACCTAACAGTAAATAAAATATTTCATGCACCCCTTCCTTGTTTAATTTATTATTGCTACTATTAATGTTTCAATGCTATCTAATCTTGGCATATCTGAGTGTGAAAGTGTCTTAACACAAGTTTTCTGCCAATCTATTCATTATTTTTATGGGTGGGTATTGACTATATTAACAGTTATATTTGTATAATAAAAACCAATTCTTGATTTTTTAATGCTAGTGAATGTTCAAGGTTTTGAACTAAAAATACTATTGACATAACTGTCCTCAGAAAGATATACATTCATGTGTTGCTTAATGAGGGGTTACAATCTGAAAAATGCCTCTTTTGGTGATTTCATCGTTGTGTGAACATCATAGAGTACAGTTACACAAACTAAGGTGGCTATGAGGTCACTAAGAGATGTTATCTTATGGGACCATTATTGTATATGTAGTTTATTGTTAACCAAGATGTTATGCAATCAGTACTGTCTTCATTTTCTTGGGCATTTCTCAGAAATTGCCAAACAGAATTGAGAGCTAAAAGATAATGTCTAGGATTTTAAGAGTTGTTCACCAAAATATCTCATATAAATTAAATGAAGGATTTATACATCAAAGTCAAAAACTTTTAGAAGACAAAACTTATGTATATTTTGAATGTTTATGTCCCTCCTCCCCAGCATTTAGACCCCTTTGCTATAGAAGCTGACCATACTAGGTACAAGATTACCCAGAATCCTTCATGGTTGGGGTGCTAGCACATGGCCTAAACTCTTCTGATGGAATGCTTTCACTTCAGATTTTGAGTCAGAAGTTAATGACCAAAAAAGAAAGAACCTGCTAGAGTCTGTCTAGCAAGAATAAGAGCAGGCACAGAAACTATATTCATTTTCCAGAGGCAGTTGACTCAGTGATTCTAGTGGCCACCTCTAGTGCCAGAATCAAGCTGGAGATGTGACAGGCTGTGGTATCTGCCGATCAGCGGAGACACTGATTCTTCCTGGGAGAGCTGTACTACATAATGTTGAGCATGGTGACTGACTCCATAGTCTCCAAGCCTGGTTCTCCAACACTTCTAGAGATGATGTCAGATCTCCAATAATCTTTAACAAATTCTCTTGTATGAGACCAGAATCCTGGGTACTTTATTGTATTTACCTGAAATAATATTGGACATATTACTCCAGATATGTATATTGTTTGAGATGAAAGGCCGTTTCTTCTATGTTAATGGAGAAGATAGCATAAAAACATGCAGGTGTCAGTTCAGTTTGGGCATTCTCCTTTTGAATTCCAGAATGTACTTTCCAGGAAGCACTTACTGTATTGACGTGCATTGGGTATCAGCTATTAGCTGTTGCTGTTACTTGTCCTACAGTCACCACATCATACAATGGCTTCCAACCTGTTCTTTCTCCACACTGACTGACCTCTCCAAGGAGTTTGATTTGCGGAATACTTCCTATCCACTGAGAACATCTGTGAAATTCTAGATCAACCTTGTTTCATTGAACTTTCCCTCCTTTTATTCATTCTATTTTCTTACCTAATTTCCTTACTAAAGTGTTCTGCTTCTTTAAAGTGAGGCCTTAATGGGCTGGGGTTGTGGTAGAGCGCTCGCCTAGCATGTGTGTGGCCCGGGTTCGATCCTCAGCACCACGTAAAAATAAAATGCGTTGTGTACAACTAAAAGCAAATAAATAGATATTTTTTAAAAAGAGGAGCCTTAATATATTGTATGCTTGAAAATTGCTGGAAGTAGATTTTATATGTTCTCACCACAAAAAAAAAAAATATGTGAAGTAATGGATATGTTCACTAGTTTTATTTAACTATTCCACAATATATACATATTATAAAACATCACATTTTACACCATAAATAAGTACAACTTTTATTTGTCAACTATACAACTCATTATTTTTTGAAAGAGAAGTCTTGGCTAGTCTACTTCATTTCATCCTACTTCTTAGAAGACAAAAATCATAGCTGAAAATTGTGCTAAACATAGCAGCTAATTGAACATTGTAGATTCTTCTTAATCTGGAGTTGGCCCATATTATCTCTTACTAGTATTAAGGAATTTTTTTTTCTTTACCTATGAGAGAAGAGAAAACCTTTAGTGGGAATTATATTTTTGTCCTATTCCCAGAGAGCAGTATCCCTCTAAGCTATATCTTAGCAAAGAGTTTTAGCAATTAACTTAATAATTCAATTAAAACTGTCTCTCCTACTAAGCGAAAAGGTTATTCAGGACATGGATGATTCAAGATGGTTAAAATTATCATAATGTTTTCAAAAGCAAACACCTCTGAAATGATGAACATACCCATTTATTAAAAGAAAAGTTGGGCAGTAGAGAAATGTATTTGCTTCTTCACATGGTGTCTCACATGTGAACTGGATTGGTTGGCCTCAAAACTAGTCATTTGACTTTAAGCATCATGCTTTTCCTCAACTGAACTGTATCTCTCCATTGTAAGTACCAGTCATGGTTCCCACCACACCCAAAGCCCACATTTCAGAGGAGAACAACTCCATCTTGAGTCCCTGCTGAAAAAGCTGCCCTGGCCAGCCACGGTGGCTCAGTCACATCTCTCTCTGGCCTCCGCTGATTGAACAGGAGTATGAAACTGACCTCAAAGGACGCCTGTCCACAGACTTGTCAGCAACCTACGAGGAGGCCTGGCAAATACAGTTTTGACTCAACAGAGGTGATTTATGTCAAGCAGATTCTAGCTGAGTCTCCCATTGACTCAACCTTTCTGCAGATAATGGTTGTGTACACTATTCTGATGAACTGATTGGGCGGGATAACCCTGTTCAACTTTCTATTTCACCACTCTGTGTAAACATGTCCTAACAGAACAAAACATCACATGTTTGGAAGTTCCCAATCTTCTTAACTGCTGATAGCCACTTTTCTTCTAGAAACATTTGTTCCTTGGATTCCATGGTCCCATACAATCTTAGTCCTTTCTTTACTTTTTGCTCCCTCTTTCTTCTAATGCTAAACTGCACTCTGAGTGCTTTATATAAATTATCTCATTCAAGGTTCACAATAACCCCATAAGGTAAACACTATAAGTATCCATGTTTTACAGATGGAATTAGCAAGGCACAGAGATGGTGAGGCTTGTGATCTGGGTGATGGTAAAGGAGAAGAGGGCATATTACAGAGCTCATTTAAAGGTAGACCCGATAAGGCCTGGCTGCTGAATTAGATGTGAAATTGAGGGAAAGGGGGAATCAAGAATAACGCTGAAGTTATGGGGTGAATCGTGCTGCCATTTGTCTAGTTTAATTGGACATCCCAGAAGCACCTTGAGTTCAATATGTCTAAAACTCAATTTGTCATTTTCCCCACGAGACCTGCTCCTCCTTTTAATATTTTCTTTTTTCAGAGAATGTCACCATCACTTGTTAAGTGCAGGTACTTTACAGAAAGGGATACAATGACAGTAGTTAGAACTATATTAAAGATCGTTCTAGGTATTCAGATTATTTTCTCCAACTTACTCAGGGTAAAGTAAACTAGACTTTTAACCCTGGTTTAACCATAAACTCATGGGGGCAGAGATTGTGTCTGGAATTAAAGCTTACTTCTATTGAGTGTTTTTCAAAGGTCAAGGCTCATACTGAGCACTTTACAAGCATCACCCCATATAATTATCCCAACAGTTTTTCTGAGGCACGATGACTGTGAACATAGGTTTTAATCCTGGCTATATTATATAAAACACTCAACTTTTCTGAAACTTAGTTATACGTGGAACTCTGAAAGCATAGAGAAGAGACATCTAACCAAATAGATGAGATCAAAGAAAGTTCTAGAACTGAAGGAGATGCTGAGCTGAACCTTTGCTCACACAGTTATTAAGGGAAAGGTTTTGCAGGCAAAGAGAGCAGACTATCTATGGAAAGGCCAGGAAGTAAACAAAAGTACAAAACCTTTTCCTAACTGCCAGTGCAATTGACCAAGAACAGGAAAGGGTTACAAAAGCACATGCCTACAAGGGTCAGGGAGGTCAGGTAAATAAAAGAGGCTGGCCAGGGGTAAGACGATGGGAAGAATTGAGGTCCAGAGCAAACAGGAGAGCACAGGACCAGTCCAAAAGGGCCAGACTACCTGTTCCAGTGCCTTCCCTCCCTCACCATGCTCCAGTGCACAGCCTTCATTTTCTCTTTTGCGCCACCAGTTTTTACTATCTGGAAGCTCCTCTCATGCCACTGACTCTACCTGCAATGTGCTTTGCATGGCTCCTTAACATCATTTCCTCTCAAATAAGATTTAAAAGAGGTCTTCTCTCATCACCATCCACACACTAGCCTTCAACCAGTTCGTGCCCCACTTTAGTTCTTTTATTTTAAAGTATGCCCAATGCTCTATCAGAGAGGGAAATATTTCAGCACCTACAACAACAGCTGACACAGAGTAGGTACCTAATAAAATCAGTTTACTCATCTTGAACAAATGAATGATGCTTTTATTGTGTGCCTATTTGGTGTCAGGTACTGTGTACTGCAGAGACAGATTTGACAATTATCAATCAGAATATAGGTAGTAGTTAATGCCACAGGAGAAACCCCAGGCATGTGTGTAGAGCCAAAAGACAATGAGTCTGAGAGAAATTATTTGTACTAGTAGACAGAAGAAGAACCCCAAAGAGACTTGTCAGGAGAAGTAAGGAGGGAACCAGGAAAGAAGTAGCATCACAGAAGCCAAAGGAAACCAAAGTCCCATGGTATAAGTCAAGACCTGACTAGAAAATCCACATCTGGCTGATTATGATGGGCAGCAGATACCTGGGGAGCCACAACCTTCTCACATTCCTTCGTCTCCTTGTTGTGCTCCCTGGGAACCTCTGAAGAAAGCTTATCAATGTGTCTACACCTGCCTGTGTTTCCTGTGATGTATCCCAATAGTGATGACATGTCTGTTTTCTTTTTACCTTATTCAAATACATTTTATTTCATTTTCACGTTCAAGTAAACAAATTTCCATTCATATATTGCTACCCATTTCTTTATCAACAGGACACAATAATCTACTATTTTTATATTCCGATCTTGATTCCATTCCCCAGCCTTCAAAATCATGGTAATATCACAAGCCTGTAGTTTTCATCTTGTGTTGAGTGAACATTAAAGTCAAAAGCATCCTCCTGGCCTCCTTCTAAATATATATATATATATATATATATATATATATATATATATATATGTATATGAACATTAAATACACGCATATATTTCCAGTTATATATATATGTGTGTGTGTGTGTGTGTGTGTGTGTGTGTGTGTGTGTGACTAAAAAAATGCTAAAAAAATAACTGGGGTTAAGGGAAATGGATAGTGACCAAAATGTACATACAGAGAGGATATGACTAATAATCTAGATGGGGTGTTAATTGATTGCTTCCCCTATAAAGTGACATTTAAGCAGAAATCTAAAGGACGTTAGGGAGAAAGCCTTGTAGAGAGTTTGGAAAGAATGTTCTGAGAGAGGAACAGCAAGATCAAGAAGGTGTGTGTGGCTGAGGGATGAGAAGAGGAGAGAAGTAGTAGAAGATGAGGAGTGGACAGAATAGAAGAAAGCAGCAACTGCCTTCAGCTTACACATTCTCCAAGTCTGCTTAAGGAAGGAGTGGTACATCCAAGCAGTGCCTGGCACTTAGTAGGTGCTGAATAAACATCGTTGAATGAATGAAACTCCAAGGTGCACAGAAAATTCATATCCCATCTAGGCCTTTGGCACTTGCTTAAGGATTCATGAAAATGTGCTTAACATCTCCTGCCTGGCTGGAATCCTTATTTCTATATTCTTCTGGCTAGTCTTTGAATATCTTCTAGATATTCAGTGTTCAAACAAAAATAGCTGACAGTATAAATTTTCCATTGTCTCCCACTCTGTGATTGAAAGTCAGTACTTGGAACTATCTAGATTGGTTGTTTGCCCTGTATCCATTTGACTTTAGTCACTAAATTGACTTGCCTGGCCCACTCCTAGACTCTAAAGCCCATCTTGACCCTATGTCAAGATGTCTGAATCCATCCCTACTACCCAAGTCTCTGGTAGTGCAGTGACTCAGCAGCAAGCCTGCCCTGCTGATAATCCTGCTTTCCGTGTAAATTGCAGCCTTTCTTCTTATAGGGCTCACTTTGCTATTTTATTGTTGCACTATTTGTTGTTTCTTTGTTCATGAGGTTGTTGTGATTTTCTTTTTTCATTTAAAGTCGCTGAAATCCTACTTGTTGGCCAGTGATTTTTTTCCTTTTTTTTTTTTAACACACACACACACACACACACACACACACACACACATATTTAGTTGTCAATGGACCTTTATTTTTATCTATATGCGCTGCTGAGAATCGAACCCAGGCCTCCAACATGCTAGGCAAGTGCTCTACCACCGAGTCACAACCCCAGCCACCTTTTCTCTCTTTTTAAAACCAAGCCCATCCCACTTTCTACTAGTTTAATACTTGACTCCTTGACTTGTTCCCCCATGCTGGTGCATTTTTCTTTTTCTTTTGCGGAGCTGGGTCTAGAACCCAGGGCCTCGCAAGTGCCACACAAGTACCACTGAGCCACATCCCCAGCTCTTGAGTACTTTTCTAATTTCCCAATTCCTTTGAGATTTAAAGTTTACTTTACTCTTTCAGAGACTGGAATCCTGAGTCCTGGCCCTATCTTTACTACTTTCTAACAGATTAGTGCCTAAACAAGCAACCAGAGACTGGAGAATCACTGGGTACTCCCTTTGTCCAAAGGCAACCTGAGTTCCTTCTACCCACCAAGCACAGAAGAACTGAGGACAGCACAGGAAGCAAGACAGATCCTGCATTCATGGAAATTGAATTTTGATGTGGAAAAACAAACACATGAGCAAATATAAGTCTAGGTGATAAGTATTTTTCCATAATTTTTAGAGGTGCATTATAGTTTTACACAATGGTGGGATTTGTTGTTACATATTCATACATGTGCTCAATATTAGGGGATGAGTATTATGAAAAAGCACTCAGGCTCCATCTGCCCCATTCTTACAGCTCACCTGTGCAATGCCTCCAGCTCACGTGCATTTCCTTCCTGAATCTGTCCATGAGAACATCTCTGAACATTCCCCTTGGCTAGAGCAGATCCCATCAAAACTCTTCATAGAATCTGAGTTTAGAGCTTTTGACAACTAAGTTGTAAAAACAGTGACTAATCTTACTAATGTTGGCTGGGAATCCTTGAGCAATTATGGGATCTCCCCTTCTACATGGTCATGGGAATCTTTCCCTTGGATGGGAAGCCCCGGACTCTACAGTACACCTCACAGGATTCCCTTCACTTCCTCTTCCTGTCACCAAAAAAAGTAATAGCTGATTATTTATAGAACCTATCAGAAAGGCATGAACAAAACAAACGTCACTAATAAACGTAGTCTTTTAAAAGTGTTTTTGATTAAAGAAGCCAAAGCACTGAATTTTAAATTCAAAAGCTGGGAGAGAGTATAGAGTAAAATGTGAATCCCTTTCTTCCCAGTTCTCCAGTTCTCCTGCCCATTGACAACCAGTGGTACCAGTTTTATAAGTGTTCATCAGAAAAGTATATGATTATATAAGCACAGATCTTCTTTAACACAAATAGCAGTATTGTATAAACACTGGTCCTCAGTAGCAAAGTGCTACTTTAGGTGCATTTTTTCCCCTATATTAGGTGTTCATTGTTCTCAAAATTCATCTATTTACCAAATGTGGTAAAATTGGGCAGTTTTCCTATCAGGCTCAGGTAGAAAATCCAGCACGTGACTGTATGACACTAGCTTATTGAAAACCTTGCTATTCTGGCTTCCTGGTGGCCTTATCTGGTGGCTTCCCACAATTGCTGAGGGAAAAAAGAGTCATGCTGCTGGTATGGAATCTTGTGGTTAACCATGAAAAGAAAGAAGCCCTGAGATTGGTCAATAGCACATATCTCATATCCTCTAGTTTCCTTTCCCTTAGAACTCGGTGTTAATAAGCAGTTCTAGTCAGTCACTGAAGTTCATGGGCAAGCATGTGTTTCATCCCTCTGTGTCTGTTCTCTACATAGCATGTGCTAAGGCTTTTGTTGAGTAATGATGATAAATGGAGCTAGACATGTTGTGGAAATTAATCAGAACTTCTCTAGAAGACATAGAAGACACTGCACGAAACATCACAATATTCATCTGGCTATGTCTATGAAGCACTTTTATGACTAGAGGAAATCACTTGCTGGCTGAAGAGCTGGAGATGGTACATCAAGGGGACTGCTGATATTGTTTCAACTAAGGTAAGTTTTGAAAGAAATGGTGAAAGCATGAGACTTAAGAGTAGAGGAAATAACTCTTCTGCAACCCCAAGTGTTGCTGCTAGATTCACACATTTCCAATGAGAAAATTCCCAAGGATACCACCCGGAAAACTTTGAATTAAACTAGAAGCATTTTCCTGGGCTGCATGCCAGTTTTGAACCTGAAAGTAATGAACCATTTGAAGCACCTAGAGGTCTTAGATAAGGTGGCTGGGAAACTGGAAGCTCCAGACTAAGGCAGCCACAGTGGGATGGGGGACAGTCATCTAGAGCTCTTGTATGACTCAAGTGTGAATCTAGATGTACGGTAGTCTACTGGGGAGCTACATTTTAAAAAGCAGAAGTGCTTTTATTGCAACCATTCTCCCACCATCTGTTCTTTCCAATGTCTGTGCTTTTAACTAGTGAGGCTGTCCCAAGATTTTGCCGCCTTTGGAGTAATGGCTACTTGAGTCCTTTAACTATGTGCAATTCCAAGTTGCAATTCAAGATCTCTACTTGATTTTAAAATTTAAATACAATGTTTTACCCAGAATTGGTAATAGCAAAAGTGCTATATTTGTCCAATGCCTATTGTGAAGTTTTACTATCATTTTATTCTCAATTTTGCCTTTTGCAAAATGAAAAATGGGATCAGATGAAATAATTTCTAAATTTCCTTCCATCATTTTAATATTGTCTGAACTCATGAAAATTCTTTTCTATATATTCTCTTTTCCTTGTAAGTAAATATAACTGGCAAAAAAAAAACACAAAAATAATATAATAATATTATAATTATATTAAAATGTAATATAATAATTACTATAATATATAAATAATATAAGAGGAATTCCCTAATGTTCATTTAACTCAGAGTCATAGAAACGTTTTCTTTGTATCAGAAATTTTTTACAACTCTGGTTTACAAAGATGAATAGTCATACCTGGGTTTTGTTATAACAGAGACCATTTTAAAGTTTCATACTTACTCTCTCAATAGAAAATAAGGGCATCATTTTCCAAACTATCTGCTTTTCCTACATAATACTGTAACATTTCCATGTGCATATCTCAATATTATCTCAAATTTCTGTCTTAGGCCAAGTGATCTAAATACAAAAAGAATAGTTCCGCTACCTTGCCCTCCTCCCTCTTTTTCTCCTGTCAGTAATACTTCAAGTTTCACATTCACAACCATTATGTCATTTTGGACTTCTCCCTTTTCCTAAGTGCATTCAATCATTCACAAAGCCTCTATGATTGTTAAATCACAGTAGATCACTTACCTGTCTCTTCCTTTCCTCTCTTACTATCTACACCATAATTTTAGGTCAGTTCTGCCATATGAGCCTTCAAACTTGTTTCCCACCCCTTTCCAACCCATCCAATAACCAATAACCATTAAAGTCTTGGTCTTCCTAGAATTCTCCACATCATCTTTGGACAAAACCTTTCACAGATTCCCAACTGGTATATAGGGTACATAATCTCTTTCTCTCTTAGTGTGTATATGTATATCTCATTTTGCAAATCTCTGTAATTTTGACCTACTTTTCCTCTTTACCTTTTTCTTATCCCTGTTCCCTATATTTCCCTGACATTCCTTGTACATGCTGTCAGTTCCACAGATCTGACCTTCTTTATCCTCCCACTTATCAAAATCCTATTCATCCACCACAATCCAGATCAAATTCTCATTTTTCAAAGCCCAGATTCATCTTCTTTGTCTTTTCACCTATTATCAATGTGATGTGATTCCTGTTTTCTGTTACCTTACAGCATTTATTAAGCATAACACATATTTGAGACTTTTATGAATTATTATATCTTTTTAGTATTCTTTTAACTTCCATGTGCTTTTATTTTTCCAACTAAATAATAAGGTAATTAAGGGCAGTTACTGCATCTTATTCACATGATGGGTCTTGATTCTGGAGTCAGAATGCCTGAATTTTAGTTCTTATGCTATTGATCATTTATTGACTATAATTATGGTCTCACTTTTCTTATCTGTGAAATGGAATAATGATGAGTATTCCCTTCTAGGAGTTTTGAAATAAGATCACACACATGCAAAGTACTTAAAATATCTAAAACTTGGTAAACATTTGTTAAATATTAGCTATTGACAACTATTATTCATTTCTCTTACCTCCAAACAACCTAAGCAGAGTGCTTTGATCTTTAACCACGCTTAATCAATATTGAGTGGAACTCAGTTGGACTGAATTGTAGAATAGAGGGCACTGTGTGGGCGGTATTTTTTTGGAATGAGGAAACTGTCACCACTAAAATCATGCCATAGAGGTTATCACTTATTATCAACATCCAGCCTAAGTCCCTGCTACTCTCTAATCCTGCTCCAGAAACTTCTGAGGGTTTGGCCCAGTGAACAGAGGCTGTTTTCCTAGAGCATCCTACCCTTTCTGCCAATAAAATCTCACCCTGCAGCAGAGAGCAGGTTGCTAGTTTTCCTAGGTCCTCAAGGTGCTAGTAAAGAATGTAAACCACAAAAGTCAGCCTCCTGTCTACAATTTTATTAAATAAGCCTCAAGACTAGACTACCAAAGTGGAAAATGGGCTCCATAAGACACTTTCCTTTCATCTTACAGGTAGAGCAAGTATGCTCATGGGCATCAGTCAGAAGGATGCTCTAGCTGGGCCCTCATCAATAACAAAAGAGCAATAGATGCTAACCCCAAAGATAGAGGCATCCGAGCTGCTCAACTGAGCCATATAAAGTTATATTTTTTTTTCTGTAAAGAATATTAAACAGAAAACTATAAAATTTGGGTCCTCATAAATACCATGGATACAACTACAATTAAGTAGCCAAAATTCAGGCTTAAGCCATCTATTAAACCCTATTGAAAACAATGCAGAGGCAAGAAATGATTCTAAAGGTGGAAAATATGATCAAAGGCATGAACTCTTGTCCAGTGAAACAAATATGTGCTTTGGATGCAATAGATATGGATCCTAATTCACATTCAAGCGGTGTAATTTCAGATAAATGCTCTAGCTTCGATTTTTTTTTTTTAACAATAAACTGGCTTATAATATCCAGCTCTCCTGGCTATGGTGGCAGTTAAATGGGATAAGGCGTTTAAAGCAAACTACTGACTAAGTGGCACATGGTAGCCACACAGTCCACTAGGGTCCTCCCTTCTCTCCAGAAGCAGAAGCATCCTTCCCAGGGCTAGGAATGATGGTCTTGGTAACTATTCCACAGGCAGGTGAATAAGATTATTTGAACATTTCTGAAATGTTGACCTAGATTGTGCTGGGTATTGTTGAGTTCATAGAATAGGAAGGCTCTCGGCTCTCAGAGTTGTTCACACTTACAACTTAGGTGCCCATCTCAGTTTCTTTTCAATCTCCTGAAAGAGATCTGCATTTATTCTGGGTTTAACCTTGATTTTGACATGATTACCATTTCCAACAAGGCCAATTTCCTTGTTGAAAGAAGTCCTTCCCGAGGGTGAAATCCCAACAGCTTCATTTGCTTAAATTCCCTTAATGGTCTTGTTTATGCAGGGTGTGGTTTTTCCCCCTCAGTACAGAATATATATAATAAGTAAACAGGCACGAGAAACATGCCCTAAGAATTGCCCAGAGCATGATCCGTGCTGCTGGGCAGAGAAGGTGTTGACCAGCTCAGGCGCGCCCTCGGGACAGCTCCGCGGGAGCGGGGACGGGAGGTCTGGACCCCTGGGTTGAGCCAGGAAAGGGAATGGGCGAGAGGGGAGGAGGCGCGGGAACCTCGGGCAGCCCCAGCAGCCGGGTAGAGCCCGACAGGTCCCAGCAGCTCCCCTCACCCTTCTCCACGCCTCCCGGGTTTTCCCCCTGGCTCGGGGTTTCCTGTTTCAGTTCTCGGCGATCTCCAGCAGCAGGTGCTGGTTTGCCAACCTCGGCTCCAGAGGCGGCGAACGAGAAGGAAAAGAGCGAAGGGGAGGAGGAAGCGGCGCGCGGCGGCGGCTGCCGGCGGGCGGGCGAGGAGCGAGGCGGCACGCGGCCGAGGCGAGTTCGCTCTCGCCGGCGGAGCAGCGGCGCGGACGGCGGGCCGAGCCGAGGGCCGGGGGCTCGCCTGAGCCGGGGCCCCGGCTTGCGGCCGGCTGGCCGGGCGAGCGGGCGGCATGGGGGAGCCTCCCGCTTGTCCTGCGCCCTAGCGGCGGCCGCGGCGGCCCAGGGCTGAGGCGAAAGGCGGCCGCCTGCCGGAGGGCCCCGGGGCTGCCCCGGCTCCCAGAGCATGTGATGGCTGCTGAGAAGAGACTGCAAGTAGGTTGAGCAACAGATCCGTGTGCGCGCGACTGTGGGGTGTGAGCTGTGCCAGCCGGGAGAGGGGGCGCCGGGGCCGCGGCCCGCTGAGAGGGCGAGCGGACGGGCGCGGTTTGGCGCGGGGAGGGCCGAGCTGGCCGCTGCGGCCGCGGGCCCCGCCGCCCGCTCGCCGCTTCCTCGAGGGATTGGCCATGCCGGGTAGCGGCCCCCAGGTTTGTCCTCGGGAAGGGGGTTGGAGCGCCGACGGCGGCGAGAGGGGCGCTGAAGGAACGGACGTGGCGAGGCCAGGGGGCCGGGAGGCCGCGCCTGGACTCCGGGCTGGGGCCGGAGCGGCCGAGCCGGGTGATTTCCAGGCCCAGGCGGGTCGCGCTGCCCGAGGTCGTGTCGCCGAGCTCCCGCCACTCAGGTGGCACAGAGCGGAAAGCCCAGCGCATCCTCCGCGGGCGGCGCCAGTCCCGCCGGGATTTCGGGCGAGGCGAGGCCAGTGTCCGGCCCCGCGGCCTAGGGCACTGGTCCACTCGCTCCGGGCCGGGGGCACGGCGACCGAACATGGAGGCGGGCTTCAGCGTCCGCGGTGGAAACGGACCCACGGCTCTGCCGCTGCGGCTCGGACCCTCGCGCGCTCGTGGGGTGAGGCATCAGCCGACATCTCAGATCCGGCCCCAGCCGTTCGCTTTTATTATCCATCGCTCCATCCAACCACCCCGCTCGGCCAGTCCTAATGAAGACCCCTCACCCCTCCCGCGTCCCTCCTTCTCCCTCTCCGCTCAGGCTCCAGCCCAGTTCCCTTTCACGCCCGGCGTTCCTTTTAGCTCGGCTACTTAACATTTTTAACTCCTTACAAAGAGGTGCTAGCAATATAACTTGGAGAAATGAATCCCGCTTTTCTTGCTTAAACCGCTTCATCCTTTACCGCTTAAAGTCCTGAAAAACAGAGGTAGCTCCCAAGTACTGAGTTCTCTAACTGCGCCTCTTGCCTTTTGGGTACCCGTTAACAATCCTGCATTGTGTTTTGTGGTAAAGAAATGAAACACTAATCTCGATTTAGGGAAAGTTTTCCTATTGGTTGCAAGACTGTTGGACTATCTCCAGGCCCATCAGGCGCTTATTGATTCAGTTTTTTCTTCTTTTTTTTTAAACCCTCTCAGAATAGATGCAGATATCCTTGGGCCTGAGTACTGTATATTCAGAAATTTGCAAAAGTTGTTCGGTTCTTATTTCCTCACTGAGTTTTTCATTTTCTAATCTTAATATAAACAGAAAATAGGAAACACACCTCAAATACAATTTTTGGACTTTACAAGAACCATAGAAAATCAGGAGTACAGAGGGTATGAGTTTCATTTATTTCATCTCTGACACATACAATTAGTTTTAGTACCAAATTCTTGGGGTTTTTTTTTTTTCCTCTGATGTTTGAATATATAGATAGCTAATTAAATATTTGTAAAATAAATTTTACTGTGACAAGCCCAGGAAGATGACTATTTCAGACTTGCCCCTCTATTCACCTTTTTTCTAATTTGGCTTGTTTATAACTTTGTCACCTTGAGGTACCATAAAAATATCATAGTTGATTATGAATCCATAATAAAAAGTATTTGAATATTTTTTATTTAAGGAATGGCTTTACTTTCAAAGTAAGTTGCAAATCTTCTAGCATCTGGTCATTTAAAGATACTTAAACATTATAACCAGAATTAAGTGAATTTTTTTTTTCTGGGTATTGAACCCAGGGCCTCCAACATTCTAGACACTCTACCACTGCTCCCATAACCCAGAGTAAACTTAAAACAACAACAAAGAGATAATTATTTTACACCCACCCCCCATTTAATAACCAAAGTCTAATGGAAAGTAGTATAGTGGAAAATATTAATGGATAGAAGACGGACATTTGGAATGTTTTATGCTGATGGGAGTTTTATTAGTCACTTCCTTTTACTAAATTTTTGTTTTAATTACCAGAATAATAAAATATTCTATTTTATATTGCAGACTTCTCTGGAGCTATGTTTTGATGGGTTGCATCTACCAAATTGGACCCCAAGTGGTTAATAGAAATTGTATCTTTAAAATATTTTTTCGAATTCTACAACTGAGTTACCTTGCCTTGATTCTAGCAGCCCACAGTGATTTCTACATTTATTTTTTTAACTACTATAACATGTGTAAAGGTGTTATCATATCTGTTTCGTGTTTTTCATTGTTTTCTTATATAAACTAGAGGAATTCATTCATTCTGATTTGATAGAAGTTTTTTAATAAACAAGTTAGAAAAATTTTTTTTTCTTTTTAGCATTGGAATATAAGATTGGATACTAACCTGCCAGTTATTGCTCATCTGTTCCCTTGGCAAATAATTCTTTAGTATCAGTATAGGTGCGGAGTAAGACCCCTGACCACTAAGAGGATAAATTACAGACAGACAGAACATAATAGTACATTGTAAGTGTCATGAGTGAAGAAGTGAAAGATTCAGATTACTGGGGAAGGCCTCCAAGGTAGGATTCATGTGGGTATACCTGGGTGGGAGCCATGTCCAAATGAGTATATGAGTCAAGGAGCTGTGGCAGGAAAGCAAGGAGTGGGTGGACCTGCATCTGGAGCTTGTGGCACTTTGGAGTTGTGAGTGATTAAGAAGGCAAATAGAGTCTTAGGGTATAGTTTGTGTCTGATAGAGAAATATTAAATAAGATGATCAGCAAATAATAAAAATGTATTAAATCAGTATTCCATATTTACACCGAAAATATTGAGATTCTAGGATATGATCTTAAATCTACAAATGTTCTTTAAAAAAAAAATTTTAAATGTTAATATACCTCATGGGCCTGCAGCATTTGTCCACAGTTATTAATATCAGAGAGTTCTAACTTAGTCCTCCTTAAAACAAAAATTAAGGTCTCTATCACCTAGTACATGTTAATGGATTCATCTTTTATTGTAAGTTTTAAACAATAGAATAGAATGATCTTGTTTGGGAGTTTGTTTCTTAAAAAACATAACATTTTCCTATACACTTGGAATTTTATTGTTGATAGCGCTTTGAATTCCATCTTCCCATTCCTATATAACAAACTAAGGATTTTCTTATGACATTCAAAATATTTCAAACATTTTCTTCCTAATAATAGGTTATTTTTGTCTAATTATTCTATTTCAGTTAGACATGAGTGCTTTTCCCCCAATATTTTAATATCATAATGGTTTGAACATCTCAGTAAAAAATTTTTCTTTATTATGTTCTTAGGATGGATTCCAAGTAATGATCAGAGAATAAGCCTTAATGTTTTTGGTGGTTTTTATCCAAAAAAGTTGTATTGATGTGTATATACCCATTAGCAAAGAGTCAGTGTGCTGATTTCATCCCATTTTTGAACTCATTAAGTACTAACCTTTAAAATCTTTGACAATGTGTTAGATGAGCATTAATGTCTAATTTTAATGCTTACATTTTAACTTATATTTTAAAGTACTGACATGTGGTACAAGGTGAGTAAGAAAAGTAACAAATGAAGAAAACTTAAGTTCATGTGAAATCTCCTCACCCAGAAATAAACTATGTAAATATTTTGGTCAAGATTCTTCCAATTATTTGCATCCATATTTATAT
The DNA here is from genome assembly GCA_025594165.1 of Tamias sibiricus. Taxonomy (NCBI): domain Eukaryota; kingdom Metazoa; phylum Chordata; class Mammalia; order Rodentia; family Sciuridae; genus Tamias; species Tamias sibiricus. The sequence continues at coordinate 103,759,227 of CM046657.1, forward strand.
AGTTTGCAGAATTTATACATGAATTTTAAAGTAAAAACATATTACAAGCATTTCCTAATCCCCTATCAAAAGTAATTGCTTAATTCCCCATTTTCGAAATACTATATATTTCTCCATAATACTTGCAGATTAGATAAGACCTGTTTCTTCCTCATTTCTTTTCTGCTTTCTGTGTCTCTGCTCTTCATCTATAAAGTAAAATATGACCCAGTGTATAGACTTATCATGAGGATAGTGATGGTTATGATGAACAACAACAACAAAAATAGATAAGAGATAGTTACGATGATTGTTACTGAGCAAATACACAATTGATAGGCATTTGAAAATTAACTTAGAATATATTATATTATTTTTTGAGGGGCAATACACATTTGCCTTTTAAGAATATAATTAGGGGCTGGGTGGTGGTGACTCAGTGGTACAGCATTTGCCTAGCATGTGTGAGCCACTGAGTTCGATTCTCAGCACCGCATATAAATAAATAAAATAAAGGTCCATTGACAAATAATATATATATTAACTTTGATTACCCCCCTTAGCAAGGGAAGGAAATTATAAATGTGAATTTTCCAAAATGCTAGTTAAGAGCAAAACATTTTCTCTATTTTAAAAGGAAGAATAATTAGTTCACATTATATTTTCCTATTTTTGAATAATAGGTGGCCTGTGATATCAATTATTTTGAAAGGTAACAATAGTTAACATTTATTGGGCCCTAACTTTATGCTAGGCACAGTTTAGAACTTATATTACATAATTTAGCTTGATAACAACTATATAAAGTGTATGCTGTTTTTTTTCTTTTCCCCTGCCTTCCAGGTGATGGAAATGATACCTAGAGATGCTAAATAAATAACTTGACCTAACTTATTGAAATTTCTAATTTACCCTAAATTAAATAGCAGTAGTTTATTTTAGATGATGAGGTAGCAGGAATCAATTATTGATATTGATTCTTATCAATGATTTTTGTTCTCTCCTTGATATTAGCTGGCTGCTCCCTGCTGACATTGTCATTCCCTTCCTCTAATTTGCAGATGATATCTGCTGTGGATTGTGAAACTGGATGACAACAAGCTAATATTATATCTAAAATAAAATTACTAGGCAGTGCTTATAGGATGCTCAAATAGTCTAGACTGAAGAAGTGAATGTTCACACTGTATGAAGAGAGCAGGTGATGGCTATGACCTAAGGTAGATATGCATTTGAATTCTGGCCCTGCCAATATTCCACCTGTGACTCTAGGCAAGATTCTTAATTCTTTGATTACTTACCTATCAAACATATTTACTTTGCAGAGTTATTTTCTACTAATTCAAGATAATGAAGGTAAAAGTACCTAGCTTAAAAACACATTCAATATTATGAAATGAATTAGCAATATCCATTCATTTGATTGGACAGAAATTTTATATGTTTGTTTTGTTTTTCTATTTATTCTCTGGCTCTTAGTTGTGTCCTGAGTGCTTGGAATTGCCAATAATGAAACTTCTATAAAATCAAGTTTACTTTTATTGTTACTAAAATGTCAGCTTATATTTTAGGTTTTTCAAAGGGCTTTCAAATCTATTACTTTGTCTTTTAGGATGAAGCTAAAATTAGTTTTTGTTCTTTGTTCTTAGTCATCTGTACTCATTTCCTATTCAAAATTGTGTAGGCTTATTTTATCTTTATTCTGTGGTTTAGTCTGTTTGAAATCTAGGCTTTTACTTTATAATTTATTTTTATTTTGTACATTTACAGGGATGTTTTCCCATATAGTTGAGGCTGTCTCCTCATTGTTGACTTATGCTTTTTTAATGTTTATGTCCTTATTTTCTTTGGCCCCATTGAGCTAGTGAATTACATACTTTCTGGAATTTTGCTTTAATTTAAAATGACTAGTGCAGATCTAAAGGACTTATAATATGCAATAAATGATCTATTTTAGATAAAGTACATTATTTCTATTTTTGCTAAGAAAAGTGGCTTAAGCAAAAAAATCATGGGCATAAATTGCATTAAATTAGCAATATCATGCATAGGAAAAATAGTTTTAATGGGGAGGTATTTTGACTACTTCATTTTATCTTTTAAAATTAAATTTTGAATTTAATATTCTAACACATTTTATCACATTTATAAAATATAGGAAAAGTACAAAATGATAGTGAAATAATCTATATTTCTTGCTTAGATAGAACTTAAAATATTGGTCTCCTTGTTTTCATTTTTAAAAATTTCAATATAAATACATCCTTTTAAAAGTGTATGCAGCCGGGCACGGTGGTGCACGCCTGTAATCCCAGCACTTTGGGAGGCTGAGGCAGGAAGATCGCAAGTTCAAAGCCAGCCTCAGCAATGGCGAGGCACTTAGCAACTCAGTGAGACCCTGTCTCTAAATAAGATACAAAAAAAGGGCTGGGGATGTGACCCAGTGGATGAATGCCCCTGAGTTCAATCCCCAGTACCACCAAAAAAAAAAAAAAAAGTGTATGCATTGCCAGGTGTGATGGTGCGTGCCTGTAATCTCAGTCGATCCAGAGGCTGAGACAGGAGGTTCTCAAGTTCAAAGCCAGTCTCAGCAACTGTGAGGTGCTAAGCAACTCAGTGAGACCCTGTTTTTTAAATAAAATACAGAATAGGGCTGGGGATATGGTGCAGTGGTGAGTGTCCCTGAGTTCAATCCCTGGTATTCCCTCCACCAAAAGTGTATGCATTATAGTTTTGTTTCTTGTTTTTCATAAGAGTTTTCCTATGTCATTTGGTATTCTTTTAAAAGATTTTTTTATTGGATGAATGACATTCACCATATCTAAGTATTATAATTTGAACAAGTTTATATTGTTTTATATTTAGGTTGTTACCAAACCAAGAAAAAAAAAGAGAAAGAAGATCCAAATAAAATTAGAGATGAAAAAAGAGATATGTTATAACTGTATCACAGAAATAGAATTAGTAAGGCCTACTATAAACAACTATGCACTAACAATATAAGAAATAGGTAAATTTCTGGACACAAAGATCATAACCAGTTTTTTTTTTTCTTTTGTAAACACATTCCAAGATGCGATCATAAAATTGCTCTCTAGGAAAGTTAATTAGTATTCACTTCTTTGTTCTCATCACTATTTCTCCACAGTCTTTTTTTGTTCATTTGGTGTACTATAATGAATATCGTGCAAAGAAGCTCATTTTGTGGAGTCAGAGAGATTGAGTTTGAGTGCCTATTGTGACACTTACTGGTTATTTGTGTGATCTTGGGAAAATTCTCATTAATTTCCCTAAGACTCAGTTTCTTTGCCTATAAAATGGTGATAGTAATACTTACCATCATGGTACTATAATGATTGTGGAGATTGATTAATAATGTATATTGAAGTATCTAAGTCCTTAGCCATCCTTATTATAGGTGATTTCCACTTCTTAATGTATGTAAACTAAATATGAAACATAAATGCATTTTATGTTTAAACTTGGGTCCCATCCCCAAGTTATCTCGGTATGTATATACAGATGTTCCAAAATTCAACAACATTCAAAATCTAAAACATTACTGGTCCCAAGCATTTTGGATAAGGGATATTTAACTCGTACTGTATTTTATACCTGCTAGTAGTTGATTTTTAAAAAGTTATTTTTATATAACCATTTGCCTACCTTACAGAATTCTTTTTTGTGTACTATTACATAAATTGTTAAGACCTAATCCAACTGTGTTTCAGTTGAGCCTCTTTATTTTCAGGACATTTAATGAGCCAATAATATGTGTGGTTTTTTTTTTTTTTTTTTCTCAATATTTCAATTTTATCCTTTTTTCTTGTCTTACTGCATTGGCTGAAATCAGAGAATGGTACTGATTAGTTAGAAGCATTTAGGATTTATTTCTGACCTTAATGGGACTTCTACTTTTCAAAATGCCTGTCCCTTGCTTATATGTACATGTTCCAATAGTATCTATAATAGTTAGATGTAAGAAACTTAAAAATAGCTTTGCATGTAATAGGGATTCCCTTAAATTATTAAAGCCCTAAGGCTTTTTTGTTTTTGTTTTGGTGGTGATGGTGGTTCTGGAGATTGAACCAGGGCTTCACATAGGTAGGTAAGCTATACCCTTAGCTCCCAAAGGATCTTTTAAGAAATATCTGCAACTATACATTTCTAATATTTAGATATTATCTCTTCACTTTTAATTGATCACATAGTCAACTATTATAAATCCATTAAGGCTTAAATTTTACTATCTTCATTCCATTTAATGATTCTATCCTTGTCTCAGTGTTATAAAATTTGAGACCTATTCTTTTCATAGTTGCCACTTGTTATGTCATATCCATAAAATTTGGTTAAAAGTCAATGACAACAGTTTATATCCTCTGAAACAAAACTCTTCATTCAACTAAAGTCTTGGAGTCCCTGTGCACCCCCCTTACCAATTTTCTTATGCATCTTTGCAAAAAGCTGTTTGAAAACTACTGTCCTTCCCTCAAAAAAGGATCCTAATAATTTATAAGCCCCCAAAATACAGTGAAACAGAAACAAAACTTTTAAGAAACTGGCAAATCACATTGTGATATCATGAGATTTTTATTAAATATTCTGTACTGAAATCCTAATTTAGCTTGTCAAAACAAAGATTAGATATAGCAAATATATACTACAGTAAAATATGGTAGCCACTAATCTAGATGGTGCCTTCCTGTCCTAAGATTACTAAAAGTGTGTGCCTAGACTCTTTTTCTGTTCTTCCAAAATGAGTCTATCCAATATTATATTTTAAAATGCCATCTGTGAATTGATTACCATATTTATGTATTCAATCTTGACTTCTGTCTTGTACACTGCTGCTTTGTAGACAGCTCTATTGATATCTGAAACTAAAACTATCAACAAAACTTTTATCCCAAATCTGTTCCTTTCTTAGTAAATACTGTTCCCTTCTCAGCTGCTTAAACCAAAAATCTAGACACTCTTGATATGTCATCTTTCACATCAGTCCAATCAAAGAGAGTTTAACCAATACATGTAATGAGTTGGATTAACAACGTTGTTTAATGTTAGAAGGATCTGTTAATGTATATTTTTAAACTTTCAATATACCATATAATTTGCTTTTGTTACATTTAGGACTTTTTATATAATTAAGAGTATATATATATTTGGTTCGTTTGGGTGTCACCTGTGAGGTTTTGTCAACAGAGTTATGCTAGCCTCACAAACTAGTTGGGATGCCTTCCATCATAGATGCCTTCTAATCTAAGAAACAAAAGAGATGCTTGATGCTTTGAGGTTTTGCTAGAACATGTTCATAGAACCTATCTGTATAGCATACTTTATCAGGAATGGAATGGCATAAAGAAATCTTAAAAAGTTTTTATTCTTCCATGGTTATTCATACTTGCAATTGCTTAAGTCAACTTTGATTATGTATTCTTAATTTATTGACATAACATTTATGCATAAATGTTGACATTTAATCCATTTCATTGAATATTACATTTATAATATTATATGTTTGTAGTGTTCTCTGACCTCTTGGTTATACTTTTCAGAAGTTATTTACTCATTCATTTGTTCATTCATTCAGCATTTAGAACCAGCTCTTCATTTTATTAACTAGATCACTTGTCTTTTTTTTTAAATATTTATTTATTTACTTTAGTTGTACACAATGCAATGCATTTATGTTTACGTGGTGCTGAGGATCGTACCCAGGCCGCGCACGTGCGAGGCGAGCGCTCTGCCGCTGAGCCACAATCCCAGCCCCTAGATCACTTGTTTTTGATGCTGGGTATTGAACCCAAGGCCTTGCGCATACTAAGAATGCATTCTGCCTCTGAGCTACACCCACAATCCTTATTAACCAGTTTTACTTATTTTTGCTTCCTAATTTATTTATTTCTGCTTTTAATTTTATTCCTTTGTTCACCTTTATTTTGGATTGTTTGCTTATTTTAACCTTTCTGATTTAAATGTTCAATTCTGTTTTTTAATCTGTTAAAAAAATTTATACTGTGGAGGATCAGTTTGGCCACATCTCATAGGTTATCATTTTATTATGATCCATTTCTAAATAGTCTGTAATTTTATTTTTTATAACAATAGAGTTAGTTGGAATTTGATGTGAGTTATCTGTCTGCTTCTAACTTATTTTTTATGTATCTTGGTCTACTTTCAAGGTTTGAGTTTTTCTCAAGGCCATGAAAAAGTTGGTCTAGTGCAAATATCTGTCAGCTTTGTAATCAAGTAGCCCATGGTAAATTATTAAATCAGTACTTGATATAAGAGTCATTTTTTGTTGTTGTTGCTGTTGTTTAAATATTTAGAGTTTATACCATCATCATCACTGAAGACCTGTGAATAAGAAAAATAAATCTTTTTCTTTGGATTGTCAGGGCTTTTATCCTCTTTGTGTAAGGACAGAATGGTGTAACTTTCAAAATTAACTGATTTCCTAGCTTGTTTTTGAAGTATTTAGTCCTTATATGGAGTTTCCCTACTAATCTGCACACTTCTTGTCCCTGCTACACTCCCTTCTAGAGGTTTTCTAGGGTTTTCTGGGTGTTGGAAGTTGAGCAAGTACCTGTGACTTTTCCATGATGCCAACTATCCTCTCTATTAGTTTAACAGTGTTTCAGGGAGTATTTTTTGAAAACTCCCACCCTTACTCCAATATGGTTAGCTTTGGAAGTAAAAATTAACTTCTCTTTCCTGTCCTGTTTATGGATGGGAAGAATAAACTGACCAAAAGAATCATGGAATTATAGAAATTGCTCCACATTCTTGAGAATGGAGATGGGTAGTGATTCTGGTGACTCCTGCAAATAACACAAATAGCAAACTCCTAATTCATGAAACACTGCCCTTTTATTTCTCCATTAAATTATGTGCTTTTCAGTGTTCTTGGAGGTCTTCTGACACATTAATAAGAGTCTCAGACTGGTCTTAGGGTCTTCAAAACCTCCCTTTTGAATAAGAACATCAGCAAGACAAGATGATGGAATAAGATGGACATCATTACCCTAAGTACATGTATGAAGACATGAATGGTGTGACTCTACTTTGTGTACAGAGATATGAAAAATTGTGCTCTATATGTATAATATGAATTGTAATGCATTCTGCTGTCATGTATAACAAATTAGAATATTAAAAAACATAAAAAGAAAAAAAAAACAAACATCAGCAAGGAGCTACAGGCAGCTAATGTTTGAAGTTAAATCCTGATCTCATAAACCAGAAAGATTTTCTATACTGAGGCTAGCTTCATAGGATAGGTGGTATATTTTTTCAAGTGTGACTTAAAAAAAAAAAAAAAAAAAAAACAATAAGGAATCACCTTATAAGAAAAAAAAAAACTTCCGAAAATTGATTTTGTGAATTTGGTTGAGGTAGGAAATTTTTCTGCTGGCTTGGCTGCCTGTAAAGCATGTACCAGGTTGGCAGCTGCAACTTAGCTTCTAGTCCCACCCATGCTGTGAAAGCACCTGAATGAAGATGTGGCAGGTGGAGAAAGCACTTTGGAACTCCTGAGTGACAGCCAGAAACCAGAATGTTAATTTGGCAAGTGTGCTACTGGGTGCTGAGTCTTGGGCCTACACAGTCCTCAAAATAACAGGTAGATCATAAATGTTTATTTCCTACTTTGATAGTAAATGAGTGCTTAACTTTTATGTGCATTTTAATAGATTGAGTACTTATTGATGGCATGCACCTAGTGTAAACAAGATAGTTCAACATAGATATACATATGTCATAATCTTGAAATGATTTTCATTTGTAAACCTATAGTATAAAGAATTCTCATTTCTCAATGTGCAATAGTGTTTTATTCAACTTTTTGTGTTATCTCTTAGAAAGACATTCAGAATTAAAAGGTCAAATAAAATGGTCACTTATTTTAGAAATACTTGTTCTGAACACTGATACATTTAATTGCCAAATGTTTGCTTCCCTGTTAGTTTTTTTGTTTACCAAACCCAATGATATAAAATTTTCTTCCAAGAGTGAGAGGTGGGATAAATTGATTCTAACCCCCAGCCTCTAACTTCCATGCACATGTGCATGCACACACTCACACATACACACACACACAGAGAAGGAAAGGTGCAAGGATAAGAAAGGAGGTTGAGACCAGGAGGATACTAAAATTTTATGTTTAACAATTTCCTCAGTCATTTTATCTAAGGAATCATTCTATTTAACAAGCTATCCTTATAATATCCACAGAATATTCCTTCTCAAGAATTCTTCACATTTAAATGTTTAATTATTTTAACTATTTAAGTATCTTTTTAAAAATATATTTCAGTTATACATGGATACAACATCTTCATTTTGTTTATTTTTATGTGGTGCTGAGGATCAAACCCAGTGCCTCATATGTGTAAGGCAAGCGCTGTGCCACTGATCCACAGCCCCAGCTCTCATTTAAGTATCTTAACATTCTCACTGATCTTTCTTTTGGAGTTTGGATTTTTGGTGGGAAAGATGTTGGAAGGAGTAACAAGGATGGAAGTAGACTGCCAAATGGCAATATTAAGACTGTAGGAATCTGCAGTGCTGGGAAAGAGTAAAGAAGTCTTAGAAAAGGAGGTGGAACAGCAGCAAAAATTAACCTTCTGCTCCCGATGACTGGGTCATTCCCTGCCAGAGGCCTTTTTCCTTGCCTTTATTCACTCCCAGTCTGTCTTGGCCCACTGAATCTTGTGGAGACTAGGAAAGAGTACAGAGTTGAGGGTTGAAGCCTGGTTAGTTTTACTAGAGAATTATAGGATAAAAGAAAGTCGTTGGTTTCCTGACAGAACCAAGTGTGTTGTTTTCTGTACTTTACTGTTTTCCTTCCTTTTTAAAGTTATTGTCTGTTATTCTCTTTCATACACACATGTGCGTGCACATATCTTTCATCTCCTGCCCCACTGAATCTATTATTTTAAAGTTCTTACCCCCCAAAAAGGGGGGACAAGACTTCTTTTGAAACCGTTTCTATTTTTTTCTATCACCATCCAAAATATCTTTCTGTATCTTAATCTGTTCTGGCCTAACATATGCCATCATCTCTTTTTCAGCAAAAACTTATATCTTTACCAGGCATTTTCAACTTGTGCTCCATTGGTTCTGTGATGCTTGATGGGAAAAGTTTACATCTTTATTTTCATATCCTCTAATTGAAATTTAGTATTTCCCTCAATTATGAATGTAAGCAACAAGCCCAATATTAATAGCAGAAATCACAGGTGTTATCCTATTATGTTCCAGTTGAAGTAAATACCCTGAAGTATCATTTGCACTTTTCTTATAAATATTTATTTTTTAGTTATAGGTGGACACAATATCTTTTTTTATTTTTTATTTTATGTGGTGCTGAGGATTGAACCCAGTGCCTCACGCATGCAAGGTGAGAGCTCCACCTCTGAGCCACAACCCCAGCCCTCATTTGCACTTTTAACTACTTCAAAATCATGATAGTTTTTAGATCTTTTGCTTCATCTTTTTATTTTAATGTGTTAATAAAAAGGCATAAATTTCACTGTTGCAGTTTTTAATATTTTAATGACTATACTTCAGTATAATTGGCTTCCTTTGAAACGCAACCCTGTTTTTGTTTTACATATTTAAAAAAGCATTACTTTGAAAAGCGTCTATAGACTGAGAAAGGTATCTGTGGCACAAAAACATGGTGAAGAATAGTTGCCCATTCATTTCACCTCTTTTCATTTCATAGAAATAGCTCTCTAAGTGTCCATTAAAGCCTTTACCCAAGTTCTCTTCTCTGTCATTCTGTAATATATTTGTATTAGTCTCATTTGATGCCATCAGGGTTTTTTTTTTAATGACTTCCTTTTTGTCTTTGATATCAAATCCTAACTAGACCCATTGACACTATCTTAGAAAGAATCTCATTTTTTCTCTGCATAAATTTAGATATTGGTCACCTTTTGCCACCCCAAAACTAATACAAAGTAATGCAACTGGAGTTATTATCCTAAAACGTTGGGAAAAGCACATCTCAGGAACCTATAGTAGTCCCCATTACTAAAGTTGAAATTCCTCAGTATGGTATTCAAGATTTCCTATGAACCAGCCACATCTTGACTTTCTAGCCACTTCTCTAGCTATATTAATCAGTATTTTATATGTTTTATCATCTTTCAGACCTCTGGATCTTGGGTCAGTGTTCCTCTGTAGGAAACAATTCTTTTATTCCTGCCTTTCCCTACTCTTCTCTTCCCCTTCAAAAGACACATACACCATATCATGCATATAGGAATATGTCATCACTGTCATTAGTACATGTCACCTTGCTGAACCTTCCTATGTCTGAGGCCATGTCTTTGTCTCTTGTAATCTATGATATATCTCTATAAAAAGTGGTAATTTTGGCATGCCCTGTATTATGCAGATATTCGTTTATCTGGTTTTCCTAATAAATAAATTATGTATTTCTTAAGAATAGCAACTGTATTCCTATTTGTAACTTCTCTCCTTCACTTAGCAGTATTCCTTTCTCATGGTAAACATTCAAATAAATGTTTCTTGAGTGAATAAATGAATTAATGTTGACCTAACCTCTCATTTGGTTTGACCACATGATCATTCTATAGCTGCCATTTTCCTGCCTTTCTTCCAAGTATTACATTTAAAATGTGCAGAATTTTGAAATAAGATCTGATCAACTAGCTAATATCTGTAAAATGCACTAAGAACTAAGATACTCTGTATTTAAGTTATACTACCATCAATAAAACAAATTCAGTCATAGGAATCATTTTTTAACAATTGTCAAGTGACTATTATTTTAGGGGGAAATTGCTATAGCTTTAACTTTTTAATAGTTAATAATTTCTAGATCTTTGGAGGAAGCTAACTTTGAAGAGTATATAAATTAAGAGTTTTATTGAGGGAAATTCTGTGACGAGAAGTTAAAAATTAATGAAATTATGAGAGAGGTAGAGAAAGATGGCTTCTATATCTATAGCCATGTATTTTAAAATAATACTATCTATATTGTTAAACTAAAATCAAAGTTTTAATATTTTTTCTACAGAAAAAGATCTTTGTTTTCTTTCAGGGGTTTATTATATTCGCTTTCATTTTTTGCCTCTTCCCTTCACTCCTCCCACCATTAAATTACTATATTTTTCCTAAGTCACTAGTGCCAACTATTTTTATACTCACATTTTTAACCAACTGCTAACACTTTCTAATTATCCTCATAAGCCAAAATATTTTATGGCACTTAATGTTTAGTAGTTTGGCTTTTCTGAACTAGATATTATGTCTCCTTCCCTTTGACAAACATTGTTCTAAATTGTTTATTTTTGTAAATTCATATGGTAAGTAATCATGAACAAAGGGATAGAGTAGGGCATTTGGGTTCCCAAGTCATTTGATTTCTTGTTTCTATAAATGTGTGATAAGAAAAGTTAGTGGACACAATTACAGCCTTTGTCTGCATAATATTCTTTCTTTTTTAAAAAGGAGAGAACTTTCAGAATTATATCAACTAAAATAGTGTAAATTGAGGTTTTTAAACTACAGTTTTACTTTAAATCTAAACATTTTAAAATATATATTTTTGCATTTCCTATATGACAGGCACTTTTCTATGTTATTATATGTATTAACTAATTTAATCCTCATAATAAACCTGTGCTGTTAGTAGTGTTGAGGAAACCGAGACACAGAAAATTTAAGTAACTTCTCCAAGTTACTTGGTTAGTTTAGGGGAGAGGGCATGGTATGGCATTGGTTCTTATATCCATAAATTATAAAATCACCTTCTTGCTCATCTCTTTCCTTTGGAATCCATGCTGGAATAAATTGTACTATAGATTTTATATTAAGTGTTCAAGGAAAGTTTTCAAAATACCAGTAAATCAGAAATAGTGATGCCAATAGAGGAACAAGTGGACCAAATTATTTAGCTCTCTTTGGTAATGACCATTGAGAAATAGTTTGGAATGAAGTATCATGTACCTTTTATGTCAGAAAAAAATAACGGTGTATTGGGCTGGGGTTGTGGCTCAGCGGTAGAGCGCTCGCCTAGCACGTGCGGGCCCGGGTTCGATCCTCAGCACCACGTACAAATAAATGCATCGTGTACAACTAAGGCAAATAAATAAATATTAAAAAATAATAATAATAATGGTGTATTGTAGCAAAGCAAATAAATTACAGAAAATGATTTGAATTTTAAGATTATTGATATAAAAATTCTAAGATATATATTTATGCTGGTATATCATCACTAAAACATCATCATGTTTCTATTAATATAATCCTTAGTAATAAAAAATCATGTACTCATCTTAATAGATCATTTTATTGCCATCCAAATTCCTGATTTTTTCTTTAAATCATGTAGGAAAAAAATGTGTTTCTATAAATGATTTTTTAAAAGACTGAATATAGTATGGTACATATATGTTTATGAACATATAAACTACATACAGCTAGTGCTTATTGAGTGTTTACCCTGAACTTAACACTGTTTTAAATTAAGAGTTTTGTGTTTATTGGTTTATTAAATTTCAAAACAACCCTACTAAATTCTTTTTTTCTCCCATGGTTGAGAACACTGAGACATGGGGAAGTTAACCTGCCCACAGGCTTTTATGTATAAAGACAAATATATGTGTGTATATTCACATACATAATACACACACATACATATACTGTGTATATAGTACAAAAACACTAGAGTCATTCCCATTAATACTGGAACAATAAAAAACCATTGTTCTTTATATTTTTATATTATAACATTAGACAAAAGCATGAATCAAGAAAGAGGTAATCTGATAATTTTGTGTTATTATATGAATCTGGAAAGCCCAAGAGCCTCAGTGAAACACTAATAGAAACACTAAGAATTCTAGTTCACTAATGTTTTGTGTATATTTTAGATACCAACAGTATAACCAGTTATAAAATATAATGGGGAAAGAAAAACCTCCATTCACAGCAGCAAAAACAAAAAAACAAAAACAAACAAACAAAAAAAACTTATCTTTAAACTTTAAAGATAAGTTTAATAAGAAATGTGTAAGTTCCCCATGAATAAATATAGAGAACTCTATTGAAAGATAAAGCAAGCTTCAGTGAATTGTTCTTGATTAAACACTTGTAAGTCAGTAGTGCTTTTTAAGCAAGTATTGGTGGAGCATAACCTTCATCAATCTTTCAACAGCTTTTTGGTTAAAATTTTGAAATGTATGCAGAAGCATGTACATGCAAAAATAGCCAGGATAAAAATATGAAAATGAAATTTTAAAATGTGAAAATTAAGAGAAGGCATTAATGATAAGACTTGTGCATGTAGGATGCCCAATATTGTAAATCTATAGTTCTTAATTTGTGGTATAGGCACAGAAATAGGAACAGATCAATAAAACATCAGAAGTTAAAAAGTAAACGTAGGTTTATAAGAGATTACTGTGAAACAAGATTACCACTTTTTTCTCAATATGCTTCTGTGGTTTTTCATCTCAAAATAAAGCCAAGTCCTTACCTTGACTACTTGCTGTGGGGGCTCAGGAACCCCTTAGGCCCATGCACCAAGAGCATCACATATGAACTTCTTAGAATGTGGAATCTCCTCCCTCATCCCAGACTTCATAAGTCAGAATTGTCAGGAACCTTGTGTGATTCATATGCAGTTTTTAGTTTTGAAAAGCTCTGCCCTTCAGGTGTTGTTTATGGTTTTGGTTTCCCTTGACCTTCTCTTCTGGCCTCATCTGATTACTCCCCTGGCTCACTTGCCACCAGTCACACTGGCCACCTTGCTGACCTGTGAGCACATCATGTACATTCTCATCTCAGATCTTCATTGCCTGTTTGTCTTCATTCTTTTCTGGTGCTAAGACAAAATTCCTTAAATGGGTAATTTGTAAGCAATAGAAATTTATTGCTCACAACTCTGAAGGTTGGGAATTCCAAAATCAAGGTGTCCGCAAGTTCAGTGTCCAGTGAGAGCTCATCTTTCTTAGATGGTACTTCTTGCTATATCTTCACATGGTAGATGAGGGACAGGGGAACTCATTTGAGCCTCCCTTATAAGGACATTAATCCCATTCATTGAGGGTTAAGGCCTCATGACTTAATCACTTCACTTTTAAAGACACAACCTCTTAATACTATCTCATTAGTATTAAGAGGGTGTTTGGTTTCGACACATGAATTTTGCAAGGGCACCAACATTTAGATCATACCCTATATTACATGTTTCCTTTCACTTTATTATCACTTTAGTATCACTATCAGTAAAGCTTTCTCTTATTCAAAGTTTCTTTATGACAATTCAGTTACTTGACACCTGTTTATCATTTACATTCTCTCCATGCCCTTCCATACACACTAAACTCTAACATAGGTAAGGAGACTTGACTTTGTTCTTGTTCTGTCCTCAATGAGTGGCAAGTAGGATGTTCCTGTTTGTTGAATGAAACTGATATTAAAAATTGTGGATAAGATGTATATGTATTTTGAAGAGAGGGAGAAATTAGTCAATTGTTATTCTTTATAGCTTTGACCTATTAAGTTCCCACAAACAATGAATTAGTGAATACTGAATCATTGCTACTAAAGAAAATATAGTAGTCCCCTTCTTAACCCATGTAAGCTATATTATGAGACCCCCAGTGAGTACCTGAAACCACAGATTGTACTGAACCTTATATACAAGAAGTGTTATACCATGACAATCAATTTGGTAACCAAGTAGCTAAATGGCTAAAGGGTGGGTGGTGTATACAGTGAGGATTCTCTGGACAAAGGGATAATTCACAACCCAGGTCCAAAAGAGCAGAACAATGCAAGATTTCATCACACTACTCAGAATGACATAAAATTTAAGATTTATGGATTGGGGGCTGGAGTGTAACTCAGTGTAAGCATACTTCCCTAGCATGTGTGAGGTCCTGGATTTGATACCTAGCACCACTGAAACAAACATCATCAAAAACATATGTCAAAAAAAAAAAATGTCAGATTGTAAAAGATATATGAATAATTTATTTGGGGAGTTTTAAAAAAATATTTTTAGTTATACGTGGACACAATATCTTAATGTTTATTTATTTTTTCTTTAATGTGGTGCTGAGGATCAAACCCAGTGCCTCATGTGTGCGAGGCAAACACCTGCCACTGAGCCACAACCCCAGCCCTTGGGGAGGTTTTAATCCAATATTTTCTAATAGTGATTGACCATGGGTAGGTGAAACCTTGGAAAGTAAAACCATAGATCGGGGGCACTACTGTAGAGGTCAGAATATTTATCAATTCATCAGTATATAACCTTGTTTTATGTGTGTTTCTGTTGAAAGATACTATATTGATGATTCATTAACATTGAACTCATGGCCAACAGCAGTATAAATCATGCCTGAACCAAGTTTATCTAACACATGTATTTTTCCATAAGGCACCTCCCAGCCTTCTTGCCCTTTGGAGCACTAGATAGCATTTCAGCCCAGTTCATCATTTTAAACAGCCTGTTTATCAACAAGAATGGGGAAAAGGCAGCACTAAATAGACCCCCCCACCCCCACCCCCCAAAAAAGATCCTCCTTTACAGTGTAAGACTTAAATATGAAAGCAGACCTTCATGTGGCTCAATCTCTGCTGGAGGTCTGTCAAGCACCTCAAATTTTCACCATTGTGCTTGTGTAGAGTGTGACCAATACAGCACCACAAGTATTAATTTGTGGGTTGCAAGTAAATTTTAGTGAATAGGCAAATTTGCAAATACAGATCTGTGAATAATGAGGATCAACTGTATGTCATTCTTTCAATAAATGTTTGAGTTTCTACTAGGTGCTTTGTTTCCAAAATTATGTACTAGTAAACATATACCAGACCCTGTGAAAAAAATAATTTAAAGATGAATTTGCCAACGTTTTGGGAATGGCTTCATGACGTAGTTGGATTTTTAGCTAAATATTCAATAGTAATGAATAGGATTATTGACAGATGATACTGTGGAGAAAGAAACTCTAAGTCATTATTCTCAAACTTGACTATACATTAGAATCAGCTGGGGAGCTTTTTAAAATGTCTATGCCAGACTTCACCTAAACCAATAAAATTAATATGTTTATAGGTGGGACCCTAGCATTAGTATATTTTAAGTTTCCCAAGATGATTCCAGTGTGCAACTAAAATTTATAGAATCATTGCTTTAATTACTTGAGTTTGGCTGAAGTGTAGGGTATGTGAGGAAAGGAAACAAATAAATCTGGGGAAAAGATTTTGGCCCAAGTATTGAAATGGTGTCACTTATTTAGTCCATATTTATTTATAGCACCTACTGTGTGTCAGGCACTCTTCTTGAACAAAAGAAGTTCATAATTAAATTACATTGGTAGCTCTTCAAGATGATTCATACTTTAGATCTAACTTCTAGTATATGATGCTTTGTATTTAGAAGGGATCTTGTTCTAAATGCTCAAAAATTTTAATATCTAAATTATGACATCTAACAGTAGACCTCTGTAATGAAAAAATTTTGTTTCAAGTTTTTGTGCTAATTTCATTGAGTGTTTTCTGATACAACCATTCATTTTTTTAAAGCCTCTTAATGCTTTTTATTTTCTTGGTACAATAGGACACTTGTCTAAAATCAGTAGTATGCAGTTATTTAGAATCAGTAGTATGAGGCCACAAGCATTTCATTTCCCCATCTTATAAGAATTGATATAGAAGGATCTGGTTTCTGTATTGATTCTTTGTAGGAATTATTATTTAAATCAATCTTATAATTAAAAAAGTGATTTTACTGGGTTATGATGGGTTTGAAGTTCCTTTTGGATTGTTTTCTCTGTATCATATTTTTTTTCTTGGTCACTTTACAAGCATTTAATATACTACTTGCACTCTCTTCTAGACCATTAATAAGAACAGACAAACCTAATGATAAAAGCCCTCTCTTAATTCTGATATAATCATTCCTTGTAGCCTATCAATTTCACTTTAACAATGCTTTGGGTCGAGCTGTTTTAAAGTAGTTTGTCAAGTACAGTTAATGAACACTTAAAGAAGAGTATGTATGTATGCATCTTCACATGAGTGGAGCAGCCTGAAGATATGATGTTCACAAATGAACAGATACCCGGTGGAAAGTAAGGAATGTTATTAAGAGTGGCATAGAAAGGAGAGATGAGATTCATTCTTACGTTCTTATTGAGCTTTGATGATGATGTTGTGAACATTATCATTACTATAAGCAATATGATGTCATGTAACTACCATCCTCTTATTTTAAAACTCAAAGAGTGTCTTATATGAACATTTTATTTTTTAAAATTATGCATTTTTGTTCATATTTTCCTCATGGTTTCAATTATACTTAATATAACTATGATTGTGTTTTGTTACCGTAAATAATATCATATGCTTTCTCCTTCTTTTAAAAGTATACCCGTCCCTTTTTCTTCATGGATTTTCTCTGTTTCACTCCTCCCATATATTAATACTTCAGAAACCTATTACATCTGCATTTTGTATGCCATTTGTATTCCCAGAACTTTATAGAATTCCTTGTTTCTTGGGTATTTATAGATATTATTAGAAATTGAAAGTCCTCTTTTTAAAAGATTTATTTACTTTATGAATTTTTTAACCACTAAGTAGAAATATAAATATTTTCACTGGAAAAATATTTGAATTAGGGCTAGGGTTGTGGCTCAGCGGCAGTGCGCTCGCCTTGCATGTGCGCGGCCCGGGTTCGATCCTCAGCACCACGTAAAAAATAAATGCATTGTATTGTGTACAACTAAAGTAAATAAATAAAATTAAAAAAAATATATTTGAATTAAATTTCAGAATAATGGATTATATTGTCATTGTAACTGACTATAGGAGAGTTTTTAGACCAGAGGAAAATAATACTGCTTTTGTGGATTTATTTTATACTCATATCTAAACCCTAAACAGAGGGTTATCTACTCTTGATGACATGACACTGAAAGGTGTTCATAAACCTTAAGAATTTTGACTTTGAGGAACATTATCTATCTACTTTCTTCTTCTTCTTCTTCTTCTTCTTTTTTTTTTTTTTTTTTTTTTAAGTATTGGGGATTAAAACCAGCGGTGCTTATCCACTGAGCACATCCCCAGTCCTTTTTTAGTTTTGAGACAGGGTCTTTTTGCATTACCTAGGGCCTTGCTAAGTTGCTGAGGCTGGCTTTGAGCTTGGGATCCTCCTGCCCCAGCCTCCAGAGTCACTGGAATTACAGGTGTGTACCACTGCACATTCCCAGTTTTGTTACTGAATTTTATTTTCCTTTCTTCTTTTTTTTTTTTACTTCATATTTATTATTAAAGTGGTCTAAGTTCATGTATGTTGTCATTATTAGACCCCTTTTTAATAGTTCTTTATAACAAAACTTTTTATTGTTTAGTATAGAGTTTGAGGTGGTCTTTTTCCTGCCTTAGTACTGAACCAATTAAAAAATAAAGGATCCACAACAGGAGACCAAAATAGCAGCTGTTTTTGTCCATAGAACTGTTAGGGAATATGGCCTAAAAGAACAGGATAAAGGACTTAGTAACAGTGAGCCCCAGAATCAGGAGTATATAACCATTTAGTCTCAGGCCACTCTAGAGAAGAAAGCAACCATGTGTTCTTCCCTGGTGGCTTATCCTGAAGAGAAAAGTGCAGCATAAGGAGCTAAGCTTTGCTTGCACACATGCTTTTCCTAGGCTTACCCATCAGATAAGTCACACTCAAGTCAGGAGGCAGAAGCTGTAGTGTTACTCTTATGGATGCTGCTGTAGTTGGGAAGTCAAATTCAAAAGAGAGTACATGAAAAGACCTGTCCTCTTTGAAAGGCTTGAGCTTCCTTGAGTGTTGTAAACAGCCCTAGTGGCAGCACCAGAGTTCCAGGAACCCAGCCTTAAGCTGAAGGCTCTTTGATAAGCTCACCCTGTCACACAGAAAATAAAAACTACTGGGGTAGCATTTTTATTCATATGAATGCCTGCATTCATATTTGCAGGGGCTTGATTTTTTTACTGGCCATATTTTTCACTGAAGGGTCTTCCAGAGATATTAGCACACTGCTGCATGCCATATAGTTTGTACCATGCAATCATGGAAGAGTGAATGTTTCTGCTCTCAAGAAGCTTGTAGCCTGCTCCTAAATGCTAAATTGTGCTGTATAGACCATTAATGTTACAGAAATTCAAAGAAATTGGAGATCAGTAAAAACTAGACTAGCCCAAGCAGGATTTAAGGAAAATATAAGCCTCGAGCTGGACTTAGAATGACAGATATGGCTGGGTAAGTGGGACAGTGCAAGAAAAGACTTAATGTGAGGGGGAGAGTTTAGCATCCTTGCCTTCCTTTTGCTGTCCCTTCCCCTAAGTGAAGTGAGAAATAAGATTTTAGGGCCAGAGGAGGCTCAGGTTGTGTGGAACCTTGAAAACAGAACAGAGAACCAGGAACTTGTCACTTGCAACTATTTGTTTAATGTAAGAGTGAATGTTATTGAAATTATTTTGTCAGGGAAGTACTTAGGAATTATTCAAGAAAAGAGAAAAATTGAGAAACAAATGATCTAAGCCTGAGGGAGTGAATACTTAGTCTCAGGGATGCTCTAAGAGTGAGAAATTCAAGAAGAGAAAAATAATCAGGATTTGATTAACTGGAATTGAAGATGTATTAAATGGATGAAGCAGAAACAGACAAAGGTGAATGGACATTCAAGAATGTGCTATTATAACAGTGATAGGGTTTTTTAAAGGAAATTCAGTCTTAGATATGATATAGATCAGACATAAAAACTGAGACCAAGCAGTGCCTGTGTTCTGCAAGAATATGAGCTTATTACATAATTTATTTTTATACATGTGAAAAATTAATCAGAAACATTGGATTTCATTTTGATTAAATTTTATTGCTCTTTATTTTGTTTTAACGTTTTTATTTTATTTCTTCACTCCTTATACATTCTTTCTTTTAAAAAGTAATTTTGATGGATTTTATGGGACCCATAATCTCCCTGTAATATGTTTAATGTTATTTAGTAGTAGGTACCTGATTTTTTGTCCACCTACCATTATTTCCCCCCTCTGCTTTTGTTAATTTCACTCCATGAAATGAAACTCCACTCCATCTCTATACGGTTCTGGTAAGACTTCAGTAAAAACTAGACTAGCCCAAGCAGGATTTAAGGAAAATATAAGCCTTGAGCTGGACTTAGAATGACATATATGTCCCCACATGGCCACAGTAATTGGACAAAGAAGTAAGTGTAAGACCTAAACTGTTCTGCTCAGATTCCTTGTCTCAGAAATTAGAACAGTGAATGAGAACACAAGAAGGTCTACTAACAGGTAGTGCTGAATCATCAGATAAAGGTATTCTAGAAGCTCCACAACCAAACCCTTAGTTCTGGCCTGGTCTCTGGCCTTCCCAGAACTTGAATGTTGGGTCCTCCCTTTGATCCTATGAACTCTTCTGTGTTCTTTCAATAAATTTCCCAAGCCCTTTAAAATAGGGGAGGAGGGGCACTAGTAAGTCTGGGTTTTGCTAATAAAGAGGTATTATAATATGCATCCATTTTACCTTTTTTTCCCCTTTCCTTTTTATTTATTATTGGCATTACTTAGTATTTTTAAAAGAAAATGTGAGTTATGCTAAAATGTGATTTCTGATATTTCTTTCTTGGTATGGATAGGAAAAGTGATTTTCTGTACAGTTTATGACCATAGCTGTATCTTGGTGATAATTTTAACCTAATTTTCCATTCCCTAGTACTGTGTTTAATGTTAACAGAGAGAAATGCCAAAGATGTCAATCTCACTGGAGGAAGTGTTAGCAGAAAATGTGTTAGGAGTTTTTTCATTTGTACTGCCTGTTCCAGGAGTGCCATTTTCATAGATTTTTGTTGTCTTCTTTATTATCAGTTTTTAATATACATTTTTCTACCCAGTAAGAATATTTTTCAGATTATGGACTTGATTTAATATAAAACCATTTAGATTTGATGATTTACATTATATGATCCTGATAACAGTTGAGATCTTTATGATTAAAGATAAAACTATATTTTTTTAGCATACATTTGGGTGGATCACATTTAGGGCTAGATCCAAATATGGTTAATGTTGGAACTTTCATGCCCTCCCTCTTCCCTGAAAAGTGGCATGGTTTTGAGTGGCAGAAGGGATTTAGGAAAAATTTTCTACAGAACATCCTGGAATTGGCATATAAAGATGATGGTCCTTGACACAGTTGATCCTATGACTTTCTTTTAACTAGTGCTATGTAGATCTACAGCAATGTGTCTAATTCATAGACGCAATATTCTTAGCATTGTTTTGTGGTTTGAAGTTAACCTTTAACAATTTTCAAATAACACTCAGAAAAGTAGTTTTATATATGAAAGATCTTATGACCCATCTGGCATCTTAATATAACTTCGGGCTGTGAGAGTTAGTGCTGAGTTGATTTTGTTCTATTCTTTTACTGTATGTGTATGAGTTAGCCCTTTTTGTTGGTTGGTTAGTTCTTTTTTCTTTTTTTTGTTATTTATCTCAAAAATGTTAAGTTTTTGTTTAAAACCTTTCAATCTTGTAGAGGACAATTGGGAAGATTTGATAGAATAATCTTACTTTCATGGTGTTATTGTTAATGATGTCAAAAGAGATTCTATGTTAAAGGGAAATAATTCAATCTTAAGAGAGAGGTACCAGAAAGCTTGTGTCACCACTCGCAAAGAGAATTGATTTCAAAACTAGCCTTACATTCATGCCTCACAAAAAAAATAGAAGACCTATGTTTCAAATGTTAGAACCATACTTGGCATTGACAAATTTTAATAAACTCCTAAAACTACACTGGTTTCTTTCTTTTGTTTTCTTTTTTTCTTCCCTGTAATGAGTGTTGAGCTACGTCCAGTTTATTGCAGTAACCCAGAGCTCAGAATAGCTGTTTGTACTTGCCTGTCAGTGGGGAGTAGACTAGGTCCATGTGACTAAGAAAGCCCAAGGAACCCTTTTTTCACCTACAGATGTTTTAATGTGCTTAACATTATCCAATACTAGCAACTGAGATGGTCTAAATACCACAGCAGGATCTGATTAGCTTTTTCAGATGTTGCCTTTATTTGCTGTTTGCAAAAAAAGCTTAATCCAGTGCTATAGATCAGGCTTCCTGCTGAGCTCTTGGGTAGTTTTCTCTCATTCTTTGTGTTCACAGTGGCAGGCTAAGAAGATTCCTCCTCCTCCTGAATTAAAGCTATAAAGTAGTAACTATAGTAGCAAGGAATAAAGAGAAGGAAGAAACCCCAAGGGAAAAGAGAAGACTGTCTATTCATACTAAATAGTTTCCTTTTCATATACAAAAGAAAAAGGTTTTAATATGAATTTATAAATGCTGACCTCATTGTCTTTTCTAGTCAGTATGTAGCTACTTAGGTTTATTTGGTTTTAGTTGCAACTACTTTCCATAGATGTATACTGTGTTTTTCATTTGTATTTTATTTAATCAAATCAGTATTACAGGAAGAATTTCAGTGGACTAGTCAAAGCATTGACCTCATTCCTTTCAGGGATGATACCTTCTCTACTCATGAGATTTCAAGAACTACGACCCCCATGGGGAGGAAGGAGAGATAACATTATTTATTTCTGTGATATGCTTACCCAAAAAGGGAAATTTGAATTCTGTGTAATTTACCTTGTAATTCACAATAAACTATAATGTTAGAGATGCTTTACCCTGATCTTTAATGGCTTATTATTGGAGCATGGACTTAACTATTTCACTAACATTAATTTAATGCTTGGCAGAAAAAGACCAGTTCTTGCTTTAGAAATTAGTTTGACATTCAGAACATAGTAATTATTGAGTTCAAAAATAGTTTTGCAGATTTAAAAATTTTCCAACAATTTTGGAATGGCATTACTACAATAAAATATTAAACTTTTTTTGCAGAAAAATTATCTATAGGCAAATGGTGATCTATAGTATCATGCTTTATATTTTACTTTTCTTATTTTTAGGTTTTTAGTAGGCATAAGGAATTTTTTTGTGAGCTCCCTGGAAAATCTTAACCATACAGAAAAGATCTTCCTCTTATTTACTAAATACACAAGATGTGATTTGCATTTGAGTGAGCACAAAAAGGAAAGGAACAAGAGTCCCAAACAAATGTTACCTTTTCCAAGTATTCACAAATGATCTTAATTATAACATCTATATTTTATGTGATAAAGTGAGATTGATGTAGATCTTCAGAATGTTTTAACTTAAGTTTTTGATGTTCAGGTAAGTTCATGGTCATTTAATGAAAAGGTCTGGGCTCTACATAAATCAGCCTATATCAGAAAATTTTATGTTAAAGGCAGCTCTTTGCCTTCACTCTTTCAGTTTGTACTGGATTAAAAATGGAGTGTGTGTGTGTGTGTGTGTGTGTGTGTGTGTGTGTTTATCACATAAATAAGTAGTAGGGCAGCTATAGATTCTTTTTTCTTTAATAGGGAAATATTCTCACAATGCCTATGACATTTACATTTTAATAGAATTTTTTCAAGCAGCCCTCAAAAGCAGGTAGCACATAGTATTATAAGTGCTATAATATCAAACAGATATGAATCAGAGATAACAAGCTTCCTCACCTTGGGGACATTTTTGTACACTTTAGACCCTTCAAAAATATCACACAATATTTCTTTTTAGTGTTAATTTATTCTAAACTGAAATTTGAATATTACATCTTATAAATGTTATGAAATCCAAACACTTTCAACAAGTATAATATGTTATATATTAAAACAGTGAAAGATTTTGCTTATAAAATTATATGTGTAACTAGTATCCATAATAAAGAATTTCACACTGCTACTTGACTTAGATAAAAGGGGCCATTTCCATGATTTTAGGTTGAAGTTAAATAGTTTAAATGTATAGTATACATGACTAATTTTACACAAAGGTTTCTCTCTTCTCCCCCCTCACTCCCTCCCTCTCTCTCCCTCTCCCTCTTCCTCCCTCCCCCTCCCAGCTTTATTGTCTTGCAACACATTAGCAAATATTAAAAATACAGATTCCCCACTATTGCCAGGGAAATAGGTTTACTATAACCTTCTGTCTCATTTCACCACTACCTCATTTATTAGAGAAAAGGGTCGCTACAGTAGTTAATTGCTCCTTTGACACACCTTATTTTCTTTATTTCTCAAATAAAAATGAAAAGCTAATAGACTAGTGTATGGCCTCAAGTTTTTGGAAACATGCAACTTTTACTGCTTTAAAATACAATTGGTTTCTTTGTTTCATGCATTAAAAACAAGGAGGAAAAGCTGAAGTCTGCCCAAGCCAGGTGTTTCTTGTTGGCAGCCTGCTCCCTAATGACTCTGCTCTCATAGAGCAGCTGCCTACTAGTCAGTTTTGTATGGCCTATTGTTGCCGAATACCCCTCGTTAATACACATGCTGCCCCAGGCAGACCCAAGAATGACATCAACTTGCTTATCTTAGAAACCTACAAACCTGACGCAGGATTCTGAGGTTGTCTTGCATCTGCCTGGCCAACTAATTGTGAGCTTTCTGGCCTATGATTGGCTGTTACTCCGCTCGGTAATAGGTTAAGCAAAGACATTACCATTCCATCTGTTCAACCATTCATTGTTCTTCTTGCCTGCCTGGAAGTCTGCAGCTAAAATTGTGTTAAGGAGTTACTGCTGAAGCTGCTACAGAAACCAATGTCTTTGTATTTTCCTGCTAACGTGAGTATCTGTGCTACTTAATACCTTGGAAGTTTAACTTTGCTAAAGAGATTATTGATTTGAACTTGTAAAAGATAGAAAAGCACCTCAAATGAAAGCCTATAAATTATTATATAGTGCCAACATACAGAAAATTCAATTCTTTTTGTAAAATGTATCTGTGAATCAGATTTTTACATTTTCATATTATGGAATTTTGCAAATAATTACTTACAGCTTCATGCATGTTTGCAAGGCACTAGACATGGCATGGAATCATATGGAGCTTAAAGACAAGTTATAACAAAGTTCTGATATTTTGATAAACAGTGAATTTAGATTTTATCTTCTTGTCAGATTCTTAACGTTTCTTGAGGAGTTACTGTCAAACCTAAGTGCTGTAAAATGATTCTCACATTTGGTAGATTTTTCCATGTGTTAAGAAGTCTAGCCTAGGGAGATGGATTGACACATGTAGATGTATCAAACAGCTGGTTTTAAATACGATTAAGCATTTCAGTTGCTTTGTCAGCACTTTCAGTATTCATGTACAGCTTTCATTTTCTTATCTCCTACCTTTTTTCCTCCTTTGCATTATTTTCAGATACTAGATTAAAGATGTCATTCCAAGAACTATTGATTTCAAGAGTTCTGTAATGGGGAATGGAGGACAAAGACTTTCATCTATCAGTTAGGAGAGAAAGAAAGAGTATAAAGGGTTAAAAAGAGGTTTTCATTTCTACCACATGCCCTATTGTGTGAACATATGCATAAGTCTATTGAAAGTTTTCAGAAGATGGGCAGGCCACCAGTTGCTGGTCTCCTGCAGTTCCAGTAGACATCTGTTGCCCCAGAGCATTAACCAATCTGTTCAAAGGGACATCCTTCCTTTGTTAGCTAGGGGGATGCAGACAACAGCACTCATTCAAATACAATGGTAATTAAATACACAGAGGCTACAGCAGTAGGTATTTATTACATATTCATTATTTTATTTTTATTGTTCTCATAGTATTACCATTTGGATAACAACCAGAACCCACTTTTATGGCATTGTAACTTTACATTACAAACAAATAAATTGATTTAACAAGTTTATGTTCTAATATTACTGATTAATATGAGGCTTTTTAGAATATTAAATATATATATGGATATATATGTGTGTGTGTATATGTGTGTGTGTGTGTGTGTGTGTGTGTGTGTGTATGGAACCTGGTTTAAGACAAAGTATTATCCAAGTTGTCGAATGAAGTTTCTGAAAATCTCTGCACTAAATGGAGGAATTTCAGTATGTGTGATAAATTTCTAGTGAGTAACCACCATATGATAAACCTGCATTCAGCTATTACAAAGTTTCTTTTTGGTAATTAAAAGAATTAGTTACACTTCATCATCATCTACAAAATTGTCATGATAATTTAGTTCTTTCTCAACAAATACTATTATTTAGTTTTTAGATAGCCTTTAATAAGAAAAATTGAATTTCCAGAACAATATCTGGAGGGAATCCAAATATTTAAAACTGTAGAAATCTGTTTTGGATATTATTTTGTGCCTAATACCTTTTTGTGTTCAAGAATATAGTGTATAGAGGCCAATTATAATAGAGCTCTGATATAAAGTTTAAAAGTAAGCCATGTTTCTTAGAGTTTTGTGATAATTCTGGGAGTGGAGTATAAACTGATCTATGTTGTATGTGAAAACTTTGACTATGCTCCTTCTCCATGAAATAAGGAAAATTATCCTTAGTAATATTGAGTTTTACATAAGTGCTGTTGTTAGATAATTCTTGTTAAATTTAAGATGACTTACATAAACTTGCATTTGAGTAAATGCAGAGCTTAAAAGTAGTTTAGAAATGAGAAAAGTATCTCTTGATTTACATATAATATATTTTGTGATGTTACTAAAGTCTCTTTTTCAAAGTTATATTGGTCATTTTTAAGGCAATAAACAAATATAAAGATCACAAACCATTCTTTGTTCTAAAGTTTCTTAACAATAATTACATTTAAGTTTTAAATATTCCATTATATTAACAAATGCCTATGAAAGTATTTTTAAATCTTTAGCATTTAATTTTTTTACTGAATGATTTTAAATTTTGCCAAATTCTGAAATGTTTTTAAGTTCTATATAAATTAAGAGCAACCTTTTACTAATCATGAGTAGAAAAGCATAACTTGAAGTTTTAAAAATCTGGTCTTTACCAATTGGGTCAATACTAATCAAGTTTTTGAATAAGTGTTTTGTGATGGAGAGTATATATGTGGCTTGTAGGCCTGGAAATTTAACTCATTTTCCCTTACTTTTACTACTTATTTTTAGTCTTTTTGCTTTGCAGGAGCTAAAATCATTTTAACTGCTTATGTAGTACATGAAGGCATTAGATAACTTTTTCTGAGCTTACTAATGAAATCTAGATGATGAAGAGGGGCCTATCAGTACAGAAAAAAGTTCAACCAAAATATTTTTTTTTTGTTACCAAACTAAATTAAATTAAATGTTCATTTTAAAAATTAGGACAAACTTACATTATTATATTAAAATAAAATGTACAAATGCATTGTTCTCAGAGGGTAAACCAGATTTGTTACTTGCATTATGGTGTTAATATATTACAGTAGTTAATAAATCACAGAGTGTAAAGATTTGCTTTCAAAATCTCTTCCTTAAGTACATTGAGTTTTAAGTGGTCTAAATTTTTTTTTTTAAAAATCCCATTTTCCCCCTATCTTTTCATTATAGCCATATAGTAGTACCATTGGTGCTTTTCTAAATATTAGATTGAAGATGAAATAGATTTATATACTTTCAGGGTGGTTAACTTACCATTTAAAAACTTTATAGTAGCTGGTTTTATTTCTTTGAAAGTCAAAAATTATGAAAATCCACTTATCCTTTAAACAAAACTTTTCATTCTAGTGTTCTTCACTGGCTGTATTTTTCATAAGATATTCATTTTGTTTGATATACCAACCCCCCTAAAAATTTTTAAAAACCAACAATACTGTTGCTCAATAAAATAATATTTCCTAGTTCAATTCAGGGGTTTGGTCAGCAAGTCATTATCTTGAAGAATTATCTCACAACAGCACTTATGCAAAACCCAAACTTTTCAGAAGAGATCAAAAATGTTGCCCATTAAATGCACTTCCTGCAGTCAGAGCAGATTGTGGGGTTTACAGAACAATGATGTCGGAGCTTCCAGATTGGTTTGGCAGCTGCATTGTTCTCAGAGGGTAAACCAGACGCACTTAAGTCCCAGTCTCTTTTATAGGCTTTTGTTCATACCAAATTATTCTTTCACTGTGCTAGCATTCATGATGGCATGTTAAAGGAGTGCAGCTTAGCAACCAGCTTCTGGTTGCCAGGCAGCCCAGCTTCCAATAGATTTTCCTTGTTTAAGATACTTTTGGTGGGAGCTCTATGAAGGCCACAGTGTAGATTTTTCTTTTAACTGTATCCCTTTATTAGGATGCTGTTGTGATTTGTTACTTGCATTATGGTGTTAGTATATTACAGTAGTTAATAAATCACAGGGTGTAAAGATTTGCTTTCAAAATCTCTTCCTTAATTCTAAATAATTGGGCTCATGCATATCCATATTAATAGAAAAAATCGAAATGGATACAGCTTTATAATGGAGCAGATGTATACAGAGCTCTTTTAAGGGATATCCTTTTACCAGTTGAATAATCAGGACTGGGAAAGTTTGATGTTGCTTTAAAACTAATGAATGTTCTATTAGTAGAACAGTGATATTAAAAATATCTGTCTTCCTAGAATAAACCCTGAAGAAACTCTTGTAGAAGTGTGTAGGAGTTCTACACTGAGGGAATTTTAAGTGGATTGTAAAGATTCCATGTTCTCTTCTATAGTGTTTACCATAGCTAATAAAATTTTACTTTGTTGAAATACTTGACTCATAAAGTTTATTAGATATGCTTTCAAATTTGTGACTTGTCAGAAAATCACTTTGCATTTTCTTTTAGCATTTATACAGTAGCTCTTTTCTTCTATGCATGTTATGTTGAAGAGTCTTAGAATAAAACGTTTTCCCAGTTTTATTAGGTTATTTAAATAGGTGTTTAATGACAGTCTCAAATTCAGCCACCACTGGCTTGCTAATGTTGCACATGAGCAGAATACTAGAATTACTTTAATCAGTAAACCACTGATGTTGAGATAGTCCATACAGTGAAGCACTGGAGAAAATAACTTTATTTTTCTAACCCATTCCTAATAGAGAAATAGCAATTACCTCCAATAGACTTTAAGGAAAAATAGTAAAACAGCAAAAACCTTGTAATCATTAAAAATATTCCCACAGGGGAAAAAATAGAGGTGATTTTTTAATGAAATGCAAATTACCTATTAATCTGATGCAATACAGTAATATTTTCTGCCATAAAATTCAGGAAATTGAGATAAAATTATTTATTTGATATGCTTAATTATTTGCTAATAACTTTATGTGAAATATTTAATTTCTCTCCTTTCCGTAAATGCACATAGGCTAAAAGAACTCTTTCTTTTTCTGGAATGAAACAGAATGTACAGTATCACTGCCACTTAATAAGAGTAGCATAATGTGAAAAATTATATCTTGTTACCATGTTCAGTATTCACAAAATCATGATTATTAAGGCAAAACCATATTCATCTGTAAGTAGAATATAATTAGCTTTGTAATTATTTAATTCCTTGTTGGCCATTTTATAAAATGTGATCTTTTAATATGCAAATTATTTTGAAATTTCTTTAATTTACATTATTAAGCTTTGTCCAGGTTAATGATAATTTTTCAAGTATGATGAACTAATGTTTTCCTTTCTTTCTACATCGCTTTTTTAAAAAACAATTTTGACAAATTTTTATGAATTAGGATTAGGAAAAACGTACTCAACCTGTGATAACATTTTGAAAACATACTTTTTGATAGTATTCTGTAGGTCATTCTAGAAATATAAGAGGGAAAATTTCTGCCATTATGGTTGAGAAGTATCATGACATAGTGAGAAAAGGATAGGTTTTAGAGTTAGACAAAAACTAAATAAAATATCCAGTTACATTACTAATTTATTGCCTGGGAGAATTACATGGCCTTTCTAATTCATAACCTCTTCATTTGAAAAATGGAGCATGAGAGGTCTTGGCAAGCATGTTATAAGTGATGAGAGGATATAGACAAAATACAAACTAGGTGTTCAGTAGTTTGACAGTTCTTCTCTAACTTCTCCATTAAGACATAAATCAAACAATAAGTATGAAATTTTAAATATTTTACATTTTTCTCTAGGAATACGGGGTACTTTGCATTCAGAAATACAGAAAAAACAGCAAAGTGGAGTCAAGTACACGTAACAGCTTCATGGGCTTGAAGGATCACCTGGGGCATGACCTCGGCCGCCTGTATGTGGAGAACACTGACCCACAGTTAAGTGCCCCCGTACCTTGGCCAATGGTAGAAAAATCAACAATGGATACAGTTAATGCTGGGAAGGAGGAAAAAGAGGTATCTGAAGAGAATGTGAGCTCTGGTGACTCTGAAGAAAGCACAAATTCTGATCATGAGTCAGAACAATTGAGTAGCATTTCAGTAGATCCATGCTTGTTTACCAAGACTCACAGACAATTATGTAGGTCTCCCTGCTTAGAGCCTCACCTACTCAAACACAATGAAATTTTGCAAGACTTTAAACCCGAAGAGTCCCAGACTCCATCCAAGGAAGTGAAGAAACCCCCTGATGTGGTGCGGGAATACCAAACAAAATTGGAATTTGCACTTAAGTTGGGTTATTCTGAAGAACAGGTTCAACTTGTGTTAAACAAACTTGGTACTGATGCTTTAATCAATGACATTTTGGGAGAACTTGTCAAACTTGGAAATAAAAGTGAGGCTGATCAAACAGCTAGTACAATTAACAGTATAATGCGGGAAACGTCTTCCCTGGAATCTCAGAGGTCTGAATCGCCAATGCAAGAAATTGTAACAGATGATGGTGAAAATCTAAGACCAATTGTTATTGATGGCAGCAATGTGGCAATGAGGTAAGTAAAAAAAAAATTACTGAAAATTATTAGTAAACAATCTTTAAAAGTTTATTCTAATTTTGTAGCTATTTCCCTTCTCAGACTCATTCAAGTAAATAATCTTCATTCCAACATTACCTTTAGAAAACATTAGTTTTCTAGCCCTTCTTCAGCCATCCCCTTCTCATTCATTCCTGAATAAAGTCCCTCTTTTCTCAGATATGTCTTTTTCCTTATCTGACTAAGTTGCTATGGCATAAAAAATATTGTACATTATTGGTTTAGTGTTATCACTAGTTTTAAATGAAGAATTTAAGTATGGTGACATTAAATAGTTTGGGAATCTAGTGTACATGAAGTTAAGTGACTGTAAGGGGAACCCCTAATTCTTCTAGAAAGTAGTATTGATTTGGGAACAAATTTAAGCTATATTTTGAAGTTTTTTGTTCAATTCAAGAAATGTAATTCAAAAATAGTTCTCTAGGAATTATGAGGAAATGAAAAGAAAAACTTCTAATGAAGTATTTTAAATGAATCTGAAGGCTTTTTTTTTTCTTTTTTCTTTTTAAGGCAGAGTCTTACTAAGTTGCCCAGGCTGCCCTCAGAATCACAACCCTCCCACCTCAGCCTCCCAAAAGCTAGAATTATAACCAGTAGCTACCACATCAAAATTTAAAGTATATCCAAATTCAATCGATATATTAATTGCCCACAATGTTCAGTACTCTTGAGAATAAAAAGACACATAAAGGCATGAAAAAAGAGAATTTGTTAAACATGTGGGAAACACTGACCCAGTTAAGTACAGCTGTACCATGGCCAAAGGTAGAAAAACTAACAAAGGCATCTGAAGAGAATATGAGCTCTGGTGACTCTGAAGAAAGCACAAATTCTGATCATTGAGTCAGAACAATTAGAATTTCATACATTGTTTCTTAAAATTAGATCTGAGAATATTAACCAAGGAGAACTTAAAAGTGCTGTTCACTGGAAATCAAATGGAAACCACATGTCATTTTTAATTTCCTAGTACCTCATTAAAAAATAAAATGAAATAGTAAAAGTGATTTGAAAAAATATATTTTATTTATTCTAACATAGCTAAATATCATTCCACCATATAGTCAGTTGAAAGTTATTACTGAGACACAGCATAATTTTTTTATATTAAATCTGAAATCTGGTGTATATAGTGCATTTCAGTTTGGAATAGCCACATTTTAAGTGCTTTAGTAGCCACATGTAGCTGTTGACTACTATAATGGACATTGTAGCTCTGAACTTGGAGAATTACTACAGGCGTTCTTCCACATAAACTATAAGGAAAACAGATATGTAGTCCTCCAAACAGTCTTAAGAGGGAAACAGAATTCTTTCTTTCATTTATAAGCAAATTAGATAAACTATTTGCCAAGGCTAAACATTATTCAAACCCAAATATGTCTGACTTCAAAGTCTATATTCTTTATCCTATAGTAAAAGAGAAAAACTGAATTGCAAAGTTCCTAGCCAGATCTTACAAGGCCTTTAATGTTAAACTATAGAGAATTTAACCTTGGCTTCACAATCCAAAAGTAATTGAGGGTTTTTGAGTCGAGAAACATCCTGTATTGATTGGTGCCTTATACTCATAATCTGGCCATGCTGAATAGAAGATTGGAGATCAATTAGAATCCAAGCAACCCTTCCAATGTAGAGATTGACAAATGTCTTAGAGGTACGAATTACACATACGGCTTTGAAAAGTCTTTCAGTTAGATGCTGAAGGTAACATGTCTACAGAATGTTTTTTTTTTTTCCTTGCAATAATCCAGAACTACTAAATGACTACTTTAAAACAATATGAAAGTCCAAAAACCATGAGATTGCTAAAGCAGAGAATATTGAAGAAAGGGTGTGGATCTTTGAGAAACACCTACAACAATAGATATATACCAGAATTACAAGAGCAGTTGTTTAAAAATACACTTAAAGAATATGATTCAGTGCAGTGATGGTAGGTCCAAAATAACTATGTATTTTAAAGTGCCACAGTTATTTCTTCTGTATAGCCTATTCTGAGAACCAGTTAACATTAGAAGAATTTACACACACACACACACACACACACACACACACACACACACACACACAGGTCAGGACATAGAAGAAAGTGATGATTCAGGGAAACAATAGAGTTAGAAAAAATCCTAGTGTTAGAAAAAATTATAATGCTAGAGTAAACCAACAGACATAAAACATGTCATTAAACTGAAAGAGGGAGGAAGCTTTAAGGAGAGAATATCCTGAGTAGTGAAAAAAAATCAGAAGACATGACAGCCAGGAAGTTATTGTCTTCAAGAATGCATATGGTATTAAAGATAGAAGCCCAGTAGCTGAATGTCAAGAAATGAAAGAATAGATCTATACTGTTATTCTAAAAGGTTGACAGAGGAAGAGATGGACAAGAAAAAAGAAGTGTTAGGAAAGAATTTTGTATGGTTTTGTTTTTAAGAATGAAACTATTGCTGGACATGGTGGTGCAAGCCTGTAATCTCAGCAGCTCAGTAGATTGAGGCAGGAGGATTATGAGTTCAAAGCAGCCTCAGCAACTTAAGGAAACCCTGTCTCCAGTTAAGAAATAAAAAAGGGCTGGGGGTGTGGCTCAGTGGTTCAGTTTCCTTGGGTTCAATACCCGGTACCAAAAAGAAAAAGAATAAAAAAAATGAAATTATATAAACAGGAGAACAAGGAGTAGTATAAGAGAGCAATACTGTGAGAGAGGAGTTTAACCCATTTTGCCCCATTATCCTAGATGTGAAACACCTATAAAAACCTAATTATAGTATGTAATATATAATATAATTATGTAGTAGATAGCATAATTATAATGTTAATTAATATAATAACATATAAGCTCTAGATTAGCATTTTCAACCTATTTGAATGCCACTTGTGCCAATTTCACTCACAGAATTGAAAACTTGGGACTTAATGGGTCAATTTTTAAAGTGAAATTATGAAGGAGGAAACAACAAAAAAAATAGCACAAATGCAGAATTTGGCATTGAAGGGAGTAAACTTTTGGATAGACAGAAACAAAACTTTCGAGGGGAAAAACAGTACAAGACTTACAAAAACTGAATTTTTAAGATGGATATCATTCAGATAAATTATGTCATATTGGGCCAGCCTGATGAACTCACCTGACCAAAACCTAGTTCCAAGTAGAAATATTTGATAACTGAGAATTGATATAAAGCTCTAAGCTATGCTTATCTGACAGAATTTCTTCAGGGAAACTTTAGCCCAAAAGTAGATGGCATTATTAAAACATTTCGAACAACCTCTTATGTAATTATGAAAACAACTTCTACTCCCATGTTATTTTGGCTCCATTCTGTGTCCTTTGTTATACAGATAGGACTATGCTGATTCATTTCTTCTTTCCATCATATATTTTAATCTGACACTCAAACTGGAGTGCCTCAGGCATTTCAGGAAAGAAGAAGTTGACAGGAAAATTTTATTAGAACAGCATTATACTCTTAGTCACAATAAAATATTGCACCATGTCCATAATTTTGAAAGTGCCAGAACTCATGAAAATGTATAGTGAACTTTTTACATTATGCCATTTATAAGGTTTACTTAAAGTAATAAAGTCATTTAAAAATATATGTATACTTCAGGTCCCAAATCTTAATGTAACAAAAATACAGAATTTCATGCATTTCATGTTGCATAAATATACTTTTGAAATTAATTTTCTACTTATGATAAGCATAGCAAACCTATATATTCACACATATAAGAATAGATTACATATATAATAATAGGTTATATGTGATATGTAAATCTGGAGTAAGTTTAGAACAAATTACTATTTTATTTCCTTTTCTATCTCCCAAACAGATATATGATAGATTTTATTTTCATTTAAATGCTAACCATAAAATTTATATTCATGAGTCTTTAGATATAAATTAAAAGTTGGAAGGCAGCAGTGTTTTATTACAATTACAAAATAGTATTTTAAAAATATATTTAATTCTCTGCATAGTATCTTGTGTTTCTCAAGTTGTTTAAACTCTCCAGCCTCTGTTTTCAAAGGTATAAAAAAGGAAATTCTTGTTTTGCAACTTTATTAGGGTTACTGATGATTAATACCAAATGCTTGGCATGAAATAGGCACTCAATAACTTATTATTGCATTAAAGAGCTAATCTCCAAATGCAGAATATAGTAACAAATATAACAAAAACTTAGTTAAATGTTAATCAACATTTAACAGGCTTAGTGAGTTAAGAGTCCATCTCATTCTTATGAACTGTAAGTGTGGTATATTCCAATTTTTACTTCAGGTTTGTATCACCAGTGTTTTCAATGATGATTTCTGCAGTGTTATAAAAGAGACTCAGGCTCTTACAGCTAGGTGGACTCCAAAATTGTCCCCAGAATATATACACAGCATAGATCCCAAAATTGCAGGGATCTTATATTGCCTTAGGGAACATGCTTGTCATGGGTATCACATATTAATGTCATTCATTCATTCTTCATTCATTCATTCATTCATTTATTAGGTACTGGGGATTGAACCCAGGGGCACTTAAGCACTGAGCCACATCCCCAGCTCTTTTTCTATTTTATTTAGAGAAAGGTTCTCACTAAGTTGCTTAGGGCCTGGCTAAATTGCTGAAGCTGGCTTTGAACTCCGTGAGCCTCCTAACTTATCCTCCCAGGCCACAGCCCTGGGATTACAGGCATGCACCATCACGCTGGGCTCTTAGTGTCTTTTTAAAAATGTGTCACACTGGTAAACTGATAGTTTTTTAAATAAGCAATTCACCAAAAATTGACAATACCTGAAATTTGGTCTAGCATATTTGTGATAGCCAATTTACTGCTTGATATAGAATCAGCAAGGATATAATTGTGCAAAACTAGAAAAGAGAGTAAGCTATTTAGATAAAGCCCTAAACTTACATATAAAATGTTGGGAATTTAAGAAGTGCTTGGGTTTCTGAAATATGGAACAGAATAGAATTTATACTTAGTGTGGAGGTAGACTAACAAATTCTGACAAAGGCAGCAGCTAATTTGAATTCCTAAAAGAAAAAAAAAAAAAGAACTTCATTAATTTGGCTGATAGACTCTCTTCCTTAAATAAGTCTCCTTCCTTAATAGGGCAGATTCTTTATGCAATAGATATGCCATGAACTTTGTACTTCTGATAAAGGCACAGAAGCAAAACATGATAAATAGTTATCATATTGCCAAAATTAAATTCTTCATGATATTGTGATTATTTCCTCCAGGTAGCTTCACAGCTCTTCAAAAATCTGATTCCAACAGTGGAATATAGAATTAGTCTCTACCCAAATGTACTCATTAGTTTAAATTTCATATATTTTCTTTTAAAAATCCAGTGCTTTTAAAATTTCCCTATGGTTTTAGGTTTATGACTTGTCATGTCATTAAGAAAGTGCCATCTAGTGAGCCGTCAGGGGTGGGTGGGAATACAAATTGATGTTAAAGCCCTTTAATCCTAAGTGTTTGATTTCTTCAATATGCATCCATGACCTAGTCATCTGATTGCATTAAAATTAACTAAATCTTCATATTCTACTTCAACTTCTTCCAAGTTTTATGTAAAATAAGAATGGGGATAAGAAAAAAACAGAGCGTCATTACTACCTACACATTTGTGGTGGAAATACAAATTCTCTAGTTGAATTTTGGAAAGGAAACTGGGTACACTATTCTTCTACTCTTTTTTTTTTTGTGTGTGTGTGTGTCTCGTGGTGCTGGGATTGAACCTAGGGCCTTGTATTTGCGAGGCAAGCACTCTACCAACTGAGCTATATCCCTAGCTCCTTCTTCTACTGTTGATTTGAGAAAGCAACTATCCCACCTCTATCATTGCAAAGTTTCCATCTTGATCTGTGAACCTTGGTTTCTTGGGTTAGATTAAGTCTCCTGACTATCAGTAGGCCTTCTTGGTGCATGTTTGTGCAGAGTATTAGAATAAATATTTCATTTGCTAATAATTTCATGTGACTATTTTTGGCTGATAGGATCTATGCTTATATTACCTCTCTAAGTAATAGAGAACCACCAGAAGGATTTAATCAAGAGTGGCATAGAAAAAATTGTTTTTAGGAAAGATCATTTTTAGAGAAATTTAGAGCATGGATTTGATCAGTAAGACTGGAGAAATGAAGACCTAGTTGAAATATATATACAAAGTTTAAAAATAGTAGACAATTCCTGAAAAAAGGTGCCCTGAGAATATGATTACTTTAGTATACCAGTGAAATGGCATAGAATAGAGAAATAGACCAGCCATTTGCCTGACAGTTTAGCCCCTAAAAAAGACTCATGTGGGAGCTGGTGTTAATATAAATCTACAAATCAACTGGGATGTAGAAAAGCATTTTGGGTGAATCATTGAAGTAATTTTCTTAAGGTTTGAACATAAATCAGATAAAAGTTTTTAAAGTCAGAATATGACAAAGAATATGCAGAAGTTGTAATAGCTTTCCTTCATATCAAAAATAGTGATCTAAGTAAGCCCACATATTTATAAAATACAGAATTTAGAAATCTGTACAATTAGGATTTAAGCTTCTGATTCATCTTTTAAAAAGTACAAAGCCTTTCATGTACTTAATCTTCTTTGTGAAGTTACATGAACTTGAGAACTCTTTAATTTAAATATAAAAATTTAAGGCCATCTTGCCTACTTTCTAAAATTTACCTTTGTTTGGTTAGCTTACTAAGTACAGCACTGACATTTGGTTGGTTTACTAAGTACAGCACTGACTTCTAGTGAATAAAATCAACCCACACACCTAGTCCAAGTATTTGGTCTAAACTATAGGAGAAAATAAAATTGCTAGATTTTATTCAAATTTGTTTTTGGCTTCCTGAACAAAACTATATCAAAATTAAGTGCAGTATACCTGCATGACCCAGTATAGCAACCACTAACTATATGTGATTAATGAATTCCTGATGAAATTTGTAAAATACATACCAAATTTTAAGTATTTAGCACAAAAATAAACAATTAACTTTTATGTTGATTACATGTTAAAATAATTTGATGTTAAGTGAAATATATATTAAAATTAATTTCAGCTGCTTTTTTATTTTTTAGTAATGTGCTTTGCTAAGTAACTTAAAATTACATACATATATGGTTCATATTATGTATATCTTTCATTGTAGTGATTTTTAAATATTTTTTTTTAGTTGTAGTTGGCCACAATACCTTTATTTTACTTATTTATTTTTATGTAGTGCTGAGGATCGAACCCAGTGCCTCACACATGCTAGGAGAGCACTCTACCACTGAGCCACAACCCCAACCCCTCATTGTAATAATTTTTGAGCCCAAATTTACTACAAGTAGCATTAATTAAAGGACAGTTTAATTCTCTATACGTGAGTGTCACAGGTATTACTTACATGTTAGCACTGCCCCATTTCTCTTACTATTTTTAAAGAAAATCTTTAGAGGCTATGAATAGAATCAAAACTAGTTTTTCCTTTTGTTGTTTAATTATTTCAGTGTGGAGTCTGACAAAGACAATATTAGTTACATTTTATTACACCCCTTTACAACTTGTTTAAGTACATAATTCTGGTTGTCATCAGTATCACTTATAAAATGCTTATTTAAATTTTAATCAAGGAAACCATTACCTTAGTAATCCTATTACATATAAATAACGTTCATCACAGTAGTGTTACCAATAATAAGAAATGGGAAAACATAATCAGAGTCCATGTTTTCTACTTTTGTTAATAAGATATTTTTATTAACAATAAAAATGCTCAGCAGATGTTTTTCCTTGCCATTGTTAGGCCAGTGACCCACTTGGATCTGGGTGAAGAAAAATCTGTGCCATACCATGGAATTTCTGTTTCGAACATAACTTGATAAACATTGATTTAAATTATCTATAATGACATGGATTTACTGTTCTGATGGTCTGTTTAATGTTTAGCATCCTAAGAACTAGATTTAACTTCACAGTGATCTTGGTATATTGGATAAGTTATCAGAGACAATAAAGTTGAATAGATGTAGGAGCAACAAAGTAGGCATGCCTAAATAAGTAAATGAATGGCTTCAATTCCAGAGAAAATACTCTAGATGCCTATGAGTCAGCAACATGGAAGTTAAGTATAGGTTCTCAAATACAGTGTGAATTACAATGATAGAAAATAAAATGTTCTCATATTTCCATATCTCCATTTCAAAGGTAGTAGCCAGCTTGCTGCACCCTTTCTACTTGCTTAAGGCATATAGGATAGATGTAAGAGAATTTCTTTTTAAAAATTATTAAACATTGAAAAATGCATTTATGAATGTCTTAAAACCATGTTTCAAAGAGTTCTTTAAAACCAAAATCTGTTTTATATGCAAAATGGTTTTTATATTATCAGACCTAAAAACTGAAGAAAAATAATAATTCACCAAATATTTGAAGAACATGTATGCTTTATATTAATGCTTTGGTATTCATTAAATACTTGTTAATATTATATTACTATCATTTTATCAATTGCATTCAGTGTACCCTTTCCCTATTTTTTAAATTTTTTTATTTATTTTTGAGATGGGGTCTTGCTAAGTTGCTGAGGCTGGCCTTGAGCTTCTGATCCTCCTGCCTCAGCCTCCCTAGTTGCTGCAATTACAAGCATGCACCACTATGCATTACTATTTCCAGCTGCTGTAACTTTCCTTAATTGTTTATATCTGAGCTTGAAGAACTTTGTTTCCAAAATTTCAAAAATGGTTTTCTAGTTTAAACTGACACTTTTTACCTTTATATGTTTCATTCTAGGCACTTTACTGACAAACCCTGCTACTTGTGTCATTATCATGATAGGTGGCTTAATATAATGACCTATTAAATCTTTGAAGTTTTATAGTTATAATTCATTCTCCAGTGGACAATATCATTGTAGAGGTAAATTTTAGACTATATCAAACTTATAGATCAAATTTTTATTTAAATAGGTAAAATATAGAGAGGTTTATTAAAAAGAAGTTTGTTGTCTTTTTTTTTTTTTTTTTTTTTGTATTTTTATTTAGAGACAGGGTCTCACTGAGTTGCTAAGTGCCTCGCCATTGCTGAGGCTGGCTTTGAACTCGCGATCCTCCTGCCTCAGCCTCCCAAAGTGCTGGGATTACAGGTGTGCGCCACCGCGCCCGGCTGTTTGTTGTCTTTTTAAGTCTGCAGACTACCTTAATCTTTTGTTGGTTTCTTTTGAAAACTGAAACTGTTTAGCGATCTCCACACATCAACCATATTGCCCTACAAGGTAGTTTACTCTAGTGAAAGTAAAGCTATTAAACAAAGATTTATTTTATTGGTTTCATTTTTATTCCAAACTAAGCATTTTACTGTTTTCTAAACATTAGGAAATAATGTTTCTTAATGTTCAGTTATTGAGGCCTTCTGTATATTGGATACTTTGTTAGGTTTTTTTATGTATATTACTTTGTTCAGTTCTCACAGTCCTATAAGGCAGATGGGATTATCCTTATTTTGAATATGAGAAATAGAGGTTTGGGTAAGAACTTGCCTAAAATCATACAGAAAAGTGGTAAAGAAAAGACTTAAACTAATAATTAAATTACATAATGTCTAATTCTAGAGACTATGTTATTTTCACTGTCAGTCTACTCTTGAAAAGCCATCTCTTTTTCAAATATTAAAATATGCTGTTCTAGATAAAATTTTTTAAATTAGGTTATAGATGCTGTGAAAATGACTTAATTTTTTTAGGAATAGCTTTTATTTGATCATATAAATAAAATTATGTAAATTTTAGAAAATAAAGAAGCAAAAAATCACCTAAAATTTCCAAAGCTCTTTACAAACATTATATGGAAACTAATTAAATGAAATTTGATGAAAAAAAGATAATTGATAAGAGACACCTTTGTTCCCCCCTACACCCTCACCGCCACCAAGGCCACATAAAATATTAAAAAGAGGCAGTCTCCTTTAATAGATGCCTTCATTCCTTTTTTAGGTTTCTCCATGTTTTTCAGTTTTTCTTCACATCTACTACTAGAAGATAACAGTTTTAATTCTAAGATAACACTTCCTATCCTACAATTCACCTAGTTAATGATATCTGTATGTATTACTAAATAAAATGTAATACGTGAAATTACATTTTCTAGGTAAGGCAGAAAGAGTGCTTGGCCCAGCTTCCCCCTCTTCTAGATCCCAGAATGAGACAAATAGCATTAAAATATGTGGTTCCTTGAATTTTTCTCAGTATTACCAAATGCACCTTTATAATCTGTTAACCATTGTAGGTGGCTAGTATGTTGACATTAATAAGCAAGCATACTTTAATTCTATAGTGGCAGTTATTTATGGTCTTACAGGAGATAGCAAATATTATTTTATTTATACTTATTATGAAATAGCCTTTCTCTTCAGGACAGAAAAGTAGAATTTATATGCTTTTTAGATATATTACAGTAGTCAATATGAATAAATTAAAGATAATCCTGTTAGATTCTGAGAAAAAAAATGAACTTGGAAAATAATAAAAAGCTAATTAAGAATGTTTGCCAAGATAATATGTGTTCATTTTAGCTCCCCTTAATTTCCAGTTTTCCAGGTCATGAGGAGATGAGCATATGTCTGAAACTGTGAGTAGCCATCCCTGAATAGAAGTAACCGGGCTCTAGTTAACCCAGTTCAAAGTTTAGTAGTCCTTGTCACAGCTTAGTCTGCAGATTAATTTCACCTTACTATCCTGCCTGAGTTCTACAATGAAATACAGAAATTTCTTTGGGAAGTTGTAATGACTCAAATTAATGATTCATGATAAATGTGATATTGTAGTTACTATTAATGTTAGAAAGCCTGTTTTCTTCAAAATTTGGCCCATAGCATGAAGGTATTCCATATACACACCCCAGCTTATACTGTCAGTATAAAAGAGCACATATTCGCCAACTTCCACCTCGAAGCACCTTGTTTCTCAGAAGCCCCTTGTTTCTCAGAAGCTCCAAAAATACTCTTCCTGGAGTACATTGTATGGTAGTAGTTTATACAGCAGGTCTTTTTCCCACAAATTAAGGACAAGAGAGAGGCATGCTCTTCTAACAGGTTCCTATTTGCTCAGGAACCTCAGAGGAGAAAGTACAAGTAAAAGGTTGTCAAGAGAAACTCACAGATTATGTTTCTGGCCAGAATTAGACAAGAAAGGTTAGCAGAAACTGCAAAATCTATGACTCTAGTATTCACAAAAAGACAAAGATCAAGGCAGGAAACACAGTCAAATATATGAGGTTCTTTCATTCCCAGCTTTGAGACTCCTCCATTATTACCAGTTTTGCTCTTTAGTTTGTACCATTTGCTAGCTACTTCCTGTCCTATTTCCTGAGGGGAAGAGTCTCCTGGAGGAGTGTAAGCTACCTGGTACCGAAAACCGGGAGGAAAACTCTCGGAGGCAGAGTAAAGCTTTTACTACTTTTACTTCTACTTTCTTAGAGAGAGCTTAGAGAGGGAAAGAAAGATTTTTAGAGAGAAAGATTAAAGCGAGCTTTTAGCTTAGAGAAAGATTAGAGCTTCTTTCTTCTCTCTTCTTTCTTCCTTCTTCTTTCTTCTGTCTTCTGTCTTCCTTGGGAGCCTCGGCCTAACTCTGACCAGTCATTACTTCTTCTATCTGGTTTCTCTTCTGTAACCGCTCTGCCTACGTTCTGGCCGCTCTGATTCTTCTGACCGACCAAGTGACTGCCCGACTGACTGAATTCTCCGTTCTCCTAACTCGGACCGCTTTCACCCGGTTATATACCTTCAGCTTTGCGGGTGCCTACAGGTGCGTCACATACATATCAGGTGGAACTTATGGCTTCCAGCTAGCTGCAACAGCCCTTCCTAATTAGGGCTCCTTCAGAGGAGTGGTAAAGCTTTATAGTTGGGTTGCATCTCTTGCATCCTCCTCAGTCTTTTACCATTTCTTTTCCCAACGTCCTGGCTTCCAACAGTAGTGACCTTTTGACTTTTCATTAAGAGGTCTTCTCTCTTAAAAGAAGCAGGTCTTTGAAGAGAGAAGAACTTGGTAGCCCCCAAAAAGGATTTGCTCTCTTTGTACATAATTTTAAGTGGGCAGGTAAAATTGTAGTCTTAAGTTTCTTTTTTGTCTTCTTTATCTTTATTAAGTTTCTTTTTGTCTTCCCACCTTTATCTCCAGTTTTTCTCCCAAACTGGATTGCTGTTGCCAATACCTTAAAACATGTCTGTCATTACCATCTAAAATACCTCTCCTCCATTTATACTTTTATTCCCAGTAATAAGACCTCCACAGAAGTGGAGAAGACCGAATCTATTCTAATTTGCTCTAAATCCATCCTCATTAATTTAGAAAATGCCTCAATGAGCAACTGATGGAAAATCTATGCGAGACTTATCCAATAGCAGGAGTGCAACTTCTCCCCAGATAACCTCTTGCAGAAAGATTTCACTGCCATCTATAGTGACTCAAAATGAGTTTGAAAGGCATGAGGAGCAGCCAGAGGTGCTGGAGAAGGTAGTTGGCTTCCTGCAGCCATGGCACAGCTATATGAGGGGGGTTATCATTTTCTCCGGTCATGCCTGTTCCTCTAGTTAGGCTGTCAATCAGATGCAACACTCCATGCAGCAGCCAGTACACATTCTCACATGTAAAGTAAAAATATGCCAAAGGCCCCTTGGCAGATTTTTGCAGATCTTTCCAGAGACTGGAAAATAATGTTTTAAGATGGGTAACTGATATTACCCATCTGAGAAACAGGGCCTATGTACCCTTACCACATTATATGGTATCCCTGAATAGTCCTGGATGGCTCATAAAAGGTAATTGAATCACTGGAACTTCAAAGAGTTAGAGCTGGTGTTCTTCACAACTAGATGAAAAATAAGTTTGTTTTTATGGCACTGTAGTTTCAGGCTCCTTTAACTGTTTGATATCCTGACTTTTGTTTTCCTTTTTGTCCAAGTTACCAGGGCAACCACTTGCCAACGTAGGGCCTTAATTCTAGGACAGTCTCTTATCCACATTTTTAAACTCCTTGTTCCTTCCTCTTCATCATTTCTACTTCCCTAGCTATGTTTTTCATTTTGGGTTCAAAGGAGTCTTGGAGATTAAATTCATATTAGAATATTCTAATAAGACTGCAGTTTTCCTTCTTCAAGGGGAAAGTTACTCCCAGACACTTTACCCATTGGAAACCATCCATCCATCC
Organism: Tamias sibiricus; assembly: GCA_025594165.1. NCBI lineage: Eukaryota > Metazoa > Chordata > Mammalia > Rodentia > Sciuridae > Tamias > Tamias sibiricus. Next base: position 103,803,216 of record CM046657.1, read on the forward strand.
AAAAGTTCATCGCCTCACTTTTCAAGGTCCTAGATTGATACTAAGAAGGGTAACAAAGTAGAAGCAGCATAGAAGGGCAGATAACTTAATCTCCTCTTAGTTTGTTCCTCCATTTTCCTAATTTATTTTGTAGATGTTCAGTTTATTCTTTCTTTTATTTCCTGAGAAATAAAATAGATGCAGAGATGTCACTAATTCTTTTGAGTAGAGTTTTTCTAAGAATCTTTGTAAATACACGAAATTTTCTACTTCTCTGGCCATTGCAAAGTGGTGTTTTTATAAGTGTACCTGTCCCGAACAGCAGAGTAAAATAAGCCTTTTTTTTTTTTTTTTTTAAGAAAGGGACCTGCTGATAATATTCTGAACTTCTCATATTTTTCTGCTATTGCATCAGTGTCAAGTCAGATGGGATCTTCAAGCTCATATTGCCCATTTTGATCAACGGTAACTCAAAATTTAGAATTTCCTCAGGAACCCTATCCCACTAAGCCAAAACAGTTGGAGGGAAACTTTTTAGCATATATTCAGGGTCTCCTACCTAATTCAAGGTGACCACAATGTCCTCCAACAAAATCACCCAACAGAAGAACTTACTTAGGATTTACCAACCATCCTTATTGCTAAATATTTAGATTAAAAAAAGAAATTGATATTCAGAGGAATATACAAATTCATAAATATAATATTAGCTAATTTCATTACTCAGGGGAAAAAAAATCCCTGAGCACATGCAGATAGCCCATAAGTGGCTACAGAGTTATAGTGAATTTCATGCTTATATGGAATTAAAGCTAGGGTTCTTTTTTAATAAATATCCAACAGATAGTTAATTGCATCAGTAACATTGTATTTGGACATCCTGTTTTTCATAATTTTTGTCAAACTTAATTCTTGTCATTTTTTCATCAGTACCTCCTATAGTTGTCCCTTTTATTGTATTAACACATATCATTAGTCACATCTTTCAACATGCCTCAGTAAGATTTAAGTTCAGTCTCCCAAAAACCTTTCCTGATATGTCCAAGTCCCATCTGCAATTCAGAGCCACCTGGTGGTTGTCTGCTTAGACTTAAATCTTAGTAGGAATAATTCTGGGTCTTGTTGTTTAACAGGGACTTCCAAGATAATAACAGCCATTTTAGGAATTTCTTAGTTAACATTTAATTTTTTTCCCTGATCAGGGAAGATTGGCAGTGAAAAGCCTGGAGACTCAGGGACCTACCCCTCCTGCATGCCTTTCCCTTCCTTTAGTAGTGAGGAACATTTGCCTATACCATGTAAAATCTAAGGCTGGGCAGAGGATGAAAGCCAATGCCTAATTGCTTTGAATCTAATTTTAGGTTACTGTGGAGTTTTACTAAACCTGGATGTAGAATTACTATGTTTTGGAGAAAGCACGCCTTCAACTTTATAAAGTATTGCCAAATTGCTCTCCCAAATAGTTACATCAATTTATACTCCCACCTGTACAGTATGAGTTCCTACTTTCACACATTCTTGGCAACATCTGGTGTTTGCAGACTTTATTTTTACCAATCTGATGGGTGTGAAGGAGTGTCTCATTTTGACTTTAATTTGCATTTTTCCACTATTGAACATCTTTTCATGTGTTTATTGGTCATTTGGGTTTCCTATTCTGTGAACTGACTGTTCATATCTTTGCATTCAAAAAAATAAAAAAAACTGGGTTACCCTTTTTGATATAAAAGAATATTGAATATATTCTAACTATTAGAATTTTGATTGTTCCTACAAATTGCAAGTCTCTTTTTCCAATATGACTTTCCTTTTAAATTATGGAGTATTGGGTAAAGAACTTTTATATATTCAAAGGTATGATAGTATGTGGTTGTTTGTCTTATTTAAGTACTTCCCTATCCTACTGTGAATGTCTCTTGTCATTCAAAAATTTTTACAATGTTTCTTTTCATATCTAAATCTTAGATCTGCCTACAACTTACATTTTGCATATGGAAAGAATTAAAAGTACAGTTTTATTTTTTTCCATATGAATAGCCAGTTGCCCTACTATCATTGGTTCAATAGTCCATCTTTTTCTAATCTTAATTTGTAACATCACCTTATTGTTTTTCCATATCAATTTTAGGATCAGCTTCTCGAGTTCTATGAAAAATTCTCTCTGTAATTTGTTTGGTATTTCAACATACTTTTATGTGTTAACTTAGTAATAGTTGTCTTCTTTATAAATTGGGTCTTACAGCTGCTGAAAATGTTATATTGTTTCTTTTATTTAGTTTTTGTGTTCTTTAATTCAGGTTTCTAATTTTCATTTTCTCTATAAAGTTTTTTATGTTTAGCTTTCATTACTATTATAAATTAGATCCTTTTTTAAAGTTAAAATTTTAAATTGCTTTTATTAGAACCTCATGTTTACAACATAGTAACATATTCTGGTCAAAGGATATTATGTATGATTCAAATTCCTGATACCTATTGAAATCTGTTTTATGGCCTGGTAGATAGCTAATTTTATGAAGCTTTGATATACTCACAAAAAGATTTTCTATTCCCTGAGTTTGTGCAGGATTGTATATGTCCATTAGATCAAGTTTGTAATTGATTGTTCCTATTATCTATATTCTTATTTAATGTTTTCTGCTTCACCTGTCATCTAGTATGATTGTGAATTTGTTAATTTCTTCTAGTAATCCTGTGAACTTTTGCCTTATTAACACAGATTATGAGTTCATAATTACCATAGTTGCCTGTGAATTATTCCTATTTTACTATTATATAATAGCTTTTTTATCCCTAGAAATGTATTTGCCTTAAACTATGTACTTTTCCCTGGTATTGATAGAGCTGTATGAGTTTACTTTGGTTTATGGTCTGCCTAGTGTGGAAGTTAAGAATGCGTTCAACTGCAAATAACAGAAAGTTGCACTACAGTTGCTTAAACAAATGCGGAATTATTTTTTCTCATATAGATTGACCATAGATTTGGGCCCATCTGCTCAGAAACCCATGCTCTTTTTATGTTTCTATTTACCACCTTTCATTCTCATTCATTCCTTTTCTCTCCCTATGAGGTTTTGTGGAGGGTGAGGAGAGGATAATGAGGACAAAATTATCAGAATTGATCCAGTTTCCTATTGTCACATCTATAGAATTTGTGCCCCATAATTGTAAATGGTCTGCTGTCTCATACATTTTATGAAAGTTCTTTAATTAGAAGATGGAATCTTCTATTTGTACAGTGAGTAAATGTGACAGTTACCCTTATTGAATGAAATCGCCAGGAAGAAATTGCTTATGCATGCCTGTCTTTAGAGGCAGAAACAAATTGTCAACTCTCAGTAAAACAAATATCATTGTTTTACTAGCAAAGCATAGATTTCAAAACAATAATGCAAAGCAAAAGTATAGTAAAGTTTTAGCATGTTCAGTATTTGGGAATACTTGCTCTAAGTGCTCTCTGAAGAGATACCTTCATTTTCTATAGTTTTTCAGAGACCCGTTAAATTTCAGGATTTTCCATGAAACCAAACATTACTTTGTACCTCTAGCTGAGGCATTTGCAGGCTATAGGCAGCCCTTCTTACCTAGAAAATGTGACCTCACACTATCCCTTTCCTTATGCCATTCTCTGAAACTTCAGTGCATCTGATTTCACCTCTAATCTTGCCCTGAACCATTAAGACATGTCTGTGAAACCATGAACAATTTCTTGTGTTTACATTTGTAATCTTTAACATCTGTGAAACAGGTGAATCAATTTTTGTTTTGTACTAAAAATGATCACAATATGTTAGTGGTTCTAGGGTTTCCTAATGTTTGATTTCTATTAAAAGTTAACAGAAACATTTACCTACATAATTTCATTCAGCCTTTCTTTGTCCCCAAAAGAAAATATGTAAGAAAGGGAGCTCTCAGAGTTTAAACTGTAAAGAATGCAGTTAATACATTCAAAGCCGAAACTTTTATTTAAAATGATTTAAATAAGTGTTATTATTAATTATTTGGTTAATGTATATAAGTAGAACCTCGTGCTAGATAAATTTTTGAATGACTACATCCTGAGTTGGGCATTTTCTTTTAGACACTGAGACTGCTAATCCAATTTTGAATGCCTTTTGACATCAATAATCCTTGTCCAACACAATATTGTTGAACAGAAACTAGGTATCTTTTCATTGCAGGATATAGAAAGTGTTTATTGTATAAGATTAAGCATTGTGAACATGTTTTTCCTTTCGGTGACTATGTGGTGTTATTTTACATTGGTCACTAAAAATCTTTGTGCATGACTTAGTCATTAGATTGAAATATACACATAAGAACTGTTAAAAAGGAAAAGTTTTTAGAAACTCATCAAGTATTCCATTTTACTGTTTAACATTTTTACATTTGATTAAATTTTTTCTGTGGTTGAAGCCTTTTCTTGTTCTCTATCAAAAAGAACTTGTATCTTTTTGACTAGTTAATCTTTATAACTTTACATTTAAAAACTTATTTTTCTTTAGTTTCTATGCAACAGTCACTTCAATTTTCTAATTTTTTTTCTCACCGATCTTGACTCTTCAACTAAGTTATCTTAATTTTTCTGAGATATGCAACTTCACCTTAATTACTTTTTTCCTTTTCTTTTTTTATTTTTATTTTTTTATTTTTTTTTATTTTTTTTGGTGCTGGGGATTGAACTCAGGGGCAGTTAACCACTGAGCCACACCCCTAGCCCTATCCCAACCCTATTTTGTATTTTATTTAGAGACAGGGTCTCACAGAGTTGCTTAGTGCCTTGCTTTTGCTGAGGCTGGCTTCGAACTCATAATCCTCCTGCCCCAGCTTCCAAACTGCTGGGATTATAGGCATGTTCCATTGAGCTCGGCCTTCACCTTAACTTTCAAATCTCATATTGCTATTATTATTATGTAATTGTTTCTGTTTATAAACTTGAACTAATTAAATTGAACTTAGGTTTTGTTGTGTTTTAAGTGTTCTGAAATAATCTTTCAGCCATGGAAACAAAGAAGTATTTTCCTGCAGAGGAATAAAATTGGCAGTGGATTGGTTTTTGGAAAGAGGCCATAAAGATATTACAGTTTTTGTTCCTGCTTGGAGAAAAGAGCAATCCCGACCTGATGCTCTCATTACAGGTAAGCTAAGCTCGTTACAGGTAGCTATTTGTTCTTAGCTTCTGTATAATACCTATGTAGATACCTGGCATGCTCAGGTATTTTTAATCCACTTCTGTTTATTCTATATGATTGCAGTTTTCTTGTGTGAGACATTGAAGTTAATTTCAAGTTTGAAAATTATCTAATTGAACACTAATCTTCACTATGTAAGTTAAGGTTCTTTGTTTCATTTATATAGAAACTTTGACTTCAGCTTTACAAAAATTTTTTATAAAATTTTATAAAATTCTGACTTTTTAAAAATATTTTTTAGTTGTCAATGGACCTTTATTTTTATTTTATTTATTTTTTTTATATGCAGTGCTAAGAATTGAACCCAGTGCCTCACAAATGCTAGGCAAGCACTCCACCACTGAGCCAAAACCCCAGCCCCTAAAATTCTGACTTCTAGAGATATGCTGAGACAAGAAGCCTGCTCTAAGCTTTGCCATTTACTAGCAACAGAACTTTGAGCAACATGCTAATCCTCTGGACCACACTTTTCTCATACACTATAAGAAATTAGACTAGGTGGTGGTCAAGTTCTAATGGTTACAAGTTAAAAAAGACCTCTAAGACCAGGGAATATGCTTTCTGGTCAAGAAGAAAATGACCAGTCCCAATAAACTATTTATATTCATATTATGCATTAGTTCATAATTTTTAAATGTATGAGTTTCAGGTAGAGATGTCCTCTGTAACTGTTAATTGTTATTGAATACTTTACTTAGTTTCAGTGACTTACCTCAGCGTCCAACCCTTCCTGTCCTTTTCTCCACCTCTAATATTAACAAAATCTGTGAGGCACCTCTGAAGGAAACCACAAAACTTTTCATATCAACAAATGACTGCCTATCATATACACAAGGGGTAGATTATTTTAAACATTCTTTTTTTTTTTTTTTTTTTTTTGTGGTACTGGGGATTGAATTCAGGGATACTCGACCACTGGGCCACACCCCCAGCCCTATTTTGTATTTTATTAGAGACAGGGTCTCACTGAGTTGCTAAGTGCCTCGCCATTGCTGAGGCTGGCTTTGAACTCATGATCCTCCTGTCTCAGCCTCCCAAAGTGCTGGAATTACAGGCGTGCGCCACCGCGTCCGGCTAAACATTCTTTTTATTTGCAATTATTAAATCATTGTTAAAGTATGACAAAATGTATAGGCAGTCAAGGATGAAGTCCAAAGCCATGGACTCACATAAAAATGTAAAGTTGAGAGCTGGCATAATTCAGCCAAAAGTACCAGATGTTGAAATAACTCTTTGGAAAAAAAAACATACTTGTTTAGATTCTTATCTTATGCCCTATAACAATAAATTTCAGATAGTTGAAGAGGTAACTGTCAAAAATTAAACCATCAAAGACTGAAAGTAGTCTTTGAGTAGGAGAAGGCCTTTCTAAATTTAAAAATTTTAGAAGTAATTATGAAGGAAAAGATAGATGTAATTACAACAAAAATGTAAGCTTCTGCTTTTGCAGAAACTTTCTTAAAAATAAGTACTCATCAATTACATAACAAAAACTACAATAAATAATTAATGTTCTTAACATAAAATGCTCATACAGTTCTGTTACAAATGCATAAACAGTTGATAAGTTTAAATTGTGCATTGTTCTGATTAGTGTGATGAAATCTCATGCTGTCCTGCTCCATCCTGTCCAGAACATGAATCACTTCCCATTTTTCAGCATATCTACACTGCCTGTGCTGCCTGCCCATTTCTTACTTGGTAGCCTTCTTGGCTTATCAAATTGACTGTTAAAGTGTTTATGTATAAATAACCCTTATTTTTTTTTTTTAATAAAGTCCTAAAGGTCAAGAGTTTTGCTGCCAATTTGGGTATGCCAAAGAGAAGCTGTAAAGTACTTTCTCTAAGTGAAAAGGTGAAAGTTCTTGACTGAATAATATGCTGAGGTTACTAAGATCTATAGTACAATAAAATATTTTGAGAAAGACCAAACAGTATATTGTTATAGTTATTCTATTTAATTATTAATTATTAATCTTCACTGTGCCTAATATATAAACTGAACTTTGTGAGAATGTATATACAGAAAAAAGCAGAATATAGAGGTTTCAGTACTATCTGTGGTTCCAGACATCCACTAGGCGGTTCTGGAACATATCCCCCATGGATGGCTGGGTGGGTGTGGCTACTATATTCTTAAATCTACTTGTTCACCTTTTAGGAATAATTCCCCACCCTTAACCATTCCCCCTCAAAAAATAGCAGAGCTCACAGGCAAAGATTTATGACCAAAGATATTCACTGCTATATTATTTTGGATAGAAAAAATGAAAAAAAAATTCATTAGAAGAATCCATAACTTAGGATTGATTGATACAATAGGTGGAATATTTAGGCAGAAATTTTAATGGGAAATATTATTTTACATAAAAGCCAGGTCTGGGTTTTGTTGTTGTTGTTGTTGTTGTTTGTATGTTTTGGTACTGGGGATTGAACCCAGGGGTGCTTTACCACTGAGCTACATCCCCAGCCCTTTTTAGTTTGAAATAGTGTCTCACTACTTTGCTGAGACTGGCCTTGAACTTGCAATCTTCCTGCCTTAGCCTCTGGAATCTCTGGGATAACAGGCATGCAGCTACTGTGCCTGGCCCAATGCTTAAGTATATAAATAACTTGCAGGCTTCTTAAGCAGGAAAAGAATAAAAATCAAGAAGGAAAAATGATGATATGTGTGTGAAGTGTGGCTGAGTTTGGTTTAAAAATACCAGCATACCAGGTCTCTGAAACTAATATGCACTTTACTTAGTAAAATGCCAGAAATATTATCAGAGGCTTTTAAGTGTTTTCTCTACAAATATAATAATTTTCTTGACTAAAGCCCTCATTCAGGTAATACCTGATAAACTGAATAGTCCAGTGCTCATAGCGCACAAAAAATAATGCAATAAAAATTATATTAAAGCTTTCAGATTCAGAGATTCAGGCCAGCACTTTTGCCTCTCTCTCTCTCTCTCTCTCTCTCTCTCTCTCTCTCTCTCTCTCTCTCATCTATCTTTGTGATACCAGGGATTGAACCCAGGGGCACTTAACCACTGAGCCACATCCCCAGTCTGTTTTTTATTTTTTATTTTGAGACAAGATCTCACTAAGTTGCTGAGGCTGGCTTGGAACTTGGGATTCTCTGGCCTCAGTTTCCTGAGCTGCTGGGATTACAGACATCTACCACTGTACCCAGCTCTTCTTCCATTTATTAAGTACTATCTATGTTAACTTACCAGCTATACTGAACCTATATTGAAGTTAGGATTATTTATGTGTCATCCAATTAATTGTCCTTTCGATCTCATTAGCTGTTCTATAAATTCAAATTAAGCAAGATTGTGTTGATTATTAGGCTGCCACATTTATTTCTGCAGTCTTTTCATCAAGGCTTAAGGAATATCAGATGTCAGTAAATACCCTCCTGAATAATGAGGTACCATGGGCTACTCATGTACATAATACAGTGAATACATGGGAAGTTTTCAGAGTATACATCTTTAAGTAGCTCATTTATTCATTCATTACATAAATATTTACTGAGCATCTACTGATATGTTTCATTTCATGAGCTGGGTGCTGATGGATACAAAGATAAATGAGACATGGTGCCTGTCCCCAAAATGTTTATGAGGGAAGCACAGTAATTGTGATATGATGAATTTTATAATTAAGTCTGGGCTTTTGTTTTCAAATTGGTTTTCTCTGATTTTTTAAAAGAGATCCAACAATTACATGGCCCTCTTAAGTTGAAGAGCACAGTGTTTATTAAGTACTTGCCAGGCACCATGCTGTGTGCTTTATTCATGTTAACTCATTTACTCCTCATAGGCTTTCCACTTGCATTTGCAGACACAAAGAAACAGTCTCAATGGGATTATGATTGCCAAATGTGAGAAGTGACAGAATCTGAGATTTATCCATGGTTTTCTAATTCTAACACCCTTATTTCTTCCATTAATGCTCTGCTGCTTTTTTAAACCAAGTTCTGGTCTTAATGAACTCATTTGTGAGGACCATCATCCAATTCATATGCCAGTATTAGAGCTGACCCATATCACTCCTCCATTTCCCCTTCCTGCAGAGCCTGCTCTTATTTCTGCAATTGCAGTTATACTTCTGCTTACCTAGTTTGCATGTTTGTCTGATCCAGTAAAACTTTAAGGAGAGGACATTAACCTTGGTAACCCTTGATACCTAGCAGAGCACGTGCCACAGAGTAGGCATGTAGTAATTGTCTGTTGAAAAGATGTTTTGTTTTGTTTTTTAATTACTAACTGGCTTTTTGTTACCACATTTCAGAGGAAAGGACACAGAACATTTAATAGCCAATATTTCTAACCTCATTTCAACTTTTCTTGAGCTTTCTACTGAACTTTCTTTTACTTTTACATTTTAAGATTTCCCTTTGCTACCTCTACTACATCTACTACTTCTTTTCAGATTCTCCTTACCATCACATCAACCAGTTAGAAAAACAAAATACACAAACTTGGGAGGAAAATACCTTCTGCTCACTCTCAAACCCAACATAGATGCTTTGTTAGAGTGTCATTGTAGCAGGAATGTGTAAGAAGCTGTGTTGTAGCAGTAATGCTGCTGGTTCCTCCTCTTAGCAAATGCTTCATGGAATGAAAATCACAATTTTCTCAGTTACATTGAAGTTTATGCTGTTAAGTTTTGTTGTTTTGTTTTGTTTGTTTTACTATTCTTAAAGCCTTAAGTTCCTTTAAAAAAAAAAATTCCAGGGAGTTACAAATTTTGCTACATCTACCAACTATAAATCATAATCCCTAGTTAAATGATTACATATATTACAGTTCATAAAAAACTCACAATGTATAAAAGTTTTTGTTCTGTATGTTATATATTTATGTATTCTTCAAATTCTGCCCTTACTATTCTTGCAGATCAGGAAATTTTACGCAAATTGGAGAAGGAGAAAATCCTGGTGTTCACACCATCCCGACGAGTCCAGGGAAGGCGAGTGGTGTGCTATGATGACAGGTTCATTGTGAAGCTGGCTTTTGAGTCAGATGGTATAATTGTGTCCAATGATAACTACAGGGATTTGGCTAATGAAAAGCCAGAATGGAAGAAGTTCATAGATGAGCGGTTATTAATGTATTCCTTTGTCAATGACAAGTAAGTAAACCAATGTTCTTGCTTCCTTGAAAATATAACCATACCTGGCAGCTGTTAAGAATCCTTTTCGTTTTGCCCCTTTATTTATTTATTTTTATGTGGTGCTGAGGATCGAACCCAGTGCTCACACATGCTAGGCTAAGCACTCTACCACTGATCACCTGTTTAATTCACAAAAATATTTTTTGTGTGTGTCTTATGCTTTTAAAGATGCATGTAAGCTGATGTACATTTTAGCAAAAGTTAGCAGCAGCTTCAAAAATATGTTTGCCCTTTCAATCCAATATTCTCATTTCTTGGAGTATATAATGAAGAAAAAAGAAAAAAAACAGATATGTTCATTTTTGTATTGTTTATAATTGCAAGAAGTCAAAGGAAACTAAAGATGCAGTAGAGAAAGCAATCACATTACAGTGTGTATCCTACTGGAATATTATTCAACAGTTCATTATTTTTTTAAGGTCTTTTTGAAAAAAAAAAATTTTAGTTGTAGATAGACACAATACCTTTATTTAATTTATTTATTTCTTATGTGGTGCCAAGGATCGAACCTAGTGCGTCACAGGTACAAAGCAGGCACTCTACCACTGAGCTATAGCCCCAGCCCTCATTATTGTTGTTATGAGAGCTATTAAGAAACATGGAAAAAATATTTTTATGTTAAAAAAACAAAGCATGGAAAATAATTGTATTAAAATTGTGGGGTTGGTGTGACTTCATCTTTTATTTTTTAACTTTTAATGTTGATACATTGTTTTTAAAATAGCCAACACTGTATTTGCCAACCGTTATTACTCAGCCATTTTGACATTCCCCTAGAGTTCATACATTACTTGCATTATTCTTATTTTGTAGATAACTATTTAGGCTTATTTCAAGCTCTAGCCATAACATAACAAGTAATATTATTCTTCAATTATATTCTTTTTATCATGCACGCTATAAATTCTTGTCTCTGTTGTACAGTCAATCCAAATAATAAGTTTACTTCCTTAAGACTTTTTTCAATCTCATCTGAGAAGTACATTTACTATAGTAGGAAGAGAATAGACTTTGGAGTCAGACATGATTGAATCTTTCCTATGTCATGGGACACTAGATTAAAAATTACTTAATTCTTCTAAACCTAAATTAGAAAATTTTATTAATCTATAAAATGGAGCTAATACTTCATGGGATTATTGCATGTGAAGTATCTGACACATAACTGGTGTCCAGCAAGTCCCTGTGTTCTCACTGCATTCTACCATCCCTCCCCTCCCTTCCTCAGCTTGCTCCATCTCACTGCCCACCTGTTTCATACAACTTCACAACACAGATGTTTACAGAACTCTCATAAAATGTCATTATAATCACTTTCTGAAATCCTTACAAAAATCCCACATTCCTCTGAGAAGAAGAAAAAATTAAAATGCTAGACTCAAAATTTGTTTGAATTAAAAAAATACAAGTTGAGCTTAAGATATTTTAATTTTGTTCCTAAGAAAGGAGAAATTTGTGTAGTGTATTTTTTTTTTTTTTACCTGTAAATGTTGAATCAAAAACTTGGATTAAAATTTCAAATTATCTTAGAGTAAATAAGTCTTTGTACTGTATCTTTAGAATTAAATTATCAACCTCCTATTTAAATATCATTTCTTATTATCTCCATGTTAGGTTTATGCCCCCTGATGACCCTCTTGGCAGACATGGCCCAAGTCTGGATAATTTTCTGAGGAAGAAACCTATTGTTCCTGAACACAAAAAGCAGCCTTGTCCATATGGTAACTTTCTTTACGAATATTTAACATTCGCCTTTAGAACACAATATATTGTTAAACTTTTGTTAATAAATGTCAGCATTAAAAATCTTGGATGGCATAATATGTGATTCTTTTGGTTGTAGTTAAATTAAGAAAATTTCTTAATTATTTTTACCTTTTTGGCTTTGATACATATGAATTGCCATGAACTAAAATATGGTTTGAAAACACAATTAATTCTATACGATGCTTTTAGATGGGTGAAAATTTAGAATTGGTCCATCTAGACACAAATCAGATAAGCATGGCTTTACTACAATATAGTAGCACAGTTGTTCTTCAAAACAGAATTTTCTATCTGATTATGTAGTCCCACTGGAAGAGAAGAGGCAGGTGTGAGTTGAGAACGTGGTATTAGCCAAAAACTGTAAGATAATCATTAATCATTTGGCCATCTTTCTTTCTTACTGCTCTTGCTAGTAAGGAAATGAGAAGACTAAAAAGTTACATTTCTCATGTATGGAACAGAGAATAACACTTAGCAGATCTCCCATTTCTGCCTTTGTTTCTTTCACAAGTTAAAATAGTAGTGCCATGCTGATTTTGCTCCTTTGCCTAACTAACTTTACTCTTCTTAGGAAAGAAGTGTACCTATGGACACAAGTGCAAATATTACCATCCTGAAAGGGGCAGTCAGCCTCAGCGGTCAGTGGCTGATGAACTTCGTGCCATGTCTAGAAATACAGCAGCCAAAACTGCAAATGAAGGAGGACTGGTGAAAAGCAATAGCGTTCCTTGTAGCACAAAGGCTGATAGCACTTCTGATGTCAAACGAGGTGCTCCAAAGAGGCAATCAGATCCAAGCATAAGGACTCAAGTCTACCAAGACCTAGAAGAAAAGCTTCCCACCAAAAACAAATTGGAAACCAGGTCTGTACCTTCCTTAGTTAGTATACCGGCTACTTCTACTGCAAAACCCCAAAGCACTACATCTTTAAGCAATGGCCTTCCATCTGGAGTTCATTTCCCACCTCAGGATCAAAGACCACAGGGACAATATCCTCCAATGATGATGGCAACCAAAAATCATGGAACGCCAATGCCTTATGAACAGTATCCAAAATGTGACTCACCTGTTGACATTGGATATTATTCTATGTTAAATGCATATTCAAATCTGAGTATCTCAGGCCCAAGAAGTCCTGAAAGGCGTTTCTCATTAGACACAGACTATAGAATAAGTTCTGTAGCTTCTGACTGCAGCAGTGAAGGGAGCATGAGCTGCGGGAGCAGTGACTCCTATGTAGGGTACAATGACCGATCCTATGTCAGTTCTCCTGACCCCCAGCTGGAAGAGAATTTGAAGTGTCAACACATGCACCCTCACAGCCGCCTTAATTCCCAATCCTTTCTGCAGAATTTCCATGACCCCTTAACCAGAGTGCAAAGTTACAGTCATGAAGAACCAAAGTTCCATCACAAGCCTCCTCTTCCACACTTGGCTATGCATCTGCAGCACCCTGCTGTGGGTGCCCGGTCCAGCTGTCCTGGTGATTACCCCTCTTCTCCAAGTTCAGCACACTCTAAGGCACCACACCTAGGGAGGTCCTTAGTGGCTACCAGAATAGACAGCATTTCTGATTCCAGACTCTATGACAGTTCTCCTTCAAGACAAAGAAAGCCTTACTCCCGTCAGGAAGGGTTGGGAAGCTGGGATAGGCCAAGTTTCGGAATGGATGCCTATGGGTATCGGCAGACTTACTCCTTGCCTGATAACGCCACACCACCATGTTATGAGCAGTTCACCTTCCAGAGCCTACCTGAACAGCAGGAGCCCACCTGGCGAATACCATACTGTGGAATACCACAAGATCCTCCAAGGTACCAAGACAACCGGGAAAAGATTTATATCAACTTGTGCAACATCTTCCCACCTGACCTTGTGAGAATTGTCATGAAAAGAAATCCTCACATGACAGATGCCCAGCAGCTTGCTGCAGCCATTTTAGTGGAGAAATCACAGCTGGGTTATTGAAAGATGATGCATCATTGTGGTGTTTAGTAGTTTTTTGTTCAGCTCAAATGCTGAGGGAGGTTTGCTACAATAGCACATGTGATCTCCTTCTCAGCAAGGAGGTTATATAGTATCCATTTATGTGAAATACTGTATCATGGAATCTGTATGTATAGCCCCACTTGGTGGAAGTATCACGGGATTGCTTTACATTCAAACTTTTTTTTTAAACATTTCCTTTTTAAAGCTATATCCTTGGCTGGAAATTTTTCCAGTTTGATTTAATAGATGTATCTGTGATCTTTGATATTAATCTTTGGTGCATCAGGGGTTTATATGCAGCACTTTTTATCTTTGTTTCATGTTTTATTAACTTGGTGTTTATCAATCGCAAGCAATTATAATACCTTCAGAATGTGGAAACTTTGACTAGACCTAGCAAACTATTTTTTCAAGCCAAGCTTAATTAGAATCTTTTACAGCTTTTTAAGTTATTTTTATTTGGGGAAAGTGGGCTTCTTTGTGCTATAATCATTATTTATAGAAACAAAGATATACTACAGCACTGACTTTATATTTTAGACAAAATGTAAGTTACCGGTTTATGTTGAAAAGGGTAACAGTATACATTAGAATGATTTACAATATGGCACTTTTCATTGTATTTTTGTTTGGATTTTTTCTGTTAAGAAATTAGTTAACTTAATATGGTCAGTTTAAAAGAAAGCAGATGCAATCAATGGAAAAAGTCATTTCCATTTTTTTTATTTTTTTATGAATAAGGCAAAAGCTGTAACTGTTACAGGTTAGAGCTTTGTTATCCAGCTAATGATGTGCTTCTAGACAGTGGGAATGGAATTGAATTCCTATATTTCCATTAACCTGTATTTTTAATGTCTGTCTATTTGTTTTGGGGGCACAACAATACTGGGTAAATAACCCTTTCACAGTACTTGCCTGTTTTTAATGAATCTAATTATTCTCAATGCAACTTTTATATTTAATATACTCTAGCTTTCCTGTTATTTATCAAGACTGGCCTGAGGTGGTTTTATGTGTTGAGGATATGCAACATTTATTGATACTGCACTATAGAAATGGTGATGGAGGAGTTGTAAATGGTAACTTGAAAATTTTTGTAAGATACTGTATATTTTCCATTTCCTGAAGGTAGTTTTTTTTTGGGGGGGGGCCTGTTATATTATTAAGGCCAGACTCTTGCCACAAATAGTGTAGTTTTAGATACAGACTAAAGTCTGTTCTAGTATTAGTAAGGGATATTTCTGGTTTCAAAGTCATGGGTTTTGCTTGTTGCAGTTACATTTCTATGGGCTGGAAGATAGATTTTGTAGTCTAGTGGCAGACTGTCATGTGATTGACATAACTTGACTGTTCCCTCCAGATTCTGGATTTTACTTAGTGTAGCAGATACATTCAGACTGTTTCTACAGTCTGCCTGGATGCTCTGGTCATTAGGATATTCTACATGCTACAGTTTGAAGTAAAGCCCTGAAAAACCAGAAAGTACCTTTTACTGTTGATACAAATTGTATCTTTTTAACTATAAGAACTATTTTGATTTGTAGATCTAGTTAAAAACACAAATGTGTAACTATGATTAGACTTTTGGGCAACATTTTATCCCTTATTTAAATACAAATTTTTAAAGTAAAATTGAGGTCTAGAATAGGGTAGAAAATAAAAGTAACAATTTAGGTAAATAAAAGTGTCTGTCTTAGTTTTATATATTAAAATATATTAAATAAATTTATTGGCATTTTCTTTCTCCTAAAACTTATATAGTCTGAACTTAAAATAAAGGTAAAATGCTGCCTGAAAATAATGTCCAAGCATCTTTGACTAGGATAACATTTTCACTACTTGTGTGACACTGTGTGTTGCATGAAGTAGGATTTGGGTATACAGTAAATGCTTCTAAAAGGCATTGTGCATTATTGACATATCCAATAATCTGAACCATGTTCAGCAAACTTAATTCAGGAAAGTGATGTTCTACACAATTATTGCTGTTGTGTTTGAAGTGAGTGTGGCATGCATCTGTACCCAAAAGTAATGCAGGTGACGCCACACAGACCATTTTGAGTGGTGTCTGAGTAACCTGTACTCACTCGTGAAGTTGTTCTCCTTGATTTTGTCAGTCTACAGAACAAGTTTAAATACAGAGGCTAAATGAGTGCCAAAAGTAGGGTTACAGATGTATAGTATGTTTTATGTTAGTCATAGTGTAAGATTTCATATTATAAAAATCACTTTAAATTATACTTGTAGGTTTTGCTTCCATTTTCTTTTTAGCATTTTAATTCTTTGAAGATGGCCAAATTTTACTAAATTGTTTTAAATGAGATTTTAGGTGAAATGGATAGAACTTTTTAAATTTGACCTTTTAATGTTTTTAGCTGGCTATTTGTCATTATTGTTTTGGGAAAATAATGTACCCTGCCATCACCTGTACTGAAGTGAGTAGCTCTGAACTACCCACACTGAAATCTTCCAATGTAATTAGTTATAAGAAATAGCCATTTTCTCGGAGCTGGGGTTGTGGCTCAGTGGTAGAGCACTTGCCTAGCACGTGTGAAGCCCTGGGTTCAATTTTCAGCACTGCATATAATAATAAAAATGAATAAAAATAAAAAGGTCCATCATCTAAAAAACTTTTTAAGAAAAGAAATAGCCATTTTCTTACGTCAAAAGTACAATTTGTTCCAGGTTTTTTAAGCACCAGTGTTGCTTTCAGAGTTTCAAAATGAGGTAATTGGCAGACTTTGGGTATGGCAAATTCTTGTTTATCTTAGGTAATACGTAAAAGCAGTCCATTGTCAAATCTACAGCTGATCTCCAACCTTCATTTCAGCGAAAACTTTCTCCCTAATTCATAATCCCCATTTATCAGACTTGCTAATAAATAACCAGAAAGAGGTGTGTGAATAAGTAGTGAAATTGCCAGAAGTAGTCAGCTGATTAGGAAACAAAAAAAAAAAAAAAAAAAAAAAAAGAATTCAGACTGGAATATTCTGCCCCTGAATAATTGACAGTTGACTGTACTTTATACAGTAATTAGCCAGTCTGTTGTCTCTGTGTCTTAGTCCAGAGGGAATAGTACCCAACTGGCCATATACTGGCCCTTAGTATTTCCTCCTTTCTTGCATGTGATACAGACATTTTTGGTCTCGTTTTTATGATCTCTATATCCTGATAGAGTTTGTCATTGACTTAAACATTGAAAGACATGCTCACCAGTATAAAATATTTGATACTGGTGGAAACTTGAATTTTGTGTTTTTATGAAAATGCATTTATGAGAATATGTAATATAACTAAAGAAGAGTGTTTTATATATACATACACACATACATACATATTTGTTATGAAGTATTAAAAACTGGGGGGTTGGGGGTCCTTTGATGGCTAACATTTCCCTAATTGAGTTGTGGATGACCAAGTCTAGTAGGGTCTGGATGACCAATAATAGGATTTAGAAAGCAACTTTTCACTGGTTTTATTCCTGATATTTTTAAAGAATTATTTTGATAATTTTAATAGAATGTGTAATTTTAAAATACACAAAAAACTTAAAATAGTATTGATTATATAAATGATTATTTAACATGTTTTGTGGATGTGACTATATGTATATAGACAGTAATATATTTATAAAACAAATATACTTTATGTTGTAGTTCTTTGTGGTGAGAAGATGCTTTTGTGTGTGTGTGTGTGTGTGTGTGTGTGTGTGTGTGTGTGTGTTTTGAAAAGTCTAAAGCCTTTTCCTGCCTGATTTAATGGCTTTTATCTATTTGGTTTTATTATTCTTTCTGTTCAACTTCCTTATTCAAGATAAATAAGATGTACAGTTTCTGGCCATTCTGTTGGCATGTGGCCCATTCATTTTATTATTTTGTAATTTGTAAAGAATGCCTGAGTGACCTGAAATAAAACAGTTTTTGCTAGAGATAATGCTTATGTTCCAAATATATTAAAGACAAAAATTCATCTGTGATGTTGAGCTTCCAGTCCACCAACAAATATGTTAAGTATGGAGTTATACATATATATTAGAATAAAAGAAAGCAGAGTGTTAATAGTAAATAGCATGCATTATTTTAGTTTGGCTTAGGAAAATGTCCTAGAGCAAGTGTTGACGAACTTTTTCTATAAAAAGGATTAGATAGTAAATAATTCAGGTTTTGAGAATTAAATGGTCGTGTGTGTGTGTGTGTGTGTGTGTGTGTGTGTGTGTGTGTCTCACATGCTAGGCAAGTGCTCTACCACTGAGCTACATCCCAAGCCCTCAAATGGTCTCTTTAAAAAACTGCTCACCTTCATCTTAATAGCAAAACACAACCAGGGACAATATGGAAATGAGAGCTGTGTTCCAATAAAACTTTATTTAAAGAAATAGGCAGCAGGCCAGATTTGCCCAGTGGGCCATTCCTGGTCCCTGCCTTTGAGGGAGAAAAACAGACACTTTAAGTAGTAAATCCTGGTATTTTTTAATATTAGAAATAATAATTTATTCAACTGACAGAGAAAATCAGTAGTTATTGATGTTCTTCAAAAGATGATTGTGAGATACTCATATTAAAGCACCTTAATGCATTTGTTTTTAAGATGTTCACACCATTATTTATTAGATATTTCTTGTATTTAAACACACACACACACAAACTATAAAAAAGACAAGAGGTATTGAAATTTTTTTTCATGAGCTTTGTGTTTCTGTTGATAAGCGTGAGTGCTTTACATATTTTTTTGTTTTTTAATGGCCTCTTGGACCAAAAAAAAGAACTACTTTGAAAATTAGCATATGATTAGCTACAAATGTTTTAAAGACTGCATTTATCAGTTACATTTTTTCTCTTAGTTTTGGCTTTTAGT
This sequence comes from Tamias sibiricus, assembly GCA_025594165.1. Lineage (NCBI taxonomy): Eukaryota > Metazoa > Chordata > Mammalia > Rodentia > Sciuridae > Tamias > Tamias sibiricus. The sequence goes on from CM046657.1 coordinate 103,822,163, forward strand.
AATTGACAGATCTGTGCTTTAAAAGTGATTTTAAAGAAGATGAACAGTCTCAATTTCACATACTTTAACTTTTCTCTGTAAAATTAAAAATTGTGACTCTATAACAACAATAGCTATAATGTGAATGTTACAAGTGACTCTTTATAAGAAATAGTGTATATCTGCTTTTTCTGTCCAAATGTTTAGATTTTTAGACACCATAGGGCTGCCCATGGTGAATGATATCCTTAATGTGATCATGTGTAGTTCTGAATTCCTTGGAAGTACACACTGCTAAGCATGCTCATTCACAGTGCTTTATACATAGTGTTCATCATAAGAACATTAAATTGATGTGAAAGTTACTATTCACTTAAATAGTTATGCTTTCTTTTAAAATTGAAATACAATTCTACCTTTTAACAGTGTTCATTGTTTTATCTATTTTTGTTTCTTTAATGCTTTCTGTGAACTTACTTATTGTTCCTGTTATAATAGTACTGGCTTTTTCTCTAGTAGTCTTTCAGGTTTAAAAACAATTTAAGGCTCTCTGTTGACCATTTGGCAGAGAAAATATCTATATGTTTTAATTTAGTTAAAACTTGTAAAGTTTTACTTTTTAAATCATGTACTAAATTTTGTGTCCGGGTATTTCAGACAAACAACAAAATGTTGACCATTAAAGCCTTGGCCACCTGTTTATAAAGCAGCTTATGTCTCAAAGGAAAAAGACATTTAAAGAGCAATGTTTTGTTTTTATAAAGAATGTGTTTTCAATTTCCTTTGGTTTTTCAAATTATAAAATTAAAAATTTTCTGCCTTATGTAAAAATAATAACAAACATACAAACTTCTGCAGACTTAGTATTTCGTTGCAAGTGTACTGGGTTACTGATCTTATTTTTTCCTTTTAGTTTTGGTTTTCCAAACCATACTTGTATGCTGATAGTAGAATTCCCTATTTGATTCTGCAAACTTTTCTTACAGGAAAAGTAAGTTAAAGAATATGTTTAGAGCAACAATTTGATAAGCTGGTGTGATTCTATTTATCTCTGTCCTCTGTGTTTCTGTAATGGAATTTTTACAATTCCAAAAGCAATTTATTAGAACTACTGGAAATCCTTGCCAAACAGATATATGATTCTGCCACTGAGGGAGAGAAATTAAAATATTCATTTTTCTTATGGTGGTTTGTTTTTGTTTCATGAAGAGAAATTGGTCTCGTGGCAGTTTGGATGCTAATAAATAAAAGCATTATCCTTCTCTAATCCACAGCTTGCCTGCATTCAGTGGTTAATAACATTATGAGCATTCTGTAAAATAAGCTCATGTTCAGTGTCAATGTAAATGTTAGAACCAAAATTAATTCCTATGAAAACTGAAATTAAATGTCAGAGATGACTAGTCATAACTTAAGATGATGAAAGTGTTTTCTTTCTAATCTGTCACTAAGATATGTGTGTGGTGATTTTGAAGTGTCCTCAGGTATCTGGCCAAGACAGAGTGATTGTTAATAGTGACCTTGTCCATAAAGTTTATAAGAAATGTTGGGTGACATTGGCGTCCTTTTTCTGATTATGAGGGCTGGCAAGTGATTAAAAAATATTGATAGAGCCCCTCTTTTGGGATGGTAGGTGCGGGAATTCTGCACCAGGTTTGAACACTAATGTATGTGAAGCCTCAATACATGCTTGGGGCTCAAGAAAACCAGGGTCAGCACATCTGCCCTCAAGTTCACCTTGCAGTAGGGCTGGAATCTGCATAATCAAAAGTGAGTACGGTTTTTTTTTTTTTTTTTTTTTTTAATAGATTGAACAGATACAAGAAAGAGAAACGGAAAGTTTTATTTCCCTGATAGTTGAGACTGAAAAACCTAAATCACTGTAGGAAACTGTTCTGCTTCTGAGAAATGCCTCCACAGGTTGAAAAAGATTTCAGACAGTCACTGGGATTGTGTTCCAATTCCAGTCCTACACCCGTTGCTATGGTAATGTGTATATCACACACACAATAGGTAGAATCAGGGCAAACCATCTTTCATAGTTTTTTTGAAACTCAGTTGTAAAGTGGTATTCATGTCTGTCTGACAGACTTATTGTCACCAAGGGAATGGTGGTGATGGCAGTGGGCATAAGGATAATTAAAGGACAGATGCAAATGTATACAATGCTGCATCTACCCCATTCTTACTGAAGTGAAACTGGAATTTTCACTTTCTCCAGCTATTTCAGAAACCATATGTTCCTTACCCAACTGTTCTAATAATTTTCTGTCACTGAAAAGACACTATTTCAGTTAGTCACAGTAAGTAATAAGATGTTTGAACATCTCCATGATTTAATATACACATGTTCTATCCGTACATAAGATATTATTTCAAATAGCAGGGTTTTTCCTCCTATATTGCTTTTCAGACCTTTGCTTTTCTTTTTATCTTTTCCCTAAAATTGCTATTTGCTATTGTCAGATATTCTTTTCTTCCCTCTTAATTGTCTTAGCTTAAGCTGTTAAACCAGGTTCTTATCGATTTAGACAATGTATTTTGACTTTGTCAGAAGATTTGATTATTGATGTTGACTTGTCAGAGAACTCAACATATCCAAAATAAGTGTTAGGTGGGGAAGCTCTCCAGGTACTTTGGAAGCTGAGCTGAGGGTCCAAGATAACAGATTGGGTTGCAGTGTTAACTAGAGCTAGTACTTTATTCTCCCCCATCTAGTACTACTGTCTGAAGAAAAAGGGTTACTACATATTGATGAATTAAGTAATATTTGAGGAGTATTGTAAAAAGCAACTATAATGGTGAATTTATTCAAAGCAAAATACCTGTCCCTGAACCTTTCTTGAGTTAAGTACTTACTAGCATTTGTACTGCAGCCTCAGGTACTCTTGTAGAGTTAATGTTTTCACTTTAGTGTTTGAAAAGACTTAAAGGATTTTCTTAAATCTTTTAACATTTTAAAGGTTTCCCTTAAGATTTTTAAAGTAACCTTTTAAAAATGTATTCCTTTCTAGATGCAATCATCACCCTAAAAGTTCAGAGTAAGAACCTTTTTTTTTTTTTTTTTGATGAGAAATGGTTTCACAAAGTTGTTCAGGGCTTTGCTAAGTTGCTGAGGCTGGCTCTGAAATTGGAATCCTCCTGCTTCAGCCTCCCAAGCCACTGGGATTACAGGCATGTGCCACCACACCAGCCCAAGGAATTCTTGGAACCTATTTCCTTGCTACCCCGTCATTAGGCTTTTCTTGGTTGAAGGGGCTTTCTATGTATCATAATAGAGAAAAAATGGAATAACAATGATTTCAGAAAAGAAGTCTTGCAGCTAACTAGTTCCTAGACTTCATTACTGACATTTTTCTGAACTCTACTTACTTTTATTCCTAAAGGTGACCCCAGAAAACCTGTCTGCACTCCTGCATCACACAAACTCTGGAAAGGCATGTCAGGCCCTTATCATAAGAACCCACAGAGCTGATGAGCAGGGGAACAATGCACATTTCTGGGAAGATAGCAGCTTACATTGGGTGGCTGTTTTTGTCTTTACCACTTCCTCTTAGTTTATAACTTCTGCTCTCTAAGTTGGAGAGATTAAGCTGTCAGGTAATCCACTCATATCTGGGGGTCCAGTATTATATTTTTACATAATTTAAATTAAAAGCCTATGAAACAAGCATTATCCCTAATTTAGAAATGAGAAAATTATGACTCAGAAAGGATAAAGCACTTGCTCAAGGATAACCCCTGGTTGAATCTCCATAAGCTTCCAAAAGCTTAGGGAGTACTAGGAACTGGCAGCTGACCATCCTCCATATGAGTTCTACAAAAATTTAGTTATGCCATAGTTGCACATACTTAAAAATGCTATAATTTTACATGGGAGCAGAGGAAAATGTAAAATTATAGAGGTTTTATTTCTCTTCTTTAGTAATCCTATAGTTTCAATGCTCTGCTTTCATATGTGAACAGTCATTACACAGATGTCACTTGTATTGGAGGAAAGGTTACCCAGAAAATTACCAGACCCAAGGCTGTGATGATGGCCCGCTGACAGGCACAGTGTTCAGGGTCTAAGGAAAAGCTAGGCCCCACTCACTGCTTCCAGTAAGCAAGATGGATTGGCTCTCTGCTGTGATAGAGGGTTGTTTTAGAGTCTGGGACCTTGTCTGAGAATTCTTTGTGGTTCCAGAGAGTAAAAGGCAGAACATTTATTTCTAATGTTTCCAATCATACATAGAGCCCTTCCAGCGTGTCTTTTGAGAAGGCCCATTTAGCTTTCAATCTCCTGACAATACCCACTGCAAACAGCACCTTTTATGTTGAAGCAGCTGCCATTTGCATTTCCCCATGCTTTCTCTTTGCACAAATTCAGCATGAGATTAGAAATAGGAATATTTAATTAGGTGACCAAATAGATTCCCTTCCCAGTTCCCCCGGAGAGCTCAATGAGGGTCAGAACATTGAAAAAATAGGAAATACAAGGTTTAAATGCATTTCCCTCTCTTGTCCAGAGGCTTAAATGAGCCAGTCTCAGTAAACAGAGGGCTCCCTTTCCGCCCTTCAGGGATTGGGGGCCCACCAGGGCTCAGGCTTTCTCACTGTCTCAGCCTTCAAAGCTCTCTTTCACTCTGTGCTTTTCAAGGATATAATTATCATTCATTTGAATAATTATTTCAAATATGCATGTGAAAAGATTAAGGGAGATGGCAAATATAATTTGGTAACTACATGAAAAGCTATTCAATAAAGTCCAGAGGAGATTTATGGGTTTGCTATGTATGTTACCAAATTAACAAGACAAGGACAAAGCATATTGTGTCATAGTTATACATGTTAAAGACTGCCAAGAGAGGAGCAGAATGAAATGCATGCTCTAGTTCAAGTTCAGCTTCATTGCCTGTGTTGAAAGCAGTGGGAGACATGAGTGGGGACTGGAGGACTCTTGGCCCCTGGGGTAGGGATGCATGTGAGGGTACAATAGGGCCAGGTTCTTACAAACCCAGAGCCTCCATCCAGGCAGTCGCCCTCCCTGTGGCCCATTCCTTCCCTCACCCTGTCCTCTCTTCCTGGTTCGGAGTCACCTGGAAAGGTAAGCATTCTCAACTCTGTCTCATTCTTCCCAGCCATCAGTTTTCAGAGACATTGAAATCACCCAGTTGGCAGTGGCTCTAGGCAGATAGGGGAAAAGGGTGATTATTTTTGAGGAACAGAAAAATATACAAGTCAGAAGAAATCAGTCCCAGAAGTAAGGAGGCATGATAGAGCGTCTTCTAAGGACAGAGAGGTTCAGAGTGACCAAATTATGGAGTTCACAAAGCAGAGGTTGTAGGTACACTGAGGCCAGACAACCCCTACATGTACAGCTTAGATTTTGGGTCTTTAAGATTTTACATAGTTCTTACATGAGCCTGATCCGGGGCTGGATGCATCTACTTTGGCCAGCACAATTGTTTCATTTTCCATTGGATGGCTCTGACCACATGCTTACCCTCTAATTTGGCCTTTAGCACCATCCTCACTAATTTCATTAGGCCAGGAAAACAGGTAATATTGGGGCCAGTAAAATATATGAAAGATGCTTAAACAGGAAGCAAATCGTGGGTCACAATTTTGAGGAAGATCGTAAAACTAGCCGAGGGTCAGCAATGGGGAGGTTGCTGCAATGGCCCACCCACAGCAGAAATCAAGGAACCAAATGAGACAGTTATGAAGTAGAAAAAGGTTTTTCTCTTGGGTGGTGCAGTGCAAGAATTTTACCACATGGCCATCCACCACATGCAGAACCCTAGACCTAAGCCCAAGTGGCAGAGTGATAACTAATACCCCACTAAGGAGTACCACACCTGGTCCAGAGCTGCTGCCCAACAAGTATTCTTTCCTGTCACCACCCTGACCTTTACCTCTGGAACATTAAGGCCTCATCTTCCCAGTTCCAGGTCCCCAAATCCATCCTCCAATAAGCAACCAGAATTTATTCTTTCAAAAAGAATCCCACAGATTCCCACAGAATGCTTAATCTTTTTAGCTCTCTTGACACTGCTCTGGATTTTATTCTTTAAGAAGCTATCAAGGTGCAAAAGACAGGGCCAAATGTGTGGACAGATGTACTGGCTCCTATTTCAGCAGCAGCCTAAAACAAACATTGTTAGTCACCTTGGACCCAGGTGGAGGCACCCTTGGGAGTTGAGAGCTCAATCAACTCCTGATAATTTGGAGACAAGTACTCCATCCCAGGCATCTATACTTCACACCGTCTACTTGTCCTTCCCCAGCCTGCCTCTACCATCCTGCTGTGTTCCTGAACTTGGGCAGAGCATGAGAGAGGGCAGAGTGTGGCAGAGACACCAGTTGCTAGGCCCGCTACTCTAGCAGCTTGCTTGGAGGAATAAATTGCAACTTCCAATCTACCATCCTCCCTGGAGTTATCAGCCAGTGAGGGCTGCTGGGTGCCACGTGACCCTTGCCTCAGTGCTGGGTGCAGTAGGAGGTACACTAGGCACTCAGGAAGGGCAGGGACCCCTTTAAACTGCTCATCCTGCATAGTTGGTGCAAAGAGCAGTGCCCAGGCCCCAGTGGGTAATCATAAGTGTTTGCAGAGTAAATGGATAGCAGGGTGGTATTCCCTCCGCTAACCCTGTTCCTCATTGCCATGCACAACTGTTTCTTAGAATTTGTACAAAGTCTCCTCATTTCTGCTGTTAGCACACTTTCTGATAACTATCCCTCAGGGCTAGGGGAGCATGCTGCCCCATGGTACCAGGACACCTGAACAACATTGCTGTGTTCAACCAAAAGGGATTGAAAATGAGTCCTGAGCCCTTACAGATTTTACTTGGGGAGAAAAATAAAATAAAAATTGAACACATATGTTATAGAGGTCAGTTCATTTTTCCACAGTATAGAAATTAAAGTCTAGAGAGAAATGACTGGCCCAAAGTCAAACAGCAGAAAAACATTAGCGTTAGAATGCCCCTCACATCAGACCAACACTGGGCACAACCCATGGACCATAAGCACAGTCCACTGTGAGGACAGTGAAAAGCAATGACAGAATTGCTAACATGGGTTACCTTCAGCTTGGCTCAGTCACCAACCAGATGAAAAGCAGTGACAAACACGGGGACTTCAGGGTGAGCAAGTCCTGAACACACACACTGGGACCTGCCAGTTCCTCTTAGAGGTGCCCTGGGACCCATCCACAGCAGGGGTGAAGGGAGGAATCCTCCAGGTGAGAAGCTCCTCTGGCTGCTGTCTTCTGTATTTTGCGGCTAGGGAAGTGTTTGCAACTATCACGCAGGTTTCGTTCTTTCCCTGCCACCCCTCAGCTGCTCATTTCTGTACTTCACTTCTTCTCGTCATCTGGCACACTGAAGGGGCGAGGGCAGAAGGCCACAGGCCATAGTGCAGCCTGGCCTGGTCTACCATGACTGTATTCACCTGCAGGTGCAATCTAAACGGAGCCAAGGCAAGACCTGTGCACAGGTCAAACAGTTCCCTGGACAGTGGCACTCAGCGTTCCCAACCACGCTGCTACTGGTGTTTAGGGCTGGGTAATTCTTTGTGATGGGAGGACTATCCTTGCATTGTAGGAAGTTTTCCAACATCCCTGGACTTTGCCAGCTAGATGCCAGGATCACACAATCCTAACAATCAAAAATGTTCTCCAGACATGTCTCCTGAGGGGTGGGGGGAGGTTCTGGGTATATAGAAAGCACATACTGTAGAATAATGGAGAGGGGCCAGATTGCATGGGCACTCTGAGCAGAAGTACAGGTGTGTTGGGACTCCATGTCTGCCAAGGGGACGGGTTTTGGCTGCTTACCACGCCCTAGTAGGACCGGGGCTAAGCCAAGGGGTGTAAGGGGTGTGGCTACAACGTAGGGTGAGAGACTGAACTGCTCTGCTGGCTGATTGGCTAGTTCTAGGCCTATTTAAGTTCAGTGCCTGGTCAATAAATCTGAGTTTCTGGATTCTTGCTTGCTATACAAAACTCCCTGGATGTGGCGTGGTTTTCTGTTCATCAGACAGAGGTTCACCCAGCTATTTTTGCCCTTATGTCCACCCTCGCCGGGTAAGTTACGTTTTTCCTTCTGCGGGCAGAGGAAAAACTCCCTTTTAGGGCCCAAAAGGGGGTGTAGCTTAGAACTCGGCCCCATTCATAACTCAGCAGCCCCAGCACAGGTGGGACAATATGGCACTCCCAAACTCAAGGATAAGTCAGTTTGATCACTGTAGCAGAGTCACAAATGCTCACTGCTGCAGTTTGCATATGGCTTGAGTTTGTCCCCACAAAATTGCTTGTGCTAAAGCTTGGTGTGATAGTGTTGAGGTGGTGTCACTTTAAGAGGTTGGGCCTAGTGGCAAGTGATCAAGTCACGAGGACACCATCTAAGGAAGGTATTGATGTAGCTCTCGCAAGAGCAGGTTGCTATAAAGCCAGACCACTCACCCACCCAAAATGTCAGTTACTCCCTTTTGGTTTCTCTGCACTGGTGATCCCCAGCTGGGGGATCCTGATTAGGAAGCTGGAGCCATGATGTTTGGACCCTCCAGCCACCACAAGCAGAAGCCAAATAAACCTCTTTGCTATTATGAAGTACCCAGGTCAGATAGTCTGCTAAAACTACACAAAATGGACTCAGACACTCATGGAATATTTCCTATGTTTCCCAACTGCCCTGTAGCTAAGAGGTTGTGTGACTAGTTCTGACCTTGAAATATGAGCTGAAAGGATAGTGTCACTGTGGAGCCAATGGAGGAGGTGAGCATGAAGTCTCTCAGGAACTGAAGGGCAAGATTCCCCCCAAACTAATGAGAGCTTAGAAAGGGCCTCAGGTGGGTGGGCCAGCATCAGCCTTGTGCATGTGGCCTCAACTTTCTGATTGACAGAAAGGGAGAGAGGGAAGAAAGACGTTTCCCATGGGGGCTGGAGCCCAGGTGCAGACACAGGGTGGCCTCACTGGGACATGCTGGGCTGGGAAGCGGGGAGGACTAGCTGGGTAGGCATCGTCCAGTCTGATGACAAAGACCAAAGAAAGGTGTGAAATGGTCTTCAACAAGGCAGATCAGGTGACAGCAAATTTTAGGAATTCTTAAATGTGTTGAGTAAAAGAATCAGACACTGAAGAGTACATACTGAACAACTTGATTATTTATATAAAATACAAACCAGATGAAACACACCTACCCCATTAGAATTCAGGCTGGTGTTGACTCTTGGAGGAGGGCCTAGGACCTGAGAGAAAACACCAGGAGACAGCTAGGCTGGCTGCTCTGACTGTTTTTGCTGATTTCACAGATATGTACAACTTTTTAAGATTTTTCATGCTGTTGCCTGGTCTACAAATGTTTGCCTTTTATATTTCTTTCTTTCTTTCTTTCTTTTTTTTTTTTTTTTTTTTTTGGTGCTGGGGATCAAACCCAGGGCCTTGTGCGTGCAAGGCAAGCACTCTACCAACTGATCTATATCCCCTGCCCTGCCTTTTATATTCCTAAGGAAAATTTATAAAATTCTCTGACTTCATCTTCATTAAAAAGTCCAGTTAAATGTTTATTTGTGCATTGTGTTCTATAAGGTTTTATCGAAGAAGAGCTTCATGTGCCTTTTGGATTCTCTTTTGTAATCATCATTTCAAGACGGATATACAGCTGACATTGATTTATCTTGTGTTCTTCTTAGAATCAAAATGAGTATATCCATAACCATTTCTTTCTCCCCAAGGCTGTGAACTAGAAAAGGATATTGATTTGTAAGAGTTACTCATTCTGACCAAGAAATGTTTGCCAGCCCCAGTTTAGCAAAGGCCATCCAGCTGACTCATCCAGCCTTGAGAACATTTGGTGCTTCTTGAGTTTGAGGAGAACAAGAAATAGAACTCTTTCCCTCAGCCAAGTGCTCCTGGGTCATAAGTGGAGTACCCAGTAGAGCTGCCTCAGTTTCACCTGGGAACTTGCTAGAAATGCAGAATTTTTTTAAGTTGTAGATGGACATAGTACCTTTTTTTTAATTTATATGTGGTGCTGATGATCGAACCCAGGGCCTCACATCTGCTAGGCAAGTGCTCTACCACTGAGCTATACAGCCCCAGCCCCTAGAAATGCAAATTCTTGAGACCCATCCCTGACCTGCTCAATCAGAATCTGTGGGCATGGAGCCCAGCCATCTGTTTTGTTTGGTTTTTTTTTTTTCTTTTTTTTTTTAGCAAATCTTCCATGTGATTCGAATGCACATGAAAGTGAGAACCACTGTGCTAGGTCAACTGAGAAATAAAGAAAAAGAGTAAGCAAGTGAAGTCTATCCCCTTGAGCATTGCTAAAACTCATGCTGGAAAATGTGGGCTTTGTAGCAACTGGGCTTCCTCCCTAATACTGACCCTGTGGGAGCCTGGCCTGCCTCTGCAAGACAATGGCATGGAGGAGCTGTGGGCTTCCTGCATACAGCTGGCTTCCAAAAGGAATATTCAAGAGAAGGACAGTGCTGTACAGGATCCTCTTGTAATTCACCAAAATCCCATCTCCCTGGAAAGGGAGGAATGAACCACCAGGGCAGGGCTGTTGTGCTGATACATGTCAGACCTACACTGGAGGGAAACTGCCCCAGGGAATGTGTTCCTTAAGGGTAGATGTGGACTATTAGTGATCAAAAGTGACTAGCTTTCCTCCCCTTCGGTTGTAACATGAATCAGCTTTGCTCATAGACAACTGGAGATAGTTTGACAAGGGCATAAGCCTAGCGGTTATAAGGGCCAGGGACATTCTGCATGGCCTCACCTGGTCTGGTGGCTGTGGGTGGTTTGTGAGTGAAGAAAGTGTCTTCTTCTTCTGAGGGTTCCACTTTCCACCTATCTGTCGCAATGATGAGCATAGACTGAAATCTTTCTATCCTGTGCAGAAGCAAGACACAAAGAAATCCAGCCAGCAGGACAAGAAAAGTGAAAGCTGAGTATGTCCTCTTTCCTTGGAAGCGTTCAACTAGGTACTTGTCATCATTTTAACAATTCATTTTTAAAAAGTATCTGAACATAAGCAATCTTTATCACTCCCTTTTGCTTCTCAATTGCCCATTCTTGTTATCTCATGACTTGGTCTTTAGCATTAAAAATAGGCTACCCTTACCAAAGGAGGACTTTATGAACAGAAGTAAATTTAGATGTAGAAATCAGTCCAAACATCTCATTTTACTGCAGAGGAATCAGAGGCCCCAAGAATTGGAGTGACTGAGCCAAGTTCCAGCTACTCATTAGTAACAGAGCCCACAAACCACACCCAGGTTTAACACCCACAGGCCGAAAATCCTCAATCTTCTGCCACTTTGGATTATTCAGCATCATCTTTAGATTTATCTCTTATGACACTATAACCAGAAGCCACTGATAAGTTTCCCCTTCTCTTTTCTAATAATTTCATTTTGTATCACTAGTCCCAGCCAGCAAAGGCTATATATAGAAAAAGGTTTCAAAAAGTGTCCTCATGTGGGACTCTGCTGTGGAAGGCAGACTTTATCTCTTGACACAGAGGCTCAGGTTCTCTGATAAATCTATTAACAAGTGGAAGTAAGAACAGAGGCGACAGTCAGCAGAGACTATCTGCTTACCGGTTGAGAGGGCTCAACTAGATGATTTCCTTAAGTCCCTTCCAGTGTGTGGGTGTCTATTTAATACACAAAAAGTACTCTTTAAAGTGTTGCAAACCCCTGCTGAAGGACATTCCAGCGTTCAGCTATATAGCATTCCCTGCCTCATGACTGAATAATTTTATGCCAAATTTGCTTATGATCAAGGAAAGGTCTGGTAAGAAACCACAGCAAAGTACGTTATACAAATGCTGATAACCAAAGATTTCAAATGAATTGTGAGAGACCAGTTTGAATAAATATTCCTTGATTTTAGACAAACAGTATTATTTTGCCAAATAAAGGGTTATCTGCTTAAGTGTCCCCTGTAGGAGGAGATTGTCTTTAAAATAATCAGAGTTAGTACCCTTGAAAACCTTCAGTGACAGATGGAAAAATTCTGTTTCATATTGTCATATTTGTGTGGGCTTTCTGAAAATCTTTAGACCTATGTGCTCAGCAAGTACCTGCCACACCACTCTTAAAGAACATGAGTGACTATCAAAATAGCTGATTCACATCGCAAACTCTCGCCCAATCCTCTAAGCTTCAGTTCTCAGGCATTCAAACCTCCTGGAATGCCAGGATCAGTGCCAGCTCTTGAATTAATAATGCCACTTCACGTCCCAGGTCTCCACTGTACTCTCCTTAACCCTTTCTCCAAACACTGCCTAACTCCAGACTAACACTGTGAAATCGGAGGAGATTAGAACCTAAGATTGGGCAGGCAGGCCCCACTGGTCAGGAGGACAATTCCTTGAGAGTGTTATTGTCAGTGTCTACCACCAGGATGCAGAATCAAGCAGAAAGTAAGATGTGGCTGATGTTAAGACTATATTTATTGCTACATTTATATACAATTATACAAACAGCCCAGACAGGAAGGGTATGTTGCATCAATTTCTTCAGATTCCACAGAAGTGCACATGGAAACAGAGCCGTGCACCACTGAGTTAGCTCTCAGGTTGAAGCCAAAAAGCCACACACATTTTTTTTTTTTTTAAAGTGGAAAATTTTGGAAAATTCTCCCCATAAATTCCTCTTTACAAGCTGATCATGCAGAAACAAGTGGGTTCTCAGAAGCTGATACCTGAAGGCATTTGGGGGATAGTGCCTTGAAGAAGGGTGCCATGGATGCTGGCTTGGGACCACAGGGTGCAAGGCAGAAGTCCCAAGTCCTGGCCCATTTCCTCAGGTCTGTCCCTAGGAAAGGCAATGGAGACAGGTTTGGAAAGAGCAAGAAAGGGAAAACCGACAGCAACAAAGATGAGGAGAAGAACCATCAGCAAGAGTCCTGGTTGAGGGAATACTGGTCCATTGAGTTCCAGCTGAGATTCCAGACTTTGGGGAATGAGCACATTGAGAACGACAGGGCTGTCTTGGTATGTCCTTATCCTAACGCTTGCCACGTGTCAGCTGCCAGGGACCTGCACAAAGACACAGGAAATTGACAGCAAAGTCACTAAGAAGAAAACTCAACCATTACCAGAATGGGGCTGCAAAAGGCATGATCCTGGATGCCTTCTCCGTGTTCTGTCAGTTAACAGTTGGTCCCAGGTGAGCTGGTTAGTGAGCTGTGAAGGGGAATGGAATAACACACAGGCTGCATCAGAATATGGGTGTCTCCACAAACTCCTCCACCTAGCAAGGATGACTTTTGTCCTCAAAAGCAGTCTAGCATAGTGGACTTTGCATTGCTCCAGAATTAGAGGCAGGTGTAAGGTTGTAGCATAAACATGTTCACATCACTGTCACAAACCTTTGTGACAGGAATCCCAAGAGAAGTAGTTGAGCAGCCTGTAGGCATGTGTGCCCAAAGAATAAGTTTACCTTATTTACATCAGCTCCCCAACTTACCTCAGGCTACTTCACATTTCAGGAATCCAGGAGAAAGGACCCACAGGTCAGGTCTACCTGGCCTTGTAAGCTAAAATCAGCCTAGAGTCTCAGAGAAAAGACAAGCCTGAAATCTCTGGTCTGAATACACAGGCAGGGCCAGCCTTAGGGATGATTAATAATTTGGATACCATCTGGCCCTGAGACCTTAGGGGGTGCTATCCTGAAGAAACCAGTCAGCTCCGTCTTGTCTGTGGCTTTAGATGTCACCTCTAATTCCTCACCACCATAATCCCACAGGCCCCATCAGAATGACAGCACTGTGGGAAAGGCCTAAGGGTGGCAGGAGGACTAGAAAAACACTCAGAAGTCCCTGTCCTTTTTCTTGGGCCAGTAACATTATAATCAACTATGGAGGGGCCCAGCAGCTCTTCTAAGGCTGACAACTATATGACATTTCAGGCTGAAGGATGTGACAATTGCCAACTCCCTCACTCTTTTCATAAATTCACCTCTGTATAATTCAAAATCTGTCATTTGAGCTTGGCTTTGCTGGTGAGTCATGCAGAAATTGTCTTTTCCTACTTCTGATGACACTAGCTCAGACTCCCTCAAAGGATTTACTCTAAAAAGGAAAAAATATTAACAGATGAAAACCAATGAGAAAAAATCACAAAACATTAGGTGAATTTTTCTAACCAAACAAAATGGGGAAAATGCAATGTGTTATATAAATGAATTTCCTCATTGAAATAAAGGCTTAAAGATTAATAGCTAATCTGTTCATAGCAATACATGAAACATTAAGAATGTGTTTTAGGGCTGCGGTTGTGGCTCAGTGGTAGAGCACTCACCTCGCACATGTGAAGCACTGGGTTTGATTCTCAGCACCACATAAAAATAAACAAATAGAATAAAAGTCAAAAGTAAATAAATAAATAAAATAAAGGTAATGTGCTCATCTACAACTAAAAAAATTTTTTTAAAGAATGTCTTTTAAGTAAGGATTTTAGTTCAAATACCAGGAATAAGACTACCTGAATTATAAATTCACAATCAGCTACACCCCTTTCAAAATGAGTGACAGCAAATGATGATGAATGTGTCACATCCCTTTGAGTGGGATTTTGAAACAGTGCTGGTTGTGCCAAGAGATGCCAAAGATTCTAACATGACCTTCACCTCCTTTCAGAGCAATACAAAATTCAAGGCCAAAGAAATCATTTCTAAAACTTCCCCATCTTATGTGAACACATATAACCATTTTTTTCCTGTCACATGAAAAACATCTAAAATATAGTATTGTCATTATGGACACTTATTCCAAATCTTATGATTGCAAATATATCACATTTAGCTAGAGTGACCTAGCATCCTGGCAGGTCTACTGGGAGGGTGGGCTAGCCCTGGCAACAGCTACCAGTTGTACTTACCTGGTCAGGGAGCCTTCATCCTATTACATTTGCTTTATGCTGCTTTGGCAAGATCGCATTTGGAACAAGGCATACAATTTCGGTCCCCACCTTTCAAAAGAGACACCAAAAAGTTAGAAAGCATTTGGAAAAAGAACACAGAAGAAAACTGAATGGGGAGAGTGGACTACCTGCTCAGTACTTTGGAATGCCAGGAACACCTCTGGAGTATCATTGGGCCCACTGGGTAACTAAATTGCCAAACTAATCTCTTTCCTAATCTTTAGCCTCTTTTTTTTTTTAATAAATTCACCTTTGAAACTACACTATTAGAATGTAGAAATAAGAGTAACTAAATTGCCCCTTAAAATAGGTCCTAGAATTCCCTAAGAGTTGCAGCAACTCTTACAAATAATCAGTTTCACAAGATTAACCATTCTCAAAGCCATAAATATCAGAACTTCAGAGTTATGTGCTCTAGTAGATTTTTTATATATTTCAAGTTCTCTCTTGATTAATGAAGGCACTGCTGAAATTTCCTTCAGGTAATAAGTAACCTTATAGAAGAAAGTACTTTGTGGCGCCTACTTTGAAATCAGTAGTTGCTATATTTGAATAAGTAAATTCTCAATATACGCTACCTGCCTGCTACAGGACTGGGGTGGGTTAAGACAAACAAAGTGACCTCCCAGGCAGCCACATTGGCATTGTAGGGGTCACAGAGGGCAATTTCAGCCTTGCTTTCTCCACTCTGTCTTCCTCAGCTGATTGACCTGCTATTCTCAGATACAGCCCTTAGAGATACCACACAGAAAATAAAAGTCAGACTAATGCAACAAAGAAGTCACTGGACTGGCCAACTTGTTTGTCAGTTCCTGGACTGGGAAGAAGAATCATGCTTACAGGGTTTTCCATACTAGTAGGTAAGCAATCAGAAGTCAGTTAGTCAGTCTCTGTCTTCTACATAGACTATGTACCAAAAGCACATCTGGGCTGGCTTGTTTTCCTCTGAAAACTGTTACAGAATGGTGGCTCTTTTTCCAGGTAGTTTAACCTATAATGAAAAACTGAGTCTGTGTGGTAAAATGCTTTAGAAACCCCACATTTGTGAAATCTGGTAATAAAGGAACATAGATACAATGACACTTTTTAATAGTTTTGTAATTTTCATTGAATACTTGAGCTTGATGTTCAATTGGGTAGAATTAATTAGAAGATGATTAAGTAGTATTTGAGATTTAAGAACATTTTAAAGGCAAGTATTTTCAAGGACTTGGGAGATTAGCAGAGCTGACCCTTTCTTCTATATCAAACTGTACAGTTGTATTTTTTCCTGAGTTGCCAGTTCTACTCTCACCATGATTAACCCACTACTGAAGTAGATCCATAAAGGGACAAATTGTGAGAGAAAGAGCAAAGAAAGGAAAAAAGAATGATTTTCATGACTATACTAAAAAAATTAAAAGAATAAGATAAAGGAAGATGGGGGAGCAAAGTGGATATAAGGCACAAGAAAGAAAACAAAACTGAAGGAGTTGGCAGTGACAAGAGGAAGCAGCACGTATTCATTTCCCTGAGAAGGAAAAACAAGGTCAAGTCAGAAATTTCCAAAGATTGCCACCAGGTGGTGCTAAGAGATTAAACCACTCAACAGCAACAACTGATGGGGATTGAGGCCAGGAGACATAGACACCAGAGGGCAGAATATTCCCAGTACCCAGGGCTCCGGATTTGTGGAGTACTGGGCCATAGGTTAGGCCCAGTACTTGAGTCAAGTTATTCCAGGAACGTAAACTTGGTTTAACATTAGAAAATCTATCCAGATCAGAATGTTAACAAAAATTTTAAAACACCCAATTATCTCAACATACATAGTAATTGCATTTAATAAGTTTTTAAACCTCCCTTTTTAATAATTAAAAAAAAAAACTCTTAGAAAAATAAGTATATACATGTAAAAGACTGTTTCATTAATCTGATAAGGGTCATGTGCCAAAAACCTAGAAAAAAAAATATTTAGTGGCATAATGTTAGAAGCATACCTGTTAAGTCAGAAGTGAGACAGCACCTGTGTTCAACATTAGACTGGATGTTCCAGCCAGTCAACTCAATAAGAAAAAAAATAATATCCATCTCATTACCCTAAGTGCATGTATGAAGACATGAATAGTATGAATACACTTTGTATACAAACAGTGATATGTAAAAATGTGCTATATATGTGTATTATGAATTGTAATGCATTCTACTGTTATATACAACAACTTTAAATTAAAAAACAAAGAATAAAAAGTTTAAGTATTGGGAAGAAAAATTGAAAACTCATGCCAGGTGCGGTGGTGCACACCTGAAATCCCAGCACTTGGGAGGCTGAGGCAGGAGGATCACAAGTTCAAAGCCAGCCTCAGCAATGGTGAGGCACTTAGCAACTCAGTGAGACCCTGTCTCTAATAAAATACAAAAAAGGGCTGGGATGTGGCCCAGTGGTCAAGTGCCCCTGAGTGCAATCCCCAGTAAAAAAGAAAACTCATGATTTGCAGAAGATGACTGTGTGGAAAGCCTTTTCTAATGTAAGAATTTGGGCCAGGCATAGTGGCACATGCCTATAATCCCAGCAACTCAGAAGGCTGAGGCAGGAGGATGGCAAATTTGAGGCCAGCCTCAGCAACTTAGCAAGACCCTATCTCAAACTAGAAAATAAGGACTTCAATATAGAAACACAGCTCAGTGGTAAAGCTCTCCTGGGTTCAATCCCCAGAGTCCCCCCCCCCCACCACCACCACCACCAAAAAAGGGGCAAATTTCCTTAATTTAAGATAAGCAAATGAAAAGAAATTGAATTTCTCTACACTAGTCACAAAATAGTTTTCAAATATAACTCTTAAAAAGATAGCAAAATAACAACTTAAAGGCATTAAGGAAGACATCAATAAATGGAGAGAAAGAACTATGATTAATATTGTACAGATATAATTTCTTCCCAACTAATATGCTCATTTTCTACCAGAAGTCTCCAAAGGCTTTCCCATTCAATATAAACTAAATCTAAAATTTATGTAGAACAAAGAGCCAAAATTAGGAGCTTATTATCAAAATAAAGTGGACACATTTCTAAAGAGAGCTCAACCAGATTCTGATCCCTTAGAATCTAGAAATGCTGAGGCAGTAGTAGCTAAGACAGAAAGGAACTGACCCCAGGCTAGACACAGGCCTGGTGGATTGTGGATGAGTGGATGCAGCCTACAGGAAGAGGACCACAGGGAAAGCAGCCATCACACTCCATACCATACACAAAAGTTCTCCCTTGCTAAAGAGTTAGATGTAAAAATGACCAAACTTTTAGGAAAAAAGCCAAACACTTTTATATGAAGATGTAGAATATCTTTATGACCTCCAGAAGAGGAATGTGGTAAAGACACATGGGTCGGGGGGCAATAATCCCCATAAATCATGTGGAGACAGATTTATAAATTAAGTTACAAGAAAATTTAAAATTTTTGTACACCGAAAACAATCATAAGCTGGGCATGGTGGCACATACCCGCAATCCCAGCAGTTCAGGCAGATGAGGCAGGAGGACTGTATGTTCAAAGCCAGCCTCAGCAACTTAGTGAGGACCTAAGCAATTTAGACCATGTCTTAAAAGGAAAAAAATTAGGGCTGGGATGTGGCTCAGTAGTTAAGTGACCCTGGATTTAATCCCTGATATGGTTTTAAAAAATCATAAAAATGGCAAAAAGACAAGACATGGAAGGAGACATCTATAGAACACTTAAATGTCAAAAGATTAGTAACCATAATATGAGGAAATTCTCTGAAGTGATCAAATAGAGGTAAACAAGCAATAGAAACATGCTGTTTGCTAATAGAAATCGAGAAAAAATCAAAAGTCATTCCAAAGACAGTGAAAGTCTCATAAACATAAGAAAAGTTTTCAACTACATCAGTAATCAGGAAAATGCAAGTTAGAAGCATAAAAAGATACCATGTTAAACCTATCAAATTGGCAGAAATTAAAAAGTGTAGCAATATCAAACATGGTAAAGATGTGGGTAAATCCTTACTTTGGGAAATAATTTGATGGTTATTTAGTAAAGATGGGAAAAGGGCATAGTCTGTAACTTGACAATTCCCCTCCCTAGGGCTTTGCCATAGAAATAGTATTGCTTGTATTCAGGAGTAGATATGAATAGAAGACAACAGTATTTATGGGCACATTGTTTATAAATTTCTTTAAAATACTGAAAACAGGCTGAGCATGGTACATGCCTGTAATCCCAGCCCCTCAGAGGCTGAGGCAGGAGGATCAAAAATTCAAAGCCAGCCTCAGCAACTTAGCAAGGCCCCAAGCAACTTAGCAAGACTTTGTCTCAAAATTTAAAAAAATAAAAAAAAGGTTGGGGCAGGGGGTGGCTGGAGATGTGACTACTATAAGTTAAGGGCCCCTGGGTCCAATACCTGGTGCCAAAAAATAAAAAATAAAAAAAAATCCACATCCATTAGGGGAATGGATAGATTTTAGTACATTCATAAGTAAATGCACAGCAGTGAAAATGAATTAACCATAGCAATAGACATCAAAGTATGTGTGTAATGAAATTGTTAGCTTCATGTGTGTGCAAGACTGGACATTATATTGCTTGTGGATACAAACATAGTGGAAAGCAAAGCAAAGGATGATGTAATCAAGAATACCAAAGCTACTGGCAATGGGCTATTTTTTAAACTGATACATTGGTATCCCTTTTGTATATGTAGTATAATCCTTTCTATTTCTCATAGGCACATTTCTTTCCCTAACACTGTTGTAAACCAATCTTTAGTTTTTAAGTGTTTAATAAAAACAAAAAATGATGGGAAAATACTACAATAAATGGGGAAGTTATGAATTTGGTTCCAATGAGCTTTGGTCTTTGAACCATTCAAATTTCAAGTCTTAAACCATCTTTGTAGAAAAGTCAACAGTCACTGTAGGACACTGAGTAAAAGGGGCAGCAGTGTCATCTCACAGCAGTGGGTGCTCACGTCTCTCTAAATCATGATTCTCAAAGTGTGGTCCCAAGGTGGCAGCATTGCTTCACCTGTCAGAAATGCTAATTTGTGGACCCCACCAACACCTACTGAATGAGAGATTTATCCTGCAGTCTGTGTTTAAAACACCCTCCAACTTGCAACCACTCTGGAAAGCAGTACAGAGATTCCTAAGAAAACTTGGAATGGAACCACCATTTGACCCAGCTATCCCACTGCCTCGTCTATGCCCAAAGAACTGAAAATCAGCATACTACAGTGACACAGCCACATTAATATTTATGGCAGCTCAATTCACAATAGCTATACTGTGGAACCAACCTAGGTGCCCTTCAATAGATGAATGGATAAGAAACTGTGGTATATATACACAATGGAATATTACTCAGCCTTAAGGAAGAATGAAATTATGGCATTTTCCAGTAAATGGATGGAACTGGAGAATATTATGCTAAGCGAAATAAGCCAATCCCAAAGAACCAAAGGCCTAATGTTTTCTCTGATATATGGATGCTAATTCACAATAAGAGGGAGGGAAGAATAAAGGGAAGAATCAACTGGACTAGACAGAGGGGAGTGAAGGGAGGGGAAGGGGCATGGGGGTAGGAAGGATAGTAGGATGAATTGGACATTATTATCCTATGTGCATATATGATTACACAACCTGTAATCATATATGCACATGAGAAGTTATATTCCATTTACATATGATGTGTCAAAATGTATTCTACTGTCATGTATAACAAATTAGAACAAATGAAAAAATAAAACTAACAAAGTCCTCCAACTAATTGTGATGCATGTTAGTTTAAATTTCTCCTGAAAAGTTTTTCAAAGTGTAAGAAAATCCCCTCATTGCAACTAAGTAAGACCCTACTACGAGCATATCCATATCAAACTTCTAAACAGCTGAGAAAACCATGCCACTGTCCTGGGAGGAACAAGACTGCTTCTTTAATCCTTGAATTCAGGGGTTAGCAAACTGATTTATAGACCAAATCTGGCTTCCCACCTGTTTGGGTACTGACAATGATTTAAGATGTTTTTTTTCACTTTTTTCCCCCCATATCAAGACTTTCATGACAACAAAAGTCTCGTGAAATTCAGATGTAAGTGTCTGTAGATGAAGTTGCATTGGAGCACCAACCTGCTCACCTGTTCACACAAGCCTGTAGTTGCTGTTATGCTATAGCTGCAGAGTTATGCAGCTGAGGCAGAAACGATTTGGTACCAAGTAAAAACAATACTTAGTATTGGACCTTTCATAAATAGTTTGCCAATCCTTCCTCTACTTTGTTAACAAAGAATCAACTAATCTAGGAAAGCAAAATATAGGCAACTATAGTGACTTTCCTCTTAAAAAATGTAATTTTAATTCCACAGGCAAAAAATGCTATCTTCTAAAGACTCATAAAGTTAAATTAAATCCATTTTATCTACAAAGTAAATCAGACAACCCCACATACAGAGTCTGGAAAATATTAATTATGCTACTTTGCCTCTTCAAATAGTCTAATAAGTGACAACTGACTGATGAATTTTAATGAAATACTTGGTTATGTTCAGTTTGAAAACTAATTTAGCGTTTTCCTGTGACATCACCCAGGCCTTTGGCCTGAACTGGAATCCTGTCTGAAATGCGGCACACCAACCTCATCTCTTGGACCTCAGGCAGAGGCCACCTTCCTCCTTGGCTCCCTTTCCTGTGCTTAAACTTGCCAGACAAGAGCCTTCTTCCCTCTCATCTGCAACCTCTTGAATTTCCTTCAGACTTGAGTTGACTTCGTATCATTACTGAAGCATTTTCTTCATGTCAAAAGCCCACTTCTTTCCACAACCATCTTCACTTCTCTAGGTTTCTAAGATCTCTTGAGCACAGATCCTTCTTTGGATTTGGGGGCATTTAACAAACAATAAAAAGATGCTTTTTCTCCCTTGCAAGAATAAACCACACATTTCAACTTTGTATCTGAGCTGTGTTCCCCTCCTTGTGCGGTGCAGAGCTCCTGACTAGCCTGAGTCAATAATTCACCCCACACAGCTGGATGAGACTGATGTCCCATCTGACAGGTCTGGTCTTCAGCTCACTGATGCTCTACATTCAATCTAAACTTAAGATATGGCATATTCATCTTGGCCTCTAATTAATGGATACATTCACTTTTGAGTTTTGCAGACAATGAAAGCTTGCAAAGAGCATGTGAACATGTCTCACTTGGCTTTAAATTAGAATGTGGTTTGTTTTGCACACAGACACATGCATGGACATGCACTCTTCTACTTCAAAGAAAACCAGAATCCAAATGCGGACTCTGCCACTGTGGTTGTCCTTAGGCTGTTTTCCTGAACTGAGAAGTGGAAGGATACACCCACCTTCAAGGATACATGCAGGCTTGTGACATCTTTGTGTGGATTAGGAAAAGGTGCCCCTTCTTCCAGGTACATGCATCCCTGTCTGGCTCTAGGGTACATGGCTTGTTGAGTACTGGACCAACTAAATTTGTACTTCTGTCCTTACACACCTGCACCATCTGTCCCATGATCTTCTTCGAATTTACCTTTTATTAGCTCAACTCTGGCAGCAACATTTTTGTCTTCCAGGGTCACACTACTCAGCAGACATCTGGCCTAGACCCTAGAGGTGTCTTACCAGGGCTTAGGAAGCTCCTTGTGGTCTGGCCCCTTTCCAAATTCATCTTCTGCACTACTCTCCTCTGGGTTCACTTGGCTCTGGACATACTCCTTTCTTTTCCTTAAATAAGTCCAGCCCTGATACCATTCCCTCTGCCTGGAATACTTTACAATGAGATTGTAAACTGGTATCTAATGGGCCTCTTCTGGCAAGCAGATATATCTGGTCAGGTTTGCAAAGCTTTTTCTAAAATTTTCAAAATAGCTGACATGTTAAATTCGGCAGATTTCACACAAAGTTATGTTTCAACTTAATATCTGTGAATGCTTTTCTTTGAAAGCTGTTTTCTGGCTTATCTCGGAGGGTTGGAAGGTACGGCAACACTGGGCCTTCCACATCAGAAGGGCTGCAGCACTTCCCCTTGGACAGGGTCTGAGACTCCTGGGTAGAAAGTACTCCCAGCCCGGTGCACCTCGTGTTATCCCTCTGGCATTTGCATCGACCATCTTGTTTTAAACAGAGGAAGAAGTGGAGAGAGCCTTCTTTTCCTTCATATGGCAACTTATATACACTTCTAACCTGTAGAGGCTTTTCCTGACCTTCAATCCCTGATTTTCATCCTCCTATTTTTTTCCTCAGTCTGGTTTCCTGTTCATAGCATTAAGTGGATATAAAAATCACTTTGATAAGATAGTTGAATATTGGCAATTTCACGATTCAACCTAATACTACAATTTGTGGCTTGTAAATTATTCTGTTTGCTGGTGTATTGTGCCTTTCACTGAAGGGCAGTTCATTAGGGCAAAGGCCTAGTCACTGTGATGTCCTGATGACTAATGCTCAGCAGTTGGTAGGCTCTAGGCACTAAAATGTTTAGATAAATAAAGGGAAGGACCTCCCCCGACCCCCACACCAAGGTTGGTTAGGGGCAGAGCACACTCAAAATTCATAGTAACCTCTCCTGAGTTCTCTGAAAGTAGCCCAGATTATAAATTTACTAACCCACAACTCCAGGCAATCCTGCTACTACTCAGCAGCACCCCATACACAGTGGTAGAGCTGGCTTTGGTCCTAAAACCTACCAGCCTCTGCTCACCTAGCTGAAGTTCTGGGTTCTAGCACTGGAAATTACTCACAACTGTATATCCAACTGAGATGTTCCCTCAGCCTGACAGGGATGTTAAAGAGGGAGTAACCAGTTACCACTACACTAATCTCTCCAGCCTTGCCCATGTTGGCAAGAGGCTGATTGACCCCTAGCTCTTCACAGGTATCTCTTGTTTATTTGGTTTGTTACAATTATTTCTCAACTCTTCTGTCTCCTCAGCTAGACTAAAGAATGATGTTTTAACTTATCTATGAATCTTTAGGGCCTAACTTCAAGTATATAAATTTTTCATCAAAGAAATTATTTAAATGTATTAAATTGTTCAAATGTCATATGGAGCATATTTAACCTACAAGGTAAATATGGGAACAGATTCATTTTACTAGGAATAATCCTGTGGACTTGGGCAGGGGTGCAGAGTAGGACTTGTGCCAAGCATGTCAGCTTTGGGCATCTGGAGGTGAAAGAGGGCTCTGCTAGACAGAGCATTTTTCTGTTCTTTGGGGCATAAGAATTCATGTGGAGGTTTGGGGAAAACACATTTCAGGAGACACTGTACATTTAAGTGATAACTGTTTTAATTCCAGAGAAATTGCTCTTTCTGATGATTTTCTTGTTTCCCAAACCTGTGTGCATTTTAAATATCATGACAGCTTTTCCTATGGCTCTGGTGGTCACAGGATATAGAGCCTTCTGGCCTGTCTCTGGTTCTCCCTGACAGTACTTCAGGGCTAGTGCTCACCAAGGTCTGGAATGACTGAACTCACTGCTTCTCTCCTGACTCTTCCTTTGGGGAAACTCAATCTGACATTCCATCAGTAGCCAAGCTCAATTATCCAAAAAGAACTAACATAGGCCCGCTCCCCTCATAATCTTCTAGCGTTTCATTGGTACCACCTTATGAATCTCACACTTAGATGTTTTCAATACAAATAGGGCATTCCAGGACACTACTGTCTTCTTGTGCCTTGATTTGGTTGTATATGTAGTTCCTTCTATCTGGATAGTTTTCCTGTCTTTAACCCCCTGATTAAGAAGAGTTCATCCTCAAAGACTTGTCTTAGGGATATTCTCTTCCAGGAAGCCTTACTGGGGCCCTCAATAAGTCTAGGTGTCTTCCTCTGAGTGCCTATTCATGTAACTAATTATTCATTTAACCAACAGTAAGCAGATCTTTCACTGCCTGCCTCCTGGAGCTTACCTTGCCCCAAGAGGAAACAGACAACAATAATTGGGAAGGTACTCTGTATGTTAGATAGTGCATGTGGTAACAACTAAGAAAAGAAATGGGTAGGACGTGAGGGAAGTTGCAATGTTAAATCAGGTAGTAAAAGAAGGCCTCATTGAGGAAACATTTAGGCAAAATCCTGGAGGTGACAGAAAGAAGTTAGATTGACTGGTTTTAAGCATAACAAGAGTGTGACTTCTATTTAACAAGGAAGGGGAAATCAGCAGATGAGATCCAAGAGCTACAACAGGGGACCAAACTATATTGGACATAGTAGTCATTGAGAAGGATATGCTTTTACTCTGAGAATGGGAATTTCTGGAGGATACATAGCAGAAAACATATGATCTGATTTAGGTGCTTAAAGCTGTGTTTTTGTGTGTGTGTGTGTTTTTTTTTAATCACTATTAAAGAGCAAAAGAAGAAATCAAGAAAATGGAATGGAGGCCCTGTGATAATCCAGAAACTCCTGTGGGTAGAATGTGGTGAGAGCTGTGGAGGATGCTGCAAATTCTACATTTTCTCTAGATACTAAAGTAAGACATTATGTTTCAAAGTTAATGAGAAGGAACTATCTGTTTGCAACTTAGATTACTCAAAGATTATATCTGCCTATATTCAAAATCCTTTATAGTGTAAAAGTTAAGAACTAGACTGTATTTAAAACTGTCCAAGGAAAACAAGCAAAAGACATAAGCAGATGAATCAAATCATTCCTCTAGCATAAGAGATAAGTTGATGAGCAGAATCAAATACATTTCTCCACTTTTAAAAATCCCAGAGAAATTCGACAAAATGAGCTGTTCAAAGTTGTTGCAGCCAGTAAATAAACTGTGTATGTGTGTTCTAAGATAATCTTTACTGTGTTTTGTTGATTATAACCTCTTTTAATAATCTGAAAGAACTGGTTGTCTAAACCCTAAAAACCTCTTGGAAAAAAACCTTCAAGCTGGGCACAGTGGTACACACCTGTAATTCCAGCAACTTGAGAGAATTGGTGGTAACAACAACAACAACAAAAAAAAAAAAAAAAAAAAAAAAAAAAAAACCTTCAAGTTTCTTCCAGTCACATTGTTAGGATCATCTGGGAGCACAAAGATTGACAGAACTATAGTTATATGCACCACAGAGGTAACAGCTTTTCAACTACAAATAAGAATTAGTAATTCAAAATTTCACAGACATTAACCATAGTTAGGCAATATGTTTTTTAAATACTTTTTAATTGTCAATGGACCTTTATTTTATTTATCTATATGCGATGCTGAAAATAGAACCCAGTGTCTCACATATGCCAGGCAAGCACTCTACCACTGAGCCACAACACCAGCCCAGGCAGTATATTTATATATATATATTTTGTAAAGACAACATCTGGAAAATTGTGCTCTATATGTGTAATATGAAATGAATTGCATTCTGCTGTCATATAAAACAAATTAGAATAAATAATTTAATAAAAAAATAAATTAAAAAAAGACAACATCTGGAATCAAAGCATCCATATCAGATTCCAGAGAAATGCTCTGAAAGACACCATACAACTATGAAATCAGTTATCAAAACTAAAATATAAGAAAAAAAAAAAAAGAGAGAGAATTAGAATCCAGAATAAAATCCATTTGTTCCTAGATGTCTCTAGTTTCTGGTTCACCAAAGAACTCATCCCTAAAAGGTCATGGATAAATAGAAACAGTGTTCATAAGTGTCCTAAAAGAGGTCATTTGGAAAATAAGTAAAACTATTAATACATGTAGCAAACATAAGAATAAATTACGTGTAGCTATTTCCTTTCAATTCTCAGGTGATAATATTCATCCCCATGGCCACAGCCTTTCTTTGGGCTAATTATAGTATGCACAGTTATTTTATAGGCTTTCTTTATCCTCTGCATTTTCTAGTATATCTTACACAGAAAATTTTCAAGTAAGATTGAGTTATTTTTCCTTTCTGTAGCTGTGCCTTCTCAAAGCCACCAGCTGTCCTTAAATCAAACCAAACCACCACAGCACAGAATTTGAGGCTCCACAAATTCCTGGCCCAACCCACTCTAGTTTTATCATCATAAGACAATACACAGTGATCACATTTTCTGTTCTACACATTCTAACCTCTGTCCATAACATCTCTGCTACCTTGCCTCTGTCTTCAGTAATAACTTCATCAAACTGTTTTCCCTCATTAAAGAACATGACATCCAGGCATGGTAGCACATACCTGCAATCCCAGCTACAAATATATACAGAAGATCAATAAGCACATGAAAGTATACCTTACATCTTTTATGCTTTGGGAAATGTGCCACATGGAAACGCAAATCAAAATGAGAAAACACTTTACCATCAGGATGACTACTATCAAAAACAAGCAAACAAACATCCAGACATAACAAGTGTTGATGGGAATATGAAAAGTTAGAATACTTGTGCACTCCAGTGAGTGTAAAATGGTGTAGACAGAAGTGGAAGATAGCATGGTAGTTCCTCAAAAAATTACCATAGAATTACCATATGATCCAGCAATTTTATTTCTGGTTATCTACCAAAAAGACCAGAAAGCAGGGAATCTAACAAATATTTGTACACCAACGTTCACAGCAGCATTAGAATAGTCAAAATGTGGAAACAATCTAAATGTCCACTGACTGATGAATGGATAAACAAAATGTGGTATATGCATACAATGGAATGTTATTCAGCCTCAAAAAGAAATAAAATTCTGATACATGCAATTTGGATATTATGCTAAATAAGATAAGCCAGACACAAAAGGGCAAATATTATATAAGGTCACTTTTATGAGGTACCCAGAAACCTCAAATTCATAGAGACAGAAAATACATAACAGTGGTTACCAGGGACTAGGGAGGAGGAAAAAACGGGAAGTTGTTTAACAGGTACAGTTTCAAGTTGAAATGATGAAAAAATCTGGAGATGGATCATGGTGATGATTATACAATGTACTGTGAATGCACTGAATACCACTGAACACTTGAAAATGGTTAAAATGGTAAATTTTATATAGCATATTTTGCAAAACAACGAACCCATAAAGATTCAACTGAAAACTCTTAATTCTATCTTTTCAATATTTAATACAGATATTACTAGTTATTATACTTTACCAATTTTTCAGTGTGGGTATAAAATGAATCTTCCTATAAAGTTAGAGAAACTTTTAAAATTAGGGGCTTCTATCTTGAAGAATATCTTTATTAACCCAGGTTTAAAATTTGACCTATGAAAATAATTTATCAGAGAACAGGCAAGCTAGAAAAAGCTATAATATTTATGTTATCTACCGGTCATTTTTTCTGCAGTTGATCTTCCTCATGATGTTGTTGCCTTAATCATGACACAACTCTAACTTTTATCCAAAGCAGCTAAAGTTCAAAATAATCACATAAATTAACATTATAATTCTAAGACACATGCATTTCTAGATGTAAAACAAAACATTTAAGTTGAAAAAAACTAAAAGGGATATCATGACATGAGTACAAGAACAATTCCACGTTTTTTTCAGGAAGAACTTTTCTGAAGACAGTCACATAAGTAACCACAGAAATTTTGATGCCATATTTCCCCTAGAAAGATGGGCATTTGTCTATACTGATTTAGTAAAGATGAGAAACTAAAGCCAGTATCAAACTTTATGACATGCATTAATATCAAAATTAAATCAAATTTTTAAAACAAACAAAAATGAAGAATAATTAGAATAGGGTAACAAAAATAAATTTCACAAATGGAAGCAAATGGCTAGCTATAAGCATGGAGGAATCTGGGCATACAAATAACATGAATCAACATGTGGCATTGCCGTTTTGAAATTGTAATAAATGCATATAATCTAAAAGCTAAGATAAATTAATATTTAAAGTTCCATGTTTTAAGATTGCCAAAACAGTCAGTCATTCTAATCTTGCTTCTAAGTTGCCAAATGTAGCAGACTGTTAATAAAAATATTTTAAAGGAAGGTTAATATTGAATAAGAATATAGAACTGAGTAGCTAGGGAACTCCAGAACCATACATAAAAGTGGATTCAAAGAATGTGTCATGGGGTAATTATCTCAGTCATGCTCTTTTAACATTAAATTTCTTCAGGAAATGAAGGAACACTTGAACTTCTAAAGCAATGTGTGTATAATGTATATAATATGTAATATTTATTATACATATGCATATAGTATATATTATACATAGATCTTAAATATATAATTCATGTGTGTATATACATGTATTTATAAACATATGTGTGTAAATATATATAACGTATATCTCCCCAAATCAGAAAACTCTGTATTACAGGGCTTAAAAGAGGTCAAAGTACTAATAAGACCAAGCAGG
This sequence comes from Tamias sibiricus, assembly GCA_025594165.1. Lineage (NCBI taxonomy): Eukaryota > Metazoa > Chordata > Mammalia > Rodentia > Sciuridae > Tamias > Tamias sibiricus. Next base: position 103,851,348 of record CM046657.1, read on the forward strand.
AAGTCATGATTTTTTCAGAGGGAAAATGGTAGTTCTTAAATTCCTAAAAGAGAACATATTATTGAGAAGTAGGTCCTCTTAGGAAAAAAATGAGTTAAAATTATTTAATTAGAAAAGCCAAGGATGAGAATGTGGCAAGCTTTGACATGGAACATTGTTATGAGCTAATTCTTCCTCCCTACCAGTGTAGAATGCAAGAAATCAAGACTGCCTGGACATATTTTTACAGTAATCAAAACATATGCAGAAACTATTGAGCTTCCAACATTTGCTAGGACACCTTTAATCTAAATGTTAGACCACTTTAGAATATTTGATAGGTACATTAGTTTAAAAGAATAAAGAGCCAGGCATGGTGGCATACACCTGTGATCCCAGCAACTTGGGCAGCTGAGGCAGGAGGATTGCAAGTTCAAGGCCAGCCTTGGCAACTTATAGAGAGGCCCTAAGCAACTTGGCAAGACCCTGTCTCAAAATAAAAAATAAAAAGGACCAGAATGTGACTCAGTGATTAAGCCCCTGGGTTCAACTTAAATTAAACAAAGAAGAAGAAATGTATCTCTGCATTGAAATGTATTCTTATTCTTATTAATGATATCTAAGCTTTGGCTTCACGAATCAGTTAATGCTATAGTTAGTAATTTCTTATACTTCAGTTTCAAACTAACTTTTTAAAAGGTGAGTTTTCATTGTGCATACATACAAGGGGATGCTTTCAAATTTATAAAGTTCATCTTGTTCTTATTTGTAAAAACATCCCAAATGTACAAGGTGATCAAAATTCGGACAGCACATGGTGGGGAATTCTTTTAATCATGATACTAATATTAAGATACTTTTCTAAAAAAAAAAAAAAAAAAAGAGTAAGTTCCACTGGGTTCAGTGGTGCATGCCTATAATCCCAGCAACTCTGGATACTTAGGTAGGCAAAGCACAAGTTCAAGGCCACCCTCGGCAACTCAGTGAGACCCTGTCTCAAAAAATCAGGAAGAAAAAAAAAAAAAGACTGGGATATAACTCAGTAGCAAAGTGCCCCTAAGTCCAATGCCCAGTATTTTAAAAATTAAAAACCAAGAAGGTATAAGGTATTAAAAAATTCCTTTTCTTACAAGATCAGAGTAAAGAAATCACTACCAGCCCTTAAGAATATAAAGTAACAACTACTATGAATTGAGAAGACACCTGGTTTTTATTAGAGTAGATTTACCAATTGTTTATTTAAAAATATTTATTAAAAATTAGTAAGTTGCCAGGCGCGGTGGCGCACGCCTGTAATCCCAGCACTTTGGGAGGCTGAGGCAGGAGGATCGTGAGTTCAAAGCCAGCCTCAGCAATGGCGAGGCACTTAGCAACTCAGTGAGACCCTGTCTCTAATAAAATACAAAAAAGGGCTGGGGATGTGGCCCAGTGGTCGAGTGCCCCTGAGTTCAATCCCCGGTACAAAAAAAAAAAAAAAAAAAAAAAAAAAAAAAATTAGTAAGTTGCTTTTAAAAAGGCAAGTAACATACATTTATGGTATCTGCTCTGTAATATGGCTTTAAAATAAGAATGTGCTTAATAAACGCACTTAGCATACAGTTCTTTAAAGAACATCAGAAGTTTAATAGTGAGATGAATTGATGTCAAAGAAACTGTCTTCCTCAAGGAAAAAAAAAAAAAAAAAAAAAAACTAAATCTCTACATTAAAAGCAATGACAGAAAATCCTAAATAACATTTTGTTGTCAGAAGTCAATTTAATTTTTCCACAGAATTAAACACAATTATTTTCATACTAAAATCAGTATAATCTGGGGGGATGAGTAAATTTAAGAGGATTTAAAAACTCCTTTCTATCCACTTTTCACTTTTAAGATACAATGATTCAGAGCTCTGATAGGGATTAAGATTTTCAGGAAATATAGAAGAAATTCATGTTAAATAACAACAGTGGACCTTGAAGTCATGAGCTTTTGTTACTTTATTGTTAACCAATGAATATTATCCAAAATAAGAGATGTAACTTAGTTGTACAACACAAAAATATACTAATGGTAAGAGCCTATTGGAATTTACCAAATACTCATTAGTGTATTTTACATTACTATATGAACATGTGCTCAACTGCTAATGATAAGTTATATTGGTTTAATCACTATGAAAATCCATATTGCAAATGGCTGTTCCTGTTTAAAAAAATCCACACAGCTTTAAAAATGGATTAAATCCATTTTAATCCTAATCTACAAATAGATTATAAACAGCAAATGTAACTGGTAATTTTTCAACACTGTAACAAACTGATGTAGCAATGATAGTGCACACAAATCAAAATTAGAAAAAATTAATGGAAATGCAGGTTTTTACTATCATGGCAATTCCTTTAATGCTTTGGAAAAGTAAACATTTGTTTCAAAGCACAAACAATGGGGTCCACCATTTACCCCTCTAGTGTACTGCAAGTAGAAACATTCTCTTCCACAGGATTTTGAAGCATGTGCACACCACTGTACAACAGTCATTTCAAGGTTAACCAGTTATCTTTTGTCCTAAAAGTCCAAAATATGCTAATCAAAACCTTTCCTTTTCATAATGTCTGCCCAGATTAATCCTTTTAAAATCAGCAAAATAAAAAAGCACAAGAGATATTTTCAGACATAACTTGAATCTGCTGTGCATGAAAAATGTTTAATAAAATGGCAATTTTAATAAATGTAAATTTGAGTGCACAATACCAAATGCAAAGTAGCTGAACCACACAGAGAAAACAAGGCTTTCCATATCTTCAAATCCGGGCGTTTTATAATAAAGAAAATATTAGAATATCTTTCTAACTGGGAAGATTTATTCAGTAAGATAACTGAAATTAATAGCCTAAATTTTATAATTTCTAAAATAAGATTACCAAATTTAATTTTTTAAGTTATAGATTTAAAAAATAAGCACAGTGATTTAGAAACCAAAAATGCTAAAATGATCATGTAACTATTATATTAAGAAATGAAGGTACAGACATTCTTTATATGCTACAAAGGTAACATCTCTTTCTCTCACACACAGAGACACATACTTCCTCAGACATAACACCCCTCTAGGAAGATAGTATACCAGTGACAGCTTACAATTTTAACACAAATCAGAGCCCACAGTTCAACTTAACAAAAAGTCAGTTAAAAAATTAGAATTCACATATTCTGAAGGAAAATGAAGTCTCAAAAACATTCCTTCATGATTGATACTGTCTCGATGTATAATAAACATACAGCTTACACATTTCATTGTGTTTGAAACCAGTCAATGCAGGTGTAATAGTGAGGTAGTATTACTGTCCCCTTCTTGGGACTGATGTTTTTATATACTGCCCTTCCAGAAAGGTCGTTTTCCTTTTAGTGATTAAAATTAATTACCAACAAATTTTTATTTTCTTTTATTAAGCATCCTTTTTTTCTAAATCAACTCATGAAAGAACAAAACTTTTCAAGTTTTTGAGACAACTTATTTATAGGTAGTGTTTCATCAATAAGATCTCCTAGGAACTAACTACTTGCTGACTACACCTCTGTGAAGTGACAGGCAAAGAAAACCACCAAAAATTACAGGAGATGAAACACCAATCAATTTAGCTGTCAAAGATTATTGTAATTAAGTGAGCAAATAACAAATATCCAATAAAGTAATTAAATTGGGACTTTCTTTTAAAAAGCTAACCATCAGCTACACACTATACTATTAAATATACTATTCCTTTTCATGATTTATAGTCGTCATCATCTACACAATGATCATACACTTGTTCACCCTGCCATAATTTTAAACACTACCAATGACCTGTACGATAGCAGAATTATGGCTATGGGAATGGCAGGATATGAGAAGGGCACACTGAGAAAATGTAAGAGAATGAAGAAATGTATATAGATTAAACATGGAAAGGGCAAAGGAAAACTGAGTGCTCCATCTAAACACTTATTGAAATGTTCACCACTATCCTTTAAAATGCACAAAGTGATCAAGCCACATACACACTTGTCAGACATGATAATTAGTGTTGAATGTTCAACAGAAAAAGAAAAAACGAAAACTGAAAAATGTAAAAGAACTGATGGAATATGGTTCTCCATCCCCTGGCCCAACAAAAAAGAAAACCGAGCATGACATCACACTGCCTTAATGTTGAAGAGCTCCTCTTAAATTTGTCTTTCAGCCACCACAGTCAAAATGGTATAAGTGCTTTGGCAAGGTGGGATGCATTCCATCACATCTGCAAAGGCCTGCTTTTCTCTGTTGGTGGTTCAGCTTATGAAGAACATGTATGCAAAATAACAGCTCTCACATTGCTTCAAACTCATCAATACGCTGCTTTGTATTGCCTTGTCGAATTTGTCGAAGAGTCTTGTATTTATCACGGCCTGCTTTAACATTCTCAGCATGAAGAACATCATTTTGTGTTTTCTTGGTTTCATCTCTGGCTTGGGCTAATTCTGAACTTAATGCCTACATTTAAAAAAAAAAAAATGGCTATTATTTTTTTTTCTTAAAAAATATATGGAAATGGTTTAAAGATGCAAAAATACATATATGCGAAGTCTGACTTTTTAATATGTTAAAATTTCTACTGTGAAATCATTTTCTCTACTTTTTGTAATGGTGATGGTAGTGCTTGGGTAGGAACACTCGTGGCCTTTCATTTTGACACTTATCAGCCATGATATTTTGTTATTCTAAATTTCCTTAACTTTCTCACCCAATACTTGAAATGACTTACAGAAAGTTCAAAGTAGTTATTACAATGTTACTAAAAGATCTAAAAACTGTACCATGAGGGAAGCTTTCTCAAAAAATCTTAATTCATTGCAACTATCACCTCATTTCTTTTTTAAATATTTCACCAATTAAAAAATTAGAAAATTCATCTGGAAAAAAGCTCTAATATTAAAATGCTCTATTTTAATCTAGTTAAGTACACTTAATAAACTGACCATTGCAATATAAAATCTGAATAATTAAGATTATATAATACCTTAAGGGTAGTTTATTAAATATTATAGTCAATGTACACTCTAAAAATATTTTTATTGGTACATAATAGTGGAATTAATTGGGACAAGTTTGTCATTATGCACTTTACTATTTGAAAACTATATTCATTTGATTTTCAACACAGCAATAGTATACTTTCTACCTTTTAAAATGGGTCAAGCATACAAACATTTGCTAATAGTCATACAATGGAAGAAATTAAATAATTGGCCAAACACAACCAATTATAAGGCTGGCCACTATTAAGACTCCTAAAAATCTTAAGTTCTTTTCAATACATTCATCTAAGATAGAGGAAATGTAAACTACATTTTATATGTGCATAGAATTACAAATTTTAAATACCTGAAGTTGTTTCTTTACGCGCTCATTTTTCTGTGTTTCTGTTACACGTTCTTCCTCACTTCTATGGTTCATTACCCCTTCATTTGATAATTCGGCACTAGCCTCAGCATTGTTCTCATCATGTTCATCATGCTCATTTTCTGTTGGAGGAATGACAGGTGGTGGTGGCGGGGGGGAGGAGGAGCAGACATCACAGTTTTTAACTCTTCTTTGGTCTTTTCCAAGTCTTCCTGGGCTGCAAAAGCCTAAACATTAAAAATAAATTTATGAGCAACTTACTCTTAAAAGTGGTAATTAAAAGAATTAAGTTATCTTGACTTTCTAGCAAAAACTATATCTCAGAGTAATGAAAATAGGCCTTACTAATGAACACTATTTTTACAGAAGAATGCCAGCAGGTACAAGAGATAAAACTTTTAAAACATTATTTTACAAACTTCTAATAAAATTTTTAAAAAGCCTCTAATAAAAAATTTTAAAACCCCTAATAAAATTATTAATTCTGGCAAGGATTATCCATTGTTGCCAAAATTGTTATGCAAATGCTTGACTGTTTTGTTTGTATAGGACTAAAGAACACTACACCTAACAGATTACATTTGAGCCACATGGGAGTAAAATGGAGGAATCTGTCATTACTCTAATCCAATGATCAATTAAAGTCACTAATGGTGGGTTAACTAGACAGTAAGAATCTTTTGACATGAAACAACATAATCACCAATGATTTGACTGATTCTATTGTCCTGATTTGCCTAGAAAAGTCCTATTTACACTGTTATCTTACATAATTATTAATAACACCCCCTTTTACTCTCAAAAGTGCTCTTCTTCAATGTTAAATTATATGGAAGTCTCACCTATGATGTATTATGCAAAAAGCATTTAATTCCCCAAGCTTCTAGATCAACTTTCAGTTATGGGAAATAGTGGGGATAAAAGGACAAGTTGGATGACACCATGAGGAAGCAATTAGTTACAGGAGAAGTGACATTTTTTCAGGTTCCATCTATAAATCAATATCATAAACAGAGGACTTCCAACATTAAAAGAGCGTTAGAGCAAAAAAAAGTACTGCAGGCAGTGCAAAGTCCTAATTAAACACTGGCACAGAAAAATTACTTCTAAAAGACTTTTTGGGTAAATTAAAAAATTATGTTTAGATGAGATGAAAATTCACTAAAATGAAATTACAGGTATGGTAAGATCTCATTTCAAATATATATATGGGTACATATATACACACACAAAGGGGAAAATATGCACCAAGGCTTTACAATATTGTCCTAATCTGTGGGAACGCAATTTCTTATGTGCATTTTCTAAGTTTTTACAGTTCACAGGACTTATCTCTGCAATATGCTACTTTTAAAAGCTTATGTCTCTGAAATTCACAAATCACCCCTAAATGGGAACTATAAATTGTAATAATGAAGTAGTATAATAAGGAGTTTTATTCCTTTTGCATTATTAAAAACTTCCCAATGAAATTTAAACTGCTACAAAGAAAATTAAAGAAAGAAAAACATTTTCTGTAATAAGTACATTTTATTATAGAAAATCATCACGTATAACTGTCGAGAGCCATCCCTGCACTATACGTGGACCAAGTCGGCATGGAAGCCCATTGAATAGGAAAATCTGGTATTTGGAAACTTCCAGTGTCAATCCAGCTGGCAAAATTGCCCAGATACATGTGAGTCCTTTCAGCTCTGCCAAGTCCCACATAGCACTGGAGATAGGGTGAGCTGCTGCAGCCACACCACCTCTCAGAGATGGGTGTAGTCTGCCAAGATGCCAATCAACCTGTTGACTGCAAGACATCATGAAGCAAGACTCCACCCCTGAAACCATATCCCCGCCTTTGATGTATCCCCTTTAATAAAACCATCGGAGCCATTTTCTAGTTGGTCAGCTCCAGTTCCTGTGTGGGCTGGACCTATCAGAAGCTCTGCATTTAAAACTATTTTTCTGACTTTGTCTTTTATTTCTTCACTAATTATTCCAAACTTTATTTTCTCAGATGGCTTATCCCGTCCTGGGCAAGAAAAATTACCCTGGTGAGGTACAGGCAGTTTCGTGATATATAACTGTATTTGGGGGTATAAAAAAATCATTATAGTTGTATTTAAGAGTTGATGTCTTTTAAAGTTTACATTAAACTCTCATATGTCCCACATCAACTGAAGTTTGATTTTTACTTTTGACAATGATGGTGTCATCTACAAGGAACTCTCATTAGTAATCCCAGCAGCACCATCACTGTAACTCTAATTCTACTCAACATCCAAAAATTGGTTATCCTGCCCTTTTCAGTGCACCACAAAATGTCTCTTAACTCTCCACTTCTCTTTATCTTCACTGCCTCAAACTTTGGTCTTTTACCTCTTAAGTATCCAATATTCAATACATCCTTTATATTATTACTGTATTGTTATAAAATCTTACCTGATCATGCTACAATTATGTTTTGAAAATTTGAGAGCCTGGTGTCTACAGACATTCTCCACGACTTTGTCTTAGCATGGCCATCTACTTAAACCCTTCCACAACTCAATTCCCTATTATCCAATTTGCCAGACACATTACCCAACACTTCTGAACCTATGCCCCACAATTTTGTCATTTATTGACTGTTCTGAAATTCATCATGTATGTTCATACTTCCTTTACTCATTTAATTCCCTACTGACTAGAATGACCATCTCTTCAGTCACTAACTGCACTCAATCTTTTCCATTCTCCAAATCTAATTTATTACTCAATATCCAACTTAAATGTATATGGGTTTCCCCAATAAGTTGGCTGGTTCCATGGAAATTAATCACCTCTTCTGTGTTCCCAAAGTACTGAACATATGTTAATCTTATATTCATCTCTATAAAGTCAGTATATTGCTGGCTTATTAGTGAGTAAAGAATAGATTACTTTGTGTTGCCACTCAGTAGCTTCCTCTTCCTTTTTCTTTTTGGCTTCTTCTAGAAGTGCAATCTTGGCAGTAAATTCAGCAAGTTCTGCTGCCTACAATAAACAACATAATTACCAATACTTAAAAAAAAAAAAAAAAAAAAAAACTAATATATTTTGAATAATCTTGCATGTTAAGTCAAAAAATTTTCAAGTACATTCTTGGGCTGTTTTATATATTTTTCTCAGCCTTCCATTTTTAAAAAGACAATATTTCTTGAAGATCTTAAATAGCTTATTTATACTAAGTTCTTGAGATAATAAGATAATAAGACAAAGTTAAAACTAAGTGTTATTCTACAGAATGAGTTTTTATAGATGAGTTGTTAATCCTGATTCAGTAATAGGATCTTAAAATTTGTAACAGCTATTTTAAAAAATTTTTATCAGTAAACTATTCACTAAAGCCAACAAAAGAAAAATATGACATTATTTACATAATGCTTTATAATTTAAAGAGTACTTTGTCAAATAATCTCATCTGATTCCTCAATAATTCTCTTAAGTATATCATTCCCCTTTTCATAGGGAGGAATTGGGGGGTGGGGGCGGGGAGGGCGCCCAGCACTAAAAAAAGACATAAAGACAAATAGCAAGTAATTACCTGAACTAATACTTAAATCCATAGATCTTTCAAGTGTTATGCCTCCTCATTATTTGGAAGTCCATTAAACAAAAATTCTAATAAAATATGGCCCATAGTTATGTATAGACCAGAACATATTGTGTCAATTTATCTAGAACAAAAGATGCCAAATGGCTTACTGAGGAGCCTGTCCAAAGTGTAAGGAAATGAGAATCTAATTATTGGCAGTAAAGGTATAGAAAAATACCTTATATCTTGTTTTATGTTTAGGCTTTCTTTAAGGCAGAAATAAAAGGTTTATTTTCACACTTCATTAAGTTCCCTGTACCTTTGGTTTGCATTCCACAGGTATGGTTTTAAAAGGTTCATGCCATGCATTTACTTAAATTTTTCTTTTTCTCTAAGAACTAATGTAATTCCTTACTAGCTGTTCCTGATTCTTCATCTGGTCAGCAGCTTGTTTTGCTATAGCAGACTTGGCCTCTTCAGCAGCTTGACGCTCCTTTTCTAACCGTTCAGCTTCCTCTTTTGCTCGTTTTCGTTCCTGATCCAGTTCTAGAGCTTTTCGAGTCTGTTCTTCTAGTTCTGTCAAATACATGTATTTCCATGTCCCCCAAATAATGATTAATTCCAATTATTCTCATTACCCAAAGAAACCAAGATAGTAACAAGGAATCCCATCTGTATAGTTTCTAAAAATCACTACATATGTCAATACACATAGACTTTATTTTTATCTTAGTGAAATACTAATAATTTTTTAGAAATCTATGATGTAATTCAAAAATGCAAAGACATGAAAATGCTTTTTAATTATGTCATGAGGCTAGAGACACATACCTTTAGTTTGACCTTGGGAGAATGGGATTTTTTTTTTTTAAAGGGGGTACTAAATTATACCTAGTTGTAGAGCACTTGCATAGTAGGCAAAAGGCCCTGAATTAGGGATCAGCAACATCTATTAGATAACTAAACCCAAGGAATTTAACCTAATGTAAAAGTTCTTATGTGAACTACAAATTATTGAAAATTGTGTTATTGGTATCTATAATTCCTAAGGCATGTGAAAGCAAGTGCTATTTGGAGTTGACTGACTGGAATTTTAATCTTGAACAGTGCAGATCACAAAATTCTCTTTTCTTATCCAAGTGAGTTGAATAGGAAAAGAAAATACTGCTAACACAAAACCAGTAAGTTTTTAAATGATTTTAAAATTACTAACTTTAAACATTATTTTGACAATTCTTATTTAATAAGTACATTGTATGAAAGAGATAACAGAATGCTATCTACTAAGAGAGTGCAATGGTCTAGAAAGAATCATTTTTCCTTACTGAATACATTAGAAAAGAAGAAAAGCTGAAAATCTATATGCCAGGAGGTTTGAAAGCTAACTATAATGTATAAGCTTTTATCTACTATTCTTAATTTTGTTGTTCATGGTCAGAATTAGCTTAAGTAACTACAATTAAGACTTCAGAGTTTTGAGAAGAATGGAGAAGAAAAATTATTCTTTGGTTAGGCTCTAAATTCTTTTTTTTTTTTTAAAAATATTTACTTATTTACTTTAGTTGCACACAATGCAATGTATTTATATTTACGTGGTGCTGAGGATCAAACACAGGCCGCACACGTGCAAGGCGAGCGCTTTGCCGCTGAGCCACAACCCAAGCCCCAGGCTCTAAATTCTTGATTAAAGGAATATAAAAATTCTATGTGGCTACTGTGCTATAAAGATGAAAAGTGTACAACATTGGTTGCCACAGCTAAATTCTAGGATTACTCATTTTTTAAGTTTTTGATATGCACAAACATAATGTTCAATTTATATACATTGCATAGTACTTAAATCAGTAAACACACCTATTTCTCTAAGCACAATTATTTGTTAAAAGCTTTCAAAATCTTTGTTCTAGCTTCTGAAATGTACAATACATAACTGTTATCTATAAGTCACCATACTGTGCGACAGCAACACAGAGCTTCTTCTTCTAATCTAACTATAACTTAGTACTCACTGTTGGAACTTTCCTCAGTCCCTCCCGACACTGTCCCTGACCTCTGTTAACTACCATTCTACTCACAACATCTATGAGATAAACAGGTTTTTTTTTTAGATTCCACACGAAAGAGATCATGTGGTACTTGTCTTTTTGTGCCTGACATATTTCATTTCACAAAATGATCTCTGGTTCCATCGATGTTGCAAAAGACATGATTATGCATGTTACATATCACATTTTCTTTATCCATTCATCAGTTCATGAACATTCAGATTATTTTCATTTCTCAGCCGTTGTGAATAGTCCAGCGATGTACATGGTAGGACAGATATTTCTTCTATGTACTGATTTCATTTCCTTCAAATATATTCCCAGTAGTAGAATTGCTGGATCATCATCATAGTTCTATTTTTAATATTTTTGAGGAAGCTTCATACTGTTTTTCATAACAGCTGTACTAATTTATATTGCTACCAACAGTATGCAAGGTGCCCTTTTCTCCACATCCATGTAACCACATTTTATCTTTAGTCTTTTTTATATCAGCCATTCTTACTGGAGGGGATACCTCATTGTGGTTTTGATTTGCATTTCCCTGATGATTAGTGATGTTGAGCATTTCTGCATGTACCTGTTGACCATTTGTATGTTTTCTTTTGAAAAATGTCTATTTAGATCTATTGCCTATTTTAAAACTCTGGTTGTATTATATGGAGTTTGGTATATATTCTACCTCTTTTTTTGGTTATATATTCTACCTCTTGTCAAATGTATGTGTTGCACTGTAGCAACTGAGCTATGTCCCAAGCCCCAATGCTAATGATTTTTGTATGTTAATTTTGTATCATGCAACTTCCTGAATTCATTAATTTTAATAGTTTTTGGTAGAATCTTGGGGTTTTCTATATATGAGACCATGTCATCTGCAAATGGTGACAATTTGATTTCTTCTTATTCAATTTGGGTGTGCTGCATTTCTTTTTCTTTCCTAACTGCTCTGGCTAGGACTTCCAGCACTATGTTGAATAAAAATGTTAAAAATGGGCATCCTTGTCTTGTATCAGATCTGAGAGAGAAAGCTTTTCCCCATACAATACATTCACGGTTGGCTTAATATAAATAATCTTTATTTTGTTGAGGTATGTTCCTTATATGCCTAATTTGTTCAGCATTTTTATTAGAAGGTATTAGAACGATGTTGAATTTTGTCAGATGCCTTTTCTCCATCAATTGAGATAATGGTATGGTTTTCATCCTTCATTCTGTTGATGTGGTATATCACTTACTGATTTGTGTATACTGGAACAGCCTTGCATTGCTGGAATGAATCTTACTTGATTGTGCTGAATAATCTTTTAAATTTGCTATTGGATCTGGTGTGCAAAAATTCTGTTGAGGATTTTTGCATCTTTTTTTAAAATAAATATTTGTTTGTTTTGGTTGTACACAATGCCTTTATTCTTTACATGGTGCTGAGGATCGAACCCGGGCCGCGCACATGCTAGGCGAGCACTCTACTGCTGAGCCACAATCCCAGCCCCAAGGATTTTTGCATCTTTATTCATCAAACTGTTCTATGGTTTTCCTGTTTTTATTATGTCCTTATCTGTTTTGGGGATCAGAGTAATGTCCTCTTAGAATGTGTTTGGAAGAGTTCCTTCCTGTTTTAGAACAGCTTAAGGATATTCAGTATTAGTTTTCATTAAATGTTTAATAAACTCAGCAGTGAAGCCCTCTGGTCCTAGGATTTTCTTTGATGGAAAGTTTTTTATTACTAATTTAATATCCTTTGTTATTGGTCTGATCAGGTTTTCTATTCATGATTCTGCCTTGGTAAGGTGTGTGTCTATGAATTTGTTCATTTCGCCTAAATTATCAAACGTGTTAGCACATACTTTATAACAATCTCTAATGATTTTTGTATTTCCATGGTGTCAGTTGTAATGCTTCCATTTCTATCTTTGATTTGACTCTTCTGTCCTCAGTCTAACTAAGGCTTGTCTATTTCATATTTTTGAAGAACCAGCTCTTTGTTTCATTGATCTTTTGTATTGCTTTCTAGGCTTCATTTATTTCTGCTTTGATCATTATTATTTCTTTCCTTTTACTAAACTTGTGTTTAATTATTTTTCTAGTTCCATGAAATGAAGTGATAGGTTCTTTAAAATCTCTCCTTTTTTTTGATTTGGGCATTGATTGCTATAAACTTCCTTTTTGGTACTACTTTTGCTGTTATCTGATTGGTTTTGGTATGTTGTGTCTCTATTTTGACTTCAAGAAATTTTTAGAGCTGTAATGATTGTGATGAACCCCATAGGGGGCTGAGTTTCAAAGTGACAACTTTTTTTTTTTTTTTTGGTGGGGGGGGGTGTGATACTGGGGACTGAACTCAGGGGCACTCGGCTGCTGAACCACATCCCCAGCCCTGTTTCGTATTTAATTTAGAGACAGGGTCTCACTGAGTTGCATAGTGCCTTGCCATTGCTGAGACTGGCTTTGAACTTGGGATTCTCCTTGTCTCAACTTCCTGCACTGCTGAGATTACAGGCATGCGCCACTGTGCCTGGCCTCAAAGTGATGCTATTTGAGCCAGTGGCAGATTGTAAACTGCTGGTGTCTGCCTGAGGAGAACTGTGTGTGGAATATTTTACGTCGGGATCAGTACAAGGATGAGTGCTGCCAGGGAGTCTCTCATACACAGGTGAAATCATTCAGCCTCCCCAGACAATGATCTTGGATCCAGCAATTGGGAGGCAGAAGACTTGGGCAATGAGAAAACAAAAATTCTTGAGACTTATGGGTACAGGCAAGAAAGCACATATTGGTTGTCTTGTTATAGGAGATCACAAAACAACATCTCACTTTCAAAAAGGGGAAGAAGGTAAGAAAAGAATGAAGAACTGGAGTCTCAATATTAGCAAATATGGACAGTAAATTATCAGGAAGCTATCAACATTGTGGACTTGGCTTCAGTGAGATAGAAAATCATAATGGAGAAGGTGACGTGGCTGGAGACAATGATGATATTCACCTGATCCTGAAAGTCTAGATAATTCTGAAAGTGATTCAGAGTTAGAGAAAGAATAATCTGAAGAACTCCAAGCTACTGAGCACCCTGATGAAGTGGAAGAGCCCCCAAACAAAAAGATGCAAAAAGCAATTATAAAATGTTTGTTAAATCCAGTTTGTTAATTCCCACTTAAGTAAGCCTTAATGTTATAATGCACAATGGAGGGCTGCTTATAGAGCACAGACCTTTGTATTACAATTTTTTTGTATTATAATTTTTTAAAAAGGTGCTTTTAAATAATTATAAAGTGCTTGCTTTCAAATGGCATTCAATACACTTTTATGGGCATGACTATTATTTTGAAAAGAGTAAGAATTGCAGAAAATGATGAACACAGTATTCAACTTCCTTTCGTATTAACATCACCAACCTTTTAACCTCACCTTTTATCCCTTCAGATGCATTGTGGGAGACATATTGTGGTAGCTATTTCTTCTGGGTTTTTTCCTTCATGTTTTTCTTTTATAAAAAATTGAAACTGTGATGTATTCGTGAAATATATTCCTAATTATACTTGTTAAAGTAGAATTATTCATCAAGAATATTTCTGCTGCCAATCACAATATAAATAAATTATTGTTGGAAAATGATTGGATATTTAGTTCACTCTTCTGATTTACCTATGCTCTTTTGGACCAAAACAACATGAGCAGAAGTACATTAATCCATTAAGCTTCAAGTTTCTAATTCTATATAGAATGATGGGACATAATGGATTAACACCAATTAGAACAGAATAAAACTGTTACACATTTAGAATGTTATAATTCCAGCCTTCATACAATTTGTATTACATTGCATGTTAGGATTTTGATAAAATTTGGCCAAGTTTTACATATGAAATTATTTTTCTGCTTATTTAGTCCTGACTATTTAGAAATACATAAAACTGGAGTTTTTTTTTTTTTTTTTTAAAAGGAAATGTGACCAAAGTTCATTTTTACCCTTAAGGGCTAAATAAAGGAAAGTAGTTTCCCATATTTGGTTGTGATACATTTATTTTCATTATCTAAAATGAGAAAGGGGTTTATTGAATAAGCAGAAATAAATTGTCTTCATTTTATCCCAGTGCAGTTATTTGCTTATCTAATTACTAAAAAGAAGTATTACTTTCTAATTTTATTGCTTCTGTTGGAGATTAGAATCATGTTTTATGTAGCCGATTTTTAAAATGGATTAAAACAATTGCATTATGGGCTTGTCAGTGGATCTTTGAATTGTTTCCAAAATCTGAATGTTTCCAAGTAACAGGTTCAAAGATGAGACTCAAACCTGCTTGTGAGCTAAACTATTATTTATCTAGATACTTAAGTATATGTTTGATGCATTAGACCTTTTACCCCCAAGTACTCTTATATCATTTTGCAATTTGTTAAAGAGATCAGCAACTAAAACAGGTGATTTCTGGTTACAGATTATGTCACATTACTTTTCATATGTCTGGCCTCAAAAATTTATTTATTGTTTTGTTTTTGCTTTTTCAACTTCTCACGTTGTTTTAAAATAGGTTCTACCCTATATATTTAAAATAATGAGTCTGCCAAGAGTGGTGGCACATGCCTGTAATCCCAGCAGCTCAGGAGGCTGAGGCAGGAGGATCACAAGTTCAAGAACAGCCTTAGCAATTCAGCAAGACACTGTCACAAAGACATATAAAGAGCTGGGGATGTAGCTCAGTGGTTAAGTGCCATGGGTTCAACCTCCAATATCCCCAAAAATAAATGGTCTAAAAGACAATGTGGGGGCTGGGGATGTGGCTCAGTGGTAGAGCGCTTGCCTAGCACGTGCGCGGCCCCGGTTCGATCCTCAGCACCACCTAAAAATAAATGCATTGTGTACAACTAAAAGCAAATAAATAAATATTAAAAAAAAAGACAATGTGTAACATTAAACAGATAATTGGTTTGTAGAAATTTAGCTTTATTCCATTCAAAACATTTTAGTTTGACCACTGATTTTCAAATATTCGGCCTGTGGAACTGCACATTGCAGTTAATTTAAATAGAAAGTGAGGACTCATATTTAAGAATGTAGAGGGAGAGAGACCAGTGTTATGTTTTTAAAAGCATTTTCATCATTTCATGGTTTAAATATGCTGGGTTGTTTATAAGTCTTGGTTCTGATATGTAAACACAAGCATCTTCTAAACTAACTACACTGGAAAAAATTATTTTTAAATTTCTTTCTTGAGTTTTTCCATGTATTTATGTAGTTTCCAAAGCTTCTTCTGTTACTGATTTCCAGAATTATTGCACTGGGATCAGAAAAGATCTCAATATGATTTCATTTTGTAAAAATTTGCTGAAACTTGTTTTGTGGACTGCCATATGATCTATCCTGAAAAATGTTCCACAAGCTAATAAGAAAATTTTGTATACTCTAACTCTTGGATAGCATGTTCTGAAGATGCCTGTTAGGTCTCTTTGGTACTGGGTGCAATTTAACTGTTTCTTTGTTGATTTTCTGTCTGGATGATTTGTACATTGTTAAAGTCCATAGCTATGATTGTATTGGTTTGACCTTTAGGTCTGTTAATAGTTGCTTTATTTGAGCGCTACAATATTGGATATATTTGTGTGTGTGTTGGATTTGTGTGTTGGGAGAGGGGGACATACAGATATAGATATATGTACACACATTTTTCTTTTTAAGAATTATTTGTGGGGCTGGGATGTGGCTCAGCGGTAGGGTGCTCGCCTAGCACATGCGCGACCCGGGTTTGATCCTCAGCACCACGTAAAAATACATGCATTGTGTACAACTAGAGCAAATAAATAAATATTAAAAAAAAAAAAAAAAAAGAAGATATGTTCTTCTCAAAGGTGTCTATTGTACTATGATACTTGAACAGTGGTTAATCTAAACTTTAAATAAATCTTTATTTAAAAAAAAAGAATTATTTGCTCTTGCTGAACTGACACCTTTATCATTACAAAATAACCCTCTTTCTCTCTTTTTACTGGTTTTGATTTGAAGTCATTTTATCTGATATTAGTATGGCTACTCCTGCTTTCTTTTGGTGTCCATTTACATGGAATATCTTAATCCTTACCTTGATCCTGTTCTTAAAGCAAACACTTCCAGTTTTTCTGTATTCAGAATAACGTTGGCCTTGGGTGTGTCATATACAGCCTGTACAATGTTGAGGTAAGTTTTTTACTAGTTTTTTACTGTTTAAACATGAATGAGGGGATGGGGTTATGGCTCAGCTGTATAGCACTCGCCTAGTGTGTGTAAGGCCCTGAATTCAATCCTCAGCATCACATAAGAATAAATAAAGGTATTGTGTCCAGCTACAACTAAAAAAAATAATAAATATTTTTTTAAAAAGTGAATGAGTAGTGAACTTTGTCAAATGCTTTTTCTGCATCTAGTGAGATAATCATGTGATTCTTGTCTTTAAGTCTATTTATTGTGGTGAACTACATTTAGTGATTGTATCCCTGGGATGAAACACAATTGATTATGGTACACTATCTTTTCAACGTGTTTTTGCAGGCAATTTGTCAATATTTTATTAAGAATTTTCATGTCTATGTTCATCTTTTCATTCACTAATTGATGAACATTTGCATTGTTTCCCCTGTTCTACTAACTATTGTGAATAACGTTAATATTTGTGTATATGTTTTGTTGTTGTTCGTAAGATTTCGTTTCTTTTGGGTACAAACTTAAGGACAGAAATTGTTGGACTATATTAACTCTTGCTTTTTGAGGACTACCACAGTAGTTACAAAAATGGCTATACTATATTACATTCCAACCACCAATATATGATGATTATTCTATATTTTTTACCAACCTTTTCTGTTTTGTTTTGCCTTTTTTGGTACCAGGGATTGCACTCAAGGGCACTTTCAACCACTGAGCCATAACATATCCCCAGCCCTAGTTGTTTTTTTTTTTGTTTTTTTTTTTTTTTTTTTTTTTAAAGAGACAGGGTCTCACTAGGTTGCTTAGCTCCTCATGGTTGCTGAGGCTAGCTTTGAACTCACAAACCTCCTGTCTCAGCTTCCCAAGTCACTGGGATTACAGGCGTGACCCACTGCACCTTATGTCCAACATTTCTTAATATTTGTCTTCTGGACTGTAGTCAATGTACAAATTTGAAATGGTATCTCACAGTTTTCATTTACACTTCCCTTTTCTAAGGCAATGTTTCATCATGGATCACTTTTTTTTCTTTTTTAATCCCTTGGAAAAAAATACTATCTTATAGGAAAGCAAGTAAGTTTTATAAGCAAAAAAAATTCTTAAAAATAATGGAATTAAGAGTGTGATTACAAATCACTCACTGATAAAACAACTTTAAAGTATTTAGCCAGGCATGGTGGTGCACACCTGTAATCCCAGCAGCTCAGGAGAGAGGAGGATCACAAGTTCAAAGCTAGTCTCAGCAACTTATCAAGGACCTAAGCAATTTAGTGAGACCCGGTCTCTAAATAAAATATAAAATAGGGCTGGGGATGTGGCTCAGTGGTGGAGTGAGTGTCCCTGAGTTCAATCCCTGATTACCCCCTGCCCCCCCCCCAAAATAAAGTTATCTGTACAACACCTAAGGAATCTATCAGTACTTCACTATAAAGTGCTTTGATTTTTTTTAAAAAATGAATTTAGGAAGCTAAGGAAACCAAGAGGTTGAAATGACTTCCTTATGATCATATTTTAAGTTAACAACAGAATTAAAGCTTTGCTCCTAATTGTAAACAATGTATATCCAAAGTGAATACCACCCTGTCTACCCACAACTACTCCTTTTGATCACATTATGCTTACTTCCCTCCTGGAACTTAAAATTATATAAAAATGATTTTATCATTTCTCTCTCTCGTCTTTCAGTAAAATACAGACTCCATTAGAGCAAGGACCTTAGCTGTTCAGTACTGTATCCTAATACCTAGAACAGTGTATAATATACACAAGGGATTTAAAAAGTATCCAGATCAAATGCAATCATTACATGTCAACTTTTTGCTATAGTTTGTCTTACTGAAGAAGAAAAATTCACCCTGATATTTGCTTGAACAGTAACTGAATGCAGATCTAGCTGTATTATATTCAAATATAATTTGCCCTTAAATCCTCAAAATAATTAAAAATGATAAATAATTTTTAAAATGTTGCATGTAGAACAATGCTTCTATTTAATGATTCACTTGAAATGATAACTTCAATAAAAACAAAAAGAAATAATGAAATATAAAAAGTTTCTTCTCAAAAAAACAAAAAATCATAGGTCAATTTACTAAATACTATGACTTCGATATGGCCAAAGTTACCACATTTGAATGAGATCTTAACATAAATTACAAGACAATCCTGCAGATTTTAGAACAGCCTGGAAAAGCTTTATTAGAAAAACAAAAACCAAATTGGGTGTCTTTTGCCTTAAGATGACTGATTTGAAATTGTCTTGGCAGGGATGCTCTATATTCTTTATGTTCTACCTCACTTATATTCGTCAGTGCTTCTTTGACTGGTTGTGGGTTTTTTGTATGTAAATTAATATTTATTACACATCCTAAATAAACAAGATTGAAAGATTTAGTAGTTCTCTCAAAAAAGGTGTTATGTAAATGAAAAAGTGCTGATTCAATCTTTAAAAATCAGACAAGTATAATAAATGTTTATAAACTTTCCATTTTTAACATCTTTTAGTATACTGCACACTTTTTTCTTTTTCCTTTTGCAGTGCTATGGATTGAAGCCAGGGCCTCCGTGCATGCTAGGCAGATGCTCTACTGCTGAGCTACACCCCTGAGCTGTGGTCTGCAAACAAGTACTTTACTACTTCTGGGCTATGAATAATTTAATTTCCAGGTCTTCTATAACTCTGAGAAATAATTTTTCTACTAGTTAGAATAAAACCCTATTTTTTCTATTAATATTTCCAATTCTCTTAGAATTGGAATGGTTAACCAACTTGTAGACTTAAGAGTTATGTTTGTGACTCCCCCACCTCTATCTCCTTGCAAATTATTCTACAATACTCCTGAAGAGCATTTCCTTGCAATAGGAGACTGCTGTAAGGAATGGAAATAAGCCTTATAAGACTACTGGTTATTTCCAATAGAACTCAATGGCTACTAGTTATTAGGAAAGCAAATTATTAAATTTGGTTTTATAAACAGTATAGATTTCATGTTACCCCCTGAAATCCTACTGCTTAGGAAGAAATAAAACATTGCATTGTGCTCAATATATTTTTTCTTTTGCTCTACTATTTGCTATATGAAAGTAGTAAATTCTACAGTTACTTAATATAAACCACACATCAAAAAACCTTGTATCCTTTCCATATTGTAGTTTTTGGTTACATGCTGCCTAAGAAGTAATTTCTTCCAAAACTTGTACTACCAAAAACAGATAACGCATCTACGTATGGTGGATTTTTGTTGTTGTTGTTAATGTAGTGTTGGAGATTTGGAACCAGGGACTCACACATAGCAAGGCAAGTGCTCTTATCACTGAGCTATACCCCCAATGTGTGCTGTGTTTTCTAACACACTAAAATCTTTTTTAGGAGTTCTAAAAGTGTATATAGTCAGAACAGCTGAAAATACCTTGAAGCACTGAATAAATGCTTTTGTTTAAAGAACTGAACATATGGTTTTATGTATGGAACCCTGAACAGTTATTGTTATAGATTAATATATAGTTATTTACTATAGTAAATAGTTATTCATCTGTAACACATGAAAAATATTTGTAATTAAAGAGAACATGAGCACTGTAGAACTCAATGTGCCTTTAGTTAAAATATTTTTATGATCCAATTCCTATAAGCATTGTCAATTAAATGTAACTGTCCTAAATAACATAAAGAACATATAAAAATAGTTAGGAAATACTCCTATTCGTAGAGCAATAATTTTGAATTCAGTGTTAAAAAGAAACTTACCTTTTTGGGCTTTCAACGTCTGTTCTTCAATTTGCCTTAGACGTTCCATTAGTTCCTCCTTTTCACGTTCTATTCTTTCTTTTTCTTTTTCTGCTATTTCTCTTTTCTTTTTTTCATTCTCTAACTGTGCCCTTAGAAGAAATTGCAATTCCCATGTTACAAATCAATAGAAATAGTGCGAGACCTAATATTGAACATGTAAGAAACTATAGCATAAATATTTTAAAATTTTTCATTATATTAACTTCTGTCCAAATATGGTATAGTTAAAAATATTGGCCTGTGCTGTTACACACACTCATGCCCATTCATATATACATGTGCTAGGTTCCAGTGTATTTCTTATTGTGGGATCATAATAAAGATGGTCAATGACCATTTTGAAAAATATTAAAGGATAAAGACATCATAGGAAGATCCTTAACTACATAACTGCTAAAAAGTATTGTGTATTTGTTTTGTTTTTATGTGGTGCTGGGGATGGAACCCAGGGCCTTTGCATGCAAGGCAAGCACTCTACCAACTGAGCTATATCTCCAGCCCATAAATCATGTTTTTAAGGCAAGTTTGAGTAGGGAAAAAGATTAGGAGAGTTACCATCTGCACAGGATGAATTTTGACAACATATGTCATCATCATAAGAGTTTAACCGCTCCGTTGCCATACCCCAAGAAAATGCCTTCTTTAGATTAGCACAAGCCCTCCTTAAATAGAAAGATTGCTTGGAGATGCTATTTTAAAAATCATTATAAATCAATTAATGCAAGGTGGCGCACGCCTGTAATCCCAGCACTTGGGAGGCTGAGGCAGGAGGATCACGAGTTCAAAGCCAGCCTCAGCAATGGCGAGGCACTTAACAACTCAGTGAGAACCTGTCTCTAATAAAAATACAAAAAAGGACTGGGGATGTGGCCCAGTGGTGGAGTGCCTCTGAGTTCAATCCCTGGTACCAAAAAAAAAAAAAAAAAAGAAAGAAAGAAAGAAAAAGAAAAAAAAAAAAATCTATGAAGAGCCTAGTCTGGGTCAAACTACATGTTGAAGACCAAAAACAAAAGGATAAATAAAAGTCAGATGAGAAATTATACCTTAGGTTCCATCAATATTCAAATCATTATTTCAATGAAAATAATTTTCTTTTTGTTAGTTAAAAACAAATGATTTCAGGGAGGGGGCTGTCGGGACCTTACACTGCTTTCTGGCTGCTTGCTACATTACCACACCCTGTTACAGGACCTAGGCTAAGCAGGGGGCGTAGCTGTGAGAACTGAAACCACCCCAAAGATAGGCCAATGGCTCCGCCAATGGCATCCGCCCATGATCCTTATGTGTCCCTATGATCTTTCTGTTGATTGGCCCATGTCCTATATAAGACCGTCCAACTTCCTCAATAAACCGAGTTTTTGGCATTGCTTTCTACCAAAACTCCCCGGGTGTGGCGTGGTGTCCGTCAATCAGGCGGGGGTAAGACACTCCGCGACTTTTGCCCGTTAAGCCTATCTTCGCCAGGTAAGCTACTTTAACTCTTTCTGCTGGCAGAAGGAGCCCCCTTTTTGGGCCCAAAAAGGGGGGTAGCTTTAGACCTCGGCCCCATTAAGAAGTAAAGCAGCAATCCCGACAGGGGGCAAAAGGGTAAAGAAAAAAAAGATGGTAGAATGAGATAGATATCATTACCCTAAGTGCATGTATAAAGTCAGGAATGGTGTGAATATACTTTGTATACAACCAGAGATATATAAAAATGTGCTCTACAAGTATAATATGAAATGTAATACACTCTGCTTTCGTTTCTAACAACTTAGAATAAAAATTAAATTAAAAAAAAAAAACAAATGATTTCATCTGTAACACTTTGTAATGTTACACAGAAAGTCATCACTGCCATCTAGTGTCAATTCTGAATTTCACACACAAAACCACATTTCTAGCCTCTGATAAGTTTATCAGCAAAGTCTTACTATTAAAGTATTTTCCCCTTAAACTATAAACCTAAATTATGAAATTCCTACAGATTCTAAATACCGTGTACCCCCAACAGAGAGAGTCTAACTTGGGAACAAACAGTATTGTCCCAAGTCAGTTAGAAGCAAGGCAGGCAATGATGGTGACCAGCATCATAAAAGTTAACTGCACAGTTGCCATACCCCAAGTTCACCAAGCCAACTCATGAAGTTAAAAAAGAGTCACTACAACCCCTGCTGGCTTAATAAATCCTCATGCCTCTTAGAAACTAAGTGTCTGGGGCTCATTCAGGCAAGGGGAACTCCACTTTAGTTTTGGGGTCCCCTACAAGGTACTTTCTCAAAACCTAGGAGAAAGAGCCAATAACTATACTCCAGGACTTGTGTTCACTCTGCAGAACATTCACTTCTCTCTATGAAGCATATTACAGGCAAAGGCAAAGAGATCCAAGGAGATAGGGGCGTCTACTCTTCTAGAAGATCTAAATGATGGAGGCTTAAGGGCATGTTTAAGCTTCCTAGTTTCCTTGAGGAAAAGCAAGAGTGTGATGCAGCCATCCTCAGAGAAAAGAAGGGTGTGATGCTGCCCAAGCCCAGAGGCTGCTGCTCTTTCTGTGATCTTCAGACAGCTGAAAAATCAGCTTTCCATGAAAACAAAGGCACAGCAGTTTTCAGGTAACTGCTAATACGGGCAAGAACTACTCATGTTTGTCCTCTACCTGAGGATATTGGCTACTTATCCCAACAACTCGCCAGCCTCTGCACAGTCATGTCTGCTGCTACCACAAGTCCCCAAGACAATTTGCTTGAGGACTCACAGTGCAAACCCCATCTCAAGTTCTGAAAGATACAATCATGTTTCATCCCTCAAAACCTTTCACATCCAGCTCTCTCATTTAGAGTCCCTTCTAGGGAAAAGTGCTCGTTTTACTTAGCTTTTCCCTATTGATGTTTCATTTGCTCTGCTTTAGGGATGAAGGTGAAAGAGACAGGGAAGCAAAAAAAAAAAAAAAAAAAAAAAAAAAGTACTGTACCTGACTACAAATAAAGTGGGGGCAAATATCTTCCTAGTGATAAACAAAATAAGTGTGTGGCACAAGCACACACTTAATCCAATTATAAAACATAAAACATTCTGCAGTTTACTCTGTACTCTTGTGAGATTCATTTCTCACATCTTATCTCCCCTGATTAGAGCCATCACCAACTAACACTTCAAGACACCTAGTTTTTGAAGGCCTGTCTCTCTTATAAATAACTGGAAAATTTTGCTTCTGCCCTGCACACCATTTACTAGGGAGGATTAACTCGATCCACTCACTGGTCCCTAGACATAGCATGCATATTCTTATCTTCACATATTTATCTATGTATGTCTTCTCTATTCTCTAACCTTTGAGTCTTGATCAAGACCCCACCTTCTCTACAAAGCTTCTTGTGATTACTTTGAATATGGATGTAGATACTTTTATTCAGAGTTTTGGGTTGAAAATACTCATTTTGACCCAGTTCTATTTCAAGGTCATAAATAACATTAGTGACCTATATATTCTATGTATTAACATGCAAAAATAAATTATTTTAGAATATTTTTCAAAGAATATCAAATGGACCCACTAACATTTTTCCTAAGTGAATATTAAATTTACATTCAACGTAGAATGTTAAAATATTAAGAATCACTCTAGCCGGGCGCGGTGGCGCACGCCTGTAATCCCAGCACTTTGGGAGGCTGAGGCAGGAGGATCGCGAGTTCAAAGCCAGCCTCAGCAGTGGCGAGGCACTTAGCAACTCAGTGAGACCCTGTCTCTAAATAAAATACAAAAAAGGGCTGGGGATGTGGCCCAGTGGTCGAGTGCCCCTGAGTTCAATCCCCGGTACCACAAAAAAAAAAAAAAAAAAAAGAATCACTCTAATAGCTACTATTTAAGGAACACCAAGTACTTTGCTAAATGCCTATATATAGGTGTCATTATTTCTTAAAAAACCTTTGGAGGTAAGATTATTACTTTCACAATAAAAGCAAGGGAATACAGGCACAAAAGATTCTTATTAAACAATTAGAAGATTTAAACCAAGATCTATTTAGTTTCACAGCCTATGGTCTTTGTATGGTACCAGCTATGTTCTTGTGACATAAGCAGCCAGCCATGACACAGAAGATCTACAGCTAACCTACTATTGGCATATGGATATCTGATTCCAAATTGTAAACTTAAGGTTTCAGTTTTTAATTTTAGTAACCATCTTAGCTATATAAAATTTGGTTCACTTATGACAGAATGAGCCATCATTCAATTTGGACATAAATAACAAGATCATTTTCATTGCCAATAAAAGAGTTATGGGGGAAAAAAATTCAGCCACATATACAAAGATATTATAGGGAGAGAGGTCTCCCGGCTGCCCTTTCCCATCTACTGTTTTTGCCCAAGTGAGTCTAGCAGCACAGGCAGCATACCTCTGAGCATTCCCCCAAGTATGTCTGCTGGCTACTTTACCAGTGGGCTTGACCAAAATTGTTTCCACATATACAGCTGCCATTTCTCTCTTTCTGACCTGTAAAGCAGGGAATAAATGAAGACTTGGCATGCCATTTCTGAAAGACTGCCAATCCTTAAATGACTAGAATAATAAAAAGTTACAAAATTCTCATTGTGAATAAAGCAGTCAATAAATGATTACTGATAAAAAGCTATAAAATGTATAAAAAAAAAAAAAAAAAAAAACCATGAAATACTATGCCAAAAAAGAAACTTGAGTGTTCCATTTCCTTCTAGGTTTTAGAGTAACTATCACCAAATGATACTAATAAGATTCCACATAGCCCTCTTCTGTGTGCTGAGAAAAATGGTAAATAATAGGACAGCAAACTAGACATCATATGCAGTGGTGAGTATAAGATACAGGAACTGCACATAAAGTAACTTTTCACTTAATCCATGATAGAAGATTTTGAAGAGAAGTGAGTCAAAGTTTTATGATGACTTTTAAAAATATAAGAATGTATAAAGAAATTTTTAAAAAGTAAGACTAAAACCACAATGTAATCCAAAGGCACATGACAGCAGGAAAAATGGACAAAGCCCAATTTAGTATCTTTGATAATGGAATCAGGAATTATTAAGTTTCATGTCCACACAAAATTTTGACTTCTCTAGGGCATACAGTTTGAATTAATATTATAAAATAAGTAAAAATAATAAAATATCTGAATTACTTAGAACATTTTTGAAAATTATTAAATACAAATATCAGAACTATAATAGCAAAGTGATATCTGGAAGAGAGGACATTTAGTTACTAGACACAAATTATGTTATGTCCAATGTTTAAAATGTATGTTTAGATCTCTGCAATTTGGGGGTTTTGATGTTCTTATGACCTCTATTACTTAGATGATCACATTGTTCCATAAAGATTTCCACATAATGGGTTAGCTTCAGTTTTCAAATAAAATATACAGTTTAAACCTAGAATAAGATATGGGAATTGTGTTGCTAGAATGAGTAATTTAGTTCTAGGGTCAGTAAGGGTTTTATTTAATATTTCTCAATTTTAATGTATATTTAATGGTATCTTTTTCAAGACTAAGAGAAATAGTGAAAAAGATCAGAGTCTTTGGTAGGAATTACTAGTGTTTTTCTATTCTACAGTAACTTGAGTTCTACGATGTTACTAATATTGTTTCAAAGTTAAACGTTCAGCACATTCTTACCCTGAAAAATTTAATGTCAAAAGCAAAACAAATTTGAAAATTTTCAAACTACTCTGCCCCAAACAATATAGTGAAAAGCATGCCTGATAAAAAACACATCTTTGAAATCATAAAAAGCTATTTTCCAAGAAATATTTGTCACATATTTTACCTTGAACATTATACATATTCATTTTTTAAAAGGACAATGTATAATGCTATCTATTTTAATACAATGAAAATAATAGAAAAATCTAAACTTAAAGTACAGTAATAAAACTGAGCAGGCTTAAGTTTTAGATAGTCTATTCCTACCAATTAAAAATAAAAGGCTATAAATTCATACCTTTCCAACTGCTTCTGATGTTTCTCCTCCCTAGCCTGAGCCTTCATCTGTTGTACTTCAATAGTATCAGGCTTTCTTCGTCGCATGTATAGTTCATGGTTTCCCATACATAAGGCCAAAATCCGCTTATTGATTCTTAGACGTGGTGCATAAAAAACAAAATCCTAAACATAAAATATTCTGATTTAAAATCTTCCTGAAAGATAGTGTCTTTCACATCTATTAAATTTCAACATGAGGCATGAATTCTAATGTCAATACATATAGTTTAGAAATCATTAAATTTCCTAACTCCTAATTACTAGTTCCTTGCCTCTGCATGCCTAACCAGTTTTATAGAGATTAATATCTTATTCTTAATACTTTAAGTGTCATTCTTTTTCCTTTTCCAAATAACTATGACCACTTGTTCCTTACCACCTTAGAAGAGGAGATTATTTTGTTTTGCCTTTTACAATTAATGTCAAAATTGATCCTTGTTTGTGGCTGTTTTTCAACCTAGAAATGTCCTCCATATCTTTTTGTTTTCAATAACTAGCGGAGGTAGAATGCTAGAGTATCCCTGACATTAGCTAAATGTAAAAAATCTGTTTAAAGATTCAAGACTCCAAGCTAAAGAAAAAGAAAATATACCAAGTTTATAACACAAAATTCTATAAACAGAGTTAACTATCTCTACTATATTCCAGTCACCAAATAACTTTTAAATTGTTTCTTAGAAATGGTGAACATTTGTTACTTCATCACTGGGAAAGGTAAAACTATGAAAAGAGAATGTACCTCAAAAGCAATTCAATAAATGATTTAGGCCATTCTTCATGTGACATCATAGGGAAATAGCAAAAATTTAAAGAGTTAAAACATAAATTTACTTACAGGTGCCTTTTTGTCGATTGGCTTTATAACAAATTTTTTGTCATTAAATGAAATATTTCTGATTTCACTCCAGGGAAAGCCAATTTTAGGTGTTAACCTTAAAAAGTAAGAGCATCCCTTTAATTAAAGGCAGGGAACAACAGAAAAAGTTAGTAACTTTTGGGGGGGCCATTGAGCAGTCTTAGAGAATTCTGTTTTCAAAACGTATTTTTAATGGAAATTTGACATATTAAATCACACAATAACCTTTCAAAGAGTTTATAAATGTGTCATGAACCTTAAAAACATTATTTTCCTAAAATTACCTGGGAAAAGCTATCTGGTAATCGGAGTATAGAACTAGTCTCTTGGAGTCTATATTAATTTAGATTTTTATTCTGTTTTTAAGCTACTACAACTTTCAGCTTAAATGTGTTTAAGAAGAAAAGGGCAAAATTAGGTTTTTATAACTTCTCATGTGGATTATGAACATAAATTACTGTTATTTCCTTCTTGTTAAATGTTTAGATATATAAATATATTAAAAACACTGAATTTTCAGTGTACCTGGAAAGAATTAATTTAATGGTATATGAATTATATCTCAATTTTAAAATTTTTACAATGTTCACAAATGGCTGGATAAATGGTAGAAGTAAAATTCAAACTATACAACAGTTGTCCCTTTTTATCACTCTACACATAAATATACAGGGAATCAGATTAGAGTAAGTAATTTTGTTTCTGCTTTTTCATATATTTTACTTTTTCAGACTATCAATCAAATGTATCACTGTTGTCCTAATCACATGAGTGAGAAATGACTGTGACCCTTACACTAGCCAAGAAGTCATCCAGGCTTCTGATAACTAAGAATTTCGAGCTATTTGTACTACCTTTAATGCTTAAGCAGATAGGTACTGCAGCACAGCAAATTGTTTTTTCTACATAAAACATTCTTTACTCAATATGCATGTGTTATCCTAGCCCCTGATGCCCACTAAATCAAAGTAACCTACTTGAAAAGGAAGTGACCAGAACACAACTACAACTCTACAACTGAGCCACACCCCCGACCCCTGCCTCAGGTTCTTTCTATGTTGAGACAGTATCTCACTAAGTTGCCTAGACTGGCATCAAACTCGTGATCCTCCTGTCTCAGCCTCCCCAATATCTGGGATTACAGGCATGAACCACAGCATCCAGCTGGAACACAATACTTTTAAGGTAATAAAAACACAACATTTATTTGCTACTTTTAAAAAAATTACAAGAATATAACTGTGAAAATTATATTGTGAGCCTGAAAACTAACACAAAAATTTTTTTTCCTTTCTTTTGGCATTAGGGATTGAACCCAGCGGCGCTTTACCAATGAGCCATATATCTCCAGCCCTTTTTAATATTATGAGACAAGGTCTCACTGAATTGCTTAGGGCCTTGCTAAGTTGCTGAGGCTGGCTTTGAACGCAAGATTCTCCTGCCTCAGCCTCCCGAGCCAGTGGGATTACAGGCATACACCACCATACCTGGCTCAAAATTTTTTTAAAAAGGAGGAAAAATAAAACTCCATAATTAGTCTTGAGGTAATTTCTGTCTTTCAAAAAACTGAAAATTTTTCTGTAGTGAATATAGCTAGCATTCTAACTTGCTTAGTATACATTAGAGTGAAAATTGTAAAATTCCTTTTCTGGAGTCATAATTATAGCCGTTGAAATATATATTTTATTAGACAGGTATAATCTGAAAACTAAAATTCTGGAGCTAAGCCAGAATAAAAAATAATGCCTTAAGAGAAGGCAATACTGGCACAGACTTCACTGCTTATGTGGTTTGGTAATAATGTAATAATTATAGCAATTATTCCCAAAAAGTGCTACCAGAATCTGATATATTTATATGGTATTACATACGTGTATACATAGTATATATACATGTATATTTATATGCGTCCATATAGCATATGTACATATATAGTATATAAACATGTATATTTATGTATAATAGAGTACTGACAAGCTGGTCACTTTCAAAATATAATCAGGCTGTTATTATGCTTAATATTCTAGTCATGTCCAAAAATATTCAAAATAATTCTTATAAACATTCAAAAACTGTTTCAAAATCCAATATATATACTTCTATTATAACTTCTCTCATTTCTTATAATTTCTTATATATTTTAATGTTAACCTATCTGTCAGTATCATAACATCTAAGGAATTATCCTTAACTTATTGAGGAACAGATTTTAATTATGTCTAGTAAGAAGACGTAACTCAAAAGAGATAAACTATAACTCAAATAAAAGTCACCCCATTTGATAAACACTGAGAAATAGAACTTTTGAAAACTGCAAGGTGCTAAGAAAATGGAAATACAAATGCCTGTAATCCTGGCAGCCTGAAAAGCTAAGGTAGGGGAATCACAAATTCAAAACCAGCCTCAACAACTTAGCAAGACCCTATCTCAAAATGAAAAAGGGGATGTGGCTCAGTTCTTAAGCATCTCTGGTTTCAATCCCTGGTACCAAAACAAAACAAACAAACAAACAAACAAACAAAATTAAGAGTAACCAAGACAAAAAATAACTTTTACAAACAGAACATAATTTGATAGCCATTTAGACCAACGAATAACAACTAGCTCATTATGCAACTTATTTACTTACTTGTCATCATGCTCATAAATATTCAGACCCAAAGCATCAACGCCTAGCCACAATTCAGTACCCTTTTTATTTTTTATTTCAAAATAGTTGACACCGTACATTTCTAGATCTTGTGCAATCTTCAAGTATTCCATCATTGAATCTTCCCTGTTGAAATAAAGCTAAATGTAATATATTTAAGTGGAAGTTTCTAAATATCAAATTAAAACTACAAAAATACATTGGATTGAAATTTAATGCTTTATTCATAAAACTCAAATGACTTGGGGGGCATAATCATAATAATGTTAAAATTTTTTAAATGAAATAAAAACACTTCAACTTGAAGGAAAACATATAGCCACTCAAATACCTTAGCATTCCTCTATGTTCTTCATGCCAGTTCTGTATTCTTTCTTCCCACTGTTCTTTTGTCAGTTTATGTTGTTCCAAAACACTAAAAACAAACAAAACAAAACAAAACAAAAAAAAAAAAACTATTTAATACCTTTGTGATTCAAAATGAAAAAAGTCTTTTTAAAAGAATGTTGATTTCCAGCCCAGTAGCCCGGTAGCACACACCTGTAATCCCAGTGGCTAGGGAGGCTGACGAAGGAGATTTCAGAGTTCAAAGCTAGCCTCAGCAACAGCAAGGCACTAAGCAACTCAGTGAGACCCTGTCTCTAAATAAAATACAAAATAGGGCTGGGGATGTGGCTCAGTGGTTGAGTGTCCAAGTTCAAATCCCCGGTACCCTCCTTCCAAAAAAAGTCTAAAATCCTTTCAGTACTTTGACTGTGGTAGCAGTCATACAAATCAATATACATGAATTAAAAACTGCAAATAACTAAATATACACACAAATAAGAGTATGTAAAACTGATGAAATCTAAATAAGGTAGACTGTGTCGATGTCAGTATCTTGGTACTGTACTACAGTTTTTCAAGATGTTACCACTAGAGAAGACTGGAAAGACACACAGGATTTTTTTAAATTAACAATTACATCTGAATCTACAATGATCTGAAAGTTTCTAGATAGTTTAAATTATTTTAAATGCAGTCTTTAAAATAGCTATTGTAAATGTGCTTATGAGAATTGCAAAAGCTGTAGTATTAAAACACTATTGTTTAATGATGTAAAAATTTTGCATTAAACCCAGGGATTTCTTGGCAATATAAAGTAATATTAGGGATGGAATCTTCCCTAAACAAATTAGGTAATCTAAGAGTACATTTCTTAATGGAGTCTGACTATTATATTCTCTATTCATAATCTTTCAAGCTCTTGTTTTGGGGGAGAATAGTTTTGTTGCTCAACAGAGAACTTACATTTCCACATTTTCTCTTGCTGTCTGGACTCTGGGCTCACCAAGAAGCATGCAGTCAGCTTCAGAGGCTTAATCTACTGCAACCAATTGTTCACTATCATATGCCCAGTAAGAGCACTTAAGATTTACTAAAAATTTGTAGAACGTATTAATGAAATAATCATTTTCCTTCCTTTAAAGAAACAAGTCTAGAAGCCCATGCTTTACTACCCCTAGAGAGTATATTTTTCTTTTTCAGAGATAAACTTCTTTTAAGGACTGTCCACATTTATTAGCTTTACTTTCCATACCGGACAGGCATTGCCCTCAATCTACCACCACCTGATTCAACCCAGAACACTATGCTGAAACTATTCTTTTTTTTTAATATTTTTTTAGTTGTAGACAGACACTTTTATTTATTATTTGTTTTTATGTGGTGCTAAGGATCGAACCCAGTGCCTCACACATCCATGTCAAACACTCTACCACTGAGCTAACCCCAACCCCCTGAAACTATTCTTAACTAAAGTCCCTACATATTTCTACTACCAATAGACAGTTTCTCTTCATACTTGACCTCTTTGTACTATCCGACAGTGCTGACCTTTCTCTCCTTAAACCATTCTTTTACTAGAGTTTCTATGGTATACCACTCCTCTAATATTCTTGAATCTCTGCCCATTTTTTTCTCAGTATCTTCTAGAGGGGCTTCTTCCTCTGTACTTAAAAATTCAGGTCCAACAATGTATGTACTATCTTTTTCTCCTTTTACATGTACTTTCAAAGTTTGTTTCATTTCCACGGGTTAATTATGACTTATTTGCTGATTATTCCCAAAACTCTATCTATAATTGACACTGCTCTAAAAGATCAAGATCCACATACAGAAATGAATACTATATTTCTCTTTGGGTTACACTACCCACATTTCAAACTCAATAAGATCAAACTGAATCTACCCGCCTCCCAAACTTATTTTTTCTTCCCCTTATTTTGATAAAAGTCACTACCAAACACCTACCTATCCAAGACAGAAACCTACCATGTAAAAATTTCAAAGGAATGAGATACTGTCTGGTAGTTGATATAAGAATTAAAAATCCACCAGAATCAAATTATTGTTTATTGTCACTAAATAACCCTGTGATTTCTCATTTCCTCCTCATATACTTAGATAATAACAAGTGGACTATACATCATACATGGAATAAACCAATCATTGTGAAGGTGTTTTTTTTTTTTTTTTTTTCATTCAAAACCTTTATTTTATTTTTTTTCTAAGATTATTTCTATAAAATGGCAGAACACACTAACAACCAAATTTTAAAGCTACTATATTTGGTGGTACATTATAAAGCATGTATGAATAATTATACATTAGCCAAAAACACCAATGCCTATAATCAAAGAAAACTTTTAAATGTGGACAAAGTAGTTTTGTCTTTATGTTCAGTAGCTATGAAAATGAGCTTCAGTACTTTGAGGAAATAGTACAAAACAAATCTTAAGTCAATAATAATAATATACTGTTTTGCATTTACAAAAAGTAAAAACCTTTCAGAGCTCTAAAAGAAAGATCTCTATCTATATTATGACATTGGGGAAATGTGTGATACCAAAATTAAAAACAGATATTCATTTTTCTTTTTAGTTATAGATAACAGTATATTTTGACATATTCATATGCACATGGAGTACATCTTATTCTAATTAGGATGTCAATCTTGTGGTTGTATGTGATATAAAGATTCACTGTGGTGTATTTATATATGTACCTATGAAAATTAAGTAACATTCACTCCACTGTCTTTCCTATTTCCTGTCCCACCTTCCCTAACTTCCTCTTTGTCTAATCTACTGAACTTCTATTCTTCCTCTCCCTGTATTGCTATGTGTTAGCATCCACATATCAGAGAAAACATTCAACCTTTGGTTTTGGGGGATTGGCTAATTTTGCTTAGCATAAGAGTCTCCAGATCCATTCATTTTCTGGCAATGTCTTAAAGTCATTCTTTTTATGACTTACCGTCTATTGTACATATATACCACATTTTCTTTATCTATTTATCTGTTGGTTGAATTCCATAGCTTAGCTATTGTGAACTGAGCTGCTAAAAACATTGATGTGGCTGCATCACTGTAGTATGCTGTTTTTAAGTCCTTTGGGTATATACTGAAGAGTGGGTTAACTGGTCAAACGGTGGTTCCATTCCAAGTTTTCTGAGGAATTTCCACACTGCTTTCCAGAGTGGTTGCACCAATTTGGAGTCCCACCAATGTATGAGTGTACCTTTATCTTCACATCCTTGCCAACATTTATTGTTACTTATATTCTTGGTTGTTGCCATTCTGACTGGAGTGAGTTGTGATCTCAATGTACTTCTAATTTGCATTTCTCTAATTGCTAGAGATGTTGAACATAATTTCACATATTTGTTGACCATTCATTATTTCTTCTTCTGTGAAGTATCTTTTCAGTTCCTTTGCCCATTTATTAATTGGATTATTTGATTTTTTAGGGTTTTTTGAGCTCTTTATATATCCTGAGAGTAATGCTCTGAGGTGCAGGTGGCAAAGATTTTTTCCCATTCTGTAGGCTCTCTCTTTGTGCTCTTGATTGTTTCCTTTGCTGTGAAGAAGCTTTTCAGTTTGAAACCATCCCATTTATTGATTCTGGATTTTACTTCTTGCACTTTAGGAGTCTTGTTGAAGAAGTTGGTTCCTAAGCCAATATGATGGAGTGCTAAACCTATATTTTTTTCTAGTAGGTGTAGGTTTTATGGTCTAATGTCTAGGTCTTTGATCCACTTTGAATTTTGTGCAGGGTGAAAGATAGGGAGTAAATTTCATTCTGTTAAATATAGATTTCCAGTTTTCCCAGCACCATTTGTTGGAAAGGCTATCTTTTCCCCAACGTATGTTTATGGTACCTTTGTCTAGTATGAGATAACTGTATTTGTGTGAGTTTGTCTCTGTGTCTTCTATTTCGTTCCACTGGTCCTGTGTCTGTTTTGATGCCAGTGCCATGCCATTTTTGTTACTATAGCTCTATAGTATAATTCAAGGTCTGGTATTCTGACACCTCCAGCTTCACTTTTCTTGCTAAGTATTGCTTTGGATAATCTGAGTTTCTTATGTTTTCCAAATGAATTTCATGACTGCTTTTTCTATTTCTATGAAGAACGGCATTGGAATTTTAATAGGAATTGCATTAAATCTGTATAGTGTTTTTAGGATAGTTTTCCTAATTTCTGTTTTCAGCTGATTCATCATTGGTGTATAGGAACACAAGTGATCTATGGGTATTAATTTTATATCCTGCTACTTTGCTGAATTCATTTACGAGTTCTAAAAGTTTTCTGGTGGAGTTTTTTGGGTCTTCTAAATATAGGATCATGTCGTCAGCAAATAGGCATAGCTCTTCTTTTCCTATTTGTATCCCTTTAATTTCTCCTTTTGCCTAATTGCTCTGGTTAGAGTTTCAAGGACTATGTTGAATAGAATGGTGAAGGAGGGCATCCCTGTCTTGTTCCAGTTTTTAGAGGAATGCTTTCAATTTTTCTCCATTTAGAATGATGTTGTATATGGCTTTTACAACACTGAGGTATGTTCCTACTATCCCTCCTTTTTCTCGATTTTTAAACATGAATGAATGCTACATTTTGTCAAATGCTTTTTCTGTATCTATTGAGATAATCATGTGATTCTTGTCTTTATGTCTATTGATGTGGTAAATTACATTTATTGATTTCCATATGTTGAACCAAACTTGCATCCCTGAAATGAAACCCACTTGATCACTGTGTACTTTTTAATGTGTTTCTGTATGAAAGTCGCCGGTATTTTGTTAAGAATTTGCATGTGTGGATAGGGATATAGGCCTGAAGCTTTCTTTCCTCGATGTGTCTTTGTCTAGTTTTGAAATCAGGTTTCAGCTGATACTAGCTTCACAGAATGAGTTTGAAAGGAGAACTGTGATATTTAAATATAATATTTGATACTGCCAAATAACAGCTGCATAACACTTTACAGTTAAAGTTGTATGATTCATGAACTG
The DNA here is from genome assembly GCA_025594165.1 of Tamias sibiricus. Lineage (NCBI taxonomy): Eukaryota > Metazoa > Chordata > Mammalia > Rodentia > Sciuridae > Tamias > Tamias sibiricus. The sequence continues at coordinate 103,887,113 of CM046657.1, forward strand.
TATTCATAAACTGGAAGTTGGACAGAATAGTATTATTTTTCTTCATTTTACCAGTTTAGATACGGAGACTCAAGATAGTTTAGGTTATGTATCTACTGTCACATAACTAGCAAAAGGTATGATCAGTTCTCAAAACTTGTCAAAACTTAATGATTTCTTCCTAAGCCATATTTAAAAATTACAATTAAAAAGACAGCACTAGGGGGCTGGGTTGTGGCTCAACAGTGTAGCATTCACCTAGCACATGCGAGGCCCTGGGTTTGATCCTCAGCACCACAGAAAAATAAATTTTAAAAAAAGGTACTATGTCCAACTACAACTAAAAAGTAAATATTAAAAAACAAAGACAGCACTATGGTTGTGGCACAGTGGTAGAGTGCTTGCCTTACATGTGTGAGGCACTGGGTTCAATTCTCAGCATCACATATAAATAAATGAATAAAATAAAGATCCATCAACAATTAAAAATGTATACATAATATCTATTTATCTAGCTATCTGTATTTTTTAAAGTATCATTAAAAAAAAAAAAAGTTAGCACTATATTGTAGACTGAAATAGAGCACCAGCCTATGAATCTGAAAGCCTAGTTGAAAAAGCCTTTTTAAAAAGTTGGAGGAAACATAGTGTCCCACTTATTCTCAAAAGCATTTACTAAACATCTATATGCTTGTGTTAAGAACTTTTACTAATCAGCAACAGTTTACATCCTTCCCTCAAGCCTAAATCAGCATAACACTTTTATTGCTCATCCTATAGAAATGATGGCAGAAGAGGTAGGTCAATTTTAGGCAATTATAGAGCATATAAATCTACACAGTGGCTGAGTCAGAACTTTTAAAAGTATACTCTTTGATCCAACTGGCCACTTAAAAATATTATTTTAATTTAAATTCCTGGAATATAATTTTCAAAGAATATAACATAAAGGCATGTTTCACTTACCGCTGGGGTAGGAGTCTATCATTAGCCAGGTAGCCTGGTTTATGAACCTCTTTATTATAATCTCCATACTTGGCTTGGACAGCATAGGAGGCCAAAAGAACTGCAGTTTCTGGTGGGCAATATATCTCATCATTTAATATGGCTTCTTTAACTTGCAAGAAGAAAAGTCTCTGGGTTATTTCTTGAATTAATTCCTCAGAAACATCTTCAGGAAAGAATTTAGCTCTAAACTTGAACTGTAAAGGATTCTCTTTTTTAACATCTTGCTGTGTCACCTAGAACAGTAATTTCAAGTATAATCAATAAATCTCAAATTCACCACAACTGAATCTAGTCACATCAAATTCTTTTTGGAAAAAAAGAGGAAGTGAAATAAAAGTTTCCAAATCTACAAGTAATACTATGTAAGATTTTAAATGTGTATAAACAAATAAATGTGAGAAAAACAATGCTATGCTCAGTTATGAAGGCTGTAACTCACAGATCTGATTTAATAACTAAATTGAAACCTTCTTTTCATATTCTTGAGACACTTATCCTGCAGATGTTCAAATCAAGGTCCAAATACTTATACAATATGTAATATCTGCCTTATAATAATAATTCACAGGTACTAGTTTTCAATTAGGAAGTGAGCATATCTTTTTACTCAAATGAAAAGTTGATGGTGCTTAACTGAATTCAAAAATACGACATCTTGCAATGATGAACAGAGATAACTATAAAAGGGGCTCAGAATCAGACACTTAAAACCAGCAAATTCACAATAATTTCAAATTAACTTAATTACTAGCTTAATTTTATCATACACATTTTACCTTTTTATTTAGTTTAAGCCACGTAGAATAACCTTTGCTGTCTACATACTGTAGCCCAAAAAAACCAGACCTCACGCAAACCAACTGTTTTCACCACCTTAAAAAAAAAAAAAGAAAAAGAAAAAGAAAATTCATTCACATGGCAACTAGATGACACTGGAAACTACACTTCAAAAGAACAAAACTACATAGGTATAGGTATATTCCTTTGCCATAAAAAATGCATTTCCTAAGGAAAAAATTGAACATATTCACAGAATATATCTGAAAACTTAAATTTGGATTTTATATATACTCAATTATGTACTATCACTTCAATCTTCATACTTGATTCACTTGTATCTTCTTTTCCTCGTCTCCCATTACAATCTCAACAAATAACAAGTCCAGAGAACAAATATACAATTATCATAATCCCACATTCTTTTTTTCTAATATTTATTTATTTGTACACAATGCCTTTATTTTTATGTGGTGCTGAGAATCGAACCCAGGCCGCACACATGCTAGGCAAGTGCTCTACCGCTGAGCCATAACCCCAGCCCATAGTCCTACATTCTTATTCCAACTTACTCTTAGAATTACCCTACTGGTATTTAGGGCAAATAGTTTGATTTTTGTGCTTAAAAGAGTCTGATATATTCTATGTTCTACCTTCACTGAGCATTAAACCACTCTTAGAACATGCCATATCTTTAACCCCTTCTACAACTTTTTAACCCTCTGTTAGAATGTTTCTTCTATTCTTTTGTCATCTGTTGAATAATTTATTATTCAAGGCTCGACTCAACTAACATGCCTTCTGTGCATAAAGCTATCTCAATTTTTAGATAAATTAATCACTGTTTCTCATTACTTTATTCTGCTATCAGAACATTTATTCTATCCTACCATTATTAAATGTGTTTTTAGTACTGTGTCTATTTACTCTCCTTCACAAACACTTAAGGACAGAGATTACTTTTATTTTATTTTTTAATTTTTTAAAATTTAAACATCCAGGTCCTCTCATGGAATAATTATCCTATAGCAGAAACTCAGAAATACTGGAGTAAATAAAGTGGTGCAGCTAGCATATACACCCAGGATTATATCCACAAGTAACAAAGAATATTAAAAAACACTTAAAATGAAAGAAATAAGGGGAAGTGAGAGTTCATTAACATTTAAAAAAAAACTTAAGAATATTTAACTTCAGCTCTTAAATGATAAAATTCTTTATTTATTTTTAAAACTAATCTTAAAATATTGCAGGCTTTTGGTTTTAATACAGCAAATTGATCCTTCAGTTTACTCTCACTTGAAAATCTTCACTAAAATGTTACATATGAAGAATAGTTTCTCTCCAGAGAGAAACACCATTCACATGATTTTATTCCCTCTCTGCACCTGCTTGTCATTGTAGCAACAGAGAAAATGGAGTGAAAAGAAAGCCCTGGGGTGGTGAGAAGCAGCAGATGCATTTCTGTACTAGGTTAAGCAGCCAAGTAGCCAAAGCAACCAATCACTGGCTGCAGAGGACCCCCGGGGTCCCAGGCCCCACAAGCCAGCGGAATGTTTAGGCTGCATCCTCCTGGTTTCAGAGGCTGCTAACTAAGGACACTGGAGAGGGCTCCAAGTGACTCTTGCTTCATGCCTTGCCCACTTCCCATGAGAGAGTCAGAGGAGAATTAGAAGAGTCCTGCTTTTTATTCTTTACCTGGGAGTCTTGCTCCTGGAATGGCTTGCTCCTATGATTCATCAAATACTCATGACACAATGAGCAGCATGCAAGAGGCTGCCCAAGAAGACACATAGCTGCCTGAATCAGGACAGCTCACAGTAGGGTTTTCTCCCTCCAGTAAAAGCACTTGCAATCCTCAGCGTCTTGCACTGTTCCTGAACTTCCAGATTATGTAGGCATGGAGCCCAAATGAGCCCTGTGACTTTGAAGTAGATTTATATTTCCTATGCAAACTTCTCTGGCCTAAGTGAATTCAAAGTGTGCCTGTGGCCTCTGAATTTCTGGGATAGCTGGTCCAGGCTTTTTGTTTGTTTTAAAAGAGTAAAAATGGGGATTTAAAATCAAATATTTTGTCTGCCCTTCTTGCCCTTTCCAAAACTTTCTTTGGAGTGAGGCATTCTGGATTCCTCATATACCGTAACTTAGGAAGCTTGATTCCTGCTTTAGAAAAAAGGTGGCAGGGGAAAAAAGAGAGGCAAGAGGAGTTCTAGGTCTTTCCTTAGACTTTGTTGCCTCCCTGAAGGCTGGCCACTCATCATATGCTAGGGAGGGATTAAAGCCAATACTGAAATTGTTTTTTCTTACCTGAACTATAATTCACCTTAAAAATAATTTGGGACAGGGGAGAGGCAGTATTGTTAGGGAGTGTGTATGTATAAGAGTGTGGGGATTTTTGTTTTGTTTTGCAGTGATTGTCTAAAGCATTTTCACAGTATGTTTAATATTCAGTGTTTTAAAATGCAGTAGTTGCCAGTAAAGTAAGATTCTGGTTCTGGAGCTTGGGATGTGTCCCATGCCAGTGGGTGAAGTTCTCACCCAGGGTAGCATCCACTCACTAGCTCCATGGGCAGGAACAAGTGCTAGAATCAGAAAAACCAACAGATTCACATCAAAAGTAGCCGAACAAGGGTTTTCATTTCATACAGGATACAGTATTTTTATTTTATCACAGAGTCATACCTTTTTTTTAAAGTTTGAAATTTGAATGTGATTTCAAATTGTTATCAGATATTAAATGTTTTAAAACTGTAACAAAATTTAAAATTTCTACTTTTGTTTTCATTTATTTGTTCTTTCACCTATTAAATTGTTTAATGTAGATGGGGAAGTTTTCTCTTCTTAACATTTGTTTCTATAACTAGAAATAAATTACATATTAAAGAAATAAAAAAGAATGTTTAAAATAAAAACAATTCAGTTGTACTAAGATATATTAAAGGCTATCATAACAAACACATTTTTGGAGAATATGGAATATAAAGATTCACACTTAAGTTGCAAAAGCTAATCAGTGCCAAACAATGAAAATTTTAATGCACACAAACAGAGATCCCAAATAACTTTGGCAAAAGAGAAACTATCCCAGCAGAGCCACAGAAAATGTTCAAGCTCAGGGTAGCAGGAATAGGAAAGGTATGGAGCAAAAGCAGCCAAGAAACATGAACCTAAGTAGGTGGTCACAGCTTTGCCTCCATGCTTTGTGAGATTCACAATGCTGGCTGACTAAAAGGGGGATGTGCCACAGTGGGCACAAGGCATAGTACTTTAGCTAACTTTATCACAACTAATATCAAGAGGATCCAGGAGAGTTTAGTTGTGAAATTCCCTAGTATGCCCAATCTCACAAGAAGCTCTTTCCCTACTTCTTCTGGAGGTACAATCAGAAACTTTTAATTACATAACTAAAAATTTTAAAAGCCGGGCGCGGTGGCGCACGCCTGTAATCCCAGCACTTTGGGAGGCTGAGGCAGGAGGATCACGAGTTCAAAGCCAGCCTCAGCAATGGCGAGGCACTTAGCAACTCAGTGAGACCCTGTCTCTAATAAAATACAAAAAAGGGCTGGGGATGTGGCCCAGTGGTCGAGTGCCCCTGAGTTCAATCCCCAGTACCACAAAAAAAAAAAAAAAAAAAAAAAATTTAAAATGCTGGGAACATAACTACAACATGTATTTTTTTATATACTATTATATTAATAAAGATTATATTTTTTTAAAGAATTAGAAAAAGAAAAATATAAACAAACATTTTAAGTTTTTATACCCTAAGAGTATTGAGTATTCCTTAGGCACATGAATTTTAATCCCACAAGTAGAAGCTAAAAAAGGAGGCTAGTGGAGGAAGAGTCAGCCTCCAGGAGCAAACCAAAGGACTGCATGCACTCAATGTTAGTCACCCCAATACACAGAAGCTAGCCTCAATCCAATATCACAATTAAAAATGGTATTTTACTGCATGTTGACCCATGCAGCTATGCACTCTTGAAAGGACCCAGTCTGCTCCTGGCCTTACCTGAAGCTAGAAGAAAGGATTTTGAATGCTTTCACCATAAAGGAATGATAAATGCTTGAGGAGATACAGAGTTTAACTGACTTAAACATTATACAATGTATATCTCACATTGTACATATACATAAAACTCAAATTAATGAGACATCACATTACGTACAACTTTTAGGTTTTATGTATGTTTTAAATTTAAATTTTTTAAAGTATGTTTTAAATTTAAATCTTTTAAAAAGTACCATCACACAAATGTAGTAATGAGAAAGAATAAGGAATATCTCTACAGCTGTTCAAATTATGTTATATACAAGTACTGGGAAAAATTCCTGGTGCTACACTGTTGGGACAATCAATAATGGTACAAGAAAACAGATGTATGCACTAGCAGGATAGGGATGTGGCTCAGTGGTAGAATGCTTGCCTCACATGCATGAAGGCCTGGGTTCAATTTTCAGCACCACACACATAAAAATAGTATGCACTGGCATACATGTGGTATCAAAGTTGCATGCTTCATGTGATTAAATGATACCTGGTCAAAAAGTTGTTTGCCAGTTGTATTGGGCTGAATGGCAAATTCCAGCTCAGCATCCATTGTAGTTACTCTTACATTGATCTGTAATAAAAACAGAAGAGAGAACCATTAGGAAAGACAATATACTTAATTACTTATTTAGTAGGCATGAGAAAAATCTGTTATCTGATTTATAATATTTCCTTTATTAAAAGATATAATTTGAATCACAGGAAATTTTAAGTCTATTTGGGGAGAAAAAAAGAGCTTCTGAAGTCCTTATTTAAAAACATCTCCTTGAGTCTGACATAACTTTCCTATGTACATATATGAATGAATACACCACAGTGAATCACCATGTCATGTTCGTTCATAAGAATGGGATCCTGGGGCTGGGATTGTGGCTCAGTGGTGGAGCACTCGCCTAGCACATGTGCGGCCCGGGTTCGATCCTCAGCACCACGTACAAATAAACGCATTGTGTACAACTAAAGCAAATAAATAAATTTTTTTTAAAAAAGAATGGGATCCTAATTAGAATAAGATATACTCCATGTTTGTATAAATATGTCAAAATTGACTCTACTGTCGTGTATAACCAAAAAGAACAAATTAAAAAACAAAATAAAATAAAAAGTCACATAGCTCCTTTGCTTTTAAACTAATGTGCTCTCCCTAGGTTAAGTGGTTTGGAGATTTTTTGCCCTATTAAAGAAATACTTCCCTACTCTGGAGTCACAAAGATGTTCTTACATTTCTTATTTTACATCTTAACGGTTTTTGATTATTTCTCTTTGATTTTTGCTTAGGATGAAAGAGATCCGATTTCACTTTTAATCCCCATTGGATAATAATATGAAAATTTTAAAAATCTCAACATAATTTATTTACACCCCAAAGACTGTTCTGTCACAAATCAACCATCTGTACAGGCATGGATCTTTGTTACACCAAAGATAACTGTTCTGCTAATATCATGCTGTTTTAATTACTATATCTTCAAATAAGTCTTGATATCTCATAGGGCAAGTCTTCCCTCATTATTCTACAGAACTGTTCTGGCTATTCTTGGCTCTGTATTTTAGTTCCTGCCTCCAAATAAAATGGTAAATTTTCAAAACCCCACATTTATGATTTAGAACTACACTATATTCATCAGTCTCTTGGGGTAAGAACTGACATCTTTCCAATATTAACTCTACCCACAACTACAGTTCTTGTGTGCATTGATTTAGGACATCTTCAATGCCTTTTAGTGTCTTTTTTGAAAGAGACTACTTACAGTTTCTCCATAAAAATAATAATAATTTTATCCCCTGGACATTAAGGTTTTGTAACAATTGTAAATATGGGTCCACAGTCCTTAATCCATAATTTTGACATCCTAAAAGCATTCAAGACTGAAGTTTTAGTTTATTTTGGGCAAAAATTTGACATGAAGTAATGTGAGACTATCACTCATGGTGAATTAATTTATTCCATTTCATATGAACACATTTCTCTATAGAAATGTTAATGTTTTAAGATTATGCCATAGAATTGATAAAAGTTTCATGACATAATGTAATATACACATAATACATAGTCACCTTTCTAAAATACTAAAAATTCCAAATTCTGAAACTCATCTAGTTTCAAGGGTTTCAAAGGCAGGACTGTGAATTGATGAAATATCTTTTCAAACTGTTTTCTGTTTTGGATTCTGTAGGAATAAAACTGATTTTATATTGATCTTATTATTTCCCTTGTCAATTGTTACAATGAGTCTATAAATCTTTGTGTTTCTATAAAAGCAAGAATTAGCAAGCTGTTTCTATAAAGGGCCAAACAGTAAATATTTTCACTTTGAAGATCATATAGTCTCTGTTGCATTCACTCTACTCTGTCCCTAGAGCAACAAAAGAACCACAGGTAATAAACAACTGAGCATACTGTGTTCCAATAAAACTTTATTATGGATCCTGAAATCTAAATTTCATATAATTTTCATGTGTTACAAAACAATCTTTTTTTTTCAACCATTGAAAATGTTAAAAAAATCATTCTTAGCTCATAGGCTAAGAACAGATGATTTGGCATGTGGGGCATAATTTGCAACCCCAATATAAGTAATCCTAAAATTTTCAAATAGCATTTCTCCCTTTCCTGTATTTAAGCTTTTGATTTCTTCTTCTGTACAACCGGTTTTGCTATTCAATGGTGTACAGCAGCAGTGATAACATGTATCTCCTATCTTGTTCCTGATTTTAGGAATGTTTCTACCATTAACACATTTAGAACAGCTTTTACTGTATATTCCTTCTACACCTAGCTTAAGAGGTCTCCATTTTTATTTTTTAAATCATAAGTGTTTGTTCAATTGTAGCAACTGCTCTTTCTGAATGTATCATGATTTTTCTCCTTTAAACTAACTGCATGACACAGAGCTACTGGGCTATAATGTCTCTTGGAACTAGGTATGCCCTTGTGACTAAGCTCTCACGGATAGAACATGAGCACTACAGATGCAAACTATTCCTGTGCCTAAGCATAAAACAGTGGGCATGCTTCCCTGCGCTTTATCTTCTCTTCCTGCTGGCTGGAGGCAGCTTCTACTAAAACTACTATAAAAATGCCTAAAAGGCTAGGGCTCAAACTTCTTGGCCTCGGGATCCTTTTACACTTTTGAAAATTACAAAGCACTCAAAAAGCTTTTGCTATATGGATTACATATATCAGTATTTACCAAATTAAAGCAGATAAAAATTTTAAATATTAACTCATTTAATTATAATGATAATAAACTTAGTACATGTTGACATAATAACATTTTGATAGATAAAAATGGCTATCTATAAATATACTATTTAATTTTAAAAAGTGCTATAAGACAGCTTTTAAATCCTTTGCATTTGATCTTAACAGCAATTCTTAGAGGTAATCAAAGCAGTTGTTATCAAATCAATTTTACAACTGAATCAAGTTTGCAGAAGTTAGGATTCACAAGGTTACATATCTACTAAGTATAAAGCTAGGCCAATAGGATCAGGGTAAAACATAAAACCGAAATTAACTTTCTCCAACTTTTGTGTTTGGGGGGTAAAATACACTTTATTTTTTATTAGGGTGAGTCGGGAGAAAAGTGTTGGCTATATTTTGACCTAAAAAGTTTGAGGGAAAAAAATCACTGACTATTAATATATTAAAATATTATCTTCCAGATATTTTAATGCACTAACCACACACCTGATATCCAGCTGAATGTATAAATTTGACTCTTCACTCTGAGGAACAATAAATAAATGTTCTCTGCAGAATTACATTGGCAAAGAGTTTTCTAAAGTACTTATAGGCATTAACATTCCTACTAGAAATACATTAAGGGTAACAGATGTTCCACGTCATTATCTACACTTAATATTATCAGTATGTAATTACTCCCCTTCTAGTGCATAAAATGTTATCTCACTGTATCTTTAATTTGTATTTCCCTAATAACTAAAAATATTTAGAATCTTTCTGTGTTTATTGGCCAACTAACATAGATTCTTTATATAAAGTATCTGTTCAAATTTTTTGCCCATTTTTTTAAATGGAGTTATTGAACTATAGAACTTCATATTGCAATTATTTTCTCTCATTTCTGTCTTGCTGTTTTCTTACTGCTCTTTTTTCGCAGAGTAAATTTTTGTGTGTGTGTGTGTGTGTGTGTGTGTGTGTGTGTGTGGTGATGGGGGGAATGTCCAGCCTTATTTTGTAACCTATTTAGAGACAGGGTCTCACTGAGTTGCTGAGGCTGGCTTTAAACTTGTAATCATCCTGACTCAGCCTCCTGAGCTGCTGAGATTTCAAATGGTTTTAATTTTGATGAAGTCCAATTTTTTCCGTAATGGTTCAAACTTTCTGTGTATTATCTAAGAAACTTTCCCCTATCCAAGATCACAAATTTTTTTCCTATATTTTCTTCTGAAAGTTTTATACTTTAGGTTTTTACATTTTAGGTCAACAATCCATCTAGAGAAAACTTTTGAGCAAATTATGAAACAAGAGTTTACTGTTCATGTTTTTCTGTATAGATAACTCTATGTTCCATCAACATTTGTTTAAAATAATTAAAATTCCCCATTGAATTGTGTAACACTTTTGTCAAAAATCTTATAATATGTAATGTGTGTGGGTGTTTCTATTTCTCTGATCCCATTATCTATCCTTTCATAATTACCACAATGTCTTATTTTTGTAGCTTGAGACTAAGTCTTGAAATAAAGGTGTGTAAATTTTCCAGTTCTGTTCCTTCTTAAAATTGCTTTAGCAATTTGGTCAATTTTACCCAAAGAAGTCTTCAGGATTTCAACTGACTAGAATTAAGACCATCAATATATGTGGAGAGAACTGACATTTTAATAGTTGTTTATAAACAAATCTATAAACTATCTATTTCTCCACACAGATCTTTAATTTCTTATACCAAGTTTTCAGTATAGAGACCTTGTTTTGCCTCTGTATGTTTATTTTTAAATAATTTATGTTTTCTAAGCTGTCACTTCATTTTTCAAACTCTGCTGTCATTATATATATATTTTAAAAACATTGATTTTATTTTTTATTATTACTTTTTTTAACTAACTTTTTGTCTGGCAATCTTACTAAATTAAGTTACTAGGTCTAGTAGTTGTTTTGTAGATTCATAAGAACTGTTTACAAACAATCATGTCATGTGCAAATAGAAAATTTTACTTCTTCCTTTCTGTTCTTTATATCTTTTACTTCCTACCAACACCACACTTTGTTACCTGCTGAGTATCTAAAGCAATATTCATGCCAGAAAATCTAATAGCTATAACCAACAATTTCTCTAAAAAGCTAACTGACCAAAAGAAACACTATCGAAAAAAATACCCCATTTTATTAGATGAAAAGAACATTTACTCTAGGACAAAAAGCATACATATACCTTAGTCAAGAACCATATAATTCTAAAATCAAGTAAAATTATCAAAGATATACAAATCTAAGACTATATAATGTCAGTGTAAGTATCACTAGCATCAAAAGCTAGTGTTTGAGCCGGGCGCGGTGGCGCACGCCTGTAATCCCAGCACTTTGGGAGGCTGAGGCAGGAGGATCACAAGTTCAAAGCCAGCCTCAGCAATGGCGAGGCACTTAGCAACTCAGTGAGACCCTGTCTCTAATAAAATACAAAAAAAGGGCTGGGGATGTGACCCAGTGGTCGAGTGCCTCTGAGTTCAATCCCCGGTACCACAAAAAAAAAAAAAAGCTAGTGTTTGAGAACAATGAGAAAATAATATGCAGCCGGGCACAATGGCACATGCCTTTAATCCCAGTGACTCAGGAGGCTGAGGCAGGAGTATCAAAAGTTCCAACCCAGCCTCAGCAATTTAGCAAAATCCTGTCTCAAAAAATAAAAAGGGCTGTTCATTCTCAGTAAAACACCTCTGGGTTCAATCCCCAACATCAAAAAAAGAAAAAAAAATTAATAAGCATGGGTCCTCCCAACCTCTCATTATATTCTCTTAACAATAAGTTACGATTTTTTTGCACTAAATGTGTACCAAATTCTTTTCATCCTCATCATAGTCCTTAAGTTAACTAATTATGTTTACTCCTACTTTATGTATAAGAGGAAATTAAAATATTGATAGTTAAATATGGATAATTAAAATTGAATTAAATTAACAAGTCACCCAGATTAAATGGCAAACAATTAAGTCAGAACCCATGAATTTTAACTTTAACTGCAATGTTACCCATACCAGTTCTTCACTGCCCATAATACTATGCTGTAGCCACACTAATCTAAAATAAGTAATAGTAATGGTGCATTTTATCCTATCAACTTTCCCATGATATTTTGCCTTGTTCAAAAACAAAAAACAAAACAAAACTTACTGCTAATAATATCTTTTTAAGTAAGAAGTATTCAAAAGTAATAAAATTCACTTACTGGTTTCGGCATTTTCTTTCTTTTTTTGTTACTTTATTCTTCACGTCTATAAATTTTCTTGTCACCTTCTGTTAAAGAAAAAGAAAGAAACTTGCGTGGAAAAGATAATAAATATCACTAGTATAAAATATAAACATTAGAGCACCAGAAGTAACAGTTATTATTTATTCTAATTTTAATGTCTTCTACTAATATTTCACATTTTCTAGAAAGATTAAAATCTGATACTTGCTAATCTATTAAAAGTTTTAATTTACAGACAACATAGCAAAGAAACATGTTTGCTAAGGGCCTATCTCAGTGTTAGGTTCATCCCTATAGTAGACTAATAGAGAAAAGGACAGTGAAAGTGAGGATGGGTAGATTGAGATTCTAAAGGATTAAGTCAAGAATATTTTTCAACCATTTTTTGTACTGTCAAAGACAAAAGGAAATTCTAATGTAACTACAAATTTTAAAATTATTATTGCAAGTTTTAAAATATCAGTAAAGTACATATGGAGTTTATCCACCTACATACATAAAACAGTCATAGCTCTGCACACTAAAATTTTTCATGCTGCTCACCAGCAAGCTAGTAGCATTCACTGAAATTCAGAACTGCCTTTAAGATCAATGGCAAATTCTATCTTCTCCCCTAAGGCAACAAATCTCATCAAGATTATGACATTATCTTAGGGTTAATGTTCTAAGAAACATCTAACAAAACTGGGTTTCCCCCTCCTTGCAAATCTATTAAAATATCTAATTCTTAATCATTATTAATTATAAAAAAAAATATCATTTTAATTTGAAAACTACAGAAGTGTTCTATTAGATAAGTTATTTGAGAATAAACTTATCTAGGTAATGTCTCCACCAAGAAATTTTGTTACACAAGAACCCACTAGATATACACCGAAATAAGGTCATTTTCCTAAATGTTATTCAAGCACAGGCCAATAAACCTCTTCTTAGGGATAACTTCCTCCTTAAGTGTGGGGTTGCGTGCGTGCGTGTATTTTTTATCACTCATTGGGCAATGAAATTCAGTTGTAAGCACGCACCCCTCATCTCTTAACTTGTTCTTTTTTATTTTTACTTTTTTTTTAGTTGTAGATGGACACAATGCCCTTATTTTATTATTTTTATGTGGTGCTATGGATAGAACCCAGTGCCTTACATATGCTAGGCAAGTGCTCCACCACTGAGCCACAACCCCAGCTCCTCTTAACTTGTTCTTAACCTACCCCTATCTATACTTTTTCTACTTTTACCTATATTTTTTTTACAACCTCTTTTCACCCATCCTTCACCTTAGTTCTTCACCTTACCATCTCAGGTCTTGATTAAAATAGCCTCCAAAGGACTTGCTTTTCACATAATTTTTTACTAGTCCCCAAATCTCTATCTCCAGGGATTCTTGGCGAATTGGCTTATCGCAAATAAGAGTTGGCCAAACACTTCAATCCCTATCCCAGAGCCAAATCTACTTTTCTTCAAAGCTGAGTGAATTATGTATTTCTAGAAAGCTATTCATAGTATTCTCTTAGGATTTTTATATCTACTAGATCTGAATTTGTAACCCTCTTTTTATTCCTGTTAATTTTACCTGCTTTTGCTTGATTAATCTTGCCAGAAGTCAAGAGTTGGCCTAAAAGTCACTTTCTTAGTTTCATTGACCTTTTATTAATTTTGTTAATTTCTATTAATTTTCCTCATTTTCTTTTCATTAGCTGCTTTGGCTTTACCTTGGCTTATTTTTCTATTTCCTGCAATTGTAAGTTTACCTAAGTACTTTCCAATATTGCTTCTTTACTAGTTCATGCATTAAAATCATCAATTAAGTATGTCCAACTATAGAAAAACTCCAAATATAAAGTGATCTCCCTAATTTGCCAGTGAGAAATTTTAAAATAATTTTATGATCTGAATATTAAATTACATGTGCATTTATAAAATGTATTAGTATACTTAAATGTTAAAAACATGATCTATAAAATACTGATTCAGAAATACTGTTTGCTTCATCTCAACCTTCACAGAATAATTTTATTCTAACTCCATACATACAGGAGATAAAAGTATCTGTATAAAACTTGGACTACTTTTTGAATCAATAATTTTCTAGATTACGTTAGTATTTCTGAATCAGTGTATCATATGATCAAACTTTTATCTCAAGTCACAATTATACATAGGAGGCCCTCCCATCTGTACTGTAGAAAAATTTTTTAATATGTCTACATTGTAGCTACTCTTTTTTTGTTTTTATTTATTATTGCTATTTTTTTTTTAACCAAATCAGAGCTGGATTCCTTTGCCTCTTTTTCCATGTTTAAATCACTCACCAGATGAGTGCTATGAGCTTTCCAAACTCAAGTGAACTAAAGGGGTTTCAAATCAATGTACCTTTCTTGAATAGTTTCATGCTCAAAAAGAAGACTGCATCTTATAATGAAAGGCTTCTTAAGAACACAAATATAATTCTTTTCTGGGAATATTTTGAGGGGAAAAATCCTTGCCTTGTATTTGAAACTACAGCATTTTTTCTAAGTTATCACTTTAGTGGCTTAGGTTTTTATAAAACAGTTCTAAATATCCAGCCTACATGTTTCCATTTTCAACCATGATTTCTAATCACTACTGAGAAATATTTTGTTTTATAGTTTTCAAATAGAAGGATTAGGACTTTAGGTAGGATGCTGATTTTTTCATTATTTCTAAGTTTATTCCTCTATAGTCAAATAATTCATTTGAGTATTTTATGTTTAGTACATGGTCAGTTTCTTTCTTTCTAGACTGTTCCAGGTATAAATACTCTGTATTGTATACATTTGACAAATTAAATCAAGCTAAACCAAGGTTTTAACATTTTCTTAATAGTCTATTATTACTCATTTTAGTCTATTTAATCAAATTTGGTGGAAACATCAAGTTTTCTCAACTAATAAATATGGATGTTAATTTCTTCTTCTAAAATTCCAGATTTTATGTTTTGGGCTATTTTAAGTGAATCTAGGCTTAGAATTGTTCTATCTTCCCAGTGAATAATTCCTTTTCTTCTTTTCTTGCATACATAATTCTAAATTGACCATTATTTCCTCAGCATTTGGAAGACACTGGTTTATTCTGGCATCTGTTACCACTGATGAGGAGTCTGAGGTCAATCTAACTCATTCCTTTGCTTTCATCTATCCTAGAACAATTTTTACATTAATTTCTTTACTCAACATTCCCTTACCACCTCATTCCCTACCACCACACCCTGGGCAAGTTAGCAGGTATTCAAGTGAGCTTCACATCTATCATACTACATATATGGTTGGTGTGTCTCTCCAATGCAGTCTTTCATCAGTAAGGAAGAATAAAGAAAGCAAACATTTAATTATATGGCAGACTCTATAAACTAAAGAGTACTGAGATTATAGAAAATGTATTTATCAAACAGGGTACCAGTTAGGCAAGTAACTATTGAAATAATTTATCTGAGTTTTTTAAAAAATATTTATTTATTTATTTATTTTAGTTGTACACAACGCCTTTTTATTTTTACTTGGTGCTCAGGGTCAAACCCAGGCCACACATGTGCTAGGAGAGCACTCTACCGCTGAGCCACAACCCCAGCCCTATCTGAGTTTTTGATGTTAGAGTTACTTCAAGTTATACTCTACAGGAAAGGATCTTCCAAACAAAATACTCCACACTAAAGTTTTAATCTTAATAACAGAGCTCTTCTGACATAAAAGTATACACCACAGGCCAACAAAAACAGAACCAGGGTCTTACTAATTAATGCTAATTAAGCATACAAAATCTCCTACAAGTGTACTTGATCTATAAAACTGTGAAGTGGGGGGCCTAATAAAAGCTTTCACAAATATGGAATCTTCTAAATGAAGCTTCTAAAAATGTCTATTTTCAGATCAGTGTTCTTTTTTTTTTTTTTTTTTTTGGAGGGGTGGTAGTAGGGATTGAACCCAGGGATGCTTAACAACTGATCCACATCCCCAGTCCTTTTTATTTTTTCTTTTAAGACAGGGTCTTAAAATAAATCGCATAGGCCCTCATTAAGTTGCTGAGGTTGGCTTTGAATTTGCAATCCTCCTGCCTCAGCCTCCCTGGAATTACAGGCATAGGCCACCACACCCAGCTTCTATGTTCATTCTTAAAAATCATGTTACACTTCCCTGTTTTATTTCACTTCCATTTTATTCCAGTTTATCATAAATTATCTCAGGAAAAATGAGGCTGTCTTTGCCAATTGAACATAAGGTGCCTAAGAACAATGCCTTGTATTTATAAACTATAGTTTCATGTTCTTATACATTATTTGATCTTTTTTACTAACAAAAACCAGGAAGAAAGATAGGTCACATTATGGCTACTTTATAATTGAAAAAACAAAACAAGGTCCACCTTTTATTCTTTTTGTACTGGGGATTGAACCCAGGGGTGCTTAACCACGGAATGACATCCCCAGCCCTTTTTTATATTTTAAGACAGGGTCTCACCAAGTGGCTTAGGGCCTTGCTAAGTTACTGAGGCTGGTTTTGAACTTACCATCCTTCTACCTCAGCCTTCTGAGCCGCTGGGATTACAGGTGTGCACCACTGTGCCCAGCACAAGTTCCACCCTACTTTAGTAGCTTGTCGTAAAGTCACATGGATACTAAATGGACAAGCTACAAGCATTCAGGTGCTTAAAATCCACAGCTCTATCATATACCAGCCTGTCTTCCTCTTCCTGATGTTAAAAAAAGTGATAAATAATCTCACTTATGGAAATATAACCAAAGGAAATATTTTAAAATGTGTATAATGGTTTGACTACAAAGATTCTAATTATAGTGCAAGTTAAAAAAGTATATGTCATATGGGACTTTAGTTAAGTGAATCAAGGTATAGACTACACTAGATCACAATGCAGCTAATCAAGGTATTATAGAAAATATTAAATGACTAGGGAAAATACTCACAAACCTCTAAGGAAAAAGGCAGGTTATGCCTGGCATGGTGGCACATGCCTATAATCCCAGCAGCTCAAGAGGCTGAGGCAGCATTATCACAAATTCAAAGGCAGCCTCAGCAATTTAGCAAAGCCCTAAGCAATTCAGTGAGACCCCCATCTCTAAATACAATACCAAAAAAAGGGTGAGGGATGTGAAAATAAAAACATCTATAACTTACTGTCACATTTTTAAGTATGAGAAAGAGACCAAAATGAACATACTCCAAAATATTGAGTCTCTAGAAATTAGAATGAGTTTGTAAATTTCTAGAATGAAAATGTAAAACCTTTGAAATAAAATTTCTTAAAATGAAAGAACAAAATTATTCTAAGTGAATAAACTGGATGAAGTTGGACTTATAACTTTACAATACCATTAAATAATATCTAAGTAGGTCAATCACTTTTCAAAAAGACAAAAAATACCAATTCTAATTTTGGAGGAATATACCTAAAGAGGTATATAGATTATGATAAAAATAGATGAATATATTCTTACTTTAAAAACCTACATAGGTAGAATAAAAGAAATATCAAAATTAAAATAACAGGAAAACATGCAACAGCCATAATAAAGTTGCTATGTAAAACATACTTCACTCAGTAAACACTTAAGTGAGAAACACTTCACAAACAAATCTTACTTTAAAAACTGAACAATTGTGCTATTGACTAAAATTACAAATCAAAATGGCTTTAAGGTATTACTGATTATGTACTCATTAAACTAGCAAATTGTGTTAATTATACATGATAATATTGTAGAGACTATGTTGATAAACAAATAAATATTACTGACGCACCATACATTGACTCCATTTTTCCAGAAAGTTAGTTGCTAATATATAAAAATAGTTTTTTTTGAACAGGAAATTCTGCTCCTGGAATAAACCCCTAAGAAAATAATACAAAAGAAAGCAATCTCTACCAAGATATTCTCAGCAGCACAATAGCCAGTGATTAAAATCACAAAGTAATGTGGAAACTATGTGATAACATGATAGCTACTTCAGGGTTTTGTTGTTGTGGGGAGAGAGTTTTGTTTTTGTATATTAGGACTCTGTCAATATTTACATAAGGGTAAGTAAGAACATGTAACTAGCCACTCATCACCACAATGTAAAAACACAGGTATTGTTACAAAGTTTATCTGGAAGTACAGAAACCCTGCATTTAGTATTTATTAATCAGGGTTTTTTGTTTTTTTTTTTTTTTTTTTTTTTTTTTTTTGGTACCGGGGATTGAACTCAGCGGCACTAGACCACTGGGCCACATCCCCAGCCCTTTTTTTTTTTGTATTTTATTAGAGACAGGGTCTCACTGAGTTGCTAAGTGCCTCGCCATTGCTGAGGCTGGCTTTGAACTCGCGATCCTCCTGGCTCAGCCTCCCAAAGTGCTGGGATTACAGGCGTGCGCCACCGCGCCCGGCTAATCAGGGTTTTTTAAGGTCCTAATTTAAAATAGCAGAGATGAGAATTTCAAAAAGTACTTTCACTGTCTTCTTTCACTCTTTTTAATTAAGAAGACATCTTTTACTCTCTAATTAATAAATACTAGTAGTAATATATAAATTGCTTAAACCATTATATACCAAAGATCTATATTTGGATATCAATAATTTGTGTATTTCCACCTTTCTTCATGACATTATCAAGAAAAAAATTTACTCTTCCTCATTCTTAAATTTCTTAATCCTTCCCACTCCTAAATTTCTAAGCATGATCTTACCCTACCCCTACCTCTTTTCCACATTGACTCCCCAAAAGCAATGAAGTCCAACTGTGGTAGCAACATAGGAGGTAGTCTTTTAACAGATGCTGCCAAGCACATTTCCCATTTCCAGAAAAGTACCCATATGAATATGTACTTAAATACAGTGCCACATGTTAAAAGGCAAATCATTCATATAAAACATTCTCTCTTTTGTTCTTCAATTCTGAGAGTGACCCTAAAACAGCCTCCTCTGTACTTCATGCAATGGAAAAACAGTCTCATGTTTACAAGGGAGAGACACAACAGGCTCCCACCTGTCAGGTGGTAAAGCAGGTGTTGTTAAGGCTAGTTCACATATAGCTTACAGTGAAGCTTCAATACTTTACAGCAGATTGCCTAATTTTACCTTTAAGATACTCTTTTCCCCAAGCCTTTTTTCTGCTTTTTGAGATTCAAATGATCTCTGATCAAATGCTCTCTTCTTAAACAACTCTGGCCATTTATTGAGGAAAGCAGTACAATAAAGACAAATATAAAGTGAACTAATAAGGGTAACTCTGGCAGTCAAATCAACATAGGAACATCACTAACAAAAGAAGTTCTTTATCATTTGGATATTTTTCCCTGCATGGGACACTCTAGGGAAGCCTATGGACCTCCTCCTAGAAAATTCTTTTTAAGTGCATGAAATAATGCATAAAGTTACAAAAGAAACCAATTACACTGAAATTATCAAAATATAAAAAACACAAATTTAGGCCATAGTAATGTATGCACTTCTTTATTAATGCTTTAAATAACAGTATCTACTAATGCATCTAGTAACTAAATTTGTAAGTAAAGATGAATATAAATGTCATTTTGAGAGAACTTTAAAAAGTATTATAAAAAAATCTGCAATTTCTAATAAAAACAGTCTCTGGTACTACTAATGGTACCATTCCCTAGAATCATTATGGAAGAAAATGTATAAAGATACAATGCTTTTCCCCCAAGCTCACATACCCCAGCTCCAAAAAACACATAAAGGACTATGTTTATTATATTTTTAGCTCAGTGTTAAAACTGAATCCAATAATAATGCATTTTTACCTATGAAATGCTGTGTGATCCCCAGATAAAGCAAAGAGTAAAAAATTTAGCACCATTTCCAAGTTAAAAAAAATAACACCAAAAGCAAGAAGGGTAGTGCTCATTCTATAGATTCTTGACCTACATTACCTAATCTTCTTAATAACTGCCCTCCCTCTTCCTGTCCTACACAGGTATTCCAATACCTCATCCTTCTATAAAGAAATTAAGATTCATATGAGTGACTTGCCCAAAGTCATGGGGTAAGTTAACAAAGTCAAGAGTCCTAAAATCCTAGTACTGAGGGATTCTGACTATCCTCATCTGCTTTTCTAAAATATTATTCTAGACAAGCTCATTTTAAACAATAACACTTTTCAAGAAGCAAACTATTAAAGCCTTTCTCCTCTACTAGTATTAGGTTGAAAGACTACCTCTAACCATGTTGTTAAGGGAATATGATTAAGTGGTATAATCACCTCTATCACTTGATTTCCTGTAAGGGTGCTTTGCAATTCTAAGTTAGACATTAAGTACTTGCTAATGTAGACACGGTATCTGCTTTAAGAGTATTTTCAAGGAAACCAAATATTCAACATTTTTGAAAAAAAAAAAAAAAACAAAATTACAAAGCAAATTTCTAAAACTAAAAAATAAAGCAGAATTACAATAGTTAAAACACAATTTTACACTGAATTTAGGTTCTCCTCTAAAAGAGTCTGATAAATTTAAAAGACATCTGTGTTATTTCTTAGGTAAACAGAAAGGCAAATAATACATTATCATTTGCAATTACTAGTTTTAAATGCTAAAAGGTAAGCTAAATCATTCTACATTTATGAAAACATTAAAATTCATACAATAAGTGTTTAGAAATAGTAAAATAAAAACAGGTTCATGTAAGTCATATCTAGCAGGAAAGCAGCACACAAATTGAAGAAATTCTCACAAATATTTCTACACTTCACATGTTCTGAAAAACCCAATTGTATACAGCTACAACTGATTTTTCTAAACAGAACATTAATTCATTTCTTAAATATTATTAAAAGTATACAGCATTTCTCATAGAGTCAATAAAACTACAGGGTAATTCTACTATCATGAATACCATTTTAAGAAACTGGAATGGTGCCTGTCTCACAGTAGGTCCTCAACATTTGCTGTTTTTGTTGAATTAAGCTTACAAAAAAATGATAATTTTTTCTGTTGATTGGTGTCAAGGGCAATATTTCCCACTTGTTTTAATGTTATAAAATTATGAAGCTAATAAACACTGAGACAACAAACATAAGAAAAAATTTTAAGCCAGGGGTTGTGGGACACACCTATTAATTCCAGCTATTCTGAAGACTGAGGTTCAAATCTGAGGCCAGCCTAGGCAATTTAGCAAGACGTGTCTCAAAGTAAAACTTTAAAACAGGGCTGGGAATATAGCATAGTGATTAAGTTCTTGCCTGGGATGTGCAAGCCCTGGGTTCAATCCCCAGAACCACAGAGGAAAAAAAATTAAGAAAAAAAAATTAAAACAAAGGTTTTCACTAATTTTCCCAAATTATCTCTATCCAAAACTGTTTAAATAATTCCACTTAATTCAACAACAAAAATAAATTTAAAGGCGAGATAACTGGACACATTTAATGACAACTATAATTATCATGCTGTATGTAGATTAGATATTAGTAAGTCTTCTGATATATAAACTACCTTTGCTTAACTAACAAGCTAACTTTGTATAGTTTTTCTAAGTGTAGAACCTACAAACAGCTTAAATATCAAGAGTCCTCGTGGTAGCTAGCAAAATTTAATCCATGCCCCATACTCCATAAAGACGTAAGGGTTCTTGAGTCAATTAACCATAGCTGAGATTTCTCCTGTAAGGGAGATTTTTCATGACAAATACATTTACTCTGGCTAGCTTATTGAAATTCACACAAACAAAGGGAAGATTAAAAAAAAAAAAAATAAGTAGGAAGAAATATCCAGAACTCATATCACAGAAGAATGGTCAGAACATTATTGCAATGAATATTGTACTTTATACCAACCACTACCATAGTATGTAACACACTTTAAGACACACAATTAGCATATCTATATTCCCTTTAGGGAGTGAACTCCTTAGTATCTTACTCATCTTTCCAGCCTAAAATGCAAAGAATGTTTTGGCACCTGATACTGTCTGAATGTATGATTAATACCTTAAAGCAAGAGTCAGCAAACTTTTACGTAGAAAGTCAGGTAAATAACATTTTAGCCATATCATCTGTTTTCAACTAGCTGGTGAGGCAGGAAAGCAGCCATACATAATAAGTAAACAAATGAGTGTGGTATGTTCAAATAAAACTTTGTTCACAAAAATAGGCTGGAGGGGTTTAGTTCATGAACTATAATTTGTCAAGTTTTAAACAGTAGTCAACGTTTTTCATTCCATAATTTAATTACATTTTGTGTCCAAGAAGATGTGAGTGCACATGTTCATGCTTATTATGTCTGATTATGTAAGACAGGTCAATCTTGTATCTGATTTTGGTAGGCAGCAAAAAAAGAATTTAAGACGTGTTATATGACTAAGGAAAATAGTCTAATGGTAACAGAGTTAGAAGAAAGGGCAATTCCATTTCCCTAGCCAGTGACTTGTTAGCTATGGAATATGCCTCAATCCTGGTCAATAAGTTGAAGAAGACATCTTTTGCAGGCATTTCTGGAAAAGAACAGTCCCCTTCATTCCTTTTATTACTGTATCTGGAAGGGATGCTAGTCCTTGCAACAGCCAATATGGGACAAGGGAAAAACAGTCTTAGTATGAAGTCAGCAGGCAAGAATACAGACTAGAACTAGAAGGAAAATTGGGCTTTGGTGATATTACTGAGCCATTCTTTTTTACTTTTTATTTGTTTTAATTAATTACACTGACAGTAGAATGCACTTTATACCTCACATATAATGGAGTATAATTTCTCATTCTTCTGGTTGTACACGATGTAGAATCACACTGGTCATATAGTTATATATATACATAGGGTAATAATGTTTGATCCATTGTACCTACTACCCTTCCTACCCCTATACCTCCTCCCCCACTTCACTCCCCTCTACTTAATCTAAAGTAACTCTATTCATCCCTAGCGTGCCACCCCCACCCCGTTGTGAATTGGCATCCACATATCAGAGAAAACATTTGCCTTTTAGATTTTGGGGATTGGTTTATTTCACTTAGTATGATATTCTCCAGCCTCATCCATTTACTGGCAAATGCCATAATTTCATTCTTCTTTAAGGCTAAGTAATATTCCATTATATATGTATATACCACATTTTTTTATCCATTCATCTTTTCAAGGGCACATAGATTGGTTCCATAATCTTTACCACACACACCTCAGATAAAGCATTAATTTCCAGGATATACAAAGAACTTAAAAAATTTAACATCAAAAAAAAAAAATAGCCCAATCAATAAATGGGCTAAGGAACAGAAAAGACACTTCACAGAAGAAATAGTCAATCAACAAATATATGAAAAAATGTTCAACATCTTTAACAATTAGAGAAATGCAAATCAAAATTACTCTAAGATTTCATCTCACCCCAGTCAGATTGGCAATTATCAAGAATACTGAGCCATTCTCGAGCCTCTGAACTTTATTGTATAAGATATTAAATTTAAGGCAGTTTGAAAATATTATTTGCACCCAAAGCATCTTAAATGCTGTAAGGGCCAAAAACCAAAGATTGTTCACAAATTCACCTGTAGTCAGTCCTATTTAACTTCAACTTTTCACACATGGGTGAAGAATGTAAGGTCCAGAAAGCCCTTTGAGATTACCTAAAACTTAGGGGGAAAGTATCTATATCAGCTAGAAGGTACTAACTTTATATATTCTATAAATATATATTGGAGAATACAGTAACTTCTTTGATACTGTATCTAAAACAGTCTCAAAATGATATTTTTCCTCTAAGTCAAGGGTTAGCTAAGTTTTTTTGTAAAGGGAAAGATAGTAAATATTTCAGGTTTTGTGAGCCATATAGCTTCTGCCATTATAGCTCAAAAGCAGCCACAGATTGTAGGTAAAGAAAAAGGCATGTACATGCTTCAATAAAACTTCAGTTACAACAAGAGACAAGTAGATTGGATTTGGTACAGTGGACATAGTTTGGTGGCCCCTGCTCTAAAATGGCTAACAGCAAGAATTATCTTTCAAACAAATCAACTTTATTAGAACTCAAAAATAGCTTATTTCAAATATATATAAATTATGAAGTAACCTCATTTCTTCATCATTAGATTACTTGATGTAAAAAGTTTGCCTTATTTATACAAATAAATTAAAACTTAGTATAGCTGAGCATAGAAGCACACCTGTAATCCCACCAATTCAGGAGGCAGAGGCAGGAGCATCACATGTTCAAGGCAGCCTCCACAACTTAGCAAGACCTTGTCTCAAAAAATAAAATAGGTTGGAGATGGTGATACAGCTCAGTGGTGAAGTACTGGGTTCAGTCCCCAGTACTCAGGGTGGGGGATCCGATTTAGTACATGTAATTTAGAATTAAACTGTGAAAAAGTCACCAATATATTACAGAAGGAAAAAATGCAAAACTCAAACACAAATTTAGAATACCTATGAAGTAAAACTAAGTATTTTAAGTTAGTGAATTTATAAGGATTGCTATATAACAGCTATTTAATGGGGGGGAGGGGACGACACAACTCCGAATCCAAAAGAACCATTTCTTCAAGGAAGTTGACACTAGAGTTCTCTATTAAATGGAATGAAGACCTAGTGAATCATATAGATCATTATTCTTTTCCTAATAGTTTCCAGACAAAAACAACTACAACCACATATTATATGGACATTTCGCAAACCCAAATCATGAACCTTTATTTTATTTTATTTTATTCGGTACCAGGGATTGAACCCAGAGACATTTAACCACGGACCCACATCCCCAGCCCTTTTTATATTTTCTTCTGAGACAGATTTCAATAAATTGTGTAGAGCCTCACTAAGTTGATGAGCTGGCTTTGAATTTACAGTCCTCCTGCCTCAGCCTCCTGAGCTGCTGGGATTACAAGCACATGCCATTATGCCTAGCTATGAACCTTTTTTTAAAAGGACACCAATTTTTTTTCCTGTTTATTACATATCATATTCCAGAAAGGAAACAAAAAGTGAATTTCACCTTTAAACATTAATCAAGAAAATTTGCACATACACTTATACAAACACTTCTGAGTACAGGAAATTCTATTACATAAATACATTCAAATGATGAAAATGTGAGAAACATGATTTACTCAGTGTTTAACATAATTAATAAACAGTTAATAAATCAATAACATAATTAATAAAAAATAAAACTCAAGTGTTTAACATAATTTGTTACAATATCATCTTATTTTAACAAACTTTGAAATCACAAGGGATATCAAGAATGCTTATCCTTGCATAGGATTGGTATTTTCTATATATACAAGAATTGCTAACAGTTGTTACCTATGAAAAACAGGACTGAAAAAGAGGTTGGAAGTGTTGAGGAGTTTGGGGAGTAAAGAGAACTTTTACCTTTCCCTTTACATCTCTCTGGGTCTTTTAACCTTGCCATAAAAATACATTAGTTTATAGTTGTAAACATGGTTTAAAATATACATTTAATATAAATGTTAATAAAAATACCAGGAACTTAAATGAATATACCAGACAGGATTTCTCTAAAATAGCCTAGCGATGGAGGAACCGTCTGAGATCAGAGTGAACACCTCTAACACCAAAGAGATGAACATACCCTGGCTATAGACATCTGGGAAGTTCCTAGAACAGCCTTTACTGATCAATAAATACCAAGAAACTTAAAATAACCTTGTAAAGATAGAGCCTATAGCAACTCAATCCAGCTCTACTGGATCCTGTACCCAGCAATAGAGAAAGTAGTGCCCACCAGCTATTGGTCTATGGGAGGGTCCAAGAAAGGGTGACTTCCTGGACTCCCCAGGTGCACAGCAGTAACATGAAATTCTACCAGCCATACTCTAGGGGCTGAAGATGTAGCTCAGTGGTAGTGCTTACCTAGCATGCACAAGGCTCTAGGTTTGAACCTATTACCTATTCTCTACAGAGACATGCTTCATCAGTACTGCTTGGGTCTTCATAATTTTTTTTCAGTTTTTTTTTTTTTTTTTTTTTTTTTTTTTTTTTGCAGCACTGGGAATTGAACCCACCGGCACTTTACCACTGAGCTATATTCCCAGCCCATTTAATTTTTCACTTGAAGACAGAGTCTCACTAAATTATTGAGGCTGCCCTCAAACTTGAAATCCCCCCTGCCCCAGCCTCCAGAGTAGCTGAGATTACAGGCGTGCACCACCATACCCAGTCAGTCCTCACAATCTTAATGGGACATGTTACTTAGGCATTGGTCTTTAAGAGATAATGGTTAAAATTGGCCCTCATCTTTAAATGGCTTAAGTTAAAATGCAGTAAGTTAAAAATGAATAAAAATAACAGAATCTCCATCATCATTCAACATTTTAGATTCTACTATGGTAGAATGTACGTTGTTGATTATGTTAAAAGATGGTGAAATGAAAGCAAAATATACAAAGACTCTCACTTCGACAGCCTGCCAAAGATAAAAGTGAATAATAAAATGTCCAATTCTGCTGTTGGGAATGGTGAAGCAATAAACAACAACAAAAACCTTTGTTCCGATCCCTGAGACATACTGACAATTAGCAAGAGACAGAAAGAACTGCAAAGTCTGTCATTTCTTACCATCACAAGGAAAACAATAATCAATTTAATTTCCAGTTAAGTAACACAATTTCTAAAAAGTAGGGCAGGCTCAACATATTTCACCCACACCAAATAGATGAAACTTATTCTACAGACATGTCTGAGCCTCTCCTACATGCTCTTCATGGGTATGGATAAAGAAATGAACAAAACAATGTATATGGATCCACAATAACAAGAATTTAACATTTTTAAGTGTCGTAATCAAATTTTGTCTCAATTCCAATGCCTACTCATTCCTCACTATCATCTGCTTATTAAATTCAAAATATATTTTAAAATTAAGAAAGTGCAATCCTTTAAACAGCATGCAATTTTGAGGAAGTGCTCTCTACATTGTCATATTTTAATTATCATCTTCTCTAGAAGATATACTGTAAAAGCAAATACTGAAAACAAAACAACCCCTCCTCAAAAAAAAAAAAAAAAAAAAAACTGCAATCCTAAATATTAGTCTCTCTTCTCAAATCTAATGATGCTGTTTTGGCAAATGGTCTAAGCCATTATTTATCCAGCAAAATGAACGGGACAATTGTTCATTCTAAGCCCATCCATCATATAAAAGAGTATGTAGTGTTCTAAAAACTGTATGCTCTGTCAACAATAGATTGCAATGTCTATGTCCAAGTACTCGCTTATCAAATAAACCCTCATTATCTTGGACTTTTACACTTACATCATGCCAGTCTTACACAGGACTGCAGTGGAGCTCCTAACATGTCTTCTGCAAATTCTCAACTATATATTAAAATATATTTTTGATGAAGTTGACTTTTTAACATACTTCCAACCTTATTAATAATCACTCTTGGAGGAAAAACAAATCCTGGGAATTTTTAAAGAAACATGACATCTGTGTAGCAACTGATGTTCTCTATTTAAACTGAAATAACGTACTGCCCCCTTTTAAAGTTAGCTCGGGAATTGAGTTCAGAACCCCGTAAAGGAAGGGGGATTGTGAGGTACTCAACTTTTCTGGTGGGGGCTGAGCTAATAAGCTGGGCGGCTTAGGGGCCCAAGAAAGTTAAAGGGCTCCGAGCGCGCCAGCAGCAGCAGCAGCAGGTAGAGCGGCGGCGGGAACGCGGGCCTGGCCTGGCGGGTGCGGGCAGCGGGAGCGGCTGGCGCCCCAAAGCCTGTAATGCAACATGCTTTTTGCCACTAGGGTGGAACGCACGCTCTCTAGTAATTCAACACCCTTACTTTCAGACTGGAGGTCGGGGAGAAGTTCTGATCAATGCCTTCCCTACATGGCAAAACAGAATCCTACAATCCCCATAATATCAGTATTTTTCAAATACCCTCAAAGACGTGCTGGCCAAGCCCGCGGCCCAGTCCGACCTGCCCGGGTCTAGAGGTGCAAGGCCAACGCTAAGGGCGGATCCCGCGCCGCGCCGCGCCGCGAGGAGAAACGCGCGGCTGCAGGAGACTTCGGCCCGGACGCGGTACTGTGGGGCCGCGGCCCGCCACGACTCGCAGGGCCTCGCGGCTCCCGCCCGCTCCGGGAGCGGCCTGGCCGGGTCGATAAGGCGGCCGCGCCTGGGCCCGCGGGGCGCGAGCTGAGGCGAGCTGAGGCGCGCCAGGCCCGGGCGCCGGCGCCACCGCCGGGCTGCATGGGCCCCGCAACTTCTCGCCGCCACCTCAACGTCTGCGGCGGAGCCCGGGAGAGGAAAGGGAGGGTGCCGGCGGCTTACCCGAGAGCGAGCTGTTCCTGCCCGCGCGCCGACAGGCTGGGGCGCTGCGCGACGGCGCCAGGCGTTGGGGCTGCGGCAGGGAGGGAGAGGTGGTGGTGCGAGCGCAGGGCGGCTGGAGAGGAGAGGCGCCGCCGACACCGCAGACAGCTCCGCAATATGGCCGCCCGGCGCCTCCTCGGGGGAAAGGCGGGGCTGCCCCGCGCCCCCCGCCTCCCCCTCCCGGCCAGCGGGCCTCGCGACGCGGCCTGAGCGCCAATGCCGCCTCAGCCGCGAGGGCCGCCCAGCCCGGGGCCTTTTCGCCGCAGGCCGCGGTCCGGAGCAGGCAAGGCGGGAAACGGGGCTGCGGGCCAGGGGCCCCTGGGGAATCGGGGCACGCGTCCGGAGGGACGAATCCTTGCAGAGAGCCCGGGGCGTGAGCGAAGCCTGCAGCTAAGGGTAGCGGAGCCGCACAGCTCGGAGCGCGCCCGCTGCCTCCCCCGCGAGTGGAAACTTGAAACTCCCGCTGTTGCCAGCCAACTCACTGAGGGCGTTTCCAGCGCCCCCGAGGAGGCGTTCTTCCCAGGGGGAATCCGGCTGCCGGTGGAGCGCGTTGCTTGGCCGCTCGGCTTGAAAATCCTGGAGTAGGATAGAGAAATGGGCCTACCTGAGAGGAACTGTATTTGCGAAAAATAACGTTTAAATTATTTTGGTAGGTTTTGACCTACTGGAAAAGCTTGCTTTTTCGGAGGCAATTTGTAAATTCACCCAAAACCTCAGTGGAAATGACACCAATCAGAAGTGTGAGCTTTGATCCAAGACAGGATGTGTGATCATTTTTATTATCAATAACATTCCTTGGCCCTTAAAAGGAGCAGGTTGAGAAGAAGAAGTTGGAAGTGGAACTCAAAGAGCAGCTAAAGCTAAATTATTTAGATTTGGAGAGAGTCTTAACTCTCGTCCACTCATTTTGGTTAGTAACAAACTAAGAACTCTCCTCACTTGTGGATCAGTGTCATCTTCTCCATGCTGCCTCCCCTCCGTATTTCCACTGGGATTCAGAGTAAAACGTGCTCCAGCAAGTGCACCAAATCAGATTAGCCTGGCTTAACCGGTTTGCAATGCTTTAGTTTATCTTTTGTAAATAAACCTTAAATTCCAATAAAACTCAAGAGTGTATTTAACTTTTATAGGACGTGTAATTCATATTCTTCCTGCCTTCGCATTTGCCTTCATTGAGACAGTAGCTTTTCCAGGAACTCTCTCCAGATCACTTTCACTAAGTTTCCTCTTCAGTGAGTTTCCACTATTGCCCTTTGGAGACCTTTCTAAACAATTAAAAGCCCCAAGAGACTCCATGATTACACTCAAAGGCCTTTAGATTGCAAATTCCTCAAGGATGGGAACCAGGTGTGTGCTTTGTAATCAAACAGGTTTATGTGGTTCTCAGAGACCACCAAAAAGATAACTCTCTGGCCTCCAGAGACACAAAAATTATCTGGGTAATTGTTCAGCCTTCCACATCAGGTTGCACGCATAAACGTGGTCAAAGTATTATGAAAATTCACAAATAACACATTAATTAAAAGTCAGTAATACCTTTTTGCAATTGAAAATGAAGGATTCACTCTTTTTGGTCATGTATCAGGTATAGGTGAGAAATGCTTTTACAAACCGGGACGGTGGCGTACCCCTATAATCCCAGCACTTGGGAGGCTGAGGCAGGAGGATTGCCAGTTCAAAGCCAGCCTCAGAATGGCGAGGCACTTGGCAACTCAGTGAGACCCTGTCTCTAATAAAACGCAAAAAAGGGCTGGGGATGTGGCACAGTGGTCAAGTGCCCCTGAGTTCAATCCCCGGTACCAAAAAAAAAAAAAAAAAAAAAAAGCTTTCGCAAGACTCTCTTAATGATTATAACAACCCTGTGTTTGGGGTGAAAAATTAGTGTCAACTTTTAAAAAAATAAATGAATAATGAGATCCTCAAAAGGATTAAGTAGTTTATCCAATGTAACCCTGCTAGAAATGGCAGAGCTATGACCAAACCCAAATATATATTTGCATCCAAAGTCTTGATTTTCTTCTGTCCTCTGTAACAGCAAATAGAACAGAAGTTGTAACATTTTAGTTGATGATGGTATTAGTAAATATTCAAGGCTAGTGAGATAAAAATGGTAATCTCAGTGTGACTGGGAATGTAAACTGAAATAACCACTTTAGAAAGCAATTTGGCATTGTGATTCAATCTTCAAGTAAGTTCATAACTCTTAACACCCACAATCTCACATCTGGGATTCTTAAATAATGTGAAATAGAGCAAAAACTTTAATTAATAAATTCCATGTCACAGTATCTTACAAGATGCAAAAAAGTATAAAAACTAAGTTTCTAAATAGCTAGATCTACTCTGTAGCATTTTAGATAACAATTTTAAAAATGTATATAACAACACGGCAACATTCTAAGTGGGGAAAAAACAAACTATGAAACTGTATATGCATTATGATCACCATTATGTTCAAAAATTCATGAAGAGTCAGCAAAAAGAAAACTTAAACCTCATAGTTGTCTCTAGGTGATGTTTCTATGGGCTTTTTTTTTTTTTTTTTTTTTTTTTTTTTTTTTTTTTTTTTTTTTTTTTTGTGGTACCAGAGATTGAACTCAGGGGCACTTGACCACTGGGTCACATCCCCAGCCCTTTTTTGTATTTTATTAGAGACAGGGTCTCACTGAGTTGCTAAGTGCCTCACCATTGCTGAGGCTGGCTTCGAACTTGCGATCCTCCTGCCTCAGCCTCCCAAAGTGCTGGTATTACAGGCGTGCACCACCACACCCGGCTCTATGGGCATTTTTATTCCTTATTTCCATCTTTCATTCTTTTCTGCATTTTATAGTGTTAAAAATGTTTTTTATCTGATTACACAAGGCAACAAAGCCACTCTTTTCTAATAATAATTGTGGTGAACTGAGCTGGTGGAATTTTATGGTCAGGATCATGTTTACCGTGGATTACAAATATAATCTACGCATCATTATTGTTCTTTATATCAAATATATGTACTTTTAATGAAATATTGGAGATTTAATTGAAAATTGTCTTTCTCATTGTCATTGCAACAGTTCAAATTTCAAAATGGAAAAGAATCACATTTGCTAAAACTATTGTGTTTCAGGGGGAAAAAATCTGGTATTAATCAGTAATTACAAGAAGTCTTTTTATGAAGAACATAATATGTTTTAAAAAGAAAGACCCAAATCAATCTAATACTAATATGCCTGTTATAATCCTGTTTGTACTTTGCCATAATATATTGGCTTATTCTGACTTCTGGAATTCCAGTAATAGTTATAAAAGCATTTGCCCCACCAGCACATAAAAGTATTTCTTAAAGACTGGAGGTATTTTTAATGGTAGAGCACTTGCCTAGAATTCTCAAGGCCCTGGGTCCAAAGCCCAGCACACACACCACTCCCCCAGGGGAAAAAAAATACAGAAAGAAGAAAAAACACTTTTTTTTTAAATGAGGAAATTTCATTTTTGCAAGAATTGTTTATAAATGGAAGGCTTTTAACCTAGAACAAACACTGGTTTGCAGGCCCCTTGTTAGTTTGAATAAGACTGGGTTCCTGCCCTCTTGTGCAGTAATTGGAAAGGCAAACACTAGTTATAGTGAGGTCAGATACAGAGCATCCAGAAAGACAGAAAAAAAGGGCATTAACTGCCTAGAGAAGAGAACACCACAGCACATGAGGTGACAAGAGGGAAGGCATATTAGAAAATTCCCTAAGAGGAGAAGCTGAGGAAAGGCAACCAGCTTTGGACACTGAGTAACAAGATGAGGTTGATGCTTGGCTGTGTGTTATTTCCAGAGGTTCCAGACAGGTAAGTTGAGATCCATTTGGGCAGTACAGAATTTGCCCTTCATACCTGAGGAAAAAAGGATGAGGTATTAATTAATACCATAGAGGTATTAAGGAATAGTTTATATTTTAGTAAGTAGCTGGCAACCAGGTGGAATTCTTGATTCAGGGACAATGAGAGTAGATGGCGTGGTCACCAGGGACATCTCAGGTAGACAGCTTGGCTACAAAAGCCCATGCAAGAGAAAATGAGGTCTGAACTTGGGAGGTTGAACGTGAAGAAAAAGAAGAGAGAGTCTGTTAAAAGATTTAGAGGTAGACTTTGTAAGATAGAAGAAGAAGTGAAAATGATTTCAAGTTTCCAGTGGGTTGCAGTAAGGTAAACAGGGAGTATGAACAGAACAGAGGGGAACTGAGAGATCAAGATAGGCAGGTGGGGCGTTGGGGTTGTGGGTCAGTGGTAGAGCACTTGCCTATCATGTGTGAGGCACTGGGTTTGATTCTCAGCTATATATATATATATATATATATATATATATATATATATATATATTTCTATCAACAACTTTTAAAAAAAAATTTAAAGATAGGCAGGTGGGGAACATGCTGACTTTAAGTGTATATGGATAATCTAGGGATAAATAGTGGCTGTAAATCCATGAACTGTAAGAACTATGGCAAATGAGACATCCTATAAATACTCATTAAATAAGTGAACATAGGTAACATGCTAAAATGGGTTTTTCTTTTCCACCTATTTCTTTTTTTAATTTATTTTATTTTTTATAGGTATAGGTATTCTTTTTATTTTCATATGGGTATTCTTTTTTTTTTTTTTTTTTTTTTTTCAGAACAACTGTTGAACACAATTTTTCAAGTTGCTGGTTTTATATAAAGAATTTTTACAACAATTGTGTCTTCATACATGTATTTAGGGTAATGATGGATAACTCATTCTACCATTATTCCTATCCCCTTGCTCCCTCCCCACCCTCCCCCCTCCACCACCTATTTCTTTGGATAATACAGTTTTGTATAAGCCAAGGTTCTTTTTATATATGTGTATATATATATATATATATATATATGTATATATATATAATTTAATATATGTGTGTGTATTTTTTTTTTAGTTGGACACATACCTTTATTTTATTTTTATATGGTGCTGAGGATCAAACCTAGTGCCCCGCACGTGCTAGGTGAGCACTCTACCACTGAGCCACAACCTCAGCCCCCAAAGCCAAATTTCTTAAAACAGTAGTAGATATTAAATTAGTTTAAAGAACCTTAATATACTAAAATGTTTTTCCATCAAAAATTATTCACTAAGCTGGGCATGGTGGTGCAAACCTGTAATCCCAGCAACTAGGGAGGCTGAGGCAGAGGATCACAAGTTCAAAGCCAGTCTCAGCAACAATGAGGCACTAAGCAATTCAGTGAGACCCTGTCTTTAAATAAAAATACAAAATAGGGCTGGAGATGTGGCTTAGTGGTTGAGTGCCCCTGAGTTCAATCCCTGGTACCACCACCCTCCCCCGCAAGAAAATATTCACTAAAAAATGCTATAACAAGGCAAAATTACAACTATTTTTTAAAACTTTTATACATAGAAATGCAAGGGGATTTTCCATTAGAAACCAAGATATTTTATACTATCCATATTATCTTGCACATTTAAGTGCATATTAACATTATGTTCATAATAGCCCTCAGTAAAATTAGACAAAGTCAATACAACTATCTTATCATTTGCTTTGTATGTCCAGTAAACCATACACATTTAATTGCTGATATAAGCTATAAAATTTCAGTACAGTCAACAGAGGTCTGATGGCTAATGTACCTAACCTGAGTCAGGAAACCACAGGTTTATTCCTACTATTTTATTCTCTCCCTATCTAGGATCAAATTAGATAAGCACATAATTCATGTGTTCACAGATATGAGCATATTAGTCTTCAACAAAGATAGAGTAAAAGTTATGACTTAATTCTGTTTACATAATAAAGACAATTTAGTTTGTAAAAAATAGCAATAAAATTTCAGAAGCATGTAATAAGCAGAGCAGAGAGAGACTCAATAAGGGAATCTTATTAAACTTGTCTTTATTCCCAATTCTTTCCAACAAGTTACAAAATGACATTGAAAGATTTTATGGACTATTCTGTAACATACTTGCAAGCAATGTTAAAAGAGAATGTTACGTGTATTACACCTTTCTCACATATTGTTAAAAAACATCATAGGTTTTCAAGATTAGAAGAGAAATCACCTCTCCAACATTGTTACCAAATGACCAGCTCATCAACAGTAGCTTTCTGTAACAAACTGCAAACTCTAGGAGGAAAAAGTGTATGTGTTTGTATGTGCTCTCCGGCCTGCGCTCCTGCTTTTAGTGTTCTCATCAGTTAAATAAGGGAGCTGGACTATACCATCTCCAAGTTTTCTTCAAGCTCTAAAAGTCTTCACCTTTCTAATTTATATGTAAAATATTTGATTTCATACATAACAATGTGGAATTTGTATAATTCATTATGTATTTTATAACACAGGCAGGAAGCGTGTATTTACAAGAATCACCATAAAATTTCATAATTATGGACCCAAATATCAGTGAGTTTATGACTCAGTAAGCTTTGTAGGGTGGGACTTGTAGCTCAGTGGTAGAGCACTTGCCTAGCACATGTGAAGCACTGGGTTTGGTCCTCAGCACCCATAAAAATAAATAAAATAAATAAAGGTATTGGGAATGAGGTTATAACTCAGTGCAAGAAAGCTTGCTTATCATGTGTAAAGCACTGAGTTCAATCCTCAGCACCACATAAAAATAAATAAATAAGATAAAGGTATTGTGTCCACCTACAACTTAAAAAAGAAAAAGAGAAAAAGGTTTTCTTAAAGAAATAAAGGATGCAGGAGCCCTGTTTGGGGAGATGGCTTAAATTGCGGTTGACTATGGGCCATAAGGATTTGGGCATTGTCGCCTTCCGTACTCTCACGGGACTTGGCCCGGGATCTCAAGTGACTTGGCCGAGATTGCTGATTGGGTCAGTGCCATTTTGGTGGTGTGTGTGGCGCATGTTAGTCGTTGTTAGAGCCAGAGAGAAAAGTTATCAGAATAAAAAGCTGTTTGTTTCCAGTTTGCCTCTGAACTTCTTCCCGCGGCTTTGTTGCTCCAAGCGGCCATCGCTTCGGGTGGCAACAAAAGGTAATGTGTCTATCATCAACTAAAAATATATTTAAAAATAAGCTTTGTACTTTGTTAGACTATCCATACCATATGAACGGGGGAGAGAATTATAAATAAATAAATGGATAAATAAATAAATATTCATCTTGGATGTTGGCACTTTAGTTGAAGTTTGTAACATTTTAGTTTCATTTTAATTTAGTTAAATCTATGCAACAGTGCCATTTACTATTAAGGAAAGGTATCCACCACTTTGTGAAGTATCAAGTGTGTAAGATTTAAATTTTACTGTGGTGATTTTAAAATATATCTACAAATTATTTGAGACTTCTTTAAGAGATGGAGCCTAATGTTTCTCTTCCTGAGAAGAGTATCAGCTAACAAATACAATAAAATGGAATTGACGGTATATGTGCTAAGATCTGAATGTGTTTCCCTAAAATTCACCTAAAGGTAGGGTCTAAAAACACCTCCACTAGCACCACCCTGGGGACTAAGCCTTTAACACCTTGGGGGAACACTCATCAAAACCATAGCACTGGGGCTGGGGTTGTGGCTCAGTGTAGAGCACTTGCCTAGCATGTGTTAGATAGTGGGTTTGATTCTCAGCACCACATATAAATAAATAAAATAAAGGTCCACTGACAACTAAGAAATATTTTTTTTAAAAAAAGAGCACTAAGATATTTTTGTTATAGCAACAAAACAATAACTGTCTGAGACAGTTTATGACTTCTGAAACCAGATCATGAAAGAGTCTCCTCCTTGGCTCTAGGATCACCTACTTTGGGCTAGGCTACATGCCATGTAATGAGAACATTTCAACAACCTATGGAGACCTCGTGGTGAGAAATGGAGCCCTCTGCCATCCGTGAGGCCTTCTGCAAACAACCATGTGAGTGAGCCACTGTGGAAGTATACAGCTGGTATACTTCCAATCCCACTTAAGTCTTCAGATGACAGTAGCCCCTGCCAATATTCCCAGTGCCACTCCGGGGAAACCCTGAACCAATAGCATCTGGCCATAAATTCCTGATCCATGGAAATTTTGAGATAATAAATGGTTATTTAAGTCACTGAGGTTTGGGGGTACTTTTTTACATAACAATAGATAACTAATCATTTACATTTGAATTCCCACTCAAGTTAGAACACTCCTTAGTTTTGAAAAATGATTGAATTATGTAATATAAAACTTGACAAAGCCGGGCGCGGTGGCGCACGCCTGTAATCCTAGCACTTGGGAGGCTGAGGCAGGAGGATCGCGAGTTCAAAGCCAGCCTCAGCAATGGCGAGGCACTTCACAACTCAGTGAGACCCTGTCTCTAATAAAATACAAAAAAGGACTGGGGATGTGGCCCAGTGGTCGAGTGCCCCTGAGTTCAATCCTCAGTACCAAAAAAAAAAAAAAAAAAACTTGACAAGACTTCAAAGAAAGGTAGCCTCTTGTTTTGCAAAACAAACATTGAGACCTCCAGAGTTTGTGTTACTCACAGCTGGTATTCTTCTTGTTCACAATCTCAGCCAGAGATATAGGAGTCATCCTTAATGCCTTTCTCTCCTTCAGTCTTATACCCAAACCATTAATTAATCCTAATGATTTTACCTCCTTTCGCCTCTACCCCCAACCAGGCCACACAACTGTTATTCCTGTGGACTCCAATAATAGCCTCCCAGTGCTCTTCTCACATCAACCCAGGCATCTATAATTACTTCTCAATATTTCATTCAGAGTTAATCTCTTGAAATAGTCATGAGCCTCTGATATGTCCTTCCTTTCATCCCACCCCATTGGTTGACTTCCCAATGTTAGTCATTGGTTTGTACTTACTCTCCAAACTCAAGTCACTGTGGCCTTCTATAATTGCTAGAGTGTGCCTGCTACCATGTCCAGGTTGTAAGGACCCTGCATATGCTATCCCTCAGGACTATTCACCTCATAGACACCTGATTATCCTTCAGACCTGAATCACAACCTGTCTGATTTCCCAGGTACAATCTCCATGTGACTTTTCATTGTAGTACTAAAAAACACTTTTGTTTTCAGAGAAGAAAGGTGATTTATTAATCACTTCAATAATAGTATCTAGAGTATTGACATTTTAAAAATTTTTATTGGTTATTTTTAGTAATACAAGACAGAAGGATCTACTTTAATATATTTATACAAGCATGGAATATAGCTTATTCTAATTAGGATCTCAGTCTTGATGTACATGATGGTGAGATTCACTGTGGTATATTCATATATGTACATAGGAAAGTTATGTCAGATTCATTCCACTGTCTTTTCTTTTTCTCATCCTCCCTCCTTTCCCTTCATCTGCTTTGTTAATGCCTGAAATTTCAAAAATTGATACCTGTTCTCCTTACTACACTACAAGTCTGTAAACCCAAGGACAGCACACATTTCTTTTCATCCTTGTGCTCTACAATAGAACAGAGTCCAAGGCATTCTGAATTGTTTAATAAATATTTGTTAAATGGATGAAAGAATGAAATCACCCAAGAAGTTTATGTGCAACTAAAATCTAGACGTTCTGACTTTAGGTTTAATGTTACTTTCAGACCACCTGCTGCTCTCAATTTGATGTAGTCAACAATGCATAGCAATATAATGCATCTATAAGTGCAAAGAAAATCATTCACATTCTTCAATATTGTATTTGGCAATAGTAGTGGAGTAGAATATCTAGGAATAATTACTACAGTAAAATGTCAAGAATTTGTGATTCTGCCCCTTACTTCCTGACATTCCACCATTACTTAAAACATCTGAAAAGTAGTATCCTACACTTCCTGAATAGATCTTGATCCTCCTTCCTCAGCCTCCCAAGTGCTGGGATTACAGGCACAAGCCACCACGCCTGGCTTAAATAAATGTTTTTTTAAAATATGATATAACTAGACCAATTGTACTGTGAAATCAGCTGAGGTTTATGCTCACGTTTCAATCAAAATATATGTTGGGGTTTAACTTGAGACAACAACAACAAAAAAAAATGTGTTCTTTTTGACTGATTTAAATTCATTTACTTCACCTGTGACTCAGTTTTCAGACTATGTGCTAGGTGCTAGGAATATAAGATAAGCAAGTCTAAGCTGGGCATGGTGGCGCACGCCTGTAATCTCAGCACTTTGGGAGGCTGAGGCAGGAGGATTGCCAGTTCAAAGCCAGCCTCAGTAATGGCGAGGCACTTAGCAACTCAGTGAAACCCTGTCTCTAAATAAAATACAAAAAAGGTCTGGGGATGTGGCCCAGTGGTCAAGTGCCCCTGAGTTCAATTCCCGGTACCAAAACAAAAAAAATAAATAAATAAATAAATAAATAAATAAATAAATAAATAAGAAGGTCTACTTTTCCCTCAAGAAAACTTAGTCAATTTCATGAACAGAAAATTGCAAAATCATGCCCAAAATGTTGTAACTGATTCCTCTTCTCTCCTAGCCTCATATATTCATGACTTTCTTGGCATCTCTACTTGGTGTCCAAGAACATCCCAAACTCAA
Organism: Tamias sibiricus; assembly: GCA_025594165.1. Classification (NCBI taxonomy): domain Eukaryota; kingdom Metazoa; phylum Chordata; class Mammalia; order Rodentia; family Sciuridae; genus Tamias; species Tamias sibiricus. The sequence continues at coordinate 103,926,147 of CM046657.1, forward strand.
TCTGCCCAGGGCTGAACCAATGAATCTTTTTCATCAGTCCTCCTCTTCCTCCTCCCCCTCCTCCTTCTCCTTCCTCTCCTGCTGTATACATACCATCTCAATTTGTGAAACCATCTTCTAAACAAACATCCATCCCATAAAACTGCAAATATCCCTGAACTTATTCAGGCCCCACTTCCCTCAGTTATCAAATTCTATTAATCTTATCTGTTAAAGAATCTTCCAAGCCATTACTTCCTAATTCTCCTATTTGCCACTATTTTAATCCTGGATGCTAGTAAGCCTCCTAACTGGAGTTCCAGACCAGTGTTGGGGCCTTCTGTAACACATCCTTCTTAGGATGCTATTTCTGTAGGGTTTTGAGAGGTCTACCTGGAGAGTTTAGCACAAGGCCTAACCCACAGTAAATGCTATTGTAATTAGCAACATGTATTAATGTGGATGTAAAGCACTGACAGGCCAGACTCCTGACCAGGGAACACTGTGTTTGTTTTTGCTATGCTAATCAGAAATGTCAATATTCTTTAACTCAGGGGTGACCAGGCCACAGGATATCTGGCTCATACAGTCTAAATTTGTAAGAAATAGTATAATAAAATGATAAAAGCATTGACCTTTAGATTCAGACAGACTAGCATTCTAAATCCAGTGCTGCCATATAACAAGCCATATAAAATGCTACTTGATGCTATTTTTTCTTCCATTGTCCTCATTTTTTTCATATAGAAAGCCAATTTTCTACTTGAACAGTTAAGATTAAGCTCAGCAAAAAGTGACAGAAAGCCCAAAATAATAGTGTCTTTAAAAAGATAGATTTTTTTCTCCCTTAAAATGATATCCAGTTAGGCAATCTAGAGCTGATACAGTATCTGCCCAATCATCAGGAGCACCATCCCTGTGCTCCATCATCTCTAACATCTGGCTTCCACCTCTTGGCCAAAGAGCGCTGTCCCAGCTCCAGCCATCATGTTCACATTAAAGCCAAAAGTAACAGACTTTTAAAAAAATCAGGGTGACACAGGTCTGTAAAATCAGCTACTTAGGAGACTCAGGCAGGAGGATCACAAAGTTCAAAACCAGACTGGGAAACCAATGAAATGTATACATTTCATATACATGAATATATATATATATATATATATATATATATATATATATATACATATATATATATATGACCAAATCTAACTGCAAGAGAGGTTGGAAGTTTGAAATTATACTGTTTTCTGGGTAGCCATGCGCTTAGTAAAAATTGACAGTACTACCTTAGAAAAAGGGGAGAATAGATGTGATAAATATCTTAACCTGGGTTCCACAGATAGCAGTAAATGTGGACAGGTTGGCATTTATCAGGAAATAAAAACTTAGGGAAACAGAAATGGGTAGGGAGCCAGTGAGACAGGGAAGGAGATGTAGCAAATACTAGAGGTCTTTATTGATCTGGACATCACTTTAGTCAAACACAACTAGCTGCTTAATTTGATAGGACAGTCCTCAAATGGAAGTGCCAATGATTATATTTCAGAAGTCTGTCCATGTGTGGTGAGAGGAGAAATTCGACCACGGTCTCCTTTCTGTCAGGGTCACCCTACAGGTATTTACTTCCTGGCAATTCCAATTATCCGTGCACTGGCCCAGAAGAGCTCCTGTGGCATCTCATGCCTCAGCCCAGCATAGACACCTCAGAGAGGGAATCAGCAGGCATATGACATGGACATGAGGGGAATCACCATCACATGGCATCTGTATGAGCACGTGCAGAACTGCCCTGCTTCAGCAACACCTAGGCCAAAACAAGAGGCTGTAGGCCCAGAAACAAATGAGACTGAAAGATCCAAGGTGTAAGAGACATTGGATACAGTAGACATTCATCAATCTCTGCCACACTATTCTAAATCTAGGCTAATCTGTCACTGAGAAAGCCAGTGAGCCCCTACACATTACCTGCCCAATATTGAAAATACTTGCACAAACAAATTGGTAACAACAAGAGATTTAGCAACCTCCAGCTATATAGGCCAGTTTATCTTCCAACAGCCTTCTGGGCACTATTTCATTAAATCCTCACAACAAACCCAGGTGGAAGGTATTTTTTTCTCTTAGTTTCCTTCCTTCCTTTTCTCTTTCTCTTTTTTACTTAAATTTTACCTCTGAGGAAATAAATGTAGATATGAACATGGCTGATAATTGGTGGGGCCAGGATTTACACTTAGGGAATCATCATTCTGTGTTCCTGCAGGAATTAACAATGAGAAGGTTGCAAATGCAGAGTGCAATCATGAGAAGATATTCTCAGGAAAGGAAACTTTATGGTCTTAGAGAACAAATCAGTATCTAATGGAAAAATAATAGAATACACCCACCTATTTTTACTGAGAAACTATTACTGCCTTTGATGGCTTAGTCTGTGCTGATGTAAACTTCTGAGAATGTGACTCATCTCTAGGCTGGACCCTATATTCATTCTTTCCTCCCAGAGGATACAAGTCTAACCCTAACTTTCTTTCTTTGGCACTACCCTTGGTGCCCGGCCTGAGGGCACCTTTTTTACTTAAAAGCTTGATAGTTGTAATACTCATCTTGTTTTTTTCCTTGGAATGAAAATGGAACTTGGTCAGCCTTTCTGAGGTTTCTTTCTTTTCTCTGGTCCCTCATTAGGTAAAAATTAGGTCCAGGCGATCCAATTTCTGGACTTCTCCTTGAGTCTCAGGACTGCAACCTCTGAGGCCTACCTCCTCTAGAAGGGAGGCATCATTCTTCTTCCCACCCTACCAATCTCCCCAAGAAGTTTGCATGGGAAAGAACAGAAACATGAAGGAGAGGAAGTGTGTGTGTGTGTGTGTGTGTGTGTGTATTAAATATATGTATTTAATATATATTTATACACACATGTATATATATTCACATATATACATTTATATACACACATACACACATATATATATATACATATATATATATTTAAAGATACATTTTTTTCCCCTAAGATAATCATTTGTTCACTCAGCAAATATTTACTGAGCACTTGAAAAGCACCAAGCAGCACATAAGGCATTAGGGGAAGATTCCTGCAGCTATCATGTCTATTTATTTAATTAATTAATTATTTACTTACTTACTTATTTACTTTTACTGGGGATTGAGCCCAGGGGCACCTTACCACTTAGCTACATTCCCAGCCCATTTATTCATTTTTAAATTTTGAGACAGGTCTTCTTAAGTTGTTGAGTACCTCTCTAAGTTGCTGAGGCTGGCCTTCAAGTTGTGATCCTCCTGCCTCAGCCTCCCAAGTCACTGGTATTATAGGTGTGCGCCACCACTCTTAACTTCAACACAATTTTATAAAAACTTACAATATCTAATAAATATGAATATCGTTTGCTGCTTCTTTTTTTTAATGCAGTGCTGAGGACTGAACCCAGGACCTTGAGCATTCTAGGCAAGTGCTATACCACTGAGCTATACACCAGCTACCTGTTCCTCCTCCTCCACCACTTTCTTTCTTTCTCTTTTCAGGACTGAGAGAACCCAGGGGTGCTCTATTCACTGAACCACATCCCCAGCCCATTTTATTTTTTATTTTGTGATAGGGTCTCACTAAATTGATGAGGCTGGCCTTGAATTTGTGATCTTGTGTCACAGCCTCCTTAGTCACTGTGATTATAGGTGTGTGTCACTATGCCTGGCTACATTATTTACTTCTTTTTTTTTTTAAATTTATTCTAATTAGTTATACAGGATGGTAGAATGCATTTTAACACATCACACATAAATTGAATATAACTTTTCATTCTTCTGGTTGTACATGATGTAGAATCACACTAGTCATGTAATCATATATGCACATAGGATAATAATGTCCAATTCATTCTACTATCCTTCCTATCCCCGTACTCCCCCTTCAATCCCCTCTGCCTAATCCAAAATACCTCTATTTTTCCCTAGCTGCCCCCCCCCATTGTGAATTAGCATCCGCATATCAGAAAACATTCATCCTTTGTTTTGGGGGGATTGGCTTATTTCTCTTAGCATGATATTCTCTAGCTCCATCCATCTACCTGCAAATTCCATAATTACATCATTTACTTCTAAATCACATTTCAGGTTATTTCTTTCTGACCAGGTGCCTGTAGACTTCATCCATAGTGTATTTACTCAGTCTTTGACTTAAAATATTATAACTTCTGGTCTACTCTACTATTTATTTTACCAAATATCCCACTGAAAGCTGATCTGAGATTGGGCTCATGGACCTTGTTCCTACCTGAATTCTCTTGAGGGTCAAGGGCTCTGCAGCATCACAGACTATCTGAGATTAAATATTCAATGGTTTTTGACCAGAAGGGATCTATCCATCACTTGGGAGAGTTCAGAATCATCAAAGACCCAGAAGACTCAGTATTCTGAAGAATATACATAAAAATAAAAAAATACTCTAGCTGTGCCTCAGTTTTACCTCTGGTATAACAAAATTTAAAACAGGAAAACTATCTAGACTTTAGACAGAGTGACTCTTCATAGTTTTAGTTGTTCATTTATATAAAATCATACTGGATATGTGGCTAAGTAATTACTACTTCTAACCAGGGGACATTTGTTTTTACTAGAAACCTGAAAACCTTAATATTTTTAAATTTTGAGCTTAAAATATTAAACTAAAAAGAAAATAATAGATCATTTCAGGGGGCTGGGATTGTGGCTCAGCGGTAGAGCGCTCGCCTAGCATGTGCGCGGCCCAGGTTCGATCCTCAGCACCACGTACAAATAAACCCATTGTGTACAACTAAAGCAAATAAATAAATATTTAAAAAAAATAGATCATTTCATACACTATGCCTTTAAAATCTTACAAAATTTTTACTTGTTTGTGTATCAGAATCAGAGACCATTTACACTAGAGAATTTGTATATTAGCAAAAGATAAATGTATTATTAACATGCTCATGAGAGTATAAAAGAAATGTATGACTTACAGTTTAATGCAATGTTAATGACTATAGCATTACTTGTCTCATCAAAGTGATACTTTGGTTTTCATTTTCTGTAAAGATGACTCATACCTTTTGAATAAGATGTCACACTAAAAAAAATAATTTCTTTCAAGCAATTTCCTTATTTCCTTAAACAGAAAAAAAAAAATGATATTAAAATTTGAAAGTTCCAAGACATTCAATACTTTGGAGAATAGAGTGAAGTAGTTTCTCTCATGTACCTTTATACACTTTGAATAAAAACATTGTTAAGTTGGTAAAATAATCCTAAAATGCAATTTGACATCATGTGTCCTAAATATATTCACACTCCTGGATCATCTGTCCATGTACAAGAAGACATAAGAAAATAAGGACATGGGGGCTGGGGCTGGGGCTCAATGGTAGAGCGCTTGCTTAACATGTGTGAGGCACTGGGTTCAATTCTCAGCACCACATATAAATAAATGAGTAAAATAAGGCCCATCAACATCTAAAAAATTTAAAAAAAAAGAAAAGAAGGACATGTTTAGTACATATTTACAAAGATGTTCAGTACAGCATTATATATAAGTGCAAACTTGAGAACAACCTAAATATCCACAAACAAGAAATGTTATATAAAGTATGCTTTACAATGTGTAGTTGACCCTCTGTTTCTGTGGGTTCCACAACTGTGGATTTAACCAACCACACATGGAAAATAATTTGGTATAAAATTGCGTCTGTACTGAACATACACAGAGTTTTATCTTGTCATCATTCCCTAACTAACACAATTTAACAACTATTTACATTGCATTAGGTATTATAAGTAATCTAGAGTTGGTTTAAAGCATACTAATGGATGTACATATATTATATGCCAGTACCACACTATGTAAAGGATTTGCACATTACTGTGTATGGGGTGTGTCCTGGAACCAATTCTCTGGCAGAGTGCGTACCTGATATGCACAAGACTCTGGGTTCAGTCCTCAACGTGCGCGCACGCGCACACACACACACACACACACACACACACGCAAAGAAAAAGGAAAAGAAATGTTCATTATGTAATGTTAAATTAAAATCATGATACAAAACAAATATAATATCCCATCTTAATAAATTATTATGTCTATATTTACATGAAAAAGTCTGAAAATAAAAATAACAGCTCTTGTTCCCAAGTGATAAGAAACATGCTCAATATTTTTCTCTATTTTTCACATTCTCTAAAATAAGCTTTAATGATAAAATATTAAACCACACTTAAGCACTTTTTTTTTTTTATACTGGAGATTGAACCCAGGGTGTTTTATCACTGAGCTTTATTTCCATCCCTTTTTATTTTATTTTGAGATAGGGTCTCGCTAAGTTGTTAGGGCCTTCCTAAGTTTCTAAAGTTGGTATTAAACTTGTGATACTCCTGCTTTCATTTCTCTAGAGTAAATGCTCAGGAATGGAATGGCTGGGTCAAATTATAAGTGCAACTTAAAGAAACTGCAAAGTGGTTTTCAAAATGATTGGTCCACTCTATATACCCACTAGTAACATATAGAGAATTCTAGTTGCTAGCTGGGCATGGTGGCACACACCTGTAATCCCAGCATTTGGGAGGCTGAGACAGGAGGATTGCGAGTTCAAAGCCAGCTTCAGCAATGGCAAGGCACTTAGCAACTCAGTGAGACCCTGTCTCTAATAAAATACAAAAAAGGACTGGGGATGTGGCCCAGTGGTTGAGTGCCCCTGAGTTCAATCCTTGGTACCAAAAAAAAAAAGAATTCTAGTTGCTTTATGTCCTCATCAACACTTGATATTGTCAGTCTTTTTAATTGTAACCATTTTGGAAGATGTGGAGTAATAGCTCATTGTAATTTTAATTTGTATTTCTCTAGTAACTAGTGACGAGCTTTTCATATGCTCATTTGTCATTGATATATCTTCTTTAATGAAAGTTTTTTTCAATTGTTTGCCCATTATCAGTAAAGATACTTTTCTTTTCTAGGAAAAAGAAAAAAAGAAAAAACCTTTGTTTATTAAACTATTGCAAAGATTTTTTTCCTAGTTCATGACTTATCATTTCACTCCCCCAACTCCCTAGACATTTTCATCTGTTTGTTTGTTTAGGCAGGGTTTCCTTAAGTTGCTGAGGTTGGCCTCTGATTTGTGATCCTCCTGCCTCAACCTCTGAGTTGCTGGGATTATGTGCAAATGTGCCCTGCTTGCCATTTCATTTTTCTAAGGATCTTTCAAGGAGCAAATTTTGTTTTTTGTTTTTGCTTTAATCTCAATGAGGTCCAATTTATTGTATCTTTTTTTTTTTTTTTTTTTTTTTTTTTTTTTTTTTTTAACTTCATGCTTTTGGTGTCCTATTTAAGGCTTCTTTCACAAACCAAAGGTCATTAACAATTTTTTTAATGTTTTTTTTTTTTTCCTAGAGCTATTATACTTTATCTTTTACATTTGAGTCTATGATGCATTTCAACTTTTTTCCTTTTCTTTCAGTGCTGGAGTTTGAACCCAGGGCATTGAGCATGCTCGGCAAGTACTCTACCACTGAGATGCATCCTCAGATGGTGAAGTTAATTTTTTTTGGGGGGGAGTTTTTTTTGGGGGGGGAGTCTATCTGTCCAGGTTTTCCAGCACCATTTATTGAAAAGATATTTTTTCTCCAAAGAAATGCCTTGGTGCTTTTTTTAAAAAAAAAATATTTATTTACTTGCTTTTTTAGTTGTACACAATGCCTTTATTTTTATGTGGTGCTGAGGATGGAACCTGGGCCACACATGTGCTAGGCAAGAGCTCCACCACCGCTGAGCCATAACCCCAACCCCTACCTTGGTGCTTTTATGGAAAAGTATTCAAGCCTACTTCTCTTCAATTCCATTGATCTGAGAGGCTATTCCACACAATTTTAATACTGTAGATTTATAGTAATTTTGGAATCAGACAATATATGCCTTTCAGTGTTGTTCTTTGTTTACAAATTTGTTTTGGCTATCCAAGGTACTTTGCATTTTCATATGAATTCTAAAATAATCCAATGAATCACCACAGAAAAAATGAATGCTAAACTTTTGATTAGAATTTTATGAATATACATACATTAGTTTGGGAAGAACTGAAATTTAAACAACATTGGTTTTGTTTGTTTTTGTGGTGCTGGGGATCAAATCTGGCATGCTAAGCAGGCTTTCTACCATGGAGCTATATATACCCAGTCCTAATAACACTGTCTTCTAACCTATGAACACATTGTATGTCTCCATTAATTTTTTTTTTTTTTTTTTTTTTTTTTTTTGGTACTGGGGATTGAACTCAGGGTCACTCAACCACTGGGCCACATCCCCAGCCCCTTTTTTGTATTTTATTTAGAGATAGGGTCTCACTGAGTTACTAAGTGCCTCACCATTGCTGAGGTTGGCTTTGAACTCGCAATCCTCCTGCCTCAGCCTCCTAAGTGCTGGGATTACAGGCGTGTGCCACTGCTCCTGGCTTCCATTAATTTTTTTAAAAAACTTTGTCAACAGTGATTTATAGTTTTCAACATATAAGTCTTAGCATGTTTAGTCAAATTTATTCCTAAGTATTTTATGCTCTTAATTACAAAGAACATATGAAATGAATTAAAAATTAAGAATTTCTTTAGTAATAATTAAAATGAAATAATGTACTTCTTTATAAGATTTAATAATGAAGTAGAGTCTTAAATGATTGAATTTGAGGGCTACTTTTGCAACCAACATTTTACATTTTAGTTGTGATATATTGTGACAATTAGGGCAGTTAAAATTGGAGGTGTGTTAATTAAGCAGCAATAACTTCAGTGTGTTAATAAATAGAGGTATTTGGTTACAAAGACATAAGTATACCACCTGGAGTTGTATGGAGTAGGTGATGTTTGGGTAGCAGAAGTTGTCACCTTGGATCCTTTCTACCCTTTGAATGGGTGGCTGCCATATGACAATGTGGCTCTCATTTATTAGAACAAAGCACATATATTCAGGAATTTGGACTAAGGTAAGGTTAACTTCAATGTAGACTAACAAAAAAGTCAACAGGGGCTGGGGTTGTGGCTCAGTCATAGCGTGCTTGCCTGGCATGTGTTCAATTCTCAGCAAAACATATAAATAAATAAAATAAAGGTCTATTAACAACTAAAATAAATCTTAAAAAAAATCAACAGAATCATTGAAAATAAAATTTCCCAAACATCCCCAAATTAAAAAGCTACTACCAAAGATCTTTATTTTATCTTAGATACATGATGTGCCATTTAAAGAAAATATACAAAGATATTATCAGAACTTCTAGACAGATTGTCAGGAAATCCTCTTAGTAAAAAAAGCGTAAGAGCCTCGCCTAATTTACTATTATTTGGAAAAACCCATTGGCTTGTGTGATAAAGACTAAAAAAGACTGATTATACATCTGGCCAGGTGCCAAGTCATTCTTCTGTGAACTCTATGATAATGGACCTTCATTGTTCTGTTTGTTATCGCTGCCAATTCCTGTCCAACTGGTCCTCTTGGCAGTTATGTGGGCTTCTGCCATTTATCAAAAGTCTGAGGCTTAAAAGTCTCCCTGTATTTGTCTAAAACAACAATTCGTTTGTTTATTATGCACACATTAGAATTTCCAAGGTTCACATGTGATTGCTAAACTTCCACTATTTGTAAATTAAAGAAGTGTGTAAAACTATATTATGTTAGGAAAAATGATACAATCAGCTAAAATAACTTCTGTGATAGCCATCTTCCCCTGTCTTTGACTTAACAATGAATCTTTTTTGTTGTTGTTGTTGTTGATGGACCTTAACTTTATTTACTTGTGTATATGTGGTGCCTCACAGGTGAGAGGCAAGCACTCCACCACTGAGCTACAACTCCAGCCCCAACAATGAATCTTTCTAGAAGTCATTGAAACAGGAATCTTCTGTTTATTTAAAACATAAAAATATGTTGTATCATATTTGATAAAACATATGCTAATGATCTCCTGCATACAGTTAGTGAGAGTGTTGCAAAATTACATAAACTTTAAAGCAAAAAAAAAGACCTGATTTAAGAATAAATTTTTATGTAATTTTTATGAAGATGTCATTGTGTTTTTGGAACTTCTTTTCACTATTTAATTTCCATCCACACAGGGTCAGAAAGTTCTTTTGCAGACTTTTTTTTTTTTTTTTTTTTCACTTTAATTACAAAATCCTCCAGTTCTGTTCTTTGTGAAGTGGGAAGAATTTTGTCAATTAGACTCCACAGTCGTTAAACTGCATTTTTCAAACTTTCAAATATAAGTTAATGAAATAAAGATAACATCATCTCAGACATTATCCTATATAATTCTATGAGAGTGTTTTCTTTTGGTTTGAAAGCTTGAGTTTATTATAGATAAAACTGCAAAGAACTAGTGAAAACAGGGAGATAAAGACATAAAATATGCACTCAGCTTCCAAATTCAATTTGGAAAGCTATTTTGGAAAGGCATTCTGCAAAGTAAGCATCAAAAATTGAAAGGAAAGAAGAGAAAGACAAGAAGTATGGTTGTACAGTATTTACTTGGTCACAGAAAATAATAATGAAATTTTGTTAATGTCATATTTATTTGCAGATTCTGAAGAAGAGATTAATGAAAGGCAATGCTAAAATCCTAACTCAAAGGAAGAAAGTGTAGTTTAAAAAAAATAAGAACAGATTTTTGTAAAAGTTCCTCAATCTCTGGCTATTTCAGAGTTGTGGAAGAAGCTATCACAGGCACTGGATGCCAGTAAAACAAGGTGAACTGTAGGGCAAGTGGGGTTGTGCCAACTTCTCCCATCTCCCAGCTCTTGAACATCCTAAGAGTTCACCATAAAAATCAGTCCATGTGCTGCATTTCTCATCTCTAGAGTTGACCTCTGATACTCTGCTCAAGGATGTAGCATCTGACATGCTGCTGCCTGGGAAGGGTGGAGGAGGAAAGGACCACCGGCAGGAACTGGGGTTGGGATCAGGTAAGAGGGCTTGGTTTCAGGGTCATTTTAATTGCCTGAACATTGTGGGGTTTGATTTTGAACTTAGCCACTGCTGCTGGATGAGTGCCCACAGACAGGTTGCCTGATTAGGTAGGTCCTGTGCTCCTGGTTTTCTCTAATATTAAAGACAATTGAGACTATTTATTTCACGGGCAGTTCTAAGATAAGATGACAGGATGTCCCCTGTGAGAGAAGACAAATGCTTTTCTTAGGATAATAAACATTCCACAATTCCACAGAGGCAATTCTTTATTTGTTCCTCCAGCCCTGACAATGGGAAGTCACAAAGTTCTTTTCACCTCTGGCCCAAGGTCACTGTGCAAGCACAACTTTAAGGAAGAGCATAAAGATAAAGTAAGAATCCCTGGGAAGGAAGGTGTTAGCATGGCTGGCTGCTCACAGCCCTGCCTCATCCTACTTCCTCACTTTTCTCTCAGCCTCAGATTCTTTGGCTCTGTCCCACCTTATCTGCCTCTGGAGCATTTCCATTATTTATCCCTATTTAGGTGTGTTACATTGGTTTTCCTCTTGGTTCAGCTGGGACTTGCTTGGAATAAAAAAAATAAAAATAAAATAAAACACTGGGGATAAAAAAGCAAATATGAGAACATAGAAATGGATAGGTTTACAAAAACCCAGATTTTTTTTTTTTTTATCCTAATCTCACCAAAGTCTAGTTTTAGCCTAGTTGAATTGGCAGTTTGTGAAGTACACAGTGCCAATTTTTTTTTCCTGGCCACCACAATGTCTGGGCAGATGGGCCAGAAGCTAGACTCAGCTCCTCAGATTTCTGATCCATGTTACTTTGGAGCAAATGATCTCTAGCAGAATCTCAGGAAGAATATTTCATTCCTTCTAGAACTTACGTGTCTGTTTTATGGAATTAGCCCTCAGATTGTCAGTTCTAGCTGGGGACTCAATTGATTTTCCTTCCCACAGACCTGTGACTTTTTTGAATCAAATTTATTTCTCTAAGTAATAATAATAAAAAAGCATTTTTCTCTCTGCTCTGCAAGGATTCTACTGTGATCTTTGAGCATTCATACTGAGCACTGGCACTCCAATTCCTCTTTGTATCCCTGTCTTTCTCTTGGACAGATACATTTAAAAAGGTATGATTGGTATAGTGGTTTTAGCAGTAGGATTGGAAATAAAATTTAGAGATTAAAGATAACTTCAATGCTCCCTGCAGTAGTGGTTGAGTAAGGTCAATGAACAAGACAGACTGTGAGAAAGGATCATTATTTGAAACGTTAACAGTGTGTTTCTGCTACAGGGTACAAAACCAGACAGCACTTCTTGCCGCATTTTGTATTTGTGCTAATATTTACCCTTCTAGGAAAGTATTCACCAAAGTTACTTCTGTTTATGACTAGTTCTCCAATTCTCCAAGCTTGGTTTTGTTAGACAAAGTTAACCCACGCTGGTTCAATAAAAAGGGTTTATTAGGGCCACGTGAATGGGAAAGAGGGTTAGGGAAGGGGGCAAGGGAAAAGGGAGAACAAGGGGTGGTTTCAGTTCGAGCAGCCTTAAGTAGGGCACTCATGGTCAGCTATAGGCTGCCGGATGTCAAGGTGGGTGGGTGGGGGCGTGTGTCGCAATTGGTCCAGTCGGGCACCTGAGGGGCTGGCCAGCCTGAGGCGCCTGGGAGGTGTGTCTTTGTCTCAAGGTACCAGGGAGGTGCGGCCTCCCTGCCTGGAATCTAACAGGTTTGAATCCAGATTACATCTCATATGGCACAGGTCTCTTGTTTAGTATCAGCTGGTTATAAACTGCTAGCCTATTATATCTTCTAGGACCCTGATTAAAATGTTGATTAACAAGTTCCAAGAACACCATTATAAAAGGCCTAATAACCCTTCTTATGGGATAGATCAGGTGGTGGTCTTACTTCCTTCCAAACCACATCCAAATATATGCTTCATCAAAAAAGATTATTCCTGGGCGGGGGCAGTGGCTCAATGGTAGAGCAATTGCCTAACATGTGTGAGGCACTGGTTTTGATTCTCAGCACTGCATATAGCTAAATAAATAAATAAATAAAAATAAAGGTCTATTGAAAACTAAAGTAATATTTTAAAAAAAAATATTCCTGAGACTCCAATCATTATCAAAACCCAAATGAAAAAGGTCCTGGCTTAGTATAGTAGGCTCTAATGCAATTAATAATTGTGCTGAGCATGTTCCAATACACACATACCAACCAGAATATAGTGAAAGACACATAACAGCATAAAATCAGAGCATTGCTCATTATAGAAATACTTTAAATATGCAAACAATAAAATTAGGCTTCCACGTGGAAAATTAGAAATATGCAAATGGACATTTCTTTGTGTTTTTTACTCGTTGACTTCTGCCCTCATATTTACCCTGCTCTTTTTTCTCAGCATAGAACTTGGGGTTACAAGTATTGAAGGTGTTTCTCCTCTTTAAACCACTTTACTCACCATTATTTTAAGAAAAGGTATTAGATTTGTCTAAAGGACTTTGTCCCCCCCACCACTCTGCTTTCTTTTCTGTTCTTTTTATTCCTTCCTCCTTCCCCTTTACTATTCCTTCATATTAATAAACTTGTGGATTTTAGGACCAAAGTGTTCAGTTTTTTCACCATTAAGTATCATGTTAGCTATAGGTACTTCATAAATGCTATTCATTAAATTAAGGTAATTCCCTTCTGGTCCTTATTTGTCCAGGAGTTTTATCATTAGAAGTGTGCTGAACTTAGTTGATTGCTTTTTCTGTGTCTATTGAAATGATTGCATAAATTTTGTCCTGTATTCCGTTAATATGAAGCATTGCCTTAATTGATTTCTGAATGTTAAAACAATATGACATTCCTGGGATAAGAGCTAATTGATTATGATGCATGATTTTTTTCATCTATTGCTGGATTCTGTTTACTAATATTCTATTAAGGCTTTATGTGTCTATGTTCATGAGGGATATTGGTCTGTAGTTTTCTTGTGATACAGATTTAGCATCAGGGAATATTGACAAATCAATATTATTCATAAAATAATTGGAATGAGGGCTGGGATTGTGGCTCAGTGGTGAAGTGCTTGCCTTGCACATATGAGGCACTGGGTTTGATCCTCAGCATCAAATAAAAATAAATAAATAAAGGTATTTGCTGGGGTTTTTAGCTCCCCCGAACCCGGGTTTAACCTTCTCTGGCCGGCAGAGAAGGCTGGGGGAACACGCCCCAGCAGTGAGGCAGAATCGGGAGAGGTAGGAGTCAGCTGGTGGCCACGCTCAGCCCTCACAACGGAAGACAATCAGGCATACACTAGGGAGTCCGGTCAAGGCAAGAGCTCGGTTTATTGAGGAAGTTGAACGGTCTTTATAGAAGACATGGGCCAATCAGCAGAAAGATCATAGGGAGCATGAGCAAATCACATTGGTGGAGCCATTAGCCTATCCTAGTGGCGGTCTGACCTCTCGACATACGTCAGGGGAACACCCCTTGGCTAGGCCAAGTCCACGTATTAGGAAGTGGGAGACAACCAGAGAGTTTCTATCTGCTGGCGTGTTCTTAATGTCCCCAACAGGTATTGTGTCCATCTACAAATAAAAATAAATAATAGTAGTAATAATAATAATAATATTAATAATAATTGGAATGAATGTTTCCTCCTCTATTTTCTGTGGGAAAAGTATTATTTCTACTATAATGTTTGTTAGTATTCATCAGTGAAGTCTGCTGGGTCTGGGATTTTCTGTTTGAAAGGGTTTTAATTGAAAATTCAGTTTCTTTGCTTGATATAGATTTTTCCCCCAACTTTTTATTGGCGCATTGTAGTTATACATACTGATGGGATTTGTTGTTACATATTTGTACATGCACATAATACACAATTTAACAATATAATTTGGCCAATATCACTCCCCACCACTTCCCACCCCCCTCCCCACTTCCCACTCCTTGGTTGCTTTCCTCTATGATATAGATTTTTTAAAAATTCTTTCTTTTTTCAAACAGTTTTATTGGCATGAAATTGAAATATTTCTTTTAATTTTTTTCAGAGTCTATAATGATAATTTGTGATTTGTGTATCCTAATTCCTGATTGAGGTAATTTGTGTCCTCTCTTTTATTTTTGTTCAGTCTAACTGAAGATTTATCCATTTGGTTGATCTTTTCAAAGAAACTACTTTTGATTTTGTTGACTTTTTTCCTATTGTCTTTTTATTTTACTATTTCATTTATTTCTGCTTTTTGATCCTTATTATTTTCTTCCTTCTATACTTTGGGTTTGATTTGCCCTTATTTTTCTATCTTCTTAAGGTGAACACTTACATTATCAAGTTTAGATCTTCCTTCCTTTTTGATAGAAGTATATAAAGATATAAAATTACTTTTTAAACTGGTCTTAGCTGCACCTCATACATATTGAAATGTCGTTCATACCAGAGGTTATAGCAGCTTAATTCACAATAGCCAAGTTATGGAACCAGCCTGGAAGCCCATAAACAGATGAATGGATAAAGAAAATGTGGTATATACATAATACTTAACCATAAAGAATGAAATTATGCCATTTTCATATTTCCATACACTCCTACATATCATTTCCAATGCCTCAATAACTTCCCTCTGGATATCTTTACATGCCTGATCTTTAGGCCCAGAGGAAATGTTTTAACTGTTGTGATGCCATTTCTGATTCATGAAAACAAAGCGGAGGAAAAGAAAGCATGTTCAATAAATGGTGAATCTTTGGTTAGGTCTGATACAGAGTGAGATTCAGCTTAAATTCCCATCTGTCTTTGCACACCAAAAAGTATTTGATACACAAAAAATGAAATTTAAAAAGTAAAGATTTGGTGTAAATATGACAGGCTGAATATGTCCATTATCTCTTTCTTCTTCCTAAATCCTACCTTAAATAACCACCTAAGCACCTATAGGGAGAAGGTAACAGAAAGGAAAATAGCTTCTGCCCTGAGTTCCAGGTTTAGGCATATGGCCCTCAGTAACCTTTGAAGAGTATGGAACAGGGCTGGACTGAGAACAGGAGGATTGGCTGATAGGAGCAGTTGGTCTGCACAGATTTCCTCCCCTGCCCTCTGACCTCTCCTTTACTTACCTCTGCAGAAAACTCAGAGCAAAGTTCACTCTCTGGAGAAGTTGAACCAAAGAGGCTTTGAATTCTGGAATACTAGGCATAGTGGGGATGAGAAAATACCATGCTGGAAAGGATTGGGGAGATCAAATTAGTCTTAAAGATAAATAGTGGGGAATAAATAAATAAATAATTAAAGAAAGAAAGAAAAATAAATAGTGGGATCTCCCATAATTCTGACTGGAGCTTATGTTATACCCTTGGATCAAAGATTAGAGGATTTCTTATAAAACTAACCATCATCTGGGGGGGAAAAAGGATATTTGTATGCTGATATATCGAGGAGACTGCCCAAAGAAGAAACTGCACCTCTACTAACCTAGTATATGGCACATCCATTGAGAAGTCCTTCAGCTACATGTAAACCTTCTAATCAGCTATTTCTTTGGAAATCATTGTTCATCAAGTGTGTGTGTGTGTGTGTGTGTGTTTGTGTGTGTGTGTGTCTGTGTGTATGCACGTGTGTGTCTGTGTGGGGGACACTGGGGATTGAACTGAGGTGTGCTCTATTGCAAAGCTACATCCCAGCCCTTTTTATTTTGAGACAGGATCTTGCTAAATTACTCAGGTTGGCCTTGAACTTGCAATCCTGTTGGCTCAGCAGCCTGAGTAGTTGGGAATGCAGGTGAACACTACCACACCTAGCCTTCATTACGTCTGAACAATTTAAAGAAAAGATTATTAATTTTAGTGATGACCAAATCCTGAACTCTGGGGTGTTACTCAGCCATTCTCATTCCCTGAAGAGGGGAATGAAGAAACATCATTTACCAAGACTAGATCTCTGGTGTCCTGTTATTGACAAATAGATACCTCCACTTTTGCATAGCCTAATTCAAATCTTAACTGGAAAGAGCCAATGTTTTGCAAGAATCTATAGATAATAACTCATTCATATCAAAATCATTGTCCCAAGCTGCTTCATTTGTGACCTAAGAGTTTTCAGTAGATAATTGTTTCTTTCTTTCTTTCTTCTTTTTTTTTTTTTTTTTTTTTTTTTTTTTTTTTTGGTTGTTCTGGGGACTGAACACAGGAGCTTCTCATATGGACCTCTCTGCCAGCTTCTTAGGTGTCCTCATGCCATGCTGGCTGGCTTCCCTCAAAGTGAATGGCCCAAAAAGCAAGTGGTAGAAGTGGCAATACCTTTTGTGACTTTCCATGAGAAATCACACACTGTGCCTTCTATCATGTTCTATTTCTAGAAAAAATGAAGTCATGCATACATTGGCAATCAGGGGAATTAGGCTCCACCATTTGAGGAGTGTTGAATAATTTAATAACATACTTTAAAGTCACCACAATACTCATTAAAAGTGTTAGTATAAAACACTTTTGCCTCATATCTATTTTGGGTCAAAATAGATATGATTTTTTTTTTCCTCTTCAATGTGGACACATTTTCCCTGTCCCTCGTTTGTTATCTAACTATCAGTTTTCTTATGAGAAAGAATAACAAGGAAAAATTAATTACTGTAAGTTAATGATGATCACTCTCACATTTAGCTCTCATGTGAGGTTGTTTTGTCATTGGTACTGAATCAATCTGAATTCCTGAATTAAAGGCAAGGTGATAGCAAAAACTGATTTTAAAATGGTTGCAGCTGATGTTGTAACTCACCAGGTACGTGGAAAAAATATGAATTTCTTTATTTATTTTTGTAACACGGATTGAACCCAGGGGCAGTTAACCACTGAGCCACACCCACAGACTGTTTTATTTTTTATTTTGAGACAGGGTCTCACTGAATTGCTCAGGGCCTCACTAAATTGCTGAGGATGGCTTTGAACTTGGGATTCTCCTGCCTCAGGCTCGGGAGCCACTGGGTGACGGACGTGTGCCACTGTGCCTGGCTTGAATATATTTATTTTTAAAAGTACCAGTCATCAACTTATTGTCTTTAGCCCCAAATTTATTCTTCCTTGCCCTCTTTTTACAGACCATCTCTATTCCATCCCCTCTCCAGAACCGTGACCCTCTTCTGTAGACCACCTCTGGCTTAGACCTTGTGTTAAATTCCTTTGCAGCAGGCAGGATGTTTGAATTTCTCCTCTTCAAATTATTGGTGTGTTTTTTGTTTCCTGACTGGACCCTGACCACTATAAAACTGGCATCTGAAATTGCCCTTAGAAACAGGCACTAAGGGATGGATTGAGTGAAATGTTGAGCTTCTTGCCAATGGGAATTAGATGCTAATAACTTATGCATGCAGCAGCATTACAATTACATTCCCACCTGTGGTTAATTGCATTTAAATGCCAATTAAGCAAATATTGTGGGAGTCCATGCAGCTGCTGCACTCAAGCTTTAGAGACTCTTCCAAGTGTTTGGGAGCACTGACACAAAGAAAGTAAAACCGGCAAGCTAAAGTTCTTTAACTCTTAGATGAAATCATGGTCTTAGAATCATAGAACTTCTCTGGCATCTTTAAAATAATCTCATTTTTTGTAGCCATAGGACTGATGTTGAAAATCAAACACAAAACTTAGGTTGCAGAATTTTATTAATTGAATGTATAGCCCTCCTAAGTAAGTCATGTAAAAGTTAGAGACGGATCATGACAGATCGCTGGCTTCCCTTAGAAGCACCATCATGTGCTTTCTCATATTGTGCTTCTTAATGGAAATTCAAAAAGCAAGCACTATAAATTTGGAAGTAATGTCAAAGTATTTTATTTGCCAAATGTCTTAACACTTTTTCAGGGTATTAACCACCCCCCACCCCCGCACTGGGGATTGAACCCAGGAACATTCTACCTCTGAGCCAGCCCTTTTTTATTTTGAGACAGGTTTAAATTTCCCAGCCTTGCCTCAAGCTTGTGATCCCCCTGCCTCAGCTTCCTGAGCCATTACAGATGTGCACCACTACACAGAGTTTTCAGGACTTTTAAAAATGTTTTTGATGGTTTTACTGACTTAGTTTAATGTATAGGCTATTTTTGTGGAATTTGACAATACCATATAAGTAGGCCACAATTACAGATCCTAATCAGTCATATTTTTTTTAATATTTATTTATTTGCTTTAGTTGTACACAGTGCATTTATTTTTACGTGGTGCTGAGGATCGAACCCAGGTCGTGCACGTGCTAAACGAGCGCCCTACCGCTGAGCCATATCCTAGCCCCAGTCATATGTTTTGAATAATTTTTTTTTTTCAGTTGGTCTAATAACATGCAATCCAAAAGGGTCTTAAAATTTGAACTTTGTGGCCAGGTGTGGTGGCACACACCTGTAATCCCAGCGACTCAGGAGGCTGAGGCAAAAGGATTACAAAGTTTGAACCTAACCTTGGCAATTTAGAGAGACTCTGCCTCAAATAATTAAAAGTGCTGGGGGTGTGGCTTGGTGGTAGAGTGCCCCTGGGTTCAATCCCTAGTGCCAAAAAAAAAAAAAAAAAAACCTTAATAATTTAATATAAATTCTTGAAAGATACTTGAGTTTAAATGCCATGAATATGTCATATAAATGTCATGTATATGTTTACAGGTGTGAAAATATTAAAGTTTTTTAGAGAGAAAAAATTATCTACTATGCATTATCATTTAATATATGCATATATTGAAAAGGAGAAAATTCATTATCAGTTTTTATCTTTTGTAGAGTCCCTAGGATTATGTAATAACTTTTGTCATACAATTTTAAGAAAATACTTTGATTAATTCTAGAATTATACTGTCCCATATTTAGAATTACATAAAGAAAGAGCTCTGGCAAGAATGATGATAAATTTAAATTGTATTTTCCTTTTTTGTATAGGGATTGAACTCAGGAATGTTCTACCACTGACCTACATCTCCAGCTCTTTTTTTTTTTTTTTTTTGTGGTACCAGGGATTGAACTCAGGGGCACTCGTCCACTGGGTCACATCCCCAGCCCTTTTTTGTATTTTATTTAGAGACAGGGTCTCACTGAGTTGCTAAGTGCCTCGCCATTGCTGAGCCTGGCTTTGAACTCGAGATCCTCCTGCCTCAGCCTCCCAAAGTGCTGGGATTACAGGCGTGCGCCACCGCGCCCGGCATCTCCAGCTCTTTTTATTTTTATTTTTTTAAAGACAGAGTCTCGCTAAGTTGCTGAGGCTGGCCTTAAACTTGCAATCCTTCTGTCTCAGCCTCCCAAATCACTGAGGTTAGAGGATTATGCCATGATACCAGGCTCTTTTCCCCTTATTTTTAACTGTTCTAAAAGATAACTGATTATTTAAAACAGAAGTCAGTTGTAGCAATGTATTTTGTTCTTACAGCATATGAAAAAGTACAGCATGCACTAACCACAGCACAAAGAATTGGAAATGCACAACTCCAAGGTCCTCGTGCAAGAAGTGGAATAATGTTATCTGAAGGAGGATTGTGATGATTTGACTATGTATATTTCAAGCCCTAGGGTAAGTACTAACAATTTTTGAAAACGAGGCCTAAGTAGTAAGCCAGTAATGAAGATAAAATGGAGTCAAAGTATACTCAAATAATCCAAAAGAATGCAGAATAGAAGAAAAAAGAATCAAAGGATAGGTGGAACAAATAGAATATAGCTATAAGATGGTAGATTTTAGGGCTAGGGTTATAGCTCAGTGGTAGAGTGCTTGCCTAGCACATGTGAAGCCCTGGGTTCAATCCTCAGCACCACATAAAGATAAATGAATAAAACAAAATTATTGTGTCTATATAAAGGATGGTAAATTTTAATCCAACTATGTCAATAATTAATGGAATAAAAATAGTCTAAATATACCAATTAAATAACAGAAATTATCATTTACATAAAATGACAAAATTGAAGGAGTTACAGTGTAGTTCAGTGATAGAGTGCTTGTCTTAGCATGCATGAGGCCCTGGGTTCAATTCCCAGCACTGCAAAAAAAAAAAAAATAATAATAATAATAATAAAATCACTTTAAATATAAAAACATAAGCATTTAATAATTAAATCTAATCTTACCACCTATTTATTAGAGACATAAAGTCAATATCAGCATTATTGTCATCCCTTCTCTATCCATGATTAGATTGCACAAAACTGCCTCCAAGTAAGCAGGACACATAGTCCTTCACATATTGCCCGAGTCTCACTTGCTCCTTTCATTGGCCCGTGAGGCCATTTCCCAATTGCTCCTCAGATGTCTTTGAGCATTGCTGCACTTTGCAGGTAGAGAGATGCCCTTTACAATGACCTCCTCTACTGAACATAGACTTAGCTATAGAACCCTGCTACTGCTCAGAGCTAAGCATTTGATGACAGGAACACCCATCTGAGGTACTAGCCTCTCTAAGGCACTGTATAGGAGCCACTCAAAGCCCAACTATTTGTAGAATCAACTAGCTCATCTTTTCCAGCATTTTATACTCTGGAAAGAATAATCATCTCTATCCTCCTCTTAGTCTCAATTAAAAAATAAGTGCGTCTTCACTCTAATAGTGATCAAGAAGCTCTACTAACCTGGAAAACTATGGCTTCTCTCTTTGAGCTGTCGTGTGGTGGTAAGAATGTAGCTGTGCATCAGTTACTATAGCTGAAAATAACAGGAAAAAGCCACCTCTGAGTGCTTGAACAAATAGAAGTTTATTTTTCTCACTTAACAAAAAGTCTGTCTGTACATGGTTGCTGGCCTTGGTTCTTCAACTTGTTGATATCAGAGCCCCTGTATATGTTTCTCTCCTGACTTTTCTCTCAAGGTTAAAAAAAATGGTACTGCAGATCCAGCCATCAATTCTATATTTAACAGAGAAAAAAGGGAATAGAGGGGAAGAGGAAAAAACAACCTTATGTTTTTTCTTTTTGTTAGAGGAGAGGAGATTTTCCATATTTTTTTCTCCCCAACCAGCAGGTTTCCATTATGTCTCATGGGCCAGAATTGGGTCTCAGGGACATCTTTATATGCAAGGGAAATGAAAAATCAAGTATTCTGTTTTTCAGGCTGAACAGAGGGAGGGCATAAATGGATAAAAGATTTGGCAATGGCTTTTGATAGCCATTCAACATTGTCTTCCACAATCCTTTATTCCTTCCTGATGAGTAGAAAACAAGGCAAAGTTAATTTTTCAAACACAATATCCTGGTACTTGTGTCATAGCAATTTATCACATAAATATGTCCAGACACTGCAGAAAAGAACCACAGTACTTCCAAAGGTCACAGAAGAGAAAGCAGGGCATGCTATGCTTGAAAAATAGGGAAAAGTGACAGAGGACTAGGAGGGTGGAAAGAGTGGGAGTGAACTTGGGAAGAATGACAGAGAGGTTGAGGTAGAAAAGAATAAACAAAGCAACAGCCTGAAGACCGGGGGCCCACAGAGCCCAATTCCCAGCAAAAGGGAAGAAACTCCCAGAGTGCTGCAGCCAGAGGCACCACATTTGTGAGCACCCAAGAACATCCTCTGTAGACTGCCCATATCCAGCTGGGCAGGATTTGAGGAATTATGAGGACCAAGTCAAATGCATGCTGCTTTTTTTCTGTCAGTTTGGTCTTACCATATGCCTGGATTGGAGTAGGAAAGCACAAGTTACACAATTACATCTGATAATATCCATATTTGTATTTCTTTATACTTTTGGGAAAAAACATGCTTTACATAAATAAGGATGAGATAAACGTCACTGAGAATAAATTCACAGATACCAGAGAAATGGAGATAAATTCTCCACTAAAGTCCATATTTCAGTTCTATAAATTCCAGTTTTGTGCTATTCATTAAATTTCTTTTTTCCCCCACATGGCCTCTTATTAGAATTGTACATGTGTGCACATGTGTGTGTGCATGTGAATATATGCATACACACACACACACACACACACACTAACAAAAGCTTTCTTGTTCCATTTTCTCTTAACAAATAATTTATCCATTCAACAAATACTTATAGAGCACTGACCCTTTCCTTCTACATATTTCCTTCTCTTTACCCTGCAGATGTTGAGTCATGATCAGAATTATAGGCGGTCATCAGGGTTGAGGAGATATAAAAGAAACTTCTTATGTGCAGACACTTCTCTTTTTTCCCTCCCATCTCAGGTCCCAGAAGCAGAGATCACTAATAAATTAGGAAGATCAATTACATGTCTAGTTCTACTACTATCATGCTTGGATCTGTCACAAGACTACTCTGTTTCATTGCCTTTTTTTACTGAGACAAAACTGGTATTATTCCTTTCTTTTTCCTTCTCCTTTCATCTTTCTTGTCCAACCACCTAAGAGATCTGTTACACAGATAAATGAGATATTGCTGATCACATTTCTCTGGGAAAAACCAAAACCAAGCTATCCATGGAAAAAATATTTTTCTTCAACAGAGCTCTTATGTCTATCACCAATGGTCAACTCAGAGACAGTGGTTTACAATGGTCCAGAGAGTGTTACAGAACGTTCCTACCTATATTTGTGTGGCTGACATCTTAATTTAGAGACACTTACCAGAGTGCATGTTGGTGTTCTTCACTGCCCTTACTGATACCAATACAACTTAGTTCTATGTGCGATATCTTATTGCAACTTCCCTTTACGCTATTATCACATTCATTTATGCAACTTACATCTGATGAAAATCTACAATGTGCCAGGCACTCATTGTCCAGAGTCTCTGGGGGCACAAGAGTGAATGAGGCAAAGGTTCTAGTGCTCTTGAATTTTACTTCCTTATAGGAGAGACACATCATGAACAAATAACCATACATATACACCCCCCCACACACAAAATGTCAAGGGGCAATAAGAACTAGAAAGAAAACAAGGCAGATCAGGAGAATAGAAAGAGATGGAGAGGGAATGCTGTTTCAGACTGGCCTCTCTGAAAAGCTGACATTTGAACAGAGATATGTGTGAAATGAAGAAGAAATCCATGATAACATATAGATGCACAACACTCTGGGCAGAGGAAAACAAATGCCAAGATCCTGAAATGGAAATATACAGAGAAAACACAAGAAATAGTTCGAAGAGCAGAAGAGAAGTTGTGCTGAGAGGCAGGCAAAGACAGATCATGTAGAATTTTGTATTGCCATGGTGAAGATTTTACTCCAAGTGTGATAGAAAGTCACTGAAAAGGTATAAATAAGGAAATGACATGATCTGATTGATGAGGCTTTCTGCCACATGGTGAATAGGGCCAAAGAGTAGAACCAGAAAGATCAGTTGGGATAGATCCTGATGGTAGAAGATGGTGTCATGATCTGACATACTAGTGATGAAGGTGATGGGAGATGGTAAGATTGTGATATAAGTTGAAAGTAAATGCAACAGGATTTCCTGGTAAGGCAAATATACTCATCGAAAGAAAGAAAAAAAATATGGATAATTCCAAGATTTTTAGCCTGATCAACTAAATTAATAGGAATCTAATTTAATAAAATATACAAAACTAGCAGGAAGGCAGATTTGTGAGGAGTGGAGATGAGAATTCAGCATTTGGTTTGGGGCATGTTTAGTTTGAGGAGCCCATTAACTTTCAGAGAATGTTAAGTAGGGAGATTGATACAGAAGTGCCAAATATAGAAAAATTGCTGGGTTAACTATATGAATTTAGGTGTCCTAAGCATTTAAAAATCACAGAATTGAAAGTTGGTTGAAGAAATGTTCAGAAAAGGAGGGTGTGGTAAACTGTACCAAGGGCTTTTGAGAAGCTAAGATTGGCCCAGAACTGGCCATTGAATTCAGCCATGTGAAGGCCTGCAGTGACCTTGACAAAAATGGATTCAGAACAGTATTGAGATCAAACTTTGAGTTTCAGTCAGACATGTATGATATGAAAAGCTGCATGTCAATCTCTTCATCTGTGTTGTAAATTTAATGAGAGTAAGGTTGATGTCTTTTTTACTCACCATTTTCTCTCTGTGTTTGGCCCAGGGCCTTGCACATAGCAAATGCTCCATGGATAGTTGTAGAATATTCCATTCTGTTCAGATTATTTATTATGATGAAGATTTCCCTTGGGGTTGTATGGTGTCTGGGGATTTAATAGTGATTTTGATGGAATGAGAAAGTGATTTAGAAAATCATTAAAGGACCACTCTTTCATTTTGATAAATATCAATTTTCCAAGATTCAAAAATGTGTTTCATGACTGTTGTTTCAAATGGTGAATGTGTTTCATGACTGCCATGTAAACATATACAAGAAATAGCTGATATTGGGTAATTTGAGACTTAGAAATACATGCATGTTATAACTATTATTTCTTGTGAAAAGAATTAACTTTGAAAGAAGCCATGAGGGGAAAACAGAATTTCCCTGTAGGTTATTTTCTTGAGAGAGAGAGGAAAAAAAAATGAAGCATTTCAGTATTTAGAGAGCTGGGTCTCTGTCTTTGAGTGCATTTCCTGTGCTTGCTAAATTAGGCAATAGTATTGATTTTAGGAAAGGTAAGGTCTAAGATTCCCTATTTGTTCACATTATCTCTGGCCCTCCCTTTACCTAACTTCCTGGAATCAAATTAAATACCATGAAAAATGTGGCAATTTTTTTTCTCAGATCACTAAGGAACATTACTTCCTTAGTACATAAAATAGCTTTCACTATCCCAAAAGCTTTAATGTAGCTTCCCAATAGTACCTCTGAGTTTCCCTGAGTACGTGATTTGAAAATCTGGTTCAATTAGTAACTACATAGAACAAAAAGCTACATGTGAGTAGCCCCATGCACAGTGGAATGATAATTAAAATTAGGCCAGTGAGATACAAAGATGATTGGGATACATTCAGGAGAAATTCGGGACCGTTTGAAATAAGGACTTGTTCTTTAGCTGCTTGGGGCTCTTTACTCAAATTTAAATTTCCAAGGGATGTGAGCCTTCAGTGGTCCTACTTGTGTAGTCACAAAACTCCTGTCATGTTTACTATACTCCTGATATGGTGGTGAATAAAAATGGGCCTCCTGAAAAAAAAAAAAAGCAACTTTGAGGAAAAAGAAAGGAAATGGAAATCTTCCGGTAGTTTACTTGCTATTAATATACAGTGTATTTACCAAGCAACTTACTATACCTAGGGAAAAGAAGAAGAATTTGGTCTGTGAATGACTGAAGTTTATACCAAAAATAGAAACTGTAAAATAGAGCAGTACTACAGAACTCCTCCAAGCCTTAATTATTGCTGAAGCTGTGGATCCTGAAAAATGCACTAAAGACTACTGTTGTGTGTGCGTATATCTTCCTCTTGCCCTTTGAACAGGAAAGGGAGAGTCAGATGGACCAGGGCCAAAGGTAGAAAAGGGATGATTGGTTGTTATTCTGATCTGTTTATGAACCCACATGCCTGGAGGCTAACCTGACCTTCCCACTTAAATATCGGGTCTGAAAAACATTTTACATGTTCCAAAGGACAGAATTAGCTCTGGTTCCTGTTAAGTACTTGTGAATATAAGCTTTTAGGATAAGGTGAACCTAGAGGAATATTTGTTTCATTTGGTTTTATGACTGAAAGTTTTCTCATTCTGAACCTATTGCTGCTTCTAACACTGGAAATTCATTGGTTTAGTCCACAGGCATCATTGAGTACCTCCTATGTGCTAAGCTCTGAAATGTTAAAGGGAAGTCTGTTAAGCAGAGATGAATGTACAAATCCATAGTGGCAATGAAATATTATAAGTACAGTTGTTCCTTGGTATCCACGGAGGACTGGTTACAGAATCCTGGTTACAAAATCCATGGATGCTCAAGTTCTCATATAAAATGATGTGCTAAATGATGTTTATTCTCCCATATACTTTAAATCACCTCTAGATTACTTATAATACCCAATACAATATAGAAGCTATATAGATAGTTGTATTGTTTAGTAAATAATGACAAGAAAAAAGTCTGTACATGATCAATACAGATGCAATTAAAATTTTTTTTTGATTCTTCATTGGTTGACTCTGTGGATATAAAGAGTTGGGTACAGTCTGATAGAAGTAAGGAGGAAGTGGTCAGTTTTGTTGGGCATATGCTGCTGAAGCTTAGTTAGATAGGACTGTTTGGCTGAATCTCAAATAGCAGTAGGTGAATAATCACATGAAGGAAGTGGTCCAGGTACAGGAGGATGGAGGTGGCAAACCCCGGTGAACTATGAGTCGTAGTATATCCTAGAGCTGCAGAGGGAGTTTCAGAGAGAACTCTCCCTTTCACAGCCAGGAAGCAGAGGATGAGAGAGCAAGATTAAAAAAAAAAAAAAAAAAAAAAAAAAAAAAACAGATAATACAAACTTTGTCTGTAGAACTATTAGAAGGCAAGAAGATCTATCTTCTCTGAAATGTGAACAGACTTTGTGCTTAAAATGGGGATATATTGGCAAGTTAAAATTAGTCAGTCTGCTTCCTGCTTCCAGTCTGGGATTCATAAGCCAAAATACATTGCTATTATCTTTGCCACATCAAAAATGATTCTTTGCTCTCAATTTGTTCTTTTGCTGCTCCGCCTTATTTATTTGTTGATGTGACCAACACAATTTTCATTTCCAAGGGATCTGAGCTCTGCCTGTCACTAATGTCTTCTACTGACTTGAACACCATCATGGAGTGGGAGTGCAAAAGACATCTGGGCATCATCATTCTGCTCCTGTTAGGCTGCAATACCCCTCTTGCTCTTTTATAGTCAGAATGAATCACTCAGCCTACAAACTTTGTTCTGTACTTGCCAGAAATAGCAAAGTATGAGTTTCATGTTCCAATTTAGCGAGATCTTTAACGCGTCCCTTGCCTAAAACCTTCCCGGACTGGAATTCTAAATCTGAAAGTTGTTTCTCCTTCCAGGAAAGTAAACAAAAAGATGTTTAGAGTTCTGCCTCTTGGAAGCATTTCCTTCTCAATTGTCCTTGACGGCCTCCCCTCAGTGGGAGGAACATGCAACAGTAGTCCCTATTGTGACTGTGCTAGTGTCTGTATATGGGGGAAGAATCCAGTCTTGAACATTTTCTTCTTTAGTTAGCAAGTCTCAGGGGAGCTCCCCACAAGGCCATCTGTGTAGGTGTGGGGAGGGGGAGGCATGTGTGTGGAAGGGATCTCCTGCAGAGTAGGACACAGTGCACCCTGTCACACCAGGACAGGAATGTGAATCCTTCCATTGGAGGCAGGGGATCCTATGCCTGGATAGTCAACTGTCTGGTTTCAAGTCCTCCTTCACTTAAAAATCATAAAAGAAAATCCATCTAAAAGGTTTTAGTACTATGTGATTTTTTAGAAAATTTAAATCTTTATTCCATCTGGAAGTTCAAGGTAGTCATCCAACTTTATTCTTTTTCCAAATGACTAGCCAGTTGTATGAATAACACATTTATTTTTAACACTTTATTATATGATCCATTCCCATTCATATTTGGATCTACTTCTGTACTCAATATTTTGTTTTATTGATCATCTGCCTACTCTTGCAGGTGTGTATAAGCCGGAAATAGTGCATTTTAAGTAACAGGCAAAGGTCTCCTTCATAATCTTCTATATTAGTATCTTCTTGGTTATCAATTGCATATTTTTATTCTTCCAGACAAACTTTTAAACTTTTTTCCAAGTTCCAAAAGAATTCTGTTAGAATTTTTATTGGGCTGTGACAAATTTTTCTTTTTACTAGTTTTAGGGAAAACTGGTATATTAACAATGCATGTCTTCTAAGCCAAGAAAATGACATGCCTCTTTATTTACAAAATTGTTCCATCTCAATGGACACTGACTCTTAGTGATAAGAACAAGTTTTTTGTTTTTTTTTTTTCTTCCAGAGACATTTTTGTTACTAATTCTGCTGTGAGAAGCAAGTACAGCAAAATGTAATCACTGCATTTTGGGCCACCAAGGACTCTTAACAGCATAAATCTATGGGTATATTTCTGAATATAACACTCCAAGATCCTAGGTTGAGATCTGTTTTGAACTGACTATATAAGGATGGTTAGTTGAAAAAAAATAAAAACCACTGTTTATCAAATTTAAAACATCCAGAAACCATCAATGTGTGCAATTTGCCTGTGAAGGATGTCATATATTGAAAAATTGTGTCATTATTCTTAAGCAGGAAGGGAGGCTATAATGTTCTCTTGGCCACATATTCATGGCACATCTGAGAATTGTTTGCATAAAAGCACTGGCTAGAAGCCACATCTGCTGGTCTAAAACCTATTTTAATACTGACAAGACAATAAAGAAGAATGATACATGCCAAGTTATTTAACAAATCTTGCTGAGAAGGTCGGCATGCCTGCTTTGCTTTTCCATTGTGTACCCAGTGACTAACACTATGCCTGGCATATTGCTGATGCCTAATAATTTATTAAAGGAACAAATGGAGTTGTCAATAAGGATATATATGTATGCTTTGGGGGGGGCATGTGCTAAAAATGGAATCTAGGGTCTTGTATATTCTAGGCAAGCACTTTATCACTGAGCATTCATGTTTTTTTTAAGGTAAAAACTTGAAGAGTGTAATTTGCTGCTAACCTGACTTTCTATTACCTCCATCTGCCTCCATGGCAATACAGGCAACTTCTGGATCAGCAATTGAGACTGTTCAGGCTTTTTGCCTTTAACTCACCACATAACCTTCTCCATTGCTGCCTGTATAGCTTGGTTAATTCTTTCCAGCCCACCTTCTATTCCAGTGGTGGATGTTCTTTGGTTTCCTTCCACTAGCTTTCTATTGCTGAAGAGCCTTTGTGCCACATACCCAGTCAAATCACAAGATCTTAATAACCACACTGACATTTTGCTGTTGGCACTGGAATCAGACACTGCCATGATATAATTTGAGTTTTGGAACCATCTCTTTAATGACAGATTTTGTTCAGTCTCCTCATGGTGGGTGGCTAGTAATCTAGATAAAGTCAATCCTGGCCAGAATGGGGCAAACCCAGGGCTTATGCATGCAAGGCAAAATACTCTCTCTATTCTTAAGTCATTCCTGCAGGAACCCCTACCCCAACTTTTAAGGTACTTTTTACTCACAGTTTCATATATGGGGAGTTTATGAACAAGAATGGTGTTAAGTCAGAGAGAGAATGCAGAGCATAAAAGAGTTGCTTGTCTACCCAAGTAATCAAAGCAAGGTGAGTCTGCAATTGGCATTATGAATTGGAATAGAAAGCCAAGACATTGGAGATGAAAAAACATTGAATATAGCCAAGATAGCTGCAGCCCAAAGCTGAAAGTACTCTCCTGAATAGATGGTATGGATAGTCTGAATTTCAGTGTCCAATAATGCAGCAGACATAATGGAGAATGATTGGCTGGAGAGGTAAGCATTAAGTGTTAGGAGGCTATTGGACTTAAGTGAGAATTAGTAAAAGTGTAGGCATCACAGTAGGAACAGAGAAGCCAGGAAAAGATTCA
Organism: Tamias sibiricus; assembly: GCA_025594165.1. Lineage (NCBI taxonomy): Eukaryota > Metazoa > Chordata > Mammalia > Rodentia > Sciuridae > Tamias > Tamias sibiricus. The sequence goes on from CM046657.1 coordinate 103,956,517, forward strand.
AAAGCCATTTCAGAAATAGAATTATTGGGAATGGATGGTTGTGTAACCAAAAGTTATGAAGTCTGGAGATACTAGTTGAAGCAAGGAAGAAGGTACAAATAAAAAGGATTCAAATGATAAGAGAATCTGGACTTCAAAGATTGTGAAAATTTGAAAACTCAGATAGTATAGCAGCTACCTTTATGGATCCTTTAAGAAACTGATGATTTAAAAGGCATTATGGTTGAGTGGAGTGGTCCATGTCTATGATCACTGCCACCTGGTACATTGAGGCAGGAGGATTGCAAGTTCAAGGTCAGTCTCAGCAACTTAGCAAGAACTCTGTCACAAAACAAACAAACAACAAAAATGGAATGAAAAGGACTGGAGATGTCGCTCAGTCATAAAGCACCAATGGGTTCAATCCCCAGTACCAAACATAAATACATACAGACATACACCATTATAATTATTGTCCACAACACCTTTGTAAGAATGACAACCTTTAGAATTACCTCCACTTTGTCAGTCCCAAGAGTGATTTACCCAGGATCACACAGAAACTTGAACACATAGCTGTTTAAAAGAATTAGGATTTTAACCTCCATATTAGGGTTATCCAGAGAAACAGAACCAATGGCACTTACAGTCAGACCCTGTATCCACAGGTTGCATATTTACAGATTCAACGAGCTGAGTATGGAAAATATTTTTTAAAAAATTGTGTCTGTACTGAACATGGACATCCCTTAACAGTGCAGTATGACAACTATTTGCATTGTATGAGGTATCATAAGTATTCCAGAGAATACTTAATATTTAATACTTAATATTTAAACTTAAGTTTAAATACTTAATATTTAAACTTCACAGGAAAATACCAGGATACAAGCTACGCCTCCCAGGAGAAGTCTATGTTACCCCTTTCTAAATAAACCCTGCTTTATTAAAACAACAACAACAGCAACAACTTCACAGGAAAATGTGCATAACTTATATGCAAATATTATGCCATTTTATAAAAGGGACTTGAGCATTTGGGGTTTGAGGAGTGTCTTGGAATCAGTCCTCCATGGACACCAAGGGATACCTACATGATATATATAGGAGATTTATTATGGGGGTTGACTCATGTGGTTGTGGAGGCTGAGAAGTCCCCCATATACCATCTACAAGCCTGAGAACCAGGAAAGCTAGTGGTGTAAGTACAGTGAATCTGATAGCCTGGAAACCAGGATCCCTGATGGCCCACAACAGCAGAAGAAAGCAAATTCACCTTTTTCCTGCTTTTTTGTTACATCTGTGCCCTCAAAGGATTGGTTGATGCCCACATATATTGTTGAGTGTGACCTTCTTTACTCAACCTCTGATTCAAATGCTAATCCCTTCAGAAACACCCTCACAGACACACTCAGAAATGTTTCATCAGCCTTTTTACCATTCCTTAGCCCAGTCAAGTTGACATAAAAAATTTAAAATCACAATTTCCATATCCTGACATTGGATTTCGTTCATGTTGCAATTTGAATTTCATGGTTCAAGCTCAACATAAATTCTCTCTCTCCCTCCCTCTCTCTCTCCCCCTTCTCTCCTTCTCTCTTCTCTCTCTCTCTCTCTCTCTCTCTCTCTCTCTCTCTCTCTCTCTCTCTCACACACACACACACACACACACACATACACTCCTAAATCTTAATCATAAATCTTAAATGTGTTTTCTGAGACTTACTTGCAGATAAAGATAGGTGGATAAATGTACAAATATTGTTCAGGTGGTTTTGGAGGTGACCTCATTGTTACATCTGTTTCAGGAACTCTATGAAAAGTAAAACCATCAATTCCTATCTCACTCCCTCCTTTTTCCCTCTCTCCCTCCCTTGCTTGCTTCCTTCCTTCTTTCCTTACCACTTCTTTTCAGGAAACATTTATGGACTGCTGCTAATATATCAACTTATGCTTGGCTTTGAGGAATTAAAAAATAAAAGACAGGATCTCTGAACCTCTAGAATAGGGGGAGTCACACTTGCATGATACCTCTCAGGGAAAAATCAGTAGTTTTTGAGGGGGATTTGAGTCTTGAAGGGTCAGTACTCAGACACCGGGATGAAAAAAAGATAAAGGCCTCTCCAGTCCTGGCAGGAAAAGCCTGAGCTGGGGGAAGGGAGGGAAGGCATGTGCCTCCTCATAGGACTCCTCAGGGGCAGCAAGGAGGGATAAGAACACAATAGAGGGTTGTGTGGCACAGAGAGGTGGCCACCCCTCAGCATGGGCCCAGCACATGGGATTTGTGCATTTAGGAGTCAAGTGACTACCTTTGGCAGGCCAAAAGAGACATGGGCTTTTAGAGGGTATATCATCTGAAACCAGCTGAAAGAGATGTCCTGCGGTCCAACTTAGTAAGGAAATCTCTCTTTTGGTAGTGGAAAGAGCTAAACCTTTTCATAAAGCTGGGTGGCGGGGCAAGGGAGGATTTGTTTTAAAATATTTTAATCTTTCCTGAGATCATGGTTACTTTTTTGTTTTGTTTTGTTTTTGTTCTTTTCTGGTCTTGGGGATAGAACCCAGGGTTTCCCACAAGCTAGGCAAGTGCTGTATACCTGAGCTGCATCTCCATCCCCTGGAGGGGGTGGAGGGTGGAGGATAATGTGAAGATGAAGAAGGTGCTGGGTAGGGAGGTCATGCAGTGAGGCGAAAAGAGCACAGTCAGAAAACCTGGATTCTAATTTTGACTCTACCACTTATCAGCTGAGCAATCTTAAGTAATTACTGTGGGTTCTAGTTTCTCCATTAGTAAAATCGCCAAGTGATAACAATGAGTGGTCCCATTTATAGAACTATGTGAATTACTTTCTAATTTTCCCAACAACTGTATGGAATAATTATTATTACTAGTCCCAGAATATAAGTGAGGAAAATTAGGTTTAAGGAGATTGAATATATTTTCAAAATTTACATATCTAGTAAATGGCTGAGTTGGAATTTGAACCCAAGTCTATTTGATTTAAAATCCTGCATTCTTAAGCATTTACGCTCATCTGACTCTCTTCCAGGGGTCTGGGTTAAGGATTAAATGATATTACATTTTGCTAAGATATTGGTAATTAATTTGCCTAATTATTACAATACAATATTAAGTTCTATTTAGAGAATATATTTGAGTGTGTATATACACTTATTTTCAAGGCTTATTCCTTTCCTTTTTTCCTTTTTTAATTTAAAATTCTTTTCCTGTTTTAAATATATTTTTATTTAGTTTATCTTGTATAATTGCTTTCAGAAGAAAGAAAAATCTTTTGAACATTACAAAAATGGTTGCAATAATTAGTATAATCTTGTCAGGGCAGTATTGAGTATGTATATTTACAAACAGCTGTTCTCTTACTTCAGCCGTGACATGGGAAAGGATTATGTTCCTGGGGACCTGGGTATCCAGGTTCTAATCCAAGGTCTGAGTTCATTGTCCCATATTTATCTTAGGCCAGTCACCCTCTTTGCGCTGCTATTGCTTCATGTTTAAAACAAGGGGATTAGATGAAATGACTGACAAAGTCCCCTGCAGCATTAGTAGTCTGTGATTCTTTTTAACTTTAGAAGAGAACATAGTTCTGAAGAATATAATTTTAAATCAATATCTATTGTGAGACTTGTAATAATAATAATATATGGAGTAGCTCTAAGCAAGTAAGAGACTAGGAAAAAGAAACTGTGAATTAAAGAAATTCGACAGTGTCTAAGGTCTTTCCAACTTTGAAATCTATGATCTAAATAATAGTACAACTATAATCTCATAGTACTTTGTAATATTTCAAAGGAGTTTGGTTTGATTTATCCTTTCTGATCTTCAGGAACAACATGAAAAAAAAAAAAAAAAAAACACACACACACACACAAAAAAAACACACACAAAAAAACAAAACCCCCAAAAAAAAAAACAAAAAAAAAAAAAAAAACAAACCCAAAAAAAAAAAAAAAAACCCAAAAAAAAAAAGTGGCATTGAGAGTTCTTTTATTCACGTTCTACAAATGAAGGAACTAAAGATTAAGTGAGTGGACTTGGGTCACTGGGCTAGCTGGAGACAGTGCTGGGACAGAAAGGCTGTCTGACCTGCACTCTGTCCTTGATGCTGTGTGCCTTCCCAGGCTCAATAAATACTAACCACTAAAGAAAGTTGCCTGATACAAAACTATATTTTATTCTAGTCTGACAGATGAGTAATCCTCAGTGATAAATTCCTTTTCTGAAAAGTCCAAAGTGTTCAGTTAATTCATTTTGAGTTATTTAGAGTCAAAAGGGTTAGGACACAATATTTTCAGCTCTCCCAAAATTTAAATCAGAAAAACTGGGGAAATTTACATTGTCTTTCCAATTTCAAATGTAGAATAATTAATCCGCTAAATAAATTCTTTTTGATCTAAGATGTATTTCCTAAAAAACATGAGCCTTTGGCTAAATATTGAGGATGGGTAGCAGTTATGAATAAACAACTCATCTTTTAAAAAAAATATTTATTTTTTAGTTATAGATGAACACAATATCTTTAATTTTAAAAATTTTTATGTGGGGCTGAGAATTGAACCCAGTGCCTCAGGCCTGCAAGGCAAGTGCTCTATCTCTGAACCACAACCCCAGTCCCCCATAACTCCTCTTTGTATGCTTCTGGAAAAGACATGTCTTCACTCTTTATTATTTAAAATTCATAATTTACACATATATTTGTTATTACTAAGGTTATTATTATTTTATTGTTGTTATTTTATAGATATTATATATGCACATAATAAAAAAGATTTATCAGTACAGAAAGGTATAAAATAAAAATTTTCCATCCCATTCAGTCCAGGCCCATTCTCTAGAAACATATACTTGTGTGGCTGGTGCTGTTAGATGGTGTAGCAGTTACTATTGTAATTTAAAATAATATGCATACAGCTCCATTTTTCTATTTATCAACTTTAAAAAGCATCTACTGACTTCCATCTATGAAAGATGAGGAATTTCTTATGTGTGTACTCCCCCTCAAATTCTCTGTTCCCTTCCATCTTCTAATCTGTTATGTAACTATAGTATTAATTTTATATAACTGTAGTTTTAATTTTCTAAAAATTTATATTTTAAATTATTCTTTATAACTTTAAACAAAGCACCAAAACTTCTATTTCTGGATTTATTTCTCATGATAGAATCTGTTGATTCCCATCTGTGTAAGAGGGTCCACCTTTCAATTTTACTTATGTTTGTGTATGTATTTATGTATGTATATTCATGGTTTGTGTGTTCATATTCTGCTGTCATTATAATTACGTCTTCTGAGGATTAAAACTGATAATCCGTAGAAAGCATTCAGCATGATACTTCATACATATGTATTCTATAACTGCCAGATGTAATTATTGAATGAGTGGTGTGGATAAACTCCATTTGGAAGAAAATGTAATGTTATTTAATTGAAATTTTGCAGCTCAAATGAGATTCTTCTAGGCTTCAAGGTCTAGTATCCTTTCTTCCTTCCCTTCCTCCCCTCCTTTCCTCATCTCCTACCTTTCTTTTTATCCTCCTTTTCTGGATTTATACACTTTCTCTGGGATATATTTGAATGACAATTTCTTGTTTGCTTTCTTAGAATTGCTTTTAATTTGTTGAATTATTTCTTTGAAATTTTTTTCCATACTGGGTATTGAACTCACACATTCTAGGCAAGAGCTGTACTGCTGAGCTATACCCCAGCCCTTGTTTTATTTTGTATAAGAAATAACTTTCTGAATTTTTGAAAGTTTAAATATGTCTTTATTTCATACTCACATTTGACTATTAGTTTGACCAGGATTAGATCCATTTTTTCCTTCAAAACTTTGAAGACATTCTGACAAAAGAATATAAGATCTGTGAGGGCAAGATTTCTATCTGTTTGATTCACAGAATATTTTGTCTTTGTATTCCAAAGACCTAGAACAAAGTCTAGCATACAACATGTATTTGATATGTATTAGTTTTATTAATTAACTGTCTTTAAGTGATTAGAATTGCTGAAAAGTAACTGGATGGCAATGTGATTATTGTTCTCTTTTTTAATCCCCTAGGATTTTCTTTTGGATGCCTTTAGATGTATACATGTGGGTGTTTATTTTTCCTCTCCCTCTGCTTAGTAATTGGTGGGAATTTTCAATCTAGAAGCTCTTTACCATAGGAAAATTTTAGTTTATTATTTCTGAACTTTTTTCCCTACTTTGTCCCTTCCATTCATAGAAGAAGCTTCCGGGAAACACAGACCTAAACAACTGAAGAGGAAACCCACAGGTCCACTTTTTAGCAATTCTAATCACTAAAAGACAATTAATTAATAAAACTAATACATATCAAATGCATGTTGTGTGCTAGACATTGTTCTAGGTCTTTGGAATACAAAGACAGAATATTCTGTGAATCAAACAGAAATCTTGCCCTCACAGATCTTATATTCTTTTGTCAGAATGTCTTCAAAGTTTTGAAGGAAAAAATAGCATGTTTTTATAATATTAGAACTAATTTCTATGAGTCTTAATTTTCTCTCATATTTTCTGTTATTTTACTTCCATTCCTTTATCTTCCAGGGACCAAATAGATCTCCTCTGTTGTGTCCAAACTATTATTTAGCAATTCTTTTGATCTTTTTATTTTTAGTTTCCAAGAACTCTTGTGTTCTCCCATGATTACTGCTTTTCATGGTAAACTATAATTGTCATAAGAATGTAGTAAGTTATAAAGTCCTCTGTTGATCCTAATTAACCCTCGTTTTACCATATAATTTTAGATGTTCATTTTCTTAATAGGCTAGTATAAGTGTTGGGAATGTTATTGGTTTCTGTGTGTGTTGATTAGGTTTTTAAAGAAATAGTTTTCTTCCTATATTTGGATGATCTTTTTTCCTTCAGGTCAAGTTGTTTTGTCTGACACTCTCACTTTTGTGGTTTTTTTTTTTTTTTTTCTCTCACAAATCTGATGTCCACTGTTGTCCATCTCTATCAATGAATTGAAAACCAAACAGATAACTTAATTTAGCATAAGTGGACCTGTGGGTTTCCTCTTCAGTTGTTTAGGTCTGTGTTTCCCGGAAGCTTCTTCTGTGAATGGAATGACTGACAGGCGATCTGTAGAAGTGGGTGGGTCTTGTGGACAGGAAGGCTTCCCTGGAGGTTTCCTGTGAGCAAAAAAAGTTCATCTCAAAGAGAGCAAGCAGATTAGTGGTTACTAGAGGGTAGGAAGGGCAGGGGAAGGAGTATAGACTGAGGTTGGATAATTATCCTGATTTGTTCATTGTACACTGTTTACATGAATGGAATCATCACCCTGTTCCCCATAAATATGTACAATGATTATGTATCAATTAAAAAGAAAAGAAAAGAAAAGAAAAAAAAAAAAAAAAAGCAGGCAAGCAGGCTGGGGAACCCTGAAGTTCCTAGGTAGGCGAGGTGAAGATGCATTTTGAGTTTGTTTCCCTTCTGAGTTTACGGTAGAAAATCAGTTTCTTTAACATCTCCTCTTAGGCCACAAGACCCTCACTAGGAACCATCTCTGAACTGATTGCTTGCTTTCTAAAGGGCAATGCCCTGCCTTTCAGCCTGAGGGCAAAAGTCTCAGCTGCCAAGCTCTGTTTACACAGGTCAGAGGAAAGAGGCCCCAACTGTCCCAAGGCACTGAATCCAGTTTGTAATGAGGCCACTGATAATTGCCCCGCAGCCCATCATTGCATTGTTGATGGAGTGTGGAGACTTTCTGGGCTCCCTTGGGAAGACACACTCTCACTTCTTATGCCCTGGCCTGCAGTTTCTTCTGTACTTGAACATCCATCCATCCATATGCTTTGTATCTTTCAGAAATTTCTCAAAAACTTCTTGAGTGCTGATGTTACTCTTTTTCATTTCCTATTTCTGTTCTTATCTCATTTTGTTGAAAGAATCTTTTGTGTCACTTTGATGGGAATGTGGAAGGCAAGAGAGGTAAATGCATGTGCTCGACCACCATCTGTGTGTGTGTGTGTGTGTGTGTGTGTGTGTGTGTGTGTGTGTGCGCGTGCATATAAATTCATGTGCACACACATTTGAAATGTAAATGTAATAACGCATCCTCTTAATTGTTTTTGGGGAAGATGGAGTCCTGTAAATTATCAATAAATCTGTGTTTTGTCCAGTTTATGATTATTAAAAAATGTTGGACAATGTCAGAAATTACCATTATAAATTCATTTAAAGTGGACACTTAAAATTATTTTATAGGGCTGAGTGTGGTGGCTCATACCTGTAATCCCAGCTACTTGCAGGGACTGAGGTAAGAGGATCCCAAATTCAAGGCCAGCCTGGGCAATTTAGCCAGACCCTGTCTCAAAATAAAACATAAAAAGGACTGAGGATGTGGAAGAGCACCCTGGGTTCAATCCTTAATACTGCAAAGAAAAAAAAAAAGATTTTATAGAATTATTTGTTCCTGAAAAGGAAGATTGGTCACTGTTACTAGTGCTTTTATTGTCCTACCTTGGAATTTACACAATTCCAGAGGCAAATGTGAGGGCCCATCTGCCCAGGCCTTGTTTTAGGCACTAATTTGTAAGACGTGCTGCCTACCTCTCACATCTAGATGCAGGGTCTTGCTTGTGCTAAGCTATTCCCTAGCTCATAAGTGTCATTTAGATGCTTCTAATTCAGATTTCTATCTTTAGACAGTCCTTAAAGAAGTATTTTGCTTAAGGGAAAAACATTCACAAAAATTTTTATTATAAAAAACAGAAACCAAATTCTGAAATGAATCTCAGGACAAATTGGGCTCTATCACAAACTTTGGGCACATGTTTTAAACATTTTAAGCCTCATTTTATTGAATCTTAGAATAACATAATAATAATATCTATTTCATAGGATGGTTTTGAAAATTAAGAGAGCATGGTCCCTTACACATAGTAAGGGTCTCTTTAAGAGATGTTAAAAATTATTATCAACATCCACAAGTAATCAACATATATATTATAGAATGATTCTGGAATAAGCATCCAATCCTGTCTTGTTAAGACATCGGTAAAATAAAGGGAAATGTTCCTTCATTCCTCTTTCTATCTGGATAGTCTTTTGGAGGCACCCTTTTTATAGTAGTGAAATACATATAATACTTACCACTTAACCATTTTTAGGTGTAGAGTTCAATGACATTACACACATTCACAGTGCTGTGCAACCATCACCACTGTCCATCTCTGTGCCCTTTAAACAACGGCTCCCTGTTTCTTCCTCCCCACAGCCTCTGGCAGCCACCACTCTACTTCCTGTCTTTATGAATCTGCCTACTCTAGATACCTCATGTATAGGGAATCATATTGTATTTGTTCCATTGTGATAGTCTTATTTCACTCCGTGTAATGTCTTCAAGATTCTTGTAGCATGTGTCAGAATTTCATTCCATTGTAAGACTGAATAATATTCCATTCCATGAATATGCCAATTTTGCTTATCTAGCATCTGTCCCATGTGTGCTTGGTTGCTTCCACCTTTGGCTATTGTGAATATTGTAAATGATGCTGCTATGAACATGGGTGTCCAAATATCTGTTCAAGTCTCTGTTTTCATATCTTTATGGTGTAAACCCAGAAATGGAATTGCTACATCATGTAAGACTTGTTTTTTCAAGCCTCATCCTTCTTACTTGGTGTCCCATGATAGTTTGCATTTCTGTGTGAGGAATTTATAAACCATGTATTATGGTTTGAATGGGAAGTGTCCCCACAAAGCTCACGCGTGAGACAATGCAAGGACATTCAGAGAAGAAATGATGGGGTTGTGAAAGTCTTAACCCAATCAGTGAATTAATTCCCTGATACAGATTAACTGAGTGGTAACTGAAGTACTAGGGTATGGCTAGAGGAGGTGGGAATTGGGGGTGTGGCTTTGGGGTATATACTTGTATTTGGCAAGTGGAGACCTCCCTTTGCTTCCTGATCATCATGTGAGCTGCTTCCCTCTGCCACACTCTTCCTCCATGTTGTTCAGCCTCACTTTGAGCCCCAAGGAATGGAGCCTGCTGTCTATGGATTGAGACCTCAGGAATGGTGAGCCCCTAAATAAACTTTTCCTCTTCTATAGTTGTTCTGGTCAGGTCCTTTAGTCACAGCAGCAAAAAAGCTGACTAAAACACCATGTGTCTTATTTGTTTTCTTAGTTTCACAGATAAATATGCTGATGCATCTTTTCAGAGGGGAGTCAAATTCTTTTTCTTCAGCCTAGCACACAGCCAACTTGCAATGTACCACTGTGATGATCTGGCAGGATAATCTGCTTACGTGTCCCAAGAGCTTTCTAGGGACAAGGGGACTTTTATGTGGTCTCTACATAAAATAAAAGTACCCTTTTAGCTAGCTACCAAAAATAGCTCTAAAGAATTTGCACTCAACTACTCATGAATAACAGGGAAGGTTTTGCCTCTCCATAAAACATAATTCCATTCAACAATTCTTCAAATGGTTTGAACACCTGAAGTATGCTGACAGGGGAACTAAATACAGACTGGGGAATTTAGTTCCGTGGAGAGCTTTTAGGTATACCCTCAGAACCCCCTCAAATCATGGAATAGAGTATCTCACACAAGAATATTTAAAGAATTTCTGGGTGTGGTGATGCACACCCATAATCCCAGTGAGGCTGAGGCAAGAGGATCACAAATTCTTGACCAGCCTCAGCAACTCATTGAGGCCAGAAGTAGACTCTGTCTCAAAAATAAAACATAAAAGGGCCAGAAATATGGCTCAGTGGTAAAATACCACTGGGCTCAATTGATAGTACCAGAAAAAAATTTAGAAAAATGCTTTGAGGAAGTGATGGGAAGCAACCTGAATTGTAAGCTTTATTTGTATCTTGGTAAATTTGTTTTTGGATTTGAAAAGACCCTTTATCCATCAAACCTCTCCCTCAATAGTCAGTCCTATTGTATGCCTTCAATTTTTCCCATTATTTTCACTCCATAGTTAAGAAATTAAAAGGCAAGGTGATGTTGGAAATATTTGAGAGCCAGATAACACCTAAGTCCATTTCATCTTCAATTATCCAGGACCTAAGAAGTCTCCAATGGTGAAGATTAGAACTTGAAAATAAAGTGTTCAAAAATACCATGTTCCTTGTAGAACATTTGGAGGCATGTAAAGAGCAAAACAAATTCACCTGTTAACTGTCCTACCACCCAGTAATAATCATTGTCAACATTTTGTCTGTTTTATAATCATGCAAATTTATAACTTATTTTCTTGTTTTGTTTTGTTTTTGTATTACCATACTTGGAATATTTCTGGGCCATGAATTTTGTAAACGTATACTTTGATATTTTGAGAAAATTTTCCTTATGAAAAGAAAAAGTAAGACATCTAAACACAGTTGTTGATGTGATCCTAAAGGCTAGTTAACTGGATATTATAAAATGAGGCACACTTGCTGTCACCTAAAGGAAAGGTGCTAGAAATAATGAAATGACATCTTAAGAAGATTGGTATATTAAACTGAGCTACAAAGGGCGCTAATTCTGTGTTTTGTTTTTCATTATTTTCTTTTACCAAGTTTTTTTTCATCCTTTAAAATATGCATTTGAATAAATAGGTAATAGGTTCACTAGGATTACATGACAAAGTAGTATATGGTGAAAGAAGGTTCCGTACTTCCCTCAGACCTGCTTACCAAAATTGCCCTCTGTAGATGTCAGTCAGTACAAGTAGTTTCTTATGGATCTTTCCAGAGTCTGTGCAGACATGAAACTCAATGCTGTGTGTGTGTGTGTGTGTGTGTGTGTGTGTGTGTGTATCAATTTATATGTTTGTTTTCTCCCCACAAGTGGCAGTGTACTGGTCCCAGGTATCTATCTGTACTTTGTTTTCAGTACCTGGTGGTAGTTCATGTCAGCAGAATGGGTGGCCTTTTAAAAAATGCTTGCATTGTATTCCATTTGACCACCATCTGTCTAACCAGTCTGCAGCTGATATATTTAAATTATCTCCATTTTTGCTATTGCTTGTTCAATGATGTGATGACCTTCTTTGTAAAACAATCTTCACACACATGTCAAAAATACACAGACCATGACCCTAGAAAGGAATTTTGGGGGCTTCTGATTTTTTAAAAAATATTTATTTATTTGCTTTAGTTGTACACAATACGTGGTGCTGAGGATTGAACCCGGGCCATGCACATGCTAGGTGAGTGCTCTACCGCTCTACCGCTGAGCCACAACCCCAGCCCCCGGCTTCTGATTTCTTATCCAACTCTAATCCTCCTCATGTTTCTCCAATGCAGTTATATCAAATATTTAGTTAAATCAAGTCTGATATTCATTTTGTTGAATCTACCAAATTTATTTACTATTGAACCAAATAGCATATAATAATCATATCTTCTTTCTTGTAGATACCTATGCTTTTTCTAGCATTAATAATTGCTAATCCAAGGTGAGGGGAATAGGTAGGTGATGGTCAAAGTATATGAAGACACAAATAAAAAGAATAAATTTCTTAAAAAACTTTGAGATATATTGTACAGTGTGGTGAATATAGAGAATAATAATGTGTTGGGAATTTCAAAACCAGTGGGAGAATAAATTTCAAATGTTTTTACCATAAAAATGATCATTATTTACTAGGCATATCAATGTACACCTATAATTCCAGCAACTCAGGAGGCTGAGGCAGGAGGATCAAAAGTTCAAGGTCAGCATGGGCAACTTGGGGAGATCCTGCTCAAAATACAAAATAAAAATGGCTGGAGATGTAGTTCAGTGGTTCAATCCCAAGATTGAGGTAGGGGGGATTTAGAGGGGAAAAAATAAATGATAAGCATTTGAGGTGATAGTTAATTGCTCAATTTAATTATTCCACATTATACTCCTACAACATAATATCATTTTTTGTCCCATAAATATGTACAACTATAATTTATCAATTTACAATTATAAAATTCAAAAATAAAATAATTGATAAAAAAAATTGCTAATTCCCATTACCATTGGCCAATTGCTTAGTTTTTTCTACACACAATCACTATTTTTTCCCCAAGAAATCTGATGAATTTGGTAAACTCTTAGTAATATCTGTCCCTCAAATTCTCCAATACATTAATTTTCAGCTCAATTTTCACATTTGGGTTGTAAGATAATATCTCTCGGAATTATGGATATCATTATCCTAAATGCATGATTGAAGACCTGAGTGGTACGAATATACTTTGTATACAAACAGTTGCATGTAAAAAGATGCTATATATATGCATTATGAATTGTAGTACATAGTAATATTATAAATAAATAAAATATATGTAAAAAATTCTGTATTGCTATCAAAAAATCTGATGCCAGTAAGATTGCTGATCCTCAGGCACTGTGTGACCTGATTTTTCATTTTGGAAGCTTTTAGTTACTTGTTTTTATTCCCATTGTTTGGAAATTTTAGGATGATGTACTTTGCAGTGTCTGGCAGAGATTGCTGTTAGACCATCAGAAGGCACACCTTCCTTCCAAAACGAGGAGTGGTTGCCAGGAAGCCTGTGTTGGTCCTGCATGGCTTTTCCCAGCCCCCTTGCATCCAGGAAGGAATGTGAACCGAAGTGACCTGAAGGAGCCCTAATAAAGGAGATAGCTAAGATTGCGGTTAGCTGAGAGCCATAAAAGATGTTCAAGTTCCACCTGATATTCATACATTTATCAAAGAATCTTTGTATGCCCGTGAACACTGTATGACACACCTATAAGCTCGAGCTGTAAGCACTTGTCCTTGTTAAGGCAAAATGTATATAACTGGTGAGGTTAGTTAGAGTTGGTTGGTGGTTGGAGTTAGAGGGGTTGGAGTTGGAGAGGTTACTGGAGCCGGAGAGAGAAGAAGGATAAAAGACCTTTTTTCATTTTCATCCTGTCTCTGAATTTTCTCCCGCAGCGTCATTGCTCCAAGCGGCAATTGCTCCAGGCAGCAACAGTGACCTATGTAGTCTCAGGCTGTGATGGTGGGGCTGAAGGCACAGACTGGGGTAAGGGTTTTGAACACCCTTAGCTCATGTCAGCCCAGTACCAGAGAAGGAGTCAGGGACAGGGGAGCCAAGGTCTATGTTTATACTTCCACTCCATCCCAGTTTCAGCCCCATGCCTGGCTTTTCCCCTGCTTGGTGTTTGGTGCCCCTGTACCTGTCTCTGGGGTGAAGTGACTCAGGTCCTCTCCACATCCCCCGCCCCAGGCTCACAGATTGTAGTAGTTTCTACTCTGATAAGTAAGTTTCTTCTCACTCATTCATTTTCCATCTTTCAAATATTTATCAAAATCCTCTTCTGCTACTCTCTTTATTCTTATGAATCATACCATTCTTTTGCCTTTAACTGTTACTCTGGAAGAGCTTGGGTAAATCCAGGAGTATATCAGTTTACTAGGGCTGCTGAGAAAAATCAACACAAAGTGAGTGACAGAAAGCGACAAATTTATTCTCTCATAGTTCTGGAAGCCAGAAATAAAATATTAGTTTCACTAGTCACAAATCAAGGTGTTGGCAGGGCCACATTCCCTCCATTTTTGGTGGCTGATGGTGTTACTTGGTTTGTGGCTGCATCACTCTAATTTCTGCCTCAATGGTCACAGTGCTTCCTGCTCTCCTGTCCAGGTCAAACCTCTCTGCCTCCCTCCTATAGGGAGGGATACTTGTGATTGCACTTAGAGCCCACTCAGATTATCCAAGATAATATCTTTAGCTCAAGATCCTTATTTTAGTCACATACGTGAAGTCTGCCACATAAGATAACATCCACAGGTTCTGGGGATTAGTATGTAGATGTATCTTTGGGAGCCATTTTTAGTTTACCAAAGGAAAGAAGAAGAAAAGCATTTGGTTAGTTTACCATAGTAAAAGGGCATCCTTTCCCTGTTTTCTTCTAGTACGTTTAGATTTCTTTGTATGCATTTAAATCTTTGAACCAGCTAGGATTTACTTTGGAATGGACCTTCCCTCTTATCTTAAATACCAATTATTAAATATTTTGGCTTTCCCCCACCTACACGAAATAAAGGTGCCTACCTCTTAAAAGAAAATACATTTATTTTCCTATATCAAGTACAAAACTTCTTTTTTAAAACAATCAAATGTGTGTGTGTGTGTGTGTGTGTGTGTGTATAATTTTGAAAAATTGCCTTTGCTCACTTGGGTTATGGAGAGTGAGAAGCTGGCTTGCTATGTGCAGGGAGAAGGGAAAGCCCCTTCTGCAGTATCACTCCTCATTTGATGAGAAGAGGGAGCCCCAGGCACCAGGCTGGCATATTATAGTACTTCACATTACTCCTACAGACAAATAGCAGTGGGAGGACTGTGTGGGTTAGGGAATGATACCCTTGCACTCTTTCTGGCCCTCCCCGGCCTTAGGAGGAGTGACACATGTCAAGGCCTGTCACTGCAATGTATGCAGTGGGTGGTAAGAAGACAAAGCAAGCGCGTCCTTAATCATACTTCCCATGGCCCACAGGCCTGGCTGCTGCTCCTCAAACTGAACCTGAAAGAATGCAAAATGTTCAAGTTTCCCCGTTTCTGGCATAGGCAAAGCAATAGCCAATTGTTTTCATGGGAGTTTCTATGCAGACTGTGAATAAGGGTTTTTCCATCCCAGCCTTCTTTCTCCTCATTTAAGGACAATTTAGAACAGACCAGGGTAATTGTTCTTTAAGCACTGTAATTTAGTTCCTTTCTGGACTTCTTGTGTATGAGTCACTTCTGTAGCAGTGCAAAGAGATGCAAATATAGTATTTCTGAAAACTTGAGATTTCAAGCTGGATCTTTTATTTCTATTCTCTTATTGGTTTTAGCCTTCTCTCTGGTGTTTTTCTCTTTTTAACATGAAGTCTTGATATGTTGTCAGGCTGGCCTCAGACTTCTGGGCTCAAACAATCCTTCCACTTCCCAAGTAGCTCAGATTACAGGCACGTGTAACTTTTAGTATTAATTGTGACATTCATATTATTAAAAGAATGACAGAGCAAGGTATGGTGGCACACATTTGTGATACTAGTGATTCAGGAGGCTGAGGAAGGAGTATCCCAATTTCAAGGCCAGCCTCAACAATTTAGCAAGACCCTGTCTCTCAAAAGTAAAAATAAAAAAAGAGCTGGGGATGCAGTTTAATGGTAGAGCACCCTGAGTTTAATCCTCAGTAGTGCAAAGGAAACAGAAACAAACAAACAAACAAAAAAGCAGAATGACAGAATTTTAATCACTTTTTTTTTGGGGGGGGGTTCCCAGGTACTAGTATAACAAGCTGCTTCTCAATTTCACAGCACTCCATTTCTTTTATGTATGGATCACTATTGTTTGGCTTTACTCTCCAATCCTTGCTTTGCTTCCCCACCTCCTGCTCACACATACATGCGTCTCTGATATGGATCTTTCTTTAGGGGTACTCTGGATGCTTATGGGTTCTATTCTGTTACTTCTCATACTTTCTGGTATCCTTCTTTGACTCTCTTCTGCTTGCCCAACACCAGTTCTTCCTTCTTGTCCTGGTATAATAACTTAGTTCTAATTCTCTGTTTTGTTTTGAGTGTGCCAAAGATAGAAGAGTGGAGACCATGAGTGGAAAGGAAGCTGTGGACAAAGTAGGAAGAAAAGAGAGGAATGTATGAAGAGGGGAAGTAGTGGCTCTTAAAGATCTTTTAAGATTTGAACCTAGTATCAAAAAGCACATTTGATTCTGAATTATATGGAATCATTAACAAATACATCAACAAATGACATAGTAGTAACAACAGGTAGGGCTACAACCACTTTTCTTGTATCTCTTCTTTTTTTCCTTGGCTTTCTCATGAAAACCTTAGCATAATGCACTATTGTTTAGTTCATGAAATTTTTTATCTGTTTCCAAAAGTTGCTAAAGTGAAAAGAGGGGTTTTAGAATCAGAAAGACCTGGTTTTAAATCTTGATGTGGCTATGTTACCTTGTACAAATTATTTAACCCCCACAGATTTATTTTTCCATGGTAAATGTTTATCTCATGAAAGGTAAATTAGAAAACATACACATAAATCTTACTATAGTGGATCAGCAGGGAGGACTAGGTTAGCTGGGACATCAGGGAAGACGTCAGGGATGTCTGAAGAAAGAGAAGGAGCCGACCGCACCAAGAGCTGTTTGAGGCAGAGGAAATTGGGTCACTGACTTAGAGATTAGGTTCTACTTGCTGTCCGAGGCCAGCAGTGCAAGGTTCCACTTTATCTTCTCATGACCTTGTCCTTCTATAGCCTTGGCCACTGAGAACAGGCAACTTCCTTATTCAACCTGAATTCAATGATCAGTCATACTCCCCTCCTTGAACAGATTACTCTTTTGTCCATCTCATGGTGCTTTGTACTCAGTTAACCAAGCCCCAACCCTGGTTAAACGCAGCTCTCCAGTCTGCTCTACTCCTGCACCCATGGACCATAATAGAATAGCTTATGACTTTGTTCTGAATGTTGGTATCCTCTGTCCCAGATTTTATGTTGAAATTTAATTCCTTATGTGTCAGTAGTAAGATTAGGGGTCTTTGTGGGAAATGATTAAGTCATGGAGGTTCCTCCCTCTGAAATAGAATTAATTCCTTCATAAAAAAATCTCAAATAAAGCATGTTTGCCCCCCTTTTGTCCTTAGGCCATGTGAGGATGCAGCAAGAGGCACCATCTAGGGTTTGGGGTGTAACATAGTAGTATAGTGCTTTTCTGGTACACAGCACATGCATCAGGCCCTGGGTTTGATCCCCAGCACTGGGGGAAAAAAGAAATAAAAAAAGATGCCAACTAGGAGGGCATATCAAACTGCTGCTGCCTTGATCTTGGACTTTCCAACCTCCAGAACTGAAAGCAAGAAATTTCTATGTAAATTACCCAGTCTAAAATATTTTGTCATAATAACCTGAAAGGACTAAGACAATGGGTCCCACTTTAAAGTCACAGAGATCCTCATGAGGCTTAGCCATCTCAGGAGTTTCCCTAGTCTTTCTATTTCCTGCTCTCTGGATTTCAGGATGCTCTCCAGAGCATCATGACCCTGGCTGTTCCTCCCCTGGCAACCCAAGCCCTAGCTCCCCTTTCTGCCATACTCTATCCACCTACAACATGCTCAACCCACCTTTTCAAAGCACAGCTCTTCTTCTAGAAAGGTGTCCTTTTTTAGTGGAACCCACAAAACCTGTTTGAAAACTAAAGGGGGCGGATGACTCTTGCTGGCTGACAGGAGCTTACAACAAAGGGGTGGAGGTACTGAAGACATGACTTTGTGGTGCAGGGGATTAAACCCAGAGCCTTGTGTATGCGAGGCAAGCACTCTACCAACTGAGCTATATCCCCAGCCCAAGACATGACCATGTTTTACTAGTTCAAGGGCAATCATCAATTTATGTCTTTGAGATTCCCTCTGATGATGATTATAGGAGAATATTTTTAAAGTGGTAGAGTAGTAGGATTTTCCATAAACTATAACCCCACTTATTTAATTCAATCCATTTTATTAGCAT
The DNA here is from genome assembly GCA_025594165.1 of Tamias sibiricus. Taxonomy (NCBI): domain Eukaryota; kingdom Metazoa; phylum Chordata; class Mammalia; order Rodentia; family Sciuridae; genus Tamias; species Tamias sibiricus. The sequence continues at coordinate 103,974,994 of CM046657.1, forward strand.
CACAACAATCAAATTTTGCAGAAATTTTAATTACTTCATGTATCTGATTATTATTCACAGATATTTAGTGAATTATAGACCCTTTAAGTAATTTTTTCTTTCCCTCAAGTATACACTTGCTCACCATAAAACCAGTCTTCCAGCTTTAATTTTGATATAATTAATTATTAATCTTTTATTTATAATAGAGTATCACAAATCTACCTTCAACTCACCTTATGTCCTAAGGTTCAAAATTTTGCACATTTGCCAAAACAAATCCTGTGGGTTCAGATTAAAGTCAGATTTCTTGTTCTTTCTATTGCATGTTGCTTTGCCCTGCTGTTTACTTTATTGGTTCATTTCAGGCTCATTCTCCTCCCCTGACTCCAGCCAACTGGGGAAGATTCTGGCAGGCTGCCTAATGGACTCTTTGAGTTTGGAAGCCACAGTGGATTTACAGTTTGAATCCTGCTTTGTGCAATTTTGCCATCTGCTAGGGTCTGTTTTCTTTCTACTCTGGCTCCATCTAGTGGACAAAATGACCAGTGCTGCCTGTATTTCTTCATTATGGCTTTTGTTTGCAATCTTCAAGTTGGGTAATATATCTTCTAATATGTCTTCCTTTAAAAGTATTCCCTTAGTCTATTCAGGATGCTATAACAGAATGCCACAGTTTAGACAGCATGTAACAACAGAATTATTTTTCTCACAGTTCCACAGGCTGGAAAGTCCAAGATCAAGATGCCAAGAGATTCTGTGCCTGGTAAGGGCATGCGTTCTCATAGATGGCACCACCTCTATTCTCACATAGCAGAAGCGGGCAAAGGAGCTCCTTTAAGTGTCTCTTCTATAAGGGCACCAATTTCATTCACAGGGTTCTGCCCTCATGACCTCAAGACTTCTCAGAGACACTTCCAATATTATCAGCTTGGGGTAGGATTTCAATATATGAATGGGGAGTAGGGCAGATAGGACACATTCAATTTATAGCTTGTATACCTAACTTTGCCTCTTTTAAACCCTATGCTCCAGGGCTGGGGTTGTGGCTTTAGCGGTAGAGCACTCACCTAGCACTTGTGTGGCCCTGGGTTCAATCCTCAGCACCACATAAAAATAAGTAAATAAAATAAAGGTATTGTGTCCAACTACAACTAAAAAATAAATATTAAAAAAAATTAAAAATAAACCCTGTGCTCTGTTCTTGTACACAAAGAGTTTAAATGGCTTTTTTCCTCCATAAAAATCTTTTAATGATTGTTGTTTTTTGTTAGTTATATTTTTATTTTTTTTTTATTAGGACAGTATACTTATACATAGTAGCTGGGTTCATCCTGACAAAATCATATATGCTAGAATCTGACCACTTCATTTCAGTCCCCTGCCTCCCCTGCTCCACTCCACTGATCCTTCTTGTGTGCATTCATTTATCCATCCTTGATTGGTGCTTCCCACACACACCTATAGGTGAAGTTCTCCGTGCTATATTTATATGCACACATAGTATGATTTTGTTAACTTTGTTCCACATTTCCTCCCCTTTCGCATCTCTCTTCCCTCTCAATCGCCTTCTATTTTACTGATTTTCCCTGTGTCTTTATAATATCTGATCCTTTCCCCCTGTTTTTCCTTATTTTGCTCTAGCTTCCATATATGAGAGACCCTTGCTTTTCTCAGTCTGGCTTATTTCCCTTAGCATGATGTTTTCCATTACATGGCTTTTTATCATCCTCCTGGACACATTTTCTCTCTTGGAAGAAAGTTCCTGTGTTCCTTAATAGTAAGTATGTGAGCTAGCAAGGACTTTGAGAAACTAGTTTTCCATTCATGTCACTGATCCTCAGTTGCTGTCTTGGATGTACAAAAACTGCCTTTCTGAAAGACCTTCCATTGATAAGTTTTACTTTTAATAGGATCACAGAAATGGAGCTGGGTTTTGGATTCTAAGTAAACACAACACAAAACAAACAAACAAACAAAAGGTGATGAAGTGAAGCCTGTGGCTATGCAGGGGAAAAACATCTCAGGCAAAAGGAAGGCAGGAGAAAAAGCCCTGAGGTAGAAGGCCTGTGTGGCTAGAAGGAGCAGATAAAGACTGGGAATAAGATAGAAAGGCAGAAGGGAGCTCATCATGCAGGACCTTGTAAGCCTTTAAGAACTTACCTCTGCATTGTATTAGATGGGAATCCACTGAGCGCCTTAAACAGAGGAGGGACGTGATCTGACACCTGTGTGGACATCTGCAGGCTGAATTCCCAGAAGTGGAATTCCCTGGTTAAAGGGTAAGTAAGTGTGCAATTTAAAAATATATCATATTGCCCTCAACAGAAATTGGACCATTTTGCGCCCTGACCAGCAATATATCAGAGTGTCTGCTTCCTCACAACTTCACCAAACACAATGTATTGTCAAATGCTTTATTTTTAAATAACCTAATAATGGCAATAAGTTTATTATGGCTATTGTGTTGAGAAGAAATCATACAAGGAGCAAATGTAGGCGTGTAGAGATATTTATAAAAGCCTATTGCAATCATCTAGGCAAAAAGTAAATAGAGACTTAGAGGGTGAGAGCAGATTGAGGGTAAGAAGTGGTCTGATTTTAATATAGCCTGAGGATAGAACTGACAGGACTTGCTGATGGATTGATTGGGTTTGGAATAAGAAATAAAGAAAGATCTCAAGCATGACTTTTAGGTTTTCAACCTAAGAAAACCACAGACAACTGGGGCTGAGGGTGTTGCTCAGTGGTAGAGCACGTGCATGTGTGGGACCCTGGTTTCATTCTCTAGCACCAACAAACAAACAAAACAATAGGAACAACAACACAAAACTTAGATGATGGAGCCAGGAGTTGAAATGGAGATGACTATGAGAGGAGAAAGGTTTCTATTTTTTTGAGGAGATCAGTCATTCCATTTTCACATATTAATTCGAGATGCCTGGTAGACATCCAAATGGAGATGTTGAATGGGTAGCTGGAAAATCTTATTTGGAATTTAGGGTAGAGGCCTGAGCTAGAGATATAAATTTATGTTTCAGCAACACACAGGTATATAGACATATATATATATATATATATATATATATATATATATATATATATACATGTATATATATATATATATATATATATTTTTTTTTTTTTTTAAATCAGGAGTCTGCATGAGATTCCCCCAACAAAAATAGGGAAAAATAGAAAATTGATTGATCCCTGAGACACTTCAACATGAAGAGCTGGGGACATGAAGATGAACCTGCAAAGGATACAGAGAAGGAGTAACGACCAAGACCGCAGTGGAACTAGGAATGGTGCCCATGAAGAAAGCGTGGCATTTGTAAGCAACGTGAAGTGAGACAAGGACCAGAACCTGACCATGACATTTGCTCTGCAGAAGTCAACAATGACCATGACTGGGGCAACTGCAGAGAAGTTATGATGACAAAGTCCAAATGGAAGAGAGAAATGGAAGACAGAGGGTATATCACTCTTCTGAGTTTCTCTGTAAAGAGGGACAGAAAATGGAGCAGTAGCTGAGGGTGATATGGCATTAAGAAAATGTATTTTTAAAATCAATTTCATTGAGGCATAATTTGCATACAATAAAATGCTCATGGTTTAAGCATACTCTTCTACCAGTTCTAAACAAACATGTACATGCTAGTCACCATCACTATAACCTCTATGCAGGACATTTCTGTCATACCAGGAAGTTCCCTCCTGTGTTTTGCTGTCTGTATTCTCTCACCCTCAACTCCAGGCAACCACAGATAAGATTTAATTTTTAATGGTTCTAGATTTAATATGATAGAACCATGCAATATGACAAAGAACAATTGAATTGTCTTTCCAATATTTTGTTTTTGTAGAAAAAGATACATCCTTACCGCTGGAGGGCTGTCCAGGCAAGTAGAACTGGGAAGTGGGACTGGAAGTGGGACTCCTGGGTTAAAGGGTAAGTGAATGTGTAACTTTAAAAAATATTCTCATATTGCCCTCAACAGAAATCGGACCATTTATTAAAATAAGGGGAATGAAGGGAAGGGAGGAGTGGGAATAGGAAAGACAGTGGAATGCATCGGACATAACTTTCCTATACCTATATATGAAAACATGACCACTGTAACTCCACATCATGTACAATCACAAGAATATGAAGTTATACTCCAGGTATGCATAATATGTCCAAATATACTCTACTGTCATGTAAATCTAAACAGGACAAATAAAAAAAAAAGAGTATTGTTTAAAAAAGAAAAGAAGTAGGACTGTTTTGCATCCTGACTAGAAATGTATCAGAGTGTCTGTTTCCTCACAGTTTTACCAACACAAGGCTTTGTAAAATGCTGAACTTTCTAATAACTTAATAGGCCAAATGTATGCAGAGTGATGTTAATTTGCATGAAGAAGGTTCTGAAAAGGAATTGGGAAATTTGAAATGCCCATCAAAATTTAAGGCACCCAGGCACAGTGGCATACGCCTGTAATCCCAGCACTTAGGAGGCTGAGGCAGGAGGATCGCCAGTTTAAAGCCAGCCTCAGCAATGGTGAGGCACTTAGCAACTCAGTGAGACCCTGTCTCTAATAAAATACAAAAAAAAAAAAAAAAAAAAAAAAAAGGGCTGGGGATGTGGCCCAGTGGTCAAGTGCCCCTGAGTTCAATCCCCAGTACCAAAACAAAAAGAAAAAAAGAAAAAAAAATTAAGGTAAGCTTTGGGGAAGATGCTCAGTGGTACAGCACTTCCTTAGTCTGAGTGAGGCCCTGGGTTCAATCCACAGTACAGGAAAAAAAGAAAAAAAAAGTTTTTGACAGAAATGCATTCTTCAGAGCATCTTCATAGTCTGAAGTTCTGTGGTTAGCTAATATTTAGAAACTCTCATCAGTAACAAAGGACATCAGAACAGAATAAACTATTTTTTTCCAAATGCCAAAGCTTGTTATCAGCCAAGTTCAAGGAAACTTGGAAATTGTTCTTTTGTTGCTTAATCTTAAACCAGAGGGATCAATACTGCATTCCTGAGGACTGTCCTTGACTATCTCACAGCAATCCTTAACTGAATTTTATTTATTGTTAGGTTCTGATCTGGCTTGCATTTTAATAACTCCAAGCTAATAAGTCATATTAATAAAGTCTAAAGACAAAAAAAAAAACTAAAGTCTTGAACAGATATCCTAGAGCAAAATGGCAGAAACAAGATCAAAACCATAAATACCCACTCTCTCTCTTTCTCATAAACACATACCAGCAGAAGTATTTAAGACTTGAAGGAATGGAAATAGAAAAGGAAAAGTGTAGATTCTATTCCATTGTCCTCTCAACTCTACATGTGAATAAATCTATTTTTTTTGGTAGAATACTATATAAAATAGTATGACATCTGCTATTTTCATGTTAATAAAACTGCTATATCAAAGGCTATTTAATATTATTTCTTTTAGTAGCACCAAACTTCATTTAAATATATACTATGCATCAGTTTATTCATCAGTAAAATGGTAATGATACAGATGTTCACTTTATAAGGGTTTTGTGAAAAATTAAATAAATCAAAACATGTAAAGCACCTTGAAGGGTGCTTGGCCCAGAGTAAGTACTCAATAAGTGTTAGCTATTATTGTACATTTCTTTTGATAGTAAGAAATTTCTTATGACCATAGAATCTTTTTTTTAACATTTTTTTTTAGTTGTAGTTGGACACAATAGCTTTGTTTTGTTTATTTTTTTTTATGTGGTGCTGAGGATCGAACCCAGCACCTCACGTGCTAGGCAAGCCCTCTACCCCTGAGCCACAACCCCAGCTCATGACCATAGAATCTTTAGACATGGGGCCCATGGAACTCATGGTAGGTACAATATATCTTATTTCTCCAAATTGAGGAAAGTCTTGAAATCTAAATTAATGCAGTGGTCAAAACAGCTCAGAAAGTTAAGATGACAGTAAGGACTCACTAATGGTTAGGGTTAATGCAGAACTTGTTCGATATTTAAACCAGAGCGCAGGAGGTGAAGTAATGTTTCAAGGGGAAGATGGTCAGCGTCTCATTGGAGGGTTCTTCTACCCAGAGGAATTGAGCCACCCTAAATAGCCACTCTAAATCTTAATATCACGAATAGTTAAGCCACCCTAAATCTTAATATCTCAAATAATTAACAAATAATAAAACACAAATATTCAGAAATATCTTTACAAAAGCAAAGCCCCTGATAGATCTAGTCCACATGGGTTCTTGAACTAGACAAAGACAAAATGGCTCCGGTGATTTATTTAAGGGGGTATATGAAAGGCAGAGGTAAGGTTTCAAGGGTGGAGTCTGGCTTTGTGATGTCTTGTGGTCAGCAGATTGATTGACATCTTGGCAGGTCACACCCATCTCAGGTGCTGTGTGGGATCTTAGGCAGAGCTTCAGGGGGAGGTTCATCTGCATCAGGCGGTCAGTCCCTGAGGGGGCACCACAGGGAGTTAGCAATGCCAGACCTCTCCCCTCAGGAGGCTACTATGCACAACAGTCCACACACAGCCCATGGACAGCTCGTGACAGTAATGGTCCTTTACAGATGTCTGCACTAACCCTTGGAACTTGTGAATATGCTACCTTACATGGCAAGAGGGATTTTGCAGATGTAATCAGGGGGACCTTGAGATGGGAGATTATCCTGGATTATCAGGATGGGCCCAAACTAATCACTTTAGTTTTAAAAGCAGAGAAGCTTTTCAGCTGAGGTCAGAGAGATAAGATGATGGAAAACGATTCAGAGAGATGTCAGATGAGGAGTCCCCTAGCTACTGTTGGCTTTGAAGATGAAGGAAGTGAGCCAAGGAATGCAGGCAGCCTCCTGAGGCTGGAAAAGGCAGGAAAACAAATGGTCTCCTAGAGCTCTGGAAAAGAGTGAGTCACTGCTGAAACCTTGACTTTAGCCCTGAGTCTTGTCTCTGATTTCTGACATACAGAACCAGAAAAGAGTGAAATTTCCAGCAACAATAGAGAATGAATACATTACGGTGACAATCTTTTGTAAGGATATGGAACTTAAGTCCATTTGTTACATGTTTTTTTCCAAAAAAATATTAAAAAGAAACATGTCAAGATTGGCTAAAGAGTATCACATACTGTATATTTCACCAAGAAGAACAAGACAAGAGAGCAAGCAGGGAAATCAAAACAACTAATATGACAATATATGGAAATACCAGCTGTGTCTTTAAGCATAAGAAACTTGCTCATCAAAATCATCAGCAATATTTAAAAAATCACCTTGGGATGGAATGGTAATTTCTTGGAATGAAATTTATTTAGTTCTACTTACATGCTTTTTAAAAAAATTCAGATGAGGAGCTGGGGATGTAGCTTAGTGGTAGAGCATGTGCAAGGCCCTGGGTTTGATTCCTAGCACTAAGGAATGAAAGAATGAATGAATAAATAAATAAGTAAATAAATAAAATATTTGAAAAAACAAAATTCAGGTAATACTTTCTGACCTTATTCCTGATCACGCTTACTAGCAGCATGGCTTCTAAGAGAGTCACTAGCATAGTAACAAGTTTTCTCATCTGTAAAATAAGAGGGCAGAAGTTGTTTTGCTCACTGCTATGTCTCCAGCACTAGCATAGTTATTTACATACTTCTGATGTCAATATGTATTTATTGATTAAAAGCATAATTATCATATAGAGTCGCTGACAACTAAATGGGATAAATTCCTTTAAAAGACATTATTAAATATCTTCTCTGAGCAGGACCCTGTGCTAGGTCCTGGGGATATATAGATGAATAACACAGCACCCCTACTGTTTGGGAGCTTCAGTTTAGAAGAGTTACAGAGATTGTGTGTGAAGAAAGAGAAAGTGCCATAGAGCTCATAGTAGGTGCTCAATAAACATTGTTTTTTTTTTAATGGCATTTTGCACTTTAGAAAGCATTTTCTCATAAACATTATCCCATTCAAAATAATGGATGTGAGAATGAACCAAGGTCTTGGGTGTTCAACAGAAGATGAGATGATCTTTTGGTATGAATAGGCATGGCTTAATGGAAGATGGAATTAGAGAAAAATTCTATGGTTTGAATGTTTGTGTTCCCTCTAAAATCTACATTGAAATGTAATCTCCAATACAACAATAGTAAGAGGTGGGGCTACCAGGAGGCATTAGGTCACAAGGGATCCACCCTCATGGAACAAACTAATACCTTTATAAAAGGGCTAGACAGAAATATCTATGTCCTTTTGCTTTTACCCCTTGTATCATGTGAGGACACAGTAACAAAGTGCCGTGTTGGAAGCAAAGACTGGATCCTTACCAATGCTAAACGTGCTGGATTCTTGATTTTGAACTGCCCAGTCTCTGGAACTGTGAAAAAATAGATTTCTGTGCTTTATAAATTAATTTATATCTAATACATAAAAATATAACTATACTCCATATTAATGAGGTTTTTGACATATGTATAAATTGTGTAATTTTTAAATCAGGTCTTACTTGCTATTGCATAGTAAGGTGATTATAGATAATAATAATGTACTGTACCTTTTAAAAAGCTAGAGGGATTTTTAAAGTTTTCACCATAAAGAAATGATAAATAGGGCTGGGTTTGTAGCTCAGTAGTAGAGCGCTTGCTTAGCATGTGTGAAGCACTGGGTTCAATTCTTAGCACCATATAAAAATAAATAAAAGAAAGGTCCACCAACAACTAAAAACTGTGTTTTAAAAAAAAGAAATGATAAATATTAATGGAGACAGTTATTTTTAACTTGATTTAATCTATTGCTTATAAATTACCTGTGGAACGTCAAAATATGAATGTGTTAGTGTGTTAGACCTGACATAAGCAAGTTAAAGGATGAAAGATTTATTCTGGCTCGTGGTTGCAGTCCATGGCCAGCAGACTTTAATTACTTTGGGCCTAAATCAGGCAGAACATCTTGTTGGAAGTTCATGGTGGAGGAGAGCTGCTTACCTCTTGATAGCCAGGAAGGGTTTTAATCCATTGCTGAAGTCAGCACCCTCATGATCCCATCTCTTCTTCAAACCTCCACCTCTGAACATTGCTGCATTTTTTTAAAATATTATTTTTTAGTTGTAGTTGGACAAATTACTTTTATTTTACTTATTTATTTTTATGTGGTGCTGAGAATCGAACCCAGGACCTGGCACTGCTAGGCTAGTGCTCTACTGCTGAGCCACAACCCCAGACCCTGATCATTGCAGCATTTTGAACTAAGTCTTCAACACATGAACCTTTGGGAGACATTCCCGATCCAAACCATATCAATTTGACAGGAGTAAAAGATGGAGTGGGGGTGGGAGTTTTATAGATAAGAAAATATAAAAGCAAAAAGATAAGCAAAAGCACATCTACAGTAACTCCATATTGCTTTATCTGTGTTCATGAACCATATGCTCACCAATATCCTCTGGAATTCTGCTTAATATTGGTAACTATAATCTTTGGAAAACCTTCATCTACCTATGAAAATTTGGAGAACATTATTCCATCTTTAATCTCTATGCACTTACCTAATGAATCCTGATGTTTACTAATGGAACTACACGACACCGTTTATTCATGAATACTTACTGAAACTTAATATGCTCAAGACCTTTTATCTGGAATCAGAGAGGCCACTAAAATAACTAACTATTGTGTATACAAAGAAATGTCCTACAAAGCAGAACATTGTGCCATGACCAAGCCAAAGCTGGATTTGCTATATAAAAAAGCTGAGAGGAGAAGGAACATGCAACTTTTCTTCTAATTTTCTATAATTAAATCATCTGACCTTGGAAATTTGATCTTTATAAATAAAAGTCAACTTTTATTTTAGAACCTCCTTTTCAGATACTTGCCAAGGTTTGTAGTGCCCTTTCTTTCTTTTCTTTTTTCTTTTTTTGTTAGTTTTCTTTTTAAATTTTTATTTAAATATTTTTTTTCTTTTTTATTTATAATAGTAGTATGTATTACAATTCATAATGCATATATATAGCATCTTTTTACATACAACTCTTTGTATACTAAGTATATAAGTACCATTCAGATCTTCAATCATGCATTTAGGATAATGATATCCATCTCATTCAACCACCAATTTCCCCCCCCACTCCCTCCGCCTTGCTCCCTCCCTTCCCCTCCCTTTCCTTTGACCATACTAGTGTTCCTATTATCCTCCTATGTACCCCCATCCAACAACACTGTGAACTAGCCTCCTTATATCAGAGAAAACATTCGGTATTTGGATTTTTGAGATTGACTAATTTCACTTAGCATTATATTCTCCAACTTCATCCATTTACCTGAAAATTCCATTATTTTATTCTCTCTTATTGCTGAGTAAAATTCCATTTTGTATATATACCACATTTTCTTTATCCACTCATCTACTGACGGGCATCTAGGTTGGTTCCACAACCTAGCTATTGTGAATTGTGCTGCTATAAACATAGAAGTGGCTGTATCACTGTAATATGCTGTTTTTAAGTCCTTTGGGAATAGACCCAGGAGTGGGATGGCTGGGTCATAGGGTGGTTCCATTCCCAGTTTTCCAAGAAATTTCCACACTGCTTTCCATAGCAGTTGCACCATTTTGCAGTCCCACCAGCAATGTATGAGTGTGCCTTTTTCCCCACATCCTCTCCAACATTTATTGTTGTTTGTGTTCTTGATAGCTGCCATTCTGACTGGAGTGAAATGAAATCTTAGAGTAGTTTTGATTTGCATTTCTCTAATTGCTAGCGATGTTGAACATTTTTTCATTATTTGTTGATTAATTGTGTATCTTCTTCTGAGAAGTGTCTTTTCAATTCCTTAGCCCATTTATTGATTAGGTTATTTGTTTTTTTGGTGTTAAGTTTTTTTGAGTTCTTTATATATTCTAGAAATTAGTGCTCTATCTGATGTGCACGTATTAAATATTTGTTCCCAATTAGTTGGCTCCCTATTCACCTCACTGATTGTTTCTTTTGCTGAGAAGAAGCTTTTTAGTTTAATCTATCCCATTCATTAATTCTTGGTAATAGTTCTTGTGCTACAGGATTCTTATTAAGGAACTTGGGGCCTAATCTGACATGTTGGAAATTGGAGCTTACTTTTTCTTCTATTAGGCGTATTGTCTCTGGTCTAATTCCTAGGTCCTTGAACCACTTTGAATTGAGTTTTGTGCATGGTGAGAGATAAGGGTTTAATTTCATTTTGTTGCATATGGATTCCCAGTTTTTCCAGCACCATTTGTTGAAGAGGCTATCCTTTCTCCACTATACATTTTTGGCGCCTTTGTCTAATATAAGATAGCTGAAATTATATGTATTAGTCTCTGTGTCCTCAATTCTGTACCATTGGTCCACCAGTCTGTTTTGGTGCCAATACCATGCTGTTTTTGTTACTATTGCTCTATAGTATAATTTAAAGTCTGGTATGGCTGATGACATGATAATATACCTAGAAGACCCAAAAAACTCTACCAGAAAACTTTTACAACTAGTAAATGAATTTGGCAAAGTTGCAGGATACAAAATCAATACCCATAAGTCAAAGGCATTTTTGTACATCAGTGACAAAGCCTCTGAAAGGGAAATGATGAAAACTACCCCATTTACAATAGCATAAAAAAATTAAAATACCTGGGAACCAACTTAACGAAAGAGGTGAAAGACCTCTATAAGGAAAATTATAGAACACTAAAGAAAGAAATCATAGAAGAACTCAGAAGATGGAAAGACCTACCTTGCTCTTGGATAGGTAGAATCAATATTGTCAAAATGTCCATACTACCAAAAGCATTATACAGATTTAATGCAATTCCAATCAAAATCCCAATGTCATTCTTCAAAGAAATAGAAAAAGCAGTCATGAAATTCATCTGGAAAAATAAGAGACTCAGAATAGCCAAAGCAATCCTGAGCAAGAAAAGTGAAGCAGGTGGCATCACCATACCGGACTTTAAATTATACTATAGAGCAATAGTAACAAAAACAGCATGGTATTGGCACCAAAACAGACTGGTGGACCAATGGTACAGAATTGAGGACACAGAGACTAATACATATAATTTCAGCTATCTTATATTAGACAAAGGCGCCAAAAATGTATAGTGGAGAAAGGATAGCCTCTTCAACAAATGGTGCTGGAAAAACTGGGAATCCATATGCAACAAAATGAAATTAAACCCTTATCGCTCACCATGCACAAAACTCAATTCAAAGAGGTTCAAGGACCTAGGAATTAGACCAGAGACAATACGCCTAATAGAAGAAAAAGTAAGCTCCAATTTCCAACATGTTGGATTAGGCCCCAAGTTCCTTAATAAGAATCCTGTAGCGCAAGAATTATTGTTGTGCCCTTTCTAATGCACCTTTTTTTCTTGATCCGAAGACTGAGGCAATTAGAGTCCAATGACCCTTCTCTCTGTTATCAGATTCAATATTTTCTTTATATTGTCTGGAAAAATTTTTACCCAGTTTGACGTAGGACAGAAGAGGCTGGACACCCCAGGAATTTTCAGGAAGCAGGTTTATTGGCTGCAGGGTGCACAGGGGCTATCGCCTAAAAAATTCTCTGGACCTCAAATCTGGAAATTCTTTGAACTCTATACCCAGTGGGAGGAGGGGTCTTAAAGTTTACCTGACAAGTGTTTTTTGTCCCCCCCCCTTTTTTTTTAGATCAGAGATTTTACAGGTTTTATCACAAAAGCAGAAGTAACATCATCAAGCCTGCTGCCAAACTTAGCTGTTGCAAGATTAAGCAACTTATTCCTCACAAAAAAATAAATAAATAAATAAAAATAAATAACAAATAAATAAAAATAGAAGTCCTATCCCACATTGAATTTTTTGCAGAAATGTTTGCTGACATTCTGTTATAAAGCTTTCTGACAAGAAAAGGAACTTGGAGGTTTCTACTTAATTATGGTAAGGGTCTTTTGGGTGGGAGGTTTCTGGTCTGATTCAAGCTCTTTATTTTGTTCTGAATATTCTTTAAAATATCTTATCATGTTTTAGCATATTTGCAATAGCCACTTTTGGTCTTGAGGATATTGCCTGCTGAAAGAGTACTATTTCAGCTGGAAAGATCTATTGCTCATGGTTTGTGACGCACAGTGCATTGTGCATGTTAGTTCGTCCAACCCTCAGAACGGCCATGAAGCACGAACTATCTTATCAATGACTTATGGAAAAAAACTCTGATCCTGTAAGAGAATAATTTATCCAAGGTCTCAGATTGCCTAAGTGGTAGACCTTGGATTTGGACATTTGTTGTTTCTGACCTCAAAAGCCTATTTTCCCATAATGCATTAGCCGTGATAAAGTGTATTTTAAAATTCATCTTTCTGTATTTCCGAAGTCTTTTAGAAATCTCAGTTCATCAAAAAGTTTCCTGTTAAAGTCTCATGGATTTCATGTATGCAATAAGCATTTATTTCCAGTCCAGGCCTAGGCTTATTACCTGTCTTCTCCAGTGGCCCTACATCTATTATTGTGATGACTTATAATTTTATATTCATAATTATTTCCGTATAACACCTATTGTCATTCTGAAACTTTCTAAAATTTCTTACTGTTCTTGTTGGACAAAGCCTAGTATTTATTCCCTTTTGCTCTAAAATGATGTTAGCTTGCCTGCATTGGTTTTTTTTTTTTTTTTTTTTTTTTTTTTTTTTTGCAGGGTGGGGGGCGCTGGGGAGGAAGTGCGGGACGGTACGAAGTGGTCTTGGTTAACAGCAGGTTGTCTTACTTATCTTTTTGCCCACGTTCTGCTTTCAGATTGGTCATTTCTGCTTGGCAACCCTAAAACGCTGAGAAGCTTCACGGCTAACTCAAAGCTGACCGGTAGGTGAACCCAGCGAGCTCCAGCCCGGCCGGCGCAGAGAGCCCGCCCCGGAGGCGTGGAAACGGGCGGGGCCGGGCTAGCTCGCCGCACCTGGGGCTTTATAGGTCACGAGCAAGTCGCGCGGAGTCTTCGGCCGCTGGGAGCAGGACTGCCGGCACGCTCCGCCCCTCGCCGCGGCCCTAGGGCGTCCTTCCGCCCAGCTCGCCGAGCCTTCATCTCCGCGCCGCTGGGGCGGCCTGCGTCCATCCAGCAGCCAGCGACGTGGGCCATGGCCGCCGCGGGGAGAGCCCGGCTCCTGCGTATCGCCTCCGCGGCCCTGGGTGCCTCGGCCCGCCGCCCACTGCTCCTCGCCGGACCCCATGCGGGGGCCAGCGGCCTGTCGGGGAACCCGGGGCCGGGCCTGGGCGGAGGCGCGCGGGCAAGCCGGCCGCTGAGCGTGTCGGCGCGGAGCAGGTGAGGCGCGGGCGGCAGCAGGGTCCCGGCAGGGGGCTGCGCTCAGTAGGCCGCGTTGCGGGGTCCTCGCCTGGCGCCTGCGTGCGGGGGCGCAAGCCCCTCGCTCCGCCTCCTCCGGTGCCCTGTGGGCCGCTCAGTCCTGAAAGTGGTTGGTGTCGCCTCCCTTCTTCCCCCAAACGAAATTCCTCCTCTAACTACCCATGCCTAGCGGGAAGTGGGGGGTCTGAGACCCCCAGTTTTCTTTCCCAGCCCCTCTTGTGCCCTGGGGGAAAACAAGCAACTTGCCACTGCTGGTTCCTGTAGAAGTTTGGAACCACTATAACCTTTGTGCGCAACTGGCATTGACCTTGATGGTGGTAGGGAACAGATACCGGTGCTGGGAACTTAAGGGAATAATTCTATAAAATGGGCCCACTGTGCTGTCTTCCCATATGCTGTCTATTCCAAGAAGCAACTTGCCTGCAGCTTAAGTGAATGGGATATGTCACTTTCCTCAGCTAACTACCTGTTATCCATAGGAGAAATACAGACTTGAAATAACGTTACTGTGAAGTGGGAGACTTCTGCTACCCTTTTCATGAACCAGATCCTGGAACTCAGGGAGATAAAGATAATTCCTTCTAATCTAAAACCTGTAAGAATTTTTGGTTAAGAATCCAATTAGAACCCGTCAGCTTGGGCCAAAGTGATCTAGTGTTGTCATGGCAGTGGGGACATGGAAATCTGAGGTCATCCTGCTCTTGGTCAAAAGTCAAGAGGTGGACCTGGGCCGGACTCTGGAAATTCCTCTGGGATCCCCAGTAAAATTGGAGTGCAGGAGAGGCGTGCTGTCCCTCTTCTTAGAGAACCCACTCGCTCCCTTGAGAGTCCACCTTTCCCATCCCTTCTAATAAACTCATGCCTGTTACTCTAAAGGACGTGTCTGAAATCCTTTGACTTGATCTCAAGAATTGGGGTTTGAGGATAGGGGGCTTCTGTGCTGTCTCAGTTTTCTGGAAGGTCCCAGCCCTATAACAATGGGATGACCTGCCAGTGATCCTTTCTCTTGTGGTAGAGACAGTCCCCAATTATGTGAGATAATACAGGTGATAAAGGTAGTCTTGTGCCTGGCAGATACTGAGAGCTCAGTAGATGCCTTCTGTTAGCAGTAACAGTGGCGGCAGCAGCAACAACTTCTTAGGCTGGTAGTGTTGAAAATTTTGTGTTTAATGTTGAAAAAGATCTGAAAAATTTTCCCAAAACATGTTGGAATTTTTCATTCTTGGGCTTTTTTGGGAGGGTACTAGAGATTGAACCCAGGGGCACTTAACCACTGTACTAGCTCCCCAGCTCTTTAGAGACAGTGCCTTGCTAATTTGCTTAGAGCCCTGCTTAGTTGCTGAGGCTGGCCTCAAACTTGCCATCCTCCTACCTCGGGCTCCTGAGCTGCTGGGATTATAGTCATGTGCCACCATGCTTGGCAGCATATTTGTTTTTCAAAACTGTGTCCCCTTGGGTTTACTAGAAATAAAATTCAATCAACTTCAGAGTGTAGCAGTATGGTAAAGATTTTTATATGTTCCTCACACTAGGGTATAGTGTGGTAGGAGGCAAGAACTAGATGGAGAGGGTATGGGATTTGTATTCTGTCTTTTCTAGTTTCTTCTTGATAAGGCCCCTGAGAAGATAGTATAGGACTGATGCATCTTATCCCCCATGAACCTGTTTTGCAGTGCATGCTCACTGAATTTTTTGTTTCATGAACCAAGCTGGATTTGATTTGTCCCTATTTCTTCTTACCTATCTTTGACATTCTGTGTGGGTGCCCTGTTTATGCATTCTTGAAAACTTATGTATAAATTAGGGACATATTGAACATATCTATGTAACTAGCATTTAAGTGAACATGAATGCTTTTGTTAATGGGAATTATCTTCCCCACCTTTATTATTTGGATTTAAAGGTTGTATTTCCTATCACAGACTTTGGAAGTGTAACTGGATTTTCCAGTTCTCATGTCAGACCTGTGCTGTTTTGTTACTTCTTATGGCTATTGAAATGTAAGGTAAAGTTACATTAAATTAAAGATGCAGTCCACCAATTACAGTAGCCACATTTAAGTAGTCAGTTTTGCATGTGACTAACAGCTACCTTGTTGGACGTTGCAGGTATAGAACATCTGTGTTATTGCACAATGTTCAATTGGACAGATCCATTCTAGAAGCTATAGTCATGAGTTTGAAGTTTAACATTTAGATAATTTTGTCAGAATTTAAAAAAAGACAACTTACTTTTATTGTAAAACACCCTGACACACATTTTGGAATGATTTAGATTGTAAAGGGTTTTCACATATATTATTTCATTTGACTGTTGAGACAATCTGTGAGGTAGGAAGGGTAGATAAATGGTAATAAAATTGCACATTACATAGTTGGCAAAACCAGGACTAGAACTCAAGTAGTTTTTGTTTGGTTTTCTAGTACCATAATGGTTGATTTGTTGTTGTTGTTATACTAGGGATCAGGATTGAAACCAGGGCCTCATACATGCAAGGCAAACATTTGATCACCAAGCTATAATCCCAGTCAATAATTCTTTAGTCCATAGTTAGTTATTTGGGAGAGTTAAGATGGCTGTGTAAGTAGTGAGCCCTAGACTGGGCCCTTTTTCTGGGCTAGTGTGCCCTGGTACAATATATAGTGGAAATGTGGGCATCAGCAGATGCAACGTCCTCTCCTAATAGGAGATTGCTAAGAAGTGTAGTGCAGCAAACACGCAACTTAAATGTATGCTGTGGTCAAGCAGAATAAATGATAAAAGTAAATGGTAAAGTTGAGTAAAGGGTAACAAGAAAATAGTTTGCAACGATGATAGATTAATTGGTGATGATAGAAAATTTAGAGGGATTATATTTGTTTCCCAGTGCATGAAATCTTATCCTTTTGGGGACCGCTAAAAGCTTTAACTAGTTCTTAGAACTGGGAGAACATCATCTAAAAAAACCATCAGTGCTAATCATTGACAGTGAACAGATAAAAATTAATTTGGGTAAAGTGTGTGGGTTTACTATTTTAAGGAACAAAGGATTTTTCACAAACTTAATTCCTTAAAATCATTTTAATTCTTTAGTTTGCAGCTTGGTGAAGTTATTTTATCCCAGGTTTACCCATAAATAAGTGACTTCCTTGTGATGATTTAATGAATGTCAGAACCAGGAATAGAATCTACACCTTTTGAATCTTAGGTGCCATACTCTTTGGACAGAAGAATTACCTTTCCTTTCTAATTTGCACTTCCTCTCCTTTACTGAACTGATTAATACCCTCACTTAACATTTTTTTTTTTTTAAATAGGACTATATGCTTTCAGTACATAACAGCATGTCAGGTTCTTACTTAGCAGTAAAAGGGCTTTGACTGTAAAGGTTATCAATCAGTGTTTGTTGGGTTCTATTATGTTAGATATTTTGTGTTTGTTTTCAGAACTATATAAGAAGTCGGGTGCAATAGTGCACTCCTGTAATCCCAGCGGCTCAGGAGGCTGAGGCAGGGGGATTGTGAGCTCAAAGCCAGCCTCAGCAATGGTGAGACACTAAGCAACTCAGTGAGACCCTGTCTCTAAATAAAATACAAAATTGGGCTTGGGATGTGGCTCAGTGGTTGAGTGCCCCTGAGTTCAATCCCTGGTACCAAAAACTACATAAAATAAATGTTATCCTGATTTTTTAGAAGTAGAGGCTGTTGTAAGAGATTTTGAATTATTTTGTTATAAACTTAGCTCTAACATATACCAGAACAGCAATCCTAAAACCTCTGGTTTTCAATAATTTCAAAAATATGGAATTCTTTCTATGGTTTCTATTATGGCTTTAGCTACCAGACAATTGTCCATATCAAATCTCTAGAGTTCTCTCCTGGGCCCAGACCCATATTTCTATCTGGCTTTGGAACATTTTCATCTAGTTTTTCCATTATTGAATTAAACAAGTATAAACTGAACTAATTTCCATCTTCCCTAAAAACTCCTCTCTTCACCCGAAACTGTACCACCCATTTGCCCATGCCATGTTGTCGTTGCCATGGGTCTCAGCCAAACTCAGTTGCGGGGGTAAGCGGTGTGGAGATCAAGACACAGACTCTGGGAGCTGGGTGGAAGCAGGCACTTGGCGGCCAGCCTGCAAGCTCGTTTATTGAGGAAGCATCTTAATCTTTTAAAGGCCCCCTGCCCAATCATATTATGCCACCGTGGGTAAGACCACCAAGTTCTCCCCTCGGTTTCCTTGGCGACACTTGCGTAGTTTGTGGTGAAGGGGTTTCCTCCATCAGCAGGCCAGAGCAAACACTCTTTCCTGAAGGTTTCTAATTATGGGAAGGGGGCTTATTCTATTGGCCAGAGCAGATTTCCAATTGTGGGGTTTTTACTCCATCCGGCCAGAGCAGAATACTCCTTCCTACAGATTTTTCCTGTTAGGCCTGTATGTGTATAGGTTTTCCTTATACACGTGAGACATTCACAGCTGCAAGCCAGGAACTGGGAGTTTCCCCTACAATGCCAGAAATCTGAACATTATTTCTTCACTGTCTCCCAGTTTATTGCATATAAATGTTCTCCAAAATCTTCAGTACTATGTCCTGAATAGCTCTTTATTCAGTGTCTTCTTGTACATCCATGCTTAATCTGTGCTCTTCTAATACCCTCAACAGTATTCTCCCTGCCTCTGGAATGCCTTCGTTCTGAGCCACTTTACCTTGGGGAAAAAAAAAGGCAGTTGTCTAGATTAAAATCAAGATTAATGTTTGAGAGTAGATTTTTCCTTTTTTTTCCCCCCAGTGCTGAAAATTGTACCTAGGGCCTCCCTGGTGCTAGGCAACCACTCTACCGCTTGAGCCACACCCCAGCAAGAATACTTGTTTTTAAAGCAATTTAGTTGTTGTTATCGAAAGAAGTTGGAGGACACAGGTCCTTTTGTGGGACACACACACACACACACACACATACATGCACACTTGATCATTTTTAATTAACAGAATCTTTTCTTTTTAATTTTCATTGTTACCAGGGAGGACCTTATTCAGTTACTGGGGCTTCACTTGCCTCATTTGTGAAATGAGATAATTAGATTTGATAATTTTCAGCTCTGAAATTATTTGATTCTGGCTTACATTAAAATTTTTTGATAGACTATTAACATCTATTGCTAATAGTGAAAATTATAACTATTAAGTTGAAATATATCTTTTTAATTGTAATGTAAAAGGTAAAATGGTAATGGTGGAGGATAAGGATCTAATTGCTACTATAATTTCCCAAGTTTTGGAGTGGCATTGATGAGAAGGGAAGGAAATTTAAGTCAGCTTGCTGATAGATAATGTAGTAAAATGTGTAAGGATATATTTATCTTTCAAAGACTCAAGCAAGCAAACAATTAAAAACCTTTTGTAGCCGGGCGCGGTGGCGCACGCCTGTAATCCCAGCACTTTGGGAGGCTGAGGCAGGAGGATCGTGAGTTCAAAGCCAGCCTCAGCAATGGCGAGGCACTTAGCAACTCAGTGAGACCCTGTCTCTAATAAAAACACAAAAAAGGGCTGGGGATGTGGCCCAGTGGTCAAGTGCCCCTGAGTTCAATCCCTGGTACCACACCACCAAAAAAAAAAAAAAAAAAAAAAAAAAAAAAACCTTTTGTAGTTCTATTGATTTTGGTGTACACAGAGTAGACCCAAATGAAATGTTCAGATACTCAGAAAACTGAAACTGTTGTCTCTCAACTGCAGTCTCTGCTCTGCTTCTCTGGCACTTATTCTATCAGGCATCTGGATAGTGATCACACTATTGAGAGCAAAATGATTTGTTTTTTTAAAGCTCTCCACAAACCTAGTCTTGCCTTTCAGGGGCACATTCATTGAGTTTTGTTTTTTTTTGGTGTTGGGGATTGAACCAGGGCACTTTGCTGCTGAACTACATTCCCAGCCCTTTTTATTTCTTGAGGTAGGGTCTTGCTAAGTTGCTGAGGCTGGCCTTAAGTTTGCGATCCTCCTAACACAGCCTCCTTCTGAGTCACTGGGGTTAAAGGTGTGTGCCATCCTGTTAGGCCAAAATAAACTTTGGAAAGTAAAGAAAATATGTATTCATATATGCGTGCACATGCTTTATTTCTTTGACCTTACAGGTTAAAATGATTATTTTAAGTTGTATTTTGAAATTACTAAAAACATTGAACAACTGCTTTATTTTCTAGCTCAGAAGATAAGATAACAGTCCACTTTATAAACAATGATGGGGTAACATTAACAACCAAAGGAAAAGTTGGTGACTCTCTTCTAGATGTTGTGGTTGAAAACAATCTAGATATTGATGGTTTTGGTAAGTATGGAACATTTCTTTAAATTCATAAATGAAACTATTGAATTGGGTTCAACTTTTTGGGGGGGGGGAATTTTGACCTGTAGCTTATGACATAAAACATTAAAATTTTAGGAGGTGCTAATATTGTGTTTTCATTATAGAGAATGGAGTGATACTGTTTTATTCTTTGTAAAGACTTTAAATAGCCACATGGCCAGAAATCTGCTGTGGCCTTATCACCTTACTGTTTATTTGTGTGATGTGGAGCTAAGGAAAGGGAGTGGAATTTTAAAGATACCAGGTTAGAGATAATATCATGTCACAGAAGCATATATAAATAGTTTTGACTTAAGATTAAGTGTCAGCTCACTTTCCTAGGAAGGGTAACTTATCCTAAAAAGTGTGTTATTTAGAGAGTTTTCATTTCTGTACTTCTGACATATTCCTTAAACACATGTATGAAGCCCATGTTTCAGAAGCTGCTATTTTACAGGTCCTCAGGCTACTGATACACAGGATCAGTTTTGCTCAAGTACCATCTCTGTCTGGAATGGTCATTCTCGAAGAGGGTTCTCTTGACCATTGCCACCTACATCACCTGGGAAAAATGCAGATTCTTAGGTCCACTCCAGATTTACTAAGTCAGAAAGATAGAAATATTTCCTGATCTTTGACAGAAATGGGTGAACCATGCTGCTGTGTGCATTGGAACTTTTTATTTTTTAAAATATTTATTTATTTGCTTTAGTTGTACACAATGTGTTTACTTTTACGTGGTGCTGAGAATCGAACTCGGGCCGCGCACGTGCTAGGCGAGCGCTCCAAGTCTGAGCCACAATCCCAGCCCCGGAACTTTTGACTATTATGTAGCTGAAAAAAATTTAAATCTGAATACTAATATCTTAGAACAGTGTTAATTAAACTTTCATCTAGTGAATGGTGTGGTGCTGAAATACACCCCAAAATCAGCAACTTTGGAAGGGAAGTTCAACATAATTTCATACCAGGAAGAGAAGGCTAAACAATTACGTTGACATTCTGTGCTGTTAATTAAGGAGTAGATACTAATAGGGAAAGGGCTTAGAAAAATGGTTTTAAAAAGCATTAAAGTAGGAATGTTTTTAAGTTCACAGAAATCTCTTGAATAAGGATAATGGCAAGCAGTACTGATGATGTAGTTATAGGCAGACACACAGATAACATACCTCAGCCTGCAATGGCTGATGTTTTTATTTGCTGGAAAATCCATCTGTACCCCTGCCTGCCTTTCTTTGCATTTACTTCTATGAGAAATTTAATCTCAACTTGAGTTTTGAATTAAATGAAGATTTTAGGACTAGCACTCTTTAAACATATTTTTCTCTTGTGTAGATATGCCATGATTTATTCTGTTGTCTTCTCCAGAAATTCAGGTGTCCAATTTTCAGCTATTATAAATAACATTAAGGAGAGTATCCTGAGAAGTTCTTTTCTATGTGTTTTGTAATTTTCTTGCAATAAATTCCTGGGGATGGAATTGCCTAGAGAAATTTTGTTTTATAAATTGTGCGCTCAAATTATTTGCCTGTTTTCTCTGAATGGTATTATTTATTCTTATCAGTTATCAAAAGCTTGTTAAGTGTACTACTTAACAAAATAATCATGAAGATGAAAATTAGTTTTAAACATTTATTTCATTTATTTAAATGGCTTTCAATCTCTATTTCACATGAAACTAAATCTTTTTCAAAATAAAGTAAAATACTTTATTTGTATAGGTAATTATCACAAGCTGATTTACATTAATTTCTCCTAAATTAAAACAAGTTTTGGCAACTTTAATACTTAAAAATATCTTTATAATTTTTTAAAAATACTTTTCCCATCACCATTTGTGACTACACATTGTAGTACAGTGTTTTTGTGACTACACATTGTAGTACAGTGTTTTTCAAACTGCCAGTAGTGACCATTACTGGATCATGAGATTAATTTAGTGGCTTTCAACTAGCATTTTAAAGAAAAAAGAACAGAACCTATTAAAAAAACACACCATCCTTTGCAAGGGTGTTGTTTTATGAAATATTGTTTTGGTGTTTTACAAAGTATTTTTGTACTGGGTCATGATCTAAAATGGAATTCATACTGTGAATCATAGTAAAAAATACACATATTTTTGAAAGTTATTTATTGGCATGGTTAAGAGTAGAGTCTTCCTGCCTGGGCTTGTGTTTTATCAGCTGTGTGACATTTGGTTAGGCACCCAACCTCTTTAATACCTTGTGTTCTCATCTATAAAAGGGAGGATAATATTAATATTTACCTCATATGTTGCTGTAAAGATCAAATGAATCCAAGTAAGTGCTAAATAAATATTAGCTGTTATTGTTAACATAGGTATTACTATAGATTCACTGTGGCAATTAAAAAATACATTAAAAAAGGAATTAAAAGTTCCCATAATCACATCACAGAGATAAGCACTAAAATATTTTCTCTCAATACCCCAGAAATATACAGAATTAATGCCAACACAATCTTTAGGGATTTGATAAAAATTCTGTTGGTGTCATAGAAATTCACATATTGAGGCTTAGAAGGAAGTTTTAAAGATTTAAAGATTTTAAAGTTTTAAAGGACTCTAGTATGTTTGGAAATTTGGTATGTAAATGTAAGCTTGAAATTCACAAGAAATAGGTCTAAGACTCCTTCTTAGAGTAAAGATAAAAGAAACAAAATCAAGATGTCTGGAATGTTAATTTTATAAAGGTGGCAATTATGACATTATCATAGGGCAGTTATTTCATTAATTCCTAAAGCTGAGTATGGAAGACTTTCTAAATATTGCCCTTGTCATAAGTCATACTCACAGATGAACAACAAACTCCACGTGATTGACCAAATCCGTAGTCTACAGCTTTTCCTTGGGTGATCACAACCATTCTGTGACCTTTAATCCTGATAAACTCTTAAATATACATCTTTCTCCCTCTGAGGCCTGGTCTTACAGATCCAACTTTTACATCTCTTCTTGGAAATCCTAAAGGTATTTTAAACTCAACATATTTAAAACAGGTTTTGATCCTGTATGCCTGCCTTCTTCAGCATCTCTCATCTCAGTGATGAGCACCACCCAGCTGCTCAAGCCTGAAACTGGGAGCATCTTTTATGCTTTTGCTATATCCTTCCCATCAGCACCTTTTGTCAATTGTGCCTCCATGATGTGTCTTCAATGTGTACTGTTGACTCCATTCCTATGATTGTCATTTGGGGCTGGCCAGTCATTGCATATCTGGAGTTGCTAACCTGCTTCTACACCTAAGCCCAGCAGTCAGGGTGATTTGTCATGACACAGTCAGACATGTCAGTCCCCTGATTAAAACCAGGAATGATTTCCCTTACACTTAGGATCAAATCCATATTCTTTACCCTAACCTATGAGTCACTGCATTACCTGCTCCATCCACTATTCTTCCTGTCTCCCACTTCTCATTCTTTCTCTTACTTTGGTCACACTGGCTTCTTCTCTAGAGCTTGAACTTATCTAAAATTTCTGCCTTTGGGGCTGGGGCTGTGGCTCAGCGGTGGAGCGCTCGTCTTGCATGTGTGGGCCACTGGGTTCTATCCTCAGCACCACTTAAATAAAGGTATTGTGTCCACCTATGACTAAAAAATTATTTTTAAAAAAATCAATAAAATTTCTGCCTTTGAGACTTTGTACATACTTTACCCTCTGCTGGGATGTATCCACTCTCCCCCATCCCAAAATTGCCTCCTTGCTGCTTCTCATCAAGTCTCAGTTTATATACTTCTTTACATCATATAAGGACAAATACCAATTACTAGATTATGACAAATGCTGTGGAAGACATGAGCAGATAGAGGATAATGGGTTCAAATAACAAAAGAAACCCTTGTGGGGTTTCTCTTACCCTGAACCAGTTATGAACGTGTTAGTAAATTATTCAGTCTGTGGCATTCTGTCATAGCATCATAAAATGGACTTAGAAAGTGGTGTTTATCACTCTCTCCTCTTTACCCCACTCATCTGCCTCAGACTGTCCTTTTCTAGCATTTATCACAATCCAGTAATTTACATTTCTTTGTGTATCTTGTGTACTTGTATCTTTCTCCCAATAGACTCTGATGAGGAATACAACCATTCCCATTGTATTTCTCATCAGATATGAAATAATGAGTGAATAAATGAATAAAAATGACAGTTGTAAATTCTGTAAGCAACACAGATTTACAAACATTTTTATCGCCAACATATAGATCTTTTTAATTGTGCGTTGTTTTCAGAGTGTATTGCAATATTCTGTCACCAGGGGGCAGATACACATCTGTGATTGAATTTACTTAGCTTATTATCTCTTTTTCTTCTATGCTAGTTCTTTCTTTCCCATGTCTGTTTTAAGGGAAACTATTCAAATTGGGAGATCCCGATAGTATTTATATAAATTTTCCTTTATTTCCATCATGCTTGTTAATGTATTTCTGGCTATGCTAGACCAATCTTTACTTTAGAAAATTAGATCGTATGTCTATAGGTAATTTTGTATTTTTAATATATAATATTTCCATGTAGCTATCTACTAGATTTCTATTTGGGAAAGGGGTTAGATATGAAGGGGTTAGGTGTGGGGGTGGACAATATGTCTTGTTAGCATCATAACAAATATACAAAATGGTCTAAATATGAGATGTACATACACAAAACTATCTTTTACTGTTGGAGAGCAATCACATGAAAGGAAATGAGCAATAGTTTGCAGTTATCTAATTTTTTCTAAAAAATAATTTTATGACAAGAATTTGGGAAGATTTGATCAAACCCTTAGTATCATTATTCCTGTTTACAAAAGAAAAAACAATTTGATCCAGGAGAGGTTTTATTAATCACCAGCTTTGAAATTAGTAACCATGCCTTATTGTTCTTAGGTTAATTATAAATTATGCAGGTTTGAAGTTGTACAGATTAACCATATTAAGATTCTTACTCTCAGCTGGGCGCGGTGGCGCACGCCTGTAATCCCAGCACTTTGGGAGGCTGAGGCAGGAGGATCGCGAGTTCAAAGCCAGCCTCAGCAATGGCGAGGCACTTAGCAACTCAGTGAGACCCTGTCTCTAATAAAAACACAAAAAGGGCTGGGGATGTGGCCCAGTGGTCAAGTGCCCCTGAGTTCAATCCCCGGTACACACAAAAAAAAAAAAAAAAAAAAAAAAGACTCTTACTCTCGGGCTGGGGTTGTGGCTGGTAGAGCGTGCACCTAGCACGTGCGCGGCCCGGGTTCGAACCTCAGCGCCACGTAAAAACTCATTGTGTACAACTAAAAGCACATAAATAAATATTTTAAAAAAAATTCTTACTCTCTAGCAAAATTGTAAGTATTGTGAAACCAAAACTGTAGTCACAAGCCCTGTAATTTAGAAGTGGCAGGCCAGGTGAATTGTATATTTTACATTTATTACTGTAGCTAAATTGGTGCAGCTTTAGCTTGAAAACATATCTGTCATCTTTTGTCAGCATTATGTGAACCATGCAGTTTATAGACATCTGATTGTCTTTTGATTTTGTTGGCTATACTGCTGGTATCTTAAGCAGTGGTTATAGTTTAAAATAATTTTTAAGGCCAGTATCAGTTTCAGAGCCAAGTGTTAAGTGTTAATGCTGAAAAATGCATCTGAAAACGAGTTATTTTGGGACAAAAGTTAAAAATGACAAAAAGCTATTAAGAAAACCAAAAACCTTCATGATAGGTGTCATTGTTAATTTAGAAGAAAAAGCTTCAGACTGTTAGCCAGGATGCAGCTACAGAAAAGCAGAACCAAAGTGTATATACCTTAAGTTAGTGAAAGTTGTATAACCAAGCAACGATAGTGGATAAAATGTTGACACCAGGAACTAATATCAATGTAGCTGTAATGTGTCCCTAAGTCAGATTATCCTCTGTGCTAAGGCACCAAGCATTTTTTATTACTGTTTTTTTGACAAATCATAGTTGTAAAAATTTGTGATGTTTGTTATATTCATACAATGTGGAATTGCTTCACTTAGCTAATTAATATATCCTTCACTTTATTTTTTTGTAGTAAGATGTCTGAAATTTATTCAGCAATTTTGTAATATATATGTGTGTGTGTGTGTGTGTGTGTGTGTGTATTTTTTAATACTGGAGATTGAACTCAGGGGCACTCGACCACTGGACCACATCCCCAGCCCTTTTTTGTGTTTTATTAGAGACAAGGTCTCACTAAGTTGCTAAGTACCTCGCCCCTCACCATTGCTGAGGCTGGCTTTGAACTTGTGTTCCTCCTGCCTCAGCCTCCCAAGCGCTGGGATTACAGGGGTGCACCACAGCGCCTGGCTTGAAATATATATTATTTTTTTAACTGTAGTCACCGTGCTGTGCAATACATCTCAAATATTATTCCTTCTGTGTAACTGAAACCTTGTTCCTTTCGAATAGCATCAGATTTCCTCTCCCCCCTCTCCCTTCCTCTGATAAATACTATTCTTTAAAATTAGAAGCATTTTTGATTATTGGAAAGGTAGGCAAAGCAATGTTAGATGTTTTACTTCAAATGTTTCTTCTATCTAAGTGTATTTAAAATCAAGAATGTCTGAGGATTGTAGATTTCTGGACTATAAGAACCCAGTTTCCTATGTTACATTTTGTTTCATTGAGAAAGTAACTTTTGACATATGAGATTTGTACAGTTTTCAGTCTTTGGGGATGTAGCCTTCAAAATGTGATCACTTTATGTTCACACATATATGTGTGCCTCTCTTTTT
This sequence comes from Tamias sibiricus, assembly GCA_025594165.1. NCBI lineage: Eukaryota > Metazoa > Chordata > Mammalia > Rodentia > Sciuridae > Tamias > Tamias sibiricus. Next base: position 104,002,347 of record CM046657.1, read on the forward strand.
CTCTTTGTACACCACCCCCAAACTTCACCATGGCAAGGATGTCTATTCTCACTACTCTTATTTAACACCACAGCAAAAGTCTTAGCTAGTGTACTAAGTCCAAAGATGAAAGAGACACAGATTGAAAAAGAGATGGAAAAAGAACAGAAAAAGACATAACTTTTTTTTTCTTCAGTAGCCACTTGTTCTGTTTTAGATTCTCTTTACCTTATTTAAATGCTCTTTTCAGAAACATGTTTCTATGATTCTCTGAAATTCTTCCTTTAAAAAAAATAAATAAAACACAGGTCAAATCTCAACACTAAATCCAAAAAACACTACTCAGATTATTGTCTTATTGTGGAGTTTTGCATGAGTGAATATTTCTTCCAGTAAGTGCTATCCATGGGGTCTTGTAAATCTTTGCTACAGATCTGATACTGGAGTGATACTTTTTTTTTTTTTTTTTTTTGTGGTACTGGGGATTGAACTCAGGGGCACTCGACCACTGGGTCACATCCCCAGCCCTTTTTTGTATTTTATTTAGAGACAGGGTCTCACTGAGTTGCCAAGTGCCTCGCCATTGCTGAGGCTGGCTTTGAACTCACGATCCTCCTGCCTCAGCCTCCCAAAGTGCTGGGATTACAGGCGTGCGCCACCGCGCCCGGCTAGGAGTGATACTTTTAACACAGTCTGACCATTGTGAGTCTCTGGTTTAGGGTTAGCCCTTTTATATAGACTGAGTTGATTTTATTGTGTGTCTCAGTTTTCTTCCTAGTACAAAGTATCCTAGTAAGTTTCTTCATAGTACAAAGAATAAGAAAAATGTAATCTGTTGTTGATAACCTTTTGTGGCAGGAAAAAAACTTTGAAAGGAACCATAAAAGAAGGAAGGATCATGAATGTGCATTTATTTAAAGAATAAATATGGCACTAAAATGTACAATAGGAGCTTAGCATGTAAGAATCAGAAGTTAATCTCCTATATGTATTCAACTTTTGTAAAATTCTTATTAGGATACTCTTCTGCTCTGAGTTTGGCAGCTTACATAAGGTGTGTGGAAACAATTGACAAGTTTCCTGAGAAGGGCAATGAATATTATTAGACAATAAAAACAAGCACTATAAGAGAAGGTTAAAAGAATCTAGACTTCCTAGGGGCAGAGAGAGTAGAGGAAAATAAAGCATATGAAGAACTGGAATGGGAATGGTTACTTTTTATTTCAGCTGGCTTAAGTGGTTGAAAAAAAAAAAAAAAAAAGAAATGTACTAAGTTTTTCAGGAGGCATTTATTTGGTATTTGAATCCTTTCGCTATTCTAAGATGATTGAGACCATATTGTATGCATGTTCTTCTTCCCTGGACTTTTCCAATATCACACATTTTTTATTCTTTACCTCTTCAGCCATTTCTTTTTCTCTCTCCTTCCTTTCCCCTATTGGTGAGATCTCATGGCTTTTGCTTCTATGTTGTTCATCTCAAATCTATCTAAAATAAAGTATGTCCTGTCACTTTCCTGCTTAAAATCTTTTTATCGGCTTTCCATAACCTGCAGCAGATGTTTAAAACTACCACTCTTCCTGGGGCTGGATCAGGGAGAAGAGAGCCAGAAAGACAGGTGTGCATACCCTCCTGACAGGTATCACTTCTGAGGCAATACAAGACTTACCTGAGCATGTAAAATGTTACCCACTCAAATGTATCAGGAAATGAAATGGAGAATAATGGGTTTCCAGGACAAGTTCAAGCTCCTTATATGGAGACCCTCTGTGTTTGGCCCACTGTTTGCCTCTATAGCCCCTACATACTTCCTTTCCTGACTGGGATTGTGAATTTCATTTTCCTTGCAATTCCCTTTTTCTTTTCTTTTTAGTACCAGGGATTGAACCCAGGAGCACTCTATACTGGACTATATCCCCAGTACTTTTTTTTTTAAATTTGTTTATTTATTCTAATTTGTTATACATGACAGCAGGATGTATTTCAATTCTTGGTACACATATAGAGCACTTTTTTTTTTTTTTTTTTTGTCTCTGGTGTACACAAAGTAAAATCACACCATTTGAGTCTTCATACATGTACTTAGGGTAATGATGTCCATTTAATTCCACCATCTTTCCTACCTCCATGCCCACTCCCTTCTCTTCCCTTTTCCCTATCTAAAGTTCCTCCATTCCTTCCATGCTCCCTGCCCATCCCCATTATGGATCAGCATCCACATATCAGAAAATATTTGGCATTTGGTTTTTGGATTGGCTAACTTCACTTAGCATTATTTTCTCCAATTTCATCCATTTACCTGCAAATGCCATGATTTTATTCTTTTTTAATGCAGAGTAATAGTCCATTGTGTACATATACCACATTTTCTTTATCCATTAATCTACTGAAGGACATCTAGGTTGGTTCCACAATTTAACTATTGTGAATTGTGCTCCTATAAACATTGATGTGGCTGTATCACTGTAGTATGCTGTTTTTAAGTCCTTTGGCTATAAACCCAGGAGTGGGATAGCTGGATCAAATGGTGGTTCCATTCCCAGTTTTCCAAGAAATCTACATACTGCTTTCCATATTGGCCGCACCAATTTGCAGTCCCATCAGCAGTGTGTGAGTGTGCCTTTTCCCCCACATCCTCACCAACACTGATTGTTGTTTGTATTCTTAATAGCTGCCATTATGACTGGAGTGAGATGAAATCTTAGAGTAGTTTTGATTTGCATTTCTCTAATTGCTAGCAATGTTGAGCATTTTTTCATACATTTGTTGATTGAATGTATATCACCTTCTGAAAAGAGTCTGTTCAGTTCCTTGGCTTATTTATTTGCTTAGGTTATTTGTTTTTTTCTTTTTTTAGTGTTAAGATTTTTGAGTTCTTTATATATCCTAGAATTAGTGCTCTATCTTATGTGCATGTGGTAAAAATTTGCTCCCATTCTGTAGGCTTTCTATTCACTTCACCGATTGTTTCTTTTGCTGAGAAGAAGCTTTTTAGTTTGAATCTGTCCCATTTATTCATTCTTGATTTTATTTTTTGTCCTGTAAGAGTCTTGTTAAAGAAGTTGGGCCTAGTCCAACATGATGAAGACTTGGGCCTACTTTTTCTCCTATTAGGTGCAGGGACTCTGGTTTAATTTCCTAGGTCCTTTTCTCCGATATATGTTTCTGGCACCTTTATCTAGTATGAGATAACTGTATTTATGTGGGTTTGTCTCTGTGTCCTTTATTCTGTACCATAGGTCTACAAGTCTATTTTGGTGCCAATACCATGTTGTTTTTGTTACTATTGTTCTGTACAATAGTTTAAGGTCTGGTATGGTGATGCCACTTGCTTCACTCTTCTTGCTAAGGATTGCTTTAGCTATTCTGGGTCTCTTATTTTTCCAGATGAATTTCATGACTGCTTTTTCTATTTCTATGAGGAATGTCATTGGGATTTTGATTGGAATTGCATTAAATCTGTATAATGCTTTTGGTAGTATAGTTATTTTGACAATATTAATTCTGCCTATCCAAGAACAAGGGAGATCTTTCCATCTTTTAAGGTCTTTAATTTCTTTCTTTAGCATTCTGTAGTTTTAATTGTAGAGGTCTTTCACCTCTTTCATTAAGTTGATTCCCAAGTATTTTATTTATTTTTGAGGATATTGTAAATGGCATAGTTTTCCTAGTTTCTCTTTCAGAGTATTTGCCACTGATGTACAGAAGTGCCTTTGAATTATGAGTGTTGATTTTATATCCTGCTACTTTGCTGAATTCATTTGTTAGTTCTAGAAGTTTTCTGGTGGAATGTTTTGGATCCTCTAGGTATAGCATCATGTCGTCAGTAAAATAGTGATAGTTTGAGTTCTTTTTTTCCTATCTGTATCCCTTTAATTTCTTTCATCTGTTTAATCGCTCCTCCTAGAGTTTCCAGAACTGTGTTAAATAGAAGTGGTAAAGAGGGCATCCCTGTATTGTTCCAGTTTTTATAGGGAATGCTTTCAATTTTTTTCCATTTAGAATGATGTTGGCCTGGGGCTAGCATAGATAGCATTTATGATGTTGAGATATGTTCCTGTGTTTTGAACATGAAGGTTGCTGTATTTTATTGAATGCTTTTTCTGCATCTATTAAGATGACCATATGATTCTTATCTTTAAGCCTATTGATGGGATGAATTACATTTATTGATTTCTGTATGTTGAACCAATCTTGGACTCATAGAATGAGTTTGGAAGTGTTCCCTCTTTTTCTATTTCATGAGATAATTTGAGGAGTATTGTTATTAGTTCTTCTTTGAAAGTCTTGTAGAACTCAGCTGTGTATCCATCTGGTCCTGGACTTTTCTTGGTTGGTAGGCTTCTGATGGCGTCTTCTATTTCATTGCTTGAAATCGATCTGTTTAACTTCTGTATATCATCCTGATTCAGTTTGGGCAAATCATTATGACTCTAGAAATTTATTGATGCCTTTGATATTTTCTATTTTATTGGAGTACAAATTTTCAAAATAATTTCTAATTATCTTCTGTATTTCTATAGTGTCTGTCATGATATTTCTTTTTTCATCAGGGATGTTAGTAATTTGAGTTTTCTCTCTTCTTCTCTTTGTTACATGGCTAAGAATTTATCAATTTTATTTTTTCAAAGAATCAACTTTTTGTTTTTGTCAATTTTTTAAAATTCTAAGTTATATTATGACAGCAGAATGCATCACAATTCATATTACACATATAGAGCACATTTTTACATATCTCTGGTTGTGTACAAAGTATATTCAAACCATTTGTGTCTTCATACATTCATGTAGGGTAATGGTGTCCATCTCATTCCACCATCTTTTTTGTGTTTTTATCCCTTTACCCCCTCCCTTCCTCACTCTCTCCATTGACCTTTCTAGAGTTCCTCTAATCCTCCTATGCTCTCTGTCCCAACCCCACTATGAATCAGAGAAAACATTCGGCATTTGGATTTTTGGGATTGGCTAACTTCACTTAGCATTATATTCTCCAACTTCATCCATTTACCTGCAAATGCCATGATTTTATTCTTTTTTATTGCTGAGTAATATTTCATTGTGTGTATATACCACATTTTCTTTATACATCATCTACTGAAGGGCATCTAAGTTGGTTCCACAGATTAGCTATTGTGAATTGTGCTGCTATAAAAATTGATGTGGCTGTATCACTGTAGTATGCTGTTTTTAAGTCCTTTGGATATAGTCCAAGGAGTGGGATAGCTGGGTCAAATGGTGGTTCCATTCCCAGTTTTCCAAGAAGTCTCCATACTGTTTTCCATATTGGCCACACCAATTTGCAGTCCCACCAGCAATGTATGAGTGTGCCTTTTTCACCACATTCTCTCCAACATTTATTGTTGTTTGTATTCTTAATAGCTGCCATTCTGAATGGCGTGAGATGAAATCTTAGTTTTGATTTGCATGCCTCTAATTGCTAGAGATGTTGAACATTTTTTCATATATTTGTTGATGGATTGTATATCACCTTCTGAGAAGTGACTGTTCAGTTCCTTGGCTCATTTTTTGCTTAGGTTATTTGTTTGTTGTGGTGTTAAGATTTTTTGGTTCTTTATATATTTCAGAGATTAGTGCTCTGACATGCATGTGGTAAAAATTTGTTCCCAATTAGTAAGCTCTCTATTTACCTCACTGATTGTTTCTTTTGCTGAGAAGCAGCTTTTTAGTTTGAATCCATCCCACTCAATTCTAGATTTTAATTCTTATGCTACAGAAGTCTTATTAAGGAAGTAGGATCTTAATCCGATATGACGGAGATTTGGGCCTACTTTTTCTTCTATTAGACACATGGTCTCTGTTTTAATTCCTAGGTCCTTGATCCACTTTGAGTTGAGTTTTGTGCATGATGAGAAATAGGGGCTTAATTTCATTTTGTTGCATATGGATTTCCAGTTTTCCCAGCACCATTTGTTGAAGAGGCTATCTTTTCTCCAATGTATGTTTTTGGCATTTTTTTTTTTTTTTTTTTTTTTTTTTTGTACCGGGGATTGAACTCAGGGGCACTCGACCTCTGGGCCACATGCTCAGCCCTTTTTTGTATTTTATTAGAGACAGGGTCTCACTGAGTTGCTAAGTGCCTCACCATTGCTGAGGCTGGCTTTGAACTCGCGATCCTCCTGCCTCAGCCTCCCAAAGTGCTGGGATTACAGGCGTGCGCCACCGCGCCCGGCTCTGTTTTTGGCATCTTTGTCTAACATAAGATAACTGTAGTTATGTGGGTTAGTTTTTGTGTCCTCTATTCTGTACCATTGGTCTACCAGTCTATTTTGGTGATGTACTATTCAGACATCTCAGTCCTCAGTAGCCTAATTCATGAAAAGTACTTGATTTCACAAATGTTGGGGATGTTTTAAGGCAGGAGAAGAGAGAGAGAGAAAAGAGAAAAAAAAAAATCTCAAAGAAAGATACAAGGATTGTTTTTGTTGGAGTTTAGTATCTTTCCTGCTTCCCTTCTCCTCCAGTAGGTTGGATTGTCTGTTTGATGCTATCTCTACCCTCAGGATGGTGAAGGTTATTAGGGTGGGAGGGTTGGTCTTGGGGATGGAGCTCCTGGAGGTGGGACAATATAGCACTTTTGGGTCCCTGATGGGAGACTGTACCCCAAGGATTGCCTTTGGGGCCCGCTCGTGTGATGTGGGCACCTGATCTTATCTCCTTATATAGCCTGTAGACCTCACAATTCTTGGTCTCTAATTTAGTCTCTGAACTGTATCTCACTCACTCCCTCCCTTCCCACTTCCCAATCAGAAACCTCTCTCTCTGGAGGTCTTTTGTGGGCTGCGCTCTGGGGGTTGCGTGCCTGCCAACAGGTGTTTTGTATTGGGCAGTTGTTCAGGGCCAGGTTTTTCAAGCTATGGACTGCCTGCATAGCTGCAAGCATTGTGCTGAGTTAAGGCTGCGGGGGAGATGAGGTAGTTAGGGACTACAGTTACCTCGATATTGCTTCTAAGCCCCAGTCAGTATCCTGAGCTGGGATTTGCCCCAACTAAAGAGGCAATAAACGTGTCCCAAGATGGAGGCAGCTGCTTTCAGCAAAGGGGTGTCCGGTCAGGTGGGACCAGGCAGTGCATTGGGCGGCATGTTCTGAGATGCAGCTCTGTGGCATGCAGTGTTGTGGCTAACGGCTGTCTCTAGACACCCTGTGTGGTGTCCCTAGGTGCAGGTTACCATGTGTAGGGAACTGTGGCAGTGGTTGCAGTGTCCCAAGATGGAGGTGATTGGGGGAGCCCCACGTTAGTAGATGGGGGTTCATGCTGGAGTGGTGGCTGGAGGTCCTGCATGGGAGCAGCAGCTGGGATTCCTGTGCAGGTGCTGATGCTGGTGGTCCTGACAGTGGCCTGGAGTCCTGTGCTGATGCTGAGGCCTGGAGACTTGCGTGGGCATAGTGGCGGTGATTCCTGCACAGGAGCAGCTGTCCGGAGTCTTTTAATAACTCGCAGAGAAATAGTATTCCCACTACTTGAATCCCCGGTAAAGGAGCAACACAAAATGCAGCCTCCCTCTAACCCTGCATCTTGGATCCTCCCTCATCCTCAGTCCTTTTTATTTTTTATTTTGAGACAGGTTCTCACCAAGTTGCTGAGGGTCTTGCTAAGTTGCTGAGGCTGGCCTTGAGCTTAGAATTTTCCTGCCTTTGCCTCCTGAGTCACTGAGATTACAGGCATATGCCACAGCATCTGGCTTCTCTATTACAAGTGGCATACAAATCTCAGGATCTGTATTTAATTGGGACTATTTTGTATGCATTGCTAAACTAACATTTTAAGGACAAAAGGAGACTAGATTTCCTGATATTTGTCTCACAGTATCTCAGTATCTCAGGGTTTTTTTTTTTTTTTTTTTTTTTTCCCATTTTAGTGTAGACGTTATCTGAATTGAGTATTGATGAGATAAAAATAGGAATCAAGGCAAGGAAATGTTTATTAAATTTTAGTGAGCAAATCCATTAAGAATTCAACTTTCTCTTTGTAGAGACATGAATCAACACCAGCAGGACCTTAGAGGTCATGTGTTTTTCTCATTATATGTAAGACAAGACTGACCCTCGAGGCTTAACTAGGACGCAGCAAACAGTGGTATGGTCCATCCAGCTAGAATCTGGACCCCTGACTTAAATTTCAACTGCCCCAGTTCTTTTACTGCAGTAAAGAAGTCCCTTCCCCTCTTTAAATAGAATATGTAGATTTGCCTTTTTATAAAGTACCTCAAATTAACAGAAAAATAGAAAAGTAAACTATTTGTTTTAATAGACAGTTAAGCTTCTATATCTATAATGTGTATATATACTTAGATATATGTATATATATTTAAGGTGGCTCAGATTATTATATGGCAGAAATTAGTTATCTTCAACATTGGGAAACCTAGCTGAAGTCATAACTAATCTCTAATTAGTAGTATGACCTTAGACCTTTTCTTGAACTTCTTGGGTTTAATTCCTTTTATGTTTAAAAAGAAAATTGAGTTACTGTAAAATTTCTTGTCATTTCCAAATAATAATAATTACCAAGTAGTAAACACTCATGTTGTACTTACTTTTTAATCTACCAATAATGGTTACCAGTATATATATTTACTTACACTCAAATGTAAGTCTTGAAACTACCGTGTGTGGTTAATGCAGTTACTGTTGGGGAAGCTGAGGCATGGGGGATAAAGTAGCCCACAGTGGGCACAGTAAATAGGAGCTGTGGATGAAGCCAGGCAGATGCCTCCTGTGCCTGTGTTCTGACTCCCTGTACTTCATTGAATGGTCTCTCTCCAGTAATCCTATTTCTGCTTTGAATTTGACTTAATAAAAATGACAATTTAGGGAAGGCTCTCTTTTCTTTCTTTTTTTTAGATAATAAAATGACTAACAAATGTTGGTATTATAAGGCGGGAACAACTTATTAAAATGATTCATTCAGAGGCAAATCAAAGTTACCAATTATAACAGTAGTTCTGGTACATATGTTATATACAGTAGTGTTTATTGAACCCCAAAAGAATCTGAGTCTAATTGAAGCTACTCCTAGGACTCTACAGTCTTTAAAGTTGTGCAGTAGCTTTTTAATAATATTTAAATAACTTATTATTGAAGTTGAATTTAGCTGGAACATGATTCTGCATGACCCTGTTCTTCCATGGAATACTAATATGTTCTAGACATGCTATCTTAAGAAAAGTCCAGCCAGCCTGAGGGAAGAGATTTGGAGCTATGTTATGTAAAAAAAAAAATGTGGAGAACCTGGGCATGCTCAGGCTGGAGAAGGAAGTATGGTCTCAGCTACATGGAAAGTTATTGTTCAAATTTGACTCCAGGATACAGTTGGATCAGTAGGGGGAAGTTACAGAGTGGCAGGCTTCAGCATGGTGGAAGCTGGCCAGATGTAGAATTGGTGGCATATGCAGTATAGGTTTCTTTGTCAGGAGATTTCCAAGCAAAAGATGGGTGACCCTGGGAGTGAGGGGTGTTGCAAGGCATGTGCCATCTTAGTTTGCTTAGACAAGATGGCTTTTTATTAGTACCCTATTCACAGTGCTTGGCACTTAATAGGCACTCAGTAAATAAATTAATGACTTAAAAGTGGAATGAAAGAAATGTTCTTTACGTTATTTAAAAGCAAGCCTATTTTTTTTATTCAAAGTTGTATTTATAATAGTAGTATGCATTACAATTCATAATACACATATAGAGCATCTTTTTACATAACACTTTGTATACAAAGTATATTCGTATCATTCAATTCTTCAAACATGCATTTGGGATAATGATATCCATCTTATTCAACCACCTTTTCTTTTTTTCCCCTCCATCCCCCCTTGCTCCTTCCCTTACCCTCCCTCCCCTTTGATCATTCTAGTGTTCCTCTAATCCTCCTATGTACCCCTATGTACCCTGGCCCAACACCACTGTGAATCAGCCTCCTTATATCAGAGAAAACATTTGGTACTTGGATTTTTGAGACTGACTAACTTCACTTAGCATTATATTCTCCAACTTCATCCATTTACCTGTGAATGCCATTATTTTATTCTTTTTTATTGCTGAGTAAAATTCCATTGTGTATATATACCACATTTCTTTATCCACTTATCTACTGAGGGACATCTAGGTTGGTTCCACAACCTGGCTATTGTGAATTGTGCTGCTATAAACATTGAAGTGGCTGTGTCACTGTAATATGCTGTTTTTAAGTTCTTTGGGAATAGACCAAGGACTGGGATGGCTGGGTCATAGGGTGGTTCCATTCCCAGTTTTCCAAGAAATCTCCATACTGCTTTCCATAACAGTTGCACCACTTTGTAGCCCCACCAGCAATGTATGAGTGTGCCTTTTTTCCCATATCCTCTCCAAAATTTATTGTTGTTTGTGTTCTTAATAGCTGCCATTCTGACTGGAGTGAAGTGAAATCTTAGAGTAGTTTTGATTTGCATTTCTCTAATTGCCAGCGATGTTGAGCATTTTTTCATGTATTTGTTGACTAATTGTGTATCTTCTTCTGAGAAGTGTCTTTTCAATTCCTTAGCCCATTTATTGATTGGTTTATTTGTTGTTTTGGTGTTAGCAAGCCTATTCTTAAAATGACTTATTTGATTCTGTCCTGATTGTGATGGGAGACTGAGAAGAAAGAATATTTAACCTTCTTTAAGTACAGGTTTGACTGCTTTCTTTATAAATTGGGTTGAGCTTTCCAGGAAAAGTAAATAGCTTACATGCTATATAAATTATTGCTATATATGTTTTAAAATGTACACTTTTTATATGTATACATGTCTCAGCTTACAAACTGTAAGTAAGCTCTTTGGTACTAGAACTATATTCTCATGTTTTCCTTCATAGCACCTTGTCCAGAACCTTTGTGAAATACTGTATGAGTGATTTCAGAATGTGTGTGGTGGGGGTGGGGGGTAATCCCTAATTCATTACTATTCTGAAAATAATTTAGTATTATAATACTGATTCTAAAATTTAGAAATATTTAAGTTTTGGAAGCCAGGTTTGGATTATATAATGTTGAGGAGGGGTATGTTCAATGATTGCTGCTTTTTCAGGTGCCTGTGAGGGAACCTTGGCTTGTTCTACTTGTCACCTCATCTTTGAAGATCACATATATGAGAAGTTAGATGCAATCACTGATGAGGAGAATGACATGCTCGATCTCGCTTATGGACTCACAGACAGGTAAGACTGAAGAGTGCTTCACTTATATAAAAACCTGGGAAGATCCACATGCTGTCACTTTGTTTATTGAAGACCACATCTGAGTTCTCCCAGCTTAGAGAACAGTCACAAGTTTTGCATATCAAATATGTGGCATTTCTCTTTCACTGTCCCATAGTTAACCCTTATGAAACTTTCCCCTTAAAGTAAGTAAAGAAATTAACTGGAAGAATTATAAGTTTTAGGTCCTAATATATCTTCTTTAGTCTATTTTTACTCCAGGAATTAATATTTATTACAGTTTAACAGAATGGAATTAAGTATAATGCTTTTTATAGTGTTCTTGAAGAATAGATTTGATAATTGAACAAAATTATAGTGGAAAATTTTACCTATTTGAAAGAGCAGAAATTTTAAAGAAACTTAATATGTAATAGTAATTATGTTAAGATGTCTAGCTCTTTTTCTAAATGTATATTAATCAGAACTTATTAATAGGTAGAATTACTCTTAAATGTAATATTTACAGTAGTAGGTGACATCAAGTGATACCTTATTATTTTTATTTATCTAGTTTTGGTTGGAGTTAAGGTTGCTTTACTTATTCAGGGGGAAAGATAAGAAGAGCTTATTACTTGACTAAGGTAGGCTTTATTTAACTGTGATTTGGTAGCCCAAATGAAAAATAATTTTTAAACAATTACAAGCAATTGTAATAGTAGTTTTATTAATTTCATGCAGAATTGGAAACTACAATTTTGTTAAACACTTTAACATAAATTATCTCATTTAATTCACACAAAATTTTTAGGTCCTTTGTGTATATTCAGACATGATGAATCATTTTTTTTCCCTTTCATAACACATTTTCCTCTTGATAGGGGTGAGACTGATACCCTGGAAGAAAGACTGGGGAAATAGGATCTCTTTAGACACCAAAGCACAGTGGGTGTGGCTGCCATCTACCTGTCCCTCTCATTTCTTCAGGGCCACATTCTTTATCAACACTTCCTTTCCTTTTTTTTCCTAAAGAATAACAGAGAATACATCTAGTGACTGTATTAGTTTGATTCTGATAATTGTGTGTCTTTTTAAAAACATTGGTTCTTTTTAATTATACCTGACAGTAGAATCCATTTTGATGTAATTATAAAAAAATGGAATATATCTTGTTCTAATTCAGTCTGCAGTACCTCTTCTTCCCCTTCTCTTCTTGTGTATGTTAATAAGAGGGTTCAGTTATAGCTAACTGCTTGCCCTTTTATTCAGAAAAAAAATTTGTGCATGTGATACATAATATTCTAAGTGAATATTAGAAAAAGGGAATAGGAAAAGTTACATCTAGAAGAGGTACAGGTTGTAAAAAGATATTTAAAAGGCTATATTAAATGTAAACCAACCATGAGCAATAATATGATCCCAGGTATTAGAATAAGATAATGGAGAGCAAAGAAGAGATTTTAGTGTTTCATGTCTGGTATGCTTAAGAACATGGAATTTTAGTAGAGATTTTGTGGAGAAAGAATATGTGTTTCATGTAGCATTTACACAGCTCTCTGACATAGTTGGAATAAAAAGAATTTAATCAAAGCTAGTAACCACATGTAAGTTCCTATTTTTAGGGTACCATACAGTTCCAAAACAAAGAAATAGGAAAAACCAGCCTTTGAGTTTATACCCTTAGTTTGAAGTTAAGTGCTATGTAAACATAACATCATCATTATAATGTCTATTATCAGTGTATTAACCCTGTTTGTAGACAAACCTCCTGTGGCCCCTTGCTTGTTGGTTACCTGTTTCCTTTCTCACATAGTGCAGTAGCCAGGTCTTATTTTGTCATTAAGTCACCAGTGCCTAACAATAGGGAATTCTTAAATGTTTGTGAAATTAATAATACATGGATAGAGAGATTAAGGAATTATCTGTGAATATACATTTGACAATTGTCATTACTCCCTACTACCACTTTCCTTGGATAATCTCCATAGAGGCCTCAGATTACTTACGTGTAAGATGAATGATAGCACCAACCTCATAGTTTTTTTTTTTTTTTTTTTTTTTTGTGGTACCGGGGATTGAACTCAGGGGTACTTGACCACTGGATCACATCCCCAGCCCTTTTTTGTATATATTTAGAGACAGGGTATTACTGAGTTGCTAAGTGCCTTGACCATTGCTGAGGCTGGCTTTGAACTCGCAATCCTCCTGCCTCAGCCTCCCAAGTGCTGGGATTACAGGCGTGCGCCACAGCGCCCGGCAACCTCATAGGTTTTGTTTGGAGTTAATGAATAAAGATACATGAAACTCTTAGAATGGCTCCTGGTGGAAAAGGCATTCATTAAATGGTAGTTGTTAGTATTATAATTGATACCAACTTATAAGTTGAATACTTACTGTAAAGCCTAGGCACTTAATGAAGATTATTCCTAATTTTCAGGCTTAGACAGTATTCTCAGCATTTTATAGGTGAGAAGCAGATTCAGTTATCGTAGATTTGCACAAAGCTATCAACTAGTGGGTGACAGAGCTCTGATTTGAATCCAGTTATGTTGGGACCCAGAGCCCTTGGACTTTCGCTATTTCAAGCTACTTCTCTGAATTGAAAACCAACCTTAGAAGTAGGGTTAACAACGTGTGCATACTTTCACTGTCAGGGAAGTGGGGTAGGAGCGACAGATAAAGTATCTTTCAGATTTACATGAATGTCAGGATTTTGTGGGATTTATAGTATGGGATGCCTGGTTGTCTGTCTCCTTCTCTAGAAGTATAAGACTGTCTGCACTGGGTAGATGTTAGAGTCAGAGACCTTTAAGGAGGTAGAGGATACAGAAGAATGAGCAAATGGCCACAGGGCACCACTGCTTTGTCTTTTAAAACAAGACAGATCTCTTTGTGCAGCCTATGTCCCCACAGCATACTTATTCTTCTCTCACTAGCTTACTGTAATCTGCTCTGCTTCATGAGAACTGTGTCCCTTATTACATTAATAGTTTCTGAGAGAGTAGCACTATCTTATAGCTTTTTATAAACATCAGGAGTAACTAATAGTCTTCAAGGCTCACCACAGTTGTGGGAGGGTTTTAATTATCTGGGAATTGATGAACAGTTTGCTTGGCTTTGCTAATAACCTCTTGTTATTAGCAATAAGAAGTTTACTAATAATAACCTCTTGTTCTCTTGTCCACTACTGTACCATTTCATTGTTTGGCTGCTCTTTCACCAAAAAAACAATAGTTCTGGAAAGTCAATTAGTAAGTGATAGAAACTAAAGGCTAAAATGAAGCTTTAGCATACCAGGTTTTTTTGTGTATCATATTTGTGTTCTGTTACCTCTAATTGATCAGGCTGGTTTTTATCTGTTTTGACCTAATGAAAATTTTAAAAGGTTTAAGGATGGGTGAACAACCTTAATCCCAGTGATTTGGGAGACTGAGATTGGAGGATTGCAAGTTCCAGGCCAGCCTGGGAAACTTGGGTAACTTAGAGATCCTCAGCAACTTAGTGAGACCCTCTTTCAAAATAAAATAATAATAATAATAAAGGACTGGAGTTGTAGCTCAGTGGGAAAGCACTCCTGCATTCAATTCCTAGTAACAAAAAAGAAAAAGAAAAAAAAAGAAAAGAAAATTTAAAAGGTTATTTAATTCTTGCTTTGGGTAAGAAAACATTAAAACATCCTAAACAACTGCATTGAGATATACTTAATAAACCATACCTACTCCCTTTTCTATACAGATCGCGATTGGGCTGCCAAATCTGTTTGACCAAATCTATGGACAATATGACTGTTCGAGTACCTGAGGCCGTGGCTGATGCCAGACAATCTATTGACGTTGGCAAGAATTCCTGAACTACGATAAGAAGAAATATTTTCATGAAATTTTACTATTTTTATAATTCTTAACATAATTAAATAAGAACATGGCTGAATGGATTTTTTATTATGACTAGCTTTACCATTTTACTTCACTACTAAATTTTGTAGTATTAAACATGTGATTTTTACATTGGCTAAATTATAAAAATATCAAATATTAGAAAATAGCTGATAATGATAAAAATCTTACATAGTTTACCTTATTTGTGATTAGTGACTTAAGCAAAATGTTACCACATAATCTGATGTCTGCTTATTTAGAAGGCAGGTTAAGAAAAGCTATGATTACCCCTGCTTGATGTGGGTGAAGGCAGAGGTCTAAAATGGCTTGTCCAGAGTGATATGACTAACTAGAAAATTTGTACTAGAACCTGCATCTTATTATTTTAATTTAGTTTTATGTTCAGATTGATACTGGAGAAATTATGAACATCTTGCTTTTAGCACTAATTAAATGTAAACATGTGTGAAAGAATATTCAGTGAATGCTTAATTTCCAAGATAGCTATTAACTTTATAAATAAATATTTCAAAATTTTTTTCAAGGAGAAATGTTTAGTATTCACTTAGACATTATGACACTGTCAAGTTTGATGTCTGTTCTGACTAAACCAGGGGAATAAACTGAAATTATATATCTTCATCTTTTCTATTTCAAGCAAAATAATCTGTCTGCAATCTTTCAAAAATGATGTTGATTTATAGGTCGATTCTTAGAATGGAAATCTTGTGAAGCAGTCCCTGAGCCAGAGGACATGAGCAGGCTACCATATCCCACTGCCCAGTGGGGCGCCATTCTTCTCACTTACAACATGTACAGCCTGGGTAGCATGTGCTATAGTCCCCGAAATTAGGGAGTATCTTACCAATTATATACGGAAGACATTTGTATTCTTGTTAATGAATAAATAAATTCATTAAAGGTAATAAATGGGTACAGTGTGCTCTTTGGATGTATAATAAAAACATCAACTAACATGGACTAATCATGAGGAAGAGTAGGACAAATTAGTAAGGAAAAAAGCTAGTTATAAGACAGTTGAGTGAGCTTCAAGGACTTAAATGCGGTTTGTTAATTTGTATAAATATTGGTCAACTATAATATTTGACATACAACATTGTTATGCTTGTTAGGGATGCAGAGATGAACAAGACAAGGAATGCCCTTAGGGAACTCTATTAGGAAAGATAAAATGTGTATATGTACAAATAATTTGCTTGAACCAAACTGATCAATTTGCTAAATAGGATTTTAAACTAATTAATACATAAAAGTGATTGGGAAGAACTTGAGGTATCTTATGTCACTTAATGTTTAATGACTATTGAATACGTTCTATACGTAGAATGCTATACTTTTAAGTACTTCAAAGTGATTTATTCTCTTAATTAGCTTCATTATTCTTATAGATCACCTGAACTCTTCAGATCTACTTTAATGATGATATTAAGCCAAAATACTATTTTAGAGTTTGAATTATTATATTTCAAAATAGAAAAGTTCGAATTAATGAAGTTTAATTGTGTTACTTAAATAAGTCTAAATTTATTAAATGGAGAATATATTCTATAGTTGGTTTGTATGAGGGTTATTTTTCCAGTTTGAAAAAAATTTCTTCTGTATTTGATGCATATGCATTCCATATAACATATTGGTTTATCTATTTCTGCAAAACACATTATCCCAAAACTTGGTGCCTAAACACAACAATTATTTTGTTATTTTGGATAGTTTCTGTGGGTGAGGAATCCAGAGTACAGGGCAGTCTCTGCCCCATAGTATCTGGGGCCCAAGAGAGAAGACTCCTAAGTGTAGATGCTGCAGGCTTATCTCTCATATGACTGGCAGGTGTCAGCTGAAAAATCTTGCAGGGCCTACTGACTGAAACACCCATGGATGGCCTTTCCATATCCCTTGGGCTTCCTTACAAAGTGTTTGTGGGGTCCTAAGGGCAAGCACCCAGAGAGCAGGTATTATACTTCTAGGCAGATGCTGTATCCTTTGGAAGATACAAAATATCATTTCTACCCATTCTTTTCATTAGAAGTAAGGCATTAAGTCGGGTCTGTCATTTGAAGGGAGGCGTATCAAAAGATATTGCAGGTAAGTTTTGAAGTTATACAGTAATAGTTATTTTCAGGTGAATTTCTTGGCCTTTCATTTCCAGTGAATATTGGCCTTTTAACAAACAGTGTTCTAAGCTTTAAAAGGAGCTAGTTTTTTATCCTGTATTATATCCTGAAAGATTTTATGTTGTCTTTAATATGATGACATGTTTGTTTTATTTTGTAACTCCCAGCATTTTTCTTGACTATTGATAAAAATGAAAGGGAAAAATAGTGGGCTCCCATTCAATGCTGTGTAATGTCAGTTTACCTTTCTTAGTCATTTTGCATGTAGAAAGGCATCTTCTTTTGTAATTATTGGTTATGTACTAATACTTAATATTATATTTGGTTTTCACAGATAAAACCACAACCTGTTATTTTGTAAGTAATTCAGAGCCACTGAATTCATTTTTTTAAATACTTATTTTTAGTTATAGGTGGACACAGTATCTTTATTTTATTTTTATGTGGTGCTAAGGATTGGACCCAGTGCCTCACACATGCTAGGCAAGCATTCTACCTCTGAGCCACAACCCCAGCCCCTAAATTCATTTTTTAAGTGAACCATGCTAGAAATTTCTAAAACCTTTTGTCTTTTACTGTGAAAATATTGTGTCATTTTTGTTTTAGAGGACTGCTTTCCTGTTTTTGTGCTAGCTATTTAAGTATCATATACATGTGATCTCTATGGTGGTCACTCAGCATTTAAAGAAGTACCTTACACTTGAAAAGTTGTTTTCAAAGGGAGACTTAGACTTGATGTTTCCCCCCATCATTTTTCTTCCATTTTTCAACTCTTTTGATTGCTTTTCCTTTGTTAAACTACCCCAAAACTTGTGGCAAACCATAGTTTGGATCAGAATTTGTTAGATGGCTTTCTTATTTATAGGATAACTTATCATTTTTGTTAAAAATAGAACTCATGTGTTGTATGTTCATTCCTAAAAAATAATGAACCTAAATGTAGACCACAGTGAGACATGGAAATGTTACATGTACACTTTGTTTCCTGTTAGAGAAATACTGAAGAAGTATGATCTTTGTTAAGCAACAACAGGAATCCTCTAATGTGTCAACTCATCACATATCAAGTTATTTTTATCAGATTTTCCTGTTTATAATGTTTCTAGAAACTGAAAAATTAGAAAACCAGCTGGCAGAAGGAAATCATGATTGCTAGCAGACACAAATAAATGTGGCTAAAACAGAACAGAATTGGGGAGTAAAAAGATAATTTAAACCTACAGAGCAACTTCCAATAGGAGTCAATTGGAAAGACCTTTGAGAGAGATCCCCTTGGGCAATAGCTGTTCATAACAAACTATTGATATCTTATTTCTCTTTTCTTTTAACTCTTTTGCTTATCTCAGTAACACTTGCCATCTGATTTTTAGACTTAATACTGTAAGTGTAAGCCATCATGCCTTTCTGTGGTCTACCTCATTTACTAGCCATTGTGGAAATCATCAACACTCAACTTGTTTGCCTGAGTAGTTGCTATGGTTTGAATGTATCCCCCTAAGTTCATGTGTTGGAAGCTTGCTTCCCTAGTGCAAGTGTTGAGAGGACCTTCAAGAGGTGATTAGATCATGAGGGCTCTGCCCTCACAGGTGGACATTTTTTTTAAATTTTATTTTTATAATTTTTAATATGTACAACTCATACTGCATATATTTAGTATCTTTTTACATACAACTGTTTGTATACAAAGTATATTCGTACAATTCAGGTCTTCAATCATGCATTAAGGAAAATGATATCCGTCTCATTCAACCACCTTTTTTTTTCTTTTCTCCCCCACCCTCCCCTCTTGCTTCCTCCCTTATCCTCCCTTCCCTTGACCATTCTAGTGTTCCTCTAATCCTCTTATGTACCCCCATCCAACAATACTTTGAAATAGCCTCCTTAGATCAGAGAAAACATTTGGTACTTGGATTTTTGAGACTGACTAACTTCACTTAGCATTATGTCTTCCAACTTCATCCATTTACCTGCAAATGCCATTAATTTATTTTCTTTTATTGCTGAGTAAAATTCCATTGTGCGTATATACCACATTTTCTTAATCCACTCATTTACTGAGGGACATCTAGGTTGGTTCCACAACCTAGCTATTGTGAATTGCGCAGCTACAAACATTGAGATAGCTATGTCACTGTAATATGCTGTTTTTAAGTCCTTTGGGAATAGACCCAGGAGTGGGATGGCTGGGTCATAGGGTGGTTCCATTCCCAATTTTCCAAGAAATCTCCATACTGCTTTTCATAATGGTTGCACCATTTTGCAGTCCCACCAGCAATGTATGAGTGTGCCTTTTTCCCCACATCCTCTCCAACATTTATTGTTGCTTGTGTTCTTGATAGCTGCCATTCTGACTGGAGTGAAGTGAAATCTTAGAGTAGTTTTGATTTGCATTTCTCTAATTGCCAGCGATGTTGAACATTTTTTCATGTATTTGTTGATTAATCGTGTATCTTCTTCTGAGAGGTGTCTTCTCAATTCCTTAGCCCATTTATTGATTGGGTTATTTGTTTTTTTAGTGTAAAGTTTTTTGAGTTCTTTATATATTCTAGAGATTAGTGCTCTGATGTGCATATATTAAATATTTGTTCCCAGTTAGTTGGCTCTCTGTTCACCTCACTGATTGTTTCTTTTGCTGAAAAGAAGCTTTTTAGTTTAAATCTATCCCATTCATTAATTCTTGGTAGTAATTCTTGCACTACAGGATTCTTATTAAGGAACTTGGGGCCTAATCCGACATGTTGGAAATTGGATCTTACTTTTTCTTCTATTAGGCGTATTGTCTCTGGTCTAATTCCTAGGTCCTTGATCCACTTTGAATTGAGTTTTGTGCATGGTGAGAGATAAGGGTTTAATTTCAATTTGTTGCATATGGATTTCCAGTTTTCCCAGCACCATTTGTTGAAGAGGCTATCCTTTCTCCACTGTACATTTTTGGCGTCTTTGTCTAATATAAGATAGCTGAAATTATATGTATTAGTCTCTGTGTCCTCAATTCTGTACCATTGGTCCACCCGTCTGGTTTGGTGCCAATACCATGCTGTTTTTGTTACTATTGCTCTATAGTATAATTTAAAGTCCAGTATGGTGATGCCCCCTGCTTCACTTTTCTTGCTCAGGATTGCTTTGGCTATTCTGGGTCTCTTATTTTTCCAGATGAATTTCATGACTGCTATTTCTATTTCTTTGAAGAATGACATTGGGATTTTGATTGGAATTGCATTAAATCTGTATAATGCTTTTGGTAGTATGGACATTTTGACAATATTAATTCTACCTATCCAAGAGCAAGGTAGGTCTTTCCATCTTCTGAGTTCATCTATATTTTCTTTCTTTAGTGTTCTATAATGTTCCTTATAGAGGTCTTTCACCTCTTTCGTTAGGTTGATTCCCAGGTTTTTTTTTTTTTTTTTTTGATGCTATTGTAAATGGGGTATTTTTCATCATTTCCCTTTCAGAGTCTTTTTTGTCGCTGATGTACACAAATGCCTTTGACTTATGGGTATTGATTTTGTATCCTGCAACTTTGCCAAATTCATTTACTAGTTGTAAAAGTTTTCTGGTAGAGTTTTTTGGGTCTTCTAGGTAGATTATCATGTCATCAGCAAATAGTGTTAATTTGAGCTCTTCTTTTCCTATCTTGATCCCTTTAATTTTTTTTTGTCTGTCTAATTGCTCTGGCCAGAGTTTCCAGTACTATGTTAAATAGCAGTGGTGAAAGGGGACATCCCTGTCTTGTTCCAGTTTTTAGAAGGAATGCTTTCAATTTTTCTCCATTTAAGATAATGTTAGCTTGGGGCCTTGCATAAATAGCTTTTATAATGTTAAGATATGTTCCTGTTATTCCTAGCTTTTCCAGTGTTTTGAACATAAAGGGGTGTTGTATTTTGTCAAATGCTTTTTCTGCGTCAATTGAGATGATCATAATATTTTTGTCTTTAAGTCTATTGATGTGATGTATTATGTTTATTGATTTCCGAATGTTGAACCAGCCTTGCATCCCTGGGATAAACCCCACTTGATTGTGGTGCACTATCTTTTTGATATGTTTTTGTATCTGATTTGCCAGGATTTTGTTGAGGATTTTTGCATCTATGTTCATTAAAGATATGGGCCTGAAGTTTTCTTTTTTGGATGTGTCTTTGCCTGGCTTTGGAATTAATGTGATATTGGCCTCATAGAAAGAGTCTGGAAGAGCTCCCTTTTTTCTATTTCTTGAAATAGTTTGAAGAGCATTGGTATTAGTTCTTCTTTGAAAGTCTTATAGAACTTGGCTGTAAACCCATCAGGTCCTGGACTTTTACTAGTTGGTAACTTTTTGATGACATCTTCTATTTCTTCGCTTGTAATCGGTCTGTTTAAGTTGTGTATAGCCTCCATTTCCAGTTTAGGCAAATCATACAACTCAAGAAATCTGTCAATGTTTTCAATTTTATTGGAATACAAGTTTTTGAAGTAATTTCTAATTATCTTCTGTATATCTGAGGTGTTTGTTGTGATATTCCCTTTTTCATCATGAATGTTAGTAATTTGAGTTTTTTATCTTCTTCTTTTTGTTAGCATTGCTAAGGGCCTGTCAATTTTTTGTTTATTTTTTCAAAGAACCAACTTTTAGTTTTGTCAATTCTTTGAATGGTTTCCTTAGTCTCAATTTCATTAATTTCTGCTCTGATTTTAATTATTTCCTGTCTTCTACTACTCTTGGTGTTGGTCTGTTCTTCTTTTTCTAATGCTTTGAGGTGTGATGTTAAGTCATTTATTTGTTGGTTTTTTTTCCTCTTAAGGAATGAACTCAGTGCAATGAATTTTCCTCTTACTACTGCCTTCATAGTGTCCCAGAGATTTCTATACGTTGTATCTGTGTTCTCATTTACCTCTAGGAATTTTTTAATCTCCTCTTTGATGTCTTCTTCAACCCCTTGTTTGATTCAGTAGCATGTTGTTTAGCTTCCAGTTGTTGGAGTAGTTTTTCTTAATCCTTGTTTTGTCGTTGATTTCCAATTTCATCCCTTTATGGTCTGATAGAATGCAGGGTAGTATCTCTATTTTTTTTATATTTGCTGAGAGTTTCCTTATGACCTAATATATGGTCTATTTTGGAGAAGGAGCCATGTGCTGCTGAGAAAAATGTGTATTCGTTTACTGAGGGATGAAATATTCTATATATGTCTGTTAGGTCTAAATTTTTAATTGTTTTAAGG
The DNA here is from genome assembly GCA_025594165.1 of Tamias sibiricus. Lineage (NCBI taxonomy): Eukaryota > Metazoa > Chordata > Mammalia > Rodentia > Sciuridae > Tamias > Tamias sibiricus. The sequence continues at coordinate 104,024,701 of CM046657.1, forward strand.
AGGCTTAAAATTTCTTTGTTTAGCTTTTGCTTGGATGATCTATCCATTGGTGAGAGAGGTGTGTTGAAGTCCCCTAGAATAACTGTTGTGGTCTGTTTTACTCTTGAACTTGAGAAGAGTTTGTTTGATGAATGTAGGTGCTCCATTATTTGGGGCATATAGATTTATGATTGTTATATCCTGTTGATGGATGGTTCCCTTAAGTAATAAGAAATATCCATCTTTGTCCCTCTTGATTAATTTTGGTTTGAAGTCTACCTTATTTGATATGAGAATAGAAACCCCTGCTTGCTTCCGCCGGCCATGTGAGTGATAAGACTTTTCCCAGCCTTTCACTTTCAGTCTATTGATGTGTTTTTCTATGAGGTGTGTTTCTTGTAGACAGCAAATTGTTGGGTTGTTTCTTTTAATCCATTCTGATAATCTGTGTCTTTTGATTGGCGAGTTTAGGCCATTAACATTCAGGGTTATTATTGAGATGTGATTTTTATTCCCATCCATTTTTATTTGAATTATGGTCTTTAGCTTGATTTGTTTTCTCTTCTGGTTGGTATTTCCCTTAGTTTAATATCTCCCTTTGTTGATTTTCATTATCATCTTTCTCTTCTTCTTCATGAAAAATGTTGCCCAGGATGTTCAGAAGTGCTGGCTTTTGAGTTATGAAATCTTTTAACTTTTGCTTGTCGTGGAAGGTTTTTATTTCATCTTCGAATCTAAAGCTCAATTTTGCTGGATATAAGATTCTTGGTTGACATCCCTTTTCTTTCAGAACTTGACATATGCTATTCCAGGATCTTCTTGCTTTTAAGGTCTGGGTTGAAAAATCTGAACATAGTCTGATTGGTTTCCCCCTATATGTAATCTGCTTCTTTTCTCTTGTGGCTTTTAGTATTCTCTCCTTGCTCAGTGTATTAGGCATTTTCATTATAATGTGTCTTGGTGTGGATCTGTTGAGATTTTGTTTGGTGTTCGGTATGCCTCTTGAACTTGGTTTTCCCATTCATCCCTCAAGTTTGGAAAATTTTCTGTAATTATTTCATTAAATAAATTACTCATTCCTTTGGCTTGAAACTCTGCCCCTTCCTCTACGCCAATCACTCTTAAGTTTGGTCTTTTTATGCTGTCCCATAATTCTTGGATGTTATGTTCTTGATTACTAACAAGTTTTGCTGTATAGTCTAAATTCTTCTCTAGGATATATATTTTGTCTTCATTGTCTGAGGTTCTTTCTTCCAAGTGGTCTATTCTGTTGGAGATGCTTTCAATTGAACCTTTATTTTGGTTTATTGCTTCTTTCATTTCTGGAATTTCTGTTTGGTTTCTCTTTAGAGCCTCTATTTCTCCACTGAAGTAATCTTTTACTTCCTGTATTTGTTTTTGGAGTTCTTTGTCAGAATGATCTTTTGCCTCCTGTACTTGCTCCCTCATCTCATTTTTTAGTTCTTTCTTAAGTTCCATAAACATTTGGCATATGTAATTTCTAAATTCCATCTCTGGCATTTGACCATCTGTGCTTGCCATGACATTTACTGATGAGGTATCTTGATTTGTTTGTGTCATTTTCTTCCCTTGTTTTTTCATGTTGCTTGTGTGTCTATTCTTCCTGCACTGTGGGACCTTGACTATTTCGATTTTACCTTAAAGCCTTACGTTGTTCCTGTAGTACAGTGCTATCAGATCACCTTATAGTTCCTTTACACTTTAAAACCTAATACTTTCTATTCAGAAAATCCAAGTTTGATCACAATGTACAGATTTGATTAACCCAGATATTATTTCCAATTTACTCTGTACGCTTCTGATGGGGTTTTATAGCTTCAAGTATTGGATACAGAGGTGTTATGTTTAGGAAGAAGGAAGTGTCTTGAATTGTTCTTTCTTGGAAAGTATGAAAAGAGATTTCTATTGAAGTGGTTTAGTATCAGTAGACGAGGGAAGAAAGAGAATAGAGTAGACAATTGGGTGGAAAGACCAATTTATATATAAAGTAAGTTAGAAAAGAAAAAAAAATGATAAAAGAGTAGGAATTGGTGTAAGAGAGAGGAGAGAGAATCAAGAAAATAGAGAGTAAACTATATATAACACCACTTTGCTACCCAGTTCAATTGCGCCGGTTCTAGAAATCCCAAGTTCTCCGTATAACTTGTTTTTGCCTCTGTTTAGTATGCACTGGCAGGGTGTAAACATGAAAGATGAAGGAGGAAGAAAAGATGCAAGAGTGAGAAGGAAGAAAAGAAGGAAAGAAAAAAGGAGCGGAAGCAAACAAACACACTGACAATCAATGCGGAAGGGAAAAAAAAGGCAAAACAAAACAAAGCCAAAAAAAGAAAAAGAAAAACAAACAAACAAAAAACCTCCCCGAAATCCAACAAAACAAGCAAACCAACAACAACAACAACAAAAAAAAAGTTGAACCCCAAGTCTCAAACAAAACGGGCCCTGGGAAGCCCCCCCTTTATTCCTTTCCAGTTCAAGCCAATTGTTATTGGATCACGTCTAGACAGTCTTCGAGCCTGTTAGTGGAATCAAGGCTGCACCTTAGGCCAGTGGCTGAACGGCTCAGTGGAGGAATGGCCCAGGGGGTTTGTGTGTCAGCAGATGAATGGCACCGGGAAGGGGACCCTCCAGAAGGTACCCCCCCTCCCCACACCCACCCACAGTTGTAGCTTCTTGTGGCCACTGTGCTGGCCTCAGACACGCCCTCCCCTGCTGGCCACCCGAGCCTCACCCAGGTGTGCGTTGTCTTCAGAGAGCTGGAGGGTCCCTGGATGGCTGTAGCCGTCACTCTCCATCTCCTCCCCTTTGTCTGGGTCAGCCACTGCACCTTTCAAAGATGGCGGTGCTCTCCTCCCAGTCAACAGCAGCTCCGCAGACTCCCGTGTCCTCGCCGATGGATTTCAAAGCCGTTGGGTGGATGTCTCCTTGCTGAGGTGGTATCGGGAAGCCGCAACTGTAACTGCAGCGCAGACAGCGCTGCTTCGGACTGTGGACCGCTCCGATTCTGCCCCTGCTTGCTGTTTGCAGGTCTCTGCACCGCTCTCTCTGGGGCCCTACTGCTGAGAGTCGCGTCCAGCCGAGTGTGGATTCGAACTGGTGTTGTCCACAAGTGGACATTTAAATACCTTTATCTTGGAAGTGGGTACCTGATAAAAGGATATTTGGGCCCCTTCCTCTCCCTCTCTTGCACTCTCTTGCTCTTCCATCTGACCCCTCAAACTTGAACTTCTCGGCCTCCAGAACTGTGAACGAAATAAATGTCTGTTGTTTATAAATTATCCAATCTGTGGTATTCTGTTACAGCAGCACAAAATGGCCAAAGACAGTAGCATTTTTCACTCTCACTACTCTGCCTAGACTGTTTCTTTAGAGTATTTACACGACTTATGTAGCAATGAACTGCATATAGCACTTAGTGCTTATTATATTAGCATTTTTTTTCTGAATAACTAGCACATTTGAAAAAAAAATAAATGCTGTGCTCAGTTTTGAAACTGTAGTGTCTTTGTATAGTATTTAGCCCACAGTTGATATGTAATAAATGTTCAAATTAAGCAAAACCTATAAAGAGTATGCTTCTAAATATGACTCTCTGGCAGTCATCTATTATAGATGGGACTGTATGAGCTCAATGTAGGTGAGTATACTGAGCCTACAACCTGATTATGAGTGAGCAGGAATCAGGACATAGGAGTGTTTTTCTCTAGAGATCACGTAATTTCCACTGTGTTAAAAAGGACCTTGTTTGACTCATCACCTTTCAAAAAACATAATTTGAATGACACAGCTTAATGCAGATCTCTCTGCTGGTTTTGATATGAAGTCTGAGTGCTGAATCAGGTGCTTTAAGTGACTTCATCTACATGGGCATTCCTCCAGATGAATGCTGCTCCTTCACTTGGAAATGGCTAGCATCAGACATTTCCAATGGTCCTCAGGGATTTCTCATCAACGTTAGGATTCCCTTTGGTTCTGATGAGAATTCCTCAAGTCAATAGAAAGTGGATGTGTGGTTCACAGAATATTTTCCCCAGTAAAGCAAGCAAAAGGTTGAAATATTGAGAAACACTTCTCTTAGTACTTTGTTGTTGTTTTAACCTTGCTGTAATAGAGCCTTATTTGTTTCTTATCTGAGCTCCAAAGATTGAGTCTCAGAGATATGGCAAAACTCTTAGTTGATGTCTGGGAGTTACCATTTGAAGTCCTGGGTATTGTGGTTTTTTGTTTTTTTTAATGAAAACTAATTTTCTTTTAAAATTAAGTGCATAGCACTCATCTAATTCCACTGGTGTAGACTTTAGCACCATGCTTGCTATTTGCAATTAATATAACACAGATACATTTTGGTTTGCAGTCTGTACTTGAGTAGTGTTTATTTAGTGGACTTTGGTAAAGCCCTTGATACATATTAATCTCTTCACAGTACACATTTAATGATGGTCCAGTAATCTCAAAAAAAAAAAAAAAAAAAAAAAAAAAACAACCACAACAACAACCCAACAACAAACATCTTTAAAGACTAATCAATAAATTAAATAAAACAAAACCCACACAACTCCCCCACCCAATTCCCTCCCAAAGCTAACAGTTATGAGTTTTATTTATATTGAAACCTAATGTTTTAAAAAACAGTTCTGGTTCTCCAACCACCCCGCCCCGGGTATGCAGCAATATTAATCAATTATTTTATTCTACCCCTCCCCGATTAATCCAGTGTTCTTTAGCTTTTTTAAATATAAACTGGGAAAAGTGTTAATAAGCTTTTAAAAAAAGGCATATTCTTCTACAACAAGAATGACATATAAACCAATCAATAAAAGCATTTGACAAGACATTAAATCACCACAGGCACTGGTTGTTATTTCAAGTTAGGATCTCTATCTCAGTATCTTACATTCATAGCATTACTGAGGTAGTTAAAATTCTGAAAATTGGACTCCAGTTTGCTGGGTTTGTGAATGTGAAAGATATACTATCTTTTGAACGTGTTTTCCCCCCAATAATTCAAGTTTTCTTAAGAACTACTAAACCTGCTCCAATTATCAGCCTTTTTAGAGGAAAAATGATATTTTCAGAAATCAATTTCCATGCTTGAAAACTGCCATGAGTGACTGTTCTTACCTGAGTGTTTTTTTAAATTTACCAGACTAATAAATGCACATCATGCCCTATGTTTTCTAAATATAAAAATTATTTTCCTTTTAAGGAAAGGACATTTCTCTAAGAATTCATGCTGGCAGAAGCCACCCACCCACACTCAACCACTGGAGCCATTTGAATTAGTCCTTTGCTGTGTTGAGCCCCTTCCCTTCCTCACAAAGACCACTGGCTTGATTACTGAGACTCCTGCTGCATACCCACAACATCATTATGTTTGTCTTCAATGCACATTGTGGCGGTTGCATATCTGCCATGCAGATGCCCCCCTATTCAAGTGCTATCTTTAAAAAAATACAAATAGACACACCTTAATAATTTTTAAACCAGAAAGCATCACTCCACCAAATCTCTCTTCTCTCATTGATAAGAGAGCAATGTATACATTTTATCAGTTATTATTTTTTACTTTTTAAGTTTATTCCCCCAAAATGTTTTCTCCGAAGTTGCCCTTGCTAACATGACTATCATTGTGTTTTCACTCATTATCAGTACAGTGAAATATGCCAGGACAGTTGTGGGCCCAACCTAACGAAAGCAGCTACTGAAATTTAGTAATCAGTACCCTTGCCAGTTTAGACCAACTAGCTGGATTCCATGGTTGCTTATAAAACCTGTCTTTCACATAACAAAGTGCTGCGCTAGCACAACCTGAGTACTACCCTGGCCACTCTCCACTCCAAAATAAATCTACAGGCCTTTATTCTAGTACTGATATTTTACAGTTATGTCTTCCCTTAAAAAAAACACCTTTTTCTTTAGAGTATTATCAAATCTGAACATAAATCATTGATTGCACTGAGAAATGCAAAACCTGTATACATATTATGAATCATAGGAACCACCACTTCATTCATTCTGTGCTACAATATTATGTTCTCTTTGGAAAACACATTCTAGCATAGGATTATTTTAACCTATGTTATAAAGGTAGTTCACACTATAACATTCCCAAAGCATGTTGCATTACAGTTAAATGTTTCCAAGTAGTACAAATTCCCTGAGTTAATGTGTTTTAATTCCAAAGATTTGAGGCTGATCACTTAGGGGAAAAAACAAGCAAGCGATCAAAAGTTTATGACCATGATTTCAAGATGTGGGGTCTACCCCACCCCTAAATTTAGTACAAAAATTCAGATACCTACATTATTTATGATAGGAAGTTATACAGAATCATCTGAAAAAAATTTTACTGCCATAGATTGGTATAGCGTATCAATTCACAAGTTTAACCTTAGTCAGAAATTAATCTGTAGGTAAAAAAGAAAACTCAAAACTGCACAATAAACAAAAGATCTCTTCAAAAATTAATACTGTAACTTTCCTTCATAGAATACGGTTTGGCAAGTCCACAGATAATCATTATAGTCTTTGACATATAAGCCAACATAAGGCCCAGAGCTTACCACAAGTCACACCTCAAAATGGCAAAGTGGAGTCTGTCCAAATTTGTTGTTGCATTGAAAATATTTGAAATATTTGGACCATCAGCCAGGCTTGAACACATCTGTCACACAGGATTTTGTAACAGGATTTGACACACATCGTTAAGTGTTTGCTTAGTCCTCCTAGATATTCATGGTGCACTGAAAGGGATATTCAGTCTTCTGGTAGATCCCTTTCCTTCTGAAGAGAAGTTTACAAAGTTTGCCCCAGAGCTTCAAGTCACAAGACAGTCTGGGTCAGTTACTGCCTCTGCACATAATTACCTTTCAAAGCATGGGGTAATACAAGGATAATGTTCATTTATCTGGTAACTCCGGTTATAAGAAACACTCAGACAGGGTTTAACTTCTACTGGTATTGCTAGGGACATCCCAACACAGGTCTGTATGTGCCCAAGGCCCTGAACACTGGTTTCAAAGCCAGCAGAACATGTCTGTAGTGCTTAAGACAAGGTGTGTGTGGTAGACACAATCTGCTGACAGCTTGGTTGTTCTGATACAGGATAGCGATATTTCAGTGAAGTCTGCTGAGTCTGAGGGAGATACTGAGGTTGCTGAAAATGAACAGGCCATGAGGGCTGGGAGGCTGTCTGGAACACACCTAGTTGTGCTGACTGAAGGCCTGCCTGCCCTCTCTGTTTGTTAGCTTCTTTTACATCATTATCATGAGCAATTAACAGCCGTTCAATACACTGCACTAAGAAATCCCAGGAGTAAGCAGTAAGACGATGTAGTCTTGTAGGCCATGTTGGAGAAAGACAAAGTATAATCCTCGAAGAAGCCACACATATGCAGCAGCTTGCAGAGATACTTCCAGAAAGTAATCTGCATATTTGGCCATGTATAGTTTAGTTTTTTCCAAGCAAATCATTGGCCAACCATCATGAAGATCTGTTTCATGTACTGCTTCAGAGAGATAATACTCAATAAAATGGGCAGCTGTTGGAAGGCAGAGGTTCCACTGAAAGGTTTCTAATAATAATAGTTCCATATGTAGCAAATTTTGTTTTGTTAATACTAGATTCATATTAGTCATACAACCCAGGCTGTTGAGCTGCTTCAGCTTAGGCACACTATCTTCTTTTTCTTCAAATTTACTTGCTAGAAGCAGACAGGAAAGCGCAACTAAATGCAGCTGCTGGATAGAGATGTCATAGCGATCCATAAACAGGTCCAGCAAATAGCAAGATGTCGGGCAGAAGGGCAAAGTGTGAAGCGATTGCTCACAATGGCAACCAAATCAGCAAAATACCTTCTGAGACTTAGTTGAGGGGACTGGCCTTTGTAGGAGGGCAACTTCAGCTCCTTGTACCAAAGCACTTGGTGAATATCCGCAGCCAGTTGTCCTCGCCACCACTGCCATTCCAGCTCCATGGGACCGGGCAGTGCGCCTAGCCAGACGCGGCAACTTCAGTCCGGAACCTCGGCCTTCACAGCCCCAGCCCCGCCGGCGTGCGGGGGACGCCAGCCCCGCTCATGCTGCAGACAATCGGCAGCGATTGGGCCCAGCGCCGGGGCGCTCGCTCCGCCCATTGTTCCTGGGTATTGTTTTTGAAATTGTCTTAAACTTGAAAATAAGGCCCCAAAACATTATTGCATGTCTTCTCAAAATTGCCCATAAAAGATTTTTCTAGCTGGGTCACCTAAGGATCACTAAATATTCTAGGACAGAGGGACTGATGAACTGTTTGTTCTTTTTTTTTCAAATAAAGTTTTATGGGACTGCAATCATGCTCATTCATTACCTTTTGTCAGTGGCAGCTTTTGTACCCTAACAGTAAAGTTGGATGGATGCAACAGAGACCATATGGCCTAGAGAACCTAAAGTATTTGCCATCTGGTCCCATACAGAAAAAGTTTGCTGAACCCTGCTGTGGGGGAAGAGAACTTTGACTTACTATGAACTATTGATTTGTCCCTACCCCTCTGAAGTTAACTTAGGAAAGATCATTAAGTTGAAAATGTTTTCTGTTTGGTAGAAAAGGTAACCCCAAGAGTTAAGGTTTTCTTGCCTTGTAGGGCATTATCCAGTTTAGTGACCATCTGCAATATTCTTATAGCATTCTTTCTTTCCAATTGACTATCAATTTCTCATGTCCTTCAGACCAAGTTTGTCATTCTGCTGGTTCCCTCATGAGTTAAATAAATCTTTGACACATGCTTACTGTATATTGGTATGAGAGTCTTTATCTTATAGAAAGTTATACAATTACTGCTGGAGGTCTGGCAGTGCTTCCTCATGAATGTTTCATTTTGAGATAGTCACATAACCCTGCTGGGCCAGAGGCTGCTTCTTTGTTAAACAGAGATCATGATAACCCAATTTCAGCCAAATTACTCTCTCATCCATATGATACTATCCACTGGACACAATTTTATGATTAAGTCAAAAGATGTTATGTGTAAGCACTTTATTAACTGCAAAGTGCTATATCATTGTTGGCTATTGCTTTTTGACAAAATCTAAATCTTAGGTATTAAAGCACAGGTATAATCCCATGATGTATGATTTATAAACAGGCTTGAGGCTTTGACTTCTGTATTCAAAAGAGTTATTTTTTAAAAGGAAATGTATAAAGAGATTATCTTAAATCTACTCAGCTGATGACAGTGGGGATGCTTTATTATATTTTAGAGAAATATTCTACTGATAACCACATGTTATCCTCAAGAAGTAGTTATGATGTGAAATTTTCCAGGCTATTATAACTAGAGAAGTGAACAAATGACAGTCTACAGCAGTATGTTGCATGAAGTGGGTAGGAAGTAATTCATTGTCTTTTTATGTAAGAAAAATAAGGAGTGATACAATAAAAATAAAAACGGGATGGTGCCTATGGCTGAAAATGGAAATGTGGAAATGTAAATTGTTTACTCTTTAGAGCAATGTCAGTTCTTTCAAATTGTGCAGTTCCTGGTAGTATTTCAAAACAAATTGCTATATGGAAAATCCTTTTGGAAGGGTAACAGTACTTGATCATTATCACTCTACTCGCCACCCACTAAATAGCATTTCAAAAAATATTGTTTATATGTGTTTTGACAGCCCAATTTAATTTTTCAAAGTATGATCTTTGGGTAGTCTTACTTGATAGATAAACCACCCTTTGAGAAGAAGCTGATAAGCTTTGAGGGAAGTTTCAGTGATTCCAGAAGGGCTCCATTTTTAAAATTTATTCTTTTTAGTTATACACGACAGTAGAATGTATTTTGACATATACATGGAGTATAACTTCCCATTTTTGTGGTCATACATGATGTGTGGAGTTAACACTGGTTGTGTATCCAAATATGAACATAGGAATGTTATATCCTATTCATTCTTTTTTTTTTTTTTTTTTTTTTTTTTTTGGTACCGGGAATTGAACTCAGGGGCACTTGACCACTGGGTCACATCCCCAGCCCTTTTTATGTATTTTATTAGAGACAGGGTCTCACTGAGTTGCCAAGTGCCTCGCCATTGCTGAGGCTGGCTTTGAACTTGCGATCCTCCTGCCTCAGCCTCCCAAGTGCTGGGATTATAGGCATGCGCCACTGCGCCCCCGCTCATTCTACTGTCTTTACCATTCCAATCTCCCCACCCCCAATCGGTGCCCCCTCCAATCTGGCGAACCTTCACTCCTCCCTCCCCCCTTACTATTGTGAGTCAGCATCAGCATATCAGAGAACATTCAGCCTTCAGTTTTTTGGGATTGGCTTATTTCACTTAGCATGATAGTCTCCAGTTCAGTTCCACCCATTTACTGGCAAATGCCATAATTTCATTCTTATGGCTGAGTAATATTGCATTGTGTATACATACCACATTTTTTTTAATCCATTCATCTGTTGAAGGGTACCTAGGTTGGTTCCATAGCTTAGCTATTGTGAATTGAGCTGCTATAAACATTGATGTGGCTGTGTCACTGTAGCATGTTGATTTTAAGTCCTTTGAGTATAAACTGAGGCTCAAATGAGGTCAAATGGTGGTTCCATTCCAAATTTTCCGAGGAATCTCCATACTATCCAGAAAGGTTGCACAATTTGTAGTCCCACCAGCAATGCATGAGGGTACCTTTTTCCTCACATCCTTGCCAACATTTATTGTTACCTGTGTTCTTGATAATTGCCTTTCTGACAAGGGTGAGATGGAATGTCAGTGTAGTTTTAATTTGCATTTCTCTAATTGCTAGAGATGTTGAATTTTTTTTTCATATATTTGTTTGACCGATCCTATTTCTTCCTCTGTGAAGTGCCTGTTCAGTTCCTTTGTCCATTTATTGATTGGGTTATTTGTTTTCTTTCTTTGTGTGTGTGTGTGTGTGTGTGTGTGTGTGTGTGTGTGCGTGCACGCGCGCTTGCGCTTCATATATCCTGGAGCATTTGCAGTTGGCAAAGATTTTCTCAAAGGGCTCCATTTAACATAATTCTGTTAACAGGAGAAGTAGCATGCATTGGTTGCCTGCTGAAGAGAGCTGTCCTGGCCAACCAAGTGAAATTGCCAACAAGTTTCTCAAGTATTCGTCAATGTAACGTGATGTGGTCTTCCTAAGATCAGATTGAATTACAGTATCAAAGGCAACAGCTCCAATGGTCTTTCATTTTTAAAAGTTCAATTTCCTTTATTCATGATTTTATTCTAGATACGTTGAGTACCTGACACAGAGTAGGTGGTCAATAAGTATTGACTGAATTTGTTGAATGAATCCCCCCAAAGGCTTCTGGGGTAAAACAGTAGGAGTTTGAGGAGGAGAAGGAAATCTTGGGTTGGAGCTTTTGATTAAAAATTGTGATTAATAAGTGATTAATAAGTGTTATTATGTTATTATGTTAAACGAGGCAGCTAAATCAAGAAAGGAAAAGCAAAGAGTACACCATCAATAGCTTTTGAGGCTTAAGCCTTGAGTTGTAGCTCTTAGGGTGATGAGAAAAATTTTCAAGTGTTTTTCAATCTTGCTTTTGTCAGATAGTTGAACTCTTTAGAACAGATTATATCTTTTAAGAATGCTGCCAAAAACTTTTTTAAAAATGGAAAGTACAGTGTTCATGTGCCCAGCAAAGTGGGTGGACGTACTTGACCTGGCAGCCACCTCTTCCCGCTGTGCTGTGTGTCCTGGGGTTCACCAACAAAGTGGCTCCATCTTTAGGACAGAGAGGTTTCTTTTATTGTAGAGAATAGTGGGTGGCCCCAGGAAACTGACTTCCAAGCTTTTCCTTTTTCTCCAGGGACTAAAACCTTTGTTCAAGCACTGTACCTATTCTCAGCCAAGGGATGAGTGCTTCTGTTTGTTAATCATGCACAGTTTTGGAGTTCTTCTGTAGCCCCCTCACTACCCTATCCTTTGAGGGGACATAGTTTCATATCAGTGTGGTTAATGTGCACACCTCAAAATGCCCATCATCAAGCTCAGAGTTCATGCCAAGCAGCAGGGTAACAGTGAATTGCAAGGTATTAGATAATGAAACCACCTGCTGGCACTGTTTGGTCTCTATTATTACCCAACTCTTATACCACAAGTCCAATTTTGTGGATTGATTACAGCCTTCCAAGCCAAAAGATGTTTGGAGACAGAGCAAAGGAAAAACTAAACAGGAAATTAGTAAGCCAACAGCCATCATCTAATGCAACTGCACAGAAAAGTTGAAAAATATTTTAAGTGTTTTCAAAATGTTTGTAGATATCAAAGAGCCAAACCATCTGGATGAAACATTCTATTCCTCCTCTTTCTTTTCTTGGGGCATTAATTTTGATCTGCAAAAAGTTCACCCCTGCCCAAGTTAACATACTTTGCATTTAACACCTCATTCTAAACTCCCAAGCATGTTAAGTCTAATTAGTGATAAAACATAGAAGTGCTTAGCTATTCATGTTTTCCTTTTAAACATTTGTCCATGAGCCTTGAAAAGGAGCGGAATTCTTCCCTGTCCTACCCATGCTTCCTGCAAAGATATTAATTCTATTCTAGCTCCTCTACACCCTGTCTCTCCCCCTTCATGTCTTTCCTTTTTAATATTTAGCCCAGTGGTTTCTGTCCTTCCAATCTGATTATCTGGATATCCCTATTCCTGTCCCCTTCCCTGACCCAACTTTTCTGTCTTCTGTGTCTGATGGCTAGTATATCCTCTTCCATGCCTAGCCAAATCCTGGCACTGATTAGTTAGCAGGGGAGAATGTATTGGCAGGATTCACTGGTCTTGGAGTAAATTTTCAGTTTATTCACCTGATAAGCCCAAACTGAAAATGGGGAGTACCCAAGAATGTTTAGAGTCAGTTTCTACAGACTCAGGTCACCTGAAAGACCATGTGGGGACTGGTAAATGAGATCATGCCCTACCTGGGAGGAGGCTGGGAGAGTGACAGCAGCTACTATCACTCCAGCCAGTTATGCCAATAAGAAGGCAGGCCACTGTTTTCAGGCTTTGTTTCCCAGAGGGGCTAGAACCCAAATTTGATGTTTTGTTTTTTTGTTTTAAAATGAACTTTGGGCTATGCCAGTTAAGTGTAACTAGCCTCAATGAAATTATATGCAAAATTATATGCAATTTGTGTGTGTGTGTGTGGTGCTGGGAATTGACCCCAGGCCCAGTATATGCTAGGCAAGTGTTCTACCACTGAACTATATCCCTAGCTCTGGAATCCAATTTTTATGTGAAATCTGATTTTTGTATGTTTGCAGTGATATTTAAGTTGTTTTAGTTTTTTTTTAATAGATGAATAAAACAGCCATAATTGATAGAGTGGACTGCCAAGTTGCTACCTGAGTTGATCCCTGAGAAGTGGGGTCCGCTTTATCCTACTTATTAAGATTTTCATTAGAAAGCTCTGAAATGTCAACATTTCTTTTGGTGGATTTTATTTTCAAGGAACCTCACAATTGATTTGCCCACAAGAGGATTCTCTGGTCTCAGGAGGCTGGACTGTCCTGGGGTGTGCCTGTGGGCTTCCATGGACTGGAACAGGTCTCCAACCCTTCCAGAGCAAACAAAGTCATTCTCAGGTGTCCTCTCAGCTGCACAGGTTTCTGAAGGGTCTGTGTCCTTTTCTGTAGCCAAGGAATTACCTCTTTTTCAGAAATGTTTTAAATAATCCCCAAATTTTGCTTGAATAGATCTTCTAAATCTTTAATAAGCCTGGATTAAAATCATCCTCTAGTAGGCTGATTATTCTGACCACAAATGGATGTATTGGCTTTCCAAAGGTAAAGTCTGAGCCTTTTCATACAGCATGTAAAAGAGAAGCTGAGCCTCCTGTCTTAGGTTCTAGTAAGATAAAACCCTTGCAGTTCCCTGAATGTATCATGCTATTTCTTTACTGCATTTGCTTAGGTTGAGGTCTGATGGGAGCACTGTCCTGTTGCTTCTTGGCCCAACTAACTCTTTTGTTTTCTTCAAGATGTCTCTGAACAGCCTTCTCTGAACTGCCAGCAGGAGTTAAGTGCTGCCCTTTTGGTACCTCCAGGATACAGTTCCATCTTCGCATCTGTCCTAGCACATTGAGATCAGTTGTTGGTGTCTTTCCACCACTAGGCTGTAAGCACATCCTGTGAAACACCCTGCATGAATCACAGGAGTTAGTCGATAAACATTTATAACCGAAATGTTGGAAAGTAGAAAAGGGGTACTTTATGCCGTGCAAATCCTAGTTCTGAACACCTAAAACAAACAAACACAAATGGAAACAAACTCCTTGAGTCACACTCCAGAGTTAAAAGACAGGTAAAGGGACCCCAGCAATATGTCTCTGATTTGAACTTTTTTTTTTTTTTTTTGTCTAGGAGCCCTTCAAATGTTTTTTGTAGTTATTGAAATTCAAGTTGTTCTCTTGTCTTTTCCAAATTTTGGAAGAGCAGAGACTTCTGATCCAATGTGGTGTGTGACCTTGGAAGAGGAATGAAGGAAGGGAAGAACTATCCATGTAACAAATATTTATTGAGCATCTACTAGGTGCTGGGGATTCGGCAAGAACAAAACAAAACTAATCAATCCCTGTTCTTAAAGCTTATTTTTTGATGAGGGAAGGGGAATAGAAAATAAATAAGAATAAAGGGTGTTTTAGATATGATAAGAGATGTGCAGGGATGAAGGTATTGGGAAAGGTGGGAGTGAGGAGTTGCTGTTTTAGAAAGGAATCTCTGAAGTGGGTGCTACAGGAAGGCACACGACAGGGTTCTCAAGCAGAAGGATTAGGAAGGGTGGTGAGAGATGAAAGACTGGGGAAGGGGTGTTTCCAGATGGTGCAGACCCTGTAGGCTAGTTAAGACTTGACTTTTACTTCTGTGCAATGGAAACTCCTGGAAGATTTTGAGAAAAGCAATTTGATGCTCTGAATTACCATATGCCCAGCACTGCTAGGTGTTCCTAAACTACCTCTTGCAATCTTGTAAGTTACCTGGTAATGAATGTGGTATAGTCCTCATTTTGTAGACAGGACTTACACAGGCCCTATCCAAGGTCAAATATGCAGTAAGTGAGGGAGCCAGGGACACACTTAACCTCTCTAAGTCCCAGCTTTGTCCTCTGTAAAAGAGGAATGATACCTATAACCCCTATGTCACTGTGAAAAGCACATGATAATGTAAATACAGTGCTTGAGGAACTCAGTGTTAATTTCCATTTGTATTCCAGGGTCACACACACAATAACAAAGTCAACACTGGATAGAAGATCTGCTCCATCTCTGGAGAGCCCAAACTAGGAGCATCTGTATGCTTCACAGATTTTAGTCCCTCCCTTCTCTAGGTTTTTTTCCTTATCTGCATATCAAGCCTCCAAGGCAAATTTCAGGTGTGAAGTTCTTTATTGATTCTGAGATGTTCTTAGATCATTGTTGCACACCCCCCTTAACAAGGGTCACAGGGTTATTATACACACTGTGGGAACTTTATTGATCCTTGATTAAGGATTTAAGTGGTGTGATGCTGGAAGGGCCAATGCTCTGTTCATGTTTGACTAAGTCAGGGGTCTTGCCAAAGGGGCATGGCTAAGATCTTAGAGTTCCTGAAAATGAATGCAAAATACAAAATGTCACTGCTTCCCAAGTGATGCTGGAGTGATTATGTCTCTCTTATGTCATCCTTATTACTTTATAATTACCTTCTGACCTTTACTGACTCTGACAGTTGTGAGTCTTTAAAAAAAAAGAATTCAAGAATATTACCATTATGCAGTTGCCTAGAGACAGGGCCTAAAATACATCTGGCTTTAATAGAGGAGCTAAAATGAGTTTTCATTTTTTGGCATTGTCTCTCTTTCTCTCTTCCCTCCTCTCTCCCCCTCACCCACCCCTTTAGTATCAACCATGAATTGCAACAGAATTTCTCACTAATCCTTTCTGAACTGTCCAAAGCCAAGATACCAGTGTGGAGAGTGTTTTTCCATCACGAGAAGCTTTAGCAACCCTGACTTGGTCTTATGAAGCTTAATCCCTAGCCCACTCACACAGCATGTGTAGAATCTGTATTGTCAAATCCCTTGTCACTCTCTAAGACAGCTTTTGCCAGAGCTCTTCAGCAGGCTAAAAGGAGGAGATTCCATTTGTTTCTTCATTGAGGCATATTCTAGCACAGTTTGCCAAAGGGCTACAAACATGATTTTCTGACTCATAAAAATTTCTATTTCCCATTCCAATCCCTCTTCCAAGATGTATGCTCTCTCTTCCTTCAGTTTGTAGCTATTGCACATTGCAAATGCAAGCTCTTATCACCCAATAGAAAGAAAACAGTGAAGGAGAAGGAGACTATATTTCATTCTTCTGTGATTCAGTTTCTACCTGTGGAAAGATGGTGATTTAAGATGCTTTCAGTGGCAAAGGTCACATACAGCCTTACTAGGTCATGAGGTCCAAAAGTCTGCAGGCCAGGTCTGAGGACAAGGAGTTCTGAAGAAGGCAGGGGACCTTGAGGGATCAGGACAATCATGGTTAGTTAAAAACTGGTATAGAATTAGTTCCTATTGTCCCACTTCTCTCCCAGCCTGTTTCTAAACTTGCCTAATCATAAGAACCACTTGAGGGTTTATTTAAAATACTGATTCCAAGCCTCTTTGCTGAAGATTGTGATTCAGTAGGCCTGGTATAGAAGTTGGGACAGAGATTTTTAATGAGTAGCACTGGATCCTTATCAAGCAAGTTCAGGAAACACACAGACCATCAGGGCAGAGTCTGGGCACCTGGAGCTGCTGAGAATGCTTCTGACCTTGACCTAGACACCGCTGGCTCGAACACCCTACCGCATGACACCTTTGCTTGTTACCCTGCACACTGCCCAATGGACCATGCATCCTCTTCCCCAGGCTTCCTGGCCCTGAAGACAGTTCAGGTACCACTGCCCCACATTTCTGGAATATCCTGCCTTTGCTTCTAGCAAGGGGATGTTGCTTACCAATACTTACTATAATCATTTACCTGCCACTATCCCATTTCCTGCTTTATTTGCATCCCCACCCTGCCCCCAGGACTTCTCCTACTTCATACTTCATAATTAAAAATGGAAGCCCTGGGAGGGAGGGGCCCTGTGTGTGTTGTGTTCATGTATGCTCTCCAGAGATAAGGAAAGTATTCACAAGGGTTAAGTACTGGATGTTTCTAAACAACTCAGCCCTTGGTGATTTCCAAAGGCAGCCCTGGGGGACCCGGGCCATCTGCACAAACCTGCTCTCCCCTTGACATGCCTGTGCGCAGCCTCACACAGGGCTGGGTGAACACAGCATGATGGGTAGGAGGCCAGGTGCTAGTCAGCCTGCCAGTGTTCCATTCCTAGTTCCACATTCTGACTTTTCCTGGACAAAATGAGTCCCCATATCATAGGGATGTTGTGCTAATTAAATACAGTAATCCATGCAAAGTGCTCAACACAGTGGCCAGCACCTAGAGAGGATGAGTTGTGCTATGTGCCAAGCAGGTGCTCTGACAGGCACCGCGTATATACCAGTGGCTAAGAGCACAGGCTTATAATGAAATATGTGTGGTTTAGAGATGGGGCTCTACCACCTCCTGGACCTGTGACCTCAGGTACATTACTTAACTTCTCAGCCTCACATCCGCAAGTGAAAAGTGAGGATAAGAGCTACTATTTCCTAAGCACTTATTACATGTTGAGTACTTTGCATCCAGTAGCTGGTGTGATACCCACAACCATCCTATAAGAATATCACCCACCTGTTCTGTTATGGTTTGGATATGAGGTGTCCCCAAAAAGTTCACATGTGAGACAATGCAAGAAGGTTCAGAGGAGAAATGATTGGATCATGAGAGTCTTAACCCAATCGGCAAATTAATCCCTGATGGGATTAACTGAGTGGTAACCAGAGCCAGGTGAAGTGTGGCTGGAGGAAGTGGTTAATTGGGGGCATGGCTATGGGGTATATATTTTGTATCTGGAGCTGGAGTCTCTCTCTCTCTGCTTCCTGATGTGAGTGGCTTCCTTCCCTTTGCCACACTTTCCCGCCATGATGTTCAGTTACACCTCGAGCCCTGAGGAATGGAGCAGGCCTTCTATGGACTAAGACCTCTGAAACCATGAGCCCCAAATAAACTTTCCTCTTTACAGGTGTTCTGGTCAGTTCCTTTAGTCACAGCAGCGAAAATGCTGGTTAAAACATGTATCCATCACCCAGTTTCAACAAGTATCAAGTCCTAGTGATCATTGTTTCATTTATAACCTCTAAACCCTGCATCCATCCCACCCATATATATAACCTGATTAGCTTCAAGCTACATGCCGATAGAATGTTCCTTCATTTGTCAATTTATTTTATGGTTTTACCACATCTAGACTTCTTATTTAAGTAAGCAAACTTGGTTCTGGACAAGACACACAGCTGACATCTCCCTGTTCCATTCTTGCCTTTTGGTTTCTGAACCGTCTTTCTCAGTCCATGAGCTTATCCCATTAGGGCTGCAGATGGCACTAGAATAGGAGAAACAAAGACAGCTAAGCTCCTGTACCCAAGTGAGAAGGCTGGCAGAAGCATTAGAGGGAGTTATCTCTTTGGCTTTGGCCATGTGCAGAGAAACCTGGAAAAGCATGCCTGGGATGAGTGTTCCAGACCACCCCTGGCAGGACTCTCGCTGTAGAAACCTGCCTACACATGACACACCATCAGGATAGCTTAGAAGAAGCCAGGATGCTCCTCAGGTGGTCTGCTCACCTTTAAAACAGCTTTGCTTTCATTAACAACAATGAGCTTTAGCAGAATGGCAAAAAAAGCAAAGCACATTTTGATAAAACTGTTGCTTGGTCCTATCACATCAACCTGTCATTTTGGCTAACTTGTCAAAATTTTTAAAATCCCAAATCTAAAAGAATTCTAAAATACCTGTGGAAACTGTCCCATTTTTTTTTTCTCCTTTCCAACATGGATGTTTTTGCCATTCTGAGACTAATAATGTGCTGTCTAAAGTTCCTTTTCTTCTCTTTTCCCAGAGATCACTTTGCTTCTTAAGCAAGTAGCTCTAAATAGATGGGTTCAGCACTGCTCCAAAAAAAGAGCAATCCTTGTATAAAAGGGAATATGGTTCAGCTGCCACTTCCCGATTCGCTCTGCAGATCATATCAGCTCCCCTGGAAGGAGACTCCAGCCCTGACGCAGTTACCTGGTGCATTCTTTGTTATTGCTCCAAGGCAAATATAAGGTAAGCTTGGAGCCAGAGAGAGAGCTTTATGTATTTATTTATTTTGAGGCTAGTGCTGCCAATATTCCTCTTACAGTGTGGTTTCTTAGGGAGACAGTATTATATAACGGGTACATCAGATAACACCCACCTCTAGTCCTTCTGCTGAGAGAGGGTTCTCTCTCCTCTCTCTCTCTCTGATAAAAAGTGCAGACTGTCAGTGGTGAGCAGGCAAGTGCCTCCCTGCCTTCTCCTGTTGCAGCACTGCTTTGATGTCAACCCTTGGCATGGATGTGAATCTCCAATGCCTCTGGAAGGAAAGCCTGCTTATGTGAGTCTGCCCAAGGGCAGGCAGAAGTGTCTGCACCTCCAATCAGCAGCCAAAGCACAGTAAGCAAGTAGGTGATAAAGTTCTCCCTTAGAGGGGCTGCTGAAACTCCTGTTTCAAGACATCAGTTTTATCATCACAGAAATGTTCTTCCTATCACCTTGGTCTTAGTTCTCTAAAGAATGTCTGAGCCCAATTTCACTGCTAGTTCCAAAAACATCTGAGGCAAAACATGTGGCCCTTACGGCTGCTTCCATCTTAGCCAACAGTGCTCGATGATCGTAAGCACTTCTCATCCTGACTTGGCATCATGCCCTGAGACTGTTCCTCAGCTGTGGTAAAAAGTGTGGCCATGTTCATTGACATAATTAATAGTGGCTGCTTTAACTGACAAAACTCTAAGCCTTGGTGACCTAATGCAGAAAGTTTACTTCTCATGTGCATGAAGCCTAGTGTGAGTCTGGCTGCCCTCTTCCATCTGAAACACAAGTCTCCAAGGTCTCTGCTGTAAGGGAAAGACTAGATAGAGGGAGGACCTGGCTCACAGTCCATTGGGCAGGTTTAGTCACGTGACCCACCCTGACTTCAGGGGAAGCTGGAGAATGTAGGCTGGGAAACATGGAATATTTGGGGATTCCTGACTTAGTCTGCCATATTGATCATGGGTTTCTGGTAGAAAACTGTTGAACAGGTTAAAGCCAGGACAAGAACCCTGAAAACACCATGAAACACCTTCCTTTATGGTTTTTGATTCAGAGAGAATTACTATCCACACTCCAATTATCCAGCTCCAATGTGGGATGGGCTCTGCATCCTGGCAGGTGGACTGTCAGGAAATGGTAATACCCTAGTCCTAAAGAAAGTTATTCAGCATAAGGCTTAGGGCAAGAAGAATGTTTTTCTTTTCCAAGTAACCTGAATCGTTTCTAGAAGCAAGGACTATGAAAATAAGCTAAGATGGTTCTCCTCTTGGTGACTGTATTTTGTACATTCATTTCATTCTTTTGCAAGGTGGGGTTCCAAGTCCCAGCAGGGGATGCTGTGACTCAGTTTCTACTAGATATAAGGAAGGTAGCAAAGAAAGTACTGAAAAATAAAATAGAATCCTCATGCTGTGGACAAGTCTCCACCCTGACTAATCCAGAGATTGTAAATTAGATGGGGCCACATAAAAAAGCACAAACAGGAAAAATATAGTAAGCTTTAGAAGTCAGCAGTTTTTTCTATAGCTTATAAAGTAAGAAGAGATAGGTAAACTTTCAACATGGTGTATCAACGTGGTATGAATGATAAGTGAGAAGTGTGAGGTGACAGGAACACATCCTTCAAGGGCATACTGGAATCTCAGAGGGAAGATGGCTAGAGAAATGTACAATTTCTACATGTATCAAAAGAATTTAATTTTAATTTTTAAATTTAATTTTTAAGTTTAAAATGAAGGAAAAAGAGAGGAAGAGAAAGGAGAAGACAGAGTGGGAGGAAGGGAAGAAAGAGGTGGGAAAAAAAGGAAGAAAGACCAATGGATGGAAAGTAACAGAGAGGCAGATGGACAAGAAAAAAGAAAGAGGGAAAAGACTTTTCTAAAACTCACAGTTCTCAACCTTTCAAACCTGCATATCATTATAAGGTGGTTGAGTGTATCAGTAGTTGCTGGGAAATGAGTGGAGAGCCAAAGTCATAGATCCTCATATCACACGGAGTAGGGGTGAGCTGGCTTTCTGGAGAGCTGTGGCTGGGCCTTTTCTTAATTTAATTTAATTCCATAAAGAAGGGGCATTTCTAAGCAGTTTCTGGCTCCTGGAAGAGGCTTTCAGTCTGTGACCCAGATGTCACCACAAGCCTTTCAGGGCCTAAGATCTAGATGATGTCTTTGCTGAATCTGGAGTTTTAACTGCCTGTGGGGGTCCACTGCCAAATTTCTACTAGTTCTTGGAGGCTCGCCTTCCCATGAGCCCTCTGCTCTTGGCTCCACATGGTTGCCGTGGCCCTTACCATTTTGATTGAAACATGAAACTCAGCCCTTTCAACCATTTTCAAGCACAAATATACACAGGACCACAAAGGTTTATGAGCATGCACTTATGACTTTGCTGAAGAACTGGGACTCAAGTCAGTACATACCAGATAACATTTAAGAAATCCATTTTATAGAGAGAGATTCCAGTCTCATGGATTGGAAGACTCAATAATCTTAAGATGCCAATACTCCCTAAATTGATCTATGGATTCAACACACTTCCAGTCAGAATATTTGGAGACTGTTTTGTAGAAACTGACAATCTCATTCTAACATGCACCGTAAATGCAAAAGACTTAGAGTAGGCAAGACAATTTGAAGAGGAAGTACCAATCTTGAGGACTTACACTGTCTTAGTTGAAGACATTAAAAATATGCAGTAATTAAGACAATGTGATATTAATTAGTATATCAATAAACATGTGGATCAGTAGAACAGAACAGAGAGTTTATAGATAGACTCACATGTGTATGGCCAAATGATTTTGACAAAAGTACAAAGACAATGCAGATTTTGACAAAAGTACAAAGACAATGCAGTGGAAAGAGGACTGTTTTTCAACAAATTGTGATGGAATGATTATTGTCTATATGCAAAGATAGTTTTTGCTCCATACTTTTTCATGTGCAAAGAATGAACTAAACATGATAGCTCTAAATAGAAAATGTGGGAATATAAAACTTCTAGAAGAAAAAGAATAACTTTGTGACTTAGGCAAAGTTTTTTTTAACTTGTTTGTTTTTTTAACCGTGACACCAAAAGCATAATCCTTATAAGAAAAAAAATGGTACTTCATTAACATTAATAATTTCTCCAGCTAATAAAATGAAAAGTTAAGTCATGGACTGGAAGGGAATATTTACATAACATGTATCTAGACTTGTATCTAAATATATAAATAACTCTTAAAATCCAATAATACAATAAGAAAATTGTGAAAAGGATTTTAAAGGACACTTTGTCAAGAAAGATATTGTAAATGAACACATGGAAAGATGCTCAACATCATTTGTCATTAGGGAAATACAAATTAAAATCACAATAAGATGCTACTTTACAATTAAAAATGTTTAAAATGAAAAAGACTGACAGCACCCAGTGTTGGTGAGGGGTGTGGAGGAATTGAAATTCTCATGGACACTTGGGACCACTGCTCTGGAAAATAGCTTATATCATATTTGATATAAGCATTGATGAAGCACTTCTCAAAAATGAAAAGAAAGTAAGTTTTGATACATCCTAAAGCATGAATGAATCTCAGTTACACTGGGTTAAAAAAAGTCAGAAAAGGAACACATTCTATATAATTATATGTATATCTATGGTTGGGCAGGGGGGTTAGGGATCGTGGTGATGGTTTTAGCATATCAATTGTATGCCCTAAGTATATACTGCTTAATTCAGGTAAATTATACGTCAGCAAAACTTTTGTTAAAAATCCATTCTAGATAGCCTGTTCTACCATTCCTATTTTTTGCTTCTCCACCCTTGGGGAGTTCTCTTAGTCCTTTCCTCTGATTATTCTCTCTTCCCTGCAGGGTTCTCCTCACCCCCCATCTCTTACTTCAACAACAAAACTCCTCTCTTGGTCTTATGTTGAGCAATTCTGCTCTTAGTCCTGAATTCCGAACTTGTGACTCCTGCTCAGATTTGGACCCCTGGCCCTTACCATCCATCTTGTGGTTCAGACAAGGAGTCCTGGAGTCAAAGCACTTGGATTCAAAAACTCTGCTCTCTCGCTCCTTAGCTGGGAGCTTCAGGAAGTTGCCTACCGTTTCTGTGCTTAAGTTGCCTTAACTATAAAATGATGGTGAAATTAATAGAACTCATGTTATATAATTTGCTGTGAAGGTCAAACAAAGTAACAAATAGAGAATACCTAGAATAATACCTGGTATGTGGTAAACATTTCATACATGTTATCTATTATTTTTACTTCTAGGACTTAAAAACATTTCTCTAAGCTTAGACAGTTCCTTCCTAGGGAAGAATTATGACAATGGAGCACTTAAGAAAGTTATGGCTTATCAACTCAGCAGAATATTACACATACCTTCAAAAAGACCCTTCCTGGGCTGGGGCTGTAGCTCAGCAGCAGAGCTCTTGCCTAGCATGTGTGAGGCACTGGGTTCTATCCTCAGCACCACATAAAAATAAACAAATAAAATAAAGGCATTGTGTCCATCTACAACTACAAATTTTTTTTTTTTAAGAAAAGATTATTTTGGGGAAATGCTTTATTATGTTTTAGATGTGGTGTCCCCAAAAGGCTGGTATATGAGACAACGAAAGAATGCTCTGAGGTGAATGATTGGATTATGAGAATTAAACTAATCAGTGGATTAGTCCACTGATAGGAATTAACTGGGTGGTAACTGTAGGCAAGTAGGGCGTGGTTGAAGGAGGTGGGTCACTGGGGGTGTGCTGCGGGGGTTTATGTTTCATTCCTGGTGAGTAAAGTTCTAGTTCTGCTTCCTGACTGCCATGTCCTGATGGCTTTCCTCCTTCATTCCCTTCCCCTCTGATGTGTTGTCTCATTTGGGCCCAGAGTCAGCTGTCTAAAGACCTCTGAAACCATGAGCACCAAATAAACTTTTCCTCTTCTAAAGTTGATCTTTTCAGGTCTTATTGGTCACAGCAGCAACAACAAAAACAACAAAAAACCCAGCACTTTGGGAGGCTGAGGCAGGAGGATCGCGAGTTCAAAGCCAGCCTCAGCAATGGCGAGGCACTTAGCAACTCAGTGAGACCCTGTCTCTAATAAAATACAAAAAAGGGCTGGGGATGTGACCCAGTGGACGAGTGCCCCTGAGTTCAATCCCTGGTACCAAAACAAAACAAAACAAAACAAAACAAAAAAAAAAACAAAAAACAAACACCCTCCCCCACAAACTGACTAAAACATGATTGTTGAGTGGAAATAAAGCAGGCTGCATAACCATACATACAGTATCATCAAAAAGCTCAAACTGTATAGCAGCACAATTCACAATAGCTAGGTTGTGGAACCAACCTAGATGTCCCTCAGTAGATGAGTGGATAAAGAAAATGTGGTATATACACACAATGGAATTTTACTCAGCAATAAAAGAGAATAAAATAATGGCATTCGCAGGTAAATGGATGGAATGGAGAATATAATGCTAAGTGAAGTTAGTCAATCTCAAAAATCCAAATACCAAATGTTTTCTCTGATATAAGGAGGCAGATTCACAGTGGTGTTGGGTGTCGGGGTGCATAGGAGGATTAGAGGAACACTAGAATGGTCAAAGAGGAGGGTGGGGAAGAGAGAGAGCAAGGGGGGAATGGAAGTGAAAAAAAAAGAGAAAAGGTGGTATAATAAGATGGATATCATTATCCTAAATGCATGATTGAAAACTTGAATAGTACGAATATACTTTGTATACAAACAGTGTTACGTAAAAAGAGGCTCTATATGTGTATTATGAATTGTAATGCATACTACTATTACAAATACAACAACGTTGAATGAAAAAAAAAAAAAAAGCTCAAACTGGGGTTGGGGTTTCGGCTCAGCAGTAGGGGGCTCACCTAGCACGTGTGAGACACTGGGTTCAATCCTCAGCACCACATAAAAATAAATAAAGTCATTGTGTCCATTTATAATAAAAAAATTTTTAGAAAATGCTCAAATAAAACTTATGCACAGAGTAAAGACTGAAAGAATTACATGGAGTGTTAATGGTGTTATCTTCCATAAATGAAAAAAAATTCTTTTCTTACAAAGAATCCTCTAATTTCTAGTGAATACCTCTGCAGGGGGGCTGTGTACACTGTAAACGTTCATTAGTTAAACACTTATCAAGCCCATAGTAGCAGAAAACAGCCAGTGCAATCTAGGGAGGAGGAGTATGTTTGATAGGGAGTGGGGAGAATAGAAGAAAAGATGTGTGGGAGGGGAAGAGGGTGCTGCTGGGAAGGTGGGAAGTGCCAAGGAACGTCTTGCTTTACCTTTGCACTGGAGCCTCCATTCCAGGCCCCAGCCCCACTAGGCACTTCCAGGCAGCATGTTGCTGAAAATCACTCTGGAGCCACCTCACCAGGAGACCCTCTAAGCTGAGGCCCAATTGTGCCCATGGTGTCTGCTTGTGACACTCTTCACTCTCTCCAGGCCTGTGCCTATGGGAAAGAATATTGTTCGTTTGTGATGATAATTGCAAAGACCACGATTAAAGTATTAATCAGCAGCACAAATCATTTCCTGATCTTCTATCCCAAACAGAAATTTACTGACAAAATTCTGACCCAAGTTTATGCTTCGTTTGTACCTATTTAGTTGCAGGAAGAAAACAACCTTTCTCTTTTTTTCTTTCCTGATCTTCTTGTACTCTGTGATGTCCATGGTGAGTCACTTATTTTCCTTATCACAGGCTGCTCACAAGATGAGGCAACTCAAGGGGTTATCTTGGTTCTTGGGCTCTTGCTCCTGGGCAGTTGGCCCTTTGTTGTCTGGAAGGGCTGATGATTTTAGGTGGATGTCTTTCTTAGTCATACTGATTAGACTTCTAGCTCAGTGGATGAAGCACATAACCACATTGACAAGAGTTCTGCTAGGGAATCTGCACATCAAACTTCTGTCTACCAACTTCAAATGCCCCTTGAAGTCTAGGAAACTGAAGACAGCCATAATGCCAGTGGACACTCTTCCACTATTTCTCAAGAAGTTAAGAACATGGAGCTGGGTGTGGTGACACACACCTGTAATCCCAACTAATCAGGAGGCTGAAGCAGGAGGATCAATAGTTCAAGGCCAGCCTCTGCAAGTAATGAGACCCTCAGCTGTGGTATTTGAGATGTGGGTCTCACTCTTGAAGGGAGACAACTGATAATAAACACACCACAGCATTTTCATGGAGCAGCCTGGCTAGAAACCATGCAAAGACAGCCGACCACAGCCTGCAGGGTCTGCAGCTGCCCTATCTTGTCTGCCCATGGACAGCTCAGGCCCAGTTGGAGGAAGAGTGTGTTCCTGCTCACCACACTGCCACCCAGCCAAAAGGAGTCATTACTCAGGGCAACCTGGGGCTATATTCAAGAACAATTATGTTTATTAAAGCATGCAAACTCATCGTTGAATTGGAAAATACACAAAGAAGAAATTGCAAAACTATTAATATTTTGGAGTGCTTTTCAAAATATTCTACTATCCTTTTTTACATAGCTGAACATAAATAATGTAGAAGATTTTTTTTGTGTTCTGTTTTTATTACTTTACATAACATGAATATTTTCTATAGCATTGAGAATACTTAAAATCAGTTTTAATGGCTGCTTAATAGTCTCTCCTATGATGATTTCTTTAACTGTTCTTCAATGGTTGGACATTTTTCAATATTATGAATAATATAGCAATAAACACCTTTGATCATAAACCTTTTCCTATTTCAGGCTTTTTTTTTTTTGTATTGGGATTGAACTCAGGGGCACTTGACCACTGGGCCACATCCCCATCCCTTTTTTGTATTTTATTAGAGACAGGGTCTCACTGAGTTGCTAAGTGCCTTGCCATTGCTGAGGCTGGCTTTGAACTTGTGATCCTCCTGCCTCAGCCTCCCAAGTGCTGGGATTACAGGTGTGCACCATGTGCCCGGCTCAGGCTATTTCTTCAGTAGAGAGGACTTTATGGGAATAGATAAAGCACCCCGTGCCAGGTACTTTATGTACATTTTATAATGGAATTTTTATAACAATCCTGCCAGATTTGTATCGTTATTTGTATTTTACAGATAAAAGAAGGGTCAGAGGGTTACATAGCTAGTAAGTGGCAAAATTGGGTTTCAGTGACAGTTAATTTAAATCTACAATATATTTGTGATGGTTAATTTTATGTGTCAACTTGGCTGAGCCACAGTGCTCAGACTTTTGGCCATACATTTTTATCCATGCTTCTGTGAGGGTGTTTTTAAATGAAATTTGTATTTGAACCAGTGGACTTTGAATAAAGCATACTACCTTCCATAATATGAGTGGGCCTCATCTGATCAGTTGAAGCCTGAATAGGGGGAGAGGGGAGATGGACATCCTCTAAGCAAAAGGGAATTCTGTAGTTCAAGTCCAAGTCCAAGTGATATTGGACTTGAACTATACTACAAGCTATAGCCAGACAACACATTCATAGTTTGGACTTGACAGCTTCCATAGTCAGGTGAGCCAATTTCTTAAAATAAATCTATGTATACACTTTTCATTTACTCTGTTTTTTTTTTTTTTTTCTTTCCCCTGGAGAACTCTGAGTAATATGACATTCTCTGGCTCAAAAGTTTTTAAGGTTTTTTTTTTTTTTTTTTTTAATATTTATTTATTTACTTTAGTTGTACACAATGCAATGCATTTATGTTTACATGGTGCTGAGGATCGAACCCGGGCCGCGCACGTGCGAGGCTAGCGCTCTGCTGCTGAGCCACAACCCCAGCCCCAGTTTTTAAGTTTTTTTTTTTTTTTTTTTTTTGGTACCGGGGATTGAACTCAGGGGCACTCGACCACTGGGCCACATCCCCAGCCCTTTTTTGTATTTTATTAGAGACAGGGTCTCACTGAGTTACTAAGTGCCTCGCCATTGCTGAGGCTGGCTTTGAACTCGCGATCCTCCTGCCTCAGCCTCCCAAAGTGCTGGGATTACAGGCGTGCGCCACCACGCCCAGCTAGTCTTTTTTTAAGGTTTTTGATAGGTATTTTTAAATTGCTTCTCAAAAGGTTTAACAGTGACTATTACCATCAGTGAAGACATAGATGAGCACTCACAGAGGAGAAATGGAGAGTGCAAGTGTTTGTCATCCCCTGTATTCATCTTTGAAAATCCCACTTATGTACCATGTGGAAAAGAACATTTCAGTGTTGCTTAGATTCACATTTCTTTTTCTAACTAAAGAACTCAAATGTTTCTCTATTTTTTAACAGATAAATATTCATACACCCACCCCATACACCATTTTTCTTTTTTAAGAATTGAAATTTTTTACATTTAGGTTTCTAGATTTATTTTGAAGGGTGGTGCATGTCGAGGACCTGAATTGATTTTTTCCATGGTGGCTATTATGCTGGCCAAATGGCTTTTATTGTTGGTTCCAGTGAGCTTTGGTTTTCTCATCTACAGAACAAGAGGGCTGGACTAGAAGTGGTTCTCAACCCTTATTGCGCCTTAGAATCACCTGGAGACACCTTTTAAAAACCAGAGTTGCTTGGGCTTCACTCCAGAGTTTTTGTTTCAGTTGATCTTGGGTGGGAACTACTCCCCCTCCCCTCTTTTCTGAGCTTTTAAAATTTAATATGAAGCCAGGTTTGAGAAATCCTGAATTACATGAGTGCTGAGGTCATTACACCTCTAAAATCCACACTGGAGGAAAGCCATCTGTGACATCTTTGAGCCCATTGCTCTCTAGACAACAACCTCTGATCCGCTGGTAGTGTTGGGAAATGTGGGGAAAGAAGAAGAGTCTGTTTCCCTCTTTCCAAGTTTTTGTTCAGACCTTCTGGAGCTTCCTGATCCATGAGGACACTGGCTCGAATCACAGAGAACAGCTCTGCTTTCCTGCTAGGACTTCCAGGTTACAGAGCTCATTGATTCCTCAGACTTGGATTTCTGCAAAAACTTTGCCAAAAAGATATGAGTAGCAGCACAAAGCAGTGTTATGTTTCCTTCAAGAAAATCAGGCTCTAGTTATGTTGCTGGCTGTTTTCTGGCCCACTGCCTTTCCTTAACCACCTTTACAATCCGTGGCTGGTCCACTCCCCAGCATTTCTGGCAGCTCTTACTCTTCACTCATTTCAACTGGGATCTGTGCTGCTTGGGAGGAGATTCTGCAGACTGGCTGCACATTAGATCCCTCCCAAAGACCTTTGAAAAAGTGCTATTGCTTGGATTCTCCCTCCCAGCAATTCTGAATTAGTCTGAGGTAGGGTAAAAGCATCAGTACTTTTCTAATATTCCCCAGGTGATCCTAATGTGTAGCCAAATTTGAGATCCACTGCCCTGGAAGATGATGGTACAGATTGAAGTTGCATTCAGAGAGAGAAACAGCATTAAAAATTACAGACAAATTAGTGATTTTTTAAAAAAATAATCAAGGGTAAAGTAAAAAAAGGGGGTGGTGGTGGAAAAATTATATTCAAGAGCCAGAACAATTTTAATGTAGACTTAAGTGGGAAGCATACTGGGGCTTGAGATTCATGACAGCCAGGCAGAAACTGATAGAATGGGAAACGCTGGATTAGTTCAAGCGGCATCCAAGTGGACCAACTGGCTTGGAAAACTTGGAGGGAAGTTGGGCCAGCCTTGGCATTTGGGAGAATGAACCCAGCAGGGAGGATGTGTCAGGTGGGCAGTGGTTTACTGATTCTGGGCAGGTATACTCAAGACAATGGCACAGGAAGATGAGGATATAGCCTCAGAAACTGAGTCAGAGGAGAGATCATGACCTGGTACCATCTGCAGGGGAGGAGTGGGGCTGAGAACAGGGGCTGGTCCAAGAGCATTCTGGGGAACTTCTCCTTCTTGGGTTCCTCTTACTGAAAAGTGAGTTCCATAAGATCAGACGCATACCATTTTGCTATTAAGCTTTGTATCTCCAGTATATGCTACAGTATAATAGTAGGTTCTCAAATATTTTATAATTGTTGGTATCTGTTTGTAGCATGGTCTGTAACTGCAAGTGGCAGGGCGTGGGCTCTTGTTGATAAGAGGCAGATGCTAACATCCTCTGCACACTGGGATATGGGGTGTGTGGGGTAGATCTGGGCAGACAGGTAGGGCCTGTTGGTTTCTATACTGAAAGAAGGGTCTCGAAATGGGGAGTGGAAGGACTATCTCTCTATTACTTCTAATCCTTGGGGCCTATAGACTGCCCCCAATCTCTCTCAATCCTTTCAACACCCAGCATCTGTTTGTGGGGTGAGGACCTGAAGGTGGTTTTAGAAAGGGAAATGCCTGGGGTTCCCTGTCTTGAATTTCAAAAAAAGAAGTCAGCAAGACTTAAAAGGGGCAGATTTTTTCCTTCAAATACATTTTACAGGCTTTCCCAGTGCTTTTGTAACAGTTTGCATCTTAGCCAAAGATGCTTCACTTCAAAGACTGCGTTTCTAACTTGGAAGAGGATTTCTTCAACTTTAGAGAAGCTGGAATGAGCTATTGCCAAGGCAACCAATAGAATCCATCATTTTTAGCCTCATCCACTTTAAGCATGCCCAAGTCAATTGGTGGGGTCAGAGGGAGGAGGGCCTAAGCCTTCCTAAGGAGCTAATCTCTGCTTCCATCTGCCACTTTCCTTCCGTTCTTCAGGTAAATGCAATTTGTCACGTCTGACAGCTGGCCCTGCATTTCTTCTTTCGTCCTGTGATCTGAGACTGCTCCCTTATTCACTACACTTACTGAGTCAGAGAAATGGAGTTTTTAAAAAAGGCTTTCAGGGAAGTTCAGAGAAATCAATCTTTTCCATCAGCTCTTCCCAGATAATGGCAATGGCCTCCTAACTGGCCTCATGGCTTCCATTCTTACTCACTTGCAAGCCAGGCTCTTCACAGCTCAGAGTGATCTTTTTAAAACTATAATCACATCACGCCGCTCCCCTGCTTAATTTCCTTTAGTACTCCCCCTGTCCCATCTTATCAGGATAAAATCCTTAAGAGGGAGGCTCAGGAGCCCCTGTGACCTCAGGTGTAGCTGGACCCCCAGCTCCACTCTCAGTGCTCACCCCCACCCCACCCAGTCTACTTACTATGCTCTTTTCTGTCATTTGAATCCCTGGTTAGACTATGTCATGTGATCCTTATCAGATCCATGGATCTCAGTTCTGGAGATGCTGTCAGGAGCTCATACTTAACAGATATTTCATGGAAAAATCCAAAGCTAACAAATATACTTAAGTCTCTAAGATGGAACTAAAACCTGGCCTCATGTTAGATCATCTGGTACTGAGAAAGATGGGAAAAGAGGAAAGTGTGGAAACCAGTGGCACAAAAGATAAGAGGGGAGTTACTGAAATAATACTGCTGTGAGATTTATTCATTATATATGAAATGCTATAATATTTGTTCTAGGTAGGCTGTAATAAGTTAAGGGCCATTCCTAAGGCAATAACTTATATGCACAATAAGGAAATATAGGTGAAAAACCAGCAGATGAAATAATATGACATACTTAAGAATGCTACTTAATTAACAATTTTAAAAAAATGATCAGGAAAAAGAAATAAAGACCACATAGGAAATGTGGAAACAAAAAGCAAGATGTTAGGTATGTGAGGGTTCTTCAGAGAAAAACAGAAGCAGAGGGAGATGGATGATAGATAGATAGATAGGAAGATAGACAGACAAAGAAGGAGTAACTTATGGCAATTGACTCACTCAATTATAGAGGTTGAGAAGGCCCCTAGCATGCCATCCACAAGACACAGAGCCAGGAAAGCTGGTTGTATGATTCATTCTGGGTCTGAAGGCCTGAGAACCAGTGAGTGAAGAAGGTAGGGACACTGGGTCAAATCCCAGAGTCTGAAGACCCCAGAACCAGGAACTCGGAATCTGAAGGCTGAAGAAAATGGATGTCCCAACTGGAGAAAGCAAATTTGCCCTTCTTCCTCTTATGCTTTGGATCCACCATGGATTGGATAATGCCTGACCACATTGGTGAGAGTGATCTTTACTCAGTCTGCTAATTAAAATGCCAGTCTCTTCTGAAACACCCTCACAGACACTCCCCAAAATAATGCTTTGTCAGCTATTTGGGCATTCCTTAACCTAGTCAAGTTGACCCATAAAGGTAGGTACAAATAATCATATCAGTGATGACAATAATTGTTGTATTTGTTTCCTAGGACTGACCTAACAAATGGCCACAAACTAGGTGGCTTAAAAGAACAGAACATATTCACTCCCGGTTCAGTCAGCCAGAAGTACAGAATCAAGGCGTCAGGCAGCATTGATTCCTTTTAGGGGCTCTGAGGACAATCAGTTCCCTCTGCTCTCCTAGCTTCTGGCAGCAATCGGCTTTCCTTGGCTTGTTACGTGTCATTTCAATCTCTGCCTTTGTTTTTCCGGAGCCTTCTTCTCTTTGTATGTCAACTCTTCTCCTTCCCTTCCCCTCCTCTTTCTCCTACTCCTCCTTCTACTTTTGGAACTGGGGATTGAACTCAAGGGTGCTCTACCACTGAACTACATCCCCAGCCAATTTTATTTTTAATTTGAGAAAGGGTTTTGCTAAGTTGCTCAGGCTGGCCTTGAATTTGCAATTCTCCTACCTCAGCCTCCCATGTCACCCACCATACCTGGCTGTCAGCTCCTTATAAGGACATCAGTCATTGCACTTATGTCCATCCTAATCTAGCTTGCTCTCATCTTAACTAATTACCATGTGCAAAGACCCTCTTTCCAAACAAGATCTCATTTGAGATTCTGGAAGAACATGAATTTTAGGGAATACCATTCAACCCACTACAAATATTGGTGGACTTAACACCACTTAAAAGGCAGGGATCTGTCTGGGATCCTCACCAATAAATAAAAATAAATGAATAAAATAAAAGTATTGTATTCATCTACAACTAAAAATATTTTTTAAAAGGGCAGAGATTATCAAGATTTTTTTAAATTAAGATAACTATAAGTTGTTTATAAGATATGTACATTAAACATAAAGACACAGATAAGTTAAAAGTAAAAGAATGCAAAGAAATTGGTGAGACTATAACAATATAAAAAAGTGGATTTCAAGATAAGGAATGTGACTATGTTAGGGGACAGACAGATGTGGATGGTGGGAACATGAGGTTAAGGGAATAATGCTATAAAATGGGCCCATTGTGCTGGCCCCCATATGTTGCCTTTTTTTGTTGTTGTTGTTCCAGCGATTGAACCCAGAAGCACTTAACCACTGAGCCACATCCCCAGCCACTTTTTGTATTTTATTTAGAGACAGGGTTTCACTGAGTTGCTTATAGCTTCACTAAGTTGCTGAGGCTGGCTTTGAACTTGTGATCCTCCTGCCTCAGCCTCCTGAGCCACTGGGATTACAGGTGTGCCCCACCAGGCCTGGCCCATATGCTGTCTTTTCCAAGAAGCAATTTACCTGCAGCAGTGTCTGGCCTCAGTGGACAGTCTAGGTCATATTCCCTAGCAAACTGCCTATTATCTGCAGGAGAAATGCAGGCTCAAAATAATGTTGATAAGAAAAAGGGGAAGACTTTTGTGACTATATCCTGAAACTCAGGGAGATAAGGATAATTCCTCTTAACAATAAAACTGTAGGAATGTATGATTAAGAATCCAGTTAGAACCAGTCATCATGGGCCAAGGTGACCTAGAGTTACTGGGACAGTGGGTTCTTGAAAGTCTGATGTCATCCTGCTGTCAGTCAAGAGTCAAGAGGTTGACCCAAGTGGAACTCTCTGAAAACTTTCCTGGGACCTCCCAATAAAACTGGAGTGCAGTAGAGGCATGCTGTCCCTCTCATAACTGAGTGGACCCACAGTCTCCCTGGAGAGTGTCCCCTTTCCCTTTTCCTATTCCTTTTATAAACTCATGCCTGTTGTTCTGAGAGATGTGTCTGAAATCTTTCTGACTTGATTGCAAGAATTGGGGTTTGGAGGGGGTCTTCATACTGACTCAGTTTTCCAGAAGGCCCCAGCTCTGTAACAACTAGAACTAATGATATTCCATAATGATAAGACTCAACTCATCAAAAAGACAAAAAAACACTCAAAGTGTATGTGCCTAATAACGAAGAATAACAAAGCTCCAAATGTGCAAAATAAAAACAGATGGAACTGGGGGAAAAAACAGGCAAGTCTATAATTATGATTGGAAATTTCAATATTTTTCTTTTAGCAAATTATAAAAGAAATAGGCAAAAAATCAGCAATTATATGGAAGGTTTGAGCAACAGTATCAATCAACTTGCCCTGATTATTTTTTATAAAACTTACACTCAACAGCTGAAAAATACAAATTCTTTTTAAGTGCACATGAGACATTCATTAAAATATACTTGGGCCATAAAACAAACATTGTTATTTTTTATATGAAGTTTTTGATGATTAACATTTGATAGTTTTTCATATACCTTTGGCTGAATTTCTAATGAATTATGTTTTTGTGTTCCCAGGCTTCTATTGATTCAAATTGCATTAGCCATTGATTTTGAGCTCACCCCTTAGTGTATCTGTACCTCAACTCTCCTTTCTATACAAGATTTGATAATTCATTCAATCACTTTTGCACCTACCAAATATTCATTGAGTGCCAATGTTTGCCAGGCACTGTTCTAATGCTGAAAATACAACAGTGAGCAAAATGTAAAAATTCTTTTTCTCATGGAGCTAACCTGCTGATGGGAAAAGTAACCTGCCCTCCTCACAAGAGTATACAATATGCATGAAAGCACTTTTACATTATAGAGTAAAACCTGAGTGTGGTTAGGAAGACACTAAAATATCCCCTATACCTCCATATGGCAACCCCTAAGACCTGGCCCCAGACCTTATGTTTCTGATTTATTTGCCCAAAGCATTATATCTAAGAAGAAAAACAAGCAAAATTCATTGTAATTCCCCATTTGTCAAATGAGATTCTGAATGAACTAGGTACTGGTCAACTTTTTTTCCATATATATATGACAATGGAGTGTATTTTAACATTTATACATACATGGAGTGCAACCCATTCCAATCAGGATCCCATTCTTGTGGTTATATGCAATGTGAAATTACACTGGTCATGTATTCATTTACCAGCAAAGGAAAGTTATGTCCAATTCATTCTACTGTCTTTCCTATTCCATCCTCCTCCCCCTTCATTCCCCTTTGTCTAAGCCAATGAACTTCTATTTCTCCCTCCCTACCCTTCCTTGTTGCGGGTTAGCATCCACATATCAGAGAGGACATTCAGCCTTTGGTTTTTTTGGGATTGGCTTATTTCACTTAGCATGATAATTTCCAGTTCCATCCATTTACCGGCAAACGCCATAATTTCATTCTTCTTTATGGCTGAGTCCATTGTGCATACATACCACATATTCTTTATCCATTCATCTGTTGAAGGGCACCTAGGTTGGCTATTGTGAATTGAGCTGCTATAAATGTTGATGTGGCTGTGTCACTTCTATGCTGATATTAAGTTTTTTGAGTATATGCTGAGGAGTGGGGTAACTAGGTCAAATGGTGATTCCATTCCAAATTTTCTGAGGAATTTCCATACTGCCTTCCAGAGTGGTTGCACCAATTTGCAGTCCCACCAGCAATGTATGAGTTTACCCTTCCCCCCACATCCTTGCCAACATTTATTTTTGCTTTTATTCTTAATAATTGCCATTCTGACTGGAGTGGGATGGAATCTCAGTGTAGTTTTAATTTGCATTTCTCTAATTGCTAGAGGTGTTGAACAATTATTTCATATATTTGTTGACCATTTGTACTTCATCTTCTATGAAGTGCCTGTTCAGTTCCTTTGCCCATTGCCCATTTATTGATTGGGTTATTTTATTTTATTTTTTGGTGATAAGTTTTTTGTGTTCTTTATATATCCTGGAGATTAATGCTCTATCTGATGTGCAGGTGGCAATGATTTTCTGTAGACTCTCTCTTCACATTCTTGATTGTTTCCTTTGCTGTGAAGAAGCTTTTTAGTTTGATACCATCCCATTTATTGATACTTGATTTTACTTCTTGCCCTTTAGGAGTCCTGTTGAGGCATTCAGTTCCTAAGCTGACATGATGGAGATTTGGGCCTACATTTTCTTTAATAGGCCCAAGGTCTCTGGTCTAATGCCTAGCTCCTTGATCCATGTTAAATTGATTTTTGTGAAGGGTGAGAGATAGGGATTCAATTTCAAATGAAAACTACAGATCACTAAAAAAAAAAAAAAAAAAAAAGAAAGAAAGAAAGAAAAAAAAAAAAAAGAAATTGAAAAAGACCTTAGAAAATGGAAAGATCTCCCATGTTCTTAGATAGGAAGAATTGATATTGTCAAAATGGCCATACTACCAAAAGCACTATACAGATTTAATGCAATTCTTACTAAAATTCCAATGACATTCTTCATAGAAATAGAAAAAGTAGTCATGAAATTCATTTGGAAAAACAAGAGATCCAGAATAGCCAGAACAATCCTTAGCAAGAAAAATGAAGCAGGAGGCATCACAATACCAGACCTTAAATCATACTACAGTTTTCTGTATTTTTCTATAGCTACCTATAGTATCCTAGAGTTATACCCAGCCAGTCCATTCAAACTGGGATGGACGGATTAGGTTACAGCTCTTATAATCTAATCATTTCATCTTTGAATATTCCTACATCAACACAGGAGCTTTTTAGGGTCACTGTACATCCAAACCATAACACATGGGAAATTGCCAGTGAGGACCAAGCTGAAAATAGAGACACCACAAAGGTCCTGAGCTGGGTACTGATTGGAGAGCAGAAGAGAAGACAGGAATCTTTATCCTCAAAACCTCACAATGCCACTGGAGTCTCCAATTAGATCCCAATCTTGCTTAAGGCAAGGAACAAGATAGTCAGGTGGTTCCCTATATTCTAGCACCAACCTCAGTGCAATATTTAAGGCATCATTTAATAACTTCCATTCCATGTATTCAGATTTAGAAGAAATCTCCATGGGGTATTTATGTGAGGGGATCTTTGCAGAGAAGGCCAGACTGACCTGGACTCAAGAGTACTGGGAATTGGGAGGATGAAGCCAACCTGAGAGAGACTGATGGAAAGACTTAGCAGATATGAATAGTGGGGGGGGGGGGGGGGGAGTGTGTGGGTGGCGCAATACCGTGCAGTATGCAGACAGTCTCTAAATCTCAGGAGATTTTCTGAGTAGGCAGGATGAGGACAGGCTGAATGTTATGAACGGTGGAAAGCCTCATGGCAGGGTGTCTGAGAGCAGGTTTGGGATCAGTGAAAAATAAGTAGAGCAGATTAAGAGAAAAATTGTGGCATATATTTTTATTATACAGCATTCCTGGCCTGGGCCCACTCTTGTCAGCCTTGGTGAAATTTCCTGAATCAGAGCGTTCAGCCTCCTCCTCTGCACAGTCTGAGGTTTGTGTAGAGACGTCCTCATTTTACACAAGGATAACAAAATCTTCGAGGAGCTTGGTTTTGCACCCTCAGCTTGTGCATTTTTTCTAGTGTAATTAGCTAACTCCGCCTAGTATAAGAGCAACCAATCATAGTAAACTCAAGCTTCTTCAAATGGGGCTCGGCATGAAATTCCTGGGCCTCTGGTTACAGCAACAGGGCTTGTGTTAGGATGTGTCAGTATAGACTGTGCATGAAGCATCTGAATTTATCAGGGCTCCCAAATAGTTCTGCAGTACCCAAGTTTCAGTAAGTAGAAAATAATGGCAGGATCCACCTAAAAACACTGATTACAGTAGGAGCTTTAATGGTGTGGGGCCTCTGCTCTGCCTTTAATTTCCCAATAGCAACTGTGGATTTGGGGTGGGCCTGGGCAGGGATGAGCCTTAATTGACCCAAGACTATTGGTGTAATCTCATCTGTTTTGCTACATAGATTAGCTCATGAGTGAGCAGGAGATTCTAACAAAATAAAAGTCCAGGACTTTGGTTTAGTGGTTGGGGAATACAAAACTTTCTTCTTGATTTTTTTTTTTTTTTTTTTTTTTTTTTTTTTTTTTTGGTGTGTGTGTGTTTGTGTGTGGATTCTGTGCTGGACACTGCTCCATCTTTTACTCTGATGAAGAGAGCCATCTAAAGGTGAGGCCAATGCTTGAACGGGGTAAAATTGAAAGACTAGAAAAAAAAAAAAAAAAATGGAAGGAGAATCTGATCAAATCACATCTAAAGTCTACCTTGCCTTTGGCATTTACAATTATATGAGTCCATACTTTTCCTCTAAGCTAATTTATCTTGACTTTCCCCCTTCCTTATCCCAGAAAGTTAATTTATCTTGAATTTTCCTTTGCTTGTCTTATAATAAGAAAATACAGTAGTAAAAGGAGTAAAATTTGAAGCCCCTTTTATTTTCTCTCTCAGCCTCACTGCTGATTCACATGTATTCTCCCTGTCAATTTCCTGTGCATTTATATTATTCTATATTATAAATTACATCCTCAGTGCACTTCAGAAATTATAGCACAGCCTCCTCCCTCCACAGATTTTTAGCTATTGCAAGGGTGTCATAACACTTACTTCCAATTACTTACTTCCAATTATTCCTATTTTCAATCCAGGATTTGTAATCTATTAAAGGTACAGTCCTGGGTTTACCCAAAGCTCCTGTGCAAAGAAATAAAATCTTGTAAAATTTCTTATGCAAAAGGGGTCGGGCTCTCATCAGACAGATTTTTTTTTTTTCTTTTTTTTTTTTTTTTTTAATCACTGAAATAAAACTGCACATCTGGACCAGATAATCTAACAAATTCTAGAACCAAGCTATCTGGAAAAATCCCTTCCTTGTTTAGGATCAAGCATTTGATGAGGAAATAAATTCCCAGCAGAGATGAAATTAGCCTTCGAGACCAGAATTTAAGTGTAAAGGGCAATATTAGAAGATTAGACATTTTTTCTTTCTTTCTTTTTTAATATATATTTTAGTTGTTAATGGACCTTTATTTTATTTATATGTGGTGCTGAGACTTGAACCCAGGGCCTCACACATGCTAGGCAAGTGCTCTACCACTAAGCCACAACCCCATCCCCAGAAGGTTAGACTTTTGAGGGTTTAATTCATAGAGGTTCCATTCACCATTGTAAAAACATGCAGACACTCAGAGAGGGAGAACTCAGATTTTTGTTGTTCTTATTTTAGTGAGAAAGTTGCTATTCAAAAGTTGCCAGGTGCACCTCTGTTTTAGTAGAGATAAGTCACCTTGGAAAGAAACATTTGAACAATTTCTTTAAATTATTCAGTTACAAATTACACTGGGTAAAGAGCAAAACCTTCTTTTTAACTTGATAAGTGTTGCCCCTGGAGGAATCTAGGATGTTTTGTTTAGATATAATCCACTATAATATAATAAGCACTTTTAGAATTCTTTTGTATATTCACAGACCTGTACCACCATCAGCACTATCTAATTACAGAATATTTTCAGTCCTCCACAAAGAACCCTCTACCCATTGTTCCCCTCACATGAGCACCAGCCAACCACCAGTCTGCTTTTCTGGACATTCCTTATAAATGGGATCCATAAAATGTATGTTCTTCCATTCTCTATCTTTTTTCACTTTTTAAATGTTTTCAAGACAAATTTATCATTCTGATCTTTTTAAAGTGCATAATTCAGTGGGATTAAGTGCGTTAATATTGTTTTGCATCCATCACCACTAACCATATCTAGAACTTTTTCACTACCCTTTAATGAAATTCTGTATCCTGGTAACAATGACTTTCCATTCTCCCTTCCTCTTAGCCCTGGCACCCACTTTTCTAGTTACTTCATTAAAGTGTTTTTATTTTTGTTGTTGTTATTGTTGTTTTGTTTGTTTTGTTTTTGGAACCAGGGATTGAACCCAGGGGTAGTTTACCACTGAGCCACATCCCCAGCCATTTTTATTTTTTTATTTTGAGACAGGGTCTTGCTAAGTTGCTTAGGGGCTCACTAAGGTGCTGAGGCTGACTTTGAACTTGCAGTCTTCCTCCCTTAGTCTCCTGAGCCTCTGGGCATACATGTGTGAGCCACCACTCTCAGTCTTTCATTTAAGTGAAATCATACACTGTTTGTCCTTTGTGGTTGGCTTATTTCATTTAAATGAACCTAATGTCTTCCAGTTTCATCCATGTTGCAGCACGTGTCAAAATTTCCCATTGGAGGCATATACCACATTTTGTTTATCCTTTCCTTTGTTGGTGAACATTTGGGCTGCTTCCACTTTTTGGCTGTTGTGAAGAGTGGCACTCTGTTAAGAACACTGGTATCTGTTGAGTCCCTGTTTGCAATTTTCTTGGGCCTATGTCTAGTGATAGTATTTCTGGGTCCTGTGGCACATTCTATACTTAAGTTTTTGAGGAACCATCAAACTTTTCCAAAGCTGCCTTTTTTCTCTCTTGATAATATCCTATGATGCACAAAAGCTTTTAAATTTTACTAAGTCTTATATGTCTATTATTTTTCTTATTGTCTGAGCCCTTGGTGTCATTTCCAAGAAATCATTGTCAGATACAATGTCATAATTTCTCTATGTTTTAGTTTAAGTGTTTTTATAATTTGAACCCTTAGGTCTCTTATCCACTTTCAGTCGATTTTTGCATATGATGGTAAGCAAGGATCCAA
The DNA here is from genome assembly GCA_025594165.1 of Tamias sibiricus. Lineage (NCBI taxonomy): Eukaryota > Metazoa > Chordata > Mammalia > Rodentia > Sciuridae > Tamias > Tamias sibiricus. Next base: position 104,065,487 of record CM046657.1, read on the forward strand.
CTCCATTCTTTTGCATGTGGATATTCAGTTTTCCCAGTACAATTTCTGGAAAAGATTGCCCTATCCCCATTGAATGGTCTTAGTGCTCTTGTTGAAAATGGTTTGACCATATATGTGAGTGTTTATTTCTGGTCTTTTGATTCTGTCCCACTGGTCTGTATAGCTGTCTTTATGCCAGTGCCACAGTGTTTGGATTATTACTGTAGCTTTGTAGCAAAATTTGAAATCAGGTATTTTGAATCATTCAATTTTATTCTTTTTGAAGATTGTTTTAGCTATTTAGGGATCTAGGAGGTTCCATATGAATTTTAAGAGAGTTTTCTATTACCACGAAAAATGTGTTGGGATTTTGAATTGTTGATTGCTTGGGTTATCTGTACAATGTTTAATAGAAGAAACAGGCATCCTTGTCTGATTCCTGACTTGAGAAGAAAAGCTTTCAGTCTCTTGCCACTGAATACAATGCTGTGTGTTAATTCTAATAAAACATAAATGTTGAAGGAGTTTCTATTCCTAGTTTTTGAGTGTTTTTTAAATCATGGAAGGATGTGGAACTGTGTCAAATGACTGAGATAATCATTTGGGGCTTTTCCCTTTGTTTTGTTAGTATTGCATCCATTCATTTTTGTTTGCTGAAATCATCCTTGCATTCCAGGAATAAATCCCACTTGTTCATGATGAGTAATCTTTTTTAAAAACAGAAGAATTTCAGTATTTTTTTAAAAAATTGTTGCATCCTTATTCATAAGGGATATCAGTCTGTACATTTTTGTCTGGCTCTTGTGGTCTCCTAGAGTGAATTGGGAAGAGTTCCCTCCTCTTTGTTTGTTTTTGAAAATCCTGTAAAGGACTGGTGTTAATTATTCTTTAAATGTTTTATAGAAATCAGCGGTGAAGCCATTTAGTCCAGGAATTTTCTTTGTTGCAAGATTTTAATTACAAATTCATTCTTAATAGTTATAGGTCTATTCAGATTTTTCTTATTTCTTCATAATTCAGTCTAGGTAGGTTTTGTATTTGTGGTAATTTTTCTGTTTCATCTAGGTTATTCAGTTTGTTGGTGTATAATTGTTCATAGTTTTCTCTTATAATCTTTCATTTCTGATTTGAGTAATTTGAGTCTTCCTTTTTTCTTAGTCAACATAAGTAAAGGTTTGTCAATTTTGTTAATCTCTTCAAAGAGAGTTAGGTCTGGAGGTTGAGGTACCACCTACAGAAGGAAAATTTATAGTAATAATGATGACCGCAGGGACCATTTATTGAGTCTTTTACCTGGAACTGTGTGTATACAACATGTGCATTAATTCATGTCATACTCAGGACACATTTGTGAGATGGATATTATAGCCCTCATTTTCTCACTGAGAAAACTATCCGAAATGGCCTGTGGTCTGCCCACAGTTACCCAGCCAGCAAGAGAGAGCAAGGACTTACAAACAGATTTTTCTGATTTCAAATTCCAGCCTCTTACAGGAGGAAGCTGCAACCAACAGGGTTTTCCTTTTGTCACAAGTGTGCTCAGGCCCAGCCTTGCATATCACTTAGGCATTATGTGCTGAAGTTCAAAGCAGGGGAAAAAAACTTGACCATCCCCTCAGTGTGGGAGATGTGTGGGATTTGGGGGCTGGTCATAGGAAAGATGTGACCACTTGGTGGCAGTAGCATGCACGGGCTTTATTTGGGCAGTGCTTTGACAGGTCTGCTGTGGAGGAAATCCCTCACAACAGGAAACTCTCTGGGAGAGGCAGCAGTGCAGGGGCCACCATCCAGAAGAGGAGGAAGGTACAGAAGGTCCCATGGGAGGGGCTTCCATGTCTAGGTGATGTGGAGGTGCAGCCTAGCAGAGTCTCTGGGTTAGAGAGCTCAGAAGGGCTGCTTGGGGTCTTCTTAGTAACAGGATATGTCTTATTTATGCTGGTAGATGCCAGTTGAAGCTTCCTGAGGTATGTGAAGCTGACAGACCCTAAATGGCTAGAAGGCTCTAAAATGGGCTGTGTTTAAAACAATTGACATGTAAAAATTTCAGTTTGGTTCCAGTGTACTTTCGAGCCTGTGTGAAGAAGTGTCTTTGGCTCATTTGTATTACACTCAGGGACCTTGAATCCCCAGGAGAGAATAAGGCCAACATAATAGGCTGCAGAAACCCATCCATGGTTGAATCAGCCCTGTCATCAAGGGGTCCTTAGGAAAGGAAATATGAATCCTTCAGAGACCACTAAAAATGCAGAAATTACACAATTCTGAATAAAAATGCCAAGAAATTTAAGCAATAACTTTTAGTCAGAGTGTTGCCAGTGAAAAGTAAACAGTGTCATTGATTAGGAGATTATTTTTCCTCTCTCCCAGTGTATTTACTTGATGGAACTGACTGGCTCTCTTTTTTCTTTTCTTTTCTTTTTTGAGGTGCCAAAGATTGAACCCAGGACATCATGCATGCTGGGCAAGCACTCTACCACTGAGATAAGCCCCAGCCTACAAATGGCCAACAGTTTATCTCTGCATGTTCAACGGAACTCATAATAAATAATCATAGCAGCTGACACATACTCACCTTCTCAGAGTGGGATCTGTGGGTTGGTGCTGAAACCATTTTTTTAATGGTTTATGACTATAAGTGCACAGGTTTAGAATAAGCATTTAAACATTTTTTATAGCAATTTCATATTGCTGCAACCTCCAAGCATGCGATAATCGCTCTGGTATTTTATTTATTTTTTTTATCCTTAGAAAAAATGTCCGTCCAAATTTGAAAAACAACAATAAACAAAAAATTAGACATTAAGTTCAGAATAGTTTGAGGAGTTCTGTTCTATGATGTTATTTCCATGTTACCAACAAGGAAACAGAGGTACAAAGAGATGAAATACTTGTCCCAGGTTACAAAATTAAGAAGTAGATGCTGGGATTTGGATCCTGGTGACCAGACTTCATGATCTGATGTCAGGAACCATGCTGCAAGCCCTCAGATGCTGTCTCTCACCCCATTCACAGGCATCTGGCCTCTGGTTGTGGTTGTAGCAGCTTTTAGCAGAGTCCTCCATCTAATGACTCCTAGGTAGATAGGGGCAGCTGACCCAATCCTGGCACAAGGTGGAAGACTGGGGCATAGGTATTTGTGGTAATAATCACTCGTGTCCTGAAAGCCAGGGGTTCCGAGCCACAGAAATGAGAGTTTCAGCACAATGCACTAATTACCATGGTTTCACAGCTGTGATCAATTCACATTTTCTCACTTTGCGCTCAGGCCTGGTATATGGGGACTAATGTGAAGAGGTGTAAAAATAAGTCCTGTTTCCAGCCAGATTAATTACAGGTTCTGCTGAGGCCCCAGTGCAAACTGCCTGGGATGCAAGATTGATGGGCTTAGGCCCCAAGTCCAGCTGAAGGCAGGCCACACTGGCTGGCCCAAGGCCGCCGAAGGGCTTGCCACTGAAGCCAGAGAGGCAGCCCAACGTGCCCAGCACCCAGCTTTGGCTCATGCTGCAGTGTCCTCTTGATGGCTGTCCCTTTCTTTCCCACCATCCAGCTCAGAGATGTGCTGAGACAATGTCTGTAAAATGACTATGATAGGGTGCAGGATGTAGGAGATGCTCAACAAAAGGTAATCATAATGTTGCTGTTAGTTTTCTTTATTTTTAGTTATTAATATTTTACACATCTGCCTCCTGTTAAAACCTGAGTTCTTTGAGGGCAGGTACTTTTCTTATTTCTTTCTTCGCTGGGCTCCAGCACTGTGCTAGGCATATTCTGGATGCTTGGTAAATGCTTGTTGAATAAATAAGTTAGTTGATTTAATTGGCTCCTATTAGCACTATTTCCTCCTTATCACTAATCCGTTTTACCTGTTACTGGTGTCCTTCACCATAATATTCATCTGTTGTGAATGAATACTTCTCAGGTGGGCTTGCTCCACTGTTCTGAGAATGTAGCCTCAAGTCCTCTTTCTTTAGTGTTCTGTAGTTTTCATTGTAGCGGTCTTTGACATCTTTTGTTAGATTGATTTCCAAGTATTTTATTTTATTTTTTATGTTTTGAGTTCAGCAATGCCCATTCCTACCATGCTTATTCATTCACATTGTTAATTCAGTAGGTAATCACCGAGAAGCTATTTGGATTAGGCAATGGGTTAGTAGCTGGGGCTACAGCTGAGAAAGACACAGGCCCTGTGTTCAGGTTGTGTTCTGACTGCAGTGAGGGGAGTGACCCAAACCCAGGCTTGAGAGGTTGTGGGAGAGACCAAAGCAAATGAGCACACACACCACTGGATGAACTGGAGGAGGCAGGACAGAGGTGGAGGAGGGCAGGAGCCAGAACACAACGTCTTCCGAGTCATGGTCAGGAATTTGAACTTCTGGGATAAAGGATTTGCAGGGGTTGAAATGGGGGTTGTGGAGTGGGAAGCATGTAGAGAAGTTGAGAGGTGGACACCATTAGATCTGCACTGTAGACAGCTAACTTTCATTGCAAAATGGGGGTGATACTGAAAGGAGGAATCCTGGAGGTCAGACCCAAGTTTTTGTGGGGTCATGTTTTGGTGGACTGGGTTTGCTTAAACAGAAAGATTGAAAATCTGGCATCCTCTTTGTTTCTATGGTCAGAATTATAACAGGTTCATTTGAACTGTAAAAACAGCTGCACAAACCCCAATCCCATCCAGAAACTGCTTAAATTATGTATGTCAATACTCCATTATGGCACTGTGTATTTTATACTGTGGTGAGGAAAGGGGGCATCATGGGCGACACACATTGTGTGTGTGTGTGTGTGTGTGTGTGTTTAAAGGAGTTCTCCTTTTATGCAGTAGAGTAGAAAAATCTTGAATACAGTGGGTTTGCTGCTTGTGATTTGCCGAAGAGGCAGACTGGAGTGGGAGCAGTGGTGAAAATGTGATCAAGCTAGCGAAACATTGAACACTGGTGCTTTCTGAGAGTCAGAGGTCCGTGAGAGAGAGGGCAGTGGCTAACAGAACTCCTGGGAGTGAGAAGGCACCATGGACATCTGCATTTGTGTTAGGGCAGAGCAGAAGTCAGTTCATATGCCTTGGATGCATGATTTCCCAAGCTGCTAAATGAATTATGAAGTTAAGAAATGACACCTCTGAGAAACAGCCCAAGAGATTTGTTCATTTTTCCTGGAGATAGCAGAGGCACAGGTGGTGGGGCAGGAGGCAGCTGGGGCATGTTTATAGTCTCCTGTGTGAAGAGAGAGATTATGACTGACTGTGACTGATGTAAATCAGGTTTTCTGTTCCTGCTGATAAGAGGGGATCAACATACTTAAATACAATTGTTGGAATGAATGATTTTTTTTTTTTTTCCAAAACAGAAGGTGTTGCTAGGAACTTGGGGTGGGGGTGGGGATCCTTCAGGGGCATCCCAAGGAAAAAATGGGGATGTTGAGACTCTTGGAGAACAGGGATCCCTGTCCCTGAAGAAATGTGTGGTGGAGTCTGGCAGGAGTAGTGACCACAGAGTCTATTCCTGTGCCCTAAGAGGTCAAAATGAACCAAATCACCCTGCAACAACATGGCCCTTCTAGAAGCTCCAGGAGAACAGCAGCCCCAGGCAGACAGAGGCCCTCAGAATGGAGGTTTGGGCCAACCCAGAATCCAAACTACCTACAAGAGTAGCTAAGGTGTGCCAAGGACTAGCTTTTCTGCCCAGCACTGAGCATCTGCCCTACCTAATTTCATTAATTTCTGACAACAATCTCTTGTGATAAGTACTAATAATCATCTTGCATGTGAGGAAACTGAGATAAGGAAAGTAGCTCATTCAATGTTACTAAGGTAAATATATTTGGGGATTTTGTAACCCTCAGCTCAAGTCTCCTCACAGGCTTGGGCAGCTCTGGTGTGAGTGCTGATCATGGTTCCAGCCTTTCCCTAGACTAGGGGGCAGGCGAGCAACCAGTCTGGATATAAGCAAACCTTCCTCCCTTGGCTTCTAGGGAGAGATGTATCGATGGGGAAAATGTGGGAGGGGATTCACTCCAGCAGCAGTTCCAGGACAAGATGACATCGGGGCCATCTTGGCTCCTGCCCTGTCTGCTTCCCGAACCATTATCCAGCATCCACCTAATAAATTTCGTTTGGGCTGAAGTTAGTCAGAAGTGGTTTCTGTCACTTGTGACCATTGAACCCTGACTGACACAATTATAGGCTGGCAAGCAGAGGTCTTGGATCCAGCAGCCTGGCCCCACAGCTTGCCCTCCTAACAGCCCTGGGCCATACTCAGGGGTAGTGACTCTTATACAGCCACTCCTGTGGAAACTTCAGCATGGAAAGAAGGACTGGAGAGCTGAGGCAGCACTGAAAGTTGACTGATGAGAGCCACTGCCTGCTGCTCTTCCTAATAAAGTGCACTAAGAGCAAAGAATCCAAGTTTCCAAGTGACACGCTCACCATTCCAGCTGTATTTACATCTCTGAGAGGGGTGACCTTGGTCCTACCTCTTGATGGCTGTGACTTGCTCAAGTAAACAGTTTTCCTCCGAGCACGGTCCCTGGAAGCCATAACCAACAGCCCACTCTCTCCCAGGTCTTGACTCTGATTTGCCCTCCCCACAGCCCGCCTTAGCTTCTTTACTCCCTCCCTCCTGCTCTTAGAAGGGCCTGATACTGATCAGTTAAGCTGTGAGGTGGTGCAGCTCCCTGCTTAGCAGCTTCCTCTCTGCCATTCATCCTGGAATAGTTCCCAGGCAAGGCAACATGAAGTTCCATGAGCAGGTGAGAGAGCACATGGCTACAGCTGGGGGCTGCAGCCACAGCTGTGTGAGAGGCTGGCCTGTGCTCTGCTCACAATGGCTGCCTCCAAGCAATTGTTCTCCACTTATGTTGGCTTCCCTGATTCTTTCGAGATAGTTCTGCCCAATTGGCCAGACCTGCTGTACATCAAGCCAATTTGGTCAGGAAAATGTCAGCCTGATCATTTCCAATCTGGTATGTTTCCTCACCCAACCTGAGATTCTTCCATCTGACTGAATTTTTTCCTATTTTTTCTGGCTTATTACACAGTTCTTTGGCCTATTTCTTGGGTACCAGACCTCCTGGAGTCCTGCATTCAGTGTCCCAGGAAGCCAGCAAAAAGGCTCAGGGTAGAAGATGAGGCCTTAAAAAAAAAAAAAAAAAAAAAGCAAAGAATGTGTGTGATTTTGTGAACTCACTCAGCAATGTGGAAGAGATTAGTTTTCAGTTACTTTACACTTGAAAAGCAAAATAAATACTAATGGACCGAAGCAATCAATTTATTAATCCTATGATGCCTTTTCATTTGATACAGAGCAGAATTGATTACATTCTATTTTTTTATTTGATTTTTTGAATAAATGAAAAATACACATGGTTCACAAAGCAATAATTATAAAAACTTACATGGAGACAATTTTCCTTTCCAACTTTACTTCCCATCTCTCCTGCTCTGTAAAGAATCACAATTTGAATGTTTTTCAATGACCATAATCTTTCAAACCAATATGTTGTCTTCCCCTAAGCTTAGTTTTAACCCATAGACTACAAAAAAGGAAACTATTTTCTCACATTAGCTTTGAGATGAATCCGGTCTTAAAAATAATGAAAAGTGTATGATAAGTCACTGAGGCCATGTTGCCATCTTTATAGTTCTTGTCTCTGGTGGTTTTTTGTTTTGTTTTGTTTTGTTTTGTTTTCCAGCCAGACTCCCCTTCGACTTCAGATGGCCTATTTAATATTGTGTCTCAAAATCCCAGAATGATTTGTCGAGTATGAATTTGAATCTCAAGGCCCACCTATTATCTCAAGGCCCATAAATGTCATGTAAAAATATATTCCCAATGTCAATCAAGTGTTAAAAGCACTAAGAAGAAGCACTAAGAAGAATCTCTGGTCAGTCTCTCTCCCAATTGATTGTAGGTTTTTGTTTGTTAGTTAGTTTGTTTGTTTTGTACCAGGAATTGAACCCAGTGGTGTTTAATCACTGTGCAACATCCTCAGTTCTATTTATGTTTGTTTAGAGACAGAGTCTTGCAAAGTTGCTTAGGGCCTCACTGGGTTGCTGAGGCTGGCTTTGAACTTGTGATCCTTCTGCCTCAGCCTCCAGAGCTGCTGGGATTACAGGCTTATAGCCGGGAGCTACTGCCTGATTGTGTTCTTTTAGACTAAAATCAGGGAAATAGCAGGGGGTGATGGTGCTCTTTGGGAAATGCCAGCAACTCAAATCAACAACAATGCACCAAGCAAAACAACGTGTCAGGTCCTGAGAAGAGAAAAATAAAATAGTTTTAAGGTTGTTATAAGCCTTGGTGTTTTGGCTCAGGGTAACATCCGGAAGAAAAGGGGGGAGAGAGAATGTTCTGGAACAAGAGCAATAGGAAGAACAGTTTTCAATTCTGGCTGCTCATTAGAATTACCTAGGGGAGATTTTAAAAACTAGTGGTCTCTGAGTTTCACATCCTAGAGATTCTGGATTCTGATTTAGTTGACCTGGAGTGAAGCCCAGGTATGACTCTGTTTTAATATTGTTTCTAGGTGATTCTACTGTGTAGCCTGGTAATAAACTCTAAGACTGTTAGAGTTTAAAAATATTTACATTGAATTGCATCAAGGTGCAAAAGCACAGGATTACAATTTGTATACTATAGGCTTTACATTGTAACATCAGTTTACTCTCAGAATAAACTGAACAATAACAATGGGTATCCCCTGAGGGATCTGGATAAAGCCATCTACTGTCAATTTGAATGTGACTATATAGACTACTAAAATAAGCAGTGCAGAGCCCAGACCTCTGACAGTTTGGCCAGTATAATTTGGATAGCTCTACATCTATGGTTATTCTTTTCTGATTTCTCTCCCTGTTCTTCTCTGTAAAGTGATAATTAACTTCTCTTTCCAGCTCAGAACACATCTGTCCAGAGCTTTCAGCAGTATAGACAGGACACTACTTTCCAACTTGCTCTCAAGGTTACATTATGCTTGGAGAATCACAATAAGGTAAAAGTGGGTAACTTTTTAAATTCAATATTTCCTAAACTCATTTGACCACAGAACATTTTTGTGTTTATAGGAGTGAATAAATATTTATTGTTGGTTTAAGCCACTATATTTTAGGTTTATTTGGTAATAGGTAACTGATACACTTAAGAGATTTTACTTTTGAGTCTCAGTTTCCTCATCTGTAAAGTCGATATTACTGTCCCACCTGACAACACCTGGAAAACAGTATTCTAAAGTATAAACAATAATAGGTGGGTGGGTTCTGATTCCCAGCAACACACACACACACACACACACACACACACACACACACACACACACACACACAGTGGGTTCTTTAAAGGCTTGCTTTATTTTATCTCTCAAGAGTCTCTTTTGGGGATGTGGGGAAAAAGGCACACTCATACATTGCTGGTGGCACTGCAAAATGGTGCAATCGTTATGGAAAGCAGTATGGAGATTTCTTGGAAAACTGGGAATGGAACCACCCTATGACCCAGCCATCCCACTCCTGGGTCTATTCCCAAAGGACTTAAAAACAGCATATTACAGTAACACAGCCACTTCAATGTTTATAGCAGCACAATTCACAATAGCTAGGTTGTGGAACCAACCTAGATGACCCTCAGTAGATGAGTGGATAAAGAAAATGTGGTATATATACACAATGGAATTTTACTCAGCAATAAAAGAGAATAAAATAATGGCATTTGCAGGTAAATGGATGAAGTTGGAGAATATAATGCTAAGTGAAGTTAGTCAATCTCAAAAATCCAAATACCGAATGTTTCCTCTGATATAAGGAGGCTAGTTCACAGTGTTGTTGGATGGAGGTACATAGGAAGATTAGAGGAACACTAGAATGGTCAAAGGGAAGGGAGGAGAAGGGAGGGAGCAAGGGGGGGGAGAAAATTAAAAAAAAAAGAAAAGAAAAGGTGGTTGAATGGATGGATATCATTATCCTAAATGCATGATTGAAGACCTGAATGGTATGAATATACTTTGTATACAAACAGTTATATGCAAAAAGATGCTATATATGTGCACTATGAATTGTAATACATACTAATATTATAAATAAAAAATAAATAAAATATTTTAAAAAAAGAGTCTCTTTTGGGACTTTTGCCAAAGGTCTTTCTCCGCTACATTCATCCTACGGGCAAGCACTGGGCCTGTCCACTTGCATATATCATGTGCTTTAGAGCTATGGGCCACCGTAGTTGGAATGCCAAGCCTTGAGACTCTTGTGGAGATCTCAGGTGACAGAGATGGCTTAGTGCTTCAGGGGACTTACTACTCAAATACTGTAGTTCCCAGTTTCTGGAAAACTCTCAAGTCTCTCCATTTTTCTCTGTCCTCAAAGCTGCCACCCTTGGCCAGTTCATCATTATCTCTTGCCTGAACTATTACAACAGCTTCCTACTTGGTATCCAGTTTCTAGGATTATTCCCTCTCCCTGAAATTGTGCCTTAATATTGCAGTTAGAGTAATTTTCCTAAAGTTTAATTTGAATGCTCTGCTCCAGAATATTTAGAATTTATAAGACATTGCAAAACCTCATGTCTATTTACCACTCCTGTCCCACCTCCCCACAATATCTATTTACAGTTTCCAAATGTGCTAATATCTTTCTAGTGTCTTGGGCTTTGCACATAATTTTCTCCCTGGTTTAGGTCATGTCACATCTGAAATGCCAACAAAATACCACCACCATACCAAAAAAAACAAAACAAAACAAAAAAAAACAGCCAACCAAACAAACTCACAGCTCTCTCACCTCAGATTGGCTGTGGCTGCATACAATCTCACCATTACCACCTGGAAATAGCCCAGAGTTTAATAGATATTTTCTTCTGTTAGATTGCAGATAACGGGCATGGGATCAGTAGGAGGGGATTGGGGAGTTGCACAGAAATTTGGTTTTGAGTCATTGAAGACCTTGTGATCTGTGTTATTCTTCAACCCATTCTAATGAATTGGGGCTGTGGACAAAAGCAGGTAGAAGTGGAGGAAAAGGAGACCTGATTAGAAATCTGAAATTCAAGAGTGAACCCATGGACTACCACCCAGCTTGGACTCTTTTTCTGAGCTCCAGACCCAGACAGCCAGTTACCAACTGGACATCTCCACTTGCATGTCCTACAGGTACCTCAGTCCCCATGCCCATAATTAGACTCTTCATGGGCTCTCCCAAGCCTTATCCTCTGGCATTTCCTATCCCTATGATTTAAATAGGGACATAAACCACCTGGAGCCAGAAAACTAGATGCTACCCCGTGCTCACCTCTAAACCTCAGACACAGTCACTTACTGCATCCTGTACTTCCCACATGCTAACCCTCTTCCCACTCATCTTTCCCTTTCCATATGCACCGCTCCTGCCTTGATTCTGATGATCAACGTCTCCTTCCTACACCACCACTGAGTTTCCCAAGAGTTTCTCAGCTTCCAGTTGAACCTTTGACCGTATGCTCCCATAATGATCTTTGGAAAGTGCAAAACTTTCCTGATTAAAATCCCTCAGTGACTTCTCTAGTATGTAAGTGAGTCCCAAATTCTTGCCATCACACAGGAACCCTGACACTGGGCCCTGCTCTCCTCAGCACTCTAAACTTTGTCCTGTACTCTACTTACATCCCACAATATGGCTGTGATAAGCTCCATGCTCCTGTACTGTTCCTGCATCAGGCGGCGAGGTGCCCCACCCCAAGTGACTGTCTCATACCACCCTTTCCAGGCAGAGGCCTGAAAAGTTCTCTCTCACCAGATGTTCCACCCACCCACAAAGGCACCTCAAAGTCTTAAAAGACCTCCTAAGACTCAGTTCAAACGAAGTCTTATGGAAATCTTTTCTGATCATCTTTTCCTCCTGGGATGAGTATTTTTTTAATTTAATTTAATTTGTTTTACATGCTTTTAGAGTGCAATTCCTTTCATATTACATATAAAGAGCACAGTTTTCCAAGTCATTGGTTTTACACAAAGTATTTTCATACCATTTGAGTTTTTATACATGCACTTAGTATATTGATGTCCAACTCCTTCTGCCATTGTTTCTATCCCCTTGCCCCTTTCCCTCCCCTCCCCCCTTTTTTCTATTTCACATTGGGATGAGTATTTTTATTTGGTGGGTGTTTTCTATTTCAGCATTGACTGGCTGACTGGGGTAGGCGTGTGGGGGATAATGTTGAGATTGTAGGCAACAGTATGAAAAATCTGTTCTGCAGAAAGCACCAGTGGAAGGGAGTCTGATTTAGGATTAACTCGACTTTGGATTTGGCACCAACACTTTGGCCCTTGGCCTACACAAAACCAGAGCGAAGCAGGAGATGGGACTGCTGGCTGAAAGACATCCCCCTGAGGGATAGTAGAAGGTGGCAGACAGGGTCTGGAACCTTCTAACCTTGGTGCTTTTTGCTTTAGTGTTTCAGGCAATCTCATTGAGAATGTGAATGTGTGTGTGGTAGGGGTGGCTATAGAGAAAAAGAGATAGACTTTTGAGCTGGAGGAGGGGAGAGAAGAAGAGCCCACACTCTGGGTGGGAAGAGGAAAGGAAGTATCAAAACGCCTTACCAGCCTGCTTAACATTAGGGTTTGCCCCTCCTGGCACCAACGGTCTAGAACCCTACTTCTAGATTGCTTAGGAAAGCAAAGGAGTGAAGGTAAGGATGGGGGTGGGGTACACCCACACTTCCTGCCTCCAACCATTTACCCAAAACACAGTGACCACAGAGATCCATTCCCTGCCACAGACACCCTATCTTGTCCACAAATGGGAGAAATTGAACATAAAAACTAAACCCTGAGTGCAGTGCAATCCCACCGCAGACTGGGAGGGAATCCAGCCAAGCCACAGCTGGGTGCACTTGCTCATTTTGTTCCCTAGAATTCGCTCCTATAGCACCAGGGGTGCTTTCCAAGAGACCACATTTTGATTTAACCAATTCAAAAAGGAGTTAACTTCTCCTGAAGAGTTTCACATAATTGGAAACATGCATTCTGGCAAAGACAGATGGAGAAATTCTTGGTACAACTCCAGCGAAAGGCCAATCTATCAAGTACGGTGGGACTGACAAAGACTGCTTCACTGGAGTCTAGGAACTGAAACAGGATGAAGTACCATCTCTGGCCCCACCTGTGGGAGCCCTCGTAGCCAGAGTAGCACTGCAGATCTGGAGGGAAAGGCAGGAGAGAGATTTATAAATAAAAGGAGCAGGAAGGGCTAACAAAATAGAAATAATTTTCCCTGAAGCTATAACAAGATTTTTTCCAGTGAGAAATGCAACTCAGACAGGTGACATGTCAACTAACAGCTTAGTATCATGCACAGGTGTATGGATGATACATATTTGGTCCACAGTGTGTGTCGTGGGGGACAGAAGATGGATTCTTCCTGCCACTTTTCATTGCATTTCTTAGCTTCTGGAAGCCTGTTTACTCATAGATAGAGCTGTCATAGTGGTCATAAAAATTAAAAAATATGCCTAGCACAGTTTCTGGCACTCTATGTATAAAGGACAACCTTGCCAGTAACTTTTGATGACTTGACTTCCTCCTAATATTGATAAGATCTTGTTGGCTAGCTAATGAAGGGAGAGGAGACGCCATCAGACCAAGCATTCAAGGTCCCTGGACCATTTTTTTCAGTATCCTCTGTGACCCTCAGCAGGTCTGCAGCTCTCAGTAGGCATCTGGGTGTGCTGCCTGGGGCACTTCCTTGAAGTTCTGCTTGGCCATGCTCTTCCAGGCTCCTGACGTCATCCTCAGAGCTCTGAGTCTCCCCAGGTCCCCATCTCTGCCCTCTGACCCTAACTAGACTGCTCTCTGCTTCCCAAGACTTGGGTGTGTTTATTCACTGCTTTCTCTGACTCCTCCTTTCCCCTGGATTTGCAAAAAGCTTCTAGGAATTATTATGATGACTCAATTTCTGTTGAAATAGAAAATTCTCCAGTAGCAGTCTGCTGTTTGCAGCACAACTTCATTCCTAAATTGGGGAGAGTTTTTATTGTGGTGAAGAGAAAGGCTTTGGGATTCTCAGGCTTGAATACCTAATTGTGGCTCAGTTACTCACTGGCTAAATGACTTTGGGCAAGTGACTTAACGTTGAACTTCAGTTTCTTCAACTGTAAAGTCAGAACAACAACAAAAACAACCTCATAGTACTATCATGAAGATTTAACTAGGATCTACCCTTGGGAAATAGTCAGTAAATGGTAACCATGATAAAAAAAGGATATACATATCTATATATATATACAGATATCCTAAAGGCATATCTATAACTATATCCTCCATCTCTCCTCCAATGCTTGTCTTTATCCCTGGTCACAGAAGACTAGAACATACTCAAGAACCCTGTTATTCTGTTGGTACCTGGCTTCTAATGCTGGCATAGCTTCTAACAAGCTGAGTGACCCTGGAGAAGCCACCTCATATAGCTGGTTCTCTGGGTACTTCCATAAGGTCTGTGCTTAAAATAGTCATTCATGAGAAACTGAGAGACAAAGAGAGCATTGTGCTGGGGGAGGCAGGTAGCTGGAATCTCTATGAGTTTCACACTTGTCAAGAATGAACAATGTGATCATTACAGAAAACAGTATGGTGGTTCCCCCAAAAGTACAAATAGAACTACCATGTGATATAACAATCCCACTACTGAGCATATATCCAAATGAAAGGAAGTCAGTATATCAATGAAATATATGTACTCCCATGTTTATTGTGGCAATATTGGCAATAACCAAGATATGGAATCAACCTATGTATCCATCAATGGATGAATGGGTAAAGGAAATGTGGTATATATTATATACACAATGAAATATTATAGAACTATAAAAGGAATGCTATTCTTGTTATTTGGAGTAACATGGATGGAACAGGAGGACATTATGTTAAGTAAAATAAGTCAGGCACAAAAAGACAAATACTGCATGTTCTCACTTCTATGTGGAAGCTTAAAAAGTTGATCTTAAGGAAATAGAGAGTAAAATAGTGGTCACTAGCATTTGGGAAGAGTAGGAGGGAGGGGCATGGAGAGAATGATTAATGGGTACAGGGATGCAGTTGGATGGGGGAACAACTTTTTTAATGTTCTATTGCATAGTAGCATCACTATGGATGATAACAATTGATTGTATATTTCAACATGTAGAAAGGATCATGAATGTTCCCAATACAAAGAAAGAAATAATAAATTTTTATGTATGAAGTCATGGATATACCAATTACCCTGGTCTAATTATTACACGTTGCATAAATGTATTATATGTATATATGTATATGTTATATATATGTGCAACTTACAATGAAATATTACACTATACACCAAAAATATGTACAATTTTAAGTGTCAATTAAAATTTTTAAATATTAAAAAAGAATGAGCTATGGGAAAGAATGAGGAGGGGCCCACTTTTTGTCCTCTAGCTTCTTGGGCCACAGCAATCAAGTGGTCGACTGGAGAGGGGGCTTTCCAATCTGCTTTTCCCTTGGTGAGCCCGAGACTGCTGCCAATCTGAGTCTGGTTGTTTCTTCAGAATCCCCTACTCCTGTCCACATGGCACACTTCCCAAGTAAAAGCAGGGGCCTCTGTGGCCCTGGGAGCCAGCTGTGTGCTGTGCATGGGTTCTTGCCACTTGGATCAGGCCCTGTGGCTGTAGTCATTTTGTTTAAACATTCAGGCCCTGGAAAGCCAGGAATAAGATGGTTGAGATGCAGGGACAGTGGGATCCAGAAGAACATGAACTAAGAGAAAGGAGGGGAGCGAGTGTATATATCAAGGTGTGCTGTGTGCCTGACATTGAGCTCGACATTTTTCACATACTCTTACCCCATTGACATCCTACCACAGCACTGTGACGTAAGCACTATTACGGGTCTCAGGGTAGTGACGAAGAAAATAAGGCTGAGAGATTAACTGATTTACCCAAGGTCACCCAACTCGCAAGTGTTTGTGCCAGGATTTAAATTTAAGTCTTTCCAATGTCACAGTTTAAGCACAAAACCATTTGAGGCATCCTGGAGAGATTCAGTTCTCTCAACTACCTTGTCAAGTGTAGGCATCATTATCCTTATTTTACTACTGAGAGAACAAGACTCAGACTTTTCCCAGGATTCCCAGCAAGGATTTGAACCTGGGTCCATCTTGTTAGAGTAGTTTTTCCTCCTCCTCACTGAGCCAGGCAGGGCTGGCAGGACTTCCCCCAAAGCATGCACAAGTGGAATTCTGTGGTCCCTGCAGGACTGAAAACTTAATCGTTTTCAATACCACTGACAACTTCTGTCCATTTACAAAAATAAAATTAACATCATGTGGAAGCATAAAGTTTGTGAGGGATTTGTTTAATCTGGTACTGTATTAAGAGAGCCATTTCATCTGACTGAAAATATGAAAAGCATTTTGCATTTAAGCAAATAAAAGCTTCATGAGTGCACTGATAATTATGCAATAATACCAAATTTATAGTTCTTGGGTCTCATTGGATGAAATGTGAAGTAGAAAAGCAAACTTGTTAGATCATGACACATTAGAAGAGGAATGTGGACTATTTATTAAGGAAACAGGCAATGATGAAATAGCTAGGGATGTGATACTTGAGGATAAGAGTAAAAATTTTGAGCAAACACCAGCCTTACTTTCTTGTGATATTCATTGACAAAAGGTCAAGGGAGCCAGAAAATTAAGACAAAAAATGTAATTAATCCAGGTGGAAGTGAGCAGGAGAATCAAGCCTGGGGAAAGTGTAAAATTCCTCTAGAGTGTCAGGAAGTCTTTCTTTTCAGTAGGTATGGGCAAGGAGCTGAGAGTCAGTGGGAGTCATTTCCCAGGCAAATATGCCACATATAAAGCACCACTATGGAGGCCCTGAAAAGATGGATTTTCACCAATGCCTCCTTTTGAGACTAGGGAAAACAATTACAAGCCTGTGTGTTTGCATCATTGTACTCTTACCATTTAGGAAATATAATTTCAAAACTCATTTTAAAGTGATTAAGTTCTATCTGGCTTACTTTTAATTGATACATTTTTAGTAAATGGGAACTCATTTATACAAAACTTGGGAAGCCAGATGATAGGATTACTCTGAGCAGCACCCCCATGTAGCTTTTCAAGTACCCCAGCCATTTTATTTGCTGCTGTCCCAGAATTCAAGAAGCAGAGAGACAAGTGACTCACACTGTATCCTGTCCAAATTTGTGAACTATGTGAGTGTGCCAAAGGGCTGTGTTCTATGCCACTAAGTTTGGTGAGTTTGTCATGAGCAATAGATAACCAGAGCATTGTGGAGTCTCTTAAATTTTAAATGCAACACTTAATTTAAGATTTTAAAATAATAGCTCATTTTCAAATTGCATGATTTGCCTTTTTGATATTGAGTTATTTGAGTTCCTTACATATTGTTGACATTGTCACCTTGTCAGATGCATAGTTTGCAAATATTTTCTTCCATTCTCTTCACTCCATTGATTATTTCCTTTGCTGTGCAGAAGCTTTTTACTTGGATGTAATCCCATTGGTCTATTTTTGCTTTTGTTTTCTGTGCTTTTGAGGTCTTACCCCTGAAATTCTTACCCAAACCAGTGTCATGAAACATTTTCCCCATGCAGTAGTTTCATAGTTAGGGGTCCTACATTTAAGAATTTAATCCATTTTATATTGATTTTTGTAAGAGGTAAGAAAGAGAGTCACGTTTCAATTTTCTACATGTGGATATCAGGTTTTCTCAGGACCATTTATTAAAGAGACTGACATTTTCCCAATATATTGGTGCTGCTGCCAAAATCACTTGGCTGTAAATGTGTGAATTTATTTCTGGACCTATTCTACTCCATTGGTCTGTGTGTCTGTTTTCATGCCAGTACCATGCTGTTTTGGTTACCATAGCTTTGTAGTATATTTTGAAGTCAGGTAGTGTGATGCCTTCAGTTTTGTTCTTTTTGTTCCAGATTGCTTTGACAGTTAAGAACCTTTTGTGACTGCTTATGAATTTCATGATTTTTCTTTTTCTATTTCTGTGAAGAATTTTCAGGGATTGCATTGAATCTTAGATTTCTTTGAATAGTATAGACGATTTGGGTGGGAGTACTGGGAATTTAACTCAGTGGTGCTTTACCCCTGAGCCACACCCCAGCCATTTTTATTTTATTTTTTATTTGAGACAGGGCCTTGCAAAGTTGCTTATGGTCTCACTAAATTGCTGAGGCTGGCCTCAAGCTTGGATCCTCCTGCCTCAGCTTCCCGAGTTGTTGGAATTATAGGCATGAGCCACTGAGTGCTTCTGAGTAGTATAGACAATTTAACAATATTAATTCTTCCATTCCTAGAAAATGGGATATTCCTGGGTGTGGTGACACACACCTGTAATCTCAGTAATTCCTTAAGAGGCAGGGGGATCACAAGTTTAAGGCTCCCTTAACACCTTAGCAATTTAGTGAAATCCTGTCTCAAAATAAAAAATAAAAAGTACTGGGGAATGTAGTTCAGTGGTAGAGTACCTTGAATTCAATTCCCAATACGTAAAACGGTGGGGAGGGGGTGTCGTTCTATTTATTGTGTCCTCTTCAATTACTCTTATCAGTGTTCTGAAGTTTTTTTTTTTTTTTTTTTGGTGGTACAGGGGATTGAACTCAGGGGCACTTGTCCACTGGGTCACATCCCCAGCCCTTTTTTGTATTTTATTAGAGACAGGGTCTCACTGAGTTGAGTTGCTAAGTGCCTCGCCATTGCTGAGGCTGGCTTTGAACTCGCGATCCTCCTGCCTCAGCCTCCCAAAGTGCTGGGATTACAGGTGTGCGCCACCGCGCCCGTCTTGTTCTGAAGTTTTGATTGTAGAGCTCTTACACCTCCTTGGTTAAATTTACTCCTAGGTATTTTACCTTATCTTTTGGTAGTTATTGTGAAAGTAATTGCTTTCTTGTTTTAATTTTTAGATAGTTCATTATTGGCATATAGAAATGCTACTGATTGTTTTTCCACAAATGAATAAAATGCTGATTTTTTTAATTCAAGTCTGGATATTGAAGTGAAAGTTAGTGTTGACGTTTTATTTTCTTAACTATACCACACTGTTCATTATTATTATTTTTATTTGTTCTACTTAGTTGTATATGATAGCAGAATGCAAGAAATGCTACTGATTTTTTATGTTGATTTTATATCCTGCAATTTTACTGAATTTTTGTATTAGTTCTGATAGTTTTTTTTTTTTTTTTTTTTTTTTTTTTTTTTAGTGTCTAGGAATTTCTCTATATAGAATTATATCATCAGCAAAGAGGGACAATGTGGCTTTCTTCATTCTAAAATAGAAGACCTTTATTTCTTTGTCTTCCCTAATTTCTTTTGCTAGTACTTTCAGTATAAAACTGGTGGAAATGTTTCATTGCACAGTAGGGTGACTATAGTTAACAACAATATATTGCATGTATCAAAATATCTAGAAGTGAGGATTTTTAATGTTCTTACCACAAAGAAATTATAAATATTTGAAATAGTGAATATGCTAATAATCCTAATTTAACCAATATTCATTTTATTCATGTATGGAAACATCATGTTGTACCCCATAAATAATGCATGATTATTATGTATCAATTAAAAATAAAACAAAACTAAAATAGCAATAACAACAACAGCAATACTACTTGTTAGCCAATAACATGCAGGCCAAAGAAATTACCAAGTTTGTTTCATAGGATGCCAGTTTGAGATTTCAGTTTAGAGAAATTATAAATGGTAGATGGTTGGTTACTAATGAACCTAAAGAGAACCATCAGGGAGGGCAGAGATTTCTTTGTGGAGAAGTGGCAGACATAATGCTTGGTTAAATACTTAGAATTATGGCAGTTTTTCAAAAGTGAACATTAAAGGAATGAAGGTGCTCATTGAGAGGCCAGTGACATCAAACCAGTCTGGAATACTTTGGCTTCCCATCACCATATTCTTAAGCCTTTTGGAATCTATTCAAGAAAACTGCTGATGGCTATTTTTAGTCCACGAGTAGCAAATATTTTCTCCTTGCAAGAAACCTTAGTCTGGAGAGTCCCATTTGTTTCATCCTTACCTGGGAGCATATATGCACTGAGTTTTCCCAGGTTGGGTTGTGAAAAAAAAGTTATAATGGTCAGGGAAGAGGTAGAGGTCATAAGGACTACAGACAGGTAGCACATGGAATCTGTGTAAACAAAGCTGTGTGGACTCAAGGGATAGCAGATTCCTGCACAGGCACGCTCTGCTGATTGTATGGGCAGCTTGTTTCCAGTCACTCCTAGGATTATGAAATCCATTTATAGGAGATTGCCCAGCAGTTATAATTAGCAAAGAACTCAGGCCATTCACAAACACATTGAATACCAGAGCAAGAAAAGATTTTATCTTTCAGTCTTCTTGTTTTATAGACTGGGAGAGAAGAACCAGAGAAGAAAGACCTGCCCAAGGTCACCCTCAATTAGTGAATGATTGGGACTGAACTCAGCTTGCCTGACTTTGATTGCGTAACCTACACATTTTTCTACATTTTCACTAACTTTCTGTTTGACTTCTGTTCTCAGATCATAGTTATATCCTTCTTCATGATTTCAATAATACGTAAAAACAGTATAGTTTTCTAAAAAGTCTGATTTTTTTCTAAACCACAACTTTCTGCTCCTTTTTATACCATACTATCTGTATAGGACAGTCGTAGGATTGTGTTATGTTGCATTCTAAGCTCTCATTATCCCAGGGAGTGGGGGCAGGCTTAAGTAGCCATGTTTGCTTCACAAGAACCATTTTGCTTTCAATGCACTTTCTTTTTAAAATTATTTATATAAGTATATTTTTAGTTGTTGATGGACCTTTATTTTGTTCGTTTATTTATATGAGGTACTGAGAATCAAACCCAGAGCCTCACACATGCTAGGCAAGCACTCTACCACTGAGCCACAACCCCAGCCCTCAATCTATTTTTTTTTTCAAATATGGTGTCATTTTTAAAATGCCTTTATTTTGTTTGCTTATTTATTTATTTATTTTTATGTGGTGCTGGGGGGGGGGATGAACCCAGTGCCTCACACATGCTAGGCAAGCATTCCACCACTGAGCCACAACCCAAGCCCCCTCAATCCATTTTTAACTGATAACTTATTTGACCCAGGGCAGCTATTCCATCAGTTGGGTAGAAATCAGAACTTGTTACTAAGAGACACAAACCATGGCTGGAAGGCAATGTGCACTTGAATTAAAAGGTTATGTAGAGTAACAGCCATTATCATTATTATTATTATTATTTGCTATGTGCAACCTGAAACAGTAAGACTTAGAGAGTCTGCCTCAAAAGGAGGTGGGGAACACACAATAAGAAGGTGGGGAGGAAGAATAGAAGTTCGTTAGATAAGACAAAGGGGAATGAAGAGAAGGGGGCGATGAATAGGAAATATAGTAGAATGAATTGGACATAACTTTCCTATGTTCATATATGAATACATGACCAGTGTAACTCTACATCATATACAACCACAAGAATGGAAAGTTATACTCCATGTATGTATAATATGCCAAAATACACTCTATTGCCATGTATATCTAAAAAGAACAAATTGAAAAAAAACAAGGGAGGTGTGGAAGAGGAAGATCAAATCCAAGGGATAAAGCTAGCATGAGACAAAGATCATGTGATTCAGAGTAGGCAAAGGAAAGCCCAGCTGTCCCTTTGAAGCTCCACAATACCAGTTCTATGCTTTGGGGGCCTGGATGATCACCTTTCTACTTAAACCAGCTGTTTGTTAAAACCAACTGAACCATAATTCAGAGCACATTTCCTCAATAGTTTTCAACCTAACTGTGGAGATAAATTATGTCATTGGATTCCTATAGATTCTAATCTGACAAGTCTGAAAAGGCACTGAATGGGGTGTGTGTGTGTGTGTGTGTGTGTGTGTGTGTATTTATTTATTTTTCATGTTTTCATACATGTACTTAGGGAAAGGATGTCCATCTCATTCCACCATCTTTCCTACCCTCATGCTCACTCCCTTCCCCTCTCTCCCCTTTGCCCTATCTAAAGTTCCTTCATTCCTCCCATGCTCCCCCAACCCACATTATGGATCAGCATTCACATATCAGAGAGAACATTTAGCATTTGGGTTTTTGGGATTGGCTTACTTCACTTAGCATGATATTCTCCAATTCCATCCATTTACCTGCAATTGCCATGATTTTATTCTCTTTAAATTCTGAGTAATATTCCATTGTGTATAATTACCACAGTTTCTTTATCCATTCATCTACTGAAGGACATCTGGGTTGGTTCCACAGTTTAGCTATTGTGAATTGTGCTGCTATAAACATTGATGTGGCTGTGTCACTGTAGTATGCTGTTTTTAAGTACTATGGGCATAAATTGAGGAGTGGAATACCTGAGTCAAATGGTTAAATTTAAGGTTTTCCAAGGAATCTCCATACTGCTTTCCATATTGACTGCACCAATTTGCAATCCCACCGGCAATGTATGAGTGTGCCTTTTTCTCTACATCCTCTCCAACACTTATTGTTGCTTGTAAGTAGTTTTGATTTGCATTTCTTTAATTGCTACAGATGTTGAACATTTTTTCATATATTTGTTGATTGATTGTATATCATCTTCTGAGAAGTATCTGTTCAGTTTCTTGGCTCATTTATTGCTTGGGTTATTTGTTTTTTTTGATGTTAAGATTTTTTTTGAGTTCTTTATATAACCTAGAGATTAGTGCTATATCTGATATGTGCGTGGTAAAAATTTGCTCCCATTCTGTAAACTCTCTATTCACCTCATTGATTGTTTTTTTTTGCTGAGAAGAAACTTTTTAGTTTGAATCCATCCCATTTATTGATTCCTGATTTTATTTCTTGTGCTTTAGGAGTCTTGTTAAGGAAGTTGGGGCCTAGTCTGACATGATGAAGATTTGGGCCTACTTTTTCTTCTATTAGGCACAGGGTCTCTGGTCTAATTCCTAGGTCCTTGATCCACTTTGAGTTGAGTTTTGTGCATGGTGAGAGATAGGGGTTTAGTTTCATTTTGCTGCATATGGATTTCTAGTTTTTCCAGCATCATTTGTTGAAGAGGCTATCTTTTCTCCAATATATGTTTTTGACACCTTTGTCTAGTATGAGATGACTTTATTTAGGTGGGTTTGTCTCTGATTCCTCTATTCTGTACCAGGGGTCTATAAGTCTATTTTGGTGCCAATATGATGTTGTTTTGTTACTATTGCTCTGTAGTATAGTTTAAGTTCTAGTATAGTGATGCTGCCTACTTCACTCTTCTTGCTAAGGATTGCTTTGGCTATTCTGGGTCTCTTATTTTTCTAGATGAATTTCATGACTGCTTTTTCTATTTCTATGAGGAATGTCATTGGGATTTTGCATTCATGTACATCAGTGACAAATCCTCTGAAAGCTAAACTAGGAAAACTACCCCATTTACAATAGCCGCAAAACAAAAAAAACAAACAAACAAACAAAAACCTTGGGAATCAATTAAAAAAAAAAAAAAGAGGTGAAAGGCCTTTACAATGAAAACTACAGAACACTAAAGGAAGAAATTAAAGAAGACCTTAGAAGATGGAAAGATCTCCTTGTTCTTAGATAGGCAGAATTAATATTGTTGAAATGACCATACTACCAAAAGCACTATATAGATTTAATGCAATTCCAATCAAAATCCTAATAACATTCCTTATAGAAATAGAAAAAGAAATCATGGATGGTATATTTTTAAAGACCTCCCTTCAAAATTCAGCCACGATCAAAAACATTGTCCTATCTAGGAAGAACATCCCAGCCCTTTGCAGCTACATCACCTCCTGCCTGCCTCCTTACTGTCACTCCTCCTCCTCAAGCCCTTCCTCAGAGCTTATGCTCTTGACACTCAGGTATTACTGCCAAATCTTTCCCCTTCCAGAGAGAGACTTTGTCTAAAGTACAGGACTAAGTAGAATGGGATCCCTCAGGGGTATTCTTGATGGGGGAGGGGGAGACTCAATCTCCAGCTGCCAGTTATATGGGCCCCCTCCTCTCAAGCTACAGCCACTCAGCAGTCGTTCTTGTTCCTAGTCATACTGCCCCCTGCTCACATCACAGTTATAACCTATTCTTTCAGTACTCCAGGGTTAACTCAGGTATCATAAACCTATATATCTCTATCTCTGAATTTATGTCTCCCCCCATATATATCTTTTTGTCCACAGGCTGGGGCAAAACAGAAAGAATGGTGGTATAGATGCGGGATTGTAGCATGGAGCTAACTGTCCAGTTTCACACCCTAGACTTTCCTTGGGAAAGCATAGAAGGACTTAGGGCTTTTTCAGGGTCCTTCTTTCCTGCCTGACCCTGTACTTCCTCTCAACTCCCTCTGGAATTTTCACTTTTTCTTATAGGGAGAACTCATCTCCCTTCTCTCCCTATGCCTCCCTCAGTCTGAGTTTTGCATCCCTAAGAGGGACAGAAGGCTCTGTAGACCCAGGATATAACATGCATATCTATTTTCTTTCTTTTAATATTTTTTTAGTTGTATATGGACGCAATATATATATTATTTATTTATTTTTATGTGGTGCTGAGGATCGAACCCAGTGCCTCACACGTGCAAGGCAGGTGCTATACACTGAGCTACAGTCCCAGCTCTCTATTTTCTTTTTGGTGGCATTTTCTTTTGAGCCTAATAATAATGGAAACACCTATCTCACAAACAGACACTTTTCAGGGGAGCTGGTTAATATCATCTTAAACCAAAACAAGAAAGAAAATTATTACTTCAGTTAGCAACAGGTGCTCGCAACTCTATTTCCAGAGAAACTCTATTTCCAGAGTTGCGAGGACTTGTTGGTGTTTAGAGCAGAGTGTAGTTTCCATCCTACTCACTGGTAGCTTCCCGAAACAATGTAGAAAGTATCCTTTTTGGTCTCTGTGACACCAGGAAGAATACCCAACTTAACATTTCTGATTCTTGAATTACCCTGGTTTTCTGACATCCCCACCTCAAATTCACTTCTTGATGCTGCTTCCCTTTCACATTGTCCCTGTTCCTTTCACCTTGAAGATTCTTGTCCTTGAATCCCATTACCATGCTGACACTTATCTATTGTCAGCCTCAACATGACTGAACATTTCATTTCCCATACAGAAATCAGCTAGTCATTTAGTAAAAGAAACTTCTGACACCAGAGGTGACACCTCTCTGTGGGAGCTTTCCATGATTTCTCCCTGTTTGCATGTTTCTCCTTTGCTTGCAGAGGGTCAAAATCTTTCTCTGTGGTGCACTGATCAGATCAAGTTCAAGGGCTTGATGATAGATGAATCATGAGTTAGCAGAGGCCTAGAGCAAAAATTATCAGGGTCAGGAGAAGGATTTCCAGGAGACTACAGTATGATTCTTGATGTCCTGTTTCTTAATGTGTTTTCTGTTACTATATAAAACACTTGAAAACTGGATAATTTATAAAGGAAAGAGATTTATTTGCTTACAGTTCTGAATGCTTGAAAGTCTAAGGTCAGGGGCTTCCTCTGGCTAGACCCCTTTTCTGGTGGGGACTCTCTGCAGAGTCCCCAGTTGGCACAGGGCAGCACATGGCAAGACAGAGCAAGCATGGCAGTGATGCTGGATTTTACAGCAAAGCCACTTCCTTAATAACCCATTAATCCAAGAACAGATTAATCCACTTATGAGGGCAAAGCCCTCATAATCCAATCACTGCCCAAAGGTCACACCCCCAAATACCATTAACATATGACTTTAGGGATTCAGTTTCCAACACATGAATTATAGGGAACAAACATTCAAATCACAGTACCCCCTCTGGGACAGCCTGGGGGATAGAGAAGCAGAGGATAACTGATGAGGTGAGAGCAGAGAGGGAGGAGTCACAGCCTGTGATGGGGCCAGCCTGGGAGGTGGGAGACTAATTGTGGAGATACAGGACTCAGGAAAGACCTGGACTAGAGATGCTTTGTAGAGAAGAGGAGAGGAAGAACAGTGCCTGACATGATGGATGCCTTTGGTCCTATAGGCCTGTGGCTTCCAAATGTGTTTGAACTGTAAGTCAGAAAAAACCTTTTACTTCACAACCCAGAAAATACACATCCACATGCTATCTGAAAACAGGTTTCACAGGGCAGTACTTAGCCTTATTGCATGTGAAGCACTGACATTCTATTCTATTCTCTCTTTGTGTTTTCCAACATTTTCTTTTTAAAGTTTTTGTTTTAGTTGTAAGTGGACATAATACCTTTATTTTATTTATTTATATGCAGTGCTTTGGATTGAACCCAGTGCCTCACACATGCTAGGCAAGTACTCTACTGCTGAGCAACAACCCCATTTCCTTTTGAAAACATTAAATCCACAAAAAATAAAAGAGGGAAAAATCAAAATCCATATACTCTTCATTTAGATTCACCAACTGTCAACATTTTACCACATTTGTGCATACTGTGTGAATATAATACACACATATATGTATATAAGTGTATACATGTACAATACATACACAAACAATTCCTGCTAGTCACAGTGATTGTATTCCATAAAGCCATAGCAAACATGAATTAGGAGAATGTGGAACCTTGCTCTTAAGGGAAAAGCAAGGTTGGATTCCCATGAACCTCTTTATTTTATTAATTAATTTATTTTAATTAGGTATGTATAACAGCAGAATGCATTTTGATTCATTGTACACAATTGCAGCACAACTTTACATTTCTATAGTTGTACACGATGTAGCATCACACAATATGTGCAGTCGTACCTAGGGTAATGATGTCCATCTCATTCCACCATCTTTCCTGCCCCCATGCACCCTCCTGAGAAATTCTTGCTTGTGTTTTCCTTAATCTTGTTTTATGTGTTTTATATATAAAGACATCTTACTTAATATGTATTGTTGGTTCATTAACACTGGGTCCATGACCAACAGAACTACAATTTATGCCTGAACTCAACATATCTAACACATATATTTTCTCCATGAGGCACATCAGCCTTCTTGCATGTGGAGACCCTGGACAGCACTTCAGCACTGTACTTGGGGTTATTTTAAACAACAAAATTATCAACTAAAACACAAAATGCAAACAAACAACACAGCATGACAGTACACAGACCATGAAAAGGACACTTATTTACAGTGTGAAACAAGACAGCAGAGAGTTGGTCACCTTGTGATCTCACCTGGGAATGTGCACACTGGTGACTTCAATTTCTCACTACTCCATGCCATGCACGTCTGTGAATGACCACCAAAGCACCATGAATCTTGACTTGAAAATTAAAATTAGAAAATAAAATTTAGCAGTAAACAAATCTGCATATACAGAATCTATGGATACACACACACACACACACACACACACATGAAAGTTGCAGACACTGTGTGTTTTGTGTCTTCACCCCTGAATGTGTCACTCTCTCTTTTTATATTTTTCTATTTTTTTGTTATGGAGCACTCCACCACTAAGCCACATCCCCAGCCCTATTTTGTATTTTATTTAGAGACAGGGTTTCACTGAGTTGCTTAGTGCCTTCCTTTTGCTGAGGCTGGCTTTGAACTCGCAATCCTCTTGTCTCAGCCTCCTGAGCTGCTAGGATTACAGGTGTGCACCACTGTGCCCAGCCTGAATGCGTGTCCTTAAGAATACTCAAAAATCCAAGTACCAAATGTTTTCTCTGATATAAGGAGGCTAGTTCATAGTATTGTTGGATGGGGGTACATAGGAGGATTAGAGGAACACTAGAATGGTCAAAGGGAAGGGAGGGTAAGGGAGGGAGCAAGGGGGGAGGGAGGGGGAGAAAAGAAAAAAAAAAAAGAAAAGGTGGTTGAATGAGACGGATATCATTTTCCTAAATGCATGATTGAAGACCTGAATTGTACAAATATACTTTGTATACAAACAGTTGTATGTAAAAAGATGCTAAATACATGCACTATGAGTTGTACATATTAAAAATTATAAAAATAAAAATTAAAAAAAAAGAATAAGGAACATTCTCCAACACAACTACAGTACCCTTATCCTACCCAGGAAAAGCAACCTTCATTGAATAGTATCATCTAATGTGTGGTTTATGTTGAAACTTCTCCAATTTTCCTCAAGAATTTTAAAGAACTATATTTTAGGGGGCTGGTATTGAACTGAGGTTCACTCACACATTGCATTTAGTTATGTCTCTTTGGTCATATTTTTTAAAATAAATTTTTAGTTGTCAATGAAATTTCCTTTATTTATTTATATGCGGTGCTGAGAATCGAACCCAGTGCCTCACACATGCTAGGCAAGCACTTTACCACTGAGCCACAACCCCAGACCCATCTTTGGTCTTCTTTAATTTATAATGTCTCCTCCCTTTTTGTAAAAATGATGTTGACACATGTGTAGAGTTCAAGCCAGTTGTGTTTCAGAATGTCTCATATTCTAGATTCGCCTGGTTGCTTCTTCACGATTCCATCATGTTGAAGCATTTTTGTGGGATTAGAGCACAAGTGAGTTGCCTGAAAGGAGAAGGCTCATGTCCCTCTGCTGGTAATGCCACACTTGATTCCATGGTCAACGTGCTGCTCTAGGTGATGTGGAGGCAGTGCGGTCGGCTGTCAGAGACACGAGATGTGAGGAAGGTGTGTCTTCCTCCCAAAAGGGCCTACATTTGCCCTGGAGTCTTTTTCTTGCCAAGAGCATGAAGAAACACAGTGTCAGTGTCCTGGGGCCTAATTTTAATTTTCAGTGAAATTAGGATAAAGTTCCTTTAGGCTTGATATAATTTATCTTAAGCCTTGAGCTTGACATTGGAGCATTCTAAATGCTTAGGAAATTGTTATGAATAATAACTAAAGGCAGAATAGCTAACACCTGACATAGCTTTTTTTCTTTGCCCTTGCCACTGGATGATTTAATATTTAATATGATTGTGGTCAAACCAAGTCTGAACGTAGCAAGCCCCAAGCATTTCTAGCACCACAGCCAGGTGGCCAGGAGCCCAAAGTGATATAAGTGCGGTTTACTCACCAGCCGCCAGAGTAACCTTTAGGGCTAGTTGGACTCACAGACACTGCTTAGCATTTCCTAACAATGATCTGTAATACGTTTGGGAAGGCTGCCTAAATCACCCGATTAGATCATGTTTTCTAAGGGGCCTTGATGCAGAAATGCTGCCAATGGCTTTGGCAGAGTGCAGCAGAGCCCCCTTCACTTAACACGTCATCTCCCACTCTCAGGCTCTCTTTTGATTCTCACAGCAGCACTGTACTGTATCCTGAGCAAAATTCCTCATCCCATCTGCAGATGGGAAAACAGAGGCTCATTGAAGTTAAGTGGCTTGGGCAAAGTCACAAAACCATGCACCCCAGACCTTGACTTACCACTCAGGTGCCTTTTCTATTATGGCTTTGGGAGTTAAGCAGGAGGTGGGATAGGAAATGCCCCTACAGCCATTGCCAACTTGTGTTTTTGTGTTGGATTCCGGCAGCACTTGTCTGGTGAGAGAGGGTCTGTAGGTGCAGAATGAGGCAGAAGCACCCACTAAAACACATTCCATGAAGTCAAAGGAACCTTTCCACTTGTCCCCTGCAAGTGTCCCCAGAGCTTGGGGGTTAAGACTACAGGTTTAGAATCCAATTGATCCTGGAAACCCAGCTCTGCCTTTTGCTAATGTGAGGCCTTGAGCAGGTTTTAAGCCTTGCAAGCTGCAAGCCTTCCCATCTGTAAAATGTAGAACACAATAGGAACTACCTCTAGGGTTTTTTACTTCTTTTTTGTTCAGATCAGCTTATTATATGTAAAGTACCTAAATCAGTAATTGGCCCTTTATAATTACTAATATGCAAAGTACTTAGTAAGCACTTAGTGAATAATACTGCCCCCCTAACCCCCATGATGGTGCTGAGACATTTTCACACACAGTGGCTGTTTGCAGATGATGTCATTGAGGACTACAAATATTTTGTGACAGTATCTCTAAGAGCCTAAAAAATCTCCCAAACACAGATGCTCATGATCTGCACTTACTATATGATGTGCTCCATGGGCTATTATTGCATTGTGCCTTCAGGTGTGGATTGACGCAAGCGCTGGGCAAACAGAGGTAAGAGATGTGGTTCTTGCCCTTGTGTACTTACAATCTGTCTAGGGGTGGCAGGTGGGGATGAGGTATAAAAATCCATGCATAAAAAATAAAAGCCAGGTGTGCTAACACTGAGCACAAGGAGAGAACAAGGGATGGAGGGAAATAAGAGTCAGGGCAGCAGAGTAAGACCTGACAGAGGAGATGGACTTACACAGCAGTCCTGGGTTTGTATGAAGTCACTCTTACCCTCTCCTTGCTGACCAGGTATGAGAGTCAACTTCTATGACAGGGTTCAAATTGGTATGACTTCAGAGGAAGCCCCTTCCCCACCATCACACACACACCCCAGGCCCTCATGTGTGGGTGTTACCTTGTGGTCAGTTATAGTTTTCACAGAGGTTCCAGGCAACTGGTGTGGGTGTGAGAGTCAGGCTCTACATAGGTTAGGGCAGCTCTGTCCTTCTGTTTCTCTGTCTGCCCATCTCTGTTTGTCTACTCAATTACCCATCTGTTTGTCCATCTATGCACATGTCGGATCATTTGTCTATCCACTTCTTCATTCTTTTATCTGTGTGTGTTCATCCATCCATTCATCCATCAGTGTAATCGTCCATCTGTCTGCCATCTCTCTGTGCATTCACTTGTCTTTTTATCCATGTTTCTATTTCTACTTCATTCCAAAAATATTTACAGTAGATTACAGGAAACATGCTTTCTCTCTCTCTCTCTCTCTCTCTCTCTCTCTCTCTCTCTCATATACACACAGGATTAGGAAGATGTGTGAGGTCAACAAGCTGAGATTTGGAAGAAGGAAATAAAACTCAGACTACATCGGAAAGTATAACCGAGCCACAAAGTTTGTGTCCTTTGCATGTTTTTACAGTTATCGTCTTTGAAGTAGAGACAATCTACCACTTGTTTAAGGCAATAAAAACTTTTCTTGTTCTCAGTTCAAAAAAGACTTTATCTCATGAGACTTCCTTCAGGTTCAGGGGAGAGGCAGCAGTCTGGTAGTTTCATACAAAGATTTCTCAATCATACTGTATCCATCACTCAATAATTGCATAGTCTTGTGCAAATCACTGAGTCTTTCTGGACCTCATTTTCCTTACCTGTACAAATGGGATAAGTGAAGTACCTGGCCTCAAATTGCTCAAGCGAGGATTAACTGAAATTGTGTATACCCAGAATCTAGCAAGGTGTGGGACACATAATTAGCTGTCAATGTATGCAGCACTTATTATTGAATTTAAATAGGTTTTGAAAAAAAAACAAACCTCTTTAATGTGATTAGGCATTTGCATTTGCTCAGCTTCTGCATGTAGAACTATGGGGAGAGTCAAGACCAGGGCAGCTGTGATCAGGACAGTGCCTGCCAGCCCTGACAGGCAGGGAAGACACTCACATTCCCCACTTTCCTGTTGATTACCAATCTGCTTTTCTATGCCCCTAAGGTCCAGTCATGGGGGTGGGAGGGGTTGGTCAAACTGCTCTGACCCCTTGGCCCCAGCTGGAAAGTAGACATTAAATAAGCTGCTGAGACTCACCTATCTTCCCTGCAGTCATCCCTTTGCACTTAAAGATGATTAATTGCATTGGAGGGCAAGTATGCATCCTTCCCCTTGGCTGAGATTCCTTTATCCCTGAAGCCCCTTATAGCTGACAATATTTCACTCTTAACCTTGCAGTCTGTCTGGGCCTGATTTGCATTTACAGAGTCTGTATGTCACAAATATAAATCGAACCATCTCTCCTTAGAGATGGAGGGGTGTAAGGCTGAGGGCAAGCAGGAGGTGTGTGGCTTATTCTATCTGAGAGCAAGAGTCTGTGACTTGGTTGTTGAGTGCACATATTTGTGTGTGAGGGAGAATAGGGAGAGAATCAAACCATTCTGCTTTGTTTTTACTTTTAAGTATCGTGCAAATGGTCTCTGGAATCCCCTGGCAGCTGGGGGACTTTGATTCTGCAAGCAATGAATTATATCCTCCAGTTGTGAGTAGAATTACAAATATCTTCAAGATGTTCATTGCTTTGAGAAAGGGCAGCCAAGTCATGCTGGCTCTGTGGGATGCCTCTGTCTAAAGAAACACAGCACCTCTCTCTCCAGAGGGGAAATGGGAAGTGGGGAGATGACTGTGGGGAGCAGGCACCCACAATCCAGAGACCAGAGAGGAGTATGATTTAGTGACACAACCTGGGCCAAGCAGGGATGGGAAGGCAGAAGGAAGCAACATGGGCCCCTTTCTGGCTCTGCAGGTAAAATCCACTCAAATGAGTGTCTGGGGAGCAGCTGCTTGGTCAGGAGCACTAGGTAGAATTGAAATTGCTTTTTGAAGCTCCCTCATGTCAGAAGCAAATATTTACCAAGTACCTACAATGTAGGAATAGATAGCCAAGAATTTGTAATCATCAGGGCAAGACCAAAGCTTATGCTGGCTTCCAACAGATCAAATATTCATTTATCAAAATTTTACTAAGGAT
The DNA here is from genome assembly GCA_025594165.1 of Tamias sibiricus. Taxonomy (NCBI): domain Eukaryota; kingdom Metazoa; phylum Chordata; class Mammalia; order Rodentia; family Sciuridae; genus Tamias; species Tamias sibiricus. The sequence goes on from CM046657.1 coordinate 104,098,009, forward strand.
AAGATCCCTAAACAGATGCTAATATTGAATAATACTTTTAATTTCTATGGTTTGAAGAACTCACACAATTCAGGCTGGTGTTCACCTGGGTTCCCAGAGCAGTGTTTTCTACTTCTGTTGAGTACCCACCATGTTATTTTGAGTCTGGTTATGGTGTGAATATTTGGGATTCATCTTCCCATTAGTCTGTGAAAAACCCAGGGCAAAGATTGGGTTTTGTTTATTTGGCATCATAATGGTCTCCTCTCTTTAGCAAGTTTCCTGGCTTGGTTAAATAGTAGCACTTAATACAGTTTCCCCAGTGAGCAAAAGGAAGTTGACTTTTCTTTGTCATTGTCGATGAGGTCAAGCAGAGGCAAGGATAAAGCAGAGCATTTGTGTTTGACATTTTTGGGGGGGGGGTACCAGTGATTGAACTCAGAGGCCCTTGACCACAGAGCCACATCTCCAGCCCTATTTTTTTTTTTTTTTTTTTTTTTTTTGTGGGGCTGGGGATTAAATCCAGGGCCTTGTGTGTGTGAGGCAAGCACTCTACCAACTGAGCTATATCCCCAGCCCCACCCCCCATTTTTGTGTTTTATTTAGAGATTTAATCAACTGTGTTGATTAGTGCCTTGCTTTTGCTGAGGCTGGCTTTGAACTCACTATCCTCCTACCTGGGGATGTGGCCCAGTGGTCGAGTGCCCCTGAGTTCAATCCCCAGTACAAAAAAAAAAAAAAAAATCGCACATAGTACAGTGTATTATTTCAATACATCTATACAGTGTGCACACAGCAGTGTTTCTTAAGTGGGTATCTGTAAGCTGGTGATAGATAAATGGTTCCAAGTCTTTATTGCCCTGTATATAATTACATGTCCATTCCCATGGTCAGGTAACCTCAGAAGAGGGGACTTCCCTCCCTTCCATGTTGAGGATGGCCATGTGACAGGACACAGTAAAGTCCTTAAAAGTGACTTTGTGCCTGGGGTTGGCCTTGCTTTCTTACTTGTAAATTAGCTTCCATATTTTTCCTGAAGAATAAAGATGATATTTATAAAACATCAGAAGAGCACCTCAGAGTCAAATCAGTGGGGCATGCTAAGGAAAAAGTCACTGAGTACCTGTAAGAAATAATAACAAGAGATTTTTCTAAGTATTTTAAAAAATGTATCTACTTAATAACCAAACAATTTATAAGAACAATAAATTTTCATCAAACACATTTAATATGTGAAATTTCATAATTTGCTATATGAAAAGAAAAATAGGGAAATATGCATAAACATACACATGCATATACTTAAGTATCTGGGCCATTTTCCCTGAAAATTCACCAAATGGTTATAGACTAAGTGAGTATGAATGGGAGATTAAAATATGCTCTTTATTAATTTGGTCTCAGTTTATATGAACCTTATACAGAGTAAGTATAAGGTTCACTTTGGTGTTGTCACTTTGGTGTTGAAATGATTTTTGGTTTTGTTTTCATGAGACCCATCTACTCCATTTCATGCTCAACTAAAGCAATAGATCTGTTACAAACATGGAGGAAATCTTGACTCTGTTGGATGACTAAGAGACATAGTCTTCAACATGTTACTGTCCTAAGGAATTTTTTAAAGTATTTCTAATCCTTCATAATTATTTAGTGTTAGATGCATATAATAGAAGACTCAAATGAGCAATTTAAAGGATGTCTTAATTTATTGATATCAAAGAAGTGTCCAGAATTAAAAGTGGTCCAGGGACTCGGATCCAAGATGGCGGATTAGAGGAAGCCGCACTTCAGGACAGCTCCATGGAAAGAATCCAACAAAGCAGATAAATTGCCTTTCATCATATATATATGGACTGAAAATACCGATCTCCTGGATGGTTTGATTACCACTACCAGAGAGAGAAAGAGACAAGCTGTCTGCAGCGGCTGGAGCCGCGAGGCTCCTGCAAAACCGCCTGGGTGGTGCACAGGCCGTGCGAAACAAAGTCAGTGTGGGGAGACCGCGCTACTACTGCAACCCCAGCCAAACTCACGGCACACCAGCGTGAAACCGGCGATAAAGACCACGATAACAGCCGGCGGGATTGGTGCTGGGGAACCACGGGAGACCGCGGGTCCACACACCAGTTCGGAGCCACACTCCGCCTGACGCGACCCTCAGTAGTGGGGCCCCGGACAGAGCGGTGCAGAGATCTGCGATCAGCAAACAGGGGAAGAGTGGAGCGGGCCACAGTCTGAAGCAGCGCTGTCTGCACTACAGTCACAGGTGTGGCTTCCCGGTGCGATCGGCAAGGATACGGGAGTCTGCGGAGCTGCTGTTGACTGGAAGGAGAGCACCGCCATCTTTGAAAGCTGCAGGGGCTGGTCCTGACAAAGGGGAGGAGACGGAGAGCGACGGCTGCATCCATCCAGGGACTCTCCAGCTCTCTGAAGACAACGCACAATTGGGTGAGACTTGGGTGGTCAGCAGGGAAAGGCGTTTCTGAGGCTGGTGCAGCGGCCACAGGGGGCTGCAACTGTGGGTGGGCTTGGGGAGGGGGTGCCTTCTGGAAGGTCTCCTTCCCGGCGCCATTCATCTGCTGACACACAAGGTCCCCCTGGGCCACTCCTTCACTGAACCGTGCAGCCGCTGGCCTAGGATGCAGCCTTGATTTCACTGACAGGATCACAGACTGTGATCCAATAGCAATTGGTTTGAACTGGAAAGGAAAAAAAGAGGGGGGCTTCCCAGGGCCCGTTTTGTCTGAGACTTGGGGTTTGACTTTTTTTTTTTTTTTTTCCTTTTCTTTTTATTGGTCTGCTTGATTTTCTGGATTGCAGGGAGGGTTTTTTTTTTTTTTGTTGTTGTTGTTTGTATGTTTGTTTGTTTTATTTTTCTTTTTCTTTTTTTGGCTTTGTTTTGTTCTGCTTTTTTTTTTTTTCCTTCCACATTGATTGTTAGTGTGTTTATTTGCTTCCGCTCCTTTTTTTCTTTCATTCTTTTCCTCCTTCTCACTCTTGTATCTTTTCTTCCTCCTTCATCTTTCATGTTTACATCCTGCCAGTGCATACTAAACAGAGGCAAAAACAAGTTATACGCAAAACTTGGGATTTCTAGAACCGGCGCAATTGAACTGGGTAGCAAAGTGGTGTTATATATAGTTTACTCTCTATTTCCTTGATTCTCTCTCTCCTCTCTCTTACACCAATTCCTACTCTTTTATCATTTTTTTTCTTTTCCAACTTACTATATATATAAATTGATCTTTTTACCTAATTGTCAACCCCATTCTCTTTCTTCCATCGTCTACTGATACTAAACCACTTCCACTAAACCATTTCAATAGATATCTCTTTTCATACTTTCCAAGAAAGAACAATTCAAGACACTTCCTTCTTCCTAAACATAACACCTCTGTATCCAATACTTGAAGCTATAAAACCCTATCAGAAACGTACAGAGTAAATTGGAAATAATATCTGGGTTAACAAAATCTGTACATTGTGACCAAACTTGGATTTTCTGAATAGAAAGTGTTAGGTTTTAAAAGTGTAAAGGAATTAGAGGGTGATCTGATAGCATTGTACTACAGGAACAGCATAAGGCTTTAAGGTAAAATCAAAACAGTCAAGGTCCCACAGTGCAGGAAGAATAGACACACAAGCAACATGAAAAAACAAGGAAAGAAAATGACACAAACAAATCAAGATACCTCATCAGTAGATGTCATGGCAAGCACAGTTGGTCAAATGCCGGAGATGGAATTTAGAAATTACATATGCCAAATGTTTATGGAACTTAAGAATGAACTCAAAAATGAGATGAGGGAGCAGGTACAGGAGGCAAAAGATCATTTTGACAAAGAACTGCAAAAACAAATACAGGAAGTAAAAGATTACTTCAATAGGGAAATAGAGGCTCTAAAGAGAATCCAAACAGAAATTCCAGAAATGAAAGAAGCAATAAACCAAAATAAAAGCTCAATTGAAAACATCTCCAACAGAATAGACCACCTGGAAGATAGAACCTCAGACAATGAAGACAAAATATATGTCCTAGAGAAGAATTTAAACCATACAGCAAAACTTGTTAGTAATCATGAACATAACATCCAAGAATTATGGGACAGCATAAAAAGACCAAACTTAAGAGTGATCGGCGTAGAGGAAGGGGCAGAGTTTCAAGCCAAAGGAATGAGTAATCTATTTAATGAAATAATTACAGAAAATTTTCCAAGCTTGAGGAATGAAATGGAAAACCAAGTTCAAGAGGCATACCGAACACCAAACAAACAAAATCTCAACAGATCCACACCTAGACACATTATAATGAAAATGCCTAATACACTGAGCAAGGAGAGAATACTAAAAGCCACAAGAGAAAGGAAGCAAATTACATATAGGGGGAAACCAATCAGACTATGTTCAGATTTTTCAACCCAGACCTTAAAAGCAAGAAGATCCTGGAATAGCATATGTCAAGCTCTGAAAGAAAAGGGATGTCAACCAAGAATCTTATATCCAGCAAAATTAAGCTTTAGATTTGAAGATGAAATAAAAACCTTCCACAACAAGCAAAAGTTAAAAGATTTCACAACTCGAAAGCCAGCACTTCAGAGCATCCTGGGCAACATTTTTCATGAAGAAGAAGAGAAAGATGATAACGAAAATCACCAAAGGGAGATATTAAACTAAAGGAAATACCAACCAGAAGAGAAACCAAATCAAGCTAAAGACCATAATTCAAATAAAAATGGATGGGAATAAAAATCACATCTCAATAATAACCCTGAATGTTAATGGCCTAAACTCGCCAATCAAAAGACACAGATTATCAGAATGGATTAAAAGAAATGACCCAACAATTTGCTGTCTCCAAGAAACACACCTCATAGAAAAAGACATCAACAGACTGAAAGTGAAAGGATGGGAAAAGTCTTATCACTCACATGGCCGGCGGAAGCAAGCAGGGGTTTCCATTCTCATATCAAATAAGGTAGACTTCAAACCAAAATTAATCAAGAGGGACAAAGACGGATATTTCTTATTACTTAAGGGAACCATCCATCAACAGGATATAACAATCATAAATCTGTATGCCCCAAATAATGGAGCACCTACATTCATTAAACAAACGCTTCTTAAGTTCAAGAGTAAAATAGACCACAACACAGTTATTCTAGGGGACTTCAACACACCTCTCTCACCAATGGATAGATCATCCAAACAAAAGCTAAACAAAGAAACTTTAAGCCTCCTCAAAACAATTAACAATTTAGACCTAACGGACATATATAGAATATTTCATCCCTCAGTAAACGAATACACATTTTTCTCAGCAGCACATGGCTCCTTCTCCAAAATAGACCATATATTATGTCACAAGGCAACTCTCAGCAAATATAAAAAAATAGAGATACTACCCTGCATGCTATCGGACCATAAAGGGATGAAATTGGAAATCAACGACAAAACAAGGAATAAGAAAAACTACTCCATCAACTGGAAGCTAAACAACATGCTACTGAATGAACAAGGGGTTGAAGAAGACATCAAAGAGGAGATCAAAAAATTCCTAGAGGTAAATGAGAACACAGATACATCATATAGAAATCTCTGTGACACTATGAAGGCAGTAGTAAGAGGAAAATTCATTGCACTGAGTTCATTCCTTAAGAGGAAAAAAAACCAACAAATAAATGACTTAACATCACACCTCAAAGCATTAGAAAAAGAAGAACAGACAAACACCAAGAGCAGTAGAAGACAGGAAATAATTAAAATCAGAGCAGAAATTAATGAAATTGAGACTAAGGAAACCATTCAAAGAATTGACAAAACTAAAAGTTGGTTCTTTGAAAAAATAAACAAAATTGACAGACCCTTAGCAATGCTAACGAAAAGAAGAAGAGAAAAAACTCAAATTACTAACATTCGTGATGAAAAAGGGAATATCACAACAAACACCTCAGATATACAGAATATAATTAGAAATTACTTTGAAAACTTGTACTCTAATAAAATAGAAAATACTGAGTGCATTGACAGATTTCTAGAGTCATATGATTTGCCTAAACTGGATGTGGAGGTTATACATAATTTAAATAGATCAATTACAAGCGAAGAAATAGAAGATGTCATCAAAAAGCTACCAACAAGGAAAAGTCCAGGACCTGATGGGTTTACAGCCGAGTTCTATAAGACTTTCAAAGAAGAACTAATACCAATGCTCTTCAAACTATTTCAAGAAATAGAAAAAGAGGGAGCTCTTCCAGACTCTTTCTATGAGGCCAATATTACATTAATTCCAAAGCCAGGCAAAGACACATCCAAAAAAGAAAACTTCAGGCCCATATCTTTAATGAACATAGATGCAAAAATCCTCAACAAAATCCTGGCAAATTGGATACAAAACATATAGTGCACCACGATCAAGTGGGGTTTATCCCAGGGATGCAAGGCTGGTTCAATATTCAGAAATCAATAAACATAATACATCACATCAATAGACTTAAAGACAAAAATCATATGATCATCTCAATTGACGCAGAAAAAGCATTTGACAAAATACAGCACCCATTTATGTTCAAAACACTGGAAAAACTAGGAATATCAGGAACATATCTTAACATAATAAAAGCTATTTATGCAAGGCCCCGAGCTAACATTATCTTAAATGGAGAAAAATTGAAAGCATTCCTTCTAAAAACTGGAACAAGACAGGGATGTCCCCTTTCACCACTGCTATTTAACATAGTACTGGAAACTCTGGCCAGAGCAATTAGACAGACGAAAGAAATTAAAGGGATCAAGATAGGAAAAGAAGAGCTCAAATTAGCACTATTTGCTGATGACATGATAATCTACCTAGAAGACCCAAAAAACTCTACCAGAAAACTTTTACAACTAGTAAACGAATTTGGCAAAGTTGCAGGATACAAAATCAATACACATAAGTCAAAGGCATTTGTGTACATCAGCGACAAAGACTCTGAAAGGGAAATGATGAAAAATACCCCATTTGCAATAGCATCAAAAAAAATAAAATACCTGGGAATCAACCTAACGAAAGAGGTGAAAGACCTCTATAACGAAAATTATAGAACACTAAAGAAAGAAATTATAGATGAACTCAGAAGATGGAAAGACCTACCTTGCTCTTGGATAGGTAGAATTAATATTGTCAAAATGTCCATACTACCAAAAGCATTATACAGATTTAATGCAATTCCAATCAAAATCCCAATGTCATTCTTCAAAGAAATAGAAATAGCAGTCATGAAATTCATCTGGAAAAATAAGAGACCCAGAATAGCCAAAGCAATCCTGAACAAGAAAAGTGAAGCAGGGGGCATCACCATACCAGACTTTAAATTATACTATAGAGCAATAGTAACAAAAACAGCATGGTATTGGCACCAAAACAGACTCGTGGACCAATGGTACAGAATTGAGGATACAGAGACTAATACATTTAATTACAGCTATCTTATATTAGACAAAGGTGCCAAAAATGTACAGTGGAGAAAGGATAGCCTCTTCAACAAATGGTGCTGGGAAAACTGGAAATCCATATGCAACAAAATGAAATTAAACCTTTATCTCTCACCATGCACAAAACTCAATTCAAAGTGGATCAAGGACCTAGGAATTAGACCAGAGACAATACACCTAATAGAAGAAAAAGTAAGCTCCAATTTCCAACATGTTGGATTAGGCCCCAAGTTCCTTAATAAGAATCCTGTAGCGCAAGAATTACTACCAAGAATTAATGAATGGGATAGATTTAAACTAAAAAGCTTCTTTTCAGCAAAAGAAACAATCAGTGAGGTGAATAGAGAGCCAACTAATTGGGAACAAATATTTAATACATGCACATCAGATAGAGCACTAATATCTAGAATATATAAAGAACTCAAAAAACTTTACACTAAAAAAACAAATAACCCAATCAATAAATGGGCTAAGGAATTGAGAAGACACCTCTCAGAAGAAGATACACGATTAATCAACAAATACATGAAAAAATGTTCAACATCGCTGGCAATTAGAGAAATGCAAATCAAAACTACTCTAAGATTTCACTTCACTCCAGTCAGAATGGCAGCCATCAAGAACACAGCAACAATAAATGTTGGAGAGGATGTGGAGAAAAAGGCACACTCATACATTGCTGGTGGGACTGCAAAATGGTGCAACCGTTATGGAAAGCAGTATGGAGATTTCTTGGAAAACTGGGAATGGAACCATCCTATGACCCAGCCATCCCACTCTTGGGTCTATTCCCAAAGGACTTAAAAACAGCATATTACAGTGACACAGCTATCTCAATGTTTGTAGCTGCACAATTCACAATAGCTAGGTTGTGGAACCAACTTAGATGTCCCTCAGTAAATGAGTGGATTAAGAAAATGTGGTATATACGCACAATGGAATTTTACTCAGCAATAAAAGAAAACAAATTAATGGCATTTGCAGGTAAATGGATGAAGTTGGAAGACATAATGCTAAGTGAAGTTAGTCAGTCTCAAAAATCCAAGTACCTAATGTTCTCTCTTATATAAGGAGGCTATTTCAAAGTATTGTTGGATGGGGGTACATAGGAAGATTAGAGGAACACTAGAATGGTCAAGGGAAGGGAGGGTAAGGGAGGGAGCAAGAGGGGAGGGAGGGGGAGAAAAAAAAAAAGGTGGTTGAATGAGACGGATATCATTTTCCTTAATGCATGATTGAAGACCTGAATTGTACGAATATACTTTGTATACAAACAGTTGTATGTAAAAAGATACTAAATATATGCACTATGAGTTGTACATATTAAAAATTATAAAAATAAAAAAATTTAAAAAAAAAGATCCATTTCTGAAAAATAAAAAAAAAGAATGTGCTGATACTGGAGCTGGAAGGAACCCTCTTGGCCATGGCAGAATTGCTTCTTAACTAGCTCTAGAATTTGACAGAATGCAAATAACTCGGCTTCTAGGGAATACAACACGGTTTATTGGTTGCAAGTAGATTGAGCTCAAATAAGATCAACTCAAAATAAACGTGTCTAAATTAAAAAAAAAAAAAAAAAAAGTGGTCCAGGACTGGTGACTTGGTGGCCATCAGAGACCCAGGCTGGACCTGTCTTTTTGTTCCACTATTATTGGCCCATGTTTTCCAATTCAAGTTTACCTCATGAGCCAGGATGACTATAGAGAAATGTGATCTTATAGTTCACATTCTAGGCAAGAACGAGGAAGGAAGGAAGGAAGGAGAAATGGGACCCACTTCAAATGCTTTCCCAGCAGCTCTATCCAATGACTGGCTTATATGACACTGGTCATACCTAGCTTCAAGGGAGACTGGGGAATATGATCCTTTAGCTGGTATATTGTGATCCAGAATAGATGTGAAGTTCTATTAGTTTGGAAGAAAGGGGGGGAATGAATGTTGGGGAAGCAAATACCAGTCTCTGCCATGATTTTTTTGCTTTATGAGCTGACTTTAAAACTCAATTTTGGGGCTGGGGTTATGGATCAGTGGTAGAGTGCTTGCCTAGAATACATGGCATTGGGTTTGATCCTCGGCACCACATAGAAACAAAATAAAGATATTGTGTCCACCTAAAACTAAAAATAATAATTTAAAAAAAAAAAAAAAAAGAATCTTTGCACGAGCTAGATCGCCAGTGTAACTTAAAGGGCTTCATGTCTTCCTGGGCTGCATCTGAGTTTTTCGTTTCTGGAAGGCAGAGGTAGGTGCTGATCTGGGTTAACCCAGAATACACTAGAAGTATGAGCTTGTTCTGCAATTTGGATGAAGAGAAGCTGGCCCTAAGGCCCCTTGCTTTATAGTGGAAGAAAGCAAGTATGGCAGTGATAGTTTCTCAGGGTAAGAAGAGTTAGAAATAGGGTGGGGCAGGGTGAGGGGAAGGAAGAGGTTCATTGGGGGCAGGGGTGGGTAGGGTTTTTGGCACTGTGGATAACCAATGGTGAGTTCTGGGAGCCTTCTGTTGCTGTTGTGCCAGCAAATGTTTTAAGAGCGTACATGGCCCTCTTATGAAGTAGGTAGTTTTCCCATATGGAAGAGCTTTTCTGTCCATATGTAAAATATGTCCTTGTTACATCAACTACTGAATTAGCCAGCTTTCTTTTATCCAACTTACCACTCTAGTCTGCCTCTGGTCTAATCTTTTCTTAGAGTTATCCTGAGAAATTATAGCCTGAGAAGATAGCCGACAAGTATGCAAAGACCCATGACTATGAACATTTTTTGGTAGTGCTGAGGATTGAGCCCAGTGCATGCTAGGCAAGTAAGTGCTCTACCACTGAGGTTATGCTTCCAGCCCAAAGGCAGAAGTATAAAGGTGTTCAATGGAGTAAAAAATTGTTCAGAAAGTAAAAAAATTGGCCCCAACCTAAATGTTCTACATGTTCCTCAATAGCATATCAGGTAAATTTGAAACAGCCATCTAAAGAATACTATGGGGCCGGGAGTGGAGCACACCTGTAATCCCAGCAGCTCAGGAGGCTGAGGCAGGAGGATCAGGAGCTCAAAGCCAGGCTCAGCAACTTAGCAAGGCCCTAAGCAACTCAGTGGGACCCTAAGTAAAATACAAAAAAGGGCTGTGGATGTGGCTCAGTGTTCAAGTGCCCTGGGTTCAATCCTCGGTACCAAAAAAGAAAAGAATACTATGGAATCATTAAAGAGGAAGACAATAATAATACACTCACTGGCATGAAATGAGCTCTGTAATATACTGAAGAGTGATAAAAGGGTCACAAGTCACCCATTTATAGTAACACCTCATTTATATAAAATGTTAAAAATATTTATGCATATTTATGTATAGAGCAATATCACAAAGGATGTGTTCTAAAATGTTTGAAATGGTGACTTTCTTTTAAAATATTTTATTCTTCCTTATGTTTTCCTATATTGCTTGGTCATGATAATAGCATGTTATCTTTGCAATTAGAAGAAATTAATGATTTTCCTTTAGGAAAAGATACTCATAAGTAAACAACTGGAAGGAAACCCTCAATGACCACATTTTAAGGTTGGGACTATAGATTTTTTTCCCCTTAGATTTTCTATAATGTGATTATTATATTTATAATTGGAAAAATTAATAAAATTAATTCTGAGAGGGTAATACTGATTGCTTTCTAGGAGAAGATTATAGATGCATTTGTATCCATAATCTTATATCTACCAAGCAACTCAATAAATTGTGTATCTAATCAAGTCAACAGTGGGGTGGGCAAGGGATGGGAAATGATTATAAAAGAATGTTCAAGACGGGCGCGGTGGCGCACGCCTGTAATCCCAGCACTTTGGGAGGCTGAGGCAGGAGGATCGCAAGTTCAAAGCCAGCCTCAGCAATGGCGAGGCACTTAGCAACTCAGTGAGACCCTGTCTCTAATAAAATACAAAAAAGGGCTGGGGATGTGACCCAGTGGTCGAGTGCCGCTGAGTTCAACCCCTGGTACCAAAAAAAAAAAAAAAAAAAAGAATGTTCATTTGCAGGAAAGAAAGCACAAATTAAGGAGTGGAGAGAGGCCTTATAGGTCATCCAACCCCCAATGCAGGGACCCTCCGTTGTGTATCCATCAAAGGGAATTCAGTCTTTCATTGAACAGTTACAGCAGCCAGCAAGCTCCAAACCATGGAAGTCTACTGTTTGTTGTAAAATAGCTCTATTTATTAGAAAGCCCCTGGTTGTGCCGATCTCTAGTATGTCTCTTTGAAACTGTTACTCATTGCCCCTCATTCTATTCTGTGGGGTAACAAGAGGCAGGTCTCTTCTGCCACTGTTGAGGGCCCAGTCAGAGGCTCTCAGATTGCCCTGTGAAAGCCAGGTTTACCAGAGGTGCCTCTCTAAACTTGTTTAGAACTGCATTTGTTCCTTTAAAAAGCAAGACTGGCAGTTCAGCTCAGGACGGGGCCAGCCAGCTAGGAACCTATTAGGAATTTTGCTTCTCTGGCTCTGGTCCTGCCTCTTTGTCTACAGTGGGAACTCAGTCCCTGCCAGTCCTGCTACCAGGCCTGTTCTTGGTTCCTGCTACCTAGGTCTCCAGGAGCTGCAGCCTTCCAGTTTGACACTGTAGCATCCTTGCCAACTCCCCAATGAATTCTTCTTTCTGCTCCAGTTAGTAGAAGTTGACTTCTGTTCACAACCACAGAGCCCTGGCTGGTTCAGGTGGCATGATCTCCTCTCTATTACCAAAGAGTATCACACTGATGGCTTGCATTAAGATTTTCATCATTCAAACCTGTTCTTACCATTCTACCTCAGTTTCTTTTTTTTATATTTTATTTATAATATTAGTATGTATTACAATTCATAATGCACATATATAGCATCTTTTTACATACAACTATTTGTATACAAAGTATATTTGTACCATTCAGGTCTTCAATCATGCATTTAGGATAATGATATCCATCTCATTCAACCACCTTTTCCTCCCCACCCCCTGCTCCCTCCCATCCCCTCCCTTCCCTTTGACCATTCTAGTGTTCCTCTAATCCTCCTATGTACCCCCATCCAACAATACTGTGAACTAGCATCCTTATATCAGAGGAAAACATTCAGTATTTGGATTTTTGAGATTGACTAATTTCACTTAGCATTATATTCTCCAACTTCATTTATTTACCTGCAAATGCCATTATTTTATTCTCTTTTATTGCTGAGTAAAATTCCATTGTGTATATATACCACATTTTCTTTATCCACTCATCTACTGAGGGTCATCTAGGTTGGTTCCACAACCTAGCTATTGTGAATTGTGCTGCTATAAACATTGAAGTGGCTGTGTCACTGTAATATGCTGTTTTTAAGTCCTTTGGGAATAGACCCAGGAGTGGGATGGCTGGATGCAGGAGCCCTGTTTGGGGAGATGGATGAGATTGCAGTTGGCTGCGGGCCATGGAGAAGTTTGGGCATTGCCGCCTTCCGTGGTCTTATGGGACTTGGCCCGAGATCTCGCGGAACTTGGCCCAAGATCTCACGAGACTTGAGGGGAGATCGGAGAGGGTCGGGGCCATTTTGGTTGTTGGAGGAGCGTGGACGGTGTGTCGGGGTGTTGTTGGAGCTGGAGAGAGAAGCTGACAGAATAAAAAGCCTGTTTGTTTCCAGTCTGCCTCTAAACTTATTCCCGTGGCTTTGCTGCTCCAAGCGGCCACTGCTTCAGGCGGCAACAGGTGGCGGCCCGTACGGGGACTTTGGAGCGGACAGGTAAGAACTGAAAGGTCTCTAACGATGGGTTCGAATATAACTAAATCCCAAGGGATAGAGGCTATGGAAAGAATCCTTGATATACTTGACTCCGTTGTCAGTGAGGAGGATTTAGAAAAAAGTGAAAGTGATCAAGAAAGCGTAGCTTTCACTGGGTCAACTAAGACCAGTAAATAGAGTATTAGAAGAATCCCAAAAATGACAAAAATCCAAGCTGTTAGAGCTATTCAGGAGTTATTTGAGATAGCTGAAGAATACTTGCTCTTCATGGAACCTGGGACTCAGGATATCGCTGTCAGTGAAATTAGCAGTAGTGAGGAATCTAGTAAAAGTGATCCTGAGAAAATGAGGAAAAAGAAACTAAAAAAGATCAAGAAAGAGGACCGTCAAGTAGAGGAACAACTTGTGTCCTCTACTCCCCCATGGGTGGAATCCATTACAGAAAATATGAAGGGTATTACTAGGCATTTGCATACCCTAGAAACAGAAATAAAAAGTCTTTCTGAGCACTTATGCGCTCTCGAGGGTAACTCACAGATACATTGGGAACTGCCAGTATTTGAAAAGAAAAATGGACAGAGGGTCCACCAGTCAGTAGATTTCAAAACAATAAAAAATCTCAAAGAGGCAGTAATGGCATATGGACCCCAAGCTCCTTTCACGTTGAGTATGCTGGAATCCCTTAACACCTTTAGCTTAACCCCTTCAGACTGGAAAAGTCTATGTAAAGCAGCATTAAGCAGGGGGCAATACTTGGTTTGGCGATCGCAATTTCAAGACCTTTGTATAGAAACAGCTAAAAGAAACGCAGCTGAAGGGTTTGTAGACCATAATATAGAAATGCTCATAGGAGAAGGGCAATTCGCAGACTTACAGGCTCAAAAACATTATGACCCAGCTGTATATGCTCAGATAAATGCAGCTGCCTTAAAGGCATGGAAAACTTTACAAGGACCTGGGGATCTACAAGGTAGTTTGTCAAAAGTGATTCAAGGACCTAATGAGCCATATGTTGACTTTGCTGATCGACTTTTGAGAACTGTAGGTAGAGTGTTTGCAGATGTTGATCAAGCTATGCCATTAGTTGTTCAATTAGCATACGAAAATGCTAATAAATACTGCCAGGAAGCCATCAGGCCATGGAGAAATAAAAAGAATCTTTCCGTATATATACAACTATGTAAAGATGTAAATGACGCCTTTGACACAGGAAATGTGATTGCAGCAGCCATGAGAGGTGCTTCCCCTCAAAATTTCACAAGGGCTCAACCTAGACATCATAATCAATCGGGCTATTCTAGGCAAAATCCCAAAAGAGAAATAAGACCAAGCTCATACCGTGCCCCAGGCCACTGCCCCAGGTGTAAAAAGGGAAATCATTGGGCCAATAAATACCATTCAAAATTTGACGTCCATGGAAATCCTTTGTTCAGGAATTCAAAAAACGGGGCACGGGGCCCAATGCCCTGGGGCCCACAAATATACGGGGCATTGGAGGAGGAGTATCCTCAAGCATCCACTCAGATGCTTCCTCGACACAATCCCTACTACTCATCCATTCCCTCACCAGAGGAACAGGAGGAAATACAGGATTAGTTCTCTGTTCCACTGCCCAAATAGTGTTAACACCTGAAATGGGGGTTCAGCTGATTCCCACAGGAGTAAGGAGACCTCTTCACTCAGGGACTGTAGGACTTATTCTCGGGCGAAGTCCTAAAAGCTTATTAGGTTTGCAAATGACCCCAGGTGTAATAAACTCAGACTACAAAGGGGAAATAAAAATAATGCTTAGCTCACCCCAATTATAAGTTCTGTTAATCAAGGAGATAGAATTGCTCAGTTGCTTCTCCTTCCCAATTTACATAATTCATTTAAAATGAGTATGCCTCAAAAAGGGAACAATAGAGGATTTTGTTTCACTGACTCGGAATCTATGGCTTGCTGGGTATGGGGTTGTACAAGGAAGCCTATGTGTAAAATAAAAATCCAAGGAATAGAGATGGAAGGACTGATAGATACTGGAGCTGACTCTTCCATCATTAATCTACGGCAATGGCCCAAGCACTGGCCTGTGCAAAAAGCTTCAACCAGTTTAAGAGGCTTGGGATATAATAACCTCCCAGAGAAAAGTGTGGTAATTTTAAAATGGGAGGATGATGAAGGGCATAAAGGAACATTTCAGCCTTATGTTTTACCTAACCTACCGGTTACTTTATGGGGAAGAGATATTTTGCAACAAATGGGAGTACACCTTGCAACCAAGCCTGCAGGTTTTAAATGTGAAAATCTACAGGGTAATCTTAACCCTAAAAGAAATCATTATCAAAAAGTACAGAGTAATCTTAACCCTAAAAGTATCATTATCATAAAGGAAAAAGGTATTTTTTGGGGGGGCCACTGAGAAAATAATTTTGAAAATACCATGGCTTTCTGATAAGCCAGTGTGGGTCCCTCAGTGGCCCCTATCTAAAGAGAAATTATAAGCGGCCCACTTACTAGTTCAGGAACAACTAGAAGCAGGACGTATAAAACCTTCCACCTCTCCCTGAAATTCCCCCATATTTGTGATCAAGAAAAAATCAGGAAAATGGCGATTGTTACATGATCTTAGAGAAATTAATAAAACCATGCAAATCATGGCCCCTACTCAACCTGGACTTCCTAATCCTGTAGCTATTCCAAAAAATTTCCATCTTATTACACTTGATATAAAGGATTGTTTCTTTTCCATTCCCCTACATCCTCTGGATGCCCCCAGGTTTGCTTTTTCAGTTCCTTCTATCAATAATAGTGGCCCTGATAAAAGATATCAATGGAAAGTGCTACCGCAGGGAATGGCTAATAGCCCCACCATATGCCAAATATATGTGGACAAAGCAATCCAACCCATTAAAAATAAATATCAAACTTCATGTGTTTACATTACATGGATGATGTTTTACTGGCCCACCCTAATCAAAAAATCTTATTTAATATATTCCATGACGTGGCAGAAAATTTAAAAAAATATGGATTATATATAGCAGAAGAAAAAAATTCAAACCAGATTACCCATATTATATTTAGGATTTAAAATCATGGATAACTTTGTTAGACCCCCCCCAAAATTTTAATAAATAAAGAACATTTGACCACCCTCAATGATTTCCAAAAACTACTGGGAGACATTAATTGGCTTCGCCCTACACTAAACCTCACTACTGGCCAACTAAAACCTTTATTTGACATCCTTCACGGGGACCCTGATCCATCTTCACCACGAACATTGACTCCTGATGCTAGGAAAGCTTTAAAGTTAGTAGAAAAAGCCATCGAAGGAGCTCATTGTGATAGATTTGATTTAACTCAACCGCTGATTTTGATTATTATTTCTTCACAATATATACCCACAGGAGTATTTTGGCAACAAGGGCCATTATTATGGATACATTTGCCCGTCTCTCCTAAAAGTATAATTGAGTCTTATACCTCCATGGTGGCTAAACTTATTCTTCAAGGACTTAAGACTTCTACTAAAATATTTGGCATTCACCCTGCTACTATTATTACTTCCTATTCATCATCACAGATTGAATATTTATGCTTCAATGATAATGATTGGGTTATAGCTAAATGCTCTACTTCTGCAAATTTTGATAATCACCTTCCTAAGTCTCCTATATTATCTCTTTGTATTAATCATCCTATTATATTTCCACAGGTAATAAAAAATCAACCTATTCCTAAGGCATTAAATGTATTTACAGATGGGTCCTCAAATGGTACTGCTGCAGTAGTCACTAAAAAAGAAAATATGACTTACACAACCACACACAAATCAGCTCAATTAGTGGAACTGGAAGCTGTGGTAAGAGCTCTGGAAAATTTTACAGAACAGCCCATGAACATTTTTTCAGATAGCCACTATATTGTACATGCCGTCCCAAAATTAGAGCTAGCAGGACCAATAGCACCTCATACTCTAGCCTTTAAATTGTTTTATCAAATACAAAAACTTTTGTGGGCAAGAAAAGAACCTCTATTCATAGGGCATATTAGAGCACATACCAACTTGCCTGGTCCCCTCCATGAAGGTAATCAAAAGGCTGATGCTCTTACCCAAACAATCTTTATACTTTCAGCGCTCCAGCAAGCTACTTTATTTCACTCCCAGTTTCACGTCAATAGCACCACCTTGTAGCATAGGTTTAAAATCACAAAGGAGCAAGCCAGAATAATTGTAAAAGATTGTAAATCTTGTATGACACATTTGCCCAATCCTCATTATGGTGTTAACCCTAGAGGATTAATGCCCAATCATTTGTGGCAGATGGATGTTACTCATGAGCCAAGTTTTGGAAAATTGCGATTTATTCATGTGACCATAGATACATGCTCAGGCATGATTTTTGCTTCCTTACATTCTGGAGAAAAAGTTAAAGATGTTACATCTCATTGTTTGCAAGCTTTTGCTGCATTGGGCATCCCCAAAATACTTAAAACAGATAATGGCCCTGCATATACATCCTCATCTTTCAGTTTTGCGCAAAATTCAATATATCCCATAAAACAGGCATCCCATACAATCCTCAGGGTCAGGGCATTATTGAAAGAGCAAACCACACACTGAAAATTATGTTATTAAAACAAAAAGAAGGAAATTGGAAAAGTCCTAGGGACAGATTGGCAGTTGCCCTGTTTACCTTAAATTTTTTTAACTTTAGACTCTAATATTTATTCTGCTGGAGACAGACATTGGAACCCACACCAACAACATAAACCTTTGGTTTACTGGAAGGATGTTCTTTCAGGTACATGGAAGGGTCCAGATCCAGTATGAATTTGGGGGAGAGGATCTGTTTGTGTTTTTCCAAAGCATGAATCCTCTCCAATATGGATACCATCTAGATTAATAAACCAGGTACCACATCAAAAGGATCAAGATGAAGTTGTTGAAGAATCAAGATTAATAAAAAAAGTACAAAATCAAGAGGACCAAGATGAAGATATACAATGATTCCCTTAAAAAAGTCCTACAAAATATTTCACAACTTAAGTGTCATTCCTCCTGGCCGGGACGAGGAGATCTCTCTTTAGTGTGCACACAATTATATTTTTTTTTCTTTTTATACATGTCTTTATGTCTGTGCATTTTTCTACATTTCATGTTATTGTGACGTCACAAATATATGTTTGTATGTTTGTTCGTCTGTCCAGTGTGACGTCACAAATAACAAAGCGCTTATGAAAAAATATGTATATATGGATCCAAATAACTTTAATTAATTTTAGTTTAAGAGTATTCAATTTACATAAATTATCTTATAAGTGAAGGTACTTTCAATTTTGATTTATAGGTGTCCCTGGGACTTCTCCTTACCAAACAATATGACTAGTGCTGTATAACCTGATATTTTGTTGTTTTGACATAGGATTATTTATTTGTTATTAACTTCATTTGTTTAATAGCTGATTAATTTAAATTATTTCAACAGGTAAAAGATTGATGTGTATGCAGAGACTCGAGGGTTCCAGCTAACAAATTATTTCTCCAAAGTGCCTTTACCTTTTCTTTAATCTATCTTTAATACAGTAAATACCCTCAGTCTTTCTTTGTTTTGTTCTAAATATGATATTTTGCCAGCTTATGTTTGTGGAAGCTCAAGCACCAATGTGTGTGAACAAAAATCAACTTTAATTTTCTAATCTAATAATTCTATTTTTTAGTTTGACAACTCGCCTCTTGACTCAGTGCTACAATACCACTGCCTTTCCTTTAATAATTGATGCTTGAGTTTCTAGGTAGCGGGCCCTGAAGATTTGCCGGTGGCATTGTCTAGACATAAAAAAGACGGCTGCTGCTACAGCTGCAGAGATTGCGGTTGCTGCAAGCATCCCTGCTACTCAAGCACCAAACAACCTCAACAACAGTGTGGCCTCTGCTCTACATACATGGGGCCTCCTAGATCAACGTGTTATAATAGTGGACATTTTGATCTTTCATTGTTTGGGACTTTACTGGACAATGCCTTGCGGGTATTTGTCTAGAAAACTCAGTGTGTTACTTGATACAACTTAGGGCCCCTGATTTGTTTAAAAAATTTGATATGCTATGCAACTTGGCTCGTCAGCAAAAGGCTTGTTGCTTTAAAGCCACACCATCTCCTCACAATTGGACGGCTGTTAGTCATCATACACAGTCAATCCTGAAGGGCTCCATTGGATGGCTGGTTAGCCAATGACGGGTAAGATCCCCAGAGGGGGACAACCTAAGACAGGCACAGTCGCATAGGACAGTCTCATGTGGCTGACATATCAACCTAAGACAAGAGTCAAGGCACAGCCTTGATTATCCGATGACGGGTAAGAATGTTGGTTGCACGTGGACGTCCTAGAGCATCCCCTCTTTTAAAACAAAAGGGGGAAAATGCAGGAGCCCTGTTTGGGGAGATGGATGAGATTGCGGTTGGCTGTGGGCCATGGAGAAGTTTGGGCATTGCCACCTTCTGTGGTCTTACAGGACTTGGCCTGAGATCTCGCAGAACTTGGCCCAAGATCTCACGAGACTTGAGGGGAGATCGGAGTGGGTCGGGGCCATTTTGGTTGTTGGAGGAGCGTGGACGGTTGTCGGGGTGTTGTTGGAGCTGGAGAGAGAAGCTGACAGAATAAAAAGCCTGTTTGTTTCCAGTCTGCCTCTAAACTTATTCCCGTGGCTTTGCTGCTCCAAGCGGCCACTGCTTCAGGCGGCAACAGGTGGCGGCCCGTACGGGGACTTTGGAGCGGACAGGTAAGAACTGAAAGGTCTCTAACGATGGGTTCGAATATAACTAAATCCCAAGGGATAGAGGCTATGGAAAGAATCCTTGATATACTTGACTCCGTTGTCAGTGAGGAGGATTTAGAAAAAAGTGAAAGTGATCAAGAAAGCGTAGCTTTCACTGGGTCAACTAAGACCAGTAAATAGAGTATTAGAAGAATCCCAAAAATGACAAAAATCCAAGCTGTTAGAGCTATTCAGGAGTTATTTGAGATAGCTGAAGAATACTTGCTCTTCATGGAACCTGGGACTCAGGATATCGCTGTCAGTGAAATTAGCAGTAGTGAGGAATCTAGTAAAAGTGATCCTGAGAAAATGAGGAAAAAGAAACTAAAAAAGATCAAGAAAGAGGACCGTCAAGTAGAGGAACAACTTGTGTCCTCTACTCCCCCATGGGTGGAATCCATTACAGAAAATATGAAGGGTATTACTAGGCATTTGCATACCCTAGAAACAGAAATAAAAAGTCTTTCTGAGCACTTATGCGCTCTCGAGGGTAACTCACAGATACATTGGGAACTGCCAGTATTTGAAAAGAAAAATGGACAGAGGGTCCACCAGTCAGTAGATTTCAAAACAATAAAAAATCTCAAAGAGGCAGTAATGGCATATGGACCCCAAGCTCCTTTCACGTTGAGTATGCTGGAATCCCTTAACACCTTTAGCTTAACCCCTTCAGACTGGAAAAGTCTATGTAAAGCAGCATTAAGCAGGGGGCAATACTTGGTTTGGCGATCGCAATTTCAAGACCTTTGTATAGAAACAGCTAAAAGAAACGCAGCTGAAGGGTTTGTAGACCATAATATAGAAATGCTCATAGGAGAAGGGCAATTCGCAGACTTACAGGCTCAAAAACATTATGACCCAGCTGTATATGCTCAGATAAATGCAGCTGCCTTAAAGGCATGGAAAACTTTACAAGGACCTGGGGATCTACAAGGTAGTTTGTCAAAAGTGATTCAAGGACCTAATGAGCCATATGTTGACTTTGCTGATCGACTTTTGAGAACTGTAGGTAGAGTGTTTGCAGATGTTGATCAAGCTATGCCATTAGTTGTTCAATTAGCATACGAAAATGCTAATAAATACTGCCAGGAAGCCATCAGGCCATGGAGAAATAAAAAGAATCTTTCCGTATATATACAACTATGTAAAGATGTAAATGACGCCTTTGACACAGGAAATGTGATTGCAGCAGCCATGAGAGGTGCTTCCCCTCAAAATTTCACAAGGGCTCAACCTAGACATCATAATCAATCGGGCTATTCTAGGCAAAATCCCAAAAGAGAAATAAGACCAAGCTCATACCGTGCCCCAGGCCACTGCCCCAGGTGTAAAAAAGGGAAATCATTGGGCCAATAAATACCATTCAAAATTTGACGTCCATGGAAATCCTTTGTTCAGGAATTCAAAAAACGGGGCACGGGGCCCAATGCCCTGGGGCCCACAAATATACGGGGCATTGGAGGAGGAGTATCCTCAAGCATCCACTCAGATGCTTCCTCGACACAATCCCTACTACTCATCCATTCCCTCACCAGAGGAACAGGAGGAAATACAGGATTAGTTCTCTGTTCCACTGCCCAAATAGTGTTAACACCTGAAATGGGGGTTCAGCTGATTCCCACAGGAGTAAGGAGACCTCTTCACTCAGGGACTGTAGGACTTATTCTCGGGCGAAGTCCTAAAAGCTTATTAGGTTTGCAAATGACCCCAGGTGTAATAAACTCAGACTACAAAGGGGAAATAAAAATAATGCTTAGCTCACCCCAATTATAAGTTCTGTTAATCAAGGAGATAGAATTGCTCAGTTGCTTCTCCTTCCCAATTTACATAATTCATTTAAAATGAGTATGCCTCAAAAAGGGAACAATAGAGGATTTTGTTTCACTGACTCGGAATCTATGGCTTGCTGGGTATGGGGTTGTACAAGGAAGCCTATGTGTAAAATAAAAATCCAAGGAATAGAGATGGAAGGACTGATAGATACTGGAGCTGACTCTTCCATCATTAATCTACGGCAATGGCCCAAGCACTGGCCTGTGCAAAAAGCTTCAACCAGTTTAAGAGGCTTGGGATATAATAACCTCCCAGAGAAAAGTGTGGTAATTTTAAAATGGGAGGATGATGAAGGGCATAAAGGAACATTTCAGCCTTATGTTTTACCTAACCTACCGGTTACTTTATGGGGAAGAGATATTTTGCAACAAATGGGAGTACACCTTGCAACCAAGCCTGCAGGTTTTAAATGTGAAAATCTACAGGGTAATCTTAACCCTAAAAGAAATCATTATCAAAAAGTACAGAGTAATCTTAACCCTAAAAGTATCATTATCATAAAGGAAAAAGGTATTTTTTTTGGGGGGGCCACTGAGAAAATAATTTTGAAAATACCATGGCTTTCTGATAAGCCAGTGTGGGTCCCTCAGTGGCCCCTATCTAAAGAGAAATTATAAGCGGCCCACTTACTAGTTCAGGAACAACTAGAAGCAGGACGTATAAAACCTTCCACCTCTCCCTGAAATTCCCCCATATTTGTGATCAAGAAAAAATCAGGAAAATGGCGATTGTTACATGATCTTAGAGAAATTAATAAAACCATGCAAATCATGGCCCCTACTCAACCTGGACTTCCTAATCCTGTAGCTATTCCAAAAAATTTCCATCTTATTACACTTGATATAAAGGATTGTTTCTTTTCCATTCCCCTACATCCTCTGGATGCCCCCAGGTTTGCTTTTTCAGTTCCTTCTATCAATAATAGTGGCCCTGATAAAAGATATCAATGGAAAGTGCTACCGCAGGGAATGGCTAATAGCCCCACCATATGCCAAATATATGTGGACAAAGCAATCCAACCCATTAAAAATAAATATCAAACTTCATGTGTTTACATTACATGGATGATGTTTTACTGGCCCACCCTAATCAAAAAATCTTATTTAATATATTCCATGACGTGGCAGAAAATTTAAAAAAATATGGATTATATATAGCAGAAGAAAAATTCAAACCAGATTACCCATATTATATTTAGGATTTAAAATCATGGATAACTTTGTTAGACCCCCCCAAAATTTTAATAAATAAAGAACATTTGACCACCCTCAATGATTTCCAAAAACTACTGGGAGACATTAATTGGCTTCGCCCTACACTAAACCTCACTACTGGCCAACTAAAACCTTTATTTGACATCCTTCACGGGGACCCTGATCCATCTTCACCACGAACATTGACTCCTGATGCTAGGAAAGCTTTAAAGTTAGTAGAAAAAGCCATCGAAGGAGCTCATTGTGATAGATTTGATTTAACTCAACCGCTGATTTTGATTATTATTTCTTCACAATATATACCCACAGGAGTATTTTGGCAACAAGGGCCATTATTATGGATACATTTGCCCGTCTCTCCTAAAAGTATAATTGAGTCTTATACCTCCATGGTGGCTAAACTTATTCTTCAAGGACTTAAGACTTCTACTAAAATATTTGGCATTCACCCTGCTACTATTATTACTTCCTATTCATCATCACAGATTGAATATTTATGCTTCAATGATAATGATTGGGTTATAGCTAAATGCTCTACTTCTGCAAATTTTGATAATCACCTTCCTAAGTCTCCTATATTATCTCTTTGTATTAATCATCCTATTATATTTCCACAGGTAATAAAAAATCAACCTATTCCTAAGGCATTAAATGTATTTACAGATGGGTCCTCAAATGGTACTGCTGCAGTAGTCACTAAAAAAGAAAATATGACTTACACAACCACACACAAATCAGCTCAATTAGTGGAACTGGAAGCTGTGGTAAGAGCTCTGGAAAATTTTACAGAACAGCCCATGAACATTTTTTCAGATAGCCACTATATTGTACATGCCGTCCCAAAATTAGAGCTAGCAGGACCAATAGCACCTCATACTCTAGCCTTTAAATTGTTTTATCAAATACAAAAACTTTTGTGGGCAAGAAAAGAACCTCTATTCATAGGGCATATTAGAGCACATACCAACTTGCCTGGTCCCCTCCATGAAGGTAATCAAAAGGCTGATGCTCTTACCCAAACAATCTTTATACTTTCAGCGCTCCAGCAAGCTACTTTATTTCACTCCCAGTTTCACGTCAATAGCACCACCTTGTAGCATAGGTTTAAAATCACAAAGGAGCAAGCCAGAATAATTGTAAAAGATTGTAAATCTTGTATGACACATTTGCCCAATCCTCATTATGGTGTTAACCCTAGAGGATTAATGCCCAATCATTTGTGGCAGATGGATGTTACTCATGAGCCAAGTTTTGGAAAATTGCGATTTATTCATGTGACCATAGATACATGCTCAGGCATGATTTTTGCTTCCTTACATTCTGGAGAAAAAGTTAAAGATGTTACATCTCATTGTTTGCAAGCTTTTGCTGCATTGGGCATCCCCAAAATACTTAAAACAGATAATGGCCCTGCATATACATCCTCATCTTTCAGTTTTGCGCAAAATTCAATATATCCCATAAAACAGGCATCCCATACAATCCTCAGGGTCAGGGCATTATTGAAAGAGCAAACCACACACTGAAAATTATGTTATTAAAACAAAAAGAAGGAAATTGGAAAAGTCCTAGGGACAGATTGGCAGTTGCCCTGTTTACCTTAAATTTTTTTTAACTTTAGACTCTAATATTTATTCTGCTGGAGACAGACATTGGAACCCACACCAACAACATAAACCTTTGGTTTACTGGAAGGATGTTCTTTCAGGTACATGGAAGGGTCCAGATCCAGTATGAATTTGGGGGAGAGGATCTGTTTGTGTTTTTCCAAAGCATGAATCCTCTCCAATATGGATACCATCTAGATTAATAAACCAGGTACCACATCAAAAGGATCAAGATGAAGTTGTTGAAGAATCAAGATTAATAAAAAAAGTACAAAATCAAGAGGACCAAGATGAAGATATACAATGATTCCCTTAAAAAAGTCCTACAAAATATTTCACAACTTAAGTGTCATTCCTCCTGGCCGGGACGAGGAGATCTCTCTTTAGTGTGCACACAATTATATTTTTTTTTCTTTTTATACATGTCTTTATGTCTGTGCATTTTTCTACATTTCATGTTATTGTGACGTCACAAATATATGTTTGTATGTTTGTTCGTCTGTCCAGTGTGACGTCACAAATAACAAAGCGCTTATGAAAAAATATGTATATATGGATCCAAATAACTTTAATTAATTTTAGTTTAAGAGTATTCAATTTACATAAATTATCTTATAAGTGAAGGTACTTTCAATTTTGATTTATAGGTGTCCCTGGGACTTCTCCTTACCAAACAATATGACTAGTGCTGTATAACCTGATATTTTGTTGTTTTGACATAGGATTATTTATTTGTTATTAACTTCATTTGTTTAATAGCTGATTAATTTAAATTATTTCAACAGGTAAAAGATTGATGTGTATGCAGAGACTCGAGGGTTCCAGCTAACAAATTATTTCTCCAAAGTGCCTTTACCTTTTCTTTAATCTATCTTTAATACAGTAAATACCCTCAGTCTTTCTTTGTTTTGTTCTAAATATGATATTTTGCCAGCTTATGTTTGTGGAAGCTCAAGCACCAATGTGTGTGAACAAAAATCAACTTTAATTTTCTAATCTAATAATTCTATTTTTTAGTTTGACAACTCGCCTCTTGACTCAGTGCTACAATACCACTGCCTTTCCTTTAATAATTGATGCTTGAGTTTCTAGGTAGCGGGCCCTGAAGATTTTGCCGGTGGCATTGTCTAGACATAAAAAAGACGGCTGCTGCTACAGCTGCAGAGATTGCGGTTGCTGCAAGCATCCCTGCTACTCAAGCACCAAACAACCTCAACAACAGTGTGGCCTCTGCTCTACATACATGGGGCCTCCTAGATCAACGTGTTATAATAGTGGACATTTTGATCTTTCATTGTTTGGGACTTTACTGGACAATGCCTTGCGGGTATTTGTCTAGAAAACTCAGTGTGTTACTTGATACAACTTAGGGCCCCTGATTTGTTTAAAAAATTTGATATGCTATGCAACTTGGCTCGTCAGCAAAAGGCTTGTTGCTTTAAAGCCACACCATCTCCTCACAATTGGACGGCTGTTAGTCATCATACACAGTCAATCCTGAAGGGCTCCATTGGATGGCTGGTTAGCCAATGACGGGTAAGATCCCCAGAGGGGGACAACCTAAGACAGGCACAGTCGCATAGGACAGTCTCA
Source organism: Tamias sibiricus (assembly GCA_025594165.1). Taxonomy (NCBI): domain Eukaryota; kingdom Metazoa; phylum Chordata; class Mammalia; order Rodentia; family Sciuridae; genus Tamias; species Tamias sibiricus. The sequence goes on from CM046657.1 coordinate 104,124,244, forward strand.
TGTGGCTGACATATCAACCTAAGACAAGAGTCAAGGCACAGCCTTGATTATCCGATGACGGGTAAGAATGTTGGTTGCACGTGGACGTCCTAGAGCATCCCCTCTTTTAAAACAAAAGGGGGAAAATGCAGGAGCCCTGTTTGGGGAGATGGATGAGATTGCGGTTGGCTGTGGGCCATGGAGAAGTTTGGGCATTGCCACCTTCTGTGGTCTCACAGGACTTGGCCTGAGATCTCGCAGAACTTGGCCCAAGATCTCACGAGACTTGAGGGGAGATCGGAGTGGGTCGGGGCCATTTTGGTTGTTGGAGGAGCGTGGACGGCTTGTCGGGGTGTTGTTGGAGCCGGAGAGAGAAGCTGACAGAATAAAGAGCCTGTTTGTTTCCAGTCTGCCTCTAAACTTATTCCCGCGGCTTTGCTGCTCCAAGCGGCCATAGCTTCAGGCGGCAACAGCTGGGTCATAAGGTGGTTCCATTCCCAGTTTTCCAAGAAATCTCCATACTGCTTTCCATAATGGTTGCACCATTTTGCAGTCCCACCAGCAATGTATGAGTGTGCCTTTTCCCCCACATCCTCTCCAACATTTATTGTTGTTTGTGTTCTTGATAGCTGCCATTCTGACTGGAGTGAAATGAAATCTTTAGAGTAGTTTTGATTTGCATTTCTCTAATTGCCAGCGATGTTGAGCATTTTTTCATGTATTTGTTGAATAATTGTGTATCTTCTTCTGAGAAGTGTCTTTTCAATTCCTTAGCCCATTTATTGATTGGGGTTTTTTTTTTTTTTTTTTGATGTTAAGTTTTTTGAGTTCTTTATATATTCTAGAAATTAGTGCTCTATCTGATGTGCATGTATTAAATATTTGTTCCCAATTAGTTGGCTCTCTATTCACCTCACTGATTGTTTCTTTTGCTGAGAAGAAGCTTTTTAGTTTAAACCTATTCCATTCTTGGTATTATTCTTGCGCTACAGGATTCTTATTAAGGAACTTGGGGCCTAATCCGACATGTTGGAAATTGGGGCTTACTTTTTCTTCTATTGGGCGTATTGTCTCTGGTCTAATTCCTAGGTCCTTGATCTACTTTGAATTGAGTTTTGTGCATGGTGAGAGATAAGGGTTTTAATTTCATTTTGTTGCATATGGATTTCCAGTTTTCCCAGCACCATTTGTTGAAGAGGCTATCCTTTCTCCACTGTACATTTTTGGCATCTTTGTCTAATATAAGATAGTTGAAATTATATGTATTAGTCTCTGTGTCCTCAATTCTGTACCATTGGTCCACCAGTCTGTTTTGGTGCCAATACCATGCTGTTTTTGTTACTATTGCTCTATAGTATAATTTAAAGTCTGGTATGGTGATGCCATCTGCTTCACTTTTTTTTGCTCAGAATTGCTTTGGCTATTCTGGGTCTCTTATTTTTCCAGATGAATTTCATGACTGCTTTTTCTATTTCTTTGAGGAATGTCATTGGGATTTTGATTGGAATTGCATTAAATATGTATAATGCTTTTGGTAGTATGGACATTTTGACAATATTAATTCTACCTATCCAAGAGCAAGGTAGGTCTTTCCATCTTCTGAGTTCTTCTATAATTTCTTTCTTTAGTGTTCTATAGTTTTCATTGTAGAGGTCTTTCACCTCTTTCGTTAAGTTGATTCCCAGGTATTTTATTTTTGATGCTATTGTAAATGGGGTAGTTTTCATCATTTCCCTTTCAGAGGCTTTGTCACTGATGTACAAAAATGCCTAATATTGGCCTCATAGAAAGAGTCTGGAAGAGCTCCCTCTTTTTCTATTTCTTGAAATAGTTTGAAGAGCATTGGTATTAGTTCTTCTTTGAAAGTCTTGTAGAACTCGGCTGTAAACTCATCAGGTCCTGGACCTTTCCTTGTTGTTAGCTTTTTGATGACGTCTTCTATTTCTTCGCTTGTAATTGATCTGTTTAAATTGTGTATAGCCTCCAGTTCTAGTTTAGGCAAATCATAGGACTCTAGAAATCTGTCAATGCTTTCAATATTTTCTATTTTATTAGAGTACAAGTTTTCAAAGTAATTTCTTATTATCTTCTATATATCTGCTACCTCAGTTTCTTTATACTGAAAGTCTTACTAAACCAGATCTCACTAGCTTGTACAAGTGAAGGTGATCTTTCACTTTATTTTTTGGGGGGAGTACTGGGGATTGGCTTCGGGGGTACTCGACCACTGAGCCATATCTCCTTCCCTATTTTTGTATTTTTAAAAAATATTTTATTTTTTAGTTGTAGTTGGACACAATACCTTTATTTTATTTATTCATTTTTATGTGGTCCTGAGGATGGAACCCAGGGCCGCACATGTACTAGGTGAACACTCTACCGCTGAGCCACAACCCCAGCCCTATTTTTGTATTTTTTATTTAGAGATAGGGTCCCACTGAGTTGCTTAGGGCCTTGCTTTTACTGAGGCTGGCTTTGAACTTGTGATCCTCCTCTTTCCACCTCCTGAGCTGCTGGGATTACAGGTATGCACTGAAGTGCCCAGCTTGATGATCTTTTACTTTTAACCTTTCTCTGACCCATTAAATTTAATTTTGTAGGTCTGGTTAATTTCTGTTGAGGTTACCTTTTGTTTTGTACCAGGGATTGAACCCAGGGGTACTTAACCACTGAGTCATATCCCCAGCCCTTTTTGATTTTTTATTTTGAGACAGTGTCTCACTAAGTTGCTTAGGGCCTTGCTAAATTGCTTAGTGCCTTACTAATCTGCTGAGGCTGGCTTTGAACTATGATCCTGCTACCTCAGCCTCCAAAGCTGTGGGATTACAGGTATGTGCCATTGAGCCCTTATACAGAAATTTAAAAAAAATATTTTAAAAAACAACTCTTCATGATTATTAAAGCACTTGGTATTGTGGATGACCTTTTGGGTCATACTAACCTGGGTCAAATCCTGACTCTGAGCTGGACAACGACAGGTATGTTGCATAAACTCCTCGAAAGCCAGTTTTCTCATCCATTAAATGGGGATGATAATTATACCTATTTTATAGACTTGCTATGAGTATTGTATTAGCTATGTAAATTGTTCAGCATAGCAGCTGATCTGTAGTAAGCACTAAATAAGCATTAAATATTAGTTCCTTTCCTCTTTCTGAGGCTAATGAAGCACAAATGGAAAAGGGCAGGAGTCGATAATGGCAGCTGGGAGTGGGGAGAAAGCCAAATCAGAGTTGTATTCACAACTGGTGCCCTGAATACGATCACCATAGAGAATGGCCCCACAGCTGAGAAAGTGCACATGAGCTCAGGGCAGGGAGTGAAACAGCTGGAAGCATTCATGGAAAAACAACCCGAAACAGCACGTAACCCAATATAGCCTGAGGAGCTGGGAATCTTGCAAACTGGAGACCAAGAGAAGAAAACACATTTTATGGTCCTGGAAGGAAATGCAAATGGGACAACAAATCCTCACATCAGAGTGAGCAGGCTTTCCCTGCATCCCTGCCTCTTCCGAAACCCTGGGTTTGTCTTTTGCAGGTTGTATCTTTCTTGTTCCTTTTCATCTTTACTCAGGTTTTGCCTGGAAACCAGAGAAATGGGATGATGCATATTTCTCTTAGAAAAATCTTCATCCTCAGCACGCCACCCTGTGCTTTTGGGAAGGCTATGGTTTGAATGACTGTCTCCTTCAAAGCAGGTTTGAAAACTTAATGGCCAATGTGATGGTATTCACTGGTGGGGCCTTTAAGAGATGATTGTGTCCCAAAGTTTTGTCCCTCAAGAATGGGATTGGACCCTAATAAGAAGGCTTTAGGGCAGGGGTTTCCTGGCATTCTCTTGCCCTTCTGCCGTGGTATGAGGACATAGCAAGAAGCCTCCCTGGTTGCTGGTGCCTTGATCTTGGACTTCCTAGACTCCAGAACTGTGAGGGAATAACTTTCTTTAAGTTACCCAGTCTCGAGTACTTTATCATAATAGGACAAGTAGATTAGGATGCAAGAAATGTATAATTGTGGCAATCTTATAGATGCAACCTGAAACTGAAGCTTTGGAAGTAACTCATTGCTTTAGGTGGAGAAGGCTAAAAGCTGGTCCAGGCGACTCAAGTTAGTTACATTTTACTTCAAATACCACACTCCATTATTCACTTTCCTCATTTCTCATCTCTCCCCACTCCAGTGACTTCCAGTCTTTTTTTTCTTAGATAGAATTAAAATTTTATTATTTCCTCTCAAAAACATCCAATAGCTCCTCTATGAACTCAAAATTAAAGACCAGTTTCTTTTTTCTTTTTCTTGTTTTGTTTTCCTGTATAAAAAAGGGACCCCAATATCAAGGTAGGGAAGGGGTGGAGAGAGAGACCCCTTAGTGTATAGAAATAGGGGGGCAGGAGAAGGATAAGCCTCAAAAGGGAGGGTGGGTAGAAAATATTAAGGCAGCAAAATATTCTCTGTAAAAAGTTGGAGGAGTCTTCACAAAGAGAAAGGCAGAGGTCGCCTTCTCAATGGATTTTCTCCACTCAAGTGTCCAGAAGGAAAATGGCAGCATCTCTTCCTTCTGTGGCAGCCCCTCCAATGCTCACTCTGGATCATCTTCCTTATGTAGATAAGAGTGCTGCAGGGCTCGGAAGGCAGAAATTCGCTTGTGTGGGTTAAAAGTCAGCATTTCCAGCAGCAACTGAGCTCCAGACTCCTCCATCTCAGGCACCACTGACTGCACCGGGCGAGGTCCTCTTGGGGAAAAGGCTCCTCGGGGTAGAGATACATCTCAGGGCCAGTCTGGAGGCAGCCCGATCAGGTCAAAGATTTTGCCCAACTGGTCAGCTTCAGAGTTTCCACAGAAGAGAGGCTTCCGACGAAACATCTCTGCAAAGATACAGCCAACTCTCCACATGTCCACAGGGGTTGCATATGTAGACTGCAGAAGAACTTCAGGAGCACGATACCAGAGTGTAACAACCACAGGTGTAAGGGCCATCTGGTAGCTGTAAATTCTGGCCAGGCCAAAGTCAGCCAGCTTGACTGTCCCACCACTCGTCACCAGAATATTTTCTGGCTTCAGGTCCCGATGAATGATGCAATTGGAATGAAGACCATCTAGGCCTCTTAGAAACTGGCGCATCAGATCCTTGATGGTCTCATCTGGCAATCCTGGTGGTGGTGCCTTGTCTAGATAGGTCCTTAGGTCTTGGTCAACATGCTCAAACACTAGGGTCACCTTGATTTCCCTGCCGGTCCGGGAAAGTGGCACAGACATCCATCAGCCAGACAACATTGGGATGTTCAAAAGCCTCCAGGCGCCTCCATAAGGCCACCTCACGAACTGTGCTGATGGGAAGGCCCCCTCCAGCTCCTCCTCCATTGGGGACTCTCATACTCTTGAGGGCCACAAAGTGGCCACTGTGGGGATCACGGGCTTTGTACACGTTCCCATAGGCACCGACACCAATTTCAGCCACTGGCTCATATCGTGAGGTAGCCATTCTCAGATAGGGGGATACCCTCACGCCAGGCCAAGAGCTACCGGGGCAGGCCCGTTATTGGGAGCCCGGTGCCGGTTCCTCTGCGCCATACACTGGAGCTCCGTCCGGGGCAGCTGGACATTACAGGCGGGACCATAGACACCAAAGACCAGTTTCTTGACTCAACCTTTAAGAAACTGCCATAATTTTACCCTGACCCATCTTTCTAATCTTTCAGCTTATTTCTGCTGCTCCCAGTCCTGCAGGGTGATTACTACATCACTATACCCACCCCCACATTTATTGTTTTCGCATTGGTTCCTTTCAATATACTGTTCCCTCCATCCTTCCATTCCCACAGGTCCCAATTTTCCCGTCCTTCATGGGCTACTTTAGATTGCTTTCTAGAACCTTTCTGGACTTTATTTAAGAAATTTTATTTAAGAAATCATTGAGCTTGATTCACTAAGAAATCATTGAGCTTGGTAAATGTGAAGGACACAAAGAAGAATAATGCAGGGTCCCTATTTTCTGTCAGCACCCACTCAGGCAGGAAGACAGGCACAAACAACAAACCATAAACCATGATGACAAATGAGACGCCAGCAATGAGAACAAGGCCCTGTGGAGCCACCAGGGAGGAATCTCTGGCTTCTAACTTGTCTCTGGTTCTACTCTTGCCACCCCCCCAAGTTCACAATTCCTTCTCCACACAGAGGTCAGAATGTTGACCCTGGCAGATAGGGAATGTTTCTTCCCTACTTGACCCCCAGAGCCTGGCCACTGAGGAAAATCTGCACTCACCACCCTGACGTATAAAGGCCTTGGAACCAGCCATTCCCACCTTTCAGACCTTCTCAGCTTCATTATCTGCCTGTTTTTTACTCTGCTCCTTAATTAGGTCAAATGTTTCCCTTCTTTTTTTTTTAAATTTCTTTTTAGTTATATACAACACCAGGATACACCCTGACATAATCATAAAAGCATGAAACACAACCCTCTCCAATTCAAATGTTTCCCTTCTTGAGACTTTGAACCCTTTCCCTCTTTTACTTCTAATGTTCTCGCTTGTCATTTAGGCATCAGTCTAACTACCACCTGCTTGGCAAGCACTTCTCTGACCCATCCAGCCTAAGTCAGCTATCCAACCACTCTCAGGAATGTTATCATTGGCATTTTTCCTACTTGGCTGTTGATCATCTGTTTCAGATCCATCAGGGGAGAGGCCTTGCTGTATAGTTCACAGCTGCAGCCTCAGTACTCCAAGGGAACAAGGCAGAGCTCGGAGGAGACACTTGGTAAATGTTTGAATAAATGAATGCTGGGAAGATTTTGTGGTAGTGTGGAGAGTAGAAGTTCATCAGTGCTGGGAAGGGTATTTTGAGTATAGGGAGCAGACAAATGAAAAGGAATAAAAAGGAGAATGAGTAGACAGCATCTGCACTTCCAGCTGTGGTATTTGGCTCACTTGGTTGGAATGGGCTATTCCCCAAAGAATAAGTTTTTGAGGGCAGGGGCCTTGTCTATTTTGCTTACCACCGAATTTTCAACGTCCTGGCCCATCATGGGTTTTCAGTACGTATTTAATGAATGAATAAGAGTTTAGAGGGAAGAGCAAGAGGATGCAAGTTTGGAAAGACAGTGTGAAGCTTTATTGTTAAAGGCCTTGCCATGTTGAGCAAAGGAGTTTGTATTTTCTGTAAAAAGTTGGGGAGTCATTGAAGGTTTTTCTTCTGTTTACTTTTTGAAATCATAATTATGTATTTAGTTTTTAACTTTCAGTTTGTAATAGATTCCCAAGAGGTTGTGAAGAAAGGTATAGTGAAGTCCCCTGTACCCTTTAACCAACCTCTCTCAATGTTTGTATCTTATACAACCACCAGACAATAGGAAAACCAAGAAATTGACATTAGTAATTCATGAAACTTAGATCTCGCCAGTTTATATACACTAATATCTTTCTCTCTCCCTCTTTCTCTGTGGTTTCATGTGATTTTATCACATGTAGCCTTGAGTCACCATCACCACAATCAAGATCCCCTTCTGTTACCCCCATTATAGGCACATCCACTCCCCAATTCTAATGCTTGGCAATTAGTATTCTGTCCTTCATCTAACTAGGTTATTTCATGATGGCTTCATAAGAGAAATCATGAAATATGTATCCTTTTGAGATTGGCTTCCCCCCCAGTCAGCATAGTTTCCTTGAGCTTCATCCAAGTCATGGTGTCTATCAAGAATCTGTTCCTTTCTGTGGCAGAGTAGCACTCCATGGTTTGGATATACTACAGTTTGTTTAATGACTCACTATTTATTTTTAGTTTTATTTATTTTATTTTTTATTTGTTCTTTTTTAGTTATACATGACAGTAGAATGCATTTTGACATATTATACATATGTGGCATATAACCTCCAATTCTTGATAACCATTCACCATTTAAAGGCTATTTGGGTAGTTTCCAGACGATTTTAAATCAATGGAATAGCATGCTGAATTTTATTCTCTAAGAGGAGAATTTTAGTGACCAGGGGAAGAGGAATTGGATTAAAGTTGGAGTTAGCTTAAAGAAGAGAGAGGAAATAAGTCATTTCAATAATACAAGAGAGATGAAGACTAGAACTAAGGAAATAGCAATGAAATGGAGAAGAGGTAATGAATTTAAAAGTAAAATTGACAAAAATATGTTGGTGATAGATTTGATGTAGAAACTAAGGGAGAATTCTGAAGTCTCTTCAACTGTTCTGGTTTGGGTAACTGCAAAATTTGTTATGTTGCTGCCTGAAGCGATGGCCGCTTGGAGCAACGAAGCCCGCGGGAAGAAGTTCAGAGGCTAACTGGAAACAAACAGGCTTTTTATTCTGATAACTTCTCTCTCTGGCTCTAACAACGACTTTAACATGTACCACACACCACCAAAAACCCACACACCAAATGGCACCGACCCATCAGCAATCCCGGCCCAAGTCTCTCGAGATCCCGGGCCAAGTCTCGTGAGACTACGGAAGGCGGCAATGCCCAAACATCTCTATGGCTCGTAGTCAACCGCAATCTTAGCCATCTCCCCAAACAGGGCTCCTGCATTGTTATATAAATTTTTGTTATAAACTGTAATATGGCAAGGGGAGAATGAGTCTAATTTTGGATACTTAGAGTTTGATATGCCCTGCAAGAGATCCAAGTTAAAGTGTCCAGTGACTCAAGAGGGCATTCTGGGCAGAAATGGAATAATGAAGCTTCCAGAATACAAGTACTATTTGAATGCATTATAATATGGGAGGTGACAACCAGTACTGTAGAGAAACAGGATTACTCTGAATCTCTCTGCCATTGAACAATCAACAGCCCCTACCTATAATGCATTGATGAGATTTCCAAGGAGTGACAGAAAGCTTAGCAGAAGGCTCAGGACGTAATGTTGAGAATACCAACATTTAAAGCTATTTAGACGCCAAATGGGGAAAGTCATTATGGGATATTAGCACAATCAGTCTCAGTAGACTGAAGCATGGAGGAAAGATGAGGTAACAAAAGAGTGATGAAGTAGTGAAAGTAAGAGGTAAATGTGCACTTTAATAAGCTTGGCAACAAAGGTAGAGAGTGTTGGGTGGGACAAAATCTGCCTCTATTCCTCAAAAGCCCCATGACACTTGGTGCTTCTGTGGCCATGGTCACACACACTAATCCATCAAGTTTATCTTTTCTGTGATTCCATACATGATACTGAGATTGGTCCAAATTAACTCTCACTTAACACCCACTCACCATCCTGGGAATAGTGAAGGACTTGCTTTGGAACTGTGAGAAATGAGAGTGTGTGAACTAAGGACATGTTACTAAATGAAGAGAGGAAAGGTGAGGAGGAGAGGGGCTGGAGTAAGTGATGGAGCAAGGCCCTGAGGAAGGAGAGGAAATGGAGAGGTCAGAATCTTTCTTTCCTCTGAGTCAGAATTGGGTCAGGATGGGGAGAGATGATGCAGTTGGGATGTAGGATTGGATTGGAGCTGAGGTCACACTTATCTCAGTGATGTAGAAGGTCATTGCAGTTGAAAGCAAAAAAGGTAGGGGCTGTTGATTGTTCAATGGCAGAGAGATTCAGAGTAATCCTGTTTCTCTACAGTACTGGTTGTCACCTCCCATATTATAATATCAGCTTGCCTTTTGGCTATCATTTTCTCATTAGGATATAAACTCTATGCAGATAAATCATCTGTTCATTCTGTATCCCCAGCATTTGTAATAATACTTGGGACATAGTAGGGCTCAATGAGTATTTTTATATATTGAGTGGATGGGAAGAATGAATGAGGAGCAAAATGGGGGGCCTTGATGGGCCAGCTGTGGTTGTGAGTAATCCCTCCCTCCCCTGATCTGGCCCTCTCACCTGTGCTTGTCTTTTGCTGCCTTGTGCCTAAGTTATTTGAAGTCAGACTTTGTCTCCTGTCCTGCACTGAACACTCTTTGGGGTCTAATCTACAACTGATCCATCCTGGTCAATAAACAACATAGTAGGTGCTCAAGAATTATTCACTGAATAAATGGCTATGTGAATGGAAAGCTAAGTGGCTATGGAGTTACAAAGATCCATTTTGTGTTGCATTAAAATCCAGCTTCTTATGACTTCTACACATTAGTTGAAATTTTGCAGTTTGGAATAAACAAGGACATTTCTCACATCCTTAGGGAACCTTTCAAGTATTTGAATGGTGTGTGTGGGGGGGGGTGTCTTCTCACATTTTGTCTTAGGAAAAGGTCTGTGAGTCTTGTAACTGTCCCTCAAATGATCAGTTTCCAAATTCCCTGATGTCTCTTTGGGATAGGAAACCTTGGCCCCAGGGTTGTTTGGACACCAGCAGACTATACTTCAGTGGGGGAACCCCAGCATCCTGGTCTAGAAACTACGTGGATACAGCCCAAAGCCCTGTTTTAATTATCCCTTCCTAAAGTTTTTAAAGTCAACCTCTCTGTGAGGTCCACTGAATCCTAAAATTGGGAGTCAATCTGTCATTGGAGCTGACTTCTCTTCTAACAATGAGTACATCCTTCCTTGCCCAACATGACCAGTGACCCTGTGTTAAACCAGCTGCACTCTGGAGATGTGCTTTATTCTTTTTTTGGAAGATGAACTGGCAAGCTCCTCTGGCATTCTCCCTCTGTGTTTTAACAGATGAAGATAATAAATAAGGGGTCACTCTATCCCTGAGGTAGAGGGAAGAAAGAAGCAGTCTTTTCAGCACCACTATGTGGAAAGGGTTATTGCCTTTACCCCTTATGCATAGGCTATTTGGGGAGTTCATTAGCTCAAATTTCAGGTTTCACCAAAAGGAGAAGAAACTGGCCTCCTAAGACCTAGTTATGACCCTGTAGCTAACTCTGCAGGGTCCATTTTCTAATTTAGTGAGATAAAGTTAATGTGCAATAAAATACATAGATTTTAAGGGTTAAGTTCGAAGGGTTCTGGCTGTTGTGAACAATTATGTCACTATTTTCCCAAACAAAATAAAAAGAACATTTACATTATCCCCTGAAGTTCCCTTGTGCCCTTTCCAATCTATTCTATCACCCTTCTACCTACTTTGCCTTTTATTAAGTAGATTAGTATTGCCTATTTTTGGACTTCATATATATGGAATCCTACAGTGTGTACTTTTGGGGGCCTATCTTTTGCTCAACATAATGTGTTTTAGATTCTACCATATTGTTGTATGTATTAGTGATTTATCCATTTTATTTATTTATTTTTATTAGTTTTAATAAGTTATACATGACAATAGAAAGCTCTTCAATTCATTGAACACAAATGGAACAGAATTTTTCACTTCTCTGGTTATACATGAAGTAGAGTCACACCATTCATGCAATCATACATGTAATGATGTCCATCTCATTATACCATCTTTCCTTCCCCTTTCCCCCTCCCTGCCTCCCCTTTGCCCCATCCAAAGTTCCTCTACTCATCCCATCCACCCACCAACCATTATGGATTAGCATCCACTTATCAGAGAAAACATTCAGCCCCTGGGTTTTTGGGATTGGCTTATTTCACTTATCACAATATTCTCCAACGCCATCCATTTACCTGAAAATGCCATGATTTTATTCTTTTAATGCTAAGTAATATTCCATTGTGTATATATACCATAGTTTCTTTATCCATTCATCTATTGAAGAACATCTAGGTTGGTTCCACAGTTTAGCTATTGTAAATTGTGCTGCTATTAACATTGACGTAGCTGCTTCACTGTAGTGTGCTGTTTTTAAGTCCTTAGGGTATAGACAAAGGTGTGGGATAGCTGGGTCAAATGGTGATTCCATTCCAAGTTTTCCAAGGAATCTCCATACTGCTTTCCAGATTGGTTGCACCAATTTGCAGTCCCAGCAGCAATGTATGAGTGTACCTTTCCCCTCACATCCTCGTTAACATTTATTGTTACTTGTATTCATGATAATTGCCATTCTGACTGGAGTGAGATATGATCTCAGTGTAGTTTTAATTTGCATTTTTTTAATTATTAGAGATGTTGATCATTTTTTAATATATTTGTAAACCATGCATATTTCTTCTTTTGAGAGATGTCTGTTCAGTTCCTTAATCCATTTGTTGATAAGGTTACTGTGTGTGTTTGTGTGTGTGTGTGTGTAATTGAGTTTTTTGTATATCCTGGAGATTGATGCCCTATCTGAGGTGCAACTGGCATAGATTTTTCTCCCATTCTATAGGTTCTCTCTTCATGCTCTTGATTCCTTTGCTGTGAAGAAGCTTTTTAGTTTGATGCCATCCCATTTATTGAGTCTTGATTTATATTTCTTGTGCTTTAGGAGTCTTGTTAAGGAAGTCAATTCTTTTTTTTTTTTAATATTTATTTGTTTGTTTTAGTTGTACACAATGCCTTTGTTTTTACATGGTGCAGAGGATTGAACCTGGGCCGTGCACGTGCTAGGTGAGCGCTCTACCGCTGAGCCACTATCCCAGCCCCGGAAGTCAGTTCTTGAGCTGATATGTTGGAATGTTGAGTCTTCATTTTTTTCTAGTATGTGCTGCAGTGAATCTTTTTTTTTTTTCTTTCTTATCACTGGTTAATTTTATTTGTCCAGTTTTCAATCATGATGATGAATAGTTATCTAAAATGCATTTTATGAAGAAAATATTATCCAACACAAGCACCAAAGAGGGGAGAAGAAAAGACATGGTGGATTTCCAGCTGAGCCCCCTCACAGCCCTCCCTGTCAATAAAGAGTGGAAGGTTATGCATGAGCCTGTCTGTCCTCAGTCCCCACCCCTTGTGGTCTCCTGTTTCCCTATTTTTGTATGGACGTATATTCATTTCTGATAAGTAGATATGAAGAAAAAACATATGTTTAAACTTGTAAGAAACTGTCAAAACCTGTCCCAAAGTTAACATAGCATTTTATACCTTGACCTGGCAATGTATGAGCATTCTGGTAGTTCCATATCCTTTAGAGATTTTTAGAGGTGTCAGTCTTTCCTGAATTACACACAATGGAAATGCTATGATACTGCCAGTTGCCTGTGCAGTTTTGTGTTTGGCTTTTTATTTTAGTGTTGAAAAATTTGTGGGCATCTCTGTTCCTATCTCTGAGAAACCCAAGCAGTTTAGAACCACTGAAGAGGAGTCCCTGATATCTCCATTAATGTCTTTGTGAAAAGCTACCTGGAGGGCAAACTTTTTTTTTTCTTCCCCCTTGCTTCAAATCAGTCTGCCTTCTTGGACAAAGCAAAGGAAGCAAGCAAGAAATACTTTTATGAAGGAAATTATCAGTTTGTGGTGAGATTGGTCTGTTTTCTGAAGTTGGGATACTTAGAAAATAACTACATGAGGTCTTGGGGTTCCTTAGACACAGAATGTTAAGCTACGGTACATGCCACAGCTCACCATGCTGCTGCCCCTAGTCAAACCTGGGGACCCAGTGAGGGTGATAATCCCAGAAGTTTCCCCACAGGAGAAAACTGCCATCTCTCCTGGGCGGGGCCTGGTGACCCAGGGCTCTTCACTATTCCCTTCTGGAGGATGCTTATGAAGATAAAAGCTAAGGAAGTCAACACTCTTATCTTTGGCATCTCCTGCATCGATGGAAGGGTGGAAAAACTCTGGACCAAACATCCAAATGCAAGCCATGTCCCCATCCCCAGGATGGGCCCTCCAGAGCCTATGAGGGCCTGTGAGAGGGAGGAAATGACATTGGCTGTGGGAGATGGGCAGGCTAAGGTCCTCACATGGCTACAGCATCACTAAACAATGAGTCCAGCAAACAAAGGGTGTTAAGGGAAATGACAAGATCCTTAAGGCTTCAAAGCAGGAATGGTTTTCTGTGTGTATCTGAGAGGAGAGGTAGGAGGTGGGGATGGGTGGGGAGACAGCAAAGATAAGAAGCTAGTGGCTGCGTGTTATATTACAAAGCTGAAAGGGAGAAGTGGAGAAACTAGGAACTCGTACCAGAAAGATCAGAGGAAGACAGTATTATGCAATATGCCTGTTGCAGACAGACAGGCGGCTCTGGCCCTTCATCTTTCTTAACCTCAGATTCTGAGAAAGCCTTTGTTGTAGGCTGGTCAGTCCCACACTGGCACGGGCTGGGGTGAATGTCAAAGCCTTGGCAGGTCCGCTCTCGACAGGGGAGCCTGGAAGTCTTTTCCAGGTTAGGGAACTAACAGTCCCAATCCTATTTATCAGGTACCTGAAATTACCCCCATTCTGTTGCCCCCACTCTACAAACTACCTCACGCAAAGGAAGGACGGTAGGAGGGTGGGACTGCTCCCGGCACATGCAGGGCCCTACCTGGCCCCACCCAGACTCATGCCACCTAGAGCCAAGTGAAAAGTGAAAACTACCCACAAGACAGTTCTGTCCACATGACCGTAAGTTGACCAGTTGTTGAGGTTGGTGCCATATAGCACCAAGAGATCTTTTAACTGAGACCAGCTACTTGGACAATGTGTGTAGCCCACACTGGACACCACATAGAGGGAAGGTAAAGCCACATAGAAGAAAATTCCTCAGAGCTCTGATGGAGTCAAATGTCACTGCCCTTGGGAGACTGAGCATTGTTTCTGTGTGTCCTGGTATTAAAGGACCAACGTTTTTGTCCACTGCCACAGCTCTGGGTATGAGTGACCTCAGTGGATATTCCTGAATGGAACACGCTGCAGAGGACAGACAAATAACGCAGTGCTGTGCTTGCAACTAAGAGGATTAGAAGCCAAAGCAGAATAGGCACAGATTCTAGCAAAGGGAGCATTTGGCATTTGAGAAATGTGTTTGGAAAGCCAGTCTCTGGGTCACAACCTGGACATGGCTTCACCTGGTGTTGGGTTCTAAGTAAGCATCGAATGGCCAGCTTCTCAGGCCGGCCAATGCCAGGGATTGATGGGGGCTGTGAGAAAACATGGCAACGCCCTACCGCTTCCTCACTGTGGAGCTTCCACCAGATGTGGCCTCTTGGGGTCATTTGAGGTTGGCCTGTGAATCTCTCAGGTCACATCAAACAGATCTGATTTTAGATATTTTTAAATCTTTTGACAAAACCTGGAGGCAAAAAAAAAAAAAAAAAAAAAGAAAAAGAAAAAGAAAAAAGACCACAAGTACATAAAATATCAGATGAACCCTCCCTGACTGGTATGTGCACTCTGTGGAGTCCCCTGCTCTTCACACGGCCAGAAATGCTCCTATTCTCTTTACCCTCAGGGCTTGCTGCCTGAACTCCTGACCTGACATTTCACCACCATGCTTGGTTCCTGTCACTCCCTTTGCTTTTCTGTGCTTTAGTTTTTTCCTTAGCACTTCCCATCATCTACTCTAAATATCCCCAACTGTCTCCTTGATTGTCTGCCTTCCCCACTACAGTGATCAGGTGGGTTTTTAAAAATTTTCCAGGTATACAGGGTGGTGTCCAGGAGGGCAGGAGGACAGGGACGCCCCCGAGTGCACTGCCTGTTCACCGTGGGCCCAGCAAGGATCGCACCTGACAGTGAGAGATCTCACATATTTGTGGAAGGAATACATCCTTCCTGTCCTGTGAGGAGGTCTCTGCGTTTTACAAATGAGGAAACTGAGGCACAGTGTACTTATGCTCCTGGCCTCCAGTGTTTTAAGAAAGTCCCCTTCCAATGACTAGGTTTGGGGTGGGCAGGGAGCTGTGCTTTCTGATAAAAAACTGTCCTCAAGCCTTCTGAGCAGCCTTGTCTCTGAGAGGTGATCAAACATGTTTTTATGCCAATTGTTACTCAGGATGCTGCTCTTTAGGCTGCTGGTATGGTAGATCCTGATGGGTTTTCAGATGTTGCACCACCCTGTATACCTGGAAAAATTTAAAAAAACCCACCTGATCATAGCACAGCGTGTAATTCTTTTTACTCATTGTCAGATTCAGTTTTCCATTTATTTTTTAATTTTTTAAAATTTTGCATTAGGTCTCTCTCTCTCTTTTTTTTTTAACTTGTAAATGAACAAGCTTTATTCAGGCTTATATATGTGAAACTTTCCAAATGTGGTTAATGATTTTATTTATTAATACAAATATTTTTTAATTTATTTTTTATTTGTTTTCATTAGGTATACATGACAGTAGAATGAGTTTATGCACTGTGATATATCATACATAGATGGGATATAATTTCTCATTTTTCAAAGTGTACATGTTGCAGAATCATATTGATCATGTAGTCACATATATACATACAGCAATAATGTCTGTTTCATTCCACTATCTTTCCCATCCCCACATCTCCTCCCTCCCCTTCCTTTACTTCCTCCTACCTAGTCTATTTTTCCCTAGTGCCCACCGCCTTATTGTGAATTAGCATCCACATATTACAGAAAACATTTGGCCTTTGGTTTTGTGGGTTTGGCTTATTTCTCTTAGCATGATATTCTCCAACTCCAACCATTTACTGGCAAATGCCATAATTTCACCCTTCTTTAAAGCTGAGTAATATCCCATTGAGTATATATACCACATTTTCTTTATCCATTCCTCTGTTGAGGTACATTAGGTATCTTGATCCAAAATTTTGTTGTTTTGTACTGTCTTTGTTTAGAATTTATATCAGTGTAATACTGATTTCATAAAATGACTTAGAAAAGTTCTTTACCTATTTTCTGGAGGAGATCATATAAAATTGGTCTTGGGCTGGGGATATAGCTCAGTTGGTGGTGTGCTTGCCTTGCATGCACAAAATCCTGGGTTCAATCCCCAGCAACACAAAAACAAAAATTGGTCTTAATTTCTCTTTAAACATTAGAATCCTCTGGTGAAACCATCCAGTCTTAAAAGATTTTTTTCTTCATGAGCTTTAAATTTTGATTTTAATTTGTTTACCAATTATAGGACTATTCAGACTATCTGTTTCATCTTGGTGGAGTGTCGGTAATTTGTAGTTTTTGAGGAATTGTTCCATTTCTCAGCTTGTCAAACGTGTTAAGTGTAAAAATTCTTGATATTTTCTTATTACCCTCTGAATGGCTGTAGGATCTGTACTGGTGTCCTATGTTTTATTTCTGATGTTAGTGACTTGTGCTTGCATGTGTGTACTTTGTCATCAGCCTTGCAAAAGGTTTACCAATCTTTTTTTTTTTTCTTGAGTGAACTAAACTTTTTTTCACTTTATTTTCCTATGTTTAGTTTCATTGATTTCTGCTCTGATCTTCATTATTTCCTTTTGCTTGCTTTGAATTTATTTGTTCTAATTCCTTGAGGTAGAAACTTAGCCTTTTGGTTTGAGGTTCTTCCTCTTTTTAAATGTAAGCACTTAATGTTATAAAATTTTATCTCAGTATTGCCTTAGAGGCATCCCACACATTTTGATCTGCTTCAATTTAGAAAAAAGTCCTTTGTAACTTCCTCTTGGACTCATGCATTATTTAGAGGTCTGTTGTTTGGTTTCCAAGTATTTAGATATCGTCTTGTAATCTTTTATTTACTTCTAGTTTGATTCCATTGTGGTCAGAAAGCATACTCTGTATAACTTCAGTTGTTTTAATGGTGATGTTTGTTTTATGGCCCAGAGTCTAGTCTGTCTTGGTATATGTTCCATGGATTGGGGGAAAAATGTGTATTCTGCTGTTGTTAGATGGAATGGTCTATGAATGCTGGTTTTTTGTTTTGTTTTGTTTTGTTTTTGCTTAGTGGTATTGAATTCTATTTTATTGCTGTTTTGTTTTTGTCTAGTTCTATCAATTGATGAGAGGAGTGTTGAGATCTCTAATTATGACTGGATTTGTCTAGTTCTCATTTCAGTTGTGTAATTTTTTGCTTTGCCTATGTTGAGGCTCAGTTTGTGTATAGACATTTACACATTTATGGTGGTTGTGTCTTCCTGGTGGATTGATAATTTTATTATCATATAATGTTTATTTCTGTCTTCAGAAATTTTCTTTGCTTTGAGGCCTGCCTTAGCCAATGTTAACACAGCCACTCCTGCTTTCTTTTTATTAATGTTTGCATTTTTCATCCTTCATCCTTTTCCTATTACCTTTGTCACTGAGTTTGAAGTGAGTTTCCTGTAAACAGGGCATAGTGAAGTATGTGTTTTTGCTTTTCTTCTCCTTTCCACTTGCTGCCAATCCATCTTTGTCAATCTGTCTTTTCGTCAGTGCATGCAGGTCATTTTCATTTAGAGCAATCTTGATTTTAAAGCTTATATAAATATGCCATTATCATTTCCTGTTTGTTTTCTCTGGTTTTGTTCCTGTTTCCCATTTTTGCCTTTCTATGACTATTTAAACTTTTTTTTATTTGTTCTTTTTTTTTTAATTCTAAGATGTTATAAATGACAGCAGAATGCATTACATTTCATATTACACATATAGAGCACTTTTTTACAAATCTCTGGTTGTATGCAAAGTATATTCACACCATTCGTGACTTCATACATGCACTTAGGGTAATGATATCTATCTCATTCTACCATCTTTTTTTTTTCTTCACCCTTTTGCCCCCTCCCTTCCCCTTCTTCCCCACTGGCCATTCTAGTAGAATGCAATACGGTTCATAATACACACATAGAGCCTCTTTTCACATAACACTGTTTGTATACAAAGTATATTCATACTATTCAAGTCTTCAATCATGCATTTGGGATAATGATATCCATCTTATTATACCTCACCCCTTTTTTTTCACTACCCCATACCCCCCTATCTCCCTCCCTTCTCCTCCCTCCCCTTCAACCACTCTAGTGCTCCTCTAATCTTCCTAAGTACCCCAACATCCAACACTCTGTGACTCTGACTCCTTATATCAGAGAAAACATTTGGTACTTGGATTTTTGAGATTAACTTCACTTAGCATTATGTCCTCCAACTTCATCCATTTACCTGTGAATGCCATTATTTTATTTTCTTTTATTGCTGAATAAAATTCCATTGTACGTATATACCACATTTTCTTAATCCACTCATCTACTGAGGAACATCTAGGTTGGTTCCACAACCTACCTATTGTGAATTGTGCAGCTACAAACATTGAGATAGCTGTGTCACTGTAATATGCTGTTTTTAAGTCCTTTGGAAATAGACCCAGGAGTGGGATGGCTGGGTCATAGGGTGGTTCCATTCCCAGTTTTCCAAGAAATCTCCATACTGCTTTCCATAATGGTTGCACCATTTTGCAGTCCCACCAGCAATGCATGAGCGTGCCTTTTTCCCCACATCCTCTCCAATATTTATTGTTGTTTGTGTTCTTAATAGCTGCCATTCTGACTGGTGTGAAATGATATCTTAGGGTAGTTTTGATTTGCATCTCTCTAATTGCCAGTGATGTTGAGCATTTTTTCATGTATTTGTTGATTGATTGTATATCTTCTTCTGAGAAGTGTCTGTTGATTTCTTTGGCCCATTTATTTATTGGGATATTTGTTTTTTGGTGTTGAGTTTTTTTAGTTCTTTATACATTCTAGAAATTAGTGCTCTGTCTGATGTGCATGTATTAAATATTTGTTCCCAATTAGTTGGCTCTCTATTCACCTCACTGATTGTTTCTTTTGCTGAAAAGAAGCTTTTTAGTTTGAATCTATCCCATTCATTAATTCTTGATACTAATTCTTGTGCTACAGGATTCTTATTAAGGAACTTGGAGCCTAATCTGACATGTTGGAAATTGGAGCTTACTTTTTCTTCTATTAGGCGTATTGTGTCTGGTCTAATTCCTAGGTCCTTGATCCCCTTTGAATTGAATTTTGTGCATGGTGAGAGATAGGGGTTTAATTTCATTTTGTTGCATATGGATTTCCAGTTTTCCCAGCACCATTTGTTGAAGAGGCTGTCCTTTCTCCACTGTACATTTTTGGCGCCTTTGTCTAATATAAGATAGCTGAAATTATATGTATTAGTCTCTGTGTCCTCAATTCTGTACCATTGGTCTACCCGTCTGTTTTGGTGCCAATACCATGCTGTTTATACAGATTTAATGCAATTCCAATCAAAATCCCAATGACATTCCTCGAAGAAATAGACTTATTTAAACTTTTAAAAATAGGTTTCATCTTGATTTATTTCTGGAGTTTTAGAGAAAGAAACTAACAATATAGTTTTTTATAGTAGTTGCTCTGGGCATTATAATATATGCATGTATCATATCGTACTGGTCTCAGTATTTGACCACTTTGAAGTTTAGATTACTTTGTGTGAGTGTGTGCAAGGGTATCGGGATTGAACACAGGGGCACTTAACCACTGAGTCACATCCACAGCCCTTTTTTACATTTTATTTAGAGACAGGGTATTGCTAAGTTGGTTAAGACCTCACTTTGAACTTGCAATTCTCCTGCCTCAGCCTCCTGAGCTGCTGGATTACACATATGTGCCACCATACCTGGCTTAGATTACTTTCATTTAGGATTCTTTGTTTCCCACTTTTATTACAATTTTATTATTATAATTTTAATTTTATTTTTTCAACTGATGCATAAAAACATAAAAATTACACGTAACAATGTGGTGCCATGTAGTGTTTCAATGTGTTTTGCATTGTGTAATATTTGAGTTAAACATCTTTTCAGCCTGGTGTTGTGGTGCACACTTGCAATCACAGTGATTTAGGAGGCTAAGAAGGGAGAATGGCAACTTCAAGGCCAGCCTTGGAATCTTAGTGGGATTCTGTCTTAAGAAATGAAAAGAACAAGGGACTGGGGATGTAGCTCAATGGCAAGGTGCCCCTAGGTTCAATCCCCAGTACAAAAAAAAAAAAATCATTTCTTTTATTCTAGCTTTTTGAGATAAACGTAATAATTGTTATCTATGGTCACCTACTGTAAAATACCATACCAAAGCTTCTTACTCTAACTGTAACTTTGTACCTATCAACCAACTTCTCCCCATCCTTCCCATTTTTCCTACTCTTCCCCAGCATTTGGAAACCACCATTCTACTCTCAACTTCTATGAGGTCAATTATTTTATATTCAACATATGAGTGAGATTATGCAGTACCTGTCTTTCTGTTCCTAGTGTATTTCATTTGTGAATAGTCTGCAGTAAACATGGAAGTGCAGATGTCTCTTTGATATACTGACCTCATTTCCTCTGGATATACACCCAATAGTGGGATTGCTAGATTGTTTTTAGTATTTTTGAGGACTCTTCATACTGTTTTTCATAATGGCTGTACTAACTTATATTTCTACCAATAGTGTGCAAGGGCTTCCCTTTTCTATATCTTTATCAGCACTTGTCTTTTTTCTTTTTTGTAACAGCCATTCTTACTAGAAGGGATGATACCTCATAATGGTTTTGATTTGCATTTCCCTGGTGATTAGTGATGTTGAATATTTTTTCATGTACCTGTTGGCCATTGTATGTTTTCTTAGAAGTGTCTGTTTAGGCATATTGTCCATTTTTAACTGAATTATTTTTTTGAACTTTAGTTTGAGTTCCTTATGTCTTCTAGATATTAACCTCCCATCAGACATAAATTTGTAAACATTTTCTCCCATTCTGTAGGTTTGTTTCTTATATGCTCTGATTATTTGTGGCGTGGAAGCTTTTTAGTTCAATGAAATCTCATTTGTCTCTTTTTGTTTCCTGTGCATTAGGGTCTTGTTCAAAAGATACTCACTCATTCCAAAGTCCATTTTCCCTCTATTTTCTTCTAGTGTTTCATGGCTTCAGGTCTTAAATTTAAGTCTTCAATCCATTTTTAAGTTGATATTTGTAAGTGCTGAGGGAGATTGGAACCTAGTCTCCTTCTGCAGATAGATAGCACATTTCCCCAGCACTATCTATTGAAAAGAATGTCCTTTCTTGAATGCACATTCTTGGCACTTTTGTCAAAGGTGCTTTTTCTGTTCCATTGCATTACATGTCTGTTTTTAGGTCAAGAACATAATGTTTTGTTTACAAAGCTTTGTAGTATGTATTTTTAAAGTCAGGTAATATTATATCTCCAGTTTTCTTTCTTTCTTTTTTCTTTTTCTTTTTTTTTCTCTTTTTTTGTAATGCTAGGGATTGAACCCAGGGCCTAGCACATGCTAGGAAGTGCTCTATCCACTGAGTTATATCCCTAGCTCCAGCTTTCTTCTTTTTGCTCAAGGTTGCTTTGGCTCTTTTTGGATCTTTTGTGCTTCCAGAAGTTTAGGATATTTTTTTCCAGTTCTATTAAGAGTATCTTTGGTGTTTTGATGGGGATTGTGTTCAATTGATAATTTGCTTCAGGACATATGGACTGTTTTTGGGGATTGAACCCAGGGGAACTTAACCACTGAGCCACATCCCCAGAAATTTTAATTAGGGTCTTGCTAAATTTCTGAGGCTGGCTTAGAACTTGTGATCTTCCTGCCTCAGCCTCCAGAGCAACTGGGATAACAGGCGTGTGCCACTGCACTCAGCTAGATATTTTTCACAATATTATTTCTTCCAATCCATGAACATGGATGTCTTTCCATTGTCTTGTGACCTCTTCATTTTAAAAAAAAAAATCAGTTTTGTCACTTTCATTGCATAGAACTTTCACTTCTGTGGTGGTAGGTTTATTTGCTGATAAGTGGATGGAACTGGAGACTTTCATGCTAAATAAGTCAGACCCAGAAAGCCAAAGGTCAAATGTTTTCTCTAATATTTGAAGCTATACCAAAATAAGGGGAGGGGGAGTCTCTTTCTCTCTCTGTGTGTGTCTGCGCGTGTGTGTGTGTGTGTGTGTGTGTGAGAATTCCTTGAGAACAGCAATCAGATGGGTAGAGGAAGGAGGTCGAGGTAGAAGGAGTAGGGATGGGGAAAGGGAAGAACAGTGGAATGAATCTGACCCTACTTTCCTATGTACATACATGAATTTACCACAGTGAATATAACCTTCATGTACATCCATAATACACTAATTTTAAAAAACTACAAATAGAAGATCAGTAGAAGGAAGGGAACAGTGGTAGGGAGGAAGGGAGACTGTTATGGTTTGGATGTAAGGTGTCCCCTAAAAGTTCACGTGTGAGACAATGCAAGAAGGTTCAGAGGAGAAATGATTGGGTTGTGAGTCTTAATCCAATCAGTGAATTAATCCCTGATAGGATTAACTGAGTGGTAGCTGAAATAGTAGGGTGTGGCTAGAGGAAGTGGGAATTGGGGGTGTGGCTTTGGGGTATATGTTTGTATCTGGCAAGTGGAGATTTCTCTCTGCTTCCTGATCACCATATGTCTTATTGTGTCTGGATTATTTCACTTAATATGATGTCCTCTAGTTCCATCCATTTTGCTGCAAGTGACAGGATTTCATTCTGCTTTATAGCAGAATAATAAATACCCCATTGCATATATATACCACATACCTTTATTCATTCATTTGATGGGCACCTACATTGATTCCATATCTTTGCTATTGTGAATAGTACTGCAATAAACATGGACATACAGTTATCTCTTTGGTGTGTGAGGTGTTCCCCAAAAGCTCATGTGTGAGACAATGCAAGAATGTTTGTAGGAGAAATGATTGGGTTGTGAGAGTCTTAACTTGACAATCAGTGAATTAATCTCAATAGGGATTAACTGCGTGGTAACTGAAATGGTAGGATGTGGCTGGAGAAGGTGGGAATTGGGGAAGTGACTTTGGGTTATATATTTAGAGATCTGCTTCCTGATCACCATGTGAGCTGCTACCCTCTGCCACTCTTCCACCATGATGTTCAGCCTCACCTGAGGCCCAGAAGAATGGATTCTGCTGTCTACTGATTGTGACCTCTGAAACCATGAGCCCTAAAATAATCCTTTCTTCCTCTAAGTTGTTCTGGTCAGGTCTTTCAGTCAGAGCAGCAAAACAGCTGACTAATAAAACAGTATGTTTTTCATTTCCTTTGGGCATATACCCAGATATGAGACAGCTGGATCATATGATAGCTCTAGTTTTGCTTTTCTGAAGAACCTTCATGCCATTCTCCATAATGGCTTTACTAATTTACCAGCAACAGTGTAGTAAAGTTCCTTTACCTCCACACCTTTTCCAGTATGTTATTTTTGTTTTTGATACTAGTCATCTGGAGTGAGAGGGTATCTCATTGTAGAGGGTATCTCATTACCTGATGGCTAATTATATTGAGCATTTTTCATGTATTTGTTTCCATTTATATGTCTTTTGAGATGTGTTTATTCAGATTACTTGTCCATTTTTAAATTGGATTACCTATTTCTTTTGTTAAGAATTTGGCATCCTGCCGGGCGCGGTGGCGCACGCCTGTAATCCCAGCACTCTGGGAGGCTGAGGCAGGAGGATTGCGAGTTCAAAGCCAGCCTCAGCAATGGTGAGGCACTTAGCAACTCAGTGAGACCCTGTCTCTAAATAAAAATACAAAAAAGGTCTGGGGATGTGACCCAGTGGTCGAGTGCCCCTGAGTTCAATCCCCGGTACCACACAAAAAAAAAAAAAAAAAAAAAAAAAAAAGAATTTGGCATCCTTATATATTCTGGATATTAGCCCTCTGTCAGATGAATAGTTGGCAAATATTTTCTCCCATTCTGTGGATTGTCTATTTGTTGATTGATGTCTTTGCTGTGCAGATTTGTAGGTTGGTATAAACCTATTGTCAATTTTTGCTTTTGTTTCTTCTGTATTTAAGGTTGTGTCCAGAAAATCACTATTTAGTAATGTCTTGAAATGTTTCCCCTACATGTTCTGGTAATTTCAGTGTTTCAGGTCTTATATTTAGGTCTTTGAACCATTTTTGAGTTGATTTTTGTATAAGATGAATGATAGGGGTCAAGTTTTAATTTTCTGAATGTGAACATTTAGTTTTTCCAGAACAATTTATTGAAGAGGTTGTCTTTTTTCCAGTGCATGATTTGGGTAACTAATTTGAGAACTAGTTGGCTAGTTTGGGTTTATTTTTTGGATCTCCATCCATTTTTATTGGTCTGTTTTTATGCTAATACCTTGCTGTTTTGATTACTATGGCTCTTAGTATGCTTTGAAATCAGTTTTTTTGATGTATCCAGTGTTGTCCTTT
Source organism: Tamias sibiricus (assembly GCA_025594165.1). NCBI lineage: Eukaryota > Metazoa > Chordata > Mammalia > Rodentia > Sciuridae > Tamias > Tamias sibiricus. Next base: position 104,149,123 of record CM046657.1, read on the forward strand.
TTGCTCAAGTGTCTTTTTTGCTTTCACATAAATTTAGGATTGTCTTCTAGTTCTGTGAAGAATGTCATTGGTATTGCTTCGGGTAGTACAGACACATTAACAATAAAAAAAAAAAGTGGTTGAATAAGACAGATATCATTATTCTAAATGCATGATTGAAGACTTGAATGCTGCGAATATACTTTGTATACAAACTGTTTTGTGTAAAAAGATGCTATATATGTATAGTGTGAACTGTAATACATACTACTGTTGCTGCCTGAAGCGGAAACCGCCTTGGAGCAACGAACGCCGCAGGAAAATTCGGAGGCAGGATGAAAATGAAAAAAGGTCTTTTATTCTTCTTCTCTCTCTGGCTCCAGCAATCACTCCAAACACTCTAACTCCAACCACCACCTTCTTCTTCTTCCCACACACACTAACTAACTCACCCAGTTATATACATATCGCTTTAACAAGGACACGTGCTTACAGCTCGAGCTTACAGGTGCGTCACGCAGTGTTCACGGGAATACAAAGATTCTTTGGATAATGTATTACTATCAGGTGGAAACTAGAACATCTTTTATGGCTCTCAGCTAACCGCAATCTTTAGCTATCTCCTTGATTATAGGCTCCTTCATACTACTATAAATAAAAATTAAAAAAAAAAAAATTAATTTTTCCAATCCATGAACATGGGAGGTATTTATTTTTTCTTGGCTACGTTTATTCCTAGGAACTGCTGTCATCGTTTCTCAACAAATTCATTATTGGTGTATAGGAAAGCTACTGATTTTAAAAACTTTTGTACCCTGCTATTTTACTGAATTTGTCAGTCCTAATAGTCTTTGGGTAGAGTCTTTGGTTTTTTTTTTTTTTTTTCTGTATATACAATCATGTCATTTGCAAACATGGTTAAATTGACTTCCTCCCTTCTTATTTGTATGCCTCCCCACTGTCCATTTCTCTGAAAACTTGAGTCTCAAACTTTCTCCTCTAAAATTGTTCTTGTCAGGTCTTTTGGTCACAGCAATGACAAAGCTGACTAAAATACATTATTATGAAGAAGTATTATCTCTATTTTAAGGTGGAAGGGTAGGGAAAACAACGTGGTATCAGAATAAGGTTTTAGCTGAAGGTGTCTACCAAACAAGAGCTACTATTAGCATCAAGGAAAATAGTACATATATTATCAATACATGCAGGCAATAGTAAGTGCCCAGTAATTTTTTTTTTTTTTTTTTACACAGCCTTATTTTCCCCTTAGTTGGTTAAAAATCCTGAGGACAGAAAACATTTTTCACCTCTATCACCAAGATCTATGTTATGGTTTGGATGTGAGGTGTCCCCCAGTGGGTCATATGCGATACAATACAAGAAGGTTCAGAGAAGAAAAAGTTGGGTTTCATAAGTCTTAACCCAATCAGTGAATTAATCTTTTGATGGGATTGAGTAGTAACTAAAGGCACGTGGGGTATGGCTGGAGGTAGGGCATTGGGGGCGTGTCAGTGGGGTATTTATTTGTTTCTGGCAAGCAAAAGTTTCATTCTGCTTCCTGATCATCATGTGAATTGCTCTCCTTCACTGAACTCTTCCACCATGTTCTGCCTCACCTAAAGCCCTGAGGAATGGAGCCTGCTGTCTGTGGATTGAGAACTCAGAAACTGTGAGCCCCCAAATAAACTTTTCCTTCCCTACAGTTGTTCTGGGCGGGTCCTTTTGTCACAGCAGTGAAAAAGCTGACCAAGACAGTCTAGAATAGCATGTAGCAATAAAAACTTAATTGCCTGAATAGCATTTTTACATTTTAACACTTGTTTTCCCTTACCATTCTCTTTCTTTCAATTTTTTGGGAGCTCCTTGTGATCTAGTTTCTTGCTTGTATTAGCTCATCTAAAGTTTCCCTCACTTTCTACTCATTTACTGTGCCACCAACCATTAAGCTTGTTTGGATTCATGCATTTTAATGACTTTCTGCTAATCATTCATCCCATTTTTTGGGCAAAAATATAAAACATATTTTTATTCCTGAAAATTTTAGGCATTAACAATAATAGTTACTGTGAGCTGCAGAGAAAGGGGTATCTCTTGAAAGCATCCATTTTATTTGCTCAGAGTAATGGGTTATCTCATAAACTTTCAGCCAATTAATTCACTTCTTATCAAGAAGTCACAAGGAGAAGTTCTGAATTTGATTCCAAGTTATTGCAATCTAAATCAAACCTAAATGAAAACAATTACCATTTAAATCTTAATGTCTATAAACTTGCATCTTATAAAATGTAAGATTAAACTACAGAAGATATATTTTCTTTGCCTTGATGGCAATGTTAGGAAACACTTTGAACTATCTGAAAATATATTTTTTCTTTGCTGTACAATGAGAACAAATTAAAGGATAATCATTTAATACCACTGAGATACACACACACACACACCTTTCAGGGATATTTCAAAGCAGAACTTTCCAAATGACACCTCAGAACCTTCTACCAATTCTACCATAAACTCTGTCATTATGCAAAGCTGAAGCTCAAAAGAGTTTACTGGAGTTGTGATTCAGTGGTAGAGCACTTGCCTCGCATACGTGAAGCACTGGCTTCAATCCTCAACACCACATAAAAATAGATAAATAAAATAAAGGTATTGTGTCCATCTAAAAAATATGTATATTAAAAAAAAAATAAAAAGCAACTGAATGCAGTGTGTAAAGGTGACTCAGAGGCAGAACAGGATTAACCCAGGGCAGGCAGGATGGAACTCATGAGCATTCTTACTTTCAGCAGGAAATCTTCATAACTAGGATATTAAAGGAAGTGAACGTTTTACCCAACTTTATTATTCAGGGAATAAAACTTGTTTACTAACAGTATCTTGGCAATGAATTTTTCTTTGCATTAAAATAGGCAGTTTGCAAAATACAACCTGGTAGGAAAAGAGAAGTCAAACACTTCCAGCAGAATTTTGATAAAGATAAGCAAAATTTTTCAACAGAAAAAATAAACCATTGGGTAAAGGATATATTATATCCTTTTGATTCAATGTTATGCCACGCAAAGTAGAAAAACACAAAGAAGTTAACTTCTACATCTACTGAAAACAATGAATTGAGTCATTTAAAGGGAAAATTATCTCATTTCTGTAAAATTTAGGTATCAATTAGTATCAATGTATGTACATACAAACATAAATAGTAACACTTCTAAAAGTGGAATTGTGGTCCTTGCTACCAAGTTGGAGCATGTAATTTTCTGAAGTAAGGCAATATTACTTTTTTTTTAAATCCCCTTGAAGCAAATTAAATTTATACAAATGAGATCTCAATGAGTTTTAAGAAGGCAAACACAGCACTCGTGAAAAACTGGTCATATTTAACATATTAACCTGAAGAGCACTAATGTCATGGTGTGTCTAAGGTCAACTGGGTACTCTGGTTGAAATGATTCACACTTAGACCACAAGAAAGTCTCATGTAGTCAATTAAATTGAATTGATGGTTCTTTTGATAGGACATAAGACTATACGTCATTCCTGGGGTGCAATAAAAACAGTTCCTGATAAAATGCAGATTCTGCATCTAAAACATGACTTGTTTGGTAAATAAGATTTAAAAAATATGAAAGAGAAAAAACCCAAATCTAGAAATACTGTGACTTGCACCTAAATGCTCAAAGCTCCAAATCAGCATTAACTATATCCCATGAAATTTTACTGTGAGGTAGAGATCAAGTTCATTGACTAAAACAACTCCCCAAAGTCAATATTGCTCTGATGGGACTGTTAACTCTATAGAATGGCATTTTATTTAACAGACAGCATGGAGTTCATACATATCCATTATCAGTGCCTTGAAAATCAAACAACTTTAAAAGTTAGCAGCAGTTTCTGCAAGTACAAAAATACACATTTATTACATAACATATGGTAATAAAATTTGTCAAGATATATTATACAAACTCAAAGCATTTTAAAGCATCAGTCTAATATATTACAGATTGATGGAGTATAATAAAATGACATGTAATCTGTCTTCAAATCATACAATACTTTACAGCAATATTAACAAACTATTCACATTAAGTATCTAAGGGAGCGGAGTGGGAATAATTATTAAAGAACCTTAGCAACTATTTTCTTCTATGCTTCAAATTAGGTGGGTAATTTTTCTATCTGTCAATATGAAAGAAAAAAAGGCTATAACTATTATTTTTGGTAAGTTATTCCAGAAAGACACTCTAAAAGCTTCATTCACATCTTGCAATTCTGCCAGTAGTATGCCCTAAGGGTAAGGGGAGTCCCTGCTGACTTAATATATTAATTATATCATAAAAGATACATATGGACATATAGTATTAATATGGGAATGATTAGTTATAAGGTGAAATCTACTTCACATCTGTGACTGAGGTGGCCAGTGTCATAAGCTCTTTGGACCTACAGGTGCTACCTCTAAGGGGCATGACCCTGTTTGCCCTAATCATTTTAATTACACCCCTTCCCCATCATGTTCTTATCTCAAATGACTCATGGTTTATAGATCTCTATTTTATATCCATAAGCCTTTCTTCCCTTTCTTTAAAGGTTATACCAGTTACAGCCCCTCACCTGAAAATAAATTATCAGGCCTTCCCAACCAGTTTGGAAAGATCACTAAAAAGAGATGTGCATCTTTCTTCATTCTAACTATTCACCTATAAGAAGTTGCTTAGAACCAAAAGGCTTGGATTTAGGGAAAGGTTTTTACACAATTTTCTCCATTACCATACACGCTTCTCTTCTTAATGCTTTGATTAGTGGTCTTTTTTCTTGCCTACTTATTTAAAAACATTCCACAGAAAGTGGATGGTTTCTTTATACCATTCTCTTCTCTTTCAATCTCTGATTCTTCAATTATGGGTCTTCTCAGAACACTGATCTCAGACTTGTTGACATAAGTAGGCTTCTATAGAGGGCACTTTCTCTAGCCCTGTGTATACATCTCTAAAATCTCAGGACAGGACCAATCCCATGTTTTAACAAGGAAAAACCTCCAAAACATTAGGTGCTGAAAATTTTTTAGTATACAGTTTTTGACGAGTTGTCTCAATAGAAAGAATCGTTTTGTTGTCCTAAGTACTAGCAATGATTATCCTTGTTACCTATCTCAGATGTCTTATAAAAAGAGGTCATAATAATTACTGTCTTTATGTTATTATTAGCTCAGTTTCTGTTCTTGCAGTAATCAGACTCTTACTGTGGTTAAATGTCTTTGGTTAAATGTCTGTCCCCATCATCACACACTACTGGCCCTGCATCTGTGCTGTCCACATCCTCCATGGTTACAGAGCTGGATGAGGCTCTTCCCCAAGTCAGAGGACCAGCAGAGCAGTGCCCTCCCCTCTCTCCTCTCTCATGGGACTTTGTACAAAGCTTGAGCTTGCTTTCCACTAGGCCGAATGGAGAGCCACAGTGTTTCTCTGAATCCTGACAGGGATAAGAACTATACCACTGGGCTGTTTGCACAGCTCCAAATCCTTCAGCTACCTGGAAGGGTATGTCTTTCTGTCTTTCTTGCAGTGAGCTGGCATGAGAAGCGTGAGGAGGTAACTCCAAGGGTCCTTTTAGGGAACAGATTTTCTTTTCCTCTGGTTTGGCTGCCTTTACTTTCTTTTTGAGAGACCAGTTTTTCAAACTGGCCACACCGTTTCTCAACCATGTGCTGGGATGAAGAGTTACAGAATGCATTTGAGAATGCCACTCTACAGTATTGTCCTTTTTTGTATAAGCTGGGTGATTGCTGGCCTGCCCTGTTGAGGGACCAGGCATTCCAGAAATGAAGCTAGAACTACTGAAGTCAGAAGAAAGCTCTTCTTGTTTTCTTTGAGCCTGAAAAGTGCAATCTATTGGAGAGGACGTTTCAGTGGGTGTGAACACAGACTGTTCAGAAATCTGAGAAAAAGCACTGTCCTGGGAGCTTACTGAAGAGCCAGATGGGGAAGTGCCTGGTGAAGATAAGCTGGAATAGCTGGCTCGGGGGCCAAGATTTAGTCTAGGGGGTAAAACCTTCTCAGTGCTCTGGTTTATGGAACTGCTCTTGCCCACCTCAATCCCCATGACTAAACTCTGATTGATAAGCTTTTGCCCCTCCATTTGCAAAGACTTATGCCGTTTGAGATAATCCTCCTCTCCATGTAAGAGACCAGCTTCACAGCTGGTTTTATGTTGTTTCTTTGAATAAATCCCTCTGAGATAGGTCAGTTTGCAGTTCTGGTCATCTATATTGGGCTCTGAGCAGCGCCGATGTGTCCTTGAACTCTTGAGAGCATCTGCTGTGTGAGGTGGGGAGTATCCAGATGAATCTGGATCAAAGGTTTGGTTCCTGCAATGATCCCGGGAGGGTATATGACTATAAGATGCCACAGAAATGGCCACGGGCTTAGACTTAGTGAAAAGTTTCACATGATTTCCCTCATTACCAGAGAAGCTTTTCTTCTTAATGTTCTGATTTGTGGCATTCTTCTCGTTGACATCAGTGCCTGTGACTGAACATGTCGTACCCTCTTCCTGGAGGGGCTGATTCTGCCTCAGACTGTCTTCATCTTTTTGAGAGAGGATTGCATCACAGCTGGACTTGCGTAGCTTTTTCTGGTAAAACTCCCTGAGATAGGAAAGCTTTGAGTCTAGGTAGTCAATGCTTGGTTCTGAACAGCGCCGGTGTCGCCGAAGGATTTTTGGAGCATCTGTTGTAGCTGTGGACAGGTAGCTGGGTATACAAGTGCCAGATGGGGCCCTGGCATGATCCCCCAGTGCAGCCTTTCTATATATTACTGAAATGTTCACTGGCTTTGACTCAAGAGGCTGCTTCATTTGAATGTCTTCATCTTTAGAATGGTCTAAATCAAAATCACTCAAGGTTAAAAGACCTTCTACCTCAGGCTGATCAAGGTCATAGTCACTTAGGGTTAAGACAGAGTCCATACTTCTGCTACCCTGACCAAGTTTCTTTACCAAATCACTACATGGAGCATCAACATCCTCATTTAATTCATTTTCCAAACTGTCATACGAGGAATCATTCAGTTGGAAGCAAGAGATATCTGTCAAAAAAAGCAAACTATTATCAACAAATTTATTTAACACAAATATTGCCCATGCTTGCCTTCAAACTATGCTTAGATTAATGTTCTTTACATGTAGTGTTCAAATTCCTACTCTCAAGAAGGAAAAAGAATCTTTTGCAGTATTTCCAACTACTAGTATGGAATAAATAAAAACCTGTTTGGTCTACTAGATTTACCTCAGTTCCTAATGAAATGAGATTTCCTTAGGTAAGATTTTATTAAACCAACAAACAAATTGTAAGACCAAAAATGGTGAAAATAGGAAGGAATTAATGGCAGGTATACTTGGATTTGAATAAGACTGTCTTCTAACATAGATTGCTGGTGATTATACATAATTAACTCTAGACTTGAGGACATCATTAATTAACTCTATCAATTTCTCTTTTTCAAAGTTCTTTAAAGTTAAGTTCATTACCTTATTTAATCTTTACAACAACCAAAGACATTATTATTCACATTTAGATATTGTTATCTACATTATAAAATGAAGATGATATAAAAGATGAAGCCACTGATGTTTGGAGGCACAGAATAATTGGCGATATAAGACTTCATACTTTACAGGTTATATACCTTTGAATTAAGATCCCCCCAATGATATAGTTGTTTTCGAACAGCTTCATAGCACACTACAATTGTGTTTAAGGGTCTGCTAGAAGGAAGAAAAGACCCAGGCCTGGCTCAGGGCCTTCTATTCCAGTTTCAATCACTGCAGTTCTGTTTTCATACACACACACACACACACACACACACACACACATACACACCTTTATATATGCATATATATATATATACACATATATCTGTATATATTTACACACACACACATATATATATGTGTGTGTGTATGTATGTATAAAAATGTGTTAGATTTCCTCAAAGTTTTATTTAAAATAAAGGTTCCAACCATCATAGCATAATATGCAACTAACTTCCTGAAGGCTGGGACCTCATCTTATATACTTCTTAACCCCATCATGCTATTAACATACCCTGACCTACTTGCCGGCTTTCTAAAGAAGGAAAGCGAGTCCAGGGCCTTACTGATCCAGGTCAGAGGCTCCCTTCATTCTCAGGGCTCCAGGACAACCACTGTCCTAGCATCTTCACAGACATCTATCTAGTTCTTACATAAAACAATCCACTTCCTCACAATACCTGGGACATTCTCTCTAGTGTCACATCTCACTGAAACTTCTCCCAGGAGGGAAGTGATTTCTTCTCCAAATATCCTACAGCAATTTTCAATCAGAAATTGTATAAGCAGGGAAACCTAAACAAAAAAGGACAAAATTAAAGTGCCACTTTTCATGTCACATGTTTATAAATGTTCATATATGAATCCTGATTTTTTAAATAAGAAAATGCAAAAAATTTCAAGAAATTCCTTTTTAAAAAATATACAAAAGCATAATACTTGTTATTTAAAAATGTCTCCTAAAATATATAATACTTTGAAGAGTAGTTTGCACACAGAAACTAATTTTAGTACACTAGTTTAAATTATTATTTGTGGTCTTGGTTTAATGCTAACCCTTGAAACCAGCAGTTCCTTCTCCAAAATAAGGGTTATTTCAAGTATTCTCTATAGGGCATTTGGGAGTAAAGAAATGTATATTGCTATTAAGCTTTATAAAGCATAAATAGATAAAGACTTATAAAAGTATTTCTTGTGTAAAGAGAAGATTGTAATAAGCTTGGGAGGAGAGTTCATGAAGGAGAGAGGTTGAGAGAAAACTTGTGTTTTTCCTGTGTTGTCTATATCCTTGTACTGTCTTGTATTACATTCCCTAATTGGAAGCACTTCGGGCAAGAGGAAAGAGTTTACTACTGAGCTTTGTGCCTCTACTGAGATGTACTAGAACCTTTTTGTATTTCCTTCTCCTAATAGCTAAGGCCAATGGGCAGGAGAAATGTTGGGAGCAAAGAGAACTGAAATCTCCAAACCCCTTATTAATAACAAGGCATTATAGGGGTATGATTTCAAGTAACTTATGTCATCACCACCTCCTTTTTTTAGATGAGGACATTGTATATCTGGAAAGAGGTGGGGCTGAAAATTGAACTCTGGCTTGTCTTATTCCAAAGTCCTTAATTATTTTTTAAACAACTGCTTTCTTATCACCTTGTGGTTTCAGTCAGTTCTACTGGTTAGCTTCTTTAAAGGGAAAAGAGAAATAACTCAACTGCTATCACTTTTCTGCTTAACATCACCTTCCTATAGTCTGGATATGGAGAGGATAGAACACTCCATAGTCAGTAACTGAAACTTGTAACTCAAATGTCAGTGTAATTATATACATAAGCTATATTAAAAATTGTCTTTCAGAGTACCATGAATTACATTTTCAAAATGGGGACTCAGTCCCCAGTCCCTTAAGGCATAAAAATGAAAAATTTCATTACCTTTTTTGTAAATTCACTTTCTAGCTCTGGGCTGGAGGAAGTAGGAGGCCAAAGAATGCTTGGAGCTACACATACTGCTAAATTAAATGCAGTCATCTGATTGGATGAGGAATGTTGCTCAATGTTATGTAATACCCCAAACAGATACTTTAGGAGAACAACATTGGCTCTTGGAAGCTGGTCTAGCAGCCTAAAGACAGAAAAGAAATACACTCTTTAATCAAGATGTTTTATTAAGAATCTTATAATAGGGCTGGGATTGTGGCTCAGAGGTAGAGCGCTCGCCTAGCACGTGTGCGCCCGGGTTTGATTCTCAGCACCACGTACAAATAAACACATTCTGTACAACTAAAGCAAATAAGTAAATATTGTTTTTAAAAAAGAATCTTATAGTAAAGACAGGCAATCCTCACTTTGTATGGGGAAATATGCAAATCAAAAGGGTAAGTCAAGAACACAGTTCAGATTTGCCATAGTTTCAATTAATGTGGTACTATGCAAAAAGAGTACAAAAAAAGGGAGAAAATAAGCATTGGAAATTTTTCATTTATATATTATTTTTATAATTTAGTGAAAAAAATGTAGAAAAATGTCTCAGAAAAATGCTGCCTGAAATATTTCCCTTGAAACTAGCATAATATGTTTTAACTTATGTAAATATTGCAACATTTCAGAATATTCTCACAAAAAAGCGTTTTGATAAGTGCTTCATTATTCAAGTAGCAACACAGGAATGCTTTCTGTTGGTGAGAACCCCAAACTCAGCCATTAGGACTTCCAGGTCCATTCTGAGAGCTTGCGCTCTGTTCTAGTAGCTTCCAAGGTTAGTTTTCTTCCACATCTGCTTTATTGGTATTACTCTCACATATAAGCCACACTTATAGTAGTATATTTTCCATTGTTCCCATTTTGAGGATTTTAAGTGATCATTCATTGAAAATTATTTTTACTACCAGTGTGGGTGTGTATACGTCTGATATGCATGCTGATATCATGACTCTTTCTTCTTTTCTATAAAAACCTGAAAACTTGGGGAAATAAGGCAGTCCAATTACTACTATACAAATAACAGAGGCCTTTCTTCAGCACAGCGGACTGACAAAGAGCATAGTTGATAGGGAGGTTATGAAAGACTGTGAGATAGGATCAAAAGATAGGGAATAAATCAAACATCTAGCATATGCTTTTGGGTTATCTGATTCTATAGGGGCCTTTGAGCTATTTTACAACTCTTTAAGTTGAAGATAATTGACGGCAGTTACCTAGTACTTGTTTATAGAATCAAATTCTGTCTGGTGGAGAAAAAGACTGACTTCACCACTGCACTGCCCTGGTAGAAAAAGCCAGATTTGTATGTCTCTGTAAATTCATTTCAGTATTTCTGATCCAACTGTTATTAAGTTTTGGTACTTTGAAATCTCCTTTGAACTGGCTGTAACATCTTACTGGTTCCTTCATTAATTAATGATTTAAATAAAATCTTTCATAGGTTTATTTTATATTTGCATTTGTCATAATTTTATCTTTTTAAAAAATAAATATCATTTAACAATTTGTAGGATATAATGTTTTGGACAAAGTATAAAATTTGAAGCTTACTATATGTATGATTGGTTCACACTAAACTATAATGGAAATGATGCAGTATTTTGTTATATGGCTTTGGTTTCTGGTGTCTTCAATAACTGTACAACAGTACACTATTAAAAGATCTCTATCAATAGCAGTGTGTAATTGAAAATTTGTTCTAGAAAAAACTAAACATACAAATAAATGAGTAGGATTCATGAGTTTTCATAGTACTGGAATATTGCTTTTGGTAATGGACACTTCTTTCCTATTCTCTTATAATGTAGGAGATGTGGGTAGGAATGTGGGGTAGAGAATTCTACTGGAAATCTCCCTGTGTATGAGAATAGAAGTGTATTCTTTGTGGTCAGACTGAGACCTGGCAACTCCCTTTTTTCCACAGTACTTCTTAAGGATTCAACTGCCCTCCAAATACCTTTTTATAGCTCTGATTAAACTGCACTGTAGTTGTTATTCTCAGTTTACCTCTATACAGGAAATAGGTCATTTTATCTGCATGACTCCAGTTACTGAATGAAATATATATGGAGCTGTTTGATTAGTTAACAAGTTCCCAGATTCAGACCATAAATTACATATTGGACCTATAAAACTAAGTAGTAGACTAATGAATTTCAGCTCCTATCAGATTCAGATATACAGAAAGTATATAATGTTCAAGTATTCCATGTTAATAAGATTAGGGAGAAAGATAACAGCCATGACAGAAGCAGAAAAAAACTATTTTTATTTTTGGTACCACAGATTGAACCTAGGGGCACTTTACCACTGAATTACATCCTTTGTTTTTTTTTTTTTTTTTTTTTTTTTTTTTTCAACAGGGCATAGCTAAGTTGCTAAGGCAGGACTTGAACTTGTGATCCTCCTGTTTCAGCCTCCCAAGTCACTGATTGCAGGTGTGTACCATTGTGCCCAGCAGAAAAAACCCATTTTAAAACTGGTCCCTATGGATACGACTTTAAGAATTGTCATTTTTTAAAAGACACACTTAAAAATAAGTATTTTTATTTTTGAGAATGACCAAATTATAATAACTACCTTTGAATTGTATTTATTTTCTCTTCATCGTTTCCTTGATCCATTACACAGACCCAGTGATCATAGAGATCTGATGAAAAAATACTTCCTGGAATATTTCGTAAAAAATCCTTAAACAAAAGGAAAAACAAATATTTTAAATCATTCTCATTGAAAATATGTTAGAGAAATTAGAAAACAGCTTGTTGAAAGTTAAGTCTTGTTTTTTTTTAAATTTTTATTTATAGTAGTATGTATTACAGTTCATACTATACATATAGAGCATCTTTTTACACAAAACAGTTTGTATATAAAGTATATTCACAGCATTCAAGTCTTCAATCATGCATTTAGAATAATGATATCCATCTTATTCAACCACTTTTCTCTTTTTTTTCCCCCTTCCCCCCTTGCTCCCTTCCTTCCCCTCCCTTCCCTTTGACCATTCTAGTGTTCCTCTAATCCTCCTATGTACCCCGACCCAACAATACTGTGAACCGGCTTCCTTATATCAGAGGAAACATTCGGTATTTGGATTTTTGAGATTGACTGATTTCACTTAGCATTATATTCTCCAACTTCATCCATTTACCTGCGAATGTCATTATTTTGTTCTTTTTTATTGCTGAGTAAAATTCCATTGTGTATATATACCACATTTTCTTTATCCACTCATCTACCGAGGGACATCTAGGTTGGTTCCACAACCTAGCTATTGTGAATTGTGCTGCTATAAATATTGAAGTAAGTCTTCTTGTTTTTTGAAGTATACAGAACTCTGCGCCAACTCTCTAACTTGTACACATAGATCTCGTGCTCTGATTTTTTTTTCCCCCAACAAGAAACCACTGGGATAATTAAAATTGGGATTATGGTAGGAAAAATAAAGGGCAATCTATTTGTGCTGAAATCTCCTATTTTGTATACATTTTAGCAAATTAGTACGGTGTGACAGGATCTGGCAGTAAACTATCCTAAATCCTTTTTTCTTTTTTTCCTCTTTCCTTTAATAGCCAGTTCAAGGATAGTAACCAAGATATCTGTGAGGTTCATAAGTTGGTAACATTCAGTCACTCTATATGTATTTATATATGTGAGGCAATGTTTGATGTGCTTGGAATAGAGAAGTAAATAAAAGTCTGTTATCTTAGAACATTATTACCACCAATGGTATTGGTTTACAAGTCTTCTCCCTGTATTCCCCCACAGAAGGTATCTCACATATTTCAGGGGAGAAAGAATTCTAGGTGATGTCTGGGTTCTAGGAACATGGAGACAGTACTCCCAGTATATTATCTTTTCCTGGAGACTCTATTCTGCTCTGATCCTGGCAGGGCTAGGTGTAGTAAAACAGACTATGACACAAGCAGGATATAACCACGGACATTTGCTGTTTGACCTTTGTTTACAAAAAGTTTAAAGTAAACTAAATGTGATCCTTGTCCTAAAGAATTGGTTGTGGCTAATTCTGTGTTGATTTTTGGAATGGCATTAATAAGACCAAGGTTTCAGTCTGATCTCCACCTTGGTAAAATGTAGGCAGAGAGAACTATACCCATGGTTGGTGATCCTCTTGAAAATTCCTGTTTCCAATTATTGAGACATATGAAAATCTGCAACTGGGCAATTTTAACTTGCTAGAAAACCAAATCAACAACTTAACCATGTGCCTTACAGAAGGCATCAATGTACAACCTGTTACTATTAGCTCATATTTTATTACTAATACAGAAACTGTGGCAGCTTATTGCAACAGTTAGCTAATCTAATTATGTGGGCCATCTTCTCCTCTGCTAGAAGCTCTTCCAGGACAGGGACAGATCCTCACCTACTTTGTGAACACCAACATCAAATTTGGCCCTAGCCAGATAAGAGGCCATTAGTGAACTCTTTACTATGTGTCATATGGTTAAATATTAATGAGGGACAAGGAAGTCCAATCAACTATAATTGAAATGCTCAGATAAAATTTTAAGAACTTCTTTGTAGTCATGTTACTCTATTACCATACTTTTTAAAAAGCAGAATGGCTAATAAGAAGAGGGAGTGATTCAAAGTCTTCCTTTGTCTAGCTCTGTTTTATTATATCTTCCAGTAAAAATGTACCTTGATATTGTGATTCAGCTATATCATCACAAAAGTTACCTCTTTTTGGGTAAATCTACTGAGTTTTCATAATTCCAAACTAATTTTAGTTGCTGCACCCACGTTAAAATTCAGATTAGGAGAGGAAAAATCTGTTTCTTAAAAATGGGGTAGTGACAATAGCTCACAACAGCTTTTTTAAAATCTTGGTGGAAAACACGATGATCTGTCTTGAAGAAAAACATCATTAAATCTTAAACCTACACTTGAAAGACAAAAACTCATACATCTCAATGAACTCTCCCACAGCTGGAATAACAAGTTATGAAATAAAACCACCATTACAGCTGAGAGGGATGTGAGAGCTGGTTCTGAATTACAATTAGTAACTTGAAATTCTCCCTTTCAAAACCAGTACCCAGGTAATGAGAACTTTCTAAATAATCTGAGATTCTGTAGATTAAATATGAACTTTTCATCAAAGGCCTGAGAGATCAAAGTTATAGTGCCTCAAGAAATTTTTGTCCAATTTATATTTGGACAAAACCAATTTAAGTGAACAAATTAGAGGAAAATCTAAATACCACTTCAAAATAGTATTAAAAACAAGAACACTTTTGCAAAAAAAAAATTTTTTTTAATTGATATAGTTATCTCCTTTCCTAAAAACCATTTTGGATTAGATGGGAGTAAAACAATTACATAACAAAATGAGTTACTTGGAACCCATTTAACTAAACTCTTTAACCATTAGTGTCATTGTTTTTGTGTTTTGCATGTTTTTGGACAATTAATATTCCTGCAATTTGAAATAACTTAGCTGTTCTAGAACATGCTTTGCAATAGACTTAACAATTCAGCAAGGAACTTTAAATGAAGAAAAAAAAATTCATGATATACATATGTATATATACATATATGTGTGTGTGTGTGTGTGTGTGTGTGTGTGTGTATAATATGGCATGCCATGCATATCTTTATTGTATTCCAGGTTTGGAGAGTAATTAAAACTCTGTGCAAAACAGATTAGATTACTCTAGTTCAAACTCTGTCCTCTCAAGTGTTATTTTATTGTATGAATTGAGAGCAGAGTTTGTTTAAGGGCAGACTTGGCCCATTTGTCAAGAAATACCTGATTTTTAAAAATAATGAAGTTGTTATATAAGCAGCTGACCACTCAGCTGGGGTATGTGAGTTTTCCTTTGTTTTTTTATTCTGTAGGTTCTGAGATGCAAGCTGGAACCGTCACTACCCTTGGCCTAAATACATCCCAACCCCTTGAGAGATGGGAGTCTGAGACACGTGTTTGGCAACCATTTCTGGGGTCAAAGCTCTGCTTAAAGCTGATTTTTGACCTGAGGTTTCCCAAAAATATAGGGCATTTTCAGGAATGTGGGAAGAAAACTTTCTACAGGTATGACTTAAGTAAACATGGGTGAAGGGTAAGAACCAATGTGATAAAGGGAAAAGAAGGTCCAGATGTTGGAGTCATTCCTACTTCACTTACAAAGTAGAAGGAACTAGGGAATGAGGGGAAGGAATATTTGTGGGCATGATTATGGAAATACAATTTTCAATGGACTTACTAACTTTTTTTTTTTTCAGTTGGAAGGCAAATATTTGTTATGGAAGTTTACCATAATAATCTTCAAAAGCTTAATTAAAGTTTATTTTTGAAAACATTGCCTTCTTTAGGAAGGTAGTGAGATAAGAAAACATGGTAAACATGCTGTGTATATTTTGACTATTTTAAATTTTAATAAATTCTCATTTTGTGGCAGAAGTAAAGATGTGATTATTGTGGGAGGGAAATAATTAAAGCATATCTGATATGTCATATTGGTGGTAGCTTTAAATGTTGTAAAATGTTTTTTTTAACACTTATATCCTACACCTATTATTTCTCTTTGCAAACAGGAATAATGTTCATAATGAAACAAACCATGTATCTTGTACCTACATTATGGGGTGCATAAAGGGTGAACTTTTCTTACCTTTAAGACAGATGCTATCACAAAAATAGATTCACAGTCTAGGTGCACTTCAATTCCAGAATTCAGTTTCTCTTTTAGCTCTCTGCAGGACTTCATATTAGCTGACTGTCTGAAGATGCCTTTTGTGAGGGGGCCTTTTTGATTAAGAAAGAAAAGCATGTCCTATGGGAAAACAAAGGAAAAAAAAAAAAACCCAAAATGGAACTTCATACATATAAAGCAAGAGAACAGGTAATTATCTTCTTTGGTTGCCAGAGGTCAGTTTGAAAGCACTGAAGGATTAGAGCCAGATGAATGGCTAGAAGGATTCAAGCCAACTTTTTAGAGCATGAAGCAGTGATTACCAGGAGCTGGGAACATGGTGGGGCTGGGAACATGGTTGGGGAGATACTGATCCAAGCATACAAAAATTTAGTTAGACAGGAAGAATGAGTTCAGTTGATTTATTGTGTAACATGGCAACTATAGTTAATAACAATGTATTCTTGAAAATTGCTGAGAAGATTTTCAGCATTCTCTAATTTTGCTTATATTCTCTCTGTATACCCTGTACTTTCAGTGTAGGAAGTAAAGGGATTTTGGACACAAGCAATCCATGAGACTTGAAAGCCAGTTATGCCACTTATTTACTGTGTAATACTGGGTAAGATTCTAAAGTTTTTTTTTTTTTAATTTGTAAAGTAAGAACAATGATGATAATAATTATTCCTCCCTTAATTTGTTGTGAAAGATAAACAATAAGTGGCTGTCCTAGTGTCTGGTACTTAGAGTGCAAAATATAGCATAAAATGCCATACATTTATTACAATGGTAGGAGAATACTAGATATTCAATAAATGTTATTTTCAGTGATTATTTAATATATCAACTGGAGATGATGCAAACTTGGTGCTTTTTGTTAGACTCATTCTATATAGAAAAGATAAGATACATCTTGATGTCCAAACACTTGAAATATAAATAATCCAGTTTTTAAAACTTCAACAAAGGAAAGATTGTGAAGTCTCTTCTGTTAAAATGGTAAAGGGAGTCTTTTCAGAACACTCTGGAGTTCAAGAAAGGATAATATAGATTCTTTGTCTACAGAGCAGATTCTAATTTATCTGAGCAGGTTTAATATTGCTATTTCTTGGAGTACACTAGATCATCTTTTCCTTATGATTCTATAATAGCTCAATCAGATTTTTACTTTTTTTTTCTGTAAAAATTAAGATTCTTAGTGAAAGGCAGGGGTATCTATAATTTTCTCATTTGAGGAGAGACTTACCTCCCAGGGTTCTTCTCCCTTCCCAAACTTTCCCATTAACTTACCTGCCCAAACAAGACTTACCAAGACAGGTTTTGGCAGGTTGTCATTCTCACAGACATCTGGTAAAGACACTCCAAAGAGCTGTCCTGACATAGGAGATGTTGGTGACATGGGCAAGTTGTCCAGATGAGTGCTAGAACCCCGCCAAAAGGCCCAGTTTATGATAGATCTTCTCCTTTTAAATGTCTTCTGACCAGAATCTAAGAAGTGAAATTATTAGGAAAACTAGTTTAATTCACTTAACCTTCTAGAATTTCCATTTTGTACTATGTTTGTTATGGTGGCTCAAAGAGAGAAAATGCTTATAGATGTCCTTTATTACTGACAATGCAGCCTGTAAAATTTCACTATAGTATTTTAAAAATTAAGGGTTCTTTCTCTACTCATTTTGGGGATATTACCAGACTATTGACTTGAGTTTTGGCACTAAATTTTCAAAGGTGGTAAAATAAAGACTCTATTCAACTGTAAAACTTAAAGCAAAAAGTAATTCATATCAACACATTTTCCCATTTTATTTGTGTGGTACTAGGGACTGAATTCAGGGTCTCACACATCGTAGGCAAGTGCAGTACTACTGTGCTATACCCCACTCACATTTTTCCCATTTCAAAGATTAGGGGCTGGGGTTGTGGCTCAGTGGTAGAGCACTTGGGTTCAATTCTCACCACACATAAAAATAAATAAAGATCCATCAACAACTAATAAAAAATATTTTAAAAAGAGTAGACGTCATTAAAAAAAAGCTGAAGATTGCATTAGAATTAAATAGTGAGAAAAAGCGGGAGGAAGAGGGAAGGGAAGTGGGGGAAGGAGCTGGGAGAAGGAATTGTTTCTATTAAATTTTTTTCCAGAAACAAACAATGCTTTATCACAGATGTCTCACTGTACATCTGAGAATAGAGATAGAAAGCTGATGTCCTAGAATTTTCCCTTTCTTTGCAAATGTAAAAAGTTTCACCTATTTTTTCAGTTCCTAACTTTATGCACAGTTGCAAACATGAGTTGAGTCTTACCCTGGCCGCAGTGAATTTATAATCTAATAGGGAACAAGACTGGTGGTAGTGAGGAGAAAAACAAGTATATTAATAAATAAAATGTTTAAAAGGGGGAAACAAAATATCAAAGGCATTCAGATGAAAGCAAATCACATCTACCCAGTAGGAGGGAGAGGAGTAATTCTGGAGGCATTTGCATTCCATTTGGATTTTGAAAGATCAAGATTTCAACAGATGGAACATCTGGCACCATGCTCTGCATTAAAATTGAGAAGGACTTTATGTGGAAAAAGATATCATTAGCAAAATAAGCAGAAGTAAGAAAGATGGACAGTGAATTATGATTTCATAACACCATAGTGCCAAAACATTTTTGGTGTCATTTATGTTTAACTTTAACATGAAAGCTAATGGGTTTTCATACAATTTGAAAATAAAAAGAGACCTTTAAAGTTCCTTTCTAAAAGTGGCTGACCCCCTTCTTCCTTTCCCTCAGCAATAAGCACAGATAACAACTGTATACTCTGGGCAAATGAACCAAAATAATTCCACCTGAAGGCACTAAAGAGCGACCCAAGTAAGGTAGAGACTAGAGGTAAAAGTTTGACTCTTGGAAGAAGGGAGTGAATAGCACTGAGTTTCTTTTTATGGCTTTTAGAATGAGGATAGGCCCCCAGGGGGTAGGATGACAAGATATCTAGAGAAATCTGTACTCTTATTGGCTCGAAAAACTAAAAAACAGAGATAGAGGTAGCCACATCACATGGAAAGTAAGAGTGAGAGTGCCAGAAAGAAGAAAACCTTATAGTGGGAGCCCCAAGTATTGTGAATAAATTCTGTCCACATTTCTGGCTCACACTTGAAGTAGGCATTTGTGGGGCAGATTCTAAATGTCTTGCAATTAAGGTTAACAGAACTGAATTTTAAAGAGCCACAATGCCACTCATGGTTTGACTCCAGTGAGAGTGAATTGGAATTGTCATCAAACTCTGGCTGTGTGGCATTGTTTATGTGACAGTCAAGCAGTACCTAGCACTGATGCTCAACTCTCCAAAATTCCCTGAAGGGGAACTGAAGAAGATGATCCAAGGATAGAGTCAGCAGTGTCAAATGCTAATTTCAATATTTGGCTATAAAGTGACTCAGTATTTCATTTTTTTCAAAATAGCCAAATATGAAACAAGCCAAGTTTTGTGAGGATAAGCTAATAATAAGCAACATCTTACCAAATGGTCTTATGACGACTATCACTCACATTTCTCTTTCTTTACTGTATTCTTACAGTAAGTATGTCATCCGTGTACAAACACTCAGGTGTGCAAAGGTTCTCACGTCAGTAGCCTGGTCTGACTCCTGGTTCAGACACTCATTTGGGCAAGTTACTTAACCTCTTTACTCAACTTTAAAAGGAAAAGGATATGACTTATCTCTCAAAAGTCTTATTGAGAAGGTTATGTAAGATAATGTGTGAAAAATACTAGTTTGCATAGGACATGGGCCAAAGCGATCTTGAATAAAGCTACCATAATACCAATCTCCTCCCCATAAAGGAGTATCTCCTCTCCAGCACCCACTCTCCATTGATTTAACAGCCTTTAGGAGGTATGCAGACACGAAACAATATCATTCTTCTTCTCAACTGAAGCATTTTCTTCCTGCTCTGACAATCCCAATCTCCACATAAACACACACATGCACACACGTACACACTCACAAAAAACCCTTTCTTAAGTCCAGGGAGTTTCCGTATGTCTAACAATCTGTGCAAATGTTTGTTTAATATGTATGTTACTATACACATTTGGTAGTTGTACTCAGTCTGGTATGTGAGTATTTAACATGGTTTTACTATTTCTAAAGCTATCATATTTAGTTTTTAGCTTTCATGCACTTTTAAAGAATGCTCTAGCAATAAATTACATACTCAGCTGTCTCATGAATGTAGACAGAGGATAAAGTAGAAACTGAGTCCTTTATTTTATTCTAAAGACTTTCAGCTGCAGCCTTGCCTTTTGTTATGTTGTGTACAACATTTAATATGAAAGTTCAAGTTCCCTCTGGGAATGAGAAAAAAATTTCATTAAAGTTTAGTTTTCTTGCAGAGCTTATAGAGCATAGTGCTTACCTTCTAAATGTTGAAAGCTGATGAAAAAACATGCTATTGCCATAAAAAACATAAGGGCAATATAAATGTAAAGCAAACTAAATTCATGTAAATATAACTTTCCTAAATAACTCTGGCAAGATTTTGGCTTAGTTGTTTTTTCATGCTTAAATTAGAAAACTGAATATTCGTATTACAATTCATAAAACTTTATAGGTTACAACAACAAAAGGTTTAAATTAGAAATTCTATTCTAGCAATAAGACTCTCTGAAATAAGAATAGCCTTGCTTCCCCACGCTGCCCAGAGTAGGAAATTCATATGGGAGAACACTGAAATAATGTGGCAAAAAGGTAGAAGAAAAATATGTATTCTATATTTTACTATCTACCATAAAAGTCCATTTCAATTCCAGTTTAGTCCCGAGTCTGAAGCAGATGTGAAAAGTCAGCCTGGGGGTGGGGGATGGGGTGGGGATTGGAACTGGGAATTCAGTTCAGGATGGAACCTCAAGAGCTACTTCAGACCCTACTCAGATCCTACTTAATCTCTGGAACTGTTTCACTCCTCTCCAGTTTTCCCCATATAATGTGTACCTAAGCTATTCAATCTTTCATCTGACTTTTGCTCTGTCCTATACACTAGACAAAGCCCTGAGATAAGTTCCCGTGCCATAAGAGGCTAAGAGTCCAGATACATGTAGGCACAAAAGCAATCATAATGTGTGTGTGTGTGTGTGTGTGGTGCTTGGGATTGAAACGCAGGGTCTTGTGCATGCGAGGCAAGTACTCTACCAACTGAGCTATATGCCCAGCCCATAATGTAAATTTTATATGTTACAATACAAAATCTGGAGACATGCAGAAGGGGCAGCTACATGTCTGAAGAAACAAAGATACCCTAGAAATGACATCTGAGTTGGGTTTTGAGATCAGATATTTGAATGTCTACATCAAGAGTTCCCCATTTACTCTAGAGCTGTCTCACTGAGGATCAACCACCCCAAAGATGAGCTACACTGATCTAAATCTCAGGGGTAGCCTTCTGAGAGCCTGACTGCTGTTCAGTTTTCAGTGTAAGACTATTTAGTAGGAGATCTCCATATGAAGTAGAAATCTGAAAAACAGGTTGGGAATAACTATGTTCACCTAACAGGGTAATTTTTCTTAATCTAATTAGAGAAGGCATCTCTCAGATTGGATATATGGAGCTTTATTTAACTGTGGCTTATTTTATTCAGGCAGAGTAAAACTGTAATTATTGTTCTCAGACAATACTAACAGAAATTATCTTTTTATGCCTTTACTAACCATAGAAACAAGATACAATCTTCCACACTGGAGACCATGAAAACTATCTAATTCCTAGGACTAAGCAACATAAGAATTTGAGTTCTACAGATTTCAAATATATAGGCCATAGGCAGAGTGTGATGAATAGGGAGTATAATAAACAACACTTGGTAAATAAGGCCAAATTCCATTTCCATAGTATGTGCTAAAAAAGAAGTATCAGTTCATTTTCTCTATTAGAAGTCAGGTCACTAGGCTGCTATATATGTGAAAAGGGAAGGTAGAGGAAGGGAAGAATATCTTATTATTAAACACATTTCCTCCTAAGAGGTTTCCTTTTTCATTTTGTCTTATGTTAGGGATGATAAGTGGGTCACAGAGGATGGGGAAGGTAGTGACAGAGGATAAGGAAGGTAGTGACAGAAGAAGGGAATTTAAAATACATCAAATTCTGAAAATCATATAGTCATATTTCTATATCACAATGAAACTGTGGGAGTACTACAAATAACCTCAATTTTCTACAGTAGCATATTGGCTTTAAATAACAACAAATACTCTTGGGAGCAGTAATAGTAGCAGTAGGAATGCTGACAGCAAGATAAACAATAACTATGTAAAGTAGCCTGTTTTATAAAGTGAGTTAGTGCTAAAAGACTCTCATAATGGAGTGGATAGGTCTCCTATCCTTAAATATCTACTCTTGTTACTAGACCTATGTGAGGTTTCAGCTTTGTAATGCTGGGCACAGTCTGTCTAATCATCTGTAAATGAGTAATAAGGTAACCTTAAATGGTGAAGCACAAAAATATTCTATAAACTGTTCAGTTCTGTGTAGAAATAACTTGATAACATTATGAAGAGTATCATCATTTGTAGAATTTCTAGATTCTTTATGGTTCTTTAGTCTTTCTAGATGCCTTTTGGCTTTTCTACTTCTCATTAAAACATTCCCAAAGACAAACAGGAATGAAGACAGCTAAAAGAGATGATTATATTACTTATGGGAAGCTCTGTTTCTGTTACAAAGTCTGGTAGAATACTGAGACTTAAGCTGGAATGTTTTTGACTAAATGTTCATTTTAATCCTCTAAATCAGAGGGGAGCAAACTATGTTCCCTGGGCAAAATCTGCCTTCTATCTCTTTTTGTGTAGCCTGTGAGTCAAGTATGGTTTTTGCTTTTTTAAAAAGTTGAAAAACAATTCAAAAGGGGTAAAGCTAGTGATATATAAACTTAAATTGAAAATTGTCCATAGCAGTTTTACTGGAATACCACACCCCACTCAATTGTTCACGTATTGTCTATGGTTGCTCTTGCTTCACATTCCAAGTAGAGTTGAGTTAACTGAGACAAGGGTGATATGTGGTGCTTTCATTGCTTATCCCTGCTTCCTTATGGCACTACAAATTTCAAGGAGTCCATTTTATCTCAATAGTGTTTCAACAGACAAATGAACCATGATACTATAACATCTTATGTTTTTCATTACTTATCACATTGAAAAAGGAGAAAAATGGACTTCTGATGCAAAGTGAAGTATAGATGACTTTGTTATTAAATTAAATGTCAAAGCAGTGAGCTTACTATGTAATGGTATAATACCTATAGTAAAAGAATATAGTAGGCCAGTGGGGAGTTCCCAGTTAGGCCTAAGGGCCCTGCAGCCTGTGGGCAGGTGAGCTCCCAGCTCAGCCTGCCTGCTTAAGTTCCCAGTTTGGCCTCCCCTTGTGAGATCTCAGTTTGGCCTGCCAGCCCTGCGGCCTATGGGCAGAGCTCCCAGTTCAGACTGCCAGCTTGAGTTCTGGTTGGACCTGCCAGCAGGAGCTCCTAGTTAGGCCAGCGGGAGGGAGCTCCCACTTCAGCATGGGTTCCCAGTTTGGCCTGCTGGCAGGAGTTCCCAGCTAGACCTCCTGCAGTGAGTTCCAGCTGGACCCACCTGCAGGCTTTCCAGCTCTCCCCGCCCATCTCAGAGAGGCCATTCATGCTGAGGACTGGGCGGGGAGTGGGGTGGGTGGGGTGAGGGGGCGTGGGCGATGACGATGACAAGCCCCTGTTCTAGCTTGGCCCACTTACTAAGGATCCACAGCGACAAAACTGTAAATATAAAAATAGAAACTACCTGATATATGGATACACATTGGGTACATTGAAAGCTCTAATATTGATATTTCCCTGAAAAGTGAGGTTTTGGGTAACCTGTAGGGAAGATATAAGACAAAAGGGCAGAAGTTGTAATACCTCAGGCTTACCTTGCAAGAGAGGGAAATACAAAGTCATCATGAAAAACCAAGGGAGGAAAATGCCCCAAACAAACCAAGATACTACAACAATAGAAGCCATAGAAAGCACAGTAGGTGAAATGTCAGAGAAGTAGTTCCGGATATACATAATTAAAATGATAAGAGATTTGAAAAACTACCTAAGTGAACAGATACAGGCAAAAATTGATCTCTCCAACAAAGAGATAAGAGATCAATTACAGGCAACCATTGATCACACCAACAAAGAGATAAGAGAACAAATCCAGGTAGCAAAAGATTACTTCAAGAAAGAGAGAGTTTGAGAAAAAACCAAACAGAAATCCTTGAAATGAAAGAAACAGTAAGCCACTTAAAAAAATTCAATAGAAAGCATCACCAATAGATTGGACCACTTGGAAGATAGGACCTCAGACAATGAGGACAAAATATATAATATTGAAAATAAAGTTGATCTCACAGTGAAGATGGTAAAAAACCATGAACAGAATATCCAAGAATTATGGGATACCATCAAAAGACCAAATTTAAGATTTATTGGAATAGAAGAAGGTGCAGAGATTCAAACCAAAGGAATGCACAATCTCTTCAATGAAATAATCAGAAAATTTCCCAAGTAGGAAGAATGAATTTGAAAATCAAATACTAGAGGCCTATAGGATGCCAAATGTACAAAATTACAACAGACCCACACCAAGGCACATTATAATGAAAATGCCTAGCATACAAAATAAAGATAGAATTTTAAAGGCTGCAAGAGAGAAAAGTCAGATTACCTACAAGGGAAAACCAATTTGCATCTCTGCAGATTTTTCAACCCAGACCCTCAAAGCCAGGAGAGCCTGGAACAACATATACCAGGCTCTAAAGGATAAAGGATGCCAACCAAGAATTTTATATCCAGCAAAATTAAGCTTTAGATTTGAGGATAAAATAAAAACCTTCCACGATAAACAAAAGCTAAAAGAATTTACAACTAGAAAGCCTGCTCTACAGAACATTCTTGGTAAAATATCCCATGAGGAGGAAATGAAAAATAATAATGAAAATCTGCAAAGGGAAGAACTACAATAAAGGAACAAACCAACCAAAGGAGAAACCAAGTCAAACTAAATACCAAAAATAACAACAACAAAAAAATAATAAAAATGACTGGTAATGCAAATTATGTCTCAACAATAACCCTGAATGTTAATGGCCTAAAGTCACCAATTAAAAGACATAGGCTAATAGATTGGATTAAAAAAAAAAAAACAGACCCAACAATATGTTGCCTTCAAGAGACACATCTCATAGGAAAAGACACCCACAGACTGAAGGTAAAAGGATGGGATAAAATATATCACTCACATGGTCTACGTAAACAAGCAGGGGTCTCTATCCTCATATCAAATGAAGTAGACTTCAAGCCAAAGTCAATCAAAAGAGATAAAGATGGACATTTCATACTGCTTGCGGGAATCACAGATCAACAAGATATAACTGTTATAAATATATATGCCCCAAATAATGGAGCATCTACATTCATCAATCAAACTCTTCTCAAGTTCAAGAATCAAATAGACCACAACACAATAATTCTAGGTGATTTTAACACACCTCTATCACCACTGGATAGATCTTCCAAACAAAAGGTAAACAAAGAAACTATAGAACTCAATAATACAATTAATAACTTAGACTTAACTGACATATATAGAGTGTATCATCCATCAGTGAGCCAATACACTTTCTTCTCAGCAGCACATGGATCCTTCTCTAAAATAGACCATATACTATGCCACAAAGCAACTCTAAGCAAATATAAAAAAGTAGCGATAGTACCCTGCATTCTATCAGATCATAATGGAAGGAAATTAGAAATCAATGATAAGAAAAGAAAGAAGAGCTACTCTAACACCTGGAGACTAAACAATATGCTATTGAATGATCAATGGGTTACAGAAGACATCAAGAAGGAGATTAAGAAATTCTTAGAGGTAAATGAGAACAACGATATAACATATCAGAATCTCTGGGACACTATGAAGGCAGTACTAAGAGAAAAGTTCATTGCATGGAGCTCATTCCTTCAAAAAAGAAAAAGTCAACAAATAAATGAACTAACATTACGTCTCAAAGCCCTAGAAAAAGAAGAAAAAACCAACCCCAAAAGAAGTAGAAGACAGGAAATAATTAAAATCAGAGCTGAAATTAATGAAATTGAAACAAAAAAATATCAATTGAACAAACAGAACAAAAAGTTGGTTCTTTGAAAAAAGAAATAAAATTGATAAGCCACTAGCTATGCTAACGAAGAAAAGAAGAGAGAAAACACAGATTAACAATATCTACGATGAATAAGGTAATATCACGAAGGACACTATAGAAATACAGAAGATAATTAGAAATTTTATACTCAAATAAAATAGAAAATAATGAAGGCATTGACAAATTTCTAGAGACATATGATATGCCCAAACTAAATCAAGATGATATACACAATTTAAATAGGTCAATTTCAAGCAAAGAAATACAGGATGCCATGAAAAACTTACCAACCAAGAAAAGCCCAGGACCAGATGGATACACAGCTGAGTTCTACAAGACCTTTGAAGAAGAACACCAATACTTCTCAAACTATTTCATGAAACAGAAAAAGAGGGAACACTCCCAGACTCATTCCATGAGGCCAATATCACCCTGATAAATCCACTGAAAGAGTATTTAGGAAAACTACCCTGTTCATAATAGCCTCGGGGAAAAACAAACAAACAAACAAAAAAAACAAAACCCAAATCCTTGGGAATCAATCTAACCAAATAGGTGAAAGACTTCCAGAATGAAAACTACAGAACACTAGAGAAAGAAATTGAAGAAGACCTTAGAAGATAGAAAGATCTCTCATGCTCTTGGATAGGCAGAATTAACATTGTCAAATGGCCATAGTACCAAAAGTGTTATACAGATTTAATGCAATTCCTATTAAAATTTGAATGACATTCTTCATAGAAATAGAAAAAGCAATCATGAAATTCATTTGGAAAAACTGAGACTCAGAATAGCCAAAGCAATCCTTAGCAAGAAAAATGAAGCAGGAGGCATCACAATACCAGACCTTAAATTATACTATAAAGATATAGCAACAAAAACTGTATGGTATTGGCACCAAAACAGACATGTATACCATTGATATAGAATAGGAGATTCAGAGACAAACCTACATAAGTATAGTTATCTCATACTAGACAAAGGTGCCAAAAATGTGCACTGGAGAAAATATAGGCTCTTCTGCAAAGGGTGCTAGGAAAACTGTAACTCCATATGTAGCAAAATGAAATTAAACCCCTCTCACTCTGCACAAAACTCAACTCGAAGTGGATCAAGGATTTAGGCACCAGAACAAAGATCCTGTGCTTACTAGCAGAAAAAGTAGGCCCAAAGCTCCATCATGTCAGGCTAGGAATTGACTTCCTTAACAAGACTCATAAAGAACAAGAAGTAAAATTAAGAATCAATAAATGGGATGGTATAAAACTAAAAAGCTTCTTCACAATAAACAATCAAGAAGAGAGAGCCTATAGAATAGGAGGAAAATTTTTGCCACCTGCACCTCAGAGCATTAATATCCAGGATATATAAAGAACTCAAAAAACTTACACACACACACACACACACACACACACACACAAAACCCAATTAATAAATGGGCTACGGAACTGAACAGAAACTTCTCAGAATAAGAAATACAATTAATAACAAATATATGAACCAATGTTCAACATCTCTAGTGATCAGAGAAATGCAAATCAGAACTGCACTGAAATTTCATCTAAGTTTAGAATGGCAATTATCAAGAATACAGGCAACAATAAATGTTGGTGAGTCTGTGGGGAAAAAGCTGGTGGCACTGCAAATTGGTGTAACCACTCTGGAAAGCAGTGGAGAATCCTTAGAAAACTTGGAATGGAATCACCATTTAACCCAGTTATCCCAATCCTCGGTTTATACCCAAATGACTTAAAATCAGCACACTACAGTGGGTACAGCCATATCAATGTTTATAGCAGCTTAATTCACAATAGCTAATCTATGGAACCAAACTAGGTGCCCTTAAATGGATGAATGTTTACTTTGTATACAAGCAGTTGTATGTAAAAAGATACTAGTGCATTATGAATAAGTAAATAAATAATTAAAAAAATAAACTAATTAAAGCAGAAAAAAATGGATGAATGTTTGAAGAAAATGTGGTATATAGAGACAATGTAATATTACTCAGCCTTAAAGAATAATAAAATGAGGGCATTTGACTATAAATGGATGGAGCTGGAGAATATCATGCTAAGTAAAATAAGCCAATCCCAAAGAACCAAAGGCTGAATGCTTTCTCTGATATGCAGACGCTAATTCACAATGAGAGGAGCTGAAGAAGAATAGAGGTATCCTGGATTACACAGAGGGCAGTGAAGAGAGGGAAGGGGATGGTATATAATGAATTGGACATTATTACCCTAAGTGCATATATGATTACATGACCAGTATAATTCTACATCATGTACAACCAGAAGAATGATGATACTCCATTTATGATGTGTCAAAATACATTCTACTGTCATTTATAACTAATTTGAACAAATGACCCACTCATCCCCTCCAAATTTTACCCCATACAGAGATTCTGCTGACTAGGATCTGATTAAACCAGTGATTTCAAATGCAGTTGTTAATCAAAATTTTCTGTATTGAAAAAAGTAAGTGGTTCACCTACAATTTTTAATTACACAAATTTGGATGCTTAGCTTTGGCACCAGTGGCATGTATTCATTCCATTCTTTATCCCATTTACCACAAATCCTCTAAGTGGCAACTACTACTATCCTTACTTCTAATAGACAGGAACTAAGCAGAATAGATAGGAACTAAGCAGAAGATGCTTGAAATTTAACTGAGCAAGTCAATGGCAAAATTGGGTAAAACCCTTAGGATTTCTGACTTCTGATTATTGAACTAAACTGACATGAGAAATAGTTTTGATAAAACATGGGTATAAGGTAGAAGAGTTAGATGATATCATTATCTTCAGCTAATAGATCTATTAATTTGTTTAACAACTATTTATTGAATACTTGTTTGTATGTGCCAGGTGATATTCCAGGTGCTGGGAAAAATGGACCAGAATATCAGCCTTCTCATTCTAATGCAAGGAACACCATATCACTGTAGCATCCTTAAAGTGGTCCATGGATGTAAGCAAATGGACTTAGAATACAAAATTCAATTTACCATCATAGGAGAGAAATCTGATTAATTAGTGCAAGATAACTGACCTATTGACACTTCAGTAGAGCATAAAGTTTGTGCTAAGGTCATCCTCAGAAAATGGCAAGGTTGGCTATGCATGTGGAAGGGGGTATGTATGTATAAAACAGGTCAAAGAACTGAACTGGAAAATATCTTAGGAAAGCAAAGTTAAGCTTGCCCAGCTAATATGGAGTGGCATTTGAGGTTGGTCATTAGTGACACTATACTACCTTTCAGCTATATGATTTTATCCAGCAGTGCTCAGAGTACATTGACAGATGGAAAATTACTAGGTGTATAGAAAAACAGGAAGAAGGATGAAGAAAGATGAGGTTATCTGCAAGAAAGATTATCATGATAACCATGGAATTTAAGTTGGATATGGAAGGAAGAGTAAAGATAAGAGGGAACTAATAGATGGAGAAAGTGGTAGAGCTCAATAGGTTAGAAAAAGAAGGAATATGAGCTTCTATAAAGGAAAAATAAAGAACAGAGGCTGAATGAAGAGGAGAAAGGGCTGTTACAACTTGCCCAATAAAAAGTCAAAATCTTGAGTCAAAGGGATGAACAGTTAAATAAGTTTCACACTTACATTGCAATTATTTAAGGAACTAGTTATTTTAGTATAAAAATAAAAATATAAATTAAATTTAAAATACATTAGAGGAGGATGGTGTGTATTAATACTTAAAGCAAGAAAAACCTTTATAATGAGTAAAGATTTAATTTGTTGGTTTTAAGTTTGGATAGCTACAAATTTTTCTTAAAGTAGGCCTATTATGCAATGAGATTAAAAACAGTATCAGCTACTGTTTCATTAATGCTACATTAATTGGATCATACACAGAGTTTCAGAATTTCATCTGGCATTCAGAAGATTCTAATAATCTGACATGTGCTCCATTGGGAGGTGGCATCAGTGATCTCTCAAGGTGCATGCTTTCTCTTAAGCTTATTACTAATCTGTAAACAGCAATGCCACTGTTCACTGGATTCCTCAGAAAGTTTAAATTAACAAAGGCAGGATCAATTTTCTATCACACACTTTATGGTATCTATTTTTTGTTTCTTACACAATCTTACTTTCAGAATAAGTTTACAGCTCAAGCTTGGATGAGGGCAAATTATGGTGATCTTATGTTGAACATCACTGTTACCATGCTAGGACCTTATTATAAGGTAGGGAAGACAGAGCTGTGTTCACAGGAAATACATATCAGATTAGTAGGCTAAGGAGAGACTTCTGTAGAAATCACGTTAGTATTCTCATACTTATTAGTACCAAGATCCAGGTAAGGCATCACAGTCTTTTGACACACATCACTGACAACCTCCTTTTTATGATGTGACTATTTAGGGGAAACACACAGTGGAATGTGTTAGAGTACAAAGAAAGCATTAAAACACCTGCAGCATTGCCTGTGCCTTTGACTCTGCACTGGGCCTAAGGTTAAAGGGAAAAAGAAAAAAAGAAGGAACTGACTGTATTATTACTTGCAACTGGATATAAGTAACTGATACCTACTGCTGATTTATAAAACTAACTTTTTTTCTAAAATGCCACCTTTTCTTTTTAAAACACTTATTAGCAAATTCAAAAGAAAATATTTCACCTGGGTGGAAGTTTGGTTTGGGTCTTTGTATTAAGTTCATGTTCAAGAGTGAAAACTTTTTAAGCCAATCCCAAAAAACCAAAGGCAGAATGTTCTCCCTGATAAGTGGATTCTGATCCATAATGGGTGTTGGGGGTGGGCATGGGAAGAATGGAGGAACTTTGGGCAAAGGGGAGGGAGAGGAAGGGAAGGGACATGGTGGTAGGAAAGATGGTGTAATGGACATCATTACCCTAGGTACATGTATGATTGCACGTATAGTGCAACTCTACATTGAATACTACCAGAGAAATAAAAAGCTGAGCTCCATTTGTGTACAATGAACTGAAATGCATTCTGCTGTCATGTATAACTAATTAGAACAAATAAAAATCATTTAAAAAAAGAATGAAAACTTTTGCTGAGAGAAGGCTCTATGAAGGAGGAGAAACAACTCACCACTCAATTGATGGGTCACAGCCAGGCGGCTGGGCTTCAGGATGAACTGACACTGCATCTCTCGGGGCAGTTGTTCCATAAGGAAGGGCTCTTGCAGGTTGGAAGGGGAGGCAGAGTCCTTTGATCCCTGTGTCAGTAGTACAGTGTCTCGAAGATGGCTCATTTTAATTCCATAGGGATATTCATGCCCTACAAAGAGAAAAATCTAAATGTAGACTTCAGGTTGACTAGTATAGTACTATGAACAAGTTACAAACTGAAATGTATTGCGGTTTTCTCCTGGGACTTTTAGTATAAAGAATCCTTTTGTTGACTGCATGATCACCACACACAGGTGGACCTATCAAAATACTTTTATGGGGAAAAGGGAAAGAGGAAAAAAAAAAACTTTCATGAATACCTTATTTCAAAAGATTACATGGAAAGTGAATCTTGTACAATAAAAATCTTACAGATCAAAATTCAGTGTAGAAAATGATTGCATGGATCAGTCTGTGAGTTGCATAATGCTGAACTTTTCTATGTTTATATCTAACATTTAGAGGCATTTGAGTTCTCCTTTGATACTAAGTAGATCTGTCAATTCACAATTTAAAAATGTTTACCTTAACTATCACACAAGTATTATGAGGATCAAATAAATAAACATTAGTGGCTAATATTTAAAATAGGGACAAAGAACTACATATGTCAAGTATCATTACTACTATTATCTAGCATGTTCATCACAGACATTTCATTTATTTTTATTAATTATAAAACTAGTTGCTCAAGAGCCTTGGGACTAATTTGTTTAATTTATGCTTCCCTAGCAGTGCTGTGCTAAGTTGGTGTTCATAGGCAAAAATCAGAAGACTGCAGAAGATTAGAAACACAGACACAGGTGTAACAAGGAATTTATAAACTAGAAGAACTAAACCCTGGAGATATGACTGTAATGTGATTTTTGCTCTGCACTACTCTAAGGAACTATCCCCTTGTAATCCTTAAGTAATGTCATATTATTGACTTTTTAAATACAGAGAGTAGGTTCTATTCTTATTATTGAATGTAACTTAATGAAATTTTACTCTTCCTTTCCACATGGCATAGGCATACAATGTAAATATTATCAATATTTCCACATTACAGTAATATCTAGGGATTAAGACAAAAAATGGCTTCTATTACAGCAGTAATACAAAAATTCATTTATCAAAACAGCCAACTACTAATGTACAATTCTTTTGCAAGTCACATTAAAATGTATAATTTAAAAAAAATCACATGTAAATTATGTCCCATGATTTTTCAGTAAGAGCTGGTAATAAAAATTTGAAACTGTTTAAGCTACCATCATCTACCTAGATTTAATGAATTTATTAAAATAGCCATTTTAATTATATATTTGATTTTGTAATGACTACTTTCATCATTGCTCATTCACTTTCACAAAAATGACAAGATAAAAAATAAACCATGAATTGCAATCAGTTTTGCCTTCAGTTGACCACTCTCTATATTCTAAATCTAAGCATTAGAATACATAAAGATTTCACAGAAAAGTCTGGCTTTAGATGACTCAGATTATGTGAAACAGCCTGAATCATCATCGATGATGAAAGGACTATATAAGATAATGCATATGACATAATTAAAACAATGTTCAACAAATCATAATCTCAAGAGCTGCTATAGATACTATTATTTTAATTTCTGTATTTCTTTAATTTCTGCATTTCTAAGGCAATAAATGAAATCACTTTATCAAGAAATATTTTTAGCTAGTTGATTAAAATAAGGTGAAGTGTAACCTATTAATAACTCCCCAAAACAAAGGCTGAAAATTTGGCTAGAGTATAATAGTAGTAAGTGAAATAGTAGTTAGTAAATTAGTGAAGACTTTTAGGAGTCACAAAAGTTCAATATTTTTTTCTTTGACACCTAGGAAAGTTCTGGGCATGGACAGGTATTAGACATCTATTGTTGGATTAGATGCATGATTGTATTATGGTCTTCCACAAAGCCAATGTAGTAGAATGTAAGGAAGGGAATAGGAACTTTGAGAAATTAATATTGAATACTAATATTTATTGCTTTCTTGTAGAAATAACTAGCTTGGCAAAATAGCTTTAATCATAAGGTGAAAAAGCAAAGAGGAAAATTTACATTTGTTTTCCTAACTATGCCATTAGTTGCTTGAGTAAATAGATATGACTGTCTAGTACACAGCAAATGCTTAATACACATTCAGTAAATGCACAACACCTGAGATTTAATAGTATTTAAGCTTAGGATCATATGATCAGTTCTGAGACACTTAGAATTATAATTAAAACACATTGCTGTCTTAGATTTTCACAGAAACTTACCAATGAGTGGGTATGGTGCTGCTTCTTTTCCAGAATTGACCCATAACTGGTAATCTCTCTCAGAGCCCTTGGACATAAAAGAACTAAAAGTTACAATAAATCTTCTATGTCTAGTACTTGAATGAAGACACATTGTTTTGGTATTTTTAAGATTTTTTGCAAAGAGGATGACTTAGAGAAATTATAAATGCTATTCAGGTTCTTGGGATAGTGGATATTATTATTCTTTTAAAGATGGCAGTGCTGATTCCTACAACCCATCTCCCATTCCCCAAAAGGACTTGGAAATTCTGCCCCTACCACTGACATCTAGGGATCCAAAAACATAATGGAATTGGATTTTCACTATACAGGTAAGCCCATGGAAGGTAAAATTGTAGCCAGGTCCTTTTTACAAAGAACAAACTTCCTGGTTCTAAACAGCTAATCTTTTCTTTAGACTCCTCACTTCTGTAATATCTCTGGACTTCTCAAAAAATGTAACATGCCTCTGCAAAGACAAACTGTTACTCAGAAAGCCACAAACACTGCTGTATCTATGATTAAAAAGTAAAATTTCAGAGGTGATTATTAGAATGGACAAAAGGCTTTGAGGAGATAGGTAGTTGGCAGTTGTACTGGCTTTACTTTGGGCAAGTCCAGTCCTGGAACAAAAAGGACAAGAATTTTATCTAGAGACTCGGCCCAGTCATGGAAAACAATAAAATTGTTCACAAGCAGAATTTAAACCCAGCAAGACTATAAATTCCACTTGAAAGAAATAAAACTAAATTTTACAGATTTTGCTGAGTTCTCTGGGATAAAACAAAATGTTTTAAATGGAAGCTAGAACAAAAATAGTCACCTCTGTTAGCAATATTTCATTTGCTTGTCTTTAACTTCTAATAAAAAATCATGACCCTTCCCTTATAATAGAGGGTCCTGGATATACAGAATACCATACAAATTGCTATCTGCCCATCCCATAGTAAAAGAATAAGAACAATCTAATCTTTTTATAGAGTCTGAAAACACTATAAAAATATAACAGTTATAACTAACAGCCTCAATTCCTAATTAATGTAACCTTTTTTTGTCTGAGCATATTGATCACCTTATTTAAGGGAAAATACACAAAAGTAATTGAGTCATGTATTATTTATGTAGGTGGGAAATCAATGCAGATGTACCTGCTTTATCTGGTATAAACAAAATTTAATTACATTTTAAATGTTACTATAAACTTTACTAATAAATAATATTTCTTATCTCAAATTTTGGTTGCTCTGAATTCTTAATTGCCTTTGTACAGCACTGTGTAAGAAAATATAAATTCAATCATGTCTTAAATGTGTCATGTCATAACTTAATAGTGTTTTAATAATAGAAAATCTCACTAAAAATGTTCTAGTGCTTTTCATCTGTAGTGGTTTTTAGATATGAAGTGTCTCCTGAAATCTAATGTGTGAGAAAATAAAAAGAATTTTCAGAGATGAAATTATTAGATTTTGAGTTGTAACCTAATCAGCGGATTAATCCATTGAGATGGAGTAACTGGGTGGTAACTGTAGGCCTATAGAAGGAGGCAAGTAGAGGTTATATAATTTGTCCTGGTGAGGTGAGCTCTCATTCTACTTTCTGACATCATGTTCTGAGCTGCTCTCTCCCTTCCACCATGACATTCTGCCTCACCTTGGGCCAACAAGTATGGAGTCAGACAATCATGGACTGAACCTCTGATACTATGAGCCAAAGTAAATGTTTTCTTCTCTATGTTGTTGTCATCCAGTCTTTTGGTCAGAATGATGAAAAGTTGAGTAAAACACCATCCTTCTAAAAATCACTAAATTACTAATTGTGTGGTGTTTATGTAACAAGTAGGAAAGCAATAAGGAGAACCTTCCTATACCTCATCCTTAAATATTCCAATCTTTTCCACCAATAAAATTTCAAACACTTGCCTCTGTCCCAGAAAGGGCAGAAGCTAGAAGATAAAGAGGAAGAGTATGATATGTACACTAAGGCTTCCCAAACCCATGATCTAATTCAAAGCTATTATTTTATTTACTAGCAGAATCAGCCATCTTATCCTTAGGACCTGCAGCCAGTCAATATGGTTCAAAGCAAATCCTTCAGAATTTATCATTATCATTAGTATCTCTAACAATGAGCTGTCTTATGATAGAAGGGATAATTTACATCTAAATTATTAAATATTACTTTGAATTTACAGTATCAAAGTTTCTTTATAATTAAGAATATCTAGCATAGTAACTTACAGTTATCCCTAGTGTTGATAATGACATGTTGATAACTTCACTTGCTGTATCTGAATTCATTACTGTTATAGTTTTAGACTGTAGGGGGGAAAAAAAGAAAAAATACAGCTATAAATAAAAGATTTTAAGATAGGTGAACAAATAATTGTCAAATGACTATCCAAAGGCAAATCTTGACTTCAAGTGTGGCCAGAGTAAAGCATAAGACTTAAGTAGAACACAAACATTTGACTATAATTTACTTTAACTCCCTGACATATTAGGCCTTTTGTTAAAACACTTATTTCTCTTAAAGGATATGTGGCCTCACAAAATATATAAACTTAAGTAACTAAATGTACTCCCAACCATCTACCCACAAAAATCAGGCTATTCTTCTGCTTCACTGCCATAATTGTATTTCCATAATGCAAAGGAAAAGAGATGTATTTCTATTTCTTCCTGAATACTGTTTTCACTATATTTTATTTCTTTGCATGGTGTAAAATTGGAACAAGAACTGGTTCCAAACTACATTGAAAACTTATTGAGTACTTTCTATGTCTGGCATTGTGGCTACTAAGATTTTCATTATTAAAAATATTTACAGTACTTAAAATTGAGTCTAAAAAATGAAAATTTTAGAAAGCTCAATTCTTTTACCAATTCTTTTTTATTCAAATTTATTTTTTATTCTAAGTTGTTAGAAATGACAGCAGAATGTATTACATTTCATATTATACTCATAGAGCACATTTTTACATATCTCTGGTTGTATGCAAAGTATATTCACACCATTTGTGACTTCATACATGCACTTAGGGTAATGATATCCATCTCATTCTACCATCTTTTTTTTTTCTTCACCCTTTTGACCCCTCCCATATCCTCCTCCCTCCCCATTGGCCATTCTAGTGTTCCTCTAATCCTCCTAATGCTCCCCATCCCAACCCCACGGTGAATCGGCCTCCTTATATTAGAAAAAACATTTGGCATTTGGCTTTTTGGGATTGGCTAGCTTCACTTAGCATTATATTCTCCAATTTCATCCATTTACCTGTGAATGTCATGATTTTATTCTCTCTTATTGCTGAGTAATATTCCATTGTGTATATATACCACATTTTCCTTATCCATTCATCAACTGAAGGGCATCTAGGTTGGTTCCACAGTTTAGCTATTGTGAATTGTGCTGCAATAAACATTGATGTGGCTGTGTCCCTGCAGTATGCCAATTCTGTCTTTGAGTAGGATAACTACAATAGTTCTGTGGTCAACTTCATTGAGAACTGCTACTTAAAAATAACTGCAGCAGCTAGGTGCGGTGTTGCGCACACCTGTAATCCCAGCGGCTGGGAGGCTGAGGCAGGAGGAAATTGAGTTCAAAGCCAGCCTCAGCAAAAGTGAGGTGCTAAGTAACTCACTGAGACGCAGTCTCTAAATAAAATACAAAGTAGGACTGGGGATGTGGCTCAGTGGTTGAGTGCCCCTGAATTCAAATCCCAGAATCAAATAAAACAAAACAAAAACAAACAAAAAACCCCCAAATAATTGCAACAAACAAAAGGATTTAAGACACATATAGATCAATAAATTCCCAGATTATATACAATACTATGCTATCACAAATAAGTTTGCTATGCACTTAAGTTTTTACCTAATTATCAGATAAACTGGCAATTAGGACTGTGTCTCTGATTAAGTGAAATCCACTAATAATTTGTCACATGTTCTTCTGTTAAACTGTTTCTTACCTCTAAGCCAATTAGTTGGCAGGACAAACTGCTTCTAAAAGTTATTAAATTTCAGTTTTTTAATAAAAGCATTTTAAATACACTGATTTTTAAAAAGTGTTCCTTGCTAAACCCAGCAGCTCGGAGGCTCCAAATTCAAGGTTACCTTCAGCAACTCAGCAAGGCCCTAAGCAACTCAGTAATATCCTGTTTCAAAATAAAACACTGGGATGTGGATCAGTGGTTAAGTACCCTTGGGTTCAATTCCTGATACAAAAAACAAACAAACAAACAAATAACAACAACAACAAAAACTCCTAGTAGCTCCAAGGATTATGCAAAAATGTCTAAGGTGTCTCACAGCCCATCAGGGAGGGACTGAAGTACCCAATCCAAAATCTGTCTTCCACCAGAATAGCATAGGAATGTTACATGCCAGGCTTAAGCTTGAAATATAATTTCAGAAAAGGCATCTGGCTTTTTTTTTTTTTTTAAGACATCTGATAGAGCACCTATTCAGTTTAAAGAAACTCATGTTGTCTTTTGTATAGTGAAGAATCTACCCTTCTAGTTACCTATTTCTAAGATAATTTTTCTTAACATTAGGCATGTATTTTCAAAATAGTAATTACAGGAAGTATAATTTTTCCCTACATGCCTTTATGGGAGAGAAAACAGTTTTAGCAGAAACAAATAACAAAAGAGATAAAACTGAAAATAAGGGTATTATATTATATATTAAGAGAATCTACCGACAGGTTGTATACAACTAAAGACAAAGGATAGATTAAAAAACACAACCCTTGTTTGGGGGATCATTCTTCCTGGAAGCAGGACTCTCTCAAAGAAACTCTTGCCATAAAATCTACTTCAGATAAAAAAAGAGTTATCATCACTTCATTCTTGATTTATCCATGGTCCTAGTGATAGAAGCAGAGCACCCCAACTTGATCACATCCAAATGAATGGGAAATTGGTTCTTTCTCAAGCATACATAAAGTGTTTAAAAAAAAAAAAGAAAAAAGGAATTTCCATGATATCTACACTCAGGATTTGGTCAGAATGTTTGCATAACCTTTTTTTTTTTTTTTTTTTTTTTTTTTTTTTTGTGGTCTGGGGTGGGGGATATTGGGGATTGAACCCAGGGGCACTCAATCACTGAATCTCGTCCCCAGCCCTATTTTGTTATTTTATTCAGTGACAGGGTCTCACTGAGTTGCTTAGTGCCTTGCTAAGTTGCTGAGGCTGGCTTTGAAATCACAACCCTTCTGCCTCAGCTCCTGAGCCACTGGGATTACAGGCATGCACCATCATGCCCAGCTTGCATAACTTTTGCTGGTAAAAACATATTTCTTTTGCCTTACATATTTTTCCACACACAAAACTATGCTGCGTGAGCTACCATACTGTGAAGTATGATAATCCATAGTATCATAAAATATACGTTTTTATCTTGTTTACCATTGATAACATTTTGGCTCTTGTACTACAATTTCAGTCAACAGATTACACATAGGAAAATAGGTTAAAGACTAAATATTTAACAATATGATAAGCAATATGAGGTAGAAGCATGCCAATTCCTTAAAAATGTAATTTCTCCCAGACCATCTACTTTTTAACTTGAGGGAGTCAATATCTAGAAACTCGAAGAATAAGCTTTCAAAACTATTTTAGATTTAAGAAGTGACAAGTTTGAAAAAAATTGCTTAATACTAATAGAAAATACCTCCTTGTGGAAATAATTTTACTACAAATCTCTGCAGCTGCTACTGAAAAGATTTCAGAAACATTCATGACAGAGGGAGAAGAGACATCTGACAAGCAGTATTCTTTCCAAAGTTAAATGTTAAGTACTGTAGTTAATACAAATTCCTTGTTTCCTTTTCTCTAGTCTTTAGTTTTCACACATATGAAGACACAAACCCAGGAAAAAGCATCTTCCCTTACATGGCATTTCCAGACATCTACCTTCTATAGTATATGCATTACATGCCTGCCTCCTTTTAACCATGGAGTTTTCTGCCTTGTGCAGGCCTTGGAATTTAATTTTCTGACTTAGAAACACTTACATAAGCACAATTCCCAACATCTTTGGCGAAGATTTTGAGGGGAATGCTCTTCGGGTAGTCCTTTTCTTTCTCTAGATTGATGTATCTAATCAAATGCAATGACAATCCAAAACGACAGTTAGATGGAATTTACTAATGGCTTATTTTTTAACCAATCTATTTTACTAATATTTTCAATATACTTATATGCTATTTTTAAAAAGACACATGAAAGACTCATCAAAGTCAGATTACATTATGGGTTGAAAGAGAAATATAAAAGATTGCAGGACATTAGGCAAACAAAAAAATAAAAAGATTGCAGGACATTAGGCAAAAAAAAAAAAAAAAAAAAAATCCATGTCAAGTGAGGATTAAGAAGCACCTCTGGATGACATTTTTATCCTTAAAGCCTCCTTGGCTTCTCTGAACAGGTCTGGTACCTCGATAAGTACAAGAACATATATAATATCTTACTAAGCCAAACCAAAGCAAATGGTCTTTTACTTCTCTTTTAGTTCTCCAGTGGAGTACAAATCTTGGTTATCCCATTGCTTAGGGAAAGGGAAAAAGAAGGAAGGAGGAAAGGATTACGGTCTAACTAATGACCTTAAGTTGATCATGTTAGTCTGTATGCTCAATGTAAGGATAATTAATTTTTGTGGTGCTCCACAGAAATCCTTGCATTTATGCAAACAATACATATTTTGGAGAAACATCTCCAATTAGTAGTAGCTTGGAGACAACAGCAAGAGATGGAAGAGATTACTAATTTCTGTCTAAAATGATATAATCAGGCCTCAATGTTCTCCTTCCTAGAAAGAAGAAACACTGTAATGAGAGAGCATTATTTTTAGCAAGCAGTAGTGTACAATCTAAGTGACAATTTATTTTGAGGGCAAATGAACAATTTCTACTTAGAGGAAGAATTTGGGGCACATCTCTGAAGAAAATGTTTTAATTCAATTACTACAGGTTAAAGATCAAAAATAAGTATACTAAAAAAGAATACCTCTGAAGAAGTGAGAGCCATTTGTCCTTTTGTTCTGGAGAACTGCAAAGAAAATGGGAGAGAAAAATTAAACCACATAAAATACTTATGGTAACATTTTTGAGGCTGCCAATCCAGATGAAAATATCAATAAACCTGTTGTTATTGAAGAAGTTATACATGTAAGCTGCAAATCCACATTTCTTTTTCTGAAGACCCTGAAATGCCCTTTAGGAAAAACCAACAGCTAAGTGTAGGTTTGTTAAATTCTTTTGGATCGATCCAAGATAGACCCCTTTTTACACTTTACTGGTCTTTTACAAGACATACTCATACCTGTGAAAAGTAGGGTCTTATAGTGGAGAGAGTACTTGATTTGTAATCCAGACAACTGGTTTCCAAATTATATGCAATCTACATGATAACCATGGGCAAGGTACTAACCCTTAGTTTCTACACCTATAAAGCTTAAAATAATTAAAAATTTAAAAAAAATTTTAAAAAAGCTTAAAAAAATTAAAAATAATTTCAAGTTTTGTTTCTCCAAAGTATTATCTCTCACAGCATTTAAAAGTCATATTTCTAATATTTTCAGAGAAGTTGGAAATTTTTTGTTATTTCAGGAAAATACTTAATAAATATTTGTAGTTTATTTCAAATTTTGTTGTTTAATATTTTTCTCCATAAATGACCTTCTAGGATTAGTCAACAGAAACAAAATGTATTACATCTTTGTTTTTTACCACTAACCATAAAATTTCTATCTTTAACAGTTCCTTACTACCTTCTGGTATATTTGCTTTTCTAAAACAGATTTTCTAGTTTCATTTATGTCAAATCTTTATTTATTTACTTCTCAAAAACCTGTGTTGAAAAATAGACTAGATGCTTTCTTTGGGCTCATTAACTTTTTCAAAGCAGTAAAAGAAAACAGCACCTTTAAGACACTTAGTTTTTTTTTTTTTTTTTAAACTTTTAACTGACAAATATAAGATATACAGAGAAAACAGCACAGCCTGTAAGTGTATAGCTTGAGAAATTTTATAAATTGAATACATCCACGTAACCAGCACTCAGATTAAAAAACAGAAAATCACCTTGGAAAATCCTCTGCTTCTTTTTAGGCATTACCTTCTACTACCCTGTTTTCAATTGTATAAAACAGTTAACCATATCAAAAAAAAAAAAAAAAA
Source organism: Tamias sibiricus (assembly GCA_025594165.1). NCBI lineage: Eukaryota > Metazoa > Chordata > Mammalia > Rodentia > Sciuridae > Tamias > Tamias sibiricus. The sequence continues at coordinate 104,191,153 of CM046657.1, forward strand.
AGGTAAATATATTAACTGCATGTAGTTTTAGAACAATCATTATAATCGCTATATAGTGTTCACTGTTTGAATAGATAGCAAAATAAACTTAATTATGAATGTGTCATGTTAATTTATGAGACTGATTTGTGTAATTTTGTGGTGTTTTGCCTTTCCCCCTGCTCTATACAAGAATCCAGAACTCCCCTTTCCTCTGGAATTCTTCATCCCAGTCATTTCTACAGGACACAAGTCAGCAGTATTCCAAAATCAATGGTTATCTTTCACAGTTTCATAAACACCTAAGAACATTACAAAAGACAATAAGATCCAAAGGAGAAGAATGCAGTAGTAGAGTAAGAAAAAGGTCAAGACAGACTGCAAGATTCTCTCAAATTATGGAAGGGATAGAGATCTGTCATCCCTCAGTGTGAGCTGGGAACCAGATGTCAGTTCAGATGCCATAAGAAAACAGAAAGAAATTGTTTTAAGGAACAACTAGGGAGGCTGAGTCCTAGGCACCAAGGAATTTGCATCAGCAAAGATACCTTACTACACTTGCTGGAACATCTCTGAATGTCAAGCAACAACTATGGGCATAGCAAAAAGATGATGTTAGCAGTGATTACAATAAACTGAAAATTAGAGAAGGCTTTCAACTGTTTTGAAGGCATCTCAGAAGTCTCCTGTATTCTGGTTTCACCTTAAGAAACAAATTTTGTTTCCTACAAGCCTGTCAACTTGTGAACTTAAAGTGAGTTTTAATTTTATCTACAAATAAGACCGCACATGAGTTTACAGTCTAAGACTTGTAGATACTTCAGTTAAAATATTATTCTGATTTGTATTATAGATAGATCATTGTCAGATTTAAGTATTTCCTGTAAAATAAGCATCATTTTTCTGGTAGACATAGATCCTTTTTTTGTCTGTATGTTTTATACTGGGGATTGAACCCAGGGGTATTTTACCACTAAGCTACATCCTATGTTCTTCTTTTCATTTTGAGACAGGGTCTTGATAAGTTGTTCAGATCCTCACTAAATTTCTGAGGCTGCCTCAAACTTGCAATCGCCCTGTCTCAGTCTCCCAAATCCTAGGATTACAGGAGTGCTCTACTGATCCTGGCTTAGGTACTAGGTTTGTTAATCAGAGTATGTGTGCTGATAGAGATTTGAAATTCCTTTTAGCCCTTTTTGAGAGCTGTCTATTGTGTTCCCCAAAGTATGGGAAGTTCACATTGTTTGTTCTTCTTCCAATTTGACCTAAGAAATTCTCATCAATTTTTGGCAGTTGTCAAGTGTTAAATTTTAAAGCTGTAAATGTTTACTTTTTGTTTCTTTATAGATAGTGTAGCAACTGGGCACAAGTGATTGCTTCTTGAGCTACCAGTCTAATGATGTTTAAAACTAATCATGGCCTAGAGTTTCCTTAATATTTACTAAGTATATGTGTGTGTAGAAACATGTAAATATATGTGTATACCATTTATAGCAGTCTTCATGTTTTATAAAGATCCAAGCTTCCTTCTGATATAATTTCAGCCAAAAAACTTCCATTACTTTGATTTTTGGTAGAGAAGTTCTGCTGGCAATAAATTTTTTTTTTTTTTTTTTTTTTTTTGTGGTACCAGGGATTGAACTCAGGGGCACTCGACCTCTGGGCCACATCCCCAGCCCTTTTTTTTTTGTATTTTTATTTAGAGACAGGGTCTCACTGAGTTGCTAAGTGCCTCGCCATTGCTGAGGCTGGCTTTGAACTCGCGATCCTCCTGCCTCAGCCTCCCAAAGTGCTGGGATTACAGGCGTGCGCCACCGCGCCCGTCTTGCAATAAATTTTTTACAGTTGAAAAATATCTTTAATTTACCTTCACTTTTGAGGGATATTTTTGCCAGATATTGTATACTAGGTTGCAAGTTTTCTCTCTCAATACTTGAAAGACCAAAAAATTCAACACTTGAAGTTGTTTTTAAACTATCCTCTGACCTACATAATTTCTAATGAAAAGTCCACAATAATTCAAATTGTTGTTCTCCATATATAATATATTGCTTTTCTCTATTTTCAAGATGTTTCTCAGATTTTTGATTTATAGCAGTTTGTCTATAATAATTACAAGGTATGATTTTCTTCATACTCATAATCTGGGGTTCATTGAGCTTAAGGAATCTATACATTTAGTCTTTTACCAAATTTGGGAGGTTTTTATAACCATTATTTATTCAAGTATTTCTTCTCCATTCCTTCTCTTTCCTCTTTCTGGAATTCCAATTCCTTGTATATTATACCATTTTATGCCATCCCACAAGTCCCTGATACATTTTCCATTTTTTTAAAAAGTCTTGGTTTCTCTGGTCTTCATATTGTACAATTTGAATTGATGCATCTTCAAATTCACTGACTGCTCCTTTCCATTCTGTAAGTAAGGCAGGCCATGCAGAAGATTTTTATTTAAATGTTATAGTTTTTTCTTAAAATTTTTTCTTTTAATATTTTTTTAGTTGTCAAAAGACCTTTATTTTATTTATTTATACGTGATGCTGAGAATCAAACCCAGGGCCTCACATGCAAGGCAAGTACTCTACCACTGAGCCACAGCCCCAGCCCAAGATGTTATAGTTTTTAATTGTAGATTTTTCATTTGACCCTTTAAAAATATTTCCTCTCTCTCTTATCTTTTCATTACTGTCAACTGGATTCTCTATTTACCTACCATGCTAAGGTGCTAAGTTCTTTTCTGGTAATTCAACATATGGGTCCATCTAAAAGTTGACCTCTTTATTATTTTTTTCTCATTCCTTTTTATTTATATGTCAAGGAATTTTAGATTGTGTTATGAATGCTTTGTTTCAGAGACTGCATTCTATTATATTTTCAAAACAGTGTTGATTGTTCTGTCTTAGCAGATAGTTAATTTGATCAGGTGAAGTTACAAGCTCTATCCCACCTGTGATGGTCAGCAGCTCAGTTAAATTTGTTTTAGTTTCAAGTTGCTTTCTATGTATCCATGCAGTGTGGTCCAGCAATCAGCTAGATGCTTGGAGGGCATCTGTACACAGAATGTGGAACTTTCTTTTTCTAACATGCTTCTTTTTGAGTCCCCTCAAACACCACTTTTCACTAGCTGTGCTGACTCTGTACTCTGCTTCCTCAGGCAAATAAGATTGTGGGGTTTTGTAAGTTTTAGTTACCCTGCACCAGTGTTGAGTGCAGCATGCCCTAGACTAAAGCCTTAAAAATGGGAAACTCACCGAATATTGGTGGCTTCTTTGAATTTTCAATTCCTCTCCAAAATCTCCCAAGTTTTGTTCACTCTCCAGAACCCTTAGGTAGTTGTTGTTGTTTGTACTTTGTTCATATTTTACAGTTATCTGTAGGGTGGTCAGCCTGTTAAGATCTAACTCTGCCATACTGGAGGTAGAACTCCTCAATACTTCTTTGTAAATAAACTTATTTTTGTAATAATTTTATATATACAGAAAGGTTACATAGATAATAAAGAGTACTTGTATACTTCCAGGAATGTTATCCTCTTTAATTATCATGACCCATTTGTCAAAGCTAAGAAATATTGGTACCTACTATAAACTAAACTCTTGACTTTGACTTTATTCAGATTTTACCAGTTTTTTTTTCTTTTAATTAGGGGCCTTTTTCTGTTCTGGAGACAATTCAGTATACCACATTACATTTACCTATTATGTCTTGTTAGTGAATGGTCTGTGCAAATTTCTCTATATTTCCTGTTTCTTACCCTGACTATTTTGAGAAGAACTGGTCAAGTATCCTATTAAAGCCTTCCTCAATTTTTGGTTGTTGGATGGTTTTCTTATAAGATTGGGATTATGGGTTTTGGGTGGGAGGGGAGACAACTACAGAGATAAATTACTTTTCTTATACATTATTATATTAAGGGGCACATGACATCCACATAATACCACTGGTGATATTATCTTTGTCACTTGGTGAAAAAAACATAGTGCACACAGTATATATAAAACATGTTTTCACATTCTCCCTTCTTAAAATGAAGTTTAATGAAAATGATTTGATTAAAAACATCATGTAGATACTCCTCACTTGAAATTGCTATTTTTTACTTTTAACTCCAAAGAGATTAAACAGTAGGAAATGATAATATCTACAGAAATCTGTCATGGGAAAGAAGATATGCAGAGAATGATACAAACACATGCTTCTTCCAAATAAGTTCTTAAAATCTGTGGTAGACCAATAGTGCATAACAGAATTTAATGGCATGCCTATCCTTTATTAGAAGAACAACAGCTTGAAAATTTTTAGCAATCTGGTTTCAGGATGATGCCCAAGTAGTTTGCTGGTAGTGGGAAGAGAAAAAGAATAAAAATCACCATGTACATTTGATGAACACTATCTCTAAGTGTAAAATAAACACCGGAGTGGCGGTGCAACCACTGAATATATGGGTGTGAGTTTTGGTACATTCACCTTGAACTAAAAAGTACCAACTAAGCATTTTCAGGATAGGACAACAAATATTCTGTATGTTATAAATTCTCCAACCCCATCCCTGCCTAGGAATGAGTCTTGGGAAACTAAATTGTCACAGCTTTATAGATAACAAATCAAAACCAGATGCATGATTCAAGAAACTCAGTATTTCATTATATCATTTTTATTTGCATAATAAAAATACTATTCCTTTACAAAATCTGGGAGTACAAACCAATTATTCAAACTTAATTGTACTATTGTATAAAATTTGATTTTGTGAAGATCTATTTCAGTGGTTTGAAGAGATTGATGAGTTTCAAAAGCTCAATATGTAAAGCAAATACTTAGAGACCCTAGGGAAAAGAGATATTGGAATTAGGAGCGTCCTAAAGATTTATTCCACTTCCTAGTCATGGAAGTTCCTTTCTTTCCAGTTGTTTCATTAGAACCCCTTTAAAAATCACTGGTGAAACCAAGGTAAATGACTCTTAAGAGTATTTACAATTAAGTTTTCATATATTGTAATCAAAAAGTAAAACATAAGGCACAGAAGTATTTTTGTTGGATGTTTGTGTTAAAAAAGATATTGACTAAACACATAATCAGAATAAAATATTTTACTTTAAAAATCCAGGCAACAAAATGATTAAATTGTTTCTCATCATCCTAGACATCATTACAGTAGCTAAGCCAGGCAAAAATAGGACACAGGGTGGTTCTTACCTGAAAGTGGCCACAAAGTTCACTGTGGGCCAGCCCAGAACAAAGGATTTCATGGCATTGGTGTTACCTTCTCCCACTTCATCCACACAGCTTGCTGTCCACATGTCAGTTAATTTAATTTTATTTTTTATCTTAAAGTTATTATTATATCTAGAAAGATAAATAAAATGAAACAGGAGTTCTCATTATTTTGTTTCTTAAAATTTCACAGGAGGGTCTGTACTTGTTATAAGAGGACATTTCTACTAATCACAGGCAAAGAATTCCTTACTGTTTTTATCCTCAGCACCTAGCACAGTGAATTGTGACATGGTTGGCTATCTAGGCCCATGAAACAAGCCTTTGAAATATTTGGTGATACAATTAGTAGGTGTATTTTCAATATTTTTATTTTTAAACTAGCTACTTTATTTTTCTATATGTTAAGTATTGCATTTGGATCAAAACCTTAATTTAAATGTATTGCTATTACCAAAATTAATTCATTTATTATTTGTATCTTGCTTACTTTTAAAAAGATTTGAGTAGCTAATGATTTATTAAAATATTTATACAATTAGGGCAGATAAGAACATGGAATTAGAGTAATTTATAATTTTTAACTACATGGTTGAAAGACTTTCTAGCCTTAAAAATGTAGGTTATTTTAAATTTCCTTACTTATTATTCTGTTTAACCATTTTCCTTTATACTCTGCAAAGTTCAATAACTATAGGCTAAAATCAGAACCTACACTAGAAAAGAAAATAAAGGAGTGAAGTTGACACAGTTAACACTTATCTCTGGGAACCCAGAAGATGACCTATTTTAAGTCACCAGTAAAATTGTTTAGACAATTTCAGTCATATTTTCCTTAGGCCTCTGATATGGAAACCACCATATCTTTCGACTTAATTGACAGATTTAATACTCATGACGGATCTGAGACTTAAAATAGTTGGAAAGCACTGAGAAGGATAAAGTGAATGCCCCAGGAAACTTAGGACTTCCTAGCATCCAGAACCATTTTTGTAAATACTAAAAGCTAAAATGAAATAAAAAATACTTCATATGGAATGGAACTACTCTACTTTATGGAATATTTAAAGCTATAACTCTTCAGTGGGATTTATAAAATTAAAAAGATTTGCAGGAACTATACATAAAGACTAATCTAAATCCTAAGCCTTACTTATGCTTTCCTTTTGGTGCAATAACTTTAACAGAAAAGTGATTTGAGGTACAATGGCTTCTTTCAATATTTCAATAATTTCTCCCCATTGCTATGAATCTTTAATTTTTATGAAACAGATCTGATTACAGACAAAATCTTATTTTAATGGCAATCATTTAACACAGAACCAAAACTACTAATCTTTTAGAAGGAGAGCTCTCTTTCCATATTTGTTTTCCAATTCAGGTCTCTGAATTAGATACTATGCAGGAATTTCCATATACATATATATATATGCATATATATATACATATACATATATATGCGTAGAAAACAAGTCATTCCAATGATCCTTTCTCTAGGGTCAATAAAGTGTCAAGATTATCCATTCCTGACGCCAAAAACAATGTTTGAAAGTATAACAAAGATTCCATTCTCCTATATTAAATGTAATAGCTAATATTTATTGAGAACTTATCATGTGCCACTGTTGTAAATACTTTACACATATCATTTAGTTTAATATTCATTTTATATGTAAGGAAATGGAGTCACAGATTAACTTACCCCAAAGTAAAACTATTCAAACATCAGAGCTAGAATCTGAAAGGGTTTGGGTGGACTCCCAAGCATATTTATGCTGTTACACACAATGCATCTATGAAAAGCCTTAGAAATTGAACATGGATGTGAGTATCTTTCCACAAAATTTCCTGTAGCTTTTCTCTCTTTGGCTTACTTTTTTATTTTTATTTTTTGGTCTCTCCAAATATACAAAGTTTTCTGATGAGACTGTATATACTTATTATGGTGATAGGAGAAAAATCTCACAAATGTTTATGGATACAAAGCTAAATGGCTTAGCTTTTAAGTATTTAAAACAAGTCTTCCAATAAAGCTTTATATTAAAATAGTTGGCACTGGAGTCATAGTGTACTTCTTCCAATTTTTCACTCTCAATCTCTAACAGTATTAGACTACAAAAATTAATCTAAATCCAATTTAAACTGGTTCCTATAGTATTATTATCTCCCTTAGTACCATTTCAATAAAAGTATAAATCTAATAGTAACTGGCTGAAAACACATCACAACCCCCTCAAATCAATGCCTTATTTCTCTTACTATAAAATTATTGAGATGACAGATATACCTTGTTTTCTTACCCTCTGACCTTTATACCAGAATGAATTCCAGGGAAGTTTTGAAATACACAGGCTTCTATGGAGATTCTCCCCTCATTATAAAATGTAGATGTGTTATAATCATATTTTGGGATAAAGATCATGATAGAGTTCAGAACTATTTAATGGTAATTCTAGTGATAATAAATGAATAATCAAGATTTTGTTAAACATTCTTTTACCTAAACAGAACCCATTGTTTACATTTGCTTAGGAAATAAAGAGACTAGAGATAGCTTAAGTGTGTGTGAGGTAAACGGTCATTTTTTTTCTGTAAATTCCACATTGTTTTTCTATGGCTATTAACAGAACATCCTCCTTCTTGTAAATATTTTAATGTTTGTAAACACATCCTGTGTTTTAAAAATGAAAAGCTACACTTTTATTGGAAAAATAACTTATTTATCTTTCTAGTGAATTTAAAAAATGGACTCTAAGGCTCATCTAGCTTTAATACTTGTTCTAATTTAGTATAAAAAATGGCAATAACCTCAAAATAATTCTCAGCAAACACTATCACAACATCCAGCACAAAATGGAACATATATAATACTTTAGCAAATAAAGGAAAGTATTTAAATTCTCCATTTTACTTGCTAAAAATTCACCTAGTTTGATTAAATAAGTGGCAGCTAATCAATAATTTATCCCACTTGCATTTATTCAAATGAAGACTAAAGATGAACTATTATAGGACCTAAGGTCTCCTCTTAAACAAAATACAAAGCATCAAATACTAAGTAGTAGTCTCAGATTATTTCAACAAATTAAATGATCCAGGATACCACCTAATCCTTCATCCAAGGGTGACAGTGATAAGATAGATATATGTTTGGCATTACAGGGGTTTATTTCTTCTTGGTGCTGATTATTTTAGAAAAAAATTAAGTTCATATTAAAATGGACTTGTGAATACATCTACATGTTTGCTATGAGAAATAATCATATAAGCAATTTCCTGAAAAACTGTGGACAAAATATTTTCAAGGAGGCAGGATTCCATAATAATAATTAATTCCTTAAATACCTATGCTCTGTTTCAAGGGTATTGGGTTCTGCTAAAAAAATCAGATAACTTAAGATGACTCGTGCTTTTAAACAGCTTTAATGGATATATAAAATACTTACAATAATTTTTTATGAACCAAATCTCTTAAATAACTGCATTTAAATCAAAGTAAACCCACAGAGTCATCTTGAAAGTAGTATGTAGGTAAAACATGGTATAAACCTTACATGAGAAAGCTTTAAAAAATTGTTTTTAGTTGTCAATGGACTTTTAAATTTTATTTATTTATATGCAATGCTGAGAATCAAACATAGTGCCTCACATATGCTAGGCAAGCACTCTACCAACTGAGTTACAACCCCAGTCCAGTTTTTTTTTTTTTAAATAAATATAAAAACTGAGCTATAGAAGTAGATTATGGACACAGATTCTGCCAATGTATCTAAGAATAGCATTTTTCTAGCAGAAAAGAAACTAACAGGCTTTTAGCAAAACATAAGATACATAAAACCATTTAAATGTTTACAATACTCAAAGCAAGAGATAACTTTGGGTAAGAAAACAAAGGTCCTCTACTCTGAACATTATCATAATTTCTAAGGGAATAAAAATCCAAGAAAGGTGCAGAAAAATGCATTCCTTCCTAACAAACAAGTGTATGTTACAAGTAAATAACTCTGGGACCCCAGAGTTTGGTTATTTTAAGTTTTTGTTATCTGATTCCAGGCTAAGTACAGGTTAGGCATTTAATAAGTACAATGTGGTCAAGAAGAAGTAACTACCTGCTGGAATTAAGGCCTATATTCAAACTCCAGCTTTGGGAACTTCCAGTATGTGACAAACCTCCCTGAGCTTCAGTGTTTAATATCTAAAACAACTCTTATGTTAGGGAATTATTAGGGAAATTAAATTAGACTTCTGTGATTCTCCTATTATAATACCTAACATATAGAACCATCTAATTAAATTTTAAATAAAGGCATGATAGCTAATCTACATTTAAAAAATAACAATTTGTTTTTCTATTATTAATAGCATCAAATGTACCTAGTGCAAAGGTTGGATAAGGAGACTTTTCTTTCTCTATATTACTCATAACATCATATTCACTTCCAAAGCTACACTGTATGCATTACTTTAAAATATTCTGAAAGTCTTATCTTTATTTTTGCTTTGAGTTTTTTTAAAACATATTTGAACAGTTCAGTAAGCCTTATATACCATTTTTTTCCCTACTAAATGGGTATTTAGCTGGAGCATTTAACTCACCACAAAGGAAAGACTAATTATGAAAAAAAACTGTACAGTTGCAAAATCTTCTATTAAATTCAGAATATAAGTAATAATTATAGGAACAGACTATACATTGGTTGAAAACATGGACTTTGAAATAAAATAGACCTATGTTCAAATGTGGTCTCTACTAATTACTAAATATTAATACTAGGAAAGTCACTTAGCTTCTCTGAATATCAATTTCTTTATAAAATGAGAAAAGTAATACCTCAGAATAGTTATAAAGTATTTGGGGGCTGGGATTGTGGCTCAGTGGTAGAGCGCTCGCCTAGCACATGCAAGGCCCTGGTTTTGATCCTCAGCACCACATAAAAATAAATAAGTAAAATAAAGTTATAGTGTCCAACTACAACTAAAAAACATATATTAAAAAAAGATTAAAGTATTTGAAATAATATCCAATATACAATAAGATCCTACTAAATGCTATTATTTATTGTTAATACCACTCCAATTAAATATAGTGTTTTGCCAAATTAGTACTTACTTCTGCACCATGCCTTATTTATGACATAACATAACTTAGGTGTGGGAGTATCAGTGGTAAAAATAAAGTGTTTACTATTCTCTAGTGACTAAAAATCTCTGTTGAGAATTGATTTGTTAAAATACCATTTATTTTTCATGTGTTTCACAACTCATAAGAATGAGGGATGGATTAAGTAGCAGCTACCACTTTTTAGGCTGGTATTAACTGCACTGGCACTAGCATTGAGCAATAGGTAAGTTCTCTTGGGTACCTCTAAGATATATTTCAAATATGTTTGTGTCCTTAACTGTCATCTCCAGAGATAATACCCTCATTATATCTTATTGGGACCACAATAACCACTGTCTAGTCTACTTGCTTCCACTCTTGCCAACCTTCCAACCTGTTATCTAACATGAGCAAGTATTTAAAAAATATCAATCACATTATGACTGTGGAAAAAAATCTAAACTCCTTATAACCTTCATGGTTCCAAACCTCCAAGGCGGCCCCCTGCTTCCAGATACACCCTCATATAGTTGCCATATCTACTGCACTAAGGTTGATCTATGTTGCTAGTAGCATACATCATAAAATGATGGTACATCACTTCCAAAAGATCTTTTCACTATAAAGTAGGCAACTGACCATATTATGAACAGCAGTGTGGAAAGGCTCACATGAAGAGGAATCCAAACCTCTGTCCAAAGAGGAACCGACACTTCCAGCATCCCAGTGCAGGAACTTGGAATTAGATTCTCTACTGGATGACTGCAACCCTATAAGGGGCCTCAAGCTAGAACTACCTAGCTAAAAACTTATAATTCCTCAGAAACAGCACAAGATACTTGTGGATTTATGTTTTGGAATAATTTGTTATACAGATCACCCCCCATTTTTCAATAATTTTCCCCTTGGCTATACCTAATTAACATATACCTTATCTTTTACTTCACCTAGTACCCTATTTTCTTCATAGTACTAATCATAATTTGTAATTCTCCCATACATGTAAAAATATAAGCTCCCAAATTAGAATGTAAGCTTCAAAAGCACAGGGACAATACCCACCACATTCTTCACTGTGTCTCCTATATTTATTCAGGGTGTGGCACAAAGAGGACCTAAATGAACTTCTTTTCAATGAAAAAGCAATGGAACCTTTTTTTTTTTTTTTTTCCAGAAACAAACAAAACTCACTTCAGATACTAGCTATAGAGGTCATATATTCTTACTGTAATCACTGAATAGAAAGGGTATGTTAGTAGAAATGCAATTGTATAATGATAAGTGGGAAAGAATATGCAGTATACTTACTTGATTTTGGCCACAACAAACAGATCATTGAATAGAAAAAGATGCCTCTCCTGCCTCTGCAGGCCTCTTTTGAGTTCTGCCCGACCATCAATCAGCAGAGTCCTACTGGAGCACATAAATGATGACAGAAATGCACATGTGTCGACACTAGCAGAAGGACTTTCCCTGTAACAGATTACATGACACAAATCAGTTAGTCAAATGATCAACTATAGGACCAAGTTTTATAAAAAATAAAACTTATAGTTGGTCAAGAAATATAAAACTGTGAAATATTTTTTTCATGGAATGGCCTAGTGTCCTCACTGGTCCCCAAGCTTATTCTCCACACAGCTAACACTTCATTAAAACATTTTGAAACACAAAAGTTGAAATAGTTTTACAATAAACACAGGTATACCTCAACATAGATTCTATCATTAAAATCTTATTATCCTTACTTCATTATATACCTAATCCAGATATTTATTCATTTAATCATTTTATTTTGGCATGTCAGTATTAATTACTTAAAGCAATTCATGTCCCCCTAAATACTTCAGCATGCATATGATTAACTAGAGGCTCAATATTTATTTGGAATTTTTCTTTTGTATAAAACTTATCCAATGAAATGCACAAATGTAGAAATCAAGTATATATTTACTGAGTTCTGACAAATGAATTCCCTTGTGTAGTCTAAACCCCTATCATGGTAAATGAAATTATCACTCCAAAAAATTCCCTTTTGCTCCTTGTCAGTTATTATATAAATTAGCCCAGGATGGGTTCCATGTATTGGCCCTTGGGTTATCTATTTCTTCACTGTAGGTTGAGGCCAGTTTGCTCAAAAGCTCACTAATGCCAAATCCAAATTACTACCTACTTGATTATTTTAAAAATAGCTTAAATGAGCAGATTTTTAGCCATTACTAGCCTGCCTGCTCTGTACAGCCAGTATCTGTTGGCCAGTTTAAGAGTTTATGGTTATGAGACCCTAAGTTGCTACTACCCTTGAGCTCTCTGATCCCTTCCAAGCTATTAACATCTTCACCTGGACAACTAATTTCCAGAGACACCCTCTCTAGTCCTTTTCCTCCCCATGAATGCCCTTGTCCTCCTTTCTTTCTGGATAATCATTTCTTGACATAAGTCTCTGGACAGCCTCATTCTGTGAGGAACTTCTTTTCTTATGCAAGCCTGTCCCATGGGCTTTCCCAGCTCACCCTTTAGTACTGGGAAATGAACCCAAGGGTATTCTGCCACTGAGCTATATCCCCAATCCTTTCTATTTTGAAACAAGTTTCACTGTTTCAAGGATGGCCTTGAACTTGAGATCCTCCTACCTCAGCTTCCTGAGTTGCTGGAATTACAGGCATGTGTCACTGTGCCTGTCCCATGGTCGTATCTTTTTAGCTGACTAGCACCGACATCCTTCAAACTTCTTACAAACCAGTCAATCCCGACTCCATCACTCCAGAAGCAACCACTATTCTTTTTTTCCCTCCCAACTGAAGATTAGTTTTGTCTGTTCTCAAATTTTATAAAATGAAATATTTTGTGTAAGATATCTTTTAATTGTGTTTTTGGGATTTATTCATGTTATATATATCAATAATCCATTGAAGGATTTTACTCAATACTATTCAATGTATAAATATACCAGATTTTATCTATTCTCCTATTGATTAACACCTGGCTATTTCCAGTTTTTAGCCATTATGAATAAAATTGCTACTAAATGTTACACTGGTCTTTTTGTGATGTATGTTTTCATTTCTCCTTGGTAAATACCTCAGAGTGGAATTACTGGGTCACAGAATAGACATCTATTTTTAATATCAGGAAAAAAAAATGCCAGTTTGTTTTCCAAAGTGGGTAAACCATTTTATATTCTTAGAAATACAACAGGAGAATTCCAATTTCTCCACAGTCTTACCTACATGCTGTGTTGTCTGTCTTTTGAATTTTAGTCAGTCTAGTGGATATATAGTACCATATCACTAAGATTTTAATTTGCATTTCTGTGATGTTGAGTTTCTTTCATGGTCTTACTGGCCATTTGTGTATCTTCCTAGTAAATTGTTGTCAGATATTTTCCCATTAAAAAATGGGGTTTGCATCTTTTTATTATTAAAATGTAAGGATTTTTGTGTATCCTAAATACCAGTCCTTTCTCTGGTATTTATTTTAGAAAATGTTTTCTGCTAGTCTGTTCTTTGCCTATAAACTTTCTTAACTGTGTTTCTCACAAGAAGTTTATAATTTTGATGAAGTTTATCAATTTTTGCATATGGTGTTTACTTTCTATAAGTTTTCTAAGAAATCTTCACTTACCCAAGTAATGAATATATTATATTCTACCAACATATTTAGTTCCTAAATCTAAGTCTATGATCCATCTCAAATTAATTTTGATTATGGTATAAAGTAGGGGCTGAAGTTAATTTTCTTTCTATATAAAGATACTTCATTTTTAGCATCATTTGCACAAAAGACTTTCTTTTTCCCAGTCTAGGCAAACACATAGTACTTGGAAGAAATTTCAGAAGTAGAGATGCAGATTACTTTAGCATATTTATTGAGAATTAAATGATATAAAGCATAGTTCTTCTACTAGGCTCTTTATTCTGCTGCACTGATCTGCTTGTTAATTCTTATGTAAAATCACACTGTTTTATTGTTTTTCTGCTGTAGATCATGAAATTAGGTAGTGTAAGTCTACCATTTTTTAATTTTTTAATACTGCCTTAGGTAATGTAGATTCTTTACACTTCTATATACACTGTAGAGATGAACCAAAATGAAAAACAAAGGAGAAAAAGCCTATAATGGTCAGGGAAGAAGAAATGAACTCAGTTTCTAATATACTCAGCCCGAAGTTATCAGTGGGGTGGATAGTGTGGAGAACTCAGGCAAGCACCTAGCATTCAGAAGAGATGCCAGAAGTAGAGATACAGATTTGGTAATAATACAAAGATTTGTAAATAAAACCATTTAGATGACTAGAACTCCCCAGGAAATGTACACAGAATAAATGAAAAAGCAGAGACACATCCCTGAGAAAAGACGTTAAGTAGAAGAAATGAAGGAAGATGTCTGGGGGGAAAAGTCATCAGCTGGTCATTTAGACCTTCAAAAAAAAAAAAAAAAAAAAAACAGTTACAGGAGAAAGGTGAAGGCAGAACTTAAATGGCCTGGGGTCTGAGGAGAAATGAAGAATTAGAGACAGGAACTCTAATTACTTTTTTTAAGAGTTTAACACTAGAAAGATTCTCAAGGTGTACCTCTGGTGAGGAAGGAAGAGAAACAATCAGCCTTGAAGGTAGGTCTTATTATACCTCATTTTACAGATGCAAAGTTATTTAGAGTAACCAAAAATACTGCACTTAAGTAAAAGTGATTTAAAAGCAAGTATGATTTCAAAACATGTACTTAAAAAAATTCCATGTAGCCTTCCAAATGGGCAAGCACTTTATATTGACTCAGTTCCCTCCTCTACTGAGCTCAGTGGTTTAGGACTTCAGGGCCTGTGGGAAGGAGAGGCTAACCCAAGTTTTCTCTTCACCCCCACCCCCAAGTAGCATTATATGGCAAGTAATTTGATGACCTCAATTTCCTCATCTCTAAAGTAAGGCAGTCAAACAAGGACTATAAAATCTTTAAATTCCATTTATAATTTATATATGGGACTAACTATAATAACATGTACCTGAAAGGTGGAATTAAGATGGTTGATGAAAAGTAAACAGATAATGGATACCATTAGCCATCTCTGTGAGATCAATGTTGCTATTTGAATACAAAGTATCCCTTCAAAAGCTCATGTGTTAGGCAATGCAGGAATGTTCTGAGGTGAAATTATTAGATTATGAAAGCTGTAACTTTATCAGTGAATTAATCTATTTGATGGATTAATAATCTGAATGGACTACAGGGTGGTAACTATCAGCATGTAGGATTGGGTTTGAATAATATGGGTTGTAGTGTTTTACCTCTCCTGGACATATTAAAAGTCTGAGGATCATATATTATTGTGATAATGCTGAGATAATGCTTGAGTGGATGGCTATCATTTCCTCTAATACAATTGTTCTCAAGGTGTGGTCAGCACCAACTGGAAACTTACAATGCAAATTCTCAGGCCCACCAGACTTTCTGATCTGAAACTCAAGGGTTGGTTCAGCATTCTGTATTTTAATAAGCCATTCATCTTAATCTAATGCACACTGAAGCTCAAGAACCATTCCTCTTTCACAAGTCTATAAAAACATGCTGGCTCTATCATCATGTATTAAAAAATTATGTATTTTTATTTCAGATAAGGTAAACTTCTGAGAGTCATTCCCTGTGGCTTTTTTTTCAACTACAATCACCTCTCCTAATAAATAAATTTTATTGTGTCCACTAATTACTAATTAAGTACATATTATACATGACTTAAAGATATGTATAGGTGAATAACGAGGCAAATAAATCGGTCTTCTGAAGGAAAAGGGAAAGAGAGTTCATATTACTGATACTGTAGACTGGAATTAAGCAGAGAGTAAACCTAAGTCAACATAATCTAACACAGAGAAAAACCCTTTCTTAAATCCTTTTGGAGTGGGAGAAGGTACAATGGTATATATTGGCATGTAACGATTTTCAAATTTATAGAAAATAAGAATAAAGCTTCACTTGCCCTTGTGGAACTGAGCAAGGACAAGGCTAGCAAGCAATAAATGGATGAGAGAGTAGCTAAAATAGCCTTTAAATTTTTTAATGCACGATAGAAAAACTTTATAAGGGGAAAAATGTCTTTTGCATTTTGGTTTAGGTATACAATAACTTTTTTCATTATAATAACGGTATGGTTTAAACTAGGGATCCTCAAACCATTATTCAAAGGCTCAGGTGAAAAAAAAGTTTAGGCTTCCTGGGCATTCAAGTCTCAATCAAAACTATTCAACTGTGCCTATGTATTGCAAACTTAGTCATAGAAGATACATTAACAAACAGGTATGGCTGTTCCAATAAAACTTTACTTACAAGAATAAGCAGCCTTTCTGGGCCATAGTTTGCTGACTTCTGGTTTAAGCCATGCTTCTAAAACTTTCAAATGCTTATATATAAAGCTAACCTGAAGCAATTGGAGCACTTTTTGCTTGGGGTTAGTCTAAACTAAAGATAATTAGGCTATTTTTAACTTATTTAACTTTTAAAGCAATTTCTAAGGATTTTCAAACAAGCTAAGTCATTTTCAAATAAGGAGATTTGGTGGTGCTGTTAGAATCCATATGAAAGTAAAACATTTTTATTTTTATATATGTAATTACCAACATACATATCTACAATCTGTCATTTTAAAAAATGTATATTTAAGTATGACCAGAGGTGTTTCAAGATTTTAGCAAGCTAAGCATTAGTTAAAAGAAATTAATGCTGTAATATTCTAGAATAAAAATAAGCACCTCAAGCTCTCACATGATTTAAAAAGGAAAAAATCTCTTACAGAAGAAAACAAAAGAACAACTTGTGTTTTTAAAAATTACAATCAGTGTTTCCTACTTAAAATTTTATTTCTCAATTATATGACTCTGGAGTTTATTTTTATCCTGAGTGCAATGCAGATGTATTTAGTCTTTTACAGTATGGAAAGGGGGGAGGGGAGTTAAATCATAAACCTATTTAGCCTTTTAATATAGGCTGATTAGGGTTTACAAGTTATAATTAACAAAGCTCTAAAATAATCTAACAAATATGACAAATAGAGTATAAGAATTAATCTGCTTATTCTTATGTATTAGCATTCAATTTTCAAATGGGTTTGTGAAACCATTTGTAAATGGTGAAAAGAAGTTTATGGACCTTAATCTTAATAATTTTCTTTTTTTTTACTAAAACCAGATAATAGCTTTGATAAAACCTAGCTACAGTAGTATCTCTTTTTTTTTTTTTTTTTTTGTGGTACCGGGGATTGAACTCAGGGGCACTCGGGCACTGGGTCACATCCCCAGCCCTTTTTTGTATTTTATTTAGAAACAGGTCTCACTGAGTTGCTAAGTGCCTCGCCATTGCTGAGGCTGGCTTTGAACTTGCGATCCTCCTGCCTCAGCCTCCCAAAGTGCTGAGATTACAGGCGTGCGCCACTGCGCCCAGCTAGTAGTATCTCTTAATATTTATTAGTAAGGCTTATTTTTAAAATAAGTTCATTAGGAAAAGTTTTACAGGTATTATTCCTTGATGTAAATCACAAAAATAAAGCACTAAAACTCAGAATACTTCTTGAAAATATTTGTTAGTAGTAATTGATTAGATTTTATGATGGTATATACTACATAGGATCTGGATAACCTCAAATCCTGGTACAATAACTAGTATACAGTCACTGCTCAATAATCATTGGATAACAGTAGAATTTACCTTCCAAAAATTTCTCCTCTATTTCCCCTTAAGTCAAAGCCCATTCCAAATGCCATCTCTTTCATGAAAACCTTCTCGGAACTAAATCTTTGCTTGACGACTTATATTTTTGCCTTCTATCCCTTAGATATTCTCATTTAACATACTGTATGGCCACAGAGAGATCTCAAAAACACTTGATTTTTAATATCCGGCTTACTACATTCCCTCTCTGCCATTTCTTTACTCTTCCTATTGTACCCTCTGGTCCCCCAAGAGCATTTTAAGCCCGTGATTTTTGTCTTAGTGTTATTAAAAAATGCTAGCTTGATTTTGAGCTATTTTAAAAAATTATGGTAAAATAATTTCCCATTTTGATCATTTAAAAATATATAACAGCCGGGCGTGGTGGCGCACGCCTGTAATCCCAGCACTTTGGGAGGCTGAGGCAGGAGGATCGCGAGTTCAAAGCCAGCTTCAGCAATGGTGAGGCACTTAGCAACTCAGTGAGACCCTGTTTCTAAATAAAATATAAAAAAGGGCTGGGGACGTGACCCAGTGGTCGCGTGCCCCTGAGTTCAATCCCCAGTACCACACACACACACACACACAAAAATTATATATATATATATATATATATATATATATATATATATATATAAAACAAACTAGCATTTTCTACATTTGCAATACTGTGTACCATTACTACTATCTAGTGCCTCAATATTTTTGTTACTCCTGAAGGGAAACCTGTACCTATTAAGTATCTCTGATTTGTCTCTACCCCTACCTGCAGCTCCTTGAAACTACAATAATCAAGAAATTTCTAGCATCTGTTTTACTCTACCTGGTTTTAATATGTCATGTTAGAATTTTCTCTACTTCCTGTGTATGAGGTAATTCTGCATTCTTAAAGAATGTTAGTCTAGAACTAATTTGGAACAAAAAGATGTAACACTTGAAATCAAGCTACAAAACGACTATCAACATCAACTATCTTATTTGGCAATAAAAAAGTATGATATGTCCATGACTATTTGAAACATTTCAGATGAAAAGAACACTATTTGAAAATCTGGTATAAATTAGTTTTCTGTCTTACTGATGGGACAGAACATAAGTTGGTATTGTTACATTCTCAATAGTCCCACCTTAATAAAATTACAACTCAAATTATGAAAGAAAACTATATATAGTGCTTGTATCATGATGTGGTAGTATGTAATATGTATTATGCTTCAACTTCCAAATTAACTTCAGTGATTGAATAGTTTAAATTTTGACTACAATTATAAGAATAAGGTCTAGTGATAATAAAATCAAAATGAACAAAGATAGGATAAGGACTTAGTAGTACAGATAGATAATTGGTTGGATCAACAGAGTGAGCAAGGTCTTAAGAGCAAGAAATATACAAAAGAGCACTCTTAAATTACCACAAAAATGCTGATTAGAACAGGTAGTATAATCTTGGGTGTGGCTCAGTGGAAGAGTGCTTGTCTAGCATGCATCAGGCCCTGGGTTCCATCTTCAGCACCACAAAAAAAAAAAAAAAAAAAAAAAAAAAAAAAAAAAAAAAAAAAACCCAGGCAATATATTTGATATATATTTGATATATTGAGATTAACAATTTTACATCAGTGATGATCTTAGTATTTAAAGACAAAGGAAAACATGAACATTAACAAACAAAAACAGAAAAGCAAGATGGAAGAAAGTGAAAGACAGTGATGAATACTAAAAAACAGTTATAGGAGTGAGATCCATATGCAAAGAGATATTATTTCCAAAGAGGGGAGTAAGCTACTGTAACTTTTCCTTGACACAGAAGTTGCTCAAAAATATCTATTAGGAACTCACTTAGTATAAGGCATTTGACAAAGCATTACAAGAAGAAAGGAAAGAACAAGCTCTTATGGGTATTGTCTTTAAGGACTTAAACAATTTCTATATAAATTCTATACAATGATACAAGTTCACTTGTCAAAGAGAAAAACCTGAGTTAAAACTTCAAATAACCTGAGTTTTAGAAGTTCAAATAGCCCCAGAAAATGGCAACTCTTCAAGATAAAAAAAGCTCTATTTCATTATGAAAGAACAGAAACAGATAGATCCCCAACTGAGGATTGAAACAACCTCCAAATCAATTCAGTCACTTTTATGTGGCCTATTGATTAAAAAAAAAAAACAACTATCTTCATTACCAACGAATAAAATTGATTTGGTCATCTTGCTGAATCAGAAAATGCTGAATATAGTCAAGCTACTTCAGAAAATTTACATGTGCAACGATTACAAAGAAATGTAGATATGTTTGTTAGTTTACTGATTCTGCTTTAAACCAAGTCACCAATATGCTCATTAGACACTCCAGTATTTTGAGTAGTGTTATGTTTAGATATAATGTGTCCCCCAAAAGCTTATCTGTGAGACAATGCAAAAAGGTCTAGAAATGATTGGGTTATGAGACCCTTAACCCCATTAGTGCATTAATCCCCTGATAAGGATTAACTGAGTGGTGACTATAGGCAGGTAGGGTGTGGCTGGAGAAGGTGGGTCATTGGTGGCATGACTTTGGTGTACATATTTTGTCCTTGTTGAGCAGAGCTCTCTCTGCTTCCTGATCATCATGTCCTGAGCTGCTTTTCTCCACCACAACTTTCCACCATGTTTGCCACACCTGGAGCCCGAAAAAAACAGAGATGGCCTTCTATGAGCTAAGACCTCTGAAACTGTGAGCTCCAAAATAAATTTTTCCTCCTCTAAAATCATTTTTGTCAGATCTTTTTGGTCACAGTGGTGAAAAAGCTGACTAAAACAAATAGTCTGGTTTAGGTAATAATTATACAATGGCATACTGAGAAGAACAAAACAATTGTTCCTGATTAAAAGTAGTTTGCTAACTTATGGATTTGCTAAAGCTAAAAATTATCATCTAATAACTTTTCTTTTTTTTTTCCTGAGGCGGGTTCTTGCTATGTTGCCTATGTTGATGTCTTAATTCATGTGATCTAGTGAGTCTTCAGCCTCCTGAGTAGCTATGACTACAGGTATGTGACATTGAGAATGTCTAAATTCTAAATAGAAAATTAAGAAATATACGTACAAATTGAAAAATCTTCAAGGCAGTATACTCCCAGCAGTGACTTAAGCTATCTACTACCTCCAGCTCATTTATGGCAAAATGTTAAGATTCAGGTTAACATAAAATGAGTTCATTCAATTAGATGATTCATAACTAATAGAGAAGAGTTAACTCTGACAGAAAACTAACTACTATTCTGTCAAAATACCTAGAGTACATTTCAGGATAAGGAAGAACCACATAATAAAAATAGTACTCCCCTCTTACTCACAGTTTTAGTTAACTGGTCCAAAAATATTAAATGGAAAATTCCAGAACAAATAGCTCCTAAGTTTTAAATTACATGTCATGCTGAGTTGTATGATGAAATCCCACTCTGTCCTACCACCCTGGCATTCCTGGGACATTTTTATTTCTCAGATATTCAGTTTGAAGTACAACTTTCTGTAGCATATCTGTGCTATATGAGCTACCCATCCTTAGCAATTTAGTCCTCGTTATCACACTGATTGTTGTAGTATTACAGTGCTTGTGCTCAAGTAACCACTGTGCAATAGCCTAATGCTACATCACAATGCCTACATCACTCATCTCACTTCATCTCATCACACACACATTGTGTCATCTCACATCATTACAAGCAGCATTAAGTACAGTACAATAATATATTCTGAGATCACATTCATACAACTTTTATTACAATATAATTATTACATTTAATTATGTTATTATTGTTGATCTCTTATTGTTCCTAATTTATAAATTAAACTTTGTTATAGTTATGTATGTATAGGAAAAAAACCCTCGTATACATAGGGTTGCATATTATCCATGGTTTCAAGAATCCCCTGGGGGTCTTGCATGTAGTCCCCTCATGATAAGGGGGAAACCATTGTATTTGTTTTAAGACATTTTTAGGAAAAGAAAATCATAGAATTGAGTTTACTGAAATTGACTCATTAGAGGCTGGAAATATATTTTTGAGCATATCCTTATTTTGACAGTTGTACTTCAAACTGAATATCTGAGAAATAAAAATAACTTTCAGTGGGTGATAAATGTTGAATATAAAAGAATATTTTAATTCAGCATGTTGAGATAGCTAAACTATTCAACGAAAGTTTAAATCATCAATCATTCCATATCTATAAATAATTTATTCAGTCAGTTATGTATTAATGATTGTCTATAGAGCTTTAAGCACTATTAACAGTACTAGGACAGAAGAGCAAATGAAGTAGCCAAGGACCATGCAAAGAATTTCACCTTTTGTTCTGAGTGAGACAGGACAAGGGGACGACTTGAATGGAGAAGTAACAGAATCTATATGGTGAAGTTACTGAGGAGAGACAAGAGCATAAGCATGTAATAAATGTTTGCTTCAAGAAAAGTTTTAAAGAAAATCATAGTGATGAATTGGCTAAAATTCCTTAAATGAAAACTTATTGGAGGATTTTTGCAACACTGTAACTTAGGAGTGAGACTGCTGATTGGCAAAAGAAAAATAACTGTGAAGGTGGCAAATAGTTCTATTCTGGATATATTTCAAAGTTAAAACTTAATAGGATTTGATGCTAAATTAATTCTTGATGTTGGCAAGTAGGACAGAGATAAGAAATTTGTCTTCTGACAGTTAAGTTTGAAACACCTATTAGATATCAAGATGGAAATTTTAAAGCTTTGGAAAGAGACCAGTTCATCTAGGAAGCGGATATAGACAGAGAATGAGTTCAGTACTGAGCCATGGGGCACTCTTAAGTTTTAAAATTCAGAAAAAGGAGAAACTAACAGATTTAGAATGACCCCAACTCCTCAGTGAACAGAATCAAGAAGCCAAGAGGAGGAGGAGACAAGGGTGTCTAATGCTGAAGATGATGTGACCACTGGAAAAAGCATTACAAAACTATTCAGTATTTGTAACAAGAATAATTTTGATATGTATTATTAAGAAATTATTTCATTTTGAGTTGATGTTCATATAAAATTTTAAGTAAGCGATGATTCTGCAAGGTTATCCTCTAACTTGTTCAAAACTATATTCAATTCTTGGGAAAATTTACTTACAAGATATTAAATAAAACTGGAAATATACCAAGTTTCTAAATCCAAATAAATGCTTGACTTATAGACAAAAATCACATTAGTATCTCAATAGATGCAAAAAAAAAAAAAAGCATGACAAAATACAGCATCCATTTATCTTCAAAACACTAGAAAAACTAAGAATAGTAGGAACATACCTCAACAATGTAAAAGCTGTATATGTTAAAGCCAAGGCCAACATCATTCTAAATGGAGGAAAAAACTGAAAGCATTCCCTCTAAAAACTAGAACAGGACAGGGATTTTCACTTTCACTTCTATTCAACATAGTCTTTAAAGCTCTAGCCAGAACAATCAGGCAAAAAAAAAAAAAAAAAAAAAAAAAAAAAAAGAAATTAAAGGGATATGAATAAGAAAAGAAGAACTCAAACTATCCCTATGTGTCAATGACATGAACCTATATTTAAGACCCCAAAAACTATATCAGAAGGCTTCTAGAACACACAAATTTAGCAAAGTATCAAGATACAAAATTAACACCCATAAATCAATGGTGTTCCTATACTGCAATGACGATCAGTTGAAAGAGAAATTAGAAAAACTATGCCATTCACAATAGCTTCAACAAACAAACAAACAAACAAAGAATCAATCTAACAAAAGAGGTGAAAGACCCCTACAGTGAAAACTACAGAAAACTAAAGAAAGAAATTGAGGACCTTAGAAGATGGAAAGATTTCAAATGCTCTAGGATGGGCAAATTAATATTGTCAAAATGGCCATACTACCAAAAGTGCTATACATATTTAATGCAATTCCTACTAAAATTCCAATAATGTTCTTCACAGAAATAGAAAAAGCAATCATAAAATACATTTGGACAAATAAGAGGCCTAGAATAGCCAAAACAATCCTTAGAGAAATTAAGCAGGAGGCATCACAATACCATACGTTAAATTATACGTTAAATTATACTTACAGAGATACAGTAACAAAAACAGCACAGCACTGGTTCCAAAACAGACATGTGGACCAATGGTACAGATTAGAAGACAATGAGACAAACCCACGTTATTTCATACTAGACAAAGGCACCACAAACATACATTGGAGAAAAGATAGCCTCTTTAACAAATGGTGCTGGGAAAACTGAAAATCCATATTTAACAGAATTAAATCCAAATCCTATCTCTCATCCTGCACAAAACCCAACTAAAAGTGGATCAAAGACCTAGGCATTAGACCAGAAACCCCACACCTACTAGAAAAAAAATGTAGGCCCAGCACTCCATCATGTCATCATAGAAACTGAATTCCTTAATAAGACTCCTAAACCGCAAGAAGTAAAAAAAAAAAAAAAAAAAAAATCAGGAATCAATAAATGAGATGGTATCAAATTAAAAAGCTTCTTTACAGCAAGGGAAATAATCAAGAATGTAAAGAGAGAGCCTACAGAATGGTAGAAAATCTTTGCCATCACACCTCAGATAGGATATTAATATCCAGGATATATAAAGAATCCAAAAAGCTTAACACCAAAAATAAAAAAAAACAAATAATCAATAAATGGGCAAAGGAACTGAACAGGCACTTCACAGAAGGAGAAACACGGTCAACATATGAAAAAATGTTCAACATCTCTAGCAATTAGAGAAATGCAAATTAAAACTACACAGATTTCTTCATCTCACTCCAGTCAGAATGGTAATCATCAAGAATACAAATAATAATAAATGTTGGCAAGGATGTGCTGGTGGGATTGCAAATTGGTGCAACCACTCTGGAAAGCAGTATGGAGAGTGCTTAGAAAACTGGGAATGGAACCATCATCTGACCCAGTTATCCCACTCCTCAGTTTATACCCACAGGAATTAAAATCAGCATACTGTAATGACAAATGACATCAGTGTTTATAGAAGCTCAATTCACAATAGCTAATCTATGGAACCAAACTACATGCCCTTTGATGGATGAATGAATAAAGAAAATGTGGTATATGACCACAACGGAATATTACTCAGCCATAAAAAATGACTTGATAACTTTTTGCCAGTAAATGGAAGACTATTATGCTAAGGAAAATAAGCCAATCCCCAAAAACCAAAAATCAAATGTTCTCTAATATGCGGATGCTAACACACAATAAGCAGGGATGGGTGGCAGGGGATGGAGGGAGACCAGAAGTTCATTGGACATAGACAAAGAAGAATGATAGGAAGGGATAGGAGACAGGAATAGAAAAGAGAGTGGAATGATTCTGACATAAGTTTCCTATGTACATATTATGAATACACCACAGGGAAGCTCCACATCATGTACAACCACAAGAGTAGGATCCTAATTTAGAATAAGATGTACTCCATGTTTGTATGTCAAAATACAGTCTACTCTCATGTATAATTAAAAAGAAAAAAGAAAAATCCAAATAAATGGTCGTGTCCATTGTTTAGTATAACTACAGTATTGTGTATAGGTAGCACTATTTACAGTATTTTCCTATAACAGAATCCACATACATGCATTTCACAATTAGAGGAGGTATTTTCATGTATCCCAGAAAATTCTCCCCACAGTGCCAAGAAAGTATCACCCCTCTGAGAATGCAACACATGATTTTTCTTGTGATTATAAAGCAGTAATTTATGAAACAATAGCAGCTTCTTGTAAATCAGTGATAAGAATCAGTTGATAACAAGATAAGAATATATTGACAGCATCTATTTCAGTTTTCCAAAAGAGTATTTTAAAACTACCTTATACATTAAAGACTTGAAGAATTAGAAAAGTCTGGGTTGTTTTTGTTTCAACCTCTAGGACTGAGCAACTTTTCTGTCTACCAAATCCAAACTCAACTGTGTGTGTGTGTGTGTGTGTGAGCGTGCATGCACACACACATATCTAAATCCTAGATAAATGCAGATTAAAAGGTTATAAGAAACACCAGATATTATGATTCTAGATAAAGGAATGGACTCACTCCACACCAGAACATGAAAGGCTTTTTAAATCAGTACATCTCTGATGTTAGTCCAACAAAATATTTTTGACAGAAGTACCAAAAAATTCAATTGGTAACTGAGGTTTCTTGATAATTACACTCAAACTATACTAAAACTCATTTGTTTTAGGTAGATTAGAAGCAATAACATATTAAAAAGAAGTTGTATTTTTGATTGGATTATTTGTTTTTGGGGGGTTAAGATTTTTAAGTTCTTTTTATATATACTAGAGATCAGTGCTCTATCTGACATACGTGTAGTAAAGATTTGTACCCAATTAGTAGGTTCTCTATTCACCTCACTGATTGTTTCTTTTGCGGAGAAGAAGTTTTTTAGTTTCAATCCATCCCATTCATTAATTCTAGATTTTAATTCTTGTGCTATAGGAGTCTAATCCCATATGATGGAGGTTTGGGCCTACTTTTTCTTCTAATAGACACATGGTCTCTGGTTTAATTCTGGTTTAATTTAATTGATTCACTTTGAGTTGAGTTTTGTGCATGGTGAGAGATAGAGGTTTAATTTCATTTTATTGCATACAGATTTCCAGTTTTCCCAGCACCATTTGTTGAAGAGGCTATCTTTTCTCCAATGTATGTTTTTGGCACTTTTATCTAATATGAGATAGCTGTAGTTGTGTGAGTTACTCTCTGTGTCCTCTATTCTGTACCATTAGTCTTCCAGCCTATTTTGGTGCCAGTACCATGCTGGTTTTGTTACTAGTGCTCTGTAGTATAGTTTAAGGCCTGGCATTGTGATGCCACCTGCTTCACTCTTCTTGCTAAGAATTGCTTTAGCTATTCTGTGTCTCTTATTTTTCCAGATGAATTTCATGACTGCCTTTTCTACTTCTATGAGAAATGTCATTGGGATTTTGATTGGAATTGCACTGAATTGTATAATGCTTTTGGTAAAATAGTCATTTTGACAATATTGATTCTGATCTTTCCATATTCTAAGTTCTTCTTTAATTTCTTTCTTTAGTGTTCTGTAGTTTTCGTTATAGAGGTCTTTCATGTCTTTCGTTGATTCCCAAGTACTTTATTTTTTTGATGCTATTGTAAATGGGGTAGTTTTCCTCATTTCCCTTTCAGAGGATTTGTCACTGATATACATAAATGCCTTTGATTCGTGGGTGATTTTGTATCCTGCTACTTTGCCAAATTTGTTTACTAGTTCTAAAAGTTTTCTGGTAAAATTTTTGGGGTCTTCTAGGTATAGAATCATATCATCAGAAAATAGTGCTAGTTTGAGTTCTTCTTTTCCTATCTGTATCCCTCTAATTTCTTTCATCTGTCTAATTGCTCTGACCAGAGTTTCAAGTACTATGTTAAATAAAAGTGGTGAAAGGGGGCATCCCTGTCTTGTTCCAGTTTTTAAAGGGAATGCTTTCAATTTTTCTCCATTTAAAATGATGTTGGCCTGGGGCTTAGCATAGATAGGTTTTATAATATTGAGATATGTTCCTGTTATCCCTAGTTTTTCTAGTGTTTTGAACATGAAGGGGTGCTGTATTTTGTCGAATACTGTTTCTGCATCTACTGAGATGATCATAAGGTTCTTATCTTTAAGTCTATTGATGTGATGTGTTACATTTATTGATTTCTGTATGTTGAACCAACCTTGCATCCCTGGGATAAACCCCACTAAATCGTGGTGCATTATTTTTTATATGTTTTTGTATTTGATTTGTCAGAATTTTGTTGAGAAGTTTTGCATCTATGTTCATTAATGATATTAGTCTGAAGTTTTCTTTTTTTGAAGTGTCTTTGCCTGGTTTTGGAATCAGGGTGGTATTGGCCTTATAGAATGAGTCTGGAAGAGCTCCCTCATTTTCTATTTCCTGAAATAAATTGAAGAGTATTGGTACTAGTTCTTCTTTGAAGGTCTTGTAGAACTCGGCTGTGTATACATCTGGTCCAGGGCTAAGGAACTGAACAGATACTTCTCAGAAGGTGACTTACAATCAATCAACAAATACATGAAAAAATGTTCAACATCACTGGCAATTAGTGAAATGCAAATCAAAACTACTCTAAGATTTCATTTCACTCCAGTCAGAATGGCAGCTATTAAGAACACAAACAACAATAAATGTTAGAGAGGATGTGGGGGAAAAGGCACACTCATACATTGCTGGTGGGACTGCAAAATGGTGCAGCCAATATGGAAAGCAGTATGGAGATACCTTGGAAAACTTGGAATGGAACCACCTTATGACCCAGCTATCCCACTCCTTGGTCTTTACCCAAAAGACTTGAAAACAGCATACCACAGGGACACAGCCACATCAACGTTTATAGCAGCACAATTCACAATAGCTAAACTGTGGAACCAGCCTAGATGCCCTTCAGTAGATGAATTGATAAAGAAAATGTGCTATATATACATAATGGAATATTATTCAGCAATAAAAGAGAATAAAATAATGGCATTCACAAATAAATGGATGAAGTTGGAGAATATAATGCTAAGTGAAGTTAGCCAATCCTCAAAATCCAAATGCCGAATGTTTTCTCTGATATAAGGAGGCTGATTCACAGTGGGGTTGGGACATGGAGCATAGGAGGATTAGTGGAATACAAGAAAGGTCAGTGAGGAGGGTGGGTAAAGAGGGGGTAAAAAGAAGATGGTAGAATGAGATGGGTATCATTACCCTAAGTGTATGTATGAAGACACAAATAGTGTGAATATACTTTGTATACAACCAGAGATATGTAAAAATGTGCTCTATATGTGTATTATGAATTGTAATGCATTCTACTGTCATATACAACAACTTTGAATAAAAAAAATTAGTTGTAGTTTCAAATAGGGCTTCCTCAAGTGTTCCACACAATTTTCTGCTGGGAAATCTAATCTTGACATTTACCCTTTGAAATATTCAAATTTAAAATATATTTTCAAAGGAAAGTCAACCAAAACCTTAAAATAAAAGCATACCAATATATTTAGAAGACCAAAACACTTTCACCAGAAATCTTCTAGAGTTGATAAACAAATTTAATAAAGTAGCAGGACACAAGATCAATATATATAATCAATTGCTTTCACATATTCCAGTGAGATTGCCCATTAACAATAACCTCAAAAAATACTTGGGAATTAATCTAAAAAATAAAGAAGGACCTCTACAATGAAAACCACAGAACAGTGAAGAAAAAGATTGGAGAAGACTTTAGAAGATAAAAGACCTCCTATGTTCTTGGATAGGCAGAGGTAATACTGTCAAAATGACCACACAACCAAAAGCATTCATACAGATTCAACGCAATCCCCAAACTACCAATGACATTCTTCACAGAAATAAGAAAAACAGTCCTAAAATTCATTTGGAAGAATAAAAGACCCAAAACAGCCAAAGCAATCCTGAGCAAAAAGAGCAATGATGGAGGCATGATCACAATACCAGACCTCAAATTATACTACAGAGCCACAGTAACAAAAACAGAATGGTATTGGCACCAAAACAGACATGGAGACCAATGGAATAGAAGACACAGAGGCAAACTCAGTTCTTACAGACATCTGATATTTGACAAAGGTGCCAAATATATATGTAGGAGAAAAGACATCCTTTTTCACAAATGGTACTGGGAAAATTGTATATCCACATGGAGAAGAATGAAACTTGACCTCTATCACTCACCCTGCACAAAGTCAACTCAAAGTAGATCAAAGATATAGGGAGTAGACCAGATACCCTGCAACTGCTAGAAGAAAATGTAGGCCCAACCCTTCAACTTGTTTGGCACAGGAACAAACTTCCTTAACCAGTCTCTTAAAGCACATGAAATGAAAACAAAAATCAATAAATGGGATGGCATCAAATAAAAAGTTTCTCCAGAACAAAGGAAACAAGTGTGAACAGAGGGCCTAAAGAACAGGAGAAGATCTTTATCTCAGAACGTTAATATCCAGAATATATAAAGAACTTCAAAAAGTTAACAAAATGAAATAACCCAAGTAATAAATGGGCAAAAGAACTAAATATACTTCTCAAAAAAAAAAAAAAAAGAAATGGCCAAAAAAATATATAAAAAATGTTCAACATCTTTAGCAATTAGGGAATGTGAATCAAAACTACACTGAGATTTCATCTCACTCCAGTCAGGATAGCAGTTATCAAGATAACAAATAAATATTGTCAAGGATGTGGGGAAAAAGGCACACTCATACATTTTTGGTGGGACTGCAAATTAGTGCAACTACTCTGGAAAGCAGTATGGAGATTCCTAAAAAACTAGGAACAGAACCACCACGTGACCTAGCTATCCCACTCCATGGTACATATCCAAAAGTTCTTAACTCAGCATACTACAGGGATGCTGCCACATCAATGTTTATAGCAGCACACTTCACAATAGCTAAGTTATGGAGCCAACCTAGATGCCCTTTAACACATGAATGGATAAAAAAAAAAAGTGGCATATACACACAATGGAGTGTTACTCAGTTATAAAGAAAAATGAAATTTTGGCATTTGTCAGTAAAATGGGTGAAAATGGAGACCACCATGCTAAGTGAAAAAAGCCAGATCCACTAAGTTCAAGGTCGAATGCTTTCTCTTGATATGTGGAAGCTAGTCCCAAATCAGGGGAACAAAAAAGAGAAAACGAAGTGTGTGTGTGGGGGACATTCCATCCAAAAAGAAGAAAGATCGGTAGAGTAGAGGAAGGAGATTGAAAGGTGGGGGGCAGGATAAGATGGGATAAGGGAAGAATGGTAGAATGAACATATATGAATATGCCACAGTGAATCTCAATTTCATATATGTATAGAAGGCACTAATTTAAAAAAACTAGAAGTAAATAGCATAAAGATAAGTAGAGTAGAGGAGAGAGAACAGGGGGAGGCAGGAAGGGAGGGAAAGGGGCAGTACTGGGGACTGAATTAGACCAAATTATACTCCTTGATTTTATAGTTATGTTAAAATGAATCCTAATGTCATGTATAACTAAAAAGAGTCAAAATAAATTTTAAAAGCTTTAGAAAAAACATATACAATCTATGCTGTCAATACTTGTTATGTTAAAAGATTTATAAATAGTAAAAGTAACAGTTTTTATGTTTAGTATTATATAGAAATTATTTTCCAATTATTAATCCTTTTCACCTGGTGATAGCAAATATCTAAATGACATAAATTATCCAGGCACGTGTTGGCAATCTTTTATGAAAATACTGTAATTAGATATAAAAATGACGGATGGTTGAAAGTGAAGAGACACATAAGTATTAAGTGAATTTAGGAAACAGAAATTGTCCTTCCAGACAAATATGTGGTAAAATGGGAAGATAAGGGGTGGGAGGAAGAAATCAACTTTCACACAGAAGTGAGCAAAGATCTGAGTCTAAAAGTTATGTTTTGGATAAAAGAGAAAAGCTGTAGCATAAATAAAAAGATTAGTTATCTTGCTAAAGATCATAAAGCTACTTACTGAAAAAGTCAGACCTGGAACAATGGTTTCCTGATGTCTAAAGTAAGTAGACCTTGGATCAGGCATAAATGTTTGGACAGAAAGAGCAGTTTGGAAGTATTTTCATCTAGTTTTATTCACTGTACATGATTTTGCTTATTTTTCCATTTCTCTGGTTGGAATAGATCACAGTTACAAAATATTTTCTTAAAGGACATTAAAGACAGGGAAAAATCCATGGTTTATGTTTAAATTATCTGTATTACTTGATCTTTTGATTTTTCCTTTCTAAACACAGAAACCTATATGAGACCTTTTCAAAAAATTCTCTATCACTGGTATATTAGCAATATCTGATTTATAAGAGGCATTAGAGTTACTTGTTGACTTCACATACTTACACTCTACAAATGTACTACTTAGCACTTATATATTTTCTCTTGTGTTCTCTACTTATTTTGTGTCTGTATGCTATGTTTGATAGCAAGCTCCCAGTGGGTGTTTTAGTTATACTGTGTAGCAAGGTGGAATCTATATCTTATTTCTTATCCTCTGTTCCCAAAATTGTGCCTAGTAGAGAACCTGAATGTCTGCAAAACAAAGACCTAAACAAACAGTTCCTTGTTTTCTTTCCTACCTACAAAAAGTGGAGAAGTCTTTATTTGGCTCATTCAGAAACCCACTTTGCAGCTGGGCATGGTGGTACACGCCTGTAATCCCAGCACTTGGGAGGCTGAGGCAGGAGGATCATGAGTTCAAAGCCAGCCTCAGCAATGGTGAGGCACTTAGCAACTCAGTGAGACTCTGTCTCTAATAAAGTACAGAAAAGGACTGGAGATGTGGCCCAGTGGTCGAGTGCCCCTGAGTTCAAACCCTAGTACCAAATAAATAAATAAAAACCCACTTTGCTCTGAATGTGTGGTGGTCCTAATACTTTTCAGCTGGAGTTGGGGTGGGGGAGGAATTCCTCTCTTTTGGCTGATGATTACCATAGTTTTCAGTAACCCAGCTGAGCATATGGGTAAAGAAAGTAACTAACTCTCTTGGTGGAGACAGACCTATCTAATTATCTGTTCCTATTCTTTACCTTTATTATTATACTCACACCTTTATACTCATGCCACTCTATTACTGAGCTTCTTTTCCATTAGTGCTTCTAATTAATAATAAAAGAGCAGAGGAGGAGAATTCTAGATAGTGGCAGAGCTTTTTTTTCCAAATGACTAAAGCATTCCAAAAATTGAGAAAAACCTAAAAGCTATTGGAAATAACCTAAGCCAATTGTCTTTCTTGACCAGGCCAGTAGACTCTAATTCAGACTTAACCCTCTCAAAGACTTGGACTGTGTACACATATACAAAAGCATGTGCTCAGAGGCCCTACTATTGGCTTTACTATCCTCAGATTCCCATGTGAGGAGACATCTTTCAATTTTGCTTTTTATCATGCACAAACCCTGGCATTTAGATACTCAAACATTTGCTAAGCTGAAATCCAAAATGAACTAAAGAAAATCACAAAACATTAAAGTACTTACCCACTGGACATTAATCATGGGGAACTGTCCATTACAAACATTGTATTAAAAGTCCTTTCATCATTCTCAAAACATATTTTTCCTCATGTTTAAATTACCAAGATATTAATTGAATGAGCACACACTGTGATGATTAAATAACAAGTATCTCAGTTTTTATTTTACTCAGTCTTTACAAAATGGTAGTAATGATGGAATACTTATAAATAACTGCTGATGCATGTTAAAGGGTGAAACCTACATATTAAAAGCTACAAAAAATAAAAATTGACAGCTCAACTAAAACCAAACCACATTTTAAGTCATTTTTCACATAGCTAAAATGACATCATTCCCTTAACAAAGCAGAGAGGATGCATTGCATCTGTGGTGGTGGAGCTGAGTAAACACACATGTGAACTGACTTATTAGTGCAATGCTATAAGGTACTTTCTCTGACCATTCAGCACAAGTGCTAAAGTAATGTTCCATGTCTTAAGAGTTTTTCTGGAAAAAGAGGTCAGGGGAAACGGCTCTACCAACTCCATTATTCCCAACAAAATTATATTGTACATAAATGTCTAAGGTTTCTGAATTTAGGCATGAGTAGAAGATTTGAAGATCAAGCAGAACACAAGTTTGAGTATTTTCATTCTTCAGAAAAAGCTTCTCCACAGATCTCAACTCTGGATATGTACAGGGAGAAGATTATATGGCTTTTACTTGTTAGGATGGGAATGATGGTCTCATAGGGATTTGTTTTTATTAAGGAAAGAACAGTCACCAGCCATTTAATATTTTTTTCAATCCTTTATCCTTTAACATATGAGTTAATTTTTTCCTTAAGTCCATTCCAGTTCTAAATTTTTTAAGATTCTAAGAAGATCATATAAGGGTAATACAAATTTAGGCTTCAGCTATCAGGAAAAGAGATTAAGAAACTCTGGTCAGTGGCCATTGATAGAGACAAAAATAATTATTAATGTGTGGTGAGGAAGATATTACATAATTTAAATGAAAAATCATGATGGAATTTTAGTGTGAGGAGTGGGATCAGCTTGCAGAGGATAGGTAGTAAGATATCACAAGGTGTTAAGTTGAACTGAATGTAGAAGAAATTATCCAAGTAAAGATGCAGACAGGACAAAGAAACAAATTCAAGGTAAAGAGCATACAAGCAGACTTCAGATATGTCTAGGGCTTAAGTGTGGCGATAAGAGTTCTAGTAGTCAAGTATTCCGGGAATAATTTTAGAAGCCAGAGATAGACCTGAGTTTGAAACTTGGTCTGCCACTTCAAGACACTTTTGGACAATTGTGTAAGTCCTTTAAAAGGTATTTAACCTGATAGATAGGTTTCGGCTGACATGCCAACTCCCCCATGGAAAATTCCACTAGGAGCAACCTGGTTTCAATTTCCCCAGGCAGGAGCCAATCAGCTTAAAGTTCACTCTGTTCCCCGGGCAGGAGCCAATCAGCTTAAAGGTCACCTTGTTTACTGGGAAAAGAGCCAATGGCGTTAAAGGTCGCTCAGGCACCCCACATCCTCCCAGAAATCCCTACTAAGTCCCTGCCTGCCTGGAGCTCACTACACAACAGCTCCTCCCAGCGAAGAGGAAGCAGCTGAAGCAACATCTCCTCCCTGTGGAGAAGCACCGGACACAACCCTGTGGAGACAAAGCCCCAGCTGCAGAGGCTCCAAGGGCTCCAGACTCACCGTCTCTCCAGCCCATTGGCAGCTGCCCCAGCCAACAGCTCCGGAGACCACTAGCACCGACCCTCCGTCCAGAGCTTGCACGCTTCCCTCTCCCTGACTCCTCTCCCCATACTTCTTCTGCCTCTGACCAGCCGTAGAGGCTGGTGAATAAATCTCTTGGCTGCACAGTTGTCTCCGGTGTGATTTTTGCCCTTCATAATCAGTCTGTCAAATGTAAGTATTAATTTCTGCCTCAGTTTTTCTTCCTGAAAATATTATAGCCCCTATATTTCATTAACACAAAAACTAGCAAACATATTTAAAAGTAGCTCTGGAGAGACTCCTCCTACTAGAAAATAGCAAGTAACAATTTATGCCTGGCAAGTGAGAACTACTAATTTCATCTGATTCACTGCCTCTATGTGGGAGGGAAAGTAGATTAAAAAGGTAAATGTTGAAAACTATCCTTATTTACAGGGAAGAGTTATACCCACGTTCACATAATGCAAATATAGTGACTCATAGATATATTCTTCAGCCAGACTTCATTTCTCTACTGAGAACTGTTAGTCCCTGCCTAGAATATCCAAGACTCAGGTTGTTGTTTATTGTTTTGGGGTTGGGCTACCAGAGCCTGAAGTATCTCTCCAGAAAACTTAGCAATCCTGAAGAGCCCTGGAAATTGCCCTCCTAGTTTGCTAAGGAATTAACTATACAGCTCATTCCTTGGGCTGTTCCACCTGGCTAGGTCTTAATCATTCCCAAGAAGGAAGGTTTCACCTAGAGAAAAGACTGTGGGGTTTCATTATTAACTTATATCAGAACCATGCATAGGGCTTGGTTAAAACACATGTGAATTATTAGAATGTGCTTACTACTCCCAGAATTTTTTATTCAATACTAGGCATTTCATGTTTCCAGGCAATGTTGATGCTTCTGGTGCCAGGACAATTCTGAGGACCACTGTCCTAGGAGGTTTTTGTTTTCATGAGTAGTGTAGTTTCTAGTTACTTAAGGGGTCGGTGGACTATAAAGATGACTATGAAAACAAGGAGAAATTAAATAACTAACCAAAATACGGTAAGGCAAATGTTGAAAAGGATGAACTGTCCTTCAATCAGATTTTGAAAGTGATTTACTCTGCCCAGGTTTAACTTAGGGGTAGGTGAAAAATGCTGGCAAGTCAGCCTTTTTTCATATTATTTCTGTTAAATCCTAGGGCACAGAGTCAATTTATCTAGCCTATCCACAGTAGCTCTACCCTACCTCCTAACACAGAGATATAGTGGTTATTCTCAGGAACACAATCCCTAAGGGCAAATATCCAGATCTCTTCCCCCAAGGTCCTTCCTCTCAGAATTAAAAGACGTTATTACAGGTGTACTTTCTCAGTGCCTTAGAAAACAAGCAGACATAGATGTTATTCTCTTTATGAATGTCCTCTGCTTGATTATGTTAGTCACTTTTCATTCACTCTGTTACTTTAAAGTCCAAATATGAGGGAAAAAATGAGTGAGGGCAGTAAAACATGGACTCTAGTTCTAACACTCCCTTGCCATACAACCATAAATAAGCATTCAATCTCTCTCAATCTTAGGTTCCTTATTCATAAAATAAAAGTCTGGAGAAGAGATAAATACAATTATCTTAGAAAAGTCTTTTCAATTTTAAATGCCCATGATTTCTACCATTCCACGTTCCCTCATAGTACAAAAAGAGTATCTTATCTGAAATGAGCAGATACAATAAACACTTTCAGTTTTACCTAAACTTGTAATTACCCTTCAAAGCTGCACAGTTCACTATAGCAGCTTGTAGTCACAGAACACTTTCCTCATCACAGAAAATACTATTTATCAGTATACCTTTAGTAGGCTAACCATAAAAGAGTAAAGAATTTGTTTCCCTTTTCCAGGAAGGCACATTTCTTTTTCCTTCCATTTCCTCACACTCACCAATAAAAATTCTATCTATAATCATTTAAATATTGCCTTCATCTTAATTTTATATTATAGTCAAGACCATAACTATTTATTAGATGTAGTAATTTTATAATAAGACTATATTTCTAAAATAGACAATGAGTTCTTAAAAAGTCTCTAGAAAGCTTGAAAACAGAACAGCAGCTCCATCTGCCTATAATATTTTAGGTATGATTCTGTTTTTTAACCCATTTTGTCCCCTCATCCCTGATGTGAAATACCTATAAAACTTTAAAATATAATATATAATTATATAATTACACAATAATATTAATATTGATATAATAATATATAAGCTGTAGATTATGATTCCCAACCTATTTTAATGTACCTCTATCAAATTTCATTCACATATACACAGAATTTAAAACCTGGGACTTTAAAGGGTAAGTTAGGGATTCTGCCTGTTAAGTCATCATGTAGCTGAACCAAAGATATTCAATTACTGGGTTCCCACCTGTATTTTCAATGGAACTTATTTTTTTACTAGTTCATTTTAGTTATACATAATATTGGGATTCATTTTGACATAATTATACAAGCATGGAATATAAATTTGGTCTAATTCAGTTCCCAGTACTTTCCCTTTCCTTCCCGTCCTCTCTCCCCTTCTATTCTATAGATCTTTCTTCTATTACAGTTTTATTTGTAATTAGTGCTTTGTGTATATACACGAAAGTGAGATTCACTTCAGCATATTCATATGTTAATAGGAAAGTTAGGTCAGATTCATTCTACCATTCTTCCCTTATCCCATTTTTATCCTGTCAATCTCCTTCCTCTACTGATATATTTTTTTATGGAATCCCCCCCTTTTATTTTCTCTCTTTTGTTCCACTGATTTGGGACTAGCTTTCACATATCAGAGAAAACATTCAACTTTGAACTTTTTGGATCTGGCATTTTTTTACTTAGCATGATGGTCTCTATTTCCATCCATTTTACTGGCAAATGCCAAAATTCTTTTTTTTCTTTACAACTGAGTAACACTCCATTGTGTATATGCCATATTTTCTTTATCCATTCATCTGTTGATGGGCATCTAGGTTGGCTCCATTCCTTAGCTATTGTGAATCGTGCTGCTATAATCATTGATGTGGCAGTATTCCTATAGTATGCTGATCTCTTGGATATGTACCATGGAGTGGTAGGTCATATGGAGGTTCTGTTCCTAGTTTTTTAGGAATCTCCATACTGCTTTCCAGAGCAGTTGCACTAATTTGTAGTCCCACCAAAAATGTATGAGTGTACCTTTTCCCCCACATCCTCGACAATATTTATTTATAATCTTAATAACTGCCATCCTGACTGGAGTGGGATGAAATCTCAGTGTAGTTTTAATTTGTATTTCAAGGGACCTTATTTTTACATTACATGGAAAAGTCTATGTCTAAGTTCTTCACTCTTTATTTAAGGGATATCGTAATAATACTAGAAGTCAGACGGACCTGAATTTAAATCCTGGCTCTCTTCCTAAGTTGTATATCTTACCCTTTAAATTCTAGGAGTATAAATTTTTCTTACCTACAGATAAGGATAATGAAGAGTACCTATCTCATTGGTTGTTGAAGTTGAAATGAAGAAATGTATTAGAACATTTAGCACATAGCTGACACACAAAAAAGTTAAGTTCCTGATATTAACAATCATACGAAATACAAACTTTTGTTCCCTAAAAAGGCTATCTGGTAGATGTTGTAATATCAAGTCACAGATACTTTCTAATTGTAAAGGAGAGAAGATACCATTTTATATATTAGGTCAAGTGGATATTAGCCAAATGGAACAACCTGAAATTATGTGCCTCCAGAAGTAATACAACATGAAATGTACTATACCATCTATAAAGCATTCTCGTATGCAATGTTACTTGAATAAAATCCAACATGTAGACATAATATACAGTTAACAAGAAATATGAGGGAAATAAAGGAATGAATTAAATGACAACATGGAGGAACATCAGGCAAACTTAGCATATTGGCCTTGATAGTCAACCTCTAATTCAGTATGCCATGGTAATCTGCCTACTGGTTTTCACACTTGTGTATTCCATTCCATCACTGTATCAGAATTGGTGCATGTGACCAAGAGTC
The DNA here is from genome assembly GCA_025594165.1 of Tamias sibiricus. Classification (NCBI taxonomy): domain Eukaryota; kingdom Metazoa; phylum Chordata; class Mammalia; order Rodentia; family Sciuridae; genus Tamias; species Tamias sibiricus. The sequence goes on from CM046657.1 coordinate 104,229,953, forward strand.
TACAACAGAAGTTACGTTTCTAAGATTAGATTATAGTAAAGTATATTGTTTCCAAGATTAGGTTATAATAAAGATACTTTAGCTTTCTTTTTTGTGGGAGCATGTGTATATCTACATGTGCACACATGCATATTATCTTTCTCATGGATTACTTATAGTGGGGGAAGTTGGCTGCTGTGCTGCTAGAAACCCTATGAAGAAACCCACATGGCCAAAAACTGAATCTTCTTGTCAGTGGCAGTGAATGAGAACACGTGGTAGTGGTTCCTCCACCCTCAATCAAACCTTAAGATAACTGCAGTACCAGTTGACATCTTGTCTGCAGCCTTGTGAGAGGTCCTAAGCCTGAATCATCCAGTTAAACTGCTTTTAGAGTTTTCATCTCAGAAGTAATATGAAATAATAAATGCTTGTTGTTTTAAGCTATGAAGTTTGTGACAACTTATTACACAAAAATAGATAACTAATATGTTAGCTTTTCTATAGAGAATCCAGATTTTATGACTAGTCTCTATAAAAAGTTAGTGATATAGAGCTTTAAAAAAGTTTCAGGGAAAGTCATATACTACAAAAAAAAAAAAAATACAGGGAAATAACAACCAAATGTGACTGTGAACCCTGATTTAAATGCTGATTAAGGGGAGGGAATGAGTGCTTGCTTAGCATGTGCCAAGCCTTGGGCTTAATCCTTGGTTCAAAAATAAAACAACAACAACAAAAAACAAGTAAACAAAAAGAAACCAACAAAACTCATATTCTCGTTTAGTTTAAAATTGGTAGCTACTAAAAAGTAAAAACTTTTAAGCAGTTTTAAATTAACAGTCTTAGATGACATTAAGGAAATCATGTTAGTTTTCTTAGGTATGATGACGATCCTGAAAAACAAACAGATAAACACCACAGATACAGATGAAACAAACATGGCAAATGTCAATAATTATATATGAAATAAAGGTCATGGGTATATAAGTGTTTATTGTACTGGTCTATCAACTTTTAGAAAACAGTTGAATGCTACCCATAAAATATAGTATTATTTCTAACTGTCATTACAATAAAAAAACTGCCAGTCCAGTGAAAACTTCATCCAGTTTCTACACTACAGATTTTTGATACTCAGAAGTTTGTACAATTCTAATATCAGAGAACCATGGATGAACCAGTATTTACACTGAAAAATTATGCCATCTGTCCAATGTTGATGGGAGGTTAAAAAATAAAAAGTCAATACTGATTCCTTATTTCCCTTTCTTAATCTTATTTTTCTTTTAATAAAAAGCAGACAATTACTAAGTCCAAGAGGAATTAGTTCATTCTAGTATCCAGGTGCACAAATATAACCATTTATGTAATAAATGAAAAACGTGTTTATCTAGAACACAAGGAGGGAAAGACAATAGAGGGGGACATGGAGGAAAATCCAGTAGGAGAACAAGCAATTCAAGATCCGAACTTAACTGAAAAAGACCCTTTAGAGCCAATTAGTTTAGTTTCTAATTTTATTAATATTTTATTTCTTACTATTATTTTGATATGAAAATATCATCTTCATATGGTACCTTAAGAAAAATTCAGTGACACTCTGGTGATTTACATGTCCAAATTATACTTTTAAAATGATATAGTGGAAATAATAATTAAACTTTCATTTTTATAAATATTACTACAAATTCTATAGATACTAACAAGATAAGAGAATATTATGAAAAATATATGGTTATAAATTTGACAAATTAGGTGAAACAGAAAAAAAATCCTTAAACTACATAATCTACCACATGAATAATGCAAATAGTTTTATTAAAGAAATTGAATATTAACTTATAGACTTACTAAACACTCAAATCTAAACACCAGGTCCCAAAAGCTGCTCAGATGAATTCTACCATCTACCAAACTTTTAAAAGAAATAAAAATATTTTAACACAAACTCTTCCAGAAAATTGAAGGAAAAAGAATACTTCACAACTTGTTCATATAGGCTAGCATTACTTTGCTAACAACACCAAAGACATTACAGGTAAAGAAAACCACAGAACAGCAGCTTTCATGAATATAGAGGCAAAAATTCTAAAAATACCCTTTGGTAAATTGAACTCAACAATACATGAAAAGGATAGTATGTCATGATGAAGTAAGGTTTATCCCAAGACATATAGTTGCTATAATATTTTAAAAATCAATGTAATTTATATAGTACATTTTTTTGCCTTTTGAGGTTTTAAAAAAATTTAAATTTGTTTTTAGATATACATGACAGTAGAGTGTATTTTCACATATTATAGGCCTGGTGCAGTGGCGCACACCTGTAATCCCAGTGGCTCAGGAGGTTGAGACAGGAGGATTGAGAGTTCAAAGCCAGCCTCAGCAATGGTGAGGAATTAAGCAACTCAGTGCTGTCACTAAATAAAATACAGAATACGGCTGGGGATGTGGCTCAGTGGTTGAGTGCCCTCGAGTTCAACTCCTGGTTTATACCCCCCCCCAAAAAAAGAAAGAAAAATACATATTATACATACATGGAGTATAACTTCCCATTCTTTGTGTTTGTACATGATGTGGAGTTACACTGGTCATATATTTATATATGAGCACAGGAAAGTTATGTCCAATTCATTCTACTGTCTTTCCTATTCCTATTATCCTCCCTTCTCTTCATTCGCTTTGTCTAATCCAATGAACTTCTGGTCTCGGACCCCACCCCTACCCCTACCCCCATCACTACCATGTGTGTTAGCATCTGCATATTACAGAGAACATTCAGCCTTTTGGTTTTTTTTGTGTATGGCTTATTTCACTTAGCATGATAGTCTCCAGTTCCACTCATTTACCAGCAAATGCCATAATTTCATTCTTCTTTATGGCTGAGTTATATTCCATTGTGTATATATGCCACATTTTCTTTACCCATTCATCTGTTGAAGAGCACATAGGTTGGCTCCATAGATTAGCTATTGTGAATTGTGCTGCTATAAACACTGATGGGGCTGTGTCATTACAGTATGCTGATTTTAATTCCTGTGGGTATAAACTGAGGAGTGGGAAAACTGGGACAGATGGTGGTTCCATTCCAAGTTTTTTGAGCAATTTCCATATTGCTTTCCAGAGTGGTTGCAACAACTTGCAGTCCCACCAGCAATGTATCAGTGTGCCTTTTCCCCCACATCTTCGCCAACATTTATTATTACTTGTATTCCAGATGATTGCCATTCTGACTGGAGTGAGATGAAATCTGTGTAGTTTTAATTTGCATTTCTCTAATTGCTAGAGATGTTGAACATTTTTTCATATATTTTTTGACTGATCGTATTTCTCCTTCTATGAAGTGCCTGTTCAGTTCCTTTGCCCATTTATTGATTGGGTTATTTGGGTTTTTTCTGGTGTTAAGATTTTTGAGTTCTTTGTATATTCTGGATATTAATGCCCTATCTGAGGTACAGTGGCAAAAAATTTTCTCCCATTCTGTAGGCTCTCTTCACATTCTTGATTGTATCCTTTGCTGTGAAGAAGCTTTTTAGTTTGATACTATCCCATTTATTGATTCCTGATTTTACTTCTTGCACTTTGCTGACATGATGGGGAGTTAGACCTCCTTTTTGTTCTAGTAGGCACAGGATCTCTGATCCAATGCCTAGGTCTTTGATCCACTTGAGTTGAGTTTTGTGCAGAGCAATAGCGAGGGGTTTAATTTCATTTTGCTACATGTGGATTTTCAATTTTCCCAGCACCATTTGTTAAAGAGGTTACCTTTTCTCCAGTATATACTTATGGTGCCTTTGTCTAGTATGATATAACTATATTTATGTGGGTTTGTCTCTGTGTTTTCTGTTCTGTACCATTGATCTTCACACCTGTTTTGGTGCCAATACCATGCTGTTTTTGTTATGATAGCTCTGTACTATAATTTAAGGTCTGGTATTGAGATGCCTCAATCTTTACTTTTCTCACTGAGGATTGCTTCAGCTATTCTGTCTCTCTTATTTTTTCAAGTATATTTCATGACTGCCTTTTCTATTTCTTTGAAGAATGTCATTGAAATTTTAATAGAAAGTGCATTAAATCTGTATAGTACTTTTGGTCGTTATGGCCTTTTGGACTATTAATTCTGCCTACTCAAAATCATGGGAGATCTTTCTATTTTCTAAGATCTTCAATTTCTTTCTTTAGTGTTCTGTAGTTTTCATTGTAGTGGTATTTCACCTCTTTTGTTAGATTTATTCCTAAATTATTTTTTTGAGGCTATTGTGAATAGGATAGTTTTCCTAGTTCTCTTTCAGTTGATTCATCACCAATATATAGAATCCTTCCAAATTCATTCTATGAAGCTAGTATCACCCTGATACTAAAGCATACAAAGACACATCAAGGAAAGACTACTCAGACCAATATCCCTGATGAATATAGATGCAAAAGTTCTTAATAAAATACCAGCAAATTGCATACAAAATACATTAAAAAGATAGTGCACCATGATCAAGTGTGGTTCATCCCAGGGAGGCTTTTTGAACTTTTGTTACTCAAAGAAGCTTTGTTTTAAAATTTAGCTGACTCTGTGCTTTTGCCTTCAACACTTTCACATGATTTTCTGTTTCTTAATAAGCAAAAACATACTTGATCCTCTCATGGACACATTTAGCACGCATAGAACCACCATAGTTCCTGCTCATAAGTCTTTTCATTTTAGACAATTTCATAAGAACTTTAGGTCTCACATCACAAACCCCTTGAAATATGCCTGGACACAAACCACATGCAGATTCTGGTACTTTCCTAACCTTCTTTGTATAAAGTTGAAGACAGTTGCTAGAGGCTGTATTGTAGAAAAACCTATGACAGCAAGTCAAGCACCAGATTATTCTGAGTGCCTCCAGATAATGTTCCTGGAAGAGCCATAGTAAAAATTTTAAAAAGAAAAATTATATTATACTCTCAATAGATAGCGATGGTGAAAAAGCATTTGACAAAATTCAATATTCGTTTAGGATAAAGAGACAGCAATCTAGGCATTCCTAATGTCAGGAATAAAATATGTCCACTAACTCCAATTCTCTTCAATACTCTAATGCATATTTTGGTCGAAGAAATCAGGAAAGAAAGGAAAATAAAATGCATCTAATTTAGAAGAAAGAAGTTAAATTGTTCTTGTTCATTGGACATGTTTAGTAGGGAGTTCAACAGAATCTATATAAGAATCTACTAAAACTACAAAGTGAATCTAGCAAGGCTGAACGATAAGATCAATATAGAAAAATCAATTGTATTTCCATATACAGTGAACAAATATTTGAGAAATAAAACTAAGACGACTATTTACAATAGCATTAAAATATGATATACTTAAGGATAGATATGAAAGAAGATGTAAAATACCAGTACACTGCAAACCATACAAACCTGATGAAAGATATTAAAGAAGACCAAACTAATGCAGAAATACATTTTTTCAAGTGTTGGGATGTTCCATATCATGTGATATCAATTCTGCTATACTGATATACATTTAGCTTCAGTTCAATATCAAAATTTTGGTTATTTGAAGAAGCCATAAAAGAATATGCTTTCTAATTACAATAAAATTAAATAAAGAATCAAGTAGTAAAAAGACATAGGGAAAGTGACCAAATATTTGGAAATGAAATACACAAAACAATAATTTTGAAGTGAATGAAAATGAAAACCCAACATATATGAATATGTTGAATGCAACTAAAACAGTGCTTAGAAAATAATTCATGTTATAAAAGATAAAATATCTAAAATCAACAATCTTAAGTTTCCATTTTAAGAAGCTAGGAAAAAAAGAAATAAAATTCAAATTAAATAAAAGGAAGAAAATAGTAAGAATAAGAGTGAAAGTCATTAAAATAGCAATTTCAATTCCCAACTATGCTAGAATAATTTAACCTACAAAATAATAAGTACATAAAATAAAGGGGAAAATACATAAAACAATCATTTTAAAACAGAATCAGAGAATAATGACCCCTAAGAGAAGGGAAATGAAGGAGGTGAGGCCTAATGCTGCCTACAGAGAGATTCCACTCTATAATGCAAGGAGGAAGCCATATGGAGCCCAGTTGTGGGGAGACAGAATTGCCCATTCACAGAAAACATAGCTACCATTTCATGAAGCAGAATGCCAACGAAGAAAGAAATGTCCAGAAACAGAGCTGCAGATCTCAGAGATACACAAAGGGTTCCATACAAGTTTTCATCTAAGAATTGATCAATGTGTGTGAGGAAATTACCTGAGGTTTGGGAAATAACCACAAGGAAAAAGCAGGTAAAACAGTTCCCTGAATTCATAGGGCCAGAAAAGTTCACACTCTCAACAGCCAAAGTGGAGAAACCTCATGAATACAAGCAGCACTGGGTGAAAGATGATTATTTATGTAGAACATGCTAATGAATCCAAAAAGAAAATTCTATTAGAATAAATGAGTTTAATAAGGTCACCAAATACAAGATCTCTCTTCTACTCTGATTATTTTCTATATACTACCAAATGAACAACTGGAATTAGAAATGTAAAAACTGTACTACTTAATAACAAAACCATCAAAAAATATAAAATACCTAAGGATTTTATATGTGCCAGACATCGAAAATTAACTATTACACATTTTTAAGAGAAACAATAACACACTGAAATAAATGAAGAGAGACTGTGTTCATGGATAGGAAGACTCGATATTGTTAATATGCGGAATTTACCCACAGTGATGTCAATGAAATGCAATCACTATTAAATTCTCAGCAGCTTTCTCACTGTAGAAATTATCAAGCAGATTCACAAGTTTGAACAACAATGAAGGACTTATACAACCCTATTTGAAAACACATTTTAAAGTTACTGTAATCAAGACAGTGTCATATTGGCATGAAGAACTGAGGCCAATAGGAGATCCATATTTACATAGCAAAATTAGATTATTTGACCAGGTGCAAAGGCAATTGTTTTTCAAAAACAATGCTAGAACAGCAGATAATTACATGCAATAAAAATGAATAGAATCTGATATTATAAAATTTCTAAAAACATACACAAGAGGAAATCTTGACCTTGGGTCTAGCAAAACATTTTTTAAACAGAACATAGCCCAAAAATGTAAAAAGAAAACTTTATTAAACTTGGGTCTTATAAAGGGAAAAGAAAATCAAGTTATAGACTGAAGAAAGTATTCACAAAATATATGCCCTTCAAGGGACTTAATACCTATAGAACTGCATTACCATTGTAATTTTCTGAGGTGATGGAAATATTTTATATCTGCACTGTCTAGTAGGTAATCACTACATGTATGGCTAAACGAGCCCTTGAAATGTGGCTAGTATGAGTGGGGAACTGAATGTATAGCATTTTAGTTAATTTATACTTAAATTGCCAATGTAGGGCCTACCACATTAAATGGCATAGATTTGGAATAGACAATGAACACTTTAAACTCAATAAAACAACTCAACAGAAAAATGAAAAGATTTGCACTGACTCTTTACCAAAGATGATATACAGATGCCAAATAAGTCCATTAAAATATGTTCAACATCATTAAATATTAAGAGAAATAAAAACTAAAATCATGAACCAAAGAAAAATAACACATACACAAGAATGCTTAAAAGCGTGACAACAGCAAGTGTTGGTAAGGATATGGAACAACTATAATCTTCATACATTGCTAGCAGGAATAAGAAAGAAGGAACATTATGGTTTATGTGTACATCGAAAATATAAAAGCACATTATGCATAACTTTGTGTTAACTGACAACAAGAATGAAATGGATATAATTTCTCAAAAAGACACAATTACCTAAACTGACTCAAGAAAGAATTGAATACCCAAATAATACTACATATTATCTATTAAAGAAATTAACATCATAATTTAAAACCTTCTCAGAAAGAAAACTCAAATCCTAGATAACTTTACTGATAAATTCTACTCAACATTTTAGGTGTTAAGATTTTTAAGTTCTTTATATATTCTAAAGATCAGTGTTCTATCTGATGTTCATGTAGTAAAGATTTGTTTCCAACTAGTAGGTTCTCTATTCACCTGATTGTTTCTTTTGCTAAGAACCTTTTTAGTTTGAATCCATCCCATTCATTAGTTATAGATTTTAATTCTTGTGCTATAGGGGTCTTATTAAGGAAGTAGGGGCTCAAATAGCACCCTTGACACAGTGCCAAGAACAAAAAGATTCCCAGTTACTCATGAAAAGTTAAGTCTTAAATTATTGGCTTTAAAGGAGGGGGAGATAAGCATAAATCAAGGTTGACTAAAAATTAACTCATAATCTAATATTATGTTCACTCATCAGGTTCAATTAACTGAATACATATATCAACATATACACCATAACCAATATGAATGTGATACAGTTTGTTGTGCCTTTTATGACAGAGGCAGAGCCTTCAGAAGTAAAGCATATATGCTTGTGACCCTACTATTTTCCTAACAAAACTGCAATGGAGTATTTCTGTAAGTGTCTACTGGCTGAGGACATCTGTAAATTTTCTCTGGTACAGACAACAAATGGATATTTAATAGTTACAGAGAGATGAAATATATCTGTATGAGAAGGTCTAGATTAGAATGTTTCTTAAAAGTTAAAATGAGAATAATTAATAGTCTTAAAAACAGACTTGAAAAATATGTTAATTTTTATCTTATATTTTGATATATAATAACCTTATTATGTAGAAAGAATTTTTAAAAGTAACATAATTTGTCATTATATTTTCAAAATAAATTAAAAATCATTTGAATTTTGTGCGCGTGTGTGTGTGTGTGTGGTTTCTTCTTTCTAGCAACAATGCAAATAAGAAATAAGAACAGGTCTGGGGTTGTGGCTCAGTGGTACAGCGCTCGCCTAGCACGTGCACGGCCCGGATTCGATCCTCAGCACCACATAAACATAAATGCATTGCATTGTGTACAACTATAGCAAATAAATAAATATTTTAAAAAAATAGAACAGTTATTTACCACAGAAATAATTCACATAGTTTACAGTAGAAATACTACAATAAATGAGTCACTATAAACAGTAATTTTACTGAAAAGACAATTCAAAAGCCATGTTTTTCCACCTCAATAAGAAATTAATATTGATATAAATATATCTGACATCCTATAATAATTTGTTTTATCATTATTATCCTTACTATTGATAACAAGTAAAAATATAATATTTTAAAAATATTTTAAAAATCTTTTTATAAAATACTTTCACATACACTAACTCCTTTTAACCACCCTATTTTAAAATCTGTGCTATCAATTTTTATATAAATTTATAAATTTATTTATTTACTTATTTTTTATGCTAAGTTGTTATATATGACAGCAGAATGGATTACAATTCATATTACACATATAGAGCACATTTTTACCTATCTCTGGTTGTACACAAAGTATATTCACACCATTTGTGTCTTCATACATGCACTGAGGGTAATGATATCCATCTCATCCTACCATCTTGTTTTTTTCTTCACCATTTTGCCCCCTCCCTTCCCGTCCCAATCCCACTGTGAATCAGCCTCCTTATATCAGAGAAAACATTTGGCATTTGGCTTTTTGGGATTGTGGGTCTACTTTTTCTAACAGACGCATGGTCTCTGGTTTAATTCCTAGATCCTTGATCTACTTTGAGTTGAGTTTTGTGCATGGTGAGAGATAGAGGTTTAATTTCATTTTGTTGCACCCAGATTTCCAGTTATCCTAGCATCATTTACTGAAGAAGCTATCTTTTCTCCAATGTATGTTTTTGGCACCTTTATCTAATATAAGATAGCTGTAGTTGTGTGGGTTACTCTCTGTGTCCTCTATTCTGTACCATTGGTCTTCCAGTATAATGCTTTTGGTAATATAGTCATTTTGACAATGTTGATTCTGCCTATGCAAGAACAAGGGAGGTCTTTCCATCTTCTAAGGTCTTTAATTTCTTTCTTTAGTGTTCTGTAGTTTTCATTGTAGAGGTCTTTCACCTCTTTTGGTAGGTTAATTCCCAGGTATTTAATTGTTTTTTTTTTTTTTGAGGCTACAGTAAATGGAGTAGATTTCAGAGTATTTGTCACTGATATACATAAATGCCTTTGATTTGTTGGTGTTGATTTTGTGTCCTGGTACTTTGCTGAATTCACACACACAAAAAAACAAATAACCCAATCAATAAATGAGCTAAGGAACTGAACAGACACTTTTCAGAAAGTGATATACAATCAATCAACAAAGACATGAAAAAATGTTTGACATCATTGGCAATTAGAGAAATGCAAATCAAAACTACTCTAAGATTTCATTTCACTCCAGTAAGAATGGCAGCTATTAAGAACACAAACAACAGTCAGACGTAAAACACCAAGTCTACCGCAGCAGCATGAAGGAGGCCGCCAATTCCATTTCAAAGCATCTCTGAGCCTGCAGAGTAGACAATGTGAGCAAAGCTCACCCTCCCGAGCTGAAAAAATTTATGGACAAGAAATTATCATTGAAATTAAATCATGGCAGACATGTCCAAGGAATATTGGGGGGATTTGATCCCTTCATGAATCTTGTGATAGATGAATGTGTGGAGATGGCAACTAGTGGATAACAGAACAATATTGGAATGGTGGTAATATGAGGAAACAGTATCATGTTAGAAGCCTTGGAACAAGTATAAATAATAGCTGTTCAACAGAAAAATCTGTGTCCCCTCTCAAGAAGCCCTGTGTAACTATGACTTAAAAATTGGGTCATGTACATTTTCATATTAAACTTTTTGTTAAATAAACTTTAATAGCAAAAAAAAAAAAAGAATACAAACAACAATAAATGTTATAGAGGATTTGGGGGAAAAGGCACACTCATACATTGCTGGTGGGACTGCAAAATGGTGCAGCCAATATGGAACGCAGTTTTCCTTGGAAAACTGGGAATGGAACCACCTTTTGACCCAGCCATCCCACTCCTGAGTCTATTCCCAAAGGACTTAGAGAAAGCATACTACAGGGACACAGCCATATCAATGTTTATTGCAGCACAATTCACAATAGCTAGACTGTGGAACCAGCCTAAATGCCCTCAGTAGATGAATGGATAAAGAAAATGTGGTATTTATACACAATGGAATGTTACTCAGCAATAAAAGAAAATAAAATTATGGCATTCACAGGTAAATGGATGAAGTTGGAGAATATAATGCTAAGTGAAGTCAAAGTCAGCCAATCCCCAAAATCCAAATGCCAAATGTTTTCTCTGATATAAAGAAGCTGATTTACAGTGGGGTTGGGACGGGGAGCATAATAAGATTAGAGGAACACTAGAAAGGTCAATGGGGAGGGAGGGATAGGGGGTGAAAAAAAAGGGGTGGGAGAAAAAAAGATGGTAGAATGAGATGGATATCATTACCCTAAGTGCATGTATGAAGACACAAATAGTGTGAATATACTTTGTATACAACCAAAGATATGTAAAAATGTGCTCTATATGTAAGAGCCTTAATGAGAAGGTAGCTAAGATCAGCTGGCTGAGAGCCAAAGAGGAGGTGTTTAATTGTTTTCTCCTGACCTTAATGTAATCAACTAAGAATCTTTCTGCGCCCGTGAACACTGTGTGATGCACCTGTAAGTTGAGATTGTGACACATGTACACTTGTTAAGGTGAAGAGTATTTAACCAGGTATGGCTGGCGAGAGGGTTGGTTAGAGTTGGAGAGAGAATACAGAAGAGAAAGCAGAGAAGAAGCAAGAATAAAGAACCTACTCATTCACAGTCTGCCTCCGATTTCTTTCCCACGGTATCGTTGCTGCAGACGGCAAGAGCTGCAGGTGCCAACAAGTGGTGGCCCGTACGGAGCATCGGCATGGCAGGTAAGAACTGAGGAACCTCGCAGGAGTCTCTAGTCAGAGCGGTTAAAATGGGTTCGAAAATAACTAAGACCCAAGTGATAAAGGCTACTGAAGAATTCTTAGATATAGCCGAGTCAGTTGTTAGTGAGGAAGATTTGGAAAAAAGTGAAAGTGATCATGAGAGCACAGCCTCCGCTGAGTCAGTTAGGACCAGTGAGGATAGTATTAGTGAGGAGAAATTAAGTAAAAGTGATACTGAGAGCACAATCTCTGATAAGAAGAGCAAAAGGAAATTAAAGGGGACCAAGATAAAGGACCATCAAGTGGAGGAACCACTTGTGCCCTCTGCTCCCCCATGGGTTGAATCAATTACAGAAACTATGAGGGGTCTTTCTAGGCGCTTGCGTGCCCTTGAAGCAGAGATTAAGGATCTTTCTAAGTGCTTGCATGCCCTTGAGTGTCAAAATTTGCAGGGACGTTGGGATCTGCCAGTGTTTGAAAATCAAAACGAAGAGAGATACCATCAATCTTTAGATTTCAAAACTATAAAAAATTTTAAAGAAGCAAAAATGACATATGGACCCCAAGCTCCTTTCACCATAAGCATGTTAGAAGCCCTTAATACTTTGAATTTAACTCCTTCAGATTGGAAAGGCTTATGTAAGGCAGTATTGAGTGGGGGACAATACTTGGTTTGGAGGTCTCAATTCCAAGAGTTCTGTGTTGAAACAGCTAGAAGAAATGCGACTGCAGGATTTCCAGACCTTAACGTAGACATGTTTACCGAAGAAGGGCAATATGCTGATTTACAGGTTCAGATTCAGTACGATCCTGGAGTTTACGCTCAAATATACGCTGTAGCTATCAGGGCATGGAAAACTTTACAAGGAACTGGTGACTTACAGGGCAGCTTGTCTGAAGTAATTCAGGGACCTAATGAGCTATATGCCATATTTGTTGATCGTCTTTTACAGATAGCAGGTAGAGTGTTTGGAGACGTTGATCAAGCCATGCCATTAGTTGTTCAGCTGGCATGTGAAAATGCCAACAAATATTGTCAAGACGCTATCAGACCTTGGAAATCTAAAAGGGACCTTTCTGTCTATATAAAGCTTTGCAGGGACATAAATGATGCATTTGTTACAGGTAATGTAATCGCAGCAGCCATGAGAGGTGCTTCTCCTCTTAATTTTATAAGAAAAGGGCTCAGCCCAAAAGTTATTATAGTCAATCAGGTTATTTTAGAAAACAATATCCCCAAAGGAGGCAAGAGACAATAGAAATAAGGCCAAGCTTGTCTCGTGCCCCAGGCCGCTGCCCCAGGTGTAAAAAAGGAAACCATTGGGCTAGTAAGTGCAGATCCAAAACTGATATTTATGGTAACATTTTGTCTGGCAATTCAAAAAACGAGGCACGGGGCCCAATGCCCCAGGGCCCACAAATGTACGGGGCATTAGAGGAGGAGTATCCTCAAACATCCATCCAGATGATTCCTCGACACAATCCCTCTCACCCATTGACTCCCTTGTCAAAGGGACAAGAGGAAGTGCAGGACTAGACCTCTGTTCCACCGCCCCAATAGTGCTAACACCTGAAATGGAGGTTCAATTGATTCCCATGGGAGTCAGGGGACCTCTTCCCTTAGGGACTGTAGGACTTATCCTCAGGTGAAGTTCTAAAAGCTTATCCAGACTTCAAGTGACTCCAGGTGTGATAGATTCAGACTATCAAGGAGAAATTTAAGATTATGCTTAGTTCACCTCGAGGCATTAGCTCTATTAACCAAGGTGATAGAATTGCTCAGCTGCTTCTCCTTCCCAGTTTACATGACTCATTTAAGAGTATGCCTCAAAATAGGAAGAATAGGGGATTTGGTTCCACTGGCTCGGGATCTATGGCTTGCTGGGTTCAGGATTGTTCACAGAGGTCTATGTGCAAAATAAAAATTCAGGGGATAGAGATGGAAGGGTTGATTGACACTGGGGCTGACTCTTCCATTATTAACTTACAAAAATGGCACAAACACTGGCCTTTGCAAAAGGCTTCAACTAGTTTGAGAGGCTTGGGATATTCTAATAGCCCAGAACAAAGTGCAACAGTTTTTAAAATGGGAAGATGATAAAGGGCATCAAGGAACATTTCAGCCTTATGTTTTGTCCAGCTTGCCAGTTACTTTATGGAGAAGAGATATATTACAACAAATGGGAGTACACCTCGCAACCAAGCCTACAGGTGTTACAAATAAAAGCTGGAGTCTCAGGGAAAAACAGGGATATGTTCCAGGTAAATTAATAGGAAAAAATCTACAGAATGATCCTAACCCTATTGAGCTTAAAGGAAATCGTCATCGAAAAAGTATAGGATTTTTTTTTAGGGGCCACTGAGAAAACAATTTTGAAAATACCATGGATTTCTGATAAGCCAGTGTGGGTCCCTCAGTGGCCCCTATCTAAAAAGAAATTACAAGCAGCCCACTTACTAGTCCAAGAACAACTAGAAGCAGGACATATAGAACCTTCTACCTCTCCCTGGAATACCCCCATATTCATGATTAGGAAAAAATCAGGAAAATGGCGATTATTACATGATCTTAAGAGAAATCAATAAAACTATGCAAATTATGGGCCCTACTCAACCTGGACTTCCTAATCCTATAGCTATTCCTAAAACTTTCCATCTTATAACCCTTGATATAAAGGATTTTTTTTTTCTATTCCTTTATATCCTCTGGATGCCCCCAGGTTTGCTTTTTCAGTTCCCTCTATTAATAACGATGGACCTGATCAAAGATTTCAGTGGAAAGTTTTACCTCAGGGTATGGCTAATAGCCCCACTATGTGTCAAATCTATGTAGATAAAGTTATTCAGCCTATCAAGAACAAATACCCAGAGCTTATGTGCCTCCATTATATGGATGATGTTTTGCTTGCTCATCCTAATCAAGAAGTCTTATTCACCATATTTAGTGATATATCAGAAAACTTGAAACGATATGGACTAAACATTGCTGAAGAAAAGGTTCAAACTCGCTCTCCAATATTATATCTAGGATTCCAAATTATGGATACTTTTATTAGGCCTCAAAAAATTTTAATAAATAAGGAACATCTAGCTTCTCTTAATGATTTTCAAAAATTGCTGGGAGACATTAATTGGCTTCGCCCTACCTAACTAGGCCTCACTACTGGCAAATTAAATTATTTGATATTCCTTATTTGATATCCTTCGCGGGAACCCTGATCCATCTTCACCGTGAACATTGACTCCTGATGCTAGGGAAGCTTTAAAGTTGGTAGAAAAGGCCATTGAAGGATCCCATTGTGATAGAATTGATTTTACTCGACCGCTGATATTGATCATTATTTCCTCACAATATACACCCACAGGAGTATTTTGTCAACAGGGACCTATATTATGGATCCATTTGCCCGTCTCTCCTAAAAGTACAATTGAGTCTTACATCTCCATGGTGACTAAACTTATTCTTCAAGGACTTAAGACTTCTACTAAAATATTTGGCATTCACCCTGCTACTATTATTACTCCCTATTCATCGTCATAGGTTGAATATTTATGCTTCAATGATAATGATTGGGCCATAGCTAGATGCTCTACTTCTGCAAATTTTGATAACCATCTTCCTAAGTCTCCTATACTATCTTTTTGTATCAATCATCCCATTATATTTCCACAGGTAATAAAAAAAAATCAACCTATTCCTAAGGCATTAAATGTATTTACAGATGGGTCCTCTAATGGTACTGCTGTAGTAGTCACTCAAAAAGAAAAATATGATTCATATTACTGCCCATAAGTCAGCTCAATTGGTAGAGCTAGAAGCTGTTATTATAGCTCTTGAAAGTTTTAGAGAACAGCCCATAAATATTTTCTCAGATAGCCACTATATTGTACATGCTGTAGCTAAATTAGAGCTAGCAGGTCCAATAGCACCTCATACTCCAGCCTTTAAATTGTTTTTTCAAATTCAAAACCTTCTATGGGAACGTAAAGAACCTTTGTTTATTGGACATATCAGAGCTCATACTAATTTGCCTGGTCCTCTACATGAAGGTAATCCAAAGGCCGATGCCCTTACTCAAACAATCTTTATATTTTCGGCAGTCCAACAAGCTACCTCATTCCATTCTCAATTTCATGTTAATAGTACTACTTTACAACAAAGGTTCAAAATAACTAAAGATAAAGCTCGAACAATTGTGAAGGCTTGTCAATCTTGTGTGACACATTTGCCCAATCCACATTATGGGGTTAACCCAAGAGGATTAATGCCCAATCATTTGTGGCAGATGGATGTCACTCATGAGCCAAGTTTTGGAAAATTGCAATTTATTCATGTGACCATAGATACATGCTCAGGCATGATTTTTGCTTCCTTACATGCTGGATAAAAAGTTAAAGATGTTACATCTCATTGTCTACAAGCTTTTGCTGCACTGGGCATTCCCAAAATGCTTAAAACAGACAATGGCCCTGTATATACGTCCTCATCTTTCAAACAGTTTTGCGCAAAATTCAGTATACTTCATAAGACTGGTATTCCGTATAATCCTCAAGGCCAAGGTATAATTGAACGAGCTAGTCGCACACTCAAACTTATGCTTTTGACACAAATAGAAGGAAATTGGATAAATCCTAAAGATAAATTAGCCATTGCCCTTTTTACTTTAAATTTTTAAACTTTGGATACCAAAGGATATTTGGCTGGAGACAGACACTGGAATCCACATCAACAACATAAACCTTTGGTTTACTGGAATAATGTTCTTTCAGGCACATGGAAGGGCCCAGACCCAGTATTAATTTGGGGGAGAGGATCTGTTTGTGTCTTTTCACAGCACGAGTCCTTGCCGGTGTGGATTCCATCAAGATTGATAAAACAGGTACCAAATCAAAAGGGCCAAGATGAAGTTGCAGTGGAATGATTCCCTTATCAATCCGCGCACCTGCGCAAGTTCGTCTCTTTTCCGACAAAGGGAACCTCATCTTTGCCCTTTCAGCTAAGAAATTTTTAAGCTGTGTGCTTTTTCCTTCAATAAATTCACAACTTAAGTCTCATTCCTCCCGACCAAGACGAGAAGATTCTCTTTTTAGTGTGCACACAATCGTGTTTTTCTTTTTTATATATGTCTTTATGTCTGTGCGTCTTTCCAGATTTCATGTAAATGTGACGTCACAAATAACAAAAACCGAGCGCTCATGAAAATTAATATTAAAAAATGGATCCAAATAACTTTAATTCATTTAAGTTAAAAATATTCAAATTGGGTAAACAATTAAAAAATGAAGGTACCTTCAAACTTAATTTATAACTATCCCTAGGACTTCTCTTCAGCAAGGAATATGACTAATACTGTTCAACCTGATATTTTGGTATTATTTACTTGTAATTAACTTTATTTGTTAAACAGCTGATTAAGTTAAATTGTTTCAACAGGTATATTCATAAAAGGTTGCTGTGTATGCAGAGGCTCAAAAGTTCCAGCTAACAAAATATTTTTCTAAAATACTCTTAGCTTTTCTTTAATCTACCTTAAATGTAATATTTTGTCAGCTAAATACTCTGCCTTTCTTTAATCCGTTCTGAATGTGATATTTTGCCAGCTAATATTCGTGGGAGCTCAAGCAGCAATGTATGTGAGCAGAGATCAACTTCAGGTACCTGACCTAAGATCTAATAATTCTATTTTCAGTTTGAATTGCACTCCTACAACTCGCTTCTTGACTCAGTGCTGGAATGGCACTGCCTTTCCTCTAATGATTGTTGTTTTGAGTTTCTAGATACATCCCTATGCCAGTCTTAGCGGGCCCTGAAGACTTGCCGGTGGCATTGTCTAGACATAAAAGAGACGGCTACTGCTGCTACAGCTGAAGGGATCGCAATCGCTACAAGTGTCCCTACTGCTCAAGCATTAAACAACTTCACCAGCAGTATGGCCTCTGCTCTGCATGCATGGGGCCTCCTAGATCAACACCACATTTTGAAATTGTCAATCAACGTGTTGCTCCAAGAGCAAGTGGACATTTTGACGGATCTTTCTATGTTTAGGACATTACACAGGACAATGTCTTGAGGGTATCCCTTTTAATAGGGCAGCTGATTTGTCCAGAGAACTTAGTACGCTATTTAATGGAACTTGGCTCGTCAGCACAAAGCTTGCCGCCTTAGAACTGGAGCATCTCCTCATGATTGGTTGGCTCAATTGGACGGCTGGTAGTCAATGATGGGAAAGTCTCATGTGACCAGCATATCAACTTAAGACAGGAGTCAAGGGCACAGCCTTGATTATCCGATGACGGGTAAGAATGTTGGTTGCACATGTAGACGCCTAAGACAGGCACAGTCGATCCTGATGTGGTGAGGGTCGTCACCCATCTATTTATCCCTCTTTTAAAACAAAAGGGGGGAAATGTAAGAGCCTTAATGAAGAGGTAGCTAAGATGGCAGTTGGCTGAGAGCCAAAGAGGAGGCGTTTAATTGTTTTCTCCTGATCTTAATGTAATCAACTAAGAATCTTTCTGTGCCTGTGAACACTGTGTGACACACCTGTAAGTTGAGCTTGTGACACGTGTATACTTGTTAAGGTGAAGAGTATTTAACCAGGTAGGGCTGGCGAGAGGGTTGGTTGGAGAGAAAATACAGAAGAGAAAGCAGTGAAGAAGCAAGAATAAAGAACCTACTCATTCAGAGTCTGCCTCTGAATTCTTTCCCATGGTATCGTTTGCAATAGCTGCAGGCGGCAATAGCTGCAGGCGGCAACATCTATATGTACAATATGATTTATAATGCATTCTGCTATCATATATAACAACTTCAAATAAAACATAAATAAATAAATAGATTTTTAAAAATTTAGGAAGAAATGGTGACATCCTCCCACCCCATTACTACTCTATTAGAAGGAAGAGGTAACACTACCCAAGTGCTTTCCCCTGTGGGTCTTTCCATAGGGCTGATGACATGGCTCCTCCAGAGTGATTAGAGAGAGACTGAGAGCAATCAAGACAGAAGATCAGTCTTTTATAACCTAATCTCAGAAGTGATGCAGCACTACATTTGCTAAATGCTATTGGTTACACAAATCAATTCTGATACAATGTAAGAGGAGATTTGATAAGGATGTAAAAACCAGGAGTAGGAATCACTAGGGGCCATTGTGGAAGCTGGCTACCAAAATGATATTATTTCAATGAACCAAAGATTGCACATAAGCAAATGTTTGAGTCTGCATTGAATAAGTATACATACTTTGGTTGTGTGAACATAGGAAAGTTATGTCCAATTCATTCTACTCCCTTTCTTCTTCCTATTCCCCTCCCTTCATTTCCCTTTGTCTAATTCAATGAAATTCTCATCACCACCTACCCCCTTTTTGTGCATTAGCATCTGCATATCAGAGAGAATATTTGGCCTTTGGTTTTTAGGGATTGGCTCATTTCATTTAGCATGATAGTCTCTAGTTTCATCCATTTACTGGCAAATGCCATAATTTCATTTTTCTTTATGGCACATTTCTTGAGATGTTTTAAGAGTTGCACTTATGTTAAAAGAGGTGGGGTAAAAAAAACTAAAATTTACATGAAAAATTTTTGTCATGATTTAATGCTAAGCACAAAAAATAAAATCTTTATACACAAAAAATGATAAGGTTTGCAAGGACCATCTATACCATTTTCCACTCTCTTTGTGACTGTTATCATGATAATTAAAAAAATAATTATAGAGTTGAGAACTGATAGAGAAAGAACATGAAGCACTTAGTTAACCTCACTTCCTCCTGTCTCCCTTCAACCCTGCCACATCACTGACAGATGAGAAAAATGTCCTGATTATGGAAATGATAGGTGACTCTACCAGAACCATATAGTGCTACAGCAGGAAACTAGAATATTTCCTGTCTTCTTATTACACTACTAGCTATGAACAGGAGAACCAATGGCAGTGACTCATAATAGAGAGGACATAGTAAATATGTAAGGACTGAATCAACATACATTAAACAGCTAGTCACTCCAGAACCGATACCTGTTAGGATGGTTTTTCAACACTGACTGTTACACTTTCTCTGGCAGTAGTGGGCTTCTGTTCCTCTTTCCACTCCAACTGAGAGCTCACCTACTCAGCCAGGAGTAGAAAAGAATCATTCATTTGGCTCAGCTAGTATTTTAGCACTGAGCATGTCGATTTTGAAGAGTAGAAAATATGGCCCTTGAACTCAAAAAGCAGATGGTTAAGTTGGCAAGAGAAGACCAAAGTTTGAAACATTCAAAAAGTTAGACATTATATGACAGGTGACAACACAGATTTATATATTTTAATAACTGTGTTTAACCAAAATTTATATAACAATTATAATATCAACTCTTTTAATAGATCATCCCCATTTTACAAATAAGGAAAGTGAGACATGAAGACGTTATGTAACTTGCAAAAGTTCTTATAGCTATTAAGAAGGAACAGGGCTCAAACACAGGAAAGGATGGTTCCAGAGTCCACACTCACTTCAGCATAATAATCTGAAGCTTCTCAATAGTAGTAATAACCATTATTCTGCTTCCTTAATGTCATTTTTAAAGGTCTTGAAGAAAATTCAGTAGGGAAGTAACAAAACTACTCTGGGAAATGTTAGCTTTCAAGTTGTACTGGGGAAAGGAACATCTAACAGGTCTTAGAACAGTCTGCTATCCCTATGGACAAGGACTAGGATGAGCAAATAAACATGCACTAATGAGGTAATGCTTTCTGGTGCCAAAATGAAAGATAAAATTGAATTATAACTGCAATTAACAAATTAAGCTAAAGTTGGAATGAAGAAATTAAATGATGTGCTTTCTTCAAGAACAACAGTAATTTGACTCTGTCAAAGCCCACTAGAGCATGTAGGAACTTAATATAATCTCCTAAAGATCTCTTCCTAGAACTGTACCATATGAAATAGCACACGATACCAGAAACAGATAGATCTGTTTTTGGTTTTTTGTTTTTTTTAATGAGTTCTGGGTGCTGTGGTACACACCTGTAATCCTGTAATCCTAGCAACTCCAGAGGGTTGAGGCAGGAGGATTGCAAATGTAAGGCTAGCATCAGCAACTTAGGAGACCTTGTCTCAAAATAAAAAATAAAAAAGGGATGGAGATACAACTCAATGGTAAAGTGCCCCTGGATTTATTCCCAGTAACTTACCCGCCTGCCAAATAAAAGAAGTAGTTTGAATTAAGAATAAAATCATGGGCCTGGAAAGTCTTTTGCCTAATAAAGCAAGGAATTCCATTTGGTAAAAATTTGCCACCTTATAAAAGAGCTATGTTCCTTTATATTTGAACTTTACATTTTGAAAGATTTTTTTCCTTGCAAGGAAATAAAAGGATCTTGTAGGATGCTGATCTTCATGTATTAAATTTCTGCTTTGGTATTCTTTTCATTACATATCTTGGATCATTCATGGACTATGAATTAAAGCCCTCAGAACCCTTTACTCAAAACTTTAGGAATAAATACTTTATAGAGCTAACTGATAGGTAATGTAAGATAGCAAAAGAAATAGTGTTTGGCATAAGTTCCCCCTTGTCCTACAATAACGTGTTAGCATAGTTTATTGTAGTTCTGAAAAAAGAATATTTAAAATTCTTCTAAAATTCAAAACTTTATTTAAAAGTCGTATACCAAGAAAATGTAAAATTTCAAAACAAAATCTAGAAACTTCTCTTAAATTAACTTTTTCTTTAAATTATATCCAACTGTTACTGCCACTAATTTAGAGGCTCAGCTTAAGAGAGGCTTTTATCACATCATTCACTTCATTACTATTAAAATATTTGGAAGGTTCACTCTATCAATAGTAAAGGCAGTTTTTCATTTTGTTATGAGAACAAATTTTACCATAATCTTCAATAAACTACTCTAGAGTATTAATGCGCTTCCTTCATTTGAATGCCTAATGTTATCATTCATTTTAGGCTAATACTAAAATCATGATGCTAAACATGACAGAGAAAAAAGGAAATGAAATAATAAGGTATTCACAAAGCACATGGAGATACTCTGAACAGGACAATGTGAGCATTTGTATATGTGTGTGTGGTCATGCACAACTGGAATAAACTAACCAAAAGGAAATAGAAGCCAGAAGCCAGTTAGCAAATTGGATGCTTTCCTAGTTAGCCAATGTCTTCTGACTGGGCTCTGTCAATGTACCATCCTCACTCCACACTATCCAATTTATCTATCTATCTATCTATCTATCTATCTATCTACCTACCTACCTACCTATTTATCTATCTAATTCATAGCTTTGGCATATGAGAACTACTTACAGCCGCTTTATCTTAAGTAGCTGTGTAAACCAGATCAATCCTCCATGACTCAAGCCCTCATTTTCTAGAGGTTCCAGGTATAGAACCTCAAGAGTTGTCAGGGTCTATCAAGAAAAAGCTCAAACTGTTCAGAGCTTCAGGCCAGAAATAAATTATCTACCAAAAATGAATTAATATTAGACTCTAGCTAAGTTTCTGGATTCTTGCATCTTACATCTTTTTAAATGTCCCATCTGTTTTCATCTTCAAAAAGTCTCTCCACAAGGATAATGTATAATTCTAGTTCATCATTTATTAAACATTGCTACTACCACTAGTAACCACTGTTTGTCTCTGTATCTTTCTCCCCCCCACCCACATCACTGATCACGTATTACAGACAAATTTATGAACTTTACATGTATGAGATCCATTTAGTCCTCATTAAACCCTATGAGCTGGTACTGTTATTATCCCTGGTTAAAAACGTACTCAAGATCGCACGGCTAGTAAGAAAAGCATTGGGATTTAGGTCTGGCAACTTGGTTCCTGAGTCCATGCTCTTAAGATACTAGATCATACTCCTTTTGCTTATATAATACAAAGAATATTCTTGTATTAGAACCTGGGTTCTAGTCCCTCTCTGACCTTAATCAACTGTGAGATCTAGGGAAAGCCATTTTCACTATATAATGAGCTAGGTTCAACAATCAACTTCTAGTATTACTATTGTGTGATGATAAAGTAGGTGCTTTTTATTAAAAAATTACTAGATGATCTGGGAGCTTTGAGGCTTGAAAATGAAATGTATCTAAGGGAAGGGAGGATGGCAACTGGCAATAATCAAGTTAGTCTTCTAAACATTTTGTCATTTTATGTTCTGTGATATGAGCATTATGATCTGTCTCTGAGAGTCAGAGATAAGATAAAAAATCCAAGATCACAGAGACAATCGGGACGGAGAGTCAGTATTTGAATGCAACTAAAGCCCAACCAAGCACTTTATACTATACCACAGTGCTTTTCTGGTATCACCATTCATGCTCTCCTCAGCAGCAGTAAGCAGAGATTTAAAAGGTAATAATATATGTAAAGTACATAGCACAAAGTCTTGCAAACAGTACAGATACAACAAATTTGTTTGGAGATAAAAGATAGAAACAGGTAAATACCAATTTAATGGCAATAGATTATTATCTAAAACAAAAACAGATATGCTTTTGTGCAAGTTCTACAAGGTGGGTGGAGTACCATATCAATACTATAAATTTTTAGAGGGAAAGTCTTTATGATCTCAATTCATTCTTAAACAATGAGAAAACACTATAAGAATAGCAATATATGTGGTATTTCCAGACTACAAATATGAGTTTTTATGGTGTTTTGCTACATGAACTTACTTCATAACAACAAATCACTTTGTTAAAAGGAATCACCATTTTTACCTAGAGAGAATTTCATATACTACCAATGAGCAAAGGAGTCTCTTGTGTATTGGCCACTTCAAGGAAGGCATTAGAGTTAAAAACTACTGTGCCAACTTATTAAATTCCTCTTTTGGTTTGGAAATGGAGCCATTCATTCATTCACTAATTCATCAAACAAGTAATAAATGAACACCTGTTTAACATAGTTAACTTACTACTTAATAATAAGATGATAAAGTTTTTACCCAAAGTTTAACAAAACATCTGCAGGGGGTTTTAAAGAATACTTTCATTTAACAACTGCTACATGTCAAGTTTTTAAATTTAACGAACGAGCTAGACTTAAAGAAGAGAAAAGAATTGGGTATTTTATTACTATTATTGCTTATTATTACTTTATTATTTTTTATTTTGATAAAATTATGGTTTTATGTTATTACTAAATGCATGCTAAGACACTAAAGAGAGTGACATACAAATGCCATGATTAAAAAGATACACAAGGTGCTATAAGAAGAAAAATGTTATTTATAAAGGGTTAGAGGATTTCCTGAAGGAACTGATATTTGAACCAAGGCTAGAAAGTGTGGTGTCTTTAGAATTCAGAGTACTGATAATGAAGTCTTGATTTACTGAATTTTAACAAATCATAATTATATAACTATAGGATTATAAGGGTTTTAACAAATAACATAGTCCAACATTTCATTTTACTATCAGGAAAACTGAACCCTTTAATATATGTGCCCAGCATTTTAACCGGACGGTGAATGGCACAAGGTGAAGTCATCTTAAAGAACTGAACACCACTGTGTTGAGGAAGAAAAGCAGCTGAATGTAGCCATGTTATAACCACTTACCTTAGAAAACCTCCAACTTTCTTAGTACAAAAGATGTCTGTAATCTGCTATCCCCCATATATAATCATTACTTAGAGAAACCACCTTCAGATAATTTGAATGGTGTCCATAGACAAAAAAAAAGTTAAAAATCTGTAAAGTGCCTCTTATATACTCTATGGGTTCATCAAATAACCCTGGTGATAAAACTGTTTAAGGCATGCATAAACATATAGTCAACTCATTAATTCACCCAATTCTTTCCTCTTCTTTAAATCTACCTTGTTCATTAAATAAAAAAAAAAATGTGATGTAACATACAATGTGATGTAACAGCTGTTAAATAAGAGGATTCTTTTAAATTCTCTGCAGATATTTTGTTAAACTTTGGGTAAAAGCATTATTATCCTATTATTAAGTAGCAAGTTAACCATTGGACAATAGTAGAAATAGGTCTACCAAAAAGCCAAGAAAATGAAATGTCAATATATAAAATACTGTTTCTTTGATGTCTGCCTCCATGTTGCATACAAATCTTTTGTAGGCTAGTTCCCATGTTGCATTTCAAGAGATAATAACTTCTGGGGAGGTACTAGAATTTTTCTGTGTAACATTCTACATGAAATAGGTGTACTACCACCTTGGACTTTAGAAACTTTTGACATTTCTGGCATGTAACATATATAAAAGCAAAACTCTAATCATAAAAATCTCAAATTATTTTTGACAACTTTGAAAATTAAAAGTCCATTACTTAATTAAAACAATTTACTATGTGTTTCTTTAAAATAGTAAACAATAATTTATAAAAATCTGATTAATGTAATTTTTCAGGAACATGTATTACTTAAAGACAAAATTCAGACTTTTTGAATGTCTGTTGTATTAAGATTTGATCTCCAATTTGAAAAAAAAAAAAAAAAAAAAAACAAGATCCCGGCTGGGGTCAGCAGGGGAACAAGCCCCAGCCTGCAAGAGTTCCAGGTAGGCCCTCCTGCCGTGCTTTCCTGTAAGCTGCCTGGTACCGAAACCCGGGAAAAACTCTCGGAGGCAGAGTTAAGCTTTTACTACTTTTACTTCTACTTTCTTAGAGCTTAGAGAGGGAAAGAAAGATTTTTAGAGAGAAAGATTAAAGCGAGCTTTTCTTCTTGTCTTCTTAGCTTAGAGTCTTAGAGAGAAAGAAAGATAGAGAAAGATTTGAGCTTCTTTCTTCTCTCTTCTTTCTTCCTTCTTCTTTCTTCTGTCTTCTGTCTTCCTCAGGAGTCTCGGCCTTACTCTGACCAGTCCTCTGGAGCCTCGGCCTAACTCTGGCCAGTCATTACTTCTTCTATCTGGTTTCTCTTCTGTAACCGCTCTGCCTACGTTCTGGCCGCTCTGATTCTTCTGACCAACCGAGTGACTGCCCGGCTGACTGAATTCTCCGTTCTCCTAACTCGGACCGCTTTCACCCGGTTATATACCTTCAGGTTTGCGGGTGCCTACAGGTGCGTCACATACATATCAGGTGGAACCCATGGCTTCCAGCTAGCTACAACAGCCCTTCCTAATTAGGGCTCCTTCATATTCCTTCCCTTTAGTTTAAAAAGGTGCTTTAATTCTATTTTCTCTATTTTATTTTATTTTCCCTACCTAGCTTTTCACCTTTTATTTTTGAAAGGGTGGATATTTGAGCCCTTTTTGAGGAGGTGCTGTGGCTTTTAAGGAAGCCTACTGCTGAGGAGCAGCTAACGCACTTAGTTAAGCACAATTGCATAAGCGGCTTTGACTTTTTTTTTTTTTTCCTCTTCTTTATTTTTCTTTATGGCTTTTCTGCATGGTTTTTACCATGCTATTTAATTCTCTATTTTCTTTTAAGCTCATGGCTTTTTTCTTTATACTAAAGCTCAAGGCTTTTTCTCTATATTTTTTATGGCTTTTGGCCGGCTACTCTGCTTCGGCTTTTGGCCGGCTCGCTTCGGCTTTTCGCTGGCTACTCTGCTTCGGCTTTTCGCTGTCTACTCTGCTTCAGCTTTTGGCCAGCTACTCTGCTTCGGCTTAATTCTTAACTGGCTTCAACTGAGTCAGAGGCTCTGCTCTCTTGTTTCTACTCTTTTTGCTGGTCTCAACTGAGTCTGAGGCTATGCTTTTTCATTGCTCTTATTTCTTAGCTTTTCTTCTCTGCCTGCCGAGCCCCGGACGGACCACCATTTGTAAGCTGCCTGTCACGGCCAGCCACGGCGCCGCCACGGGAGGAAAATTCTCGGAGGCAGAGTATAGCTTTTACTACTTTTACTTCTACTTTCTTAGAGCTTAGAGAGGGAAAGAAAGATTTTTAGAGAGAAAGATTAAAGCGAGCTTTTCTTCTTGTCTTCTTAGCTTAGAGTCTTAGAGAGAAAGAAAGATAGAGAAAGATTTGAGCTTCTTTCTTCTTCTCTTCTTTCTTCTCTTCTTTCTTCTGTCTTCTGTCTTCCTCAGGAGTCTCGGCCTTACTCTGACCAGTCCTCTGGAGCCTCGGCCTAACTCTGGCCAGTCATTACTTCTTCTATCTGGTTTCTCTTCTGTAACCGCTCTGCCTACGTTCTGGCCGCTCTGATTCTTCTGACCGACCGAGTGACTGCCCAGCTGACTGAATTCTCCGTTCTCCTAACTCGGACCGCTTTCACCCGGTTATACACCTTCAGGTTTGCGGGTGCCTACAGGTGCGTCACATACATATCAGGTGGAACCCATGGCTTCCAGCTAGCTACAACAGCCCTTCCTAATTAGGGCTCCTTCACTTTCCCAACTAGGCCCTCCCACCTCAGAGACACCATCCCCGCTCTGGTCGCAGGGGAATAAGCCCCAGCCTGCAAGTGTTCCAGGTCTGCACACCTACAAGTGTTCTAGCTCAGCTCAGCCCACTTGCTTCTGTTCCCTGCTCTGCCCACCCACTCAGGAGCCACAGGTATTCTCCACCTCTGCCTACAGGTCAGGGAACAGGCCCCAGGCCCAGGAACAGGGAATATTACATGGGGATACCTATCTTTTGTTTCTCCTACTAACACCCTAATTCCCATGATTACCCTCTCACTAGTCAAATAATCTAATACCTCTATCTTCTCACATCCTACCTCAAAAATGTTTTAGCCAACCCTTAAGTCCCCCCCTTCTACCTTTAGATACTGTGAACCACCCCACAAAAAATACTGTAGAAGATAACTGATCTCATCATTTATGGTTAAAGTGTCAAAATTGTAAATATAAAAATAGAAACTAACTGATATATGGCAATACATTAGGTACTTTGAATGCTATAATACTGATCTTTCCCTAAAAATTGAGGCGTCGGGTATCCTGTAGGGAAGATATAAGACAATAGGACAAAAATAGTAATACTTCAGACTTACACTGCAAGGAGAAAACATAGATATAATGAAAAAACAAGGGAGGAAAATGCCCCAAACAAACAAAAATACTACAACAACAGAATGCATAGAAAGCACAGTACGGGAAATGTCAGAAAAGGAGTTCTGAATATACATAATTAAAATGATTCGGGATTTAAAAAATGACCTAATGAGCAGATACAGGCAAAAATTGATCACTCCAACAAAGAGATAAGAGATCAAATACAGGCAACCATCAATCATACCAACAAAGAGATAAGAGAAAAAATACAGGTAGCAAAAGATTACTTCAAGAAAGAGATAGAGATCTGAGAAAAAAAACAAACAGAAATACTTGAAATGAAAAAAACAATAGGCCATTTAAAAAACTCAATAGTAGTATCAACAATAGATTGGATCACTTGGAAGATATGACCTCAGACAATGAGGACAAAATATATAATATTGAAAATAAAGTTGACCACACAGTGAAAAATGGTAAGAAACCATGAACAAAATATCCAAGAATTATGGGATACCATCAAAAGACTGAATATAAAATTTACTGGAATTGAGGAAGGTGCAGAGAATCAATACAAAGGAATGCAAAATCTCTTTAATGAAATAATATCAGAAAATTTCCCAAACAAGAAGAATGAATTTGAAAACCAAATACAAGAAGCATATAGGACGCCAAATGTACAAAATTACAACAGATCTACACTAAGGCACATTATAATGAAAATGCCTAGCATACAAAATAAGGATACAATTTTAAAGGCCATAAGAGAGAAAAATCAGATAACCTATAGAGGAAAACCAATTCGCAGCACAGCAGATTTTTCAACCCAGACCCTCGAATCAAGGACAGCCTGGAACAACATATACCAGGCTCTAAAAGATAAGGGATGCCAACCAAAAATCTTATATCCAGCAAAATTAAGCTTTAGATTTGATGATGAAATAAAAACCTTCCATGATAAACAAAAGCTAAAAGAATTTACAACAAGAAAGCTGGCACTACAGAACATCCTTGGCAAAATATTCCACGAGGAGGAATTGAAAAACAAAAACCAAAACCTTCAAAGGGAAGAACAACAATAAAGGAAAAATAACCATAGCATAAATCAAGTCAAGCTAAATACCAAAACTAAAATAGAATTAAATAAAATTTAAAATGACTGGTAATACAAATCATATCTCAATAACAACCCTGAACGTTAATGGCCTAAACTCACCAATTAAAAGACATAGGCTGATAGGTTGGATTTAAAAACAAAGACCCAACAATATGCTGCCTTCAAGAGACAAATCTCATAGGAAAAGATGCCCACAGACTGAAGGTGAAAGGATGGGATAAAATATACCACTCACATGGACTATAAAAGCAAGCAGGGGTTTCCATCCTCATATCAAACAAAGTAGACTTCAAGCCAAAGGTAATCAAAAGAGAATAAGGAAGGGCATTTCATACTACTTAAAGGAATCATACATCAACAAGAAATAACTGTCATAAATATATATGCCCCAAATAACGAAGCATCCACGTTCATCAAACAAACCCTTCTCAAGTTCAAGAACCAAATAGACCACAACATGATAAATCTAGGTGACTTTAACACACCACTTTCACCACTGGATAGATCTTCCAAACAAAAGCTAAACAAAGAAACTGTAGAACTCAATAATACAATCAATAGCTTAGATTTAACTGATATATATCGAGTATATTATCCATCAACGAGTCAGTACACTTTCTTCTCAGCAGCACATGGATCATTCTCTAAAATAAATCATATATTATGCCATAAAGCAACTCTAAGCAAATATAAAAAAGTAGAGATACTACCTTGCATACTATCAGATCATAATGGAATGAAACTAGAAATCAATGATAAAATAAGAAACAAAACCTACTCCAACACCTGGAGACTAAATAACATGCTATTAAATGAACAATGGGTTGCAGAAGACATCAAAAAGGAGATTAAAAAATTCTTAGAGGTAAATGAGAATACCGATAAAACCTATCAAAATCTCTGCCATACTATGAAGGCAGTACTAAGAGGAAAATTCATTGCATGGAGTTCATTCCTTCAAAAAAGAAAAGGTCAACAAATAAATGAATTAACATTACACCTCAAAGCCCTAGAAAAAGAAGAAAAAATTAACCCCAAAAGCAGTAGAAGACAGGAAATAATTAAAATCAGAGCCGAAATCAATGAAATTGAAACAAAAAACACAATTTAAAAATAATCAACAGAACCAAAAGTTGGTTCTTTGAAAAACAAATAAAATTGATAAACCACTAGCTATGCTAACTAAGAAAGGGAGAGAAAAAACTCAAATTCCAATATATGTGATGAAAAAGGAAACATCACAAATACAGAAGATAATTAAAAATTATTTTGAAAATCTATGTTCCAACAAAATAGAAAATAATGAAGACATTGACAAATTTCTAGAAGTATACGATATGCCCAAACTAAATCAGGATGACATACACAACTTAAATAGATCAATTTCAAGCAAAGAAATAGAGGATGCCATCAAAAACCTACCAGCCAAGAAAAGCCCAGGTCCAGATGGATACACAACCAAGTTCTACAAGACCTTTAAAGAAGAACTAACACCAATACTTCTCAAACTATTCCATGAAATAGAAAAGAGGGAAACCTTCCAGATTCATTCTATGAGGCCAATATCACCCTGATTCCAAAAACAGGCAGAGACAAATCAAAGAAAGAAAACTTCATACCAATATCACTAATGAATATAGATGCAAAAATCCTCAATAAAATTCTGGCAAATCGAATACAAAAACACATCAAAAAAATAGTACATCACGATCAAGTGGGGTTCATTCCAGGAATACAAGGTTGGTTCAACATAAGGAAATCAATAAATGTTATTCACCACATAAATAGACTCAAAGATAAAAATCATATGATAGTCTCAACTGATGCAGAGAGAGCATTTGACAAGATACAACACCCCTTCATGTTCAAAATGCTAGAAAAAATAGGGATAACCAGAACATACCTCAACATCATAAAGGCCATCTATGCTAAGCCCCAGGCCAACATCATCCTAAATGGAGAAAAGCTGAATGCATTCCCTTTAAAAACTGGAACAAGATAGGGATGTCCTCTTTCGCCACTATTATTTAACATAGTTCTTGAAACCCTAGCCAATGCAATTAGACAGACAAAAGAAATAAAAGGGATACGGATAGGAAAAGAAGATTCAAACTATCACTATTTGCAGATGATATGATTCTATACATAGAAGATCCAAAAAACTCCACCAGAAATCTTCTAGATCTAATAAACGAATTCAGCAAAGTGGCTGGATATAAAACCAATACCCATAAATCTAAGGCATTTCTGTACATCAGCAACAAATCCTCAGAAAGAAAAACTAGGAAATCCACCCCATTTACTATAACCTCAAAACAAACAAACAAACAAACAAACAAACAAACAAAAAACTTGGGAATCAACCTAACAAAAGAAGTGAAAGACCTGTACAATGAAAACTACAGCACACTAAAGAAAGAAATTAAAGAAGATCTTAGAAGATGGAAAAATTTACCTTGTTCATGGATAGGTAGAACTAATATTATCAAAATGACTATTCTACCAAAAGCACTATACAATTTCAATGCAATCCCAATCAAAATCCCAATGTCATTCATAGAAATAGGAAAAGAAAACATGAAATTCATCTGGAAAAATAAGAGACCCAGAATAGCCAAAGCAATTCTTAGCAAGAAGAATGAAGCTGGTGACATTACTATTCCAGACCTTAAACTGTATTACAAAGCAATAGTAACTAAAACAGCATGGTATTGGCACCAAAATAGACCAGTAGACCAATGGTACAGAATAGAAGACACAGAGACTAACCCACACATCTACAGTTATCTTATATTAGACAAAGGTGCCAAAAACATTCACTGGAGAAAAGACAGCCTCTTCAACAAATGGTGTTGGGAAAACTGGAAATCCTCATGTAATAGAATGAAATTAAACCTTTCTCTCTCTCCATGCACAAAACTCAACTCAAAATGGATCAAGGACCTAGGAATTAAACCAGAGACCTTGCACCTAATAGAGGGAAAAAAAGGCCCAAATCTCCAACATGTTGGATTAGGCCCCAACTTCCTCAATAAGATCCCAACAGCACAAGAACTAAAACCAAGCATTAATAAATGGGATGGAATCAAACTAAAAAGCTTCTTATCAGCAAAAGAAACAATCAGTGAGGTGAATAGAGAACATACAGAATGGGAGCAAATCTTTACCAAATGCACATCAGACAGAACATTAACTTCAAGGATATATCAAGCTCTCAAAAACCTTTACACCAAAAACACAAACAACCCAATCTAATAAATGGGCTAAGGAACTGAACAGACACTTCTCAGAAGAAGATATACAATCAATCAACAAATATATGGAAAAATGTTCAACATCTCTAGTGATTAGAGAAATGCAAATCAAAACAACTCTAAGATTTCATCTTACTCCAGTCAGAATGGCAGCTATCAAAAACACAAACAACAATAAATGCTGGCGAGGATGTGGGGAAAAGGGCACACTCTTATATTGCTGGTGGGGCTGCAAATTGGTGCAGCCAATTTGGAAAGCAGTGTGGAGATTCCTAGGAAAATCTGGAATGGAACCACCATTTGACCCAGCTATTCCACTCCTTGGTCTATACCCAAAGGACTTAGCCACATCAATGTTCATAGCAGCAGAATTCACAATAGCTAGATTGTTGAAACAACCCTGATGCCCATCAATAGATGAATGGATAGGGAAACTTTGGTATATATACACAATGGAACATTATTCAGCACTAAAAGAGAATAAAAGCATGGTATTTGCAGGTAAATGGATAGAGTCTGAGAAAATAATGCTAAGTGAAGTCAGCCAATCCCAGAAAACCAAAGGTTGATTAATTCCTTTGCTATGATGATACTGAATTATATATAATGGTAAGGGAGGGGGAATGAGAGGAATGAAGGAGTGTTAAATAGAAAAAAGGGGGGAGGGGAGGGAAAGGGGTAAGGGGATAGAAATAATGGCAGAAGGAGTTTAACATCAATATACTAAGTGCATGTATAAAAACTCAAATGGTATGAAAATACTTTGTAAAACCAATGACTTGGAAAACTGTGCTCTTTATATGTAATATGAAAGGAATTGCACTCTAAAAGCATGTATAACAAATTAAATTAATTAATTAAAAAAAACAAGAGACTTAAAAATGAAAATGACTAATATATGCTAAAATGAGAATTTAAACATGAGGGAAAGCAAATCAAAATTCCAATGACTTGTGCATATATCAAAATTGAAATGAACTGCTGGGCAGAGGTGCATGCCTGTAATGCCAGCAGCTCAGAAGGATGAGGCAGGAGGATCTCAAGTTCAAAGCCAGCCTCAGCAAACCGAGGTGTAAGCAACTCAGTGAGACCCTGTCTCTCAATAAATTACAAAATAGGGCTGGGGATATGACTCAGTAGACAAGTACCCCCGAGTTAAATCTCTGGTATCCCCCCCCACCACCACTAAAAAAAGATACAAATTATTAATAGTGGCTACCCCTGGGGATGAAGTGGGGACTTTACTTTTTGTTTTATACATATCCCTACTGTTTGATTTATAAGAAATATTTATTACTTTTATTAATTTAGAATGATTTATTAAAACTCTTTTGGTATTTTTGTAAGCAAATAAATACAAAAGGATTCTTTTATATCTTGACAGAGATTCTCCACCAACAGCACATCAGAATCCTATAGATAGCAGTAATACACTGTATACTTAAAAATCTATAAAATGGTAGAACTTATATTTAGTGTTCCTGCCAAAATAATTTTCTTTTTAAAAAGGAGTAAAACAGAGTCAACTACAGAGAGTTTTTGAAAAATATATGCAGATGCCTGAGTCCCACTGCAGAATACTAAGTTAGAAAGGTTTGGGAATTCTCAGACTAGGTCACCTTTAAGGCTCTTTCCAAAACTAAAATTATACAACTTACAAATATTCTGTACAGATTCAGAGTCTAACCACCAATGGCTACACAGAATTTAAAAACATCATTTCGGTAAGAATCTCCTGTTTCCCAGCACTATACCTATAGAAACTAATAGGAAATAAGCTGATTTAAAACACATACAACTTTAACTTAAAAACATTTTTCCCTAGGGCTATTTTGACACAAAACCCATTGTATTTTGTGACTACTGAGACAGGAATTTGGGAACTGGCTCTAATATAAACACCAATTATTGCAGAGGTAAAAGGGAAGGGGGAGGGACATGGCTATATATTATTAGACTGGTTCTCTAACTCAAAACAATAATAAATGACCTTTCCTAGTGAGTTAGATAAGTGTTAGCACTTTTCCTAACCTGGCACCTCATCTATATTGGTGGTTCTTGGTCCTACTAAATCCAATGCCCCTTTGTTATATAAAAGTCTATATATACATATTTATTTTAATTTCTCCTTTTATATCCCAAAATGCAACTCATGGGTATTTAAAATAATTTCAAACATACTAACAAAATATTCTAACAGAAATATAAAATAAAAAATATTTTTTCTGTTAGAAAAAATAAAATAAAAATAATTTGTATTTCAATATGTACATGCTCAAGCATGACTGTATTAAAAGATGATGAAATAGATGCTCACACCTACTTATAACTAATACATTTAAATTTAAGAGAGGTAGGATAAAAAACTGTCTCATGCAACAAGTAAACAAAAATGAAGTATAGCCAAATGATTTTTGGAAATGGTCCCAGACCATATGAAGTACAATTATTTCTTGATATGTGAAGCTGCATTTCTAGAAAATTTAGTATTTATTAAAATGTACGAAATACTTTTGTGTTCATAAATAAAATATGCTTAGGCCTGGAAAACTACACAAAGGTTTTTCCCCCTTCACAAATATTCCACACACAGGACATACAAAAGCTATGCAGGAATTGCACAGCTCTTTGCTACATAGGATGTTCTGTGCTTTACATAAGGCCTAGCATTCCTGGCTGTTGTCCAATCAATAACTCATTTTAAAAAACTCAATGTTCCACACAATTCCAAAGTGCCTCCCAGAGGTTAGCACCACTTATTTGTGAGCCACTGGTTTATAAGTGACGTAAGTATTTTAGTAAGTTTCAGTATGTATATGCATACTAATATAGATTCTAGCCTTGGGTTGGGGAGCAAGTGACTACTGATCCCCGAGATCAGGTTGAAGCTTCTTTATATATGATATTAGAACTACTTTGAACTAAAAAGCCTAGTGCACTTCCAACCTAGAAGCCTTTAATAAATTTTCACCTAAAACTGTACCTGTTTTAAAAAAAAAAGACAACAAATCTTTACATATACAAAAGAGAATTAAAGACAGATATCCTGATAATTCTGCCTGCTTTGTGTATCCACCTCCTCTTAAAATACTTTCCACTGCATTTTAGGCAATCAAGGTCAAACTGAAGATATAACCATTCTTTCATCTACACTAATGCAAAGGTAACACTGAGATAATCCAAAGTCATTTATATATGCTACTGAAATGTATTTTGATAAATTTCACTAATTGATATTGGGAAATATAATTTATTTTGTCACTGAAAAACTTCCATATATTCACATATATTTTGTTAAAGTAGCACATAATTTATAGGACTAATAATTACTGGTGTACCATCACTTTAAATAAAGATGATAAGGGCTTCACTTTTTATAAAAGGATTCATTGCTTAAAGGAATGTCATCATAGGGCTTGAACATAAAAACTCCTGAGTTAAAATGCCATTTAAATTGAATAAATTAATGACTGAATATCCATTCAATGTCTATACACTACAAAAGACTTACTGAAAATTTCCATTAAAATAATAATTAGCCTTAATAGGTGCAATGGCCATTTTAATAGCTATTTAGCCTGTTTTTCCATTTCAAATTTCACCAATTAACCAATACTACTTAAATAAATCAATATTAATTTAAAAATAATCTTATTATGGTTATCTTTCTTAATGTCTAAAATTGGTTAAAATATCTCATCCATGCACAGGCATCATCTTGTGACAAAAAATAAGCAAATTTTTATGCATAACTGAAATTCATTTTTCAGTATTGTGATTTCTAATTGTTTCTACAAAAAAAAAGTTTGACAAAATGTGGAATCTTCATATTTGTACAATGTAGTGTAAGATTCATTTCTGAATCATTTTAAAGCAACCAAACACATATACTCACTTTAAAGGGCTTTGATTCTCATAAAGAATAGGTCTTATCACCAAGTGTGGTGACCCACAGCTGTAATCCCAGCTGCTCAGGAGGCTGAGGCAGGAGGATCTTGAGTTCAAAGCCAGCCTTAGGAACTTAGTGAGGTCCTAAGCAACTTAGCAAGACCCTGTCTCTAAATAAAATATTTTAAAAAGGGCTGGGGATGTGTAGCTCAGTGGTTAAGTGCCCCTGGGTTCAATCCCTGGTACCAAAAAGAAAAAAAAAAAAAGGATAGGTCTTATCAAATAATTCAGAATCAGAACAAAAATCCTGTTTTGTTATTAAACAGAGAATTCTAATGCTGATAAATAATCCCCCCCTTTAAAAATAGCACATGATCCCAAAAACACATCTAATATAAATTTCTAAGCACAAACCAAATGTATATATAAAGTTTTGTACCTACCTGGTACTAGGCCGTTTTTGCAGAGCTTTGTCCAGGATAAGAGATGGAGCACTCCTTCTCCTTTCTGCAAGTGTTTTCATTTTCTGTTGAGGGGGGAAAAAATCAAAATGAAGGCCACATGGCTTGTAAGGGAACTATATGATTTCATTAAGGTTATTAAAACTGTAACATCTAAAATGGGAGAGTTAAGAGTCAAAAAGTAGTATAAGCAGTAAGTGGTTTGGTGGTCAGAGAATAAAGAGGTTAAAGGTTGACTAGACTATCTTAGAAAAGCATCATTATAACCATTAGTATTGTGTGTCTGGCCCTATACTAGGGATTGGGAAAAGATTATCTCATTCATATCACAAAATATCATTAGGTTAGGCTCTACTAACACTACTTCATAGGTCCCTTATTATGTTTCACAGAAAGAAAGGATTTGGAAAGGTCAAGTAAAGGGGAGGAAAACAAGTTAAAACAAAAGCATAGCAACTATATTCTCACATAAATATGTAATCAACCTTCAAGTTTTTTTTAAATGTAAATATTTGCACATTTGGGAATCTCTTCTTCCAAACATTTTTTTTTTTTTTTTTGCTAAAACTTACAAAAGAAAAAAAGAAAAAAAATTTTTCTTCATTTTTAGGTGAAATATAAGATACTCTGTATACTGTTTCCAGTGACCTAAAATTTGTAGTAAATGAGGCTTTATTCAACTTAAATTTTCTGGATTAATTACTCTATAAATTCAATCTTACATATTTTAACAGCTCTAGATACAGCCAGAGGACCTGATTCTAGAGATAGATAAGTAATATTAACAATATAGTCACAAATAACAATCATTCTTCCAGTTATACCCTCTTATACTATCCTTTTAGACTCAGAGGTCTCACCCAGGGGCAGCCATGCTTGGGAAGTAGATGGTGCTCTAACAGGAACCATTTAAAGCTGATGGCTCAGTGCATCCATTACACAATTCACAGAGGAATCATTTCTTAACTAGTAAAAAATAAAACCTAGATCTGAACACAGGAATTGAGACAAACCACCCAGATAGAGATGCTGAATTTCTCTGGCATAATTCTCATCCCACAAATTCACCATGCTCCCACGGATCTGTCCCAAATTATTGCTGCCACTATTCTGACCTTACTATCAGTGATTCCCTCATTAATCTTTTGGCTCACATGTGGAACTATACTCCCAAATCTCCTTAGCAGATGAGACAACAGTTAAAGTAATTCTATAAAACATTAATAAATGAGAGGAAACAAATGAGTTAAAAAATACAGAATACCAAACACCTCAATCAGGTGTTATTAACCATGAATTAGTTTTAGACCCCCAAATTACTTGTATAAAAATGTTCTGCATGATTTGTACTTGGCCTGCCTTAGAGAGAAACAGCCCACATTGCCATCAGATTCCAAGAAGAGTCTAAATCTTCCCAACTTTAATGATTTCAATAACCTAGCTTATATATTATATCACTGTTTCCATTAGTCACACCCCTTAGAAACAACCCTCAGGGATCTAAAGTGTTGAGGCTGCTGTGAGTTCAAAGGTTGCAGGGAGAAGGGAAACTTTAAAGATAAGTATTTGTATTGCAAACTACAGAAGCATCTCCCCAAAGAGCCTCATTATTAGAAGAGTGAAGTGACTTAAGAATGGGATTAGTCTGTTCATATCCACGAAGCTATGTTCTAGATCTTTTGCAGGATTCTATTGCTTAATTTGGCATCTATAGAGCCCTAACAAATTCATTTTATGGGTGTTTCTGAACTCTCTGAAATTGTGTGCAAAACTTAATTCACAAATTCTCAAAGATGCAGTACTCAAGGTCAACCTGGATTCTCATTCTACAGTTTTGACCCATTTGTTTTTGACTTATCTTGGGCTTGAGCTTGATTCCTACTCCCTATCCTGGTTCCTTTTATTCAGGACCCATATTTTTCTTACTTTATAAACCAAAATATGACCAATCCTGTTAATTTCACCTGAATTCCTGGCCCTGTCTGCTTTGACCTAAAGGTTCTGCCTAACCTATCTTGTGGGACTGTTCCAGGATCTATCTCTACAGCTTTATGTCTGCTTCTCATAACCTCTGACATTACTGTCACTAGATCCAAGATCCTAAACTAGATGTTCATTAGTACATGATTTCTAATTCCAAACTCCTTAGCATTAAGGTTCATGAAGAATTTGGAAAGGGTTCAAAAGATTGTCATAAAATTACTTAAAATATCAAGAAAAGAGCCTATTAAAAGGTTAAAAAAATGATCTGACATTTTTAATTTGGTAACAGTAATAATTTCTAAAATTAATGTAGCACTATCTGTGGAGAAAAGTAAGTATTTTCCTAGATGAGGCAAAAAGAAATGAAGCAAAATTATAGAATGAGAAGGTTGACCTGGAAGACTGGAGAATTTGTGAACTAAGTTTTACATACAATTTTAGCAGGTTTAGAAATGCCTATAAAATGGATTTGTCAGGACTCCATGGACTCCAAATTAAGCAACCTTCTTATTTAAGGATATATTTCATAGAGTGATAACTGTTAAACATAGAAGAGATAATCAAAGAAGGTGACAAATATTTCTCTGTAAAGATACTATTAAAATAGGACTTTTTCATGATAAGCTAATGTTAGAGTTGTACACAGAGTAATCAGGCTGTGTTTTCTGAGTAATAAAACTGTCAGATGCATAAAAAGGGTCAAATACTAAGCATGTCCACTCATTCAAGCTGGATTCATACTGAAGAGAAAGCAATCAAATTATAGGCAGAATACTGTTTTCATTTGAGGTCCTACCACGTGTTCTCAGACTTATCCTACCACTAATGAGACAACGAAACCCAAGATGATTCAGCCATTTCTCTGAGCCTCTATTTCCTTGCCTACAAAACGAGAAAATTTGGTCTACATAATTTTTTAGGTCCTTTCTATTTGTGATATTTACCCTGGATATGCAAGAAAACAAATACTATGTGCACTATGCATTTAGGATTTGCAGCCTTCACCTTGCTTATAAGTAATAAAGAGCACCAAATAGAATGAAATTTAATCAGCAGATTTATGTATTAATTCTTTCAAAATATATAGATCTCACTTGCTTAAACAGCCAAACAAAGGGACAATGGGAACTTGAAACAAATTCACTAATCTTCACTCAGAAAAAAACTTGGATTTTCTTCTTGTTTATAATAACTACATGAAACACAATACATCAAGACAGAGTGAGACTACTAATTCCTTTACAAATGTATAATAGAACAAACTTGTCAGGACAGGTTGAGGTTATGCTTATACTCACACCAACAAATTTCACAGTTGTTCTGTGACAGGATTAATTATGATTTGTTGCCTCACAAGAAACAAAAGGTAAACTTTAAGCAGCGTATATTTTCTTTGTTACCTTAAAAAATCACTATCCAGGGGCTGGGGTTGTGGCTCAGTGGTAGAGTACTTGCCTAGCAGGTGTTAGGCACTGGGTTCATCCTAAGTACCACATAAACAAACAAACAAACAAAGGTATTGTGTCCACCTACAACTAAAAATATTCTTTTAAAAAAACATTATACTCTCTGTGTGACTCTATTCTTCAGAATTCTTAAGTGCTTAATGTTAATATCTACATAAACTCAACAAATAGTGGATACTATTGTGGAAGAAAATACTTGTAAAAGGTAACCTTTTAAAAAAAAAAACTGGTAAGCTACACCAATTTTTTTAAACTAGAAATAAAACACTATTTTTGCAATTTCAAAAATAGATAAAAGAATTATACTATTTCATTTTTTCTTTTGAAAATGATTTTCTTGATATCAAACTATTTACCAAGTGTTAAGAAGCCCCCAAAATGCATTTTATGTATGTTAAAAAACAACCACAAAGTACTGGATAACTATGTGCAAAAGAATAAAGTTGGAAGAGAGGACCTGACTGCACTGCAGATTCCCATTTACTAATGTGTGGCTCCCCCCAGACTGCCTCCATCTTGGGACACTGCAGCCACCATCACAGTCTTTCCCATGCTGTAGAATCCACCATGGGACAAAGGACAGGGCCTGGAGGCAGTTGCAGCTGCAGCACTGTATACCACAGCACTGCATCACTACACAGGCCCCCCCAACGTATCACATAGTCTGCTCTTCCAACCCCATCTCTGAAAGTGGTCACCTCTATCTTGGGATATCCCTGCTGCCATCTTAAGTTACTTCCGTGGCCGCCTCTGCCATCTTTAGTTGGGGCAGCTTCCATCTTCGGACACTGACTGGAGACTAGAAGCCCAATAGAAGGTACCTACAGGTTTGATGCTACTGCTACCACCAACTAGGGACCTGACCAATTTCATCTAGGGACAACTGACAGCACCTGAAAGACCCTCACCAAGGTCCCTGCTGCAGGCCTGGTTACACCAGAGGTATCCCTACTAGGTGTGCTAATAGATACCATGTTGTTGCAGAGGCAAAAGAGCCCTGCATGGGGGTGCCCCTTTCTCTTTATTCTCCTGCTAACAGCCAACTTCTTTTGATTCCCCTTTCACTCTTCCTATAATCTAATACCTCTATAATCTCACATCCTACCTCACAAACATCTAATCCTACACTACCCCCCTTTCTCTCTCGGTCCACCATTAGAAACTGTAAACACCTATGTAAACCTACTAACTATATAGTTAATAATAATTGAACACATCATTACTGTTCATAGTGACAAAACTGTAATTGTCTAAATAGGAGCTATTAGATCTATGGCTGCATATTGTTTGCATTGGGTATTGTAAACACTGATCTCCCCCTTAAAGGTGAGGTATTGGTAACCTACAGGAATTCTACAAGATTATAGGGTATAAACTATAATACCTCAGATCTGCACTGCAAGAGAGGAAGACACATGAACAACATGAGAAAACAAGGAAAAGTGCCCCAAACACACCAAGATGTTACAAAAGAACCCACTGACAGCATAGTAGATGAAATGTCAGAGAAGGAGTTCAGAAGGTACATAATTAAAATGATCTATGAATCAAAGAATCATATAAGAGAGCAAATACAGGCAACAATTGGTCACTGCAACAAAGAGATAAGAGAGCAAATACAAGTAGCAAAAGATTACTTCAAGAAAGAGATATTCTGAAAACAAACAAACAGAAATCTTTGAAATGAAGGAAACAATAAAACAGATTAAAAAAAAACTCAATAGAAAGCATCACCAATAGACTAGATCATTTGGAAGACAGAACCTCAGACAATGAAGACAAAACATACAATCTTGAAAATAAAATTGACCACACAGTGAAGATGGTAAGAAACCATGAACAGAACATCCAAGAATTAATTATGAGATAATGTCAAAGGACCAAATCTAAGATTTATCAGGATAGAGGAAGGCTCAGACATTCCAACCAAAGGAAATGCACAATCTCTTCAATGAAATAATATCACAACCAGAGATATGTAAAAATATGCTATATAAGAATAATAAGAAATGTAATACATTCTGCTGTCATTTCTAACAACTTAGAATAAAAAATAAATATATTAAAAAAAAGAAAATTTCCCAAACCTGAAGAATGAATTGGAAAATAAAATACAAGAGGCTTATAGAACACTAAATGTACAAAATTACAACATATCTAGACCAATGCACATTATAATAAAAATGCTTAGCATACAGAATAATGATAGAATTTTAAAGGCCACAAGAGAAAGGAATAAGATTACATACATGGAGAGACCAATTCGGATCTCAGCAGATTTTTCAACTCACTCTCCAAGCTAGGAAAGCCTGGAACAAAATATACCAAACTCTGAAAGAAAATGGATGTCAATCAAGAATCTTATATCCAGCAAAATTAAGCTTCAGATTTGATAACAAAATAAAAATCTTCCATGATAAACAAAAGTTAAAAGAATTTACAGTGAGAAAGCCTGCACTAGAGAATATTAACATTCTTGGCAAAATATTCCATGAAGAGGAAACGAAAAACAAGGATGAAAATCAGCAAAGGGAGGAACTACACTAAAAGAAAAGCCAATCTAAGGAGAAACCAAGTCAAGTTAAAAACCAAAAATAAGCCAAAATGTCCAGGAATACAAACCATATTTTAATAATACCCCTGAACATTAAAATAAAAAATAAAAAGATGTAGACTGGCAGACTGGATTTAAAAACAAAGAGCTAACAATATGCTGCCTTCAAGAGACTCATCTCACAGGAAAAGACATCCACAGACTGACAGTGTAAGGATGGGGAAAAATATACCACTTACATAGACTGTGTAAACAAGCAGGGGTTTCCATCCTCATATCAGATAAAGTGGACTTCAAACCAAAGTTAGTGAAGAGAGATAAAGAAGGACATTTTTCATACTCCTTAAGGGAACAAGACCTAACATATCTAAGAAAAACCAAACAAC
Source organism: Tamias sibiricus (assembly GCA_025594165.1). NCBI lineage: Eukaryota > Metazoa > Chordata > Mammalia > Rodentia > Sciuridae > Tamias > Tamias sibiricus. Next base: position 104,272,844 of record CM046657.1, read on the forward strand.
CCAATTAATAAATGGGCTAAGGAACTGAAAAGACACTTCTCAGAAGAAGACATACAATCGATCTACAGATATATGAAAAAATGTTCAATGTCTCTAGCAATTAGAGAAATGCAAATCAAAACTAAGATTTCATCTCACTCCAGTCTGAGTGGCAGTAATCAAGAATACAAGCAACAATAAGTGTTGTCAAGAATGTGGGGAGAAAGGCAGACTCATACATTGCTGGTAGGACTGCAAATTGGTGTAGCCAATATGGAAAGTAGTATAGAGATTCCTTAAAAATCTTCAAATGGAACCACCATTTGAGCCAGCTATCCCACTCCTTGGTCTTTTAAGTCCCTAAGGACTTAAAAACAGCATACTACAGTGACTCAGCCACATCAGTGTTTACAGGAGCACAATTCACAACAGCCAAACCAACCTAGATGCCACCCTTCAATAGATGAATAGAGAAAGAAACTGTGGTATATATACACAATGGAATATTACTTAGCAACAAAACAGAATAAAGTTATGGCATTTTCAGGTAAATGGATGTAGTCAGAGAATATTATTATCAACAGCTAGCTGGGCTGACGACCTGAGCAAGGTTCACAAGAGCTGGCTGCAACAATAACTTAAGAAAATGGCAAAAGAAGCACCCAACACACAGAGATACTTTTTGATTGCAGGAATCAAGGATGGCTCTTGACCTTAAGGTTCCATTGGAAAGAGAGAGCGAGCCACCTGAAAATCCTCTATTTACTAGGGAGAAAGACATTCAAGAAAGTTCAACCCAAATGAGGCAAGGGGTTGGGTTTCGGTGGGGTGGGGGGAGAGGGATAGCCCAATCTCATTGAGTGATGCCCATTCCCAGAGCATCATTCCCGGAGCATCATTCCCCTGCCAAGCAGAGGTGAGATCCATCTCTTTCTGTAAGCAGCTGAAACCAGTCTCCACACCTCCATTGCTCAAGGTTCAGGGTCCTTGCTCACTTCTGTGTGGCATTGCCTAACATATCATGTTAAGCGAAGTAAGCCAATCCCCAAAAAACAAAGGCCAAATGTTTTCTCTGATAAGTGAATGCCAATCCCTAATTGGGGGGAGCATGAGATGAGTGGAGGAACTTTGTATTGGGTAAAGGGGAGGGTGGGGATGGGAGGGAATAGGAAAGATGGTAGAATGAGAGGAAAATCATTACCCTAGGTACATGTATGATTGCACAAATGGTGTGACCCTACTTCACGTACAACCACAGTAATAAGAAATTGTGCTCCATTTGTGTACAATGAATTGAAGAGCATTCTGTTGTCATGTATAACTGGTTAGAACAAAAAATAAAAACATAGAGTAACTCACACCAAACACAAGCATAAATATTGGCTACCTTGGAATGAGGCAATCAATGATTTCTAGATAGGACACCCAACACACAAGAAAGAAATAAAAACCCAGACAAACTGAACAATTCCAAGATTTAAAATAAAGAGCACAATGAGCAGTCATTTCATACAAATTAGAATGACTATAATAAAAAGTGATAATTTATTGGTGAGGACTTAGAAAAGTTGGACTCATACACTACTGGTGGGCATGTAAAATAATGTAGTCACTTTGGAGAATAACTCTACAGTTCCTCAAATGGCTAAGTGATCCTGCAATTCCACTCCTAAGTATATATTCATGAAAAATAAGAACAGTTCTCATTTTTTTAACATAAGTTCAACAAACACTTGCACAAAGGTGTTCAATGCAGCACTATTCATATAGTCAAAAGAAAAAAAAAAGTCTCAACATCAATCAACTTATGAACAGATGAACAAATTATGGGTATATATTTATATAATAAAGTATTACATGGCAATAAAAGAAATGAAATTTTGAGACATGTCATAACATGAGTGAACCTGAAAACATCCTAATTTAGAGAAAAGTCACAAAAGACCATATATGATTCCATTTGTATAAATGGTACAGAATAAGCAAATAAGAGACAGCATAAGTTTTTTGGTGACTATATTGTTTATTGAATGTTGTAATCCGAATATTGAATATTATAATTCAATTTATTGAATATTGAATTGCTGTTTTAGAATTAAATTTTTAAAATTTGTTCTTTTTAGTTATTCATGACAGTAGAATGTATTTTGACATATTATACATACATGGAGTAAGACTTCCCATTTTTGTGGCTGTACATAATGTGGAATTACACTGGTCATGTATTCATATTTGAACATAGGAAAGTCATGTCTGATTCATTCTACTGCAAGAGACAGCATAAATTAATGTTTGTCTAGGGTTTGGAAGATGGAATTAGGAGATCATGACTAAGAAGTGTGGTGATGGATGCACAATTCTACAAATATTCGAAATGTTATTGGACACTTTAAGTGGGTAAATTGTATGGCATATGAATTAAGTTTGTTAAAAAAAAAAAAAAATCTAACTACCTAACTACCAATCCTTCGGCAAACTGGTTCATAGCCAGAAGCTGTAATTTTCTTCTTCCTTGTAGCAATCATCTGAAGAATAGTATATGAAAATGGAAAATTACTTATTTGTCTTTTTTGTCCAATATATTTTTATGCAAAATATTTCAGTGACTTTCCATCTGAATTCCTCAGAGAGATGTGAAATGTGCCCACCTGCTTATTGTGGCTTGCCACTATTCCTCCCATGCCCTATTAGGGTTTTTACACAGTAAATTTAAGAGTTGTGTGTTATGCGAGTGAATTAACATCCTTTACACATGAGATTTTTCAGATGCTAGCCCAAGTGTGCCTATATAAAAAAATTAAGTTATATAACTCAGAAAACACTTGTTACATAAAAATCTGCCCATAAACTCTCATCTGAATTTTAATTTCTTGTCACACAAGAGATATAACACTAGTTTTACAATGTCTAAATCACTCTGAATCTAGTCATTTCTTAGCTCTCAAAGTAATTATATGAAAATAAAGCATATGAAAAAAGGAACAGGATAAAAGATTTAAGTCAGAGGTGAACTGCAATTTTTCATATTTTGCTTAGAAACAAAATGCAAGCATTTCAATCAAAGTCAAATGAAATGGTGGACAAGTCACTTTCAACATGTAAAATAAATAAGAATAGCATTAAAAAAACAAGGGTTTTGCAGAAAGCATTTAAAGAACTCCAAATTTTCAAGGCTAGAAAAAATGTTTAATAAAATTTATAAATTAGCTTATTTAAATATGACTATCAGTCCTTTTGTGACTAGTCTGTGCAATTTAGTGATCAATAAACTTTCATTTTTGCCTCCTCTGCATGCCTGCAGCATTTATTTTTGAAGACATATCCAAGTCACTGAACAATTATAGTTCAAAGACACTGGCTCTGCAAGTGAAAAAGAGGCTTATTTTTAACCTTGTACCTTGCTTCTGGCTCCTATTATCAGTGATATTTTGACCACTAGGTAGGCTAAAGCTTTCTGCCCAGTGTCAGTCTGCACTGTGATAAGTATAATCTTTTTTTCATTCATAAATCATCCCATCCAGAATCAGTTTGAGCATTTAACTAAAATAAATACCATAGTACAGACTACTGTGGAGGGATATAAACTCCTTTCTGAATTTAAGAAAGAAGTGCTTTTACTTTTGACTTTTTCCTCCTTCACAAGAGATTTACAACTTTGATGTATAATAAACATGAAAATCTATGTAATGTAGAATGGGCACTGGACTAGAAGACAGACTGGGCTTTAATTCTAGACCCTAGTTCTGCCACATAATTTCTCAGATTCTCTTTAAAATAAATAATACCTGTCCTATTTGCCACAAGAATCAAAAGATATATGAAAGTCCTTTGAAATAAAGAGCTGTGAAAACGTAACATACATAGTATGCTTTGAAGTGCTTAAATGTACGCCTAAGTAAATATGAAAATATTAGATCTCTCATACATCATTCTTTGTTCCTCTGCTTCCACTCCTGCCCGTGTGGGAATCTGGGCCTTCAAGTTGGCTGGATTTTCTTCCTGAGCAAAGCTACCAGTTTCAAATTTTGTTCACAGTTCCTTTTAACAGTGTTTGAGTATACAGGGTCCATCACTAATGCTCTCTACGTAATAGGGCAGAGTTCCACTACATTTTTTCACATTATGGCCCACACAAAATGATATTATTTGTACAACTATGGCACACTAAGATAAACAGGCACTCTGGCTACCCCAGTACCCATTCACTTGCATGAGGGCCAAGGGCCTGAATGTATCAGACACACCCTCAATGGTTGGGAAGATCTGCTTTATATAGGTAGCCTCTCATTTTCCTCATGCAGAGGGGAAAAGTACTGTGATCAAGTCCGAAAGACATAATGGCAAAAAACAGTATAACAAATGAGAATAAAAAACAGATCCAAGTTTATACAGATTCACACATAGTGTCACCTGGTAACAACTACTATCAAAGTTGAGGTTTAAGGGGGTCCATACAGGGGTAGAAGAAGAAATACAGACACCCTCCTAGGTGTAAATTAGGTCCCAGGTAAATAAGGAAAGCAAAAGGCCACAGAACAGCTGGGTGTTCCAGATCTTTGATATGTGAGCTGATGTGGTCACACATAAATTCCATTTTCAGATGCCACAAACAAGTGACCAGACATCCAAAAACAGGTTTTACATTTCAGTTATGCCACTTGACAGGTGTCTGTCAAAATTAGGTCAAGACTACTCAGCACACCACTGACATACAGTGCTGATAGGGCTGTTCCTCCTGTCAGTTGGACGTTTCCAATCCAAACTTGTCCTAGATAAAATAAGATTAAACTGGGCTGCGTGGCTTGCAAGCCCCATATATATACACATATATAAACTTGATATTATATAACTACTTTTGTGACACCCCATAATTTACAACATGTTTTAATTAAGTTAACAAGAAGGCAAATTTTGTAATTACATGTTTGGCTTAATTTTGTATGTGGTCCTGTAAGGCACAAAATGCCTCTATACTGAAAATAACAGACACCATATCCAGGACAGAAGGATAAGAACTGTGAAAGAATTCAGACATCTAAGTCATTGACTGGAGACTACTTCATTTTCTGTAGGTTCCATCAGTTTTCTCAGCTCTTAATCCATTGAACATGTGCATGTACCATTTGTCTTGCAGAATTTTCACCAAATCATAACCTGGGAGAATGCTTAAGTCACAGGGAGTTTTAGACAAATGCATAAAAATAAAGATTACCTTTAACTTTGATTTTATAAAAACTATGATTTATTCTGTTCTAACATATGAATTTTAGAGTTATAAAAGCTTAATTTTTTCTGCCATGTTAAAATGCATTATTGTGCTCATATTTTAAGTAAGAATAATTGGATATAAGAGTGTTTCATAGATTTAAGATGTATAATAAAAAAAGCCTATTGAATTGAGAGAGTTTTAACTGGGTTTCCCACACACAGGATTTGCCACAGCAGAATTATCTGAGGTACAGGATTCAATACACCCACACACAAATTTGAAATATAGTCCTATACATCTATCTGGAAAATATGTCAAGCTTTCCAACAGAAAGCAAGGCTGAGGTATCAGCATGGAAATCAGGCCTGGCCAAAAAGCTCCTGAAATACATCTGCCTCATACAAAACATTGAAAAGTAACAGATACCAACGCATAAACCTCACAAAGGTACCAAAGTAATTATACCAGGTAATGTATCATTGATTGTCACTATTAGTCAATATTTACCATTTACCTAGCAGATGCAGTGAATTTAACAAACCAATCTTATGCACCTGATTAAATGCAATTCATTTTGTGAATAACACCAGGTATGGGCTTAGCAGGATACTGGCTGAAGTATGGACATAGTATTTTTCTCAATATAGAAAAGTAAAACTAAAGCTTATTCACTAGGAGGTTTCATTCAAGCGCAAGTATCAGACACACACATGGCCCAAGTCAATTCCTGGGGGTGTTCTACCATGAAGCACTATAAACAGATCTGGACCCAGAGAATGTAGATAAAAAAGAAATAATGAAGTTTACAACAGCAGCTGTTGCGTTTTAAGATGTTAGAACTATTTCTGAATTATTTTCCCTTAACTGGTTCTCTGTGCCTCTCTTCCCTACCCCCAAACTCACCATTTCAAACAGTTTTCAATTAATAAGTGAAACCAAAGAGTCAATGTGTTTGAGTCTGTTTTAATCAGCTTTTTGTCTCTGGGACCAAAATACTTGACAAGAACAACTTAGAGGAGGAAAAGTTTATTCAGAACTTATGGTTTCTAAGGTCTCAGTCCATAAATGGTTGACTCCATTGCTCTAGGACCAAGGTAAGGCAGTACCTCATGAAGGAAGGGCCCAAAGAAGAAGGATGCTCAAATCATGGTGGCCAGGAAGCAGAGAGAAGGGAAGGAGCCACAAGGAAGATGCACATTTCTGGGGCATCCCCCTAGTGACTCACCTCCTTCAGCCATGCCTCACCAGTCTACAATTACTCTCAAGTCAGTCCATTCAAACTAGGATGGATTGATTAGTTACATCTCTCATAATCCAAACATTTTACCTCTAAATATTCCTGCATTAAGAGGAGCTTTGGGGAGGATAATTCACATCCGAACCATAAAAGTCTGACACAAATCGTCGCATGATTCAAATATGTGCTTCCAGACATTAAACCTGTTCTGTACAAATGTGGTTATCTGCATTATTTGTATGATGCCATTATATTTTAGAACGCTGTTTTTTGGAACTATTGTATGAATTTATTGTATATTCTTTTGAAGAGCCTTAAATTTTAAATGGAAAATCTTTGTCCTTTGAGGGTGGATTTGATTTTTAGAAATGGTCAAATCCTTTGATAAACAAATATGGTAAGTGATCCATCCAGCCTGGTAACTGTACCTGAGGTTAAAATTAATGTGGTTATTAAATAAAGATAGTAACTTCTTACATAGCATCTACACATTAGTTCCTTAAAGGTCTTAGGACCTTTGAATTTCCTGAAATCTTTTTATAGCATAGTTTTTCATCCATAGAAGAATTAAGGGTCATTTCAAAAGGTCTTCTCTTGAATACCCTAATGTAGTATCATTACCCATATTTGGGTATCTGGCCCATATTTGTCCAAATCCGGGTTTTGTCTATTTCTTTAATAAGTTGTTACAATGTATTATTTTTTTATTTTTTGTACTGGGAATTGAACCCAAGGGCACTTAGCCACTGAGGTATATCCCCAGTCCTTTTTTATATTTTATTTAGAGACAGGTCTTGCTAAGTTGCTTAGGGCCTCGGTAAGTTGCTGAGGCTGGCCTTGAACTCGAAATCCTCCTGCCTCAGCCTCCCAAGATGCTGGGATTACAGTGTGTGCCACCACAGCCAGCGATTTTTTGTTATCGTTTATCTCTTCTTCTGGATCTGTGCTGTCCAATATAACAACCACTAAACATGGTTATTTAAATTTAAATTAATTACAATTAAGTAAAATTAAAGGAAAAAACTAACAAATTAGATACAACCAAAATGAAAGAAATTCTGTTCTTTGAAAGATGCTATTTGGAGACTAGACAAGTCACAGACTGAGAGAAAACATTTTGCAAATCTCATATATTTGGGTCCAGAATATATCAGTTACTCTCAAAACTCAATATTAAAGCTAACAACTCAATTAAAAGTGGGGAAAATATTAAAATAAACACTTAATCAAAGACAATATGTGGTTAACAGATAAGCACATGAAAAGATGCTCAAAGTCATAGTTATTAAGGAAACACAAATCAAAACCACTGGATACTAATTTACACCCCAGTAGTATAAGTATAAATAAAAATATAGATAACAAGTGCAGGTGGAAAAATTGAAAACACTGTTCATGAGACTGTAAAATCACTTTGAAAAAAGCAACTTAACATTGTCTTAGAAAGTTAAGTGTATACCTAAAAAATGATCCAGTAATTTTAATTTTTTTTTTTTTTTTTTTTTTTTTTTTTTTTTTTTTTTTTGGTACCAGGGATTGAACTCAGGGGCACTTGACCACTGGGCCACATCCCCAGCCCTTTTTTTTTTTTTTTTTTTTTTTTTTTTTTTTTGTTACCAGGGATTGAACTCAGAGGCACTCGACCACTGGGCCACATCCCCAGCCCTTTTTTTGGTTTTTATTAGAGACAGGGTCTCACTGAGTTGCTAAGTGCCTCGCCATTGCTGAGGCTGGCTTTGAACTCGCGATCCTCCTGCCTCAGCCTCCCAAAGTGCTGGGATTACAGGCATGCGCCACCGCGCCCGGCTGATCCAGTAATTTTATACCTAAGTGTTTACCACAAACAAAATCAAAGTTCCATGCAGATTTGTACATGAATGTTCACACTGTAACAGTCAAAAACTGGAAATAATGCAAATGATCATTAACAGATAAATAGCTAAACACACTTTGGTGTACAGGTTGAGCATCACTAATCTAAAAATCTGAAATCTAAAATGCTCTAAAATCTGAAACTTTTTGAGCACTGATGTTAAGCTACAAGTGCACATTCCAGGTTAGATCTCATGTAACAGGCTGCAGTTAAAACACAGGTGCACTAAAATTATTGTACAAAATTAACTTCGAGCTATGTATATAAGCTATATACAAAACATAAATGAATTTCATGTTGAGATTTGAGTGCCTTCTCTGAACTATCTCATTATACATTCTAGGCACTGAGAAGAGAGAGCTTGGCACAATATAGATAATGTCCCCATCCTAAAGGTTTTCAAAATCTGGTGAGGGGTGCAGGTAACAGATAAGAAAGCAAATAAGAAAATACCAGGTAAAGAGTAATGCTAATAACAGTAAAGCAGAAGGTACAGAATATGACTAAGGGGCAACTTTCTTTTAGATAATCGGAACAGGCCTCCTGGAAACCTAAGATCTAAACATTAAGAGTAAACACTATTAAGACCTGAGGCAGATACAGAAGAAATAACAAGGCCTTAAAATAGGCATTAATGTGATGGCTTCACCTTTGAAAAAGAAGCCCCACCTGGTGGGAGAATACACAAACAAGGGGAAGGGGGAAGGCAGGTAAATGGAAGAAACAGATGCAGCCAAGAAAAGAGAAATGAATTTTATTTTAAAGGTGATGGAAAACCACTTCAGGATTTTAAACAGGTGAACAACATGATAAATTCACATTTTAAAAATATCATTCTGGTACTGCTCCATGAAGACTGGATTATGAAAGGATAAGAAAGGTGTTAAGACAATGAGGTTCTGGCAAAGGTACAAGTGAGAAATGGTGGTGGCCTGGCTAAGACTACAATGGCAACAGTAGAAAATGAAGCAGAAATTCAAGATACATTTCCAGTGACAGTAGCTTTTCTAATGGACTGGTTGTTGCAGAGTAAGGAAATGAGTTGAAAATGAATCCTAGATTTTTGTTTTGAACAACTGGGACACAATGTTGTGAATTACAGATATGGTAAAAATTACAAACAACAAGTGCTAGCATTTAAATAGACGCTTAAGTAGACACTTATATGTCATCATTTACTCAATTTTATATTTAATTTTTCCAGCAAACTCGCAAAAGTAGGCACTGGTTTAGTAATATATCAACCCACTATGTTTTATAATGAAGGACACCATCTTGGAGACAAGAGACTATTCTGAGTAAAAGGAACATGCAAATAAAGGGCAAAGCAACCCTTCATTTACTGGACAAGTCCTACCTGACAAATGATGAAGCTACTTTTAATGCTTACTCCATTTACCAGCATGCTTAATTAACCTCGATAAAAAAGAAAGAAAGAAAATTGTTCAGGAATATAAATCGGATTTTTTCCAATTCCTCAAGTTTACAAAAATAAACACTGCTTAAAAATCTGTCAAAATAAAATAAAATAAAATCTATGCCAATTACTGAACGTTCATTTAGCTTTCTAAATGTACCGCTAACCTGGTAAATTCACACGTGTTTGTTTAGAAAGAGTTGATCACACACATTCTCCCTCCATTTCTGAAGGGGAAAAAACGACAAGGACAAACGGCAGTCTCAATACATCAAAGGCTGAGCCAGCAAACTACAGCCCATACATCAAGTTCACAGACACCCCTAGATGGCTCTGCGACATGGTCAAGGTCCTTGAGAGCTCACATACACGTCTATACCTGATGCACCTATCTCTCTTCTCTTCAACTGACCTCTGGCCAACCCACCATTCTGGTGGGAAGATTTATGAAAGGCCGTAAAATCTGGACAAGCAGGGAGCCTGTGTAACCCCTTCCTTGAGTCCCTAGTTATAGCAATGCAATGCCTTAACATTTTTCTTAAGAGCTAGATGATCCCTGTAATCGCAACTTGTTTCCAGAAACGCTGCAAAGGCACCACCATGACAAGGAACGAAAATGGCCAAATATCCGAAGGTCTTGGGCTGGAGGAGGGGGGAAGCAGATATCGCTAAAAACACCCAAAACAACTCCTGAGAGACTTAGCCGCGGCCGGCAGCTCGTTGCCCACGTGCACTTGCTCGGCTAACTGTTCCAAAGAAACCTGACCCCGGTCGGAATCCTCCCACCTCTGCGCGCCGCCTTTATGCGAAGGCAACGCTACAAGTTGTTACCAGCAACCCTTCTCCCACCTTTCAAAGAAACGCGCGCTGAGCCCACATTCACACGACACTCGGTCCCTCTCTTGCCCGGCCGACCCCAACCGCGGGTGACAGGCTCAGGTCGCAGGCCCGCGCCTCCGCCTTCCACCACAGCCCACCGGGCTCGCACCCAGCCCGGCTCTAGGCTAGGCCAAACCTCCGCGACCGTAGCGTGTACTGTTAGCATCCCACATCTGCACCTCCAACTCTGACCACCGCCTGGGAGCAGGGAACGGCCGAGACCTTGGCGCCCGGCGTGGGAGCACACTCTTCCCTGCTCCGCCGCGCCAGGTGAGGGGCCGAAACCGCAGCCTCGCAGCCCCGCAGCCGCCTACCTTCCTAATCGCGGGCTGTGGCGCCCGGGCAGGCGCCACCGGCCTTGATGACATCAGAGCTGACCCCGCCAAGGCCACCTCGGTGATCCGGCGCCCAGCCCCCGGAGGGAAAGGCGACCCCCAATCCGAGTCGGCGCTCCGGGGACTGAGGGAGAAGCTGGGCTGCGGTTCCGGCGGCGGATGAAGACGGGGAGCGGGGGCTGCGGTCCGCAGCGAAAGGAATCAAGATTCTAGATACCGCGAACTGGGGGCTTCGCGGATAACTCGGGGGGCGGCAGCGCGGGTACGGCGTGAGGGGCGAGCGAAGGCGGGAACGTCTGCGAGAGCGCCGCCGCGGGGAGCCTTGAACGTTAAACGTTAAATCCCCGCGGCGTCCGGCTCGAGCAGAGCGGCTACCCACGCGGAGGGCGCGCGCCGGCGTGGGGGCTGCGGCGGCGGCGGGCGCGAGGCCCCCAGCTTAGCCTCCTCACCTTCTTGGTGCCGGGGCCTCCCGCGATTCGCGACACTCCTGTCAGGGAGGAGGAGCGCCCAGGCTGCCCACCTAGAGTCTCCTGCTGGGGGGACATCGCTTCCATGAAGAAAATCTGCAAGCAAATCCCAGCCTAGGAAGAGGCTAATTGGTCATGTCCGCGGCCGGCGGCTGGAGGGGCGACGACGCGCGTGTCGAGGCGTCACCCCCCGCGCTCAGGTAGGGAGCCGAGCTCCGGTGCGGGCGGCTCGCCTCCCGTCGGGGCCATGTACCGCCGCCTGCGCGCGGCGCCGCGGGCTGCAGGCGATTACAGCCGCGACCGCCCGTCAGCACCACGGCCCGCCCTGCCTCGGGCCCGCCCCCTCCGCTCCGGGCGCCAGAGCCGGGACCGCCCCCCGCCGCCCTCCTCAGGCCTCGGCCCTCCCCGCGGGCCAGCAGCGCGGGGTGCCCGCGTGTACATAATATTAGGGACCAGGCGGCTGACAGTATCGGACCGATGCTCCCAGTGTGCCCAGCCCCAAGAATCTCACCGACTCAGGTCAACGCACGAGGGCCTGTAGTGCATAGACAGTAGGCTCTCGCGCAGCCCTGCCCACTCCCACCCGACCCCTTCCTTTCCCGCGGCGTCTGGCTTCTGTGTACGCATCAGTGGAGCGGTGGCGACCTCAGCCCGAACGGAGGAGTTGCAGTGATTCCCCTCTCGCTTTCAGCGGACTGCGGAGAACCCCCACCCCACGCCCCAGGGGTTGCACGTCTCAGTGCAGCGGCAGTTCAAATAATTTGGAAGCCCCATGTCATCGCTTCACCTCTTGTGCAGTTCTCAATCGCTAAACTAGCCTGTCTGGGTAACCCGGCTGGCTTCTGCAGCCGCTGGGCAGCAGCCCCTGCACGTTTACACCCGCGGTTTCCGCTGTCTGCGGGTGCGGGCATTCCGAACGTGAAAGCGTAATTAAGGAAAATGCAGGCAGAGAGGACGCTGAAATCTGGCTTAGCTATTGAGAAGGCTACAATATGTGGAAGTGTTTATCAGATATCTGCGCTGAGAGCAAAGCTTCCTGTTAGCCCAAATAGTGGCCTTCCCCCCAACCCCCTTCTGGCTTTAGAGTAATCAGAGGAGGGGATTTGGAGCCGACCTGGGTTGAGTTAGTATTGCTGCACTTTGCAGGACTGGCTGACTGGTGCGGAGGATTCGGTAGGTGGCATTCTTCCCTTGGAATCCGTACTGGGGGAAAAAAAAATCCGGCAGCAGATTAATGAGGAAGGATACAACTCTATGATACTAGGTGGTTGTGGGATTGGTTTATTTTGTGATAAGAAGGAAAAAAAAAAAAAAAAAAGCAAGGTTCCTGCCGGGTTGTGCTGTTATTAGGACAGGTTGTAGAAGAATAGAACTCTGGTGGGCTCTGTTCCAAGCAAGGGATGCTGCCCAACCCCCCACCGCCCCCCCAGCACCACCACCAACCCCTGCGTTGTTTATTGTGAAAATAATGGAGATACAGTGTTCCAGTTCATTTTAAGCCTTGTCCACATAACATTGTTTAAAGCAGGCTTATATAGGCCTTTATGAATCATGTGTATACGCACACAAATATATGGGATTTATAATGCATATATAACTGTAAACACCCAGTTTTTAAGGGGGACTCTTTTTTTGCAGCTCTGATACCAGTTTGCAGCGACTGGACTTTGCATCCACTATAGAGTTTTATCATTGAATTTTGCACTGCAGAGAGCCTTGCAGTTCCTGTATTTCTTGTTTAAATCATCCTTTTATGACTTGTTTGCCTCCTTTAATTCCTATTATGAATGGACACTCCCAATTTTCTAACTATGCCTCATTTTTTAATTTCAATAACACGTATCTCAGTCCCTCAAATACATTATATTTAGTATTTATTCCTTATACCTCAGAGGAATGTAAGCTTCCAGAGATCAGGAATCTTTTGTCCTTTTTTGTTCACTCTTGAATCCCAAGCCTAAAGCAGTATCAGGCAAAATAATTGTTTGATTGTTAAATCAATCATTGAAACACAAAGAATATGAGAGATCTGAAAGGGCAAGACTAAAGTTGGTTGTTTCATTCAGATAGCTCCATGAATCATAAAATATTTTTGTGTGTGTGACAAATGCCTTCTGCTCCTTCAAAGTATTATTTTTACTGCACATGTGGAAAACTCACTTTCACTTTTTAATTTGGAAGTGCTTTAATTCTGAAGTCCGGTTAGTTTGGGTTTGCATAGAAAACCATCTCACCCCTCCCCCATGAGGAGTTTTGAGGCAAGTCTCACTTCCTTAAAGAAAATTGGGCTGCTTCAGATTATCACCAGAGTAATGTTTGAACACAAATCCAATCACATCAGTCCCTTTGGCTTCTTATGCTTATAGAATAAATTTCAAATGCCACAGTGTGATGTAAAAGGCTGCTCAATAATCTGATTCCCACCCCCAGTTCTTTCTCACTGTCCCACTCAACTCTTTCTACTTCTAAGAATTCACCCTGACTTTTCACATCATCATGACTTTAAACCTGCTGTTCTCATTGCCTCTTATGTGTTCACCCCCATTACACTAGTACATGGTGCTTAGAAAATAACCAATAAATATTTGTTGAAGAAATCTTCAGGAATTCAGTTAGAAATTACCTCAGAGAAATTTTTTTTTTTTTTTTTTTTTTACTTTACTTCAAGCTTAAATGCATCTCTGTAGTTGTAACAGATAACATTTGGGGGTGCTTACTTTATACCAGATACTATCCTAAGCATTATATGTCTATGAATTCACTTTGGGGTTTTTTTGTTTGTTTTTTTGTTTGTTTGTACCGGGAATGATTGAACTCAGAGGCACTCAACCACTGAGCCACATTCCCAGCCCTATTTTGTATTTTATTTAGAGACAGGGTCTCACTGCGTTGCTCTGTGTCTCACCATTGCTGAGATGGGTTTTGCACTCCTGCCTCAGCCTCCTGAGCTGCTGAGATTTTAGGCGTGTAGCACCACACCAGACTGAATTCACTTTTATCTTTATAATAAACCTATGAGATAGATTCCATTTTACAGATGGAGAAACCAAGCCAGGTTGAGTATTATGTCCAAAACAGCTGGTAATTAATCAAACCAAACTTGAACCTGAGAAGTCTGCTTCAGAAACTGTGTTCTTAATCATTTGGCCAAATGCCTCCTATAAAATGTGTGTTTCCTTCTCCGTATAACTCTACTATAGCTTCTTATAACTATGCTATTTTCTGAATTATTTGCCTTGAAATAAAGGATTGTGTTTTTTTTTTCTTTATACCAGGAACACAAGTGTGCTCTTAATGACTTTTTTTTTAATCTCTTACATTTGAGTGAATGAATGTAATATCAGAAACCACCATCTTAACTTCCATTATTAGGCTGCATAGTTAAGGACGATATTCTGATGGGGAAGAAACAATCCTGGACTAGTGCTTTCATTCTTTAGATGATGAAACCACTGTGCACTGGAAATGTTATATTATAGAAAAGAGTGATGCCAGAAAACAGAAGTCATGATAAGGCAATGGAAGGAGTGTGACGACCAATGTTCAATACAAGCAGGATGCATCTAGAATATTTTAAAATAAACTTTAAAGCAAAGTACTCAGAATAGCAACAGTTAACAGCTGGGAAACAATACCAGCAGACCTCAGGATAAACTAAGAATGAAACCAATATTTGACCAACCATTGACTTTTAAATAACAAGATATTTATAAAAGGAAATATTCATGCCACCAATTCATTCAATCAATATATGGACACTGTGAGTCAGGACATTATGGGTACACAGAAATAGTCCTTGTAAACCCCAAAATGCACACAGGAATCATCTTCAGTGCTATCCAAATGCTCTAGAACAAAGATTGCAAACAGATGCCCTGCAAGGTAAATTCAGATATGTTTTTTCAATACTTGCACCCTAACCCCCCCCCCTCAAACTTGTTGCCAACCTTAAAAGTCAGAATATTTCACATCTAATTCTTAGTTTTCTTGGGGGAAAACATCAAAAATTTGGTAACACTGGGCTTAACTTCTCTGAAAATCCAATAGACTAAAACAGAGTCATAGCTGTTACTTCATTTAATGTTCACAACAACCCTATGGGAGATTTACTGTCAGAGTTACTACTGCCCCTGGTGCTGAGGAACTACTAACTGGTAAGGTGATAGAAAGTGAAAAACTAGCAGGAGAGATAGACCAGAGAAGAATGAGCAACAGCACGTGGGTACATTAAAAAAAGAAAATAAGCCAACATAATGGAATGTTTCAAGAAGAGAAATGGTTGATAGTGTCTTATGTTGCAACAGATGAAGCTGTGAAGACTAAGGTGTAATTTGAACAGGAAAGGTTGAGATTGCTCTTTAAAGAAATTTAGCTGACAATAGGGATAAGAAAGGGCAGTCCCTATTAGAGGAAGGTAGGGTCTATTTTATTACTAAAGTTGGAGGTAGATCTGTTAAGGTTGAAGTAGGTGAGAAATGCTAATCTTCACTTATAGTACAAGGCCAAGGGAAAGTTATCCATAATGCCAAGAAAGAGAAGACAGAAAAACATCTATTATCCATTAGGAAGTCATTTGTGACCTTATCTAGAATAGCATGAGTGAAATGAGTTGGCTAGGGATTGAGAATAGGGGTAAGGGTTAGAGTGAATGTGTATAACTCTTGGGAAGTATGACAGGAAGCAGAGGAGTTGGCAGCTGCGGTTGGGGAGCAAGAAGAATTTGAAAGAAACCCATATGGGTCTAGCTGTGGACACAGTTATGTTTAAATAATGGACAGAAGGCATTGGAGTGACAGAGAAACAGAAGATGCTTGGCCCATTTATTGATTGGGTTATTTGTTTTTTTGGTGTTAAGGCTTTTAAGAGCTTTATAAATCCTTGAGGTTAGTGTTCTATCTGAAGTGCTTGTGGTAAAGATTTGCTCCCATTCTGTAGGTCCTCTATTCACCTCACTGATTGTTTCTTTTGTTGAGAAGAAGCTTTTTAGTTTGAATCCATCCCATTTATTGATTCTTGGTTTTAGTTCTTGCACTATAGGGGTCTTATTGAGGAAGTTGGAGCCTAAATCAACATGATGGAGATTTGGGCCTACTTTTTCTTCTATTAGGTGCAATGTCTCTGGTTTAATTCCTAGGTCCTTGATCCACTTTGAGTTAAGTTTTGTGCATGGTAAGAGAAAGAGATTTAATTTCATTCTATTACATGAGGATTTCCAGTTTTCCCAACATCATTTGAAGAGGCTGTCTTTTCTCCAGTGAACGTTTTTGGCACCTTTGTCCAATATAAGATAACTGTTACTCCAGTCAGAATGGCAGCTATCAAAAAACAAACAACAATAAATGCTGGTGAGGATGTGGGGGAAAAGGCACACTCTTACATTGCTGGTGGAACTGCAAATTGGTGAAGCCAATCTGGAAAGTAGTATGGGGATTCCTAGGAAAACTTGGAATGGAACCACCATTTGACCCAGCTATTCCACTCCTTAGCCTATTCCCAAAGGACTTTAAAACAGCTTACTACAGGGACACAGCCACATCAATGTTTATAGCAGCACAATTCACAATAGCTAGATTGTGGAACCAACCCCGATGCCCATCAGCAGAGGAATAGGGAAACTTTGGTATATATGCACAATGGAACACTACTCAGCACTAAAAGAGAATAAAATCATGGCATTTGCAGGCAAATGGATGGAGTTGGGGAAAATAATGCTAAGTGAAGTTAGCCAATCCCCAAAAAAACCAAAGGTCAAATGATCTCTTTGATATGAAGATACTAATTTATAAAGGCAAGAGAGAGGGAATGAGAGGAACGAAAGAGCTTTAAATAGAACAAAGAAGGGGGAGGCAGGGGAGGGGGCAAGGGGATAGTAATAATGGCAGACTGAATTATCCATGATTACCCTAAATACATGTATGAAGACACAATTGTTGTAAAAATAGTTTATATTAAACCAGCAACTTGAAAATTTGTGCTCTTTATATGTAATATGAAATGAAATGTACTCTGCAAATGTGTATAACAAATTATAATAATAAAAAATTAATTTAAAAGAAACAAGATACTGGGACACTGGGTAGGAATGGGATCTCTAGTGCACAATTCTGCAAAGAATTAGGGGAGGAATCTAAGGACTGGAGATTGAAGGGAGCTGAATTTTCTAAATAGACACTGAAGAATAAGAATGAACAAGGACAAGTGTGTGTACCATGCAGCCAGGGTATACAACCATGAATCTATAACCGGCTGCCTGCACAGCAGATAACTTCTCTAAGGATTCCAGAAAACAGACTGGATTCATTCTGGGAGAGGGTTTGCTAGCTAAGAGTGAAGAACAATAGGTCAAGAGGGTCAGGAATACTGCAGTAAAAAAGTAGTCAATATGGTAGACCACAGACTGAGTCCTTCCTCACTCATTCCTAGAAAATCACTGACTCATCTTTCTCTTGGTTTCCTCCTCAAGGACCTTTGTGGTCTTATTTATTTTTTTCCCCACCCCTGAAACACTTAAGAGATTTGCCCTATTATCCTGGTGCTCTTGGACTTTCTGTGATCTTGTCCGTATTCCTTGCATGTGATGCTATTGGGTCCTGATTAATTAGTTCCCTGTCTATATCCCAAACCACTCTATTGAGCACCCAAATGAACTCACTTATAAGCCTCATGAACGCCTCAAATGCAGTAGGTCTCAGACTGAATTTATTAACTCCTGTCTTCTTCTCCCACCCTTACCAGTTCTCCGTGACTTCTGCCATTGTCTACCTTTGTAGCTCAAGCTCAAAATCCTAGATTTCTCCCACTTTTCAAACCCAGTCCACAGACTCCCACCCCACCCCTGCACAGACACTCACATACACAGAGCCACATGGTTGACCACCAAGTCTTCTTCACTCTTATCCTGCACACCTGAGATATTTTCCTTTGTCTTCATTCTCAGCCATACCCACAGAAATTTTCTGACCTATACTTGACTGAAGGTGTTTTGTTTTTTTTCCTCCCTCATACATGGCTGGTAGGCATGGAAAATGGTGCAGTTGGTGGTTCCTCAAAAGTTAAACATAGAATCACTATATGACCCAGGAATACCACTCTACCTGCACTCAAAGAATTGAAGGTTCTAGATCTCCCTCCCTTCATCTCAAGCACAAGGAATTGAAAACAGGGACTCAAATATTTATATGCCAATGTTCTTAACAGCATTATTCACAGTAGCCAAAAGTGCAAACATCCCAAGTATCTATCAACATATGAATAAATAAATGTGGTATATTCATACAATATAATATTATCTGATCATTGTATTAGGGTTCTCTAGAGGAACAGAACCAATAGGAAGTATGATTATAAAAAGGGGATTTAATATATTGGCTTACATGACCAGAAGCTGGATAGTCCACAATGGACATCTGCAGGCTGGAGAGCTGGAGGAAACAGTGGCTGCTCAGTCCAGAAGCTGAAGCCTCAGAACAAGAGGGATCAATGATGCTACCCTAGCCTGAGACTGAACACTTCTGGAAACTCTCTGGAGAATCACTGACAGAGAAGATGGCGGACAGGAGAGAATTGCTCTCTGGACATAGTTACTAAAAGACATTTAGTGGGAAGTTTGAACACGTTACTAGCAATTCTCTTGCAACTGAAAGGGAGCTGAGACATTTGTGCACCTCTGGACGGTGAAATACAACGAACTCCAGACCACCCACAGACGGGGGCAGAGTTGGAGTGGTCCACAGTCCGAAACAGCACTATCCTGGTGCTGCTGGCACAGCCGCCTGATAACATTGTGGCAAGGGGACGATCCAGACAACGGCTTTAAAACCGATCAGCGAAGAACGATAAAAAGGAAGCTACACGCGCAAGCGGTGTGCACATAGAGCTCTTTGACGCAACTTGCCAAACCGATCCTGCACACTCCGGAGTGACACAAAGGTCTGCGGAACGGCTGTTGAGCCCGTGGAGAGCACTGCCATCTTTGAGGAAAGCAGTGGCTGACCGGGACAAATGAACAAGGCAGAAAAGAAGAACAGCTGCAGACATCCAGGGATCCGCCAGCAACTGAGAACAGCACACACCTGGGTGAGGCTCGGGTAACCAGCAGGGGAGGGCATGTCTGAGGCCAGCGCAGCGGCCCAAAGAAACTACAACTGTGGGTGGGTGTGAGGAAAGGGTGCCTTCTGGAGGGTCGCTTTCCCGGTGCCGTTCATCTGCTGACACACAATCCCCCTGAGCCACTCTTCCACTGTGCCATTCTGCCACTGGCCAAAGGTGCAGCCTTGACTCTACTAACAGGATTGCTGACTGTCTGGATGTGATCTGATACAATTGGCTTAAACTGGAAAGGAAAAAAGAAGGGCTTCCCAGGGTCTGTTTTGTTTGAGACTTGTTCCTGGGTTCGACATTTTTTTTTTTTTTTGTTAGTTTGTTTGTTGTTTTTTTTTTTTTTTTGCTTTTGTTTTGTTTTATTTTGTTTTTTTGTTTTTATTGACAGTGTGTTTGTTTGCTTCTGCTCCTCTTTTCTTTCTTTCTTTTCTTCCTTCTCACTTTTGCATCTTTTCTTCTTCCTTCATCTTCCCTATTTACACCCTGCCATTGCATACTCAACAGAGGCAAAAACAAGTTATACGCAGTAATTAGGATTTTTAGAACGGGCGCAATTGAACTATATAGCAAAGCGGTGTTATATATAGTTTATTCTCTATTTTCTTGACTCACTCTCTCTCTCCTCTCTCTTACACCAATTCCTACTCTTTTGTCATTTCTTTTTTTCTTTTCCATCTTTCTTTATTTTTTTCTCAATAGCTGCATAAGTTAGGTTTATATATATAAATCGGTCTTTCCACCTAATCGTTCACTCCATTCTCTTTCCTCTCTCATCTGCTGATACTAAACCACTTCCATAGAACTTTCTTTTCATACTTTCTAAGAAAGAACAATTCAATACACTCACTTCCTTCTTCCTAAACATATCACCTCTGTGTCCAATACTTGAAACTATAAAACCCCATCAGAAGCATACAGAGTAAATTGGAAACAATATCTGGGTTAACTAAATCTGTACATTGTGATCAAACTGGGATTTTCTGAATAGAAAGTGTTAGATTTTAAAGTATAAAGGAATTATAAGGGGATCTGATAGCATTGTACTACAGGAGCAACATAAGGCTTTAAGGTAAAATCAAAATAGTCAAGGTCACACAGTACAGGGAGATAAGACATGCAAGCAATGTGAAGAAACAAGGGGAGAAAGTGACACAAACAAATCAATATGCCTCATCAGTAGGTTCCATGGCAAGCATAGTTGGTGAAATGCCTGAGATGGAATTTAGAAATTACATATTCCAAATGTTTATGGAACTTAAGAATGAACTAAAAAATGAGATGAGGGAGCAAATACAGGTGGTAAAAGATCATTTTGACAAAGAACTGCAAAAACAAATACAGGAAGTAAAAGATTACTTCAATAGGGAGATAGAGGCTCTAAAGAGAAACCAAACAGAAATTCCGGAAATGAAAGAAGCAATAAACCAAAATAAAAGTTCAATTGAAAGCATCACCAACAGAGTAGACCACTTGGAAGAAAGAACCTCAGACAATGAAGACAAAATATATATCCTAGAGAAAAATCTAGATTACAAAGCAAAAATCATAAGAAATCAAGAACATAACATCCAAGAATTATGAGACAACATAAAAAGGCCAAACATAAGAGTGATTTGGGTAGAGGAAGGGGCAGAGTTTCAAGCCAAAGGAATGAATAATTTATTTAATGAAATAATTACAGAAAATTTTCCAAACTTGAGGAATGAATGGGAAAACCAAGTTCAAGAAGCTTACTGAACACCAAACAAACAAAATCACAACAGATCCACAAGGCACATTATAATGAAAATGCCTAATATACTGAGCAAGGAGAGAATATTAAAAGCCACAAGAGAAAGGAAGCAGATTACATATAGGGGAAAACCAATCAGACTATGTTCAGATTTTTCAACCCAGACCTTAAAAGCAAGAAGATCCTGGAATAGCGTATTTCAAGCTCTGAAAGAAAAGGGATGTCAACCAAGAATCTTATATCCAGCAAAACTGAGCTTTAGATTCGAAGACGAAATAAAAACCTTCCATGACAAGCAAAAGTTAAGACTTCACAACTCGAAAGCCAGCACTTCTGAACATCCTGGGCAAAATTTTCATGAAGAAGAAGAGAAAAATAACAATGAAAATCAACAAAGGGAGATATTAAACTAAGGGAAATACCAACCAGAAGAGAAACCAAATCAAGCTAAAGACCATAATACAAACAAAAATGGATGGGAATAAAAATCACATCTCAATAATAACCCTGAATGTTAATGGCCTAAACTTGCCATTCAAAAGACACAGATTATCAGAATTGATTAAAAGAAATGACCCAACAATTTGCTGTGTCCAAGAAACATACCTCGTAGAAAAAGACATCAATAGACTGAAAGTGACAGGCTGGGAAAGTCTTATCACTCACATGGCCGGCGGAAGCAAGCAGGGATTTCCATTCTCATATAAAATAAGGTAGACTTCAAACCAAAACTAATCAAAAGGGACAAAGATGGATATTTCTTACTACTTAAGGGAACCATTCATCAACAGGATATAACAATCATAAATCTGTATGACCCAAATAATGGAGCACCTACATTTATCAAACAAACTCTTCTCAAGTTCAAGAGTAAAATAGACCACAACATAGTTATTCTGGGGGACTTCAACACACCTCTCTCACCAATGGATAGATCATCCAAACAAAAGCTAAACAAAAAAACTTTAGGCCTCATTAAAACAATTAATAACTTAGACCTAACAGACATATATAGAATATTTCATCCCTCAGTAAACGAATACACTTTTTTCTCAGAAGCACATGGCTCCTTCTCCAAAATAGACCATATATTATGTCACAGGGCAACTCTCAGCAAATATAAAAAAATAGAGATACTACCCTGCATTCTATCAGAACATAAAGGGATGAAATTGGAAATCAGTGAAAAAACAAGGAATAAGAAAAACTACTCCAACAACTGGAAGCTAAACAACATGCTACTGAATGAACAAGGCATTGAAGAAGACATCAAGGAGGAGATTAAAAAATTCCCAGAGGTAAATGAGAACACAGATACATCGTATAGAAATTTCTGGGACACTATGAAGGCAGTAGTAAGAGGAAAATTTATTGCACTGAGTTCCTTCCTTAAAAGAAGAAAAAACAACAACAACAACAACAACAACAAATAAATGATTTAAAATCACACCTCAAAGCACTAGAAAAAGAAGAACAGATCAATACCAAGAGCAGTAGAAGACAGGAAATAATTAAAATCAGAGCAGAAATTAATGAAATTGAGACTAAGGAAACAATTCAAAGAATTGACAAAATTAAAAGTTGGTTCTTTGAAAAAATAAACAAAATTGACAGACCCTTAGCGATGCTAACGAAAAGAAGAAGAGAAAAAACTCAAATTACTAACATTCGTGATGAAAAAGGGAATATCACAACAAACACCTCAGATATACAGAAGATAATTAGAAATTACTTTGAAAAAATTGTACTCTAATAAAATAGAAAATACTGAAAGCATTGACAGATTTCTAGAGTCGTATGAATTGCCCAAACTGGAACTGGAGGCTATACACAATTTAAACAGATCAATTACAAGTGAAGAAATAAATAGAAGACATCATCAAAAAGTGAACAACAAGGAAAGGTCCAGGACCTGATGGGTTTACAGCAGAGTTCTACAAGACTTTCAAAGAAGAACTAATACCAATGCTCTTCAAACTATTTCAAGAAATAGAAAAAGAGGGAGCTCTTCCAGACTCTTTCTATGAGGCCAATATTACATTAATTCCAAAGCCAGGCAAAGACACATCCAAAAAAGAAAACTTCAGGCCCATATCTTTAATGAACATAGGTGCAAAAATCCTCAACAAAATTCTGGCAAATCAGATACAAAAACATATCAAAAAGATAGTGCACCACGATCAAGTGGGGTTTATTCCAGGGATGCAAGGCTGGTTCAACATTCGGAAATCAATAAACATAATACATCACATCAATAGACTTAAAGATAAAAATCATATGATCATCTCAATAGACTCAGAAAAAGCATTTGACAAAATACAACACACCTTTATGTTCAAAATACTGGAAAAACTAGGACTATCAGGAACATATCTCAACATTATAAAAGCTATTTATGCAAGGCCCCGAGCTAACATTATCTTAAATGGAGAAAAATTGAAAGCATTCCCTCTGAAAACTGGAACTAGACAGGGATGCCCCCTCTCACCACTGCTATTTAACATAGTACTGGAAACTCTGGCCAGAGCAATTAGACAGACAAAAGAAATTAAAGGGATCCAGATAGGAAAAGAAGAGCTCAAATTAGCACTATTTGCTAATGACATGATAATCTACCTAGAAGACCCAAAAAACTCTACCAGAAAACTTTTACAACTAATAAATGAATTTGGCAAAGTTGCAGGATACAAAATCAATACCCATAAGTCAAAGGCATTTTTGTACATCAGCGACAAAGCCTCTGAAAGGGAAATGATGAAAAATACCCCATTTACAATAGCATAAAAAAATACCTGAGAATCAACTTAATGGTAGAGGTGAAAGACCACTATAACGAAAATTATAGAACACTAAAGAAAGAAATCATAGAAGAACTCAGAAAGACCTACCTTGCTCTTGGATAGGTAGAATTAATATTGTCAAAATGTCCATACTACCAAAAGCATTATACAGATTTAATGCAATTCCAATCAAAATCCTAATGTCATTCTTCAAAGAAATAGAAAAAGCAGTCATGAAATTCATCTGGAAAAATAAGAGACCCAGAATAGCCAAAGCAATCCTGAGCAAGAAAAGTAAAGCAGGTGGCATCACCATACCAGACTTTAAATTATACTATAGAGCAATAGTAACAAAAACAGCATGGTATTGGCACCAAAACAGACTGGTGGACCAATGGTACAGAATTGAGGACATAGAGACTAATACATATAATTTCAGCTATCTTATATTAGACAAAGGTGCCAAAAATGTACAGTGGAGAAAGGATATCCTCTTCAATAAATGGTGCTGGGAAAACTGGAAATCCATATGCAGCAAATTAAAACTAAACACTTATCTCTCACCATGCACAAAACTCAAAGTGGATCAAGGACCTAGGAATTAGACCAGAGACAATACGCCTAATAGAAGGAAAAGTAAGATCCAATTTCCAACATGTTGGATTAGGCCCCAAGTTCCTTAATAAGAATCCTGTAGCACAAGAATTAATACCAAGAATTAATGAATGGGATAGGTTTAAACTAAAAAGCTCAACATCGCTGGCAATTAGAGAAATACAAATCAAAACTACTCTAAGATTTTCTTTCACTCCAGTCAGAATGGCAGCTATCAAGAACACAAACAACAATAAATGTTGGAGAAGATGTGGGGAAAAAGGCCCACTCATACATTGCTGGTGGGACTGCAAAATGGTGCAACCACTATGGAAAGCAGTATGGAGATTTCTTGGAAAACTTGGAATGGAACCACTCTATGACCCAGCCATCCCACTCCTGGGTCTATTCCCAAAGGACTTAAAAACAGCATATTACAGTGATACAGCCACTTCAATGTTTATAGCAGCACAATTCACAATAGCTAGGTTGTGGAACCAACCTAGATGTCCCTCAGTAGATGAGTGGATAAAGAAAATGTGGTATATATACAAAATGGAATTTTACTCAGCAATAAAAGAGAATAAAATAATGGCATTTGCAGGTAAATGGATGAAGTTGGAGAATATAATGCTAAGTGAAATTAGTCAATCTCAAAAATCCAAATATCGAATGTTTTCTCTGATATAAGGAGGCTAGTTCACAATGTTGTTGGATGGGGGTACATAGGAGGATTAGAGGAACACTAGAATGGTCAAAGGGAGGGAGGGGAAGGGAGGGAGCAAGGGGGCTGGAGGGGGGAAAAGAAAAAAAAAAGAAAAGGTGGTTGAATGAGACGGATATCATTATCCTAATTGCATGTTTGAAGACCTGAATGGTATGAATATACTTTGTATACAAACAATTGTATGTAAAACGATGCTATATATGTGCACTATGAATTGTAATACATACTATTATTATAAATAAAAATATATTAAAAGAGAAAAAAAAGAATCACTGACAGAGTCCTCTTTGGAAGAGTAAAGACACAAGTGGATGTTGTGATCGAAGCCTCAATCAAGAACCCATTCAAGAGGAACAGAGCATGCATCTGCTGTTGCTTCCTTGTTCTTCCAACTTTTATTCCGTCCAAGCCACCATCCTATTGGATGATGCTGCCCATGTTTAAGGAGAGTCTCCACTTCAGTTCACTATCTCACATGCCAGTCATTCCTAGACACACCCTCATTGACACACTTAGAAACCCCTTAATCTTCAGCATCTCTTAATCCAGTCAAGTTAACAATTAAAATTAACCAGTATATTCATAAAAGGAATGAAGTGTTGATACATGCTACAACATGATTACCCTTGAAAACATTATGCTAAGTAAAATAAGCCAGATATAAAAGGACAATTATTAAAATATCCCACTTACATGAAATATCTAGAATAGGCAAATTCATATAGACACTAAGTACATTAGAGGTTACTAGGAATTTAGAGAAGAAGGAATAGTTTAATGTTAATGGTTTCAGAGATTCTGTTTGAGGTGATGGAGGGGTTTTGGAAGTGGAGGTGTTGATGGCTACATATTATTGTGAATATAATTAATGCTGATAAATAGTTCACTTCAAATGGGTAAAATTGCAAAAAGAATCTTCTTGCCTTTAATATTACCCTACTATAAGCAATAACACATCTTATCTTTTTCAAACACCAATCTGATCATGTTTCTCTATTCCCTGAAAACTTCAGTGGCTCTTCATTACTCTCAGCACTAAATCCAAACTCACAAAGGTTCTAGATCTCCCTGCCTTCATCTCAAGCACGAATCCTTGCTTCTCTCTGACCTGCTCTCAGCTGCTCTAAGCAATCTAGGTGATGCACAGAAAGTTTTGTGATTTTTTTTTTTTTTTTTTTTTGTCATTTGGAGGCATTGATGACTTTGCTCTCTGAACTGACTTAAGCCTTAATATAAGAACCATTTAAAATTCACAAGACCAAATATGAGGTTTTATTTTTCTTCCCTCAGTTAGAACCTAAAATGGGGCATAATATATAAAGAATGTAATCCCAGTTCTAAGAGTGGAAGATTATTCAGTATTGTAGAAAGGAGGTAGGGAAAGGAAAGGAGAAAGGTAAGAAGAAAGAATAATAGGGAAAGCTGGAAAAAAGAGTTTGGTATATGGTTGTGAAGGACTTTGGATTCCATGGTCAAAAATTGGATGTTATTCTCTAGGGAAAGTGGGAGAAAGGGAACTAATATCTATATGTTAGGTATACCTAATATGTCTCATTTATCCTTCAGTGTTACTAAAGAAGTAGATATTGTTATAGTCATTTTAAATATAAAATGAGGCTCAGAAAAGTTCAATGACTTTCTGAGGTTACACAAGCAAAAAGCAGAAGATCTAGGATTTGAACGCAGATATGCCTGGGTCCCGAACCCAATCAGTCTGTATTTATAATGTTAATAGTATTATAGTATTAATTGTAGTGATTACTTAATGGGAATTAACTTTGAAGGGTAGGGAGATAAAGATTTGGGAGGCACTGTCTTAAGTACTTCACATACTATCATAATCTCCACAATAATCCCAATTGCTTATATTATAAAGACAAAGAGAATATTACTTAAAAATGTTAAGGTACTTGTCAAAGCTCATTTAGCTATAGAGTGCAGGAGCCAGCATCAAACCAGGACACAATGCCCATGTTCTTAACCACTAAATTCAATGGTACTATCTGCTTTTTTGTTGTTTATGACTAGATGTGTTGGATCTATCTTTATGATGTGAGATAAAAGTAGAAATAACCCCAGAACTTCTACTTAGACAAGATTCAGCTTGCTTTCTGGTCAGAGGTTTAGCTTAATCATTTTAAAATGTATTTTACAAGGCAACTTGATATACAAAAACCAGTAAAAAAAAAAAAAAGGATGGATTGGTTTTCTATCAAAATTTAGGTTGATCTGTGACCCAGACCAAATTAATGAACTAATCATCATTTATTGTTTACTATATGATTCATTCTCTTGTCCATTCTTCAAGGGAAAGCATAGTCTGTGATACTCCTCCTTCCTCTAAATCACTGTGTGTTTCTTTGCATTTTGCTTTGGTTTTTCTTGGGTATTTCAATTGACTGCGTGTTTGTTCATTTGGTCTGCATGTTTATGTTACAGTCCTCTCCAGAGATAATGTGAAAATAAGCCCTTTTAAGTATATTCCTAACTCAATGCTTTCTTTTTTAAAATTTTATTTTTATAATTTTTAATATGTACAACTCATAGTGCATATATTTAGCATCTTTTTAGATACAACTGTTTGTATACAAAGTATATTCGTACAATTCAGGTCTTCAATCATGCATTTAGGAAAATGATATCCGTCTCATTCAACCACCTTTTCAGTTTTTTTTTCTTTTCTCTCCCTCCCTCCCCCCTTGCTCCCTCCCTTACCCTCCCTTCCCTTTGACCATTCTAGTGTTCCTCTAATCCTCCTATGTACCCCCATCTATCTGCTGCAAAGTTGTTATTGTCTCAGCTGATAAGGTAGTTAGAGAACTAACCATGGACCAGCTATGGACATAATTATGTTTAAATACTGATTCTCAAGTATTTCATTTTCTTTGAGGCTATTGTGAATGGGACAATTTTCCTGATTTCTCTCTCAGCTGATTTGTCATTAGTGTATAGGAACACAATTGATTGGTGGGTGGTGATTTTTGTATCCTGCTAATTTGTTGAGTTTGTTTATGAGTTCTAGAAGCTTTCTGGTGGAGTGTTTTTGGGTCTTCTAAATATAGAATCATGTAGTAGGTAAATAGGGATAGTTTGAGTTCTTCTATTCCTATTCCTATCCTTTTAATTTCTTTCTTTTTTCTAATTGCTCTGGCTAGGGTTTCAAGGACTATATTGAATAGAAGTGGTGAAAGAGGACATCCCTGTCTGGTTTCTGTTTTTAGAGCGAATGCTTTCAGTTTTTCTCTTTAGAATGATGTTGGCCTTGGGTTTAGCATATATAGCTTTTACAGTGTTGAGATATGTTCCTACTAACCCTGGTTTTTCCTGATGTTTTGAGCCTGAATGGATGCTGAATTTTGTCAAATATTTTTTCTGCCTCTATTGAGATAATCATGTGGTTCTTGTCTTTAGGTCTATTGATGTGATGAATTACATTTATTGATTTTTGTATGTGGAACCTACCTTGCATCCTGCTATGAACCCCACTTGATCATGGTGCACGATCTTTTTAATATGTTTTTGCATGTGATTTGCCAGTATTTTATTAGGAAATCTTCCATCTATGTTTGTCAGGGATATTAGTCTGAAGTTTTCATTCCTCAATGTGTCTTTGTCTGGTTTTGGCATTAGTATGATACTAGCTTCACAGAATGAGTTTGGAAGTGTTTCCTCCTTTCCTTTTCAGGGAATAATTTGAGGAGTATTGGTATCAGTTCTTCTTTGACGGTCTGGTAGAACTTTGCTGAGAATCCATCTGATTATGGCCTTTTCTTTGTTGGTAGGCTTTTGATGGTGTCTTCAATTTCATTGCTTGAAATTGATCTGTTTAAATTTTCTATGTCCTCCTGATTCAATTTGGGTAGGTCATATGTCTAAATATTTGTTGATGTCTTCATGATTTTCCATTTTATTGGAGTATAGATTTTCAAAGTAGTTTCTGATTCTCATCTGTATTTCAGTAGTGTCTGTCATGATAGTTCCTTTTTCATCATGAATTTTACTGATTTGAATTTTTTCCCTCTTTTTCTTTGTTAGCTTGGCAAAGGGTTTATCAATTTTATATATTTTTTTCAAAGAACCAACTTTTGTTTCTTTGATTTTCTGAATTGTTTTGTTGTTGTTGTTGTTGTTGTTGTTTGTTTCAGTTCATTTATTTTGGCTCTGATTTGAATTATTTCCTGTTTTCTACTTATTTTGATGTTAATTTGTTAATTTGAACTTAATTTGTTCTTCTCTCTCTAGAGCTTTGAGATATAATGTTAGGTTATTTATTTTGTAGTTTTTTGTTCTTTTGAAAGAATATGCTCGATGCAATGAACTTTCCTCTTAGAACTGCCTTCATAGTGTCCCAGAGATTGGTAAGTTGTGTTGCTATTCTCATTTACCTCTAGGTATTTTTTTTATTTCATCCCTGATTTCTTGTACTATCCATTGGTCATTCAATAGCATATTATTTAGTCTCCAGGTGTTATAGTAGTTTCTATTTTTTATTTTATAATTGATTTCTAATTTCATTCCATTGTGATCTGATAGAAGACAAGGTATTATCTCCACTTCTTTTTTTGTATTTGTTAAGAGTTGCTTTGTGGCCTAAGATATGGTCTATTTTAGATAAGGACTCTTGTGCTGCTGAGAAGAAGTATATTCAGTCATTGATGGGCAAAATATTCTATATATGTCTGTTAAGTCTAAATTATTACTTGTATTTTTTAGTTCTGTAGCTTCTTTACTTAGTTTTGGTTTCAAGGATCCTAGTGCCTTGCTTTTGCTGAGGCTGGCTTTGAACTTGCAATCCTCCTGTCTCAGTCTCCCAAGTCTCTGGGATTACACACATGTGCCCAGCTTTATTTATTGTGAAGATGAAGTGATTTCCTAGATCCTTACATGCAGAACCAGAAACCAGAAATCCAAGTCTTTACAATTTTAGAATAAAAATTTCTTCCCTTCTGCTTTCCTCTTAAGCTTCCACTTATCTCCATCCTCCCCCCACCACCACCCAACATACTTTCCTTTTCTAGTTTTGCCACCTTTTGGAGAAAATCCATATTTATTGTCTCAATTTTCTCACTGTCTTCTTTCCTACTAAAATGAGTTCTCTTCCATGATTCCCTAATGATCAAATGCAAAGTTTCTGTATTCAATTCTGAAGGAGCCCTAATTAGGAAGGGCTGTTGTAGCTAGCTGGAAGCCATAAGTTCCACCTGATATGTATGTGACGCACCTGTAGGCACCCGCAAACCTGAAGGTATATAACCGGGTGAAAGCGATCCGAGTTAGGAGAACGGAGAATTCAGTCAGCCGGGCAGTCACTCGGTCGGTCAGAAGAATCAGAGCGGCCAGAACGTAGGCAGAGTGGTTACAGAAGAGAAACCAGATAGAAGACAGAAGAGAAACCAGATAGAAGAAGTAATGACTGGTCAGAGTTAGGCCGAGGCTCCTGAGGAAGAAAAGCTTAACTCTGCCTCCGAGAGTTTTCATCCCGGGTTACGGTACCAGGCAGCTTACAAATGGTGGTCCGTCCGGGGCTCGGCAGGCAGAGAAGAAAAGCTAAGAAATAAGAGCAACGAAAAAGCATAGCCTCAGACTCAGTTGAGACCAGCAAAAAGAGTAGTAAACAAGAGAGCATAGCCTCTGACTCAGTTGAGGCCAGTTAAGAATTAAAAATAAAGAAGAGGAAAAAAAAAAAAAGTCAAAGCCGCTTATACAATTGTGCTTAACTAAGTGCGTTAGCTGCTCCTCAGCAGTAGGCTTCCTTAAAGCCGCAGCACCTTCTCAAAAAGGGCTCAAATATCCACCCTTTTAAAAACAAAAGGTGAAAAGCTAGGTAGGGACAAGAAAATAATTAAAGCACCTTTTTAAACTAAAGGGAAGGAATATGAAGGAGCCCTAATTAGGAAGGGCTGTTGTAGCTAGCTGGAAGCCATAAGTTCCACCTGATATGTATGTGACGCACCTGTAGGCACCCGCAAACCTGAAGGTATATAACCGGGTGAAAGCGGTCCGAGTTAGGAGAACGGAGAATTCAGTCAGCCGGGCAGTCACTCGGTTGGTCAGAAGAATCAGAGCGGCCAGAACGTAGGCAGAGCGGTTACAGAAGAGAAACCAGATAGAAGAAGTAATGACTGGTCAGAGTTAGGCCGAGGCTCCTGAGGAAGACAGAAGACAGAAGAAAGAAGAAGGAAGAAAGAAGAGAGAAGAAAGAAGCTCTAATCTTTCTCTAAGCTAAGCTCTATCTTTCTTTCTCTCTAAGACTCTAAGCTAAGAAGACAAGAAGAAAAGCTCGCTCTAATCTTTCTCTCTAAAAATCTTCCTTTCCCTCTCTAAGCTCTCTCTAAGAAAGTAGAAGTAAAAGTAGTAAAAGCTTAACTCTGCCTCCGAGATTTCCTCCCGGTTTTCGGTACCAGGTAGCTTAGCTTACACAATTCAAGGATGACTCTTCATAGCATGTGACCTGCCACTTCTCTTGACAGCTATAATACTGTTCTTTTACTCATCCATTCATTCACGTAAAAAAATACACATACACACATATACACACATGTGTGCTACTCATCATCTTGGGCATTAATAGTATGGAGTGAACTGAGACATGTATTCTACTCTCCTAAAATTTGCATTATAATTGTTCTTTCATAAATCTCTGACTTTTCTAATACAACTTCACTAGATCCTCTTTTCCTGTTCGTATGTTTAATGTAGACATCAAAAGTCCTGTCATTTCTATTTTCCAACATACACATGTGTATACACACATCCACATATATTCAAGGTGTTCAGGAGAATCATGATATTAGATCACACATGTTTGCTGAATAAATGAATTCATTATTTTCCTAATATTAGATATAACTATAGCACTTGGGCTACACTTATTCTTGTTAAAAATAATAATTGTTCTGTGATCCATAAATGGAATACAGAGGTTTGGTTTTGTTTCTCTGGGACAAATAAATAAATGTTGAATAAAGTAAAGGCAGAATTGAGTTTCAGAGAACTATATCATACATATGAAAATGAACTTAAGCAATAGACAAGTAGTTATTGAGAACTTTTCAGTTTTCTGTTTAAGAAGTGATTAGGAAGATGACAGATTAAAATTTTATTGCAGAATTCTCTCTTGAAACTAATTACAAAGTAAAAGAGTTTTTAAAAATCACTATAGCCACCAATGAATGAAAGGACCATAATCCAAGTTTGGTTCTCAAGCAATGAAACAACCTTGGGAGCTTTTAAGAATAATATTTGAGTTCTTCCTCAGACATTCTGATTTAACTTGGGTGTCTGGGCATAGCCTGAGCATCAGAAATTTTAAAATCTATGAAGATGAATCTAAAGCTAAAAACCACTGGCCTACCAAAAAAACCACTGGCTATTCCAAAACTTTTTAACTGAAGGAAGAGGAAGATCTGTAAAACAGTAAGAACAGTAGTGGGCTTATATTATTTACCTCACTCCAAATCCTAGAGAGTGAACTTCTGAAATGGCAAATATAGTTTTCTTCAATATCACTAAATCTAGAAAGAAACAAAATTATTATCTTTTCTTCTTTCTGATCATGGATTTTCAGAAACCGCTGTTGGAGAGAAACAGATGATAATGAAAAATGAACAATGAAGATGCCTCTTCATTGGAAATGAAGACTCTAGAACTATACGTTAATTGAAGAAATAATTCAAAGTTTGAAGGATTTCCTCTACCTGAGTAATGTACCACCCTCAACCCCAAGAAGAAGTAGAGAATCCTAGTACTGAATATATAACAAAATCCCAGAAAAGATAGCAAAGAATGAGCAAAATGAAACAAAAATGTCTGGGTAACAGTGCAAAAACACTATAGTACAACATCAAAGCATGTACAGAGTCCAACCTAAATAAAAATGTAAAACCTAATTGGACAAGAGGCAATTCCTCACAGATGCTACACGCCACAGAATAACTTAATGACAGCCAGTATTCTGGCTGAACATTCAAGGTGACAGATGAAATGAAAAGAGAGGCTTGACACCTAAGAAAATAAAATCAGGACCCAAACAAATGTCATTACACACACACACACACACACACACACACACACACAAAATAAAAAAGACACAAAACTTAATCAGAAGATAAAAAGAGCATCCACTGTTATTGGTAAAATTTATACTTAACATAAGATATATCCTTATTAAACTATTATACTTAAAGTTTTCACTACAATGCAAACTCTATGAAGGCAGGGGGTTTGATTTTCACTGCTATAATTCCAATGCCTATGCACTATTTGGAAAGTTGTAGGTAGATGTTTGTTGCATGAATGAAAGGATGAAGAAAGATATCTTCACTGATTTATGAGTAAAGAACAATTTATCTACAAGGGGGGAAATGTTGAGTCTGACTTCAGACTTCTGCACAGTCAGAAGAAAACAGACAAATGTCAACAAAATTTTGAAGGTAAAAGTAACTCCCGAATTAAACCAAAATGGCATTCTGAAGTCAAGGCAGCAAACACACAATCAATATGATTTGGGTAACAAAATTATTGAAAGAATATTTGGACAAATAAATCTGGTCAGTTAAGAAGCAAATCAAAATAAAAAGACTTAGGAATATAGAAACCATGGTAAAAATACTGGTGGGTGAACACTGAACCAATTTTAAGTATAAAACCAATATGAAATAATTAAGGTATTTTTTTTTCAACAGGACAATGTATAAAAATGTGTTTAAATATTAACAATATATAGACAAAAAGGATTGATTTTTTTTGAGAGATCCAGAGAGTAAAGAGAAAATAATGACTGTTAAAAGTCTTCTTTAAAGTGCATCATCAGTGGACAGTGACTAAAATAGATGGTTGTGGGGATTAAACATATGATAGTTTTCATGAATATTTTAAAATCTCTCTTTGCTTTCCTCAATTCCTGCATAAAGAATAGGAAATAATGTCTCATGTGAGGAAATATTTTATTTGAATATGGCAATTCCTCTAATTTACTTATAAAATTCAAGGAAAATTAAACTAAATTAAAACCATTTCTCTGTCCATCCATAAAAACTTATATACGCACCCATCTGTAGTTCTATAGAAAATATCCAGAGTTATCTTCCTCTAATACTAATAATAGTGATTTCTGGGTAATGGGGTTTAAAGTGATTTTAAAACTTTTAGTTTTCTGCATTGCTTTATCTCTTATAATTAGGATGTATCATCTTTACAAAAAATACAGTGATCTTTCTTTAAAATGAAGAAATAAAAATAGAAGTTTGTCTGAAAAATGTTAATGGTAAATAATTCTGGGTTTGGAAATCTTTTATTTTCATTTCTCATTGTACTTAAGATTTCATTTCTATTTCTAAAAAGTATTAGAAAAATATTTTTAAAAATAAAACATTTGTAGAAGTTCATTTAATTTTAAAAAGCTTGAAAATAGGCATATTAGTTCTACTCTTCCCTTCAGAATGAAGTTTCAAATGAATTTTTGCCCTAGGTTCCTAAATTCTAATAGTAGAGTATTTGATAAAAGCTAAATTCATAGAATGTTTAATAAGAATAATTACAAGGTGGAAAGATGTATTTGGGTACTGAAGTGGGAAGGACAATGACCATTTCATAAATCCTTTTGTGTGCTTGGCACTGGACTATTTGTTTTCTCATTTAGCCTTCATAATAAACCTATGAAATGGGCAGTAGTATCATTTCTGCTTTTAAAAATAAGGAAGATGAAATTCTGTGACATTAAATCACTTGCCAGTTTCCTGTGAGCTATGATTCTGATGATTATATGACTTCGGAGCTCCTTAAATTCATTCTCTCATTTATTCTCATAGTAATTCTGTGCTGAGTGTTTCCCCCCACATATCAAAAAACTGAAGAATTAAAGGTGAAATAGGGAGGAAGAGGGACAGGAAAAGGGAATAACTGCAAAATAAAATTGACCAAATTATGCTGTGGATATATATGAGTATAGTACAGTGAATTTCACCTTTATGTATGTCTATAAAGCACCGATTTTAAAAATAAATAAATAGAAGGAAGACCAGTAGAGAAGAAGTAGAATGGGTGAGCGGGGAGGGAAAGAGGAAACACTGGAGACCGAAATGCAACAAATTATATTCATTGTGCGTATGATTATGTCAAAGTGAACCACACTATTAGGTATAACTATAATGTACTAATGAAAACATGCTTTTTAAAAAATGAATGTAAAATAAATTTCCACAATCATGTAACAGGGCTGGGATTCAGTCCAGGCCTATATGATTCTACTACTCAAGGCTTTCTAGTGTGTCATTCTATTATTTAATAGAGTGTGTATATGTTTGTGCAATCACATATGCTGTCACATAAACTTTTAGATTTTCAAATAATTTTAAATTTTAAATAAAATTTTAATAATTAATTTGATTTTATTTTTGTCTACTCTTTTTCCCAATTTACCTTTTCTTGGAAAATATACTGTATAGAAAATGTCTTGATTCCTAAGACCTTACCAACCCAATGTTATGATCTACTAAGCATGCCTGAGGCGATTTTCACCCAAGATCAGAACTGAACTTTGTGGCTTCAGAGATAGATGTGCTGCTCCAGAAGCACAAACAATTGGAGAGGAACAGAGAGAATGAAGTTCTCAAAATATAACTAAACACTAGTTTACTCCTTAATCCTTCATCCTAGAGAAAATGTTTCCTGAGGAAAACAAATGAATCTAATTCCAGTTTTCTATGTTTTCAGAAACTTTTAAAAATTCTTTTGCTTCCTTCCTTTCTTCCTTCAGTGTGCATGTGCACACAAGTGCGTGCACAAACACACACACACACACTTTTTTTTAAATTATTTTTTATTCTAAGATGTTATAAATGACAGCAGAATGCATTACATTTCATATTACACTATTATACATATAGAGCACTTTTTTACAAATCTCTGGTTGTATGCAAAGTATATTCACACTATTCGTGATTTCATACATGCACTTAGAGTAATGATATCCATCTCATTCTACCATTTTTTTTTCTTGACCCCTTTTGCCCCCTCCCTTGCCCTCCCTCCCCATTGGCCATTCTAGTATTCCTCTAATCCTCCTATGCTCCCCATCCCAACCCGACTGTGAATTGGCCTCCTTATATCAGAGAAAACGTTTGGCATTTGGCTTTTTGGGATTGGCTAACTTCACTTTGCATTATAGTCTCTAACTCCATCCATTTTCCTGCAAATGCCATGATTTTATTCTCTCTTATTGCTGAGTAATATTACATTGTGTGTATATACCACATTTTCTTTATCCATTCATCTACTGAAGGGCATCTAGGTTGGTTCCACAGTTTAGCTATTGTGAATTGTGCTGCTATAAACATTGATGTGGCTGTGTCCCTATAGTATGCTGTTTTCAGGTCTTTTGGGTAAAGACCAAGGAGTAGGATAGCTGGGTCATAAGGTGGTTCCATTCCAAGTTTTCCAAGGTATCTCCATACTGCTTTCCATATTGGCTGAACCATTTTGCAGTCCCACCAACAATGTATGAGTGTGCCTTTTTCTCCACATCCTCTCCAACATTTATTGTTGTTAGTGTTCTTGATAGCTGCCATTCTGACTGGTGTGAGATGAAATCTTAGAGTGGTTTTGATTTGCATTTCTCTAACTGCCAGAGAGGTTGAGCATTTTTTTCATGTATTTATTTATTGATTGTATATCTTCTTCTGAGAAGTGTCTGTTCAGTTCCTTGGCCCATTTATTGATTGGGTTTTTTTTTGTGTGTGTGTGTTTGATTTTTGAGTTCTTTATATATTCTAGAGATTAGTGCTCTATCTGACGTGCATGTGGTAAAAATTTGTTCCCAATTAGTAGGCTCTCTGTTCACCTCACTGATTGTTTCTTTTGCTGAGAAGAAGCTTTGTAATTTGAGTCTATCCCATTTATTGATTCTTGGTATTAATTCTTGTGCTACAGGATTCTTATTAAGGAACTTGGGACCTAATCCAACATGTTGGAGATTAGAGCTTACTTTTTCTTCTACTACGTGTAGTGTCTCTGGTCTAATTCCTAGATGCTTGATCCACTTTGAGTTGAATTTTGAGCATGGTGAGAGATATAGGTTTAGTTTCATTTTATTGTATATGGATTTCCAGTTTTCCCAGCACCATTTGTTGAAGAGGCTATCTTTTCTCCAAATTTTGGCACCTTTGTCTAATATAAGATAACTGAAATTATGTTTTAGTCTCTGTGTCCTCTATTCTGTACCATTGGTCTACTGGCCTATTTTGGTGCCAATACCATGGTGTTTTTGTTACTATTGCTCTTTAGTATATTAAGGTCTGGTATAGTGATGCCACCTGCTTCACTCCTCTTACTAAAGATTGCTTTAGCTATTCTGGGTCTCTTATTTTTCCAGATGAATTTCATGACTGCTTTTTCTATTTCTATGAGGAATGTCATTGGGATTTTGATTGGCATTGCATTAAATCTGTATAGTGCTTTTGGTAGTATGGTCATTTTGATGATATTAGTTCTGCCTATCCAAGAACAGGGTAGATATTTCCATCTTCTAAGGTCTTCCATAATTTCTTTCTTTAGTGTTCTGTAGTTTTCATTGTAGAGGTCTTTCACGTCTTTGGTTAAGTTGATTCCCAAGTTTTTTTTTTTTTTTTTTTTTTTTGATGCTATTGTAAATGGGGTAGTTTTCCTCATTTCCCTTTCAGAGGATTTGTCACTGATATATAGAAATGCCTTAGATTTATGGGTGTTGATTTTGTATCCTGCTACTTTGCTGAATTCATTTATGAGTTCTAGAAGTTTTCTGGTGGAATTTTTTGGGTCTTCTAAGTATAAAATCATATCATCAGCAAATAATGATAATTTGAGTTCTACTTTACCTATCTGTATCCCTTTCATTTCTTTCGTCTGTCTTATTGCTCTGGCCAGCATTTCAATTACTATGTTGAATAGAAGTGGTGAAAGAGGGCATCTCTGTCTTGTTCCAGTTTTTAAAGGGAATGCTTTCAATTTTTCTCCATTTAGAATAATGTTGGCCTGGGGATTAGCATATATAGCTTTTATGATGTTGAGATATGTTCCAGTTATCCCTAGTTTTTCTAGTGTTTTGAGCATGAAGGGGTGCTGTATTTTGTCAAATGCTTTTTCTGCATCTATTGAGATAATCATATGGTTCTTATCTTTGAGTCTATTGACGTGGTGAATTACATTTATTGTTTTCCATATGTTGAACCATCCTTGCATCCCTGGAATGAACCCCACTTGATCGTGGTGTATTATATTTTTGATATGTTTCTGTATCCATTTTGCTAGAATTTTATTGAGAATTTTTGCATCTATGTTCATTAAAGATATGGGTCTTAAGTTTTCTTTTTTGGATGTGTCTTTGCCTGGTTTGGGAATCAGGGTGATGTTGGCCTCATAGAATGAGTTTGGAAGTACTCCCTCTTTTTCTATTTCCTGAAATAAATTGAAGAGTATTGGTATCAGTTCTTCTTTGAAGGTCTTGTAGAACTCAGCTGTGTATCCATCTGGTCCTGGGCTTTTCTTGGTTAGTAGGCTTCTGATGGCATCATCTATTTCGTCGCTTGAAATTGGTCTGTTCAAATTATGTATATCCTCCTGCTTAAGTTTGGGCATATCATACAACTCTAGAAATTTGTTGATGCCTTTGGTGTTTTCTATTTTGTTGGAGTACAGGTTTTCAAAATAATTTCGAATTATTTCCTGTATTTCCCTAGTGTTTGTTGTGATATTTCCTTTTTCATTGCATATATTAGTAAATTGAGTTATCTCTCTCCTTCTCTTTGTTAGCCTGGACAAGGGTCTGTCAATTTTATTTGTTTTTTCAAAGAACCAACTTTTTGTTTTGTCAATTTTTTCAATTATTTCTTTGGTTTCAATTTCATTAATTTCAGCTCTGATTTTATTTATTTCCTGTCTTCTACCACTTTTGGTGTTGGATTGTTCTTCTTTTTCTAGAGCTTTGAGATGTAATTTTAAATCATTTATTTGTTGACTTTTTCTTCTTTTGAGGAATGAACTCAATGCAATGAACTTTCCTCTTAGAACTGCCTTCACAGTGTCCCAGAGATTTCCATATGTTATGTCTGTGTTCACATTCACCTCTAAGAATTTATTAATCTCCTCTTTGATGTCTTCTGCAACCCATTGTTCATTCAGTAGCATATTATTTAGTCTCCAGGTGTTGGAGTAGCTTTTATTTCTTATTTTATCATTGATTTCTAATTTCATTCCATTATGGTCAGATAGAATGCAGGGTAGAATCTCAATTTTTTTGTATTTGCTCAGAGTTGTTTTGTGGCCTAGTATATGGTCTATTTTAGAGAAGGTTCCATGTGTTGCTGAGAAGAAAGTGTATTCACTCGTTGAAGGATGAAATATTCTATATAAGTCAGTTAAGTCTAAGTTGTTTATTGTATTTTTGAGTTCTATAGTTTCTTTGTTCAGCTTTTGTTTGGAAGATCTATCCAGTGGTGAAAGGGGTGTGTTAAAATCACCCAGAATTATTGTGTTGTGGTCAATTTGACTCTTAAACTTCAGAAGAGTTTGTTTGATGAACATGGATGCTCCATTGTTTGGGGCATATATATTTATAATTGTTAAATCTTGTTGGTGTATGGTTCCCTTGAGCATTATATAGTGTCCTTCTTTATCCCTTTTGATTGACTTTAGCTTGAAGTCTACTTTATTTCATATGAGGATAGAAACCCCAGCTTGTTTCCTCTGTCCATATGAGTGGTAGGATTTTTCCCAACCTTTTACCCTCAGCCTGTGGATGTCTTTTCCTATGAGATGAGTCTCTTGGAGGCAGCATATTGTGTTGGGTCTGATTTTTTGATCCAATCTGCTAATCTATGCCTTTTGATTGGTGAGTTTAGGCCATTAACATTCAGAGTTATTATTGAGATGTGTTTTGTATTCCCAGCCATTTTTATTTCTGGTATTTACCTTGACATGGTTTCACTTCTAATTGTTTTTCCTTTAGTGTAATACCTCCCTCTGTTGATTTTCATCATTGTTTTTCTTTTCTTCTTCGTGGAATATTTTGCCGAGGACGTTCTGTAGTGCTGGCTTTCTACTTGTAAATTCTCTTAACTTTTGTTTATCATGGAAGGTCTTTATTTCGTCCTCAAATCTAAAGCTTAATTTTGCTGGGTATAAGAGTCTTGGTTGGCATCCCTTTTCCTTCAGAGCTTGGAATATGTTGTTCCCTGATCTCCTAGCTTTGAGTGTCTGAATTGAAAAATCTGCTGTGATACGAATTGGTCTCCCCCTATATGTGATCTTATTCCTCTCTTTTGCGGCCTTTAAAATTCTATCCTTGTTCTGTATGCTAGGCATTTTCATTATAATGTGTCTTGGTGCAGATCTGTTGTAATTTTGTACATTTGGTGTCCTATAAGCCTCTTGTATTTGGTTTTCCAATTCATTCTTCATGCTTGGGAAATTTTCTGATATTATCTCATTAAAGAGGTTGTGCATTCCTTTGGTTTGAAACTCTGTGCCTTCCTCTATCCCAATTATTCTTATATTTGGTCTTTTGATGCTGTCCCATACTTCTTGGATGTTCTGTTCATGGTTTCTTACTATCTTCATTGTGTGGTCAACTTTATTTTCAAGATTATATACTTTGTCTTCATTGTCTGAGGTTCTTTCTTCCAGTTGATCTAGACTGTTGGTGATGTCTTCAATTGTGTTTTTTATTTGGTTAATTGTTTCCTTCATTTCAAGGATTTCTGACTGGTTTTTTTTCAGAGTTTCAATCTCTTTTTTGAAGTAATCTTTTGCTACCTGTATTTGCTCTCTTATATCTTTGTTGTAGTGATCAATTTTTGCCTGTATTTGCTCATTTAGGTCATTCTTTGATTCACAGATCATTTTAATTATGAACCTTCTGA
Organism: Tamias sibiricus; assembly: GCA_025594165.1. Lineage (NCBI taxonomy): Eukaryota > Metazoa > Chordata > Mammalia > Rodentia > Sciuridae > Tamias > Tamias sibiricus. The sequence goes on from CM046657.1 coordinate 104,314,066, forward strand.
ACTCTTTCTCTGACATTTCGTCAACTTTGCTGAGCATGGGTTCTGTTATTGTAGAATCCTGGTTTGTTTGGGGTATTTTCCTCCCCTGTTTTTTCATGATGTCTATTTGCTTTACTTTTTGCAGTGTAGATCTGAGTTATTACAGATTCTTCCCTATATTTTTAATACCCTTGCAGGTTATCTGTGCCTCCTTTTAGCACTGGACTATCAGAACCTGCCACTGACCCTCAAAGTATGCTACCTGAAGCTGGGTTCACACTGGTTGGCACGGGCCGAACTGGTTGAGTCTGAGCTCCTGTGGTGGTCTGGGGCTAACCACAATGGGCTGAAGGTCAGTGGGACTGCCCTGGGCCCGCCTGGGCTCAGGCCGAGTTGGCAGGTCTGTCCTTGCAGTCTCCTGCTCTGGGGAGGAGGCCGGCAGGACTGGATGGAGCCTGGGCCTGGTGGCACTCTCATGTAGGACCCCGGGACTGCCCAGGGCTGCCTGCACTCTAAGCAGAGTTGGAGGGTCTGTCCTTGCTGTCTCCTGCTCTGGAGCAGAGGTCGGCGGGACTGGATGGAGCCTGGGCCTGGCGGCTCTCTCTGTTTATTGATATTAAGAAGAGACAAAGATAAAATTACAGCTGATACTATTTTGTATGGTTTTTTTGGCAAAATCATGAGTAGTACTTATCTTAAACAAATATTAATATTTTCCCTAAATCCTAATGAAATACAAGTATAGAAATTGGGGATTTCTGAATTTCAGTATTTCATTGGCAGTTGCTTTCTATGCTAGAACATAGATATGGATACAGAATTGTTCCCCCACATGATCACATTCTACAAACTGTCAAATTCAACTTGCTGTCCTTTAGGACTCTAGATATATGTTTAGGAATGGAGGGGAGGAGGGAGAGGGAGAAGGAAATACTACAAGTGTTTATTATTTTAAAATACTAGAAGTGTTTAAGTGCTCAGCAATAATCAAGTTTCTCAGGTTTTCTCTAAGCCATATTCCACTCCTGTTTTACCACCTCCCCAAATATTGATTATGTTTTATTAGCAGTTTCCATTCATATTTATCATTAGCCAATTACAAGGTATGGACCATCACTGAAATGTCATGAACCACTGGCTTTTGACATCTTTAAGTTAATAAGAGGATGATTACTGGGCCTCTTTTTAAAAATAATGCATCCTGCTAGTTAGGAGTGATGGGAAAGGAAACACTAGAAAAGCACATGATGGTTTAATGAAGTTTTGGAGAAAGAAGTCAGTCTGTTTGCGGCAGCAGTTCTTCCACAGAATGACACATTTGGCTTTGGTCAATCCTACCTAGATTTTATTTTTAGAAAATAAAATTAACCTAACAGCTGTGGCCCACTGTAATCAGCTGGGACATCCATTTTATCAGTGGGCCTGTTATATCAGGACCCCATATGCTCTCATTCCTAGTATATCCTCCTAAATCACAATCTCTTAATGTTGAAGGGCTTAGATTTAATGTCTTGAGACTGTTTTCAAAAATCTCACTGGTCTTAAATCTAGGATTAACGTTTCTAAAACTTGGTGGTATTAGTTGGGAGACTTTTCTGTTTTCTAAACTTGAAAAATGTGCCTTTATGTGGGACTCAATGCAATTTCTAGAGGACAGCTTCTGTATCACACTCAAAAGATTAGAGTTGAAATGAACATTAACATTATGGTGTTCTGGATTTTGAATTTCACTGACCAGTAAATTTTTTTAAATGTGGGAATGCTGGGAAGTGGTGAATAGAACAAAGTTGCTAATTACTAATTTTGCCAATTTTTTTGGCAAAAAAGAACATTTAAGTACATTAAACCAAATGAAATAAACAATATCCATCCCCTAAATACTCATGTACTATTATCTTCTTCATCGTTTTAAAAAAGTGTAATTCATCATAGACAGACACTTCAGAAGTGTTTATCTCATCCAACATTGCATCTAATGTTCTACAAGATTCCATCCAATGTCTGACTTTTGTGTAAAGAAATTTAGAGAGGACACACAATTTCTGTAGATGTTTCTCAAGATTATATTAGGTCTTTTAGTATTCACATAACATTGTTTTTCATGACTATATGACAAGCATTGCTAACTTTGGGGGATTTAAAGATACAATACAGTTCCTGCCTTCAGAGTTCACAATTTAGTAAGGTACATATATAAGCAATTAAAATTCATGTGGTAAGAACAAGTATAGAATTTGACATACTCAGGATGCACCAGGGATTGGGCAGGGGCATCTGAGTCAATAAAGCTTTCTGGAAGTAGCTCTTTAACTAGGTAGGGTAAGTGTGGGGAGGTGGGCAGAAACATGTACCTCTATGATATGTGCCAGTAATGATCAACGCTACTCATGTAGCTAACTAAGGCTCTTTATATACATTATCTCATCTGACCCTTATATCAATCTAAAGAAGTAGATATATCTACTTTCAGAGACCTTAAGCATCTGCCCTCAAAGCCACTCAGCTAGGAAGGGGAAAAAAATCAATGTTGGAAACCAAGCCAATTTAACTTGTCCCAAAACCCATGCTTATAATAGCTATAAAATATTGTTTAAGCACAGTGTGTTAAGGTTTTATGCAGTCATGAAAACCCTCATGAATGTTAAGCTAAATTTTCCTTTTCTGGTAGCTGGTCCTCAGTTTAGAAAGCAGGACTCTCCATTAATTGCCATCAAATGAAATTTTTTAGTAGAGGTCAAGGTAACTGGTGTTGTAGAAGACTTCCCATTCAGTGAAAATGAAATTTCAAATATTTGCCTGTGTTCAACATTTGGTATAATTAAAAAAAATTTTTTTGTAAACAATAAATCCCCATCCCATTTCTCCAAGCTCCTGAAATCCACTTGGTATAGCTGTGTAATAATTATTTTTGAAAACAAGCAAACAGGCTAATATGAAGGTAACATAAATAATAACAAAAGTCCATTTAATGCTGGTAAATGGATGGAACTGGAGGTTATCATGCTAAGTAAAATAAGCCAATCCCCCACAACCAAAAGCTGAACATTCTCTCAGATATGCAGATGCTAACACACAATAAGGGGGTGGGGGAAAGAAGTTCATTGGATTAAACAAAGGGGAATGAAGGGAGGGGAGGGAGGTTGGGAATAGGAAAAAGAGTAGAATGAATTGGACATAACTTTCCTATGTTCATATGTGAATACACCATCAGTGTAATGCCATATCATACAACCACGAGAATGGGAAGTTATACTCCCTGTGTATATAATGTGTCAAAATATATTTTACTGTTATGTATAACATAAAGAATAAAAAAGTCCATTTTAAACTTTGCCTTATAAATATCTAGCTGTTTTGTTATTATTGGGTTTTGGGAATGAATCCTAACTTTTCATGTTATGTATTTGCTTTCTTTTCCAGATTCAAGTCAAGTACAAATTGGGTGTGTGTGTGTGTGTGTGTGTGTGTGTGTGTGTGTGTGTGTGTTGGTCATCTATACATTGGTAAATAGAGCTAAAGAAATGCTCAAGTAGGTTACCTCCTTACTGTGTCAAGATCCTTTGCCAAGATAATCACATAAGCTTGAGGTCATTGGAAAAGCAATGCTCACAACTTGATTTGGGGGAGACTGAAGGACTGCTGACTTCCCTGCAGGCATCACAGGCCCTAATCAAGGAGGATCAATTAGCTTACTTGGAGGCAGGGTGACCATTTTATCTTCTTTTTGTCCCAAGAGGCACCTTACATAGTGGGGAGACATATAGTAGATGTTCCAAAGCAAATGTATTAAATCAAAATGAATTAAACACAGGCTATGAACTATAACTGTTTTTACTGCTTTGGAAAAGCATAGTGACTTTCTCAGGTTTGTTTCTTTGTAATTATAATGCCTAAAACTTCTAAACACTGTACTGGTTCTTAAAAACAGCATGAGGAGAACAATGAAACTGCATTTTACTCTGGAGCAAATCTTTGCTGAAGAAGAGTATCAAGGAGAAAGTGAATGAGGTAGAGTTTAGATGACTATGTCAAGAAGGCCAAGAAATATAGGGAATCAGAAGAATTATAAAAGTTTCTGGAGAGCTCTTTTTCACTGTTCTTATCCATATCATGACAATTATGTTGAAGAGGCAAGGCTAAAGGCTGAACTCTGGAGCCAGCACCTAGAGGCCTTTCTAGGTAAGATGCTGATCTTACTTCTTTTAAATATGATTATTTAACTAGTTAGTCTTATCCCCAGGGTCAAAAAAGTCCTTGTAGAATAACCTGTTGCTGTCTACGTATACCATGGTTTAAAAACTATTGACCACATCTTTTTTTAAACATCAAATTATATACTTTATTTATTTCTTTAAAAAATTTTATAGTATATTAGAAACTTACCCAACAATTAAAGAGCATATGCAGTTAATTCTTGTTATTCCTGGTAGTATTCTATAATGTCCCTGTGAATATTGAATTAGTTAATACTGAATCACTGGGTCCTTGTGGAAATACAAAGTTAAGTTCTTGGAAACCTTTAATCACAATATTTTCACTGACTAATCAATACACAAGTTTGTTTTATGCATATTTCTGTTTAAAGACACCTTATTTAACATATTATTGATTCATTAACATTGAGCTCATGGCCAATAGCACTATAAAGCACACCTGGAGGAAGTTTATTTAATACACACATTTTGTCCATAAGGCACATCATGGACTACTTGCATTTAGGATGTTAGACAGCATTTCAGTGCTACACTTCATGTCAGTTTCAGAATTTTAGATAGCCGAATCCTCAACAAAATGCAAAAAAAAAAAAAAAAATGGCACTGAACTGATTGTGAAAGGATGTTTGTTTATAGTATGAGAGACGAAACAAGAAAACAGGGTGTCCCCATTTCTGATCTCAGCTGGGTACATGTGCATTGGATTACACAAAATTTTCACCACTCTGTCTGCACATATACTCAAATGCCTGAATGTCCAGTACTGATTCATGGGGCCACAAAGATATTTCTCTAAGTTGGTAAATTCATAAATATGATATCTGCAAATGATGATCAGGTATGCTTTCTTCTTTTATTATCTAATTACTTTTACTTTCCTTAGATCAATGATCTATTCTAGCCTTCTAAAACCTCTTGTCAGCATCTCTCTAGAAATTACTGGTATGGATACAGTGATTTTGTTTGCCATATTTCTGAGTTTCCTGTTTTTAATCTACTGAGGAACTTGAACTCATTGGGAGCAAACAGATTAATTTTTACAATCTCTGTATCCAGCCCACCCATTTTATTCTATTATTTTCAACATGGAGATATGTTTTCCTTGAAAAGATAGAAATAAAACATAAGTTGAGCTCTTATTTTCTCTTTGTTATCCATTAATATTATACCATTATTCCTAAGTTTATGCCTAAGGTCATTAGTATTAATAACTCATTATTTAATAAATTCCAAAGAATGATTACATACTTGGCTTGGAATTGTTATTGCAATTTAGCAAAGGAATGACCTGGATAAAACTTGAACCTAAACCAAATAGGACAGATGGTTCCATTTGTTTATTCAACAACTATTTATTGATCATCTGTTATATGTCAGAAAGTATGCTAAGTGCCATAGACAAAGAAATATATAACTATAAATTTCTGGACTTGAAGGAGCTCACACATTTAGGTGGTGGGAGGGGGTGGAATTTTGAGTTGGAGAGGTGAAATAATTTTAGTCAGTTTAGCACTAGAAAGAAGATGGTTAGGATTTAAAATTTAAACATGATTTGTTTTCATTCTTTATGATAGAGTTATTGGCTTAGTAAATCAAGGAATACTAACTATACAGGGAATATATTTTGATTTTGGCAAAATACTATAATCTCTTATTACCTAATGTGACACCTCAGTAAAATATTCAGGTCAGCAAAACTGACCAACACAGAATGAATACAGTGAGGTAAAATTTATAGTTGGTTGGATAATAAAAGTGTGATTAATTCGTAAGTACTTAGCAGAAGAGATGTGTTTCATGGTGCCATGGGGCTTTGTCCTTGACACTGTCCTTTTCATTAAGCTTGTTAAAGATGTGGAAGACACACTCATCAAATATACAGATGATACAAACCTAAGAGGGTGAGGGAGGGTCAGGGACAATACTCAAGATTAAAAGCAATGCTAACAAGTTGGAATGATAGGCTTAAAGCAGACAGAAAGTAATATAGGTTGTGTATCCCTTATCTGAAATGCTTGAGACCAGAAGTGTTTCAGATTTTGGATGTTTTTCATGTTATGGAATATTTATATACATATAATCTTAGATATGGGACTCAAGTCTAAATACAAAATTCATTTATGTTTTCTACATATATTTGACACCTAACCCAAAGGTAATTTTATGTAACATTTTTAATGTGTTTATGTTCTTATTACAACTTGTTGCATGAGATCAAGTCGCAAAGTGCAATATGTGTAAAAGTGTGATTTGCATACTAATTTAGCAAATACCAAAACTATATTAAAATAATTTGTTTAGTTTATCTTCCACTAGATTGTAAATTCTTGAATGTAGAAACTGAACTTGTTTATTTATATATTCCCAGAATTTAGTTCAATTCTTGGATTATATTTAATGTTCAGGAAATAACTGTTGAATATCTTAACAATTATGTGTAGAGGCTGCTTAAAGCACTTTAATGTAATTAACTCATTTAATCCTCTCAATATACATAATGAGGAAAGAATTATTATTATTTCCATTTGATAGATGAGACAACTGAGGTCTCAACATGTGGCTCTTGAAGTGAACATAGAAGGGCAAAATACACAAAAGCTTCCAAAATCTCTACATAGAAAATAGTTTCAGACTTCTCTCTTCAGTGTCAGAGCTGAGAATTCAATCTTTGAAGTCTAGTATTTGTGTTCTTATCCATTTTGCTTTGCTGCAGTATTTACATAAAAATATGCCTTGGGACTGCATGCCTCAGAGCATAATAAGCTTCAAGGAGATATTTTTCCTTCTCTGTTTTCTCCCTCCTTCCTTCCCGCCTCTCTTTTTTCTTTCCCTATCCTTTTATCAAAAAAAGATTTTAAATCAGCTTATAAAAATAAAGACAACAAGCTGGGCACGGTGGCGCACACCTTTAATCCCAGCACTTGGGAGGCTGAGGCAGGAAGATTGTGAGTTCAAAGCCAGCCTCAGCAATGGTGAGGCACTTAACAACTCAGTGAGACCCTGTCTCTAATAAAATACAAAAAAAAAAAAAAAAAAAAAAAAAAAGGGCTGGGGATGTGGCCCAGTGGTTGAGTGCCCCTAAGTCCAATCCCTGGTTCCCCCCCCAAAATAAAGACAACAAAATCTTTTTCAACAGGAAGGAATTCCAGCCAAGGAAAATTTGGGTAAGAAAATAAGATGGAGCCATGGTAAGGTTAGTAAACAAAACACAGTGAGATCCTAGCTCCATAAAATCCTTTGTATCTTCCCAGCTCCAAGTGTAGAACTCTGTTCTGTGTTCTTCTTTTGTATTTCTTATTTATACAATAAATTTGGAACTTTGTCATATATTTCTAATAATTTTATTGTATAACTTTCATTTCCTTAGTAAGATTGTATAAATCTTGAGGCAGAGAACTTGTCATATTATCTTTATATATTTTTGGCCCTAATATAATGCTAAATTCACCAGATTCTCTATAAATACTATTAAATTGAAAAAGTTTCATTGATTGGGAGTTAGTTAATATCTACTTCTGGACTTTTCTCAAATCCTCATTTCTTCTCTTTCTTTTTCTGTCTTCCTGGGCAGAATTAATGATTCTTCCTCAGTGCTTCTGTGAAAGGGGGGTGGAATTCTTTATATTTCTATTTATAATGCTTTGAATTACAAGGCATATATTTCCCCTGTAGACTGAAGTATTTGAGAACATTATTTATTCTTATATTCTACTCTGAGGTCAATCCCTAGTAAACATAAGGATTCGGTGAACATGGGAAGAAAGGTAAGAAGGAAAGGAGATAAGAAGGATTATTTTTTCACTTTTGGCCGTTTAATTTCTGATTATTACTAAACAGATTAAAAGAAAAAAATTAGGGCTGGGGTTCTGGCTCAGTGGTAGAGCACTTGCCTGGCATGTGTGAGGCAATGGGTTCGATCCTCAGCACCACATTAAAAATAAATAAATTAATTAAATAAAGGTATTGTGTCTATCTGTAACTAAAAATTAGAAAAAGAAAAAATTTAGGTGACAAAACTTTGTATCATTAAGAGTTTTAATGGGGGAAAAATAGATGAAATTACTTGCTGTAATGAGATCCTGGACTTTGTGTGTGTTATGACTTAGATATTAGATGTCCCCCAAAAGCTTGTGTGTGAGACAATGCAAGGAAGTTCAGAGGTGAAGCGATTGAGTTATGAGAGCTTTACCTTAATGAGTACATCAATTCCCTGATAGGAATTAATTGGATGGTAACTATAGGCAAGTAGAGTGGGGACAGAGGGTAGGTCACTGAGGGTGTAACTTTGGGGTTTATATTTTGTCTGTGGTAATGGGAGGGCTGTCTCTCTTTGTTTTCTGGTTCCATATTCCCAGCTGTTTTCCTCCACCACACTGTTCTGCCATGATGTTCATCTTGGGCCCTGAGGAATGGAATCAGCCATCTATGAACTCAGATCTTTGACGCTATGAGCCCCTAATGAACTTTTCCTCTATTAGTTGTTCTTGTCAGGTCTTTTGCTCACAGCAGTGAAAAAGCTGACTAAAAAGCAAGTTTTACTTTTCTATTTCCCTTTCTAAGAACAGCCTAGTAATTAAGAGTATGGAACACTGGGTCCAGATGCTTGCAGTACTAATTCATAGCTATATGATTTTGGTAAGATATTTAATTCTCTGTGCCCCAACCTCATTATCTATAAAATGGGGAAACAAAGGCACATATCTAAGAGGACTGTAATATGAATTAACTAAAAACACATAACTAAGAAAGAGTTGAGAATGGTGCCTAGTATATAGAAAGTATTATAGAAGTATTTGCTATTACTATAAACCATGTTTATGAAAGATTTAATTTCTCCTCTTGTACTGCATAGTCTGTAATACCAGCTACTACTAAAGTGTTAACTTCCCTTTGGAACTGGAAACACTCCAAGACTTACTTTTAGCCAGGGCACTCTGCAATTCCTGGGAGTGATGCTTGCCACAAAGCAATGCTCATAGAAGGTAATGAAGTACCACATGATTGTAAAATCAAGAATGGCTAACCCCAAGAAACACCCAATGGAACTGGGTTTAGATTTTCCCTATGCTTAGGAACATAAATGGTATACGTCAGGCAAATATTCAACTAATGAGTGATTCAGGCTATGGAGAGAAGACCCTGGGGACGGGAGGATGGCCCTACAGAACACCCTGACTCAGCTGCAACATTCCTGACAGCTAGACAGGGGAGCTGACTCCAGGACCCAAATTCAATTACAGGGTCCTTAAAAGTTAAGGAAGCCGCTGAAGCCACTACATTTTCATTCTTACAGCAACTTGGGAAGACTTTCAAAGTTTTCAAGAGCTCTTTATGTTATCTCATTGATTTGCCTGTGCAGGAGAAAGGGCAAATATCTTTATTAAATATCCACAAGTATCAAAGGGAAGGAACCAATTCACATAATACCCTCAAAGTCATTTCTAGTCTTTCTTACCCAATGGGGTACAGTTTTTCTTAGAGATAAGGAAATATTATTGGGGAGTCAAAAAGTAGAGAAACCGGTCAGGAAAGACAGAATTATTGAAAGGCTCATTTTAGTTGAGTAAAATAGTAGTAGTATCAGAATATGGCTCAAATGTTGGATTTGGTTACGCAGCTTCAACCTATGCAGAAAGTTACAGTAGATATGCTCCTCCAACCCTATGGTTTGCTGCTTCCTCCCCAGACCAAATCTGGAATCCACTAGATCCCTCATACTTATGCTACCCAACCCTGTCTACTGCCCAATTCAGATACTCCCAGCAGAAAGTGGTAATTGAGGGGAAAGTAGGACAGCAAATTCAATTTTATTCAAATCATTGAATAATTGAACTAAATTCAGTTGAACATACATTACATAAATCATATATAATTTATTTACATATAAATTATATATAACTGCATTAATACATATAAATAAATAAGGTTCAGGACTGGATTTACAAACAATATAAGGTATTATTCCTGCCTTCTAAAAATAAATGGGGTAGACTTATATAACATTAATAATAGGAACCACATTGTAGAGTGTCCTATAAGAGCACATGAATGTAAATAAAATGGTCAATGAGAGCACAGAAGAAAGAGCAATTATTTCTGATGGGGAAAGCCAACTGCCTTGACATACAATATCTCATTTAATCTTGCAAAGTCATCAAGGTGGAAACTGACTACCCCTATTTGAGAAATGGGTTTACTGAGCCTGAGACATGTTGCTCAAAGTTATACAGGAAGTAAGTGAGTAAGCTTGGACTTGAACTCAAGCCTTTCAAAGTCAAAGCAGGGGTCTGTCCACCACAGCTCACTGACAATCCCAATTCTTGATGGCAGATCTGTAAATTTCCACTTAAGGTTCCTAAAACCTTTTACATTCCATGGAAAGGCAAATGTCTGTGCTTAGATGGGCCTGAGCCTACCTTGATGCTACTTATGGCAGGAAGTATAACATATTAGTGACCTCATGCAGCTGGATTACAATAAAGGCCAACTAGGGAAATATGCCTCTATAGTTGGAGTATACTCAATAAGAAAGAGGTATAAAATCCCAGAAATCAGTCCCAGACATGGTCTTTGGTTCCTGATCTCACATAAGCTTCGTATCTGCAATCCCCACAGTGCACATCTATACCATTGCCACCACTGCTACAGGGCTGTGGTATGTTTTGTTTGTTTCTCAAGTAGAACAAGTGAATGCTGCTGAACCCTGAGTCTGCTCTGGAATAGTTAGTTGTTCTACAGGCTCTTGTGTTTAGCACTCACCTTAGGAAGCTAATGCTTCTAAGTGATGCCTAGGCAAACTGCCAGTTGTTTTTGCTTGCCTTAATGTGTGCTTCTGATTTGGTTACCATGGTTACAGGAAACTCCAGAACTGACTTTCACTCAAATCAGAGGTCCAGTCTTTTATCCATGGGGAATGCCATACTCTGAGCCAGCATTCCAGTCCAGTCCTGTGTAAGCAAGGCCCCACATCCTTATGCCTTGTAGTTGTCAAGTGCAGTAGGCTGGGTAAAAGACACCCATTTTTGAAACAATTATGATGAACTTTTATAATTAAGTGAAATGCTACTTCTTGAAATTAAGAGGATATTTGCTTCTAAATGGAAATCTGAGATTTGCTTCAGGAGGGGCCTTTTTCCTTCTATGGTGAGTATATTACTCACAAGGGAAAAATTTGTTTTCTTTCTATTTTTCTTTCTGTGTGACCAGAATTTATCAGAATTGCTTTTCTTCCTCACTACAAAGTGGGAGATTCTAAATATTGTGATTGGTCTCAACTTTGTCTATCATTACCCAAGGCAGAATCACCACCAGCCCATGAAATTACTTCCCATATTAGCAGGATGATCTTTAGAATTGCCAATGTTTACAAAAGTGCCTAGGGAATCCTTAGCTTAATCTCTTGATCAGATACTTATCTGCCTCTGCCTTTCACAATTTATGCATTCACAGAGGACATCAGCTAAGATGTTGTAGGCTTCCAAACAGGCATGTGCTTCAGGGACCTAAAGTCAGCTGTCCAAGGCTTTCTTGGGCTACTGCTTCTCTACTTCTGCACATGCTATTCATGGAGGTTTTAAGTAGGGTCTCCAGTGTCCCTCCCATTCTCAAACTTTTCCTTGATATTAATTTTTTTTTATCCATTTCATCTGCATACAAATATTGGGCAGGGAATGTGAGGGATCTACTCAGAATAATTGTCCCTGAGATCTACCTATTCTTTGATCACAATAAAAAATGTTCTTTCTCATTATATACATTTTATTTTGATTCATCTCTGTTGTTTCAGTGGTTTCATATTGCTCTTTCTGAAAAGAATCACAGAGAATTATTTTACTCTGAGTCCTTATTCTACATCCCTAAAACCCAGGGAGCAGGCAGCTCTGATTGTCCCCAGAGCAAATAATGACTCAGTATTTCAACATTCATTCCAAACACTGTCTGTTCCCCTGGGCAGTGAGGCACATAGTCCTCTGGAAATCAAACAGCAGAAAGATCCAGTTTGAACTAGTTAGTTAAGACATTTGAGGCAATGTGACTTTTTTTTTCCTGCAATCATAAACCTGACTGTACCACTCTGTAGTTTCTCCTCAAGGACTTAAAAAGTGAAGTTGCCATATGCAGGGATGGATCTGACTTAAGAAAAATGCTCTCATTAACTATTTCCTTTCTTGAAAATCGAAATATTTCCCAGAGCCAAATTCACAGTAAAGATACTTAGTGAGGAGAGAATAGGTAACAATTCTTATTTGCCTGCAGCCTGATTTCACTTGGGAAAAGTTTAATTTAGTGCTTGTGTGGGTGGCCCTGTGCAAATTTTCAAAATAACATGCATTAACTGTTTATTTACTTGTCCTTTTGGAATTTGGCGGGCAGCCTGACAGTCACTGGCCAACACTTAGCAAAAGTGGGGAGTAATTAAAGTTTATTTTAGACAACCTCACTGCTTCTTTTTGCGCCTTCTTTCGACATCTGTGGCATCCCCTCCCCCAGATGCTCTGAGCTCATTCTTTTTCTCTCAAAATTTGCTCAGGAAAAAAAATCTGAATAAGTCATTTGTTCTAAGTTATGAGACATTATCCCAGTAGAACAAAAATGTCTTTTTTATTCAGCAGTATTAGAAAATGGAGCATCTTCCATAAATTAAATTTCCAGATAAATGAAAATTATTATTTGAAGTACCAATTAAAAAGTTAATTGACTTGGATAGAAACATTTAAAAATGCATTATATATATATCACTGTCTTTATACATAGAGGGTACCAAAATAGTAATTAACCAATTGTACAGCATTTTACACATTACAAGTGCTTTCCTATGCATTTTCTCATTGGTTTTCACAATTTTAAAGGAAGATATTTGGTTCCTGTTTGTGGTATAGGAATCATTGTTTCAATTATGAATTGCTATACCATAATTCACACCACAGCATAATGTGATGATATCTTACATGTCTATTAAGGGGGATAAAATAATTGCTCCTTCCTAAGGTTCCCCATTGTTTGCTGTGCTTTTTCTGTGTCTGTGCTTATTGCCTTTGTTGAATTAGTTTCTACTTTTCATTGGTGGAGAAACTATCTAGCAGCTTGGGCCATCCAACCTTGTTTACTATATATACTTTCTTCAATTAACTGCTCCTAACTTCCTGTATGTAGGCTGGGAAATCAGGTGAATTAGCTTCTTAGAATCATGTCTTATAATAAGGCCAAACAAATTATCCATTAATTTCAATGTGGCTGTCAGAATGACTTCATTTCTAAGATATAAAGCCTTAAAATTCTCTGTCCACATTTTCTCAGACCATGACCTTAAGCTGGTTTGTGTATACCTCTTTACCCATTGTCAGCCACACCTACAATGCTTTAATTAGAATCCTCAAATCTCTTTACTTCTGAGAAAATTCAATTCTAAGTTTTCTCTGATCCTGTCCCCAGGCTGCTGAAAGCTCTTAGGGTAATTTAGGAAACTATGTTAAGTAATACATCATAATTGTAAAACTTTGTAAAAGTAATACATTATTTATAGAAAATGTAAAAGATGAATTTTGAAATGGTCGTTTCCCCAATAATGGACATAGATCTCACTAGATCACCTGTAATCCACGAACTCTAACCCCAACTCTGTTATACAATTTGTTGTTTCCTTCAAATCCCTTTTCTTTCCTTCTTTTATATGTATATATATATATATTTTTTGGGGGGGGGGGTGCCAGGGACAGTTAGCCACTGAGCCACATTAAATTAAAAATTTAATTTTTTAAAATTTTGAGACAGGGTTTCCCTAAGTTGCTGAGGCTGCCTTTGAACTTCTGATCCTGCTGCCTTAGCTTACCCACTGCAAAGACCTCTCAATTCCTTTTCTATGTGCATATGTGTAAGTCTTTGTGTTTACGTAATAATTTTAATTTTTTCATTCAGATTACATCATTGCCAAATTCCCTTATCATTGTATAGCTTTTATATTCATCATAATTACATAATACTTAATCAAGTAATTATATTGCACCCATTTCCATGATAATCATGTCTCTATTATTACCTAACTTCTTTTTGTGGTTAGTGATATTATAAATAACATTTCCATTTATAAATTTTTTTCTAATTAGGATTATTTCCTAATTAATCCCAAAAGTTGAAATTACCAGATCAAATGTCAAGAAGATTTAAACACTATAGTCTGCTAGAATTTTAAATCTTTCCTTCTTCACTTAAATTTGTATCTTTTCCTATTAAATATGCTCACTAATTGAACATTTGTTTTGGACCTACTCTGTGTTGGGCACTGGGTATGCCAAGAGGGAAAACATGGTTCCCACCTCAAGGGACCCTCAGTTTGATGTTATCTTGTGATCAGTGCTAAAATGAAGTATTACTTGGAATAGTTAGTGACAAAGAGGAGAGCAAGTTTAACTCTTTGACAGAGATACAGATGTGTGCATTACATTTTGAAAAATGAGCAAGAATTCATAAGGCAGAGGCACAAATCCTGGTAAATCATGTTGTGCTCAGAAAACTGCAAGTACTTCATTATCATTGGAACATAGCAGGGAACCAATAAAATCATTAACACCTGCTACAATTTATTGCAAGTTATATATCAAGTATTTGTTAAATGTTTTATTGAAATCATCTCCATAATGTTTACAACCTTTGAGGTAGGGAGTATTAGCACCATTTTTTCAAATTAAATTAGTCATCAAATACTTATAAGTAGCAGAATGTGTATCTGAACCCATGTCCATGTAACTACATAGTCTGTGCCCCTAAACATAAGTGGAGGAGTTATAGAAGTTGGGGCTGTGCATCATGGTGGAAGGGCAAGGAGGAACAAAGCTATATAATACTCAAGGGCATGGCTCCAAGGACCCAGTCTCTCCAACAAGGTTCCATTTCCAAGAATTCCCACCACCTCCCAATAACCCATTTAGCTATGAACCCATGAATAGATCAATATATTGATGAGGTCAGAGCACTCATGATAAATCACTTCCCAAGGGCTCTACCTCTGAACCTTGCTGTATTGGGAACGAAGACTGCAATACATGAGACTTTGGGGGATATTCCAGATCAAAACCATAACACACCTGTCTTTTAGATGTTCTTTCTTTAGTCCTCTCAAATATTCTTACTTTTGTTGATTTCACCTATTTCCAAGGTGTCAACTTCTATTGCTATAAAAATTACTTTCCTATTTATATCTCCAATGCTGGTGTCTCTTTTTGGCTCCACAAGCATATCTCATTTCTAACTGCTGGGTGTCCCAAAGTAGATATTTTAGAATATGTCTTAAATTGAACCCATTATATAACTCAGACCAGCCCCCATCCCTTGCTGCCAGTCTGATTTCCATGATTATATTGATGCAACTTGATTTTACTTAGTTACCTGGATTTGAGTTCTTAATATCATTTTTATTTCCTTCCTCTCATTTTTCCTTGACATTTTCTTTTTAAAAACTCCTCATGATACTTGCTTTCCTTGTTTTCTTTCCTACCAAATATTGTCAAATTGAGATAGCCTGGCCATCTTTTGCCTTATATTACAGTTATTTATGCACTTGTATTACACTTTTTCCATAATAAGTCTTTTAAAAGGCAGGAATCAATTTTCATAATATGCCATCTTACATGGCAAAAGGGACTTTTCAGATCCAATTAAGGGTCTTGAGAGGGGGAGACTATCCTGAATTAGAGTGAACCCAATGTGTAATCACAGGGTCCTGGTAAGAGGGAGTCAGAGGGGTCAGAGTCAGTAAAGAAGATATGATAACAGAAGCAAAACTCCAACACTACTTTGGGTCCATAAGTCAAGAATGCAGGTGGCTTCTGGAAGCTAAAAAAAAGCAAGGAAATGGATCTTTTCCTAGAGATTTCAAAAGACATTAAATACACAATTAAAAAATAGTTACAGTTTTAAGTGTCTAAAAAGTGACTGATGTGATCATTTGTATTGGTTATCTACTACTATGTAACAAAATACCCTGAAACCTAGTGACTTAAAACAATAGACACTATTTCTCAAATTTTATGTGGGTCAGAAACTCAGGGGTAGCTTGACTGCTTGGTTCTGGATGATCATCTTTGCCAGAGTTTGGATTAAAGGCTTTGTCACCATCCTGTGGCACTATTGGAAAATGGTGGAACCTTTAGGAGGTGAGGCCTAGTGGAAAGACATTAGATCACTGGGGGAATGCCCTTGAAGGGGATACTGGGACCCAGCCCCTTTCTCTTTCTTCCTGGTTATGATCAAGTGAGCAGTTTTCTTTATCACATGTTGCCACCATGATATACTGCCTTGCCAAAGGCCCCAAACAACTGACCATGGAATGAAACTTACAAAAACGTGAGCTAAAATAACTCTTTTATAAACTTATTATCTTGGATATTTTGTCATAGTAACACATCTCTGAGGTTGTGGTCAAGATGTTAATCAGGCTTATTATCTGAAGGTTGAATAGGGCTGTTATATCTTCTTTAATGGTTAAAATTGATGCTTGTTGTTGTAATAAGGCCTCTGGTCCTCTCCATATTGGCCTCTCCATAGGGCTGCTTGAGTACCCAGACAACACAGTGGCAAGTTTCACCCATATCATTAAGATAGAAACAGATAGAAGCCTTTCTTTTGATGATTTAGCCTCAGAGCTTATATAGCATCACATATATTATATTTTATTTATATTAGAAAGGATTCATTAAGTCTGATTCACATTTAAGGGGAGAAAAATAGTCTCCTTTTTGAAGGAAGAATGTTAAAGAATCTTTGGAAATGTTTAAAAACCATTACATCTTGCCTTAAAATCAATAATAAAGCAGTTACCAACTAACACGGCACTTTACATTTCACAATGGTGTTCAAAATAGTGTATGCAAAAGTGAATATTTTCAAATACACTATCTCAGTGGCGACTCACAAAAACTTTGTAAAACATGTATTATAATTATCTTTTTTGCTCCCATTTTACAGATAAGGAAAGTAAATTTTAGAGACCTCAAGAGACTTGTCAATTCTACTCCTTGTGATTACAAATATTTCACATGATATTCAACAGGGGTTTCTGATATAAATGACCTCCGTATTTTACAGAGTATATAATTTTCTTAAGGGAATTCAACTGAGCAAAAACTTGATTCCTGAACTCTGCAACATCAGAGCCTTTGTCATTTCCACTTCTCCCTAGCATATCCACTTTTCTATGTTGTGTCTGAGATCTTGGAATGGCTCAAATGACAACAAAAATTCTCCTCTACATTTGTGTTCATATGAGAAGGCTAAGAAGAGCTCAGGTAGATGGGATTTGTGTCTGGGTTTCCAGAGACCCAAAGAAACAAATTTGGCAAATTCCAAGTACCAAGTCCTCTCATGGGTGAAAGCTGTAGAATTTCTTCCACTTTCCCCCCTCAAAGAACTGTTTCAGAATGCATACTGAGAATGCATACTAAAAAGTGACTGATGTGATCATTTGTATTAGTTATCTACTAATATGTAACAAAATACCCTGAAACCTAGTGACTTAAAACAATAGACACTATTTCTCAAAATCAACAAAACACCCCAGAATGTGGCCAAGGGCAGAAATTTTCAGAGCCCACATCCTGTTGCAGTTCTCCTCATATCTCAAGAGAGGGGAGGTGGAGAAAGAGGGTAAATATTAAATGATAACTGTATGCAACCCTACCCATTTCAGTATCCTTAGAAAGGTATGGGTAGGAGCCATTGTGATTCTTCACAGTTATAGGAAACATAGTGAACCAAATCAGTTACTCTTCCAAAGGTCTTCACATCAATAAGTCTTTCAAATAAGACATTTACTAAAGTTATCACATGCTTTATAACTACTACTTCGAAGGCTGCACAATATATTAAAGGGCTGGAGAGTCACTGTCAGTTACTGTACCCCAACTCAGCACTCCTTCACCTGTTATTGAGCTTTATAGTTTGGCCTTCAGCTTTAAAGTTCCTTGATATTGTTTTTGACTCTTTAATGTATGCATGGCATGGCTTCCTTATTGGATTGCCACCTTCCTGAATGGAGGGACTACAGCATATATTCCTCTGTTGTCCTTACTAAGCTCCTTCCTTTATCTCTTTCTTCCTCTTATATAAGCTCATCTATGTGATAGTTCCTAAAATAATCCAGGCCAAGGTAAAGAGTATATTAGGAGGAATGGGGAAAAGTTGAAAGTGTTTCCTCTAAGATGTGGAACAAAACAAGGATGTCAACTCTCATTGTTCTTATTCAATCTAGTATTCAAAGTCTATCCGGAGCAATGAGAAAAGAGAATGAAATAAATGTCACACAAATAGAAAGGGAAATAGTCAAATTACCTGTGTTGGCAAATTGTGTTAGTCAGCATTTCATCATTGTGACCAAAATACCTGACAAGAACAACTTAGAGAAGGTAACATTTATTTTGTTTCACAGTTTGAGAAATCTCAGTCCATGGACACTGAATTCCAGTACTCTGGACCCAAGGTGAGACTGAACATCATGGTGGAAGGCCATGGCAAATGAAAGCTGTGGAGCTCATGACAGCCAGGAAGAAGGGAGGGGCAGCCACATCCTACCTGCCTTCAGTTACCACCCAGTAGTTGATTCAAATTATTAATCCATCAAATAGATTAACCTGTTGATAAGACTATAGCTCTCATAATTCAATCTTTTCAACTCTGATCATTGCTGCATTGACTAACACATGGGTCTTAGGGTGATATTCCCGAATCTAAACTGTAACACAGATAATATAATAGTATATATAGAGAAAAACTTAAAGACTCCAACAAAAGACTATTAGAAAAACAAATTTAGTAAAATTGTAGGATGCAAAATCAACACATAAAAATCAGTAGCATGTTAATACACCA
Organism: Tamias sibiricus; assembly: GCA_025594165.1. NCBI lineage: Eukaryota > Metazoa > Chordata > Mammalia > Rodentia > Sciuridae > Tamias > Tamias sibiricus. The sequence goes on from CM046657.1 coordinate 104,333,118, forward strand.
ATAATGAAATTTCTGAAAAACAATAACCATTCACAATAGCTACAAAAATATCTAGGAATAAATTTAACCAAGGATGTAAAAAACATCTACAATAAAAATTACAAAAAACTGATGAAAGAAATTGAAAAAGACACACACACATACACACATGCAAATGAAAAGATCTCCCATGTTCATGGATTGAAAGAATAAATATTATTAAAATGTCCATATTGTCCCAAACAATTTACAGACTTAATGCAGCCTGTACCAAAATACCAATGACATTTTTCACAGAATAGAATTCATATGGAAGCACACAAGAACCTGAATAGTCAAAGGAATATTAAACAAAATGAACAAAGATTATATCTTATACTTAAGATATAATACAGAGCCATTGTAACCCAAACTATCTATTATTGGCATAAAACAGAAACATAGACCAATGAAACAGAGTAGAGGTCGCAGAAATAAATTCACACATCTATAGCCAACTGATTCTCCACAAAGGCACCAAAAACATCCTGGAGAAAGGACAGCCTTTTCAATAAATGGTGCTGGAAAAACTGAATATCCACATGCAGAAAAGTGAAACTTGACCTCTATCTCTCACCCTATAGAAAAATCAACTCAAATGGATCAAAGATTTCAATATAGCATCTAAAAGTATGAAAACATGATAAGAAAGCATAGGGGAAACACTTCAGAACATTGGTATAAGGAATTCCTTTTCTGGATGTGACCTCCAAATACAGGAAGCAAAAGCAAAAACAGACATGTGGGATTATATCAAACTAAAAATCTTCTGAACAGCAAAGGAAGCAATCAACAGAGTGAAGTGACAACATAAAGAAGGGAGAAAGTATTTGCCAACTATTCATATGATAAAAAAATTAATATGCATAATTATTTAAGTAACTCAAAAAACTACGACAAAAACAACAACTGGGGAATCAAATAAAAATAAGCAAATGATCTGAATAGACATTTCTCAAAAGAATATAAATATCCAACAAATAAGTGCAAATTGACTACAGTGAGATACCATCTCACCCCAGTGAGAATGACAAATAAGAAAACAAACAAAAAAATAAGCAAATGCTGTTATGGATGTAAAGAAAAAGAAACTCTTATATACTGTTGGTAGAAATGTAAATTAGTACAGCCATTATGGAGAAGAGTATGGAGGTTCCTCATAAAACTAAATATAATCCAGCTATCTTACTTCTGTATATATAGACAAAGGAAATGATAAGAGCATACAAAGAGATATCTGTACACAATAGCTAAGATATGGAATCAGCCCATGTGCCCATCAACAGATGGATGGATAAAGAAAATGTGGTGTCTCTGTGTGTGTGTGTGTGTGTGTGTGTGTGTGTGTGTGTACATACATACAATGTAGTCTTTTCCAGCCATACAAAAGAATAAAATCCATGTCATTTGCAATAACATGAATGGTTCTGGAGGACACTACATTAAGCAAAATAAGTCAGACACTGAAAGATAAATATCATGTGTTCTTTCTCATGTGTGGAAGTTAAAAAAAGGTCAACCTCAAAGTAGGATGGTGATTACTGAGATTGAAGGGGTTGGGGAGTGGGGTGGATAAAGGGAGATTGGATTCCATCAATGCATGCTGTTTGCAATAATTGAAATATTACTCTGAACCCCATTAATATGTACAATTAATACATATAAATAAACATTTTTAATATACAAAAATATTAAGAGAAATAATGCAAAAATGAGTATTAGCAAGCTTCCTAACCCACTCTCCTGCATCCCATCTCAACTAGGTTTTATAGACTAGGATTAATTGTGCTGCACTCACCTATTGACTTATATGCCTGGAAGGAGCTCTGAACACTTGTCCACCTAGCCACAGCTTTCCCGAAGATCTCCTACACAGGTCACGTTTCCTGCCCAACTGTCCACTTCCCTACTGGGACTGAAGTCCTCTCACCCAGTTCTGAATGGAATTTTGTAGTGACTAGTATTGTTGGCCCATACCCATTTCAGTATGCTCTTAACTTTATCTAGGATCCCTGGCTATTGGGTCTGGCCAGTGGTTTGATTCTAAAGCACCCCATAGTTTTGGACACTGGAGTTTAGTTTTTTCCATAATTTTATTTTTGCAACTATCATCTTTTGGGATTTCAACTTTCGGTATTATGGCATTCAGGATTGTGTCTTTCAGGATTATGACCCAAAACCAGTTTTGATTGAGTGTTTTTGAGTGTTTTTATTTACTGATGCTTTAAATTTGGGCAAGACATTCAACTACTTTTGGTCTCCGTTTTCTCAATGTCTTAGGCCTATGAAGATTAAACAATGTAGGATATATTAAAGAACTTTAAAAAATACAAATTTGTTTACTATGTTTTTAGGTATTTATAAGATAATGATAATGACAAGATCTATGAGGTAGGTGTGCCAATGAAATGGAGTTTTCATTTTATGCAAAGCTAGTTGGCTTGTCTGGGCATTAAAACCGTAATTTTTTAAGGAAGAAAATTATCTCAGTATGATTTTTTGCCTGGAAGTAGTCTCTGTGACAAGGACTGAAGTGCAAGCACTTTATCTAGAAGGTGATTCCATGAAACACCAACAAAGAAAGGGAGAGAATGCAGGAAAGGGAAGGCAGAAAAAAGGACTATGTTAGGAAGCCAGCTGCCAAAGTGGGAAAACTCTAGGAAACAATGTAAAATATAGGATATTTTATACTCAAGGGTTGAGTGAGCTGAGGAGCATTTGTGCACTTATTCCCTCTGCTTGAAGACTGTTGGAGGAGGGTGTTAATTCTTAGTACTCTTAGCTTGCCCTTATTGTGTGTAGGGAAGGAGCAGGGGCTATGTGTGTGGAGGCTTGGGAGGCATTGTGCAGCCTTCTAGAAAAACTGGGACTCTATACTAGAGCATAGAACTGGGACTCTATACCAGGCAGAGAATGAAGTGTTTTCTGCCAATTAGTGATGAAGAACCCATGACTCCAAGAGGTCATCTATCTGGTTTCTGTACTGAATTTTAATCCCCTTTGATAGGGATTATCTACTATTTTCTAGTCCCAGTGATAGGCACTGGACCCTGCAGTTAACTGATGCTTGTTAAAAGTCTGAAAGCTGGGCATGGTGGTGCACACCTATAATCCCAGTACCTGGGGAGGCTAAGGAGGAGGATCACAAGTTTGAGGACAGCCTGAAAAATTTAGCAAGGCCATAATCAACTTAGCAAGACCCTGTCCATAAATAAAAGATAAAAATGGTTGGAGATGTGTTCAGGGGTTAAGCACCCTTCAGTTCAATCCAGAAAAGTCTGATCTTGAGGATCATGATGATGATGATTTATACAAAAGCAATTGGTTAATGAATGGATTAGAAACTGTATTTTATATCTATGATTCAATTATATCTGAATTTTGTAACAAATGTATGACTTATTTATCAGCAAGTATAATTATTAGAAGCCAAATTCTACAGATGATAAAATAAGTTATGAAGTAGAATAATGTATTTAAAAGGCAGAAAATGAAGAGTTAATTCTTTTTATTTGGAATGCATAATTTACAGAAAACCTACAGTCATGATAAAAGCTAATAGGTAGCTATTTAAAAGATCATATAGTCAACAATGCCTGGAAATTAGAAGCAAAATTCCTTTTTATTTAGTAAAGGACCTTTATAAAGGATATTTAAAAAAATGGTTATATGTGCTTTAATTGTTCTTAAGCTGTTTTTGTAAAACTGTTGCCACATTTCCAGCATTTTTATGGAAACTTAAGGGGAAAAATTACCCTGTGAACTTTTTCTTTTCTTATTAAGGCAAGTAAATAAATAAAGATGAAACTTTGTGTATGCATCTAAAATCCAGATAAGGGTTCCTTTGTGATTCTCACTAATATAGAAAAGTCTATTTAAATTTTCTCACTTCCCCTTTCCTTTCAAACCCAATCCAGTTAGCCTTGGCTTCCACCCCCTTCTTCCCCAATTATAAAACCAAATGGAATGTTTGTACTGAAGGGACAAGTCTGTGCAGTGACTCAGAGGAAACAAGCATTTATAAACCATGTTTCCCTAAAGCCGAAGTACAAACATGGCTATGGCCCAATTCCAGCTTGGACAGGGCAACATTCACTGGTGTGGCCCCTGGCAATACTGAGTCTTGGAGGGGCCTAGCCAGAAACAAGACCTGGGCTGCAAATGGCCTTGAGGCAATACCACTCCTTGGTGATCTTTCATCTCCAAGAGTCAAAACAATAATGGCTGAAATGAAAGCACACAAAGAAATGTTGGACTTTACTAGAATAGAATATTCTCTTTGAATTTTCAATGTATTTTGGCCAGGTTGCAATTTCCTTAGTGGTTAATCCATTCTTAATCATGTCCAAGAGCTGTCTTCTTTAGATAATATTTTTTGCCTTAAGGCCTATGTTGATCATACCTGCCCTGAATACAAAGAGTTACAAGGACAGTTTGATTTTGGTTCTGGAGTCAATGAGATTTAATTTTGAGTCCCAATTTGCCACCTCACATTTTCACTTGACAAATGTTTATGAAGGACTAATTTTGTGCCAGGGATAGTTCTAAGCACTGCAAATGAGGGACTGAGCTGGATAGAAAAGGTTCCTGCTTTGTTCTTACATTTCAATTGCAAGAAAAATACTCCCAAACCTCCAAAAGCAGAAATTATCTGATAGCGATGGCAATAATGTTATGGAAATAAATTAGGGAGCTAGGCTGGATGACCAGAGAAGGCCTTCACAAGATGGTAAGACAGTGGCTTCTATGAAAAAATGGCATTTAAGTCGAGATTTGAATGACACAAAAAAGCCAGCCAGGATAAGAACACATCTGACATAGGCACACACAAAGTCCTGAAAGAATAGTCTTGGCTTGTTTGAGGAACAAAACGAAAGCCCATGTGGTGAGTAAGGGGAGAATAGTAAGAGAGGAAGATGGAGGGAATAGTGGATCAAAGATGGCCAGCCATTCCTTGAGATACCTCACAGAGAGAGAGAGACGTGGGTGTGTTTCCTCACCCATTATATCTGGGAGGACCTCTGACTGTTGTGAACATGAGAGAATGGTATAGCAGTCCTGAGCCTAGCCTTTAAGATGACTGGCAGCTTCTATCTTGGTTCTCTGTGGTCCTAAACTGGCATGTAGAAAAGCTGACCACCCACTGGAGAGGCCATATGAGAGGGAATACACACAAAAAAGAGGGGTTTAACTGAGTCTAACCTCTAGCTGTCCCTGAAAAGGTGAGGAGAGCCACACTGGGCCAGCTTAGCTGCCAGATGAATACCAAATGACTCTTGCATATGCCTCTTGAAAGAGAAACATCTAGCTAAGCCTTGCCCAAAGTCCTCCATACACCAAATAATGAATACAATTCAGTGCTGATTGCTTTACGTTGCTAACTTTGGGGATAGTTTCTTTCTCATCAAGAGATATCCAGAATAGAGAGATAGGCTGGAGACAGATTACTTTGATCTTGAGGATACAGAGTTCGACTTGAGATGGATCAAAAACCACAAGAGGGCTTAGGAAGGAAGTATAGGAGCTGCATTATGTTTGAAAACTTAGTTACTGATATTTATTCTTGGCTTCCTAGTTCTTTGATCTTATACAAGAAAATTGAACTCTCTGTGTCTTGGTTTCTTCAACTGAAAAATGTAAAAACTGAAAATAATAACACTGTCTATACCATAGGATCGAAGAGTAAAAGATAAGATCATTACATAGTGCATAGCACCTGCTTAAGCACTCAATAAATCATAGCTGCATTTGCTGATATTTTTCTGGCTCAGTTTCTACCTGAGGAATTAAGGAGATTCCAGTTTCATTTAAATTCCTCTCAACTAGTTCAGGGAGTTCTTTGGGGAATCATGTATGTACTCATATTAGGGGCCTTTGTAATTCCAGTTTAAGATTCACCAGAACTGATCAGCAAAGCTGTCATTTGCCACCCTCCATAACTTCCTCTTCTTTTTTGATGGTGGTTCCATAGATTCTTCACAATGACAAGCCATATTAGCATGATGGTAGCTTAGACCTTTGCAGTCCTCTGCTGTGGCAACATGAGATGTGCTAGGCTATTGCCTTCCAGGCTACAAGTTGGAGCACTTTAGCCATCATCATGTTAAACTGAGATAAGCAGCATCACTACTACCATCTTGGATAATAAACTGTAGAAAGAGTCACTCTTTGATCTCCCTTGCCCAAAGTCCTTATATACACACACACAAAATCATGAAATTCAACTCAATGATGGTTGCTTTAAGCCACTAAATTTGGGAATAGTTCCTACAGAACTTTCTGTGCTATTATATTACATTTAGTTACATTTCAGTGATATCTACTATAAGGGGAAGTCCACCTGTCCCAGTGACTGTGTGAGTGAGCTTCTTCACTGACCCTCCAGATAAACTGTCTACTTGGTTTCTGCCACCCCTCCCCATACTCAGCTTCTATTTCCCTAGGTTGTCCATTAGATTAGTTTTTCTTGAAGTTGTGCTGGAGAACTCACTTCTTCAGACATGCCCCATTAAAATATAACTGCACTTGGTTAAATAACTTTTTTTCCCCTGTTTCATTGAAGGGACTCATAGTACATATCAGCAATATTAGGAACCTGACACATAGTCTAGCAAGAAATGTTCTTACTGGCTTAATCTAGTATTTCATAAATCTATTTAATAATGGACTCTGTTTTGCGTCTCTCTTCTGAAGAATTGGTGTTCAATAAAATGTTATTTAAGCAGTGCTACATTTTGTCCTTTCCTCACTTTGAGTGACTATGTGCTTTTAAATTTAGTTTTTATCCTGTGTCTTTCAATCATAATAAGCACCAAAGTAGTTTCAGAATATTTTGCTCTTCTGGAAGTCAGTTCTACTTCATAATGAAAGTAGACTTTCTAGGCTTGAATCTTGAATCTATGACTTACTAGCTACATAACTTTGGGGAAATTATCTGCACCTCATATTTCCTATATATAAAATGTAGATAACCCATACTACTTTCTTCACTAGGGCTCCTGTAATAATTAAATGATGTCATGATTACCTGTTATTACATAACTATTATTATCATTACTATTATTGTTGAAAACAAGAGTCAGCAGAGTCTATAAATATTCCTTTTATATAAACATTTTTCTTAGGACACGATTGAGACTAGATTTGTCGAACTTGAAGTGAAATAAGTTATTCTGTTCTTTTTAATTTTTAATTTTATTCTTTTTGTGGTACTGAATATTGAACCCAGGGCCTCACACATTGCTAGATAATAGCTCTACTATTGCTCTGTACCCACACTCCACAGTTTTTATTTTGGATCACACTATTCAACAATAATTTCTGACTTGGGACAGCTGTTATGTTACAGTTATATATCACTAATACCATTATGAGAAGTGTACTAGCTAAATGACTCTCCTTCTCCCATCCCTAAATATGTATAATAATTTATGGCAATTATCTTTGCTATTTTACAATGAAACCTTATCATTAATCAAAGTTTAGTGATAGAAGAAACACGTAACATAGGTTCCCTAAATCCTGCTCTATATCATGGTCTTCCTTAAATTAAACAAGTGTTAACCCAGTGTTGATTGTATGTTTATAATACAGTCAAGGACTGGGGACAAAGTTTAGTGGTAGAACACTTTCCTAGCACACACATGCAAGGTCCTGTTTCAAGCCCTAATACCAAAAAAATAAAATAAAAAACAGAGAGAGAGAGAGAGAGAGAGAGAGAGAGAGAGAGAGAGAAAGTCATTTGTGTTTAGAATACTCCAGCTACAACACATCAAATAAGAGTTATTGGAGAGGTGTAAGCCAAGTGTTACCCAATTGTTTATTCTAAGCACTTAGCATTCTCTGGTGCATCCGTTCTCATGATCAGGATAGATATAAATGTTAGAGCAGGAATCACCATTAACCCCATTTCCTAAATGAAGTCTCCAAGGCACATGGAAATTTTGTTTTTATATTTATGGTGGTGGAAGTGGATAGCTATCAGGGTGGAAGAAAACATGAGGAGGACCTTCCCAGGATTAGCAGGCACTATTAAGACTCTTTTCTATGGGCATTCAGAAAAAGCCTTAAAAAACAAGAGCAGCAGCTCTTTAAAGCCCAGTCACTAAAAAGTGTGTACAGAGTGGGATCTTTTGACCTCATATGAGAAAATCAAGGCCACTATTTTCTCTTTGAAGTGAAGTAGGAAAGACAAGGGTTTAACTGATAAATGAAACTTTATCATTAATCAAAGTTTAGTGATAGAAGAAACACGTAACATAGGTTCTCTAAATCCTGCTCTATATCATGGTCTTCCTTAAATTATGTCTATACAGTCACCATCCATATTTGTGGGTTTTGCATCAATGAATTAAAACAACCACAGATTGAAAATATTTTAGAAAGTTTTTACATCTATACTGAACATGTGTGGACATTTTCCTATCATTATTCCCTAAACAATACAGTGTAGCAACTACATAGCTATTAGCATAGCATTTATATTGCATTAAGTAAATAGTGTAGAGACGATTTAAAGTACACTGGATTATGTACATAGGTTATATGCAAATACTAATGATATTTTATACGAGGGATTTTACTATATTTTATCAGAGGATTTTGGAATTGCCAGGGATCTTGGAAACTTGAGGACAGATACTAAAGGATGAGTGTATTTTCAACAAAGGAAAAGCAGGATAGAGGTTCTATTTCACTTCCCATGACTTGGCCAACAGGCTGCTGCTCAAATAGAAAAAATTATGTTTTTGAAGAAATATTTTATAAGGTTATACTTGAAAACTTAAGCCTATATTAATGGCAATGTACAAAGTACAATCTTTTAATAATCAGCTTTATTGTCCTTTTAAGCTTCTGATTTTAAAGCAATAAGCTTTCAGGCAAATGTTCTTTTGGCTAATGTAATGACAGAAGTGATTTTGTAACACAAAGCACAAGTGCTGCTTATAGCACAGTTATTATTATTATCATTACTTTTGGCTGGCTTTCTTGGCTGCATCTGTGCACAGAATATGATTTTTGCATGACTGGGAAGAATTGGAGTGCTAAGGGGATAATTTAGCATCTAGTGGGAAGGGTTGTTCTTATCTTGTTCACCACTGGGCTGAATAGATGCCTGGCACAAGATAGCCTCAGGAATGTTTGTTGAATGAATGGATGAAGAAGTGAGTAAATGAAGTATTTTCTCCTTGAATTATTCAAGTTAACTCTTTATAATTCAAATTACTAGGTAACTTCCCAGTTGTCCACTCTGTCTGGGCACTGAAGATTGCTTCCAAAAAGTCAAAAATCAATTTAGAGTACTTTGCAGAGTATTATTTTTAGAATACAACATGTGATGTAAATACAATGAGATTTTTCTTTTCCATATCTATTGCTCTTATCTTCAGAACAATTTCATAGTTTACCAAAATCAAGAAGACAAACATCTCTCAAATGCAATGCAGACAAATTGACTACTTCTATTTAAAGAAGAGAAAACAAAATTGATCTGACTTGGTGCTTTTATATAAATAATAATATTTTTTAAAACCTCAAGTGAGAAAACTTCCCTAAGGTAATAGTAAATGATTGTTTGGCATTTCTTCCATTATGAAATTATCAATATTCACTCTCTAAGATATAGGTTTTATCTTCTTTTGTACAAAGTCAAACTGCAAAATAATTGTTAGTTTATGTAGAATAAATAGCTCTTTATTACTGGAGTTCTTCTAAAAAAATTGAAGTCTGAGATTTATCTCAAAGGGAATAAAAACAAAGTTATAAAAATATTTCTATTCACAATATATTTTTTCCTGCTGTTTCATACCAAAAGAGTAGAAAAAGTTCACTGGGAATTCATTTGATAATAATTTTCACATAGACTATCTTGGAATATTTTCTCTACAAATGACATCATATTGGGGGTAATTCTTCCTATACCTTCTAATTTAAGCCATATATTCTGGATTTATAGTAGGATTCCCTCTTTTTAACTATCTTGTATAAAGGTGAGGGAATAGATCAAAGATCTCTCTGATAATTATGAAATATAGTTATGACAAGAACTCAAAACCAAAAGAAAGATTTTACCATAGACTTATAGACTTTAATATATATATTATTGACTTTAATATATGTTATAGACTTTAATATTATATATATATATATATATATATAAAAATTTGCCACTGAGCTTGTTGCTTTGAATATCTATGAATTCATGTTAAAAGCTCTTCATATGAAAAAGAATTTTTAAAAATTCAAGCAAAGAAATCCTTGCATGTATGATTTTGTCAAAATGAACCTAATTACTATGTATATTTATGGTACTCTAATAAAATATTTTTAAAAGTTCAAGCAAAGTTTTATTTTCCATTTTTTGTTGTTGTTGTTTTGTCATTATTAACAACCAGAACATAAATCACACACCAGCTTTCAAGAGAAAGTCTTGCCTTCCTTTTTCTCTCTCTCTCTCTCTCTCTCTCTCTCTCTCTCTCTCTCTCTGTGTATGTGTGTGTGTGTGTGTGAAGTTTGTGTTCTTTTCAAATGAAATTAATAATTCTATTGCTTTGAAAAATACAAAACACAGGCCTTATGGGAGAATGGTAGTTTATTGAAAAACTCAGTGGCTTCTACATTCCAACAGCTTCATTAATTTAAAGCATTTTCCTTTCAGTTTTTTTTTTTTTTTCATTCCCTGCCCTATTTTATGGATAGCATACACAAAGCTTCTCTTAAAAATACACCAGCAACTCATGTCTTCAACCTTCACTGTGGGCTCAGAACAGCCTTAGGCTCTGCAAGCTATGATCCTGGTCCTTAACAATCTCATGGTATGGGGGTTTTGTAGACTTGCAAGGGAGAACACTGGTAAATGATGCAACTTTGTGTGAAACCAGGTACCTACATAAGAGGCAAACACTGATGGTCCCAGTGATCACAGAGAGTGTGCTTTTGTTTCTAAGCCCTTGTTCATGGTTTTCTCTCCTCTTGGAATTCCATCTTCCTCCTTTGGAAATCCTACCCATCCTTAAAAATGAGTCTGATTTCACCCACCTTGTTTAGGAAGACTTCCCTGCTCAATATATGTTTATTGAATGGATAATTGTGTGGTCAAAAGATTGAATCATAGGATTTTGTAGTAAAGCTTTAAGGATATTTCTATTACTGATTGCAGTTTACCAAGACCTTTTCTATACATCATGTTTCTTAAGTCTGTAAGGTAGTTATTATCATTACTACCTTACATAATAGTAAACCAAAGATCAAAGAGGTAAAGTAAATCTCAGAGTAAGTAAATGGCAGAGGTGGCATTTAAACCCAGATCTTTTGACTCCAAGTCTAGTACCCTATTTCCTAATAATCCTCTATATACCATAAGCTTTATTTAAATGCACTTAAAATCTTTAAAATTTTGTAGATTGCAAGTAATTTGAGGAAAGAGTTTCTTAGCATTCTTAAAGGACTAATGTAACACTTTACTTTTATGTTTTACATAAACTTGTTCCCATTAAACAACCAGTTTCACTAATGTTTCAAAAGATGTTGAACACCTCAGCTTGTGAGCCTCTTCAGATGATAAGAACCTTTATTTCTCTCCAGAAAGCAGTAATTTGGTCATTCTTTATCTTGTTTTAGGAGTATTTCATTTGTAAACTCAGTGTACTATTCAAATATCCTTGGACTTCTGCTGCTCAAACATAAAATGCTACTTTGTACTATAAACAATTTAATGACATAATTCTCATTCTTGCTCTACCAGTTTTTCATGTTTTATTATTATAAAATATTTGATATGTATATATATTTGTAAAGTTTTGAAGTCTAATGATAAAACGAATATCCATGAACCCACTACCCATCTTAAGCATTAGAACATTCTCAACATGATTGAAACAGCCTTATGTATTTTTCTCTGGTCTGACCCTCTGCTTTCACAGTTGTGTTTTAACTTTTAAAAATAACTTTGCCACATATGCATCCCTGAACAGTATGGTGTTTAGTTTGAATTATTTTTTAGGTTTTGTAAGAATGACATCATACTTACACATGTATGTTTCCAGAACTTTCTGCTTTTCTGTACTTCCTGTTATTATTTTTATCATGACTCCCTTTTAGCTTGTAGAGATGTGTCCACCCACACATAAATTATATTCCAGTTATGGGCCTGGTATAACTAACTTGGACCATAACTGGAATATAAGATTTTTGTCCATTTTTTGTCTGCTTTATCATTAGTACCTAGAAGAGCATATGTTAAGGGCTCAAATATATTTGTTCAAAGAATGAATGTACAAATGAATAGGGTTTCATTGTTCTATTGTTAAGTAAATTATATTGTTAGAATTTCCTATTGATGCAGAAATCATAATGGAATATTGAAGACACTGAACCAGCTATTCAGGGAACTGGTTTCTGGTCCCAGATTTGTCACTAACTGGCTGTGAAACTCTGAGCAAGTTACTCAATTTTTCTAATTCTGAGCAGCAACATTTATGCAAAAGAAAAAGCAATATTTCTGAGTACTATAAGGATTAGTATGTAATATTTATATAAATATTTTATAAACCATGAATTGATACATATGTGTTAACTATCATTATTCCTATGGTAAAAATTTCATACATTTACTGATATTAAAAATGAGTCTATCACAATAGGCGGGGGCAGGAAGAAGAGGAGGTTTACTGGATTGGACAGGGCAGAGTGGGGGAAAGGGAGCAGGGATGGGAATGGGAAAGACAGAATGAAATGGACATAACTTTCCTATATTTATATATGAATGCATGACGAGAGTAACTTCACATCATGTACAACCACAAAAATGAAAGGTTATACTCCATATATATATATGATATATGCAAATACATTCTACTTTCATATTAACTAAAAAGAACAAATAAAAAATTAAAAACAAACAAAAAATGAGCCAAAAATACAATGATTTCTTTTGTATCAGGAATTTCTGAGGCAGGGCCTTAAAAGAGTCAGGAGAGAGTGCAGTTCTAGGGGGTTATCTGGTACGCTGTATGCATTGGATGTGCAGATCAGGCTTTTGCTGCAAAATTGAGCTATTTTTACCTTTCAGTAAACATAAAGAGTCTATTTTTAAGTAGGGCAACCAAGATAGTATGTTACCCTTTCCAATGAGCCTGCCTAAATTAAATATTCATCTTTTGTGTCAAAATAAGAAGTGATGTATATCATTGGACACTAATAAAAGAGAAAGTCTTCTCTGCAAGTGAATCCTTCAAAAGTCTTGGGTGTAAAATAACTGTAGTAGAAATATCCATTTATATTATATTAAGGAGTGAGATTTTCTCATCTTATATCTCAGAGTCTCGTGGCTGGGCATAGGCAGAGGTGTTGCTTTCTGGGAGAAGGCTTTTATCTGCCTGTTTCCAAATGGTAGAACTGACCCTTGGGTTTGGAATTAGTTTTTCCCCATGTTGCCCAAAATTAATAGCCTGGGTCTCTATTTGTCATCGACAAGATGGATTAATAACAATATTATCCCACTCTTGTGTTGTAAAAGGTAAGTATGACTATGTGATTGAAAGCTCCATGTAAACTTTAAAAAATCTGTTGCAAATGTTGATGTTATAAAGTTTGAGTTATGGGATTAACCATCATAAAACTATGATGAGAAACCAACCCTCTTGGAAAAACGAAGTAAGTATGTTGTCTTCTTTCACTCTCACTTTTCTTTTCTTTTTTACTATGGATTGAACTCAGGGGCATTTTATCACTGAGCTACATCCCTAGTCTTTCCTATGTTTTTACTTTGAGACAGGATCTTGCTGAGTTTCTGATGCTGGCCTTGAGCTTGTGATCCTCCTGCCTCAACCTCCATAGTTGTTGGGATTATAGTCATGTGCCATGCCTGACTATGCTCTCACTTTTAATCTGTATTCCCTCTTCCTTCCTAGCCTTGTCTTTTATATGCATCACCAGTACACCTGTTCAGCCATCTGCTAAAATTCTCCCACACTGCAGACTTGGTGCTTTTCTTTCCCTGGAACCTCACATCCCTCTGCCTTACATAATCACCCTGTGTCTCCTTCCACTCAGTGTGGCTCTGCCTTCTTATTCCTAAAACAATATCAAAGCTTGGCAGAGTGGGAGCCAAAGGATTATTTAACTTCATATTCTCTCAGAGCCTCAAGCACTGAGTTCCAAGATAATCTCTGGACAAAATTTATGTGACCACAGAGATCCACTGAAAAGACTGAGGAAGAAAAGGTGCACCAGGAGTTTTAATCTTTCTACAAATTGGGTAAAAGTATTATGATGTTTTTACATATACTAGGAATCCTCTGGGAAAAGCACAGGTCTCTTTCATCCTTTGACCAGGTCTGAGTGGCACAATTATCATGATATCATCGTTAATACATGCTCATAGAGTAGTGTCTATGGCTTTAACTCAGTGTTTCATGTCTATAGTGAGAATTTAAATAGGCAAGTTAGGAGAAGAAACAATGAGGTCCTTAAGGAAAAAAGATAGCGTTTAATATTTTTAGTTAAATATGGATAAGCATGCATGGATTGGAACTGGAACAGAAAACTACTTCTAGGAGGCTTTTGACCTACCTTGTTTCTCTCTTGTTGCCCTATATAGTTTCTTTCTTAATGTCTTAATGTTACTACATTCTTCTTCATTATCTTCTTTATAGTTTTGAGGCCAAATCCCAGAGGAACTGATCTTGGCTGGCTTAGCTCACCATTTCTACCCTTGTTGAATAAGACACTTTGAATAAAGCCACCTGGTAGATTTCCAGTCCACCTACCTTGGATTTAGCCAGCAGCCAGGTCTCCATGGAAAATATTCTCCCTGTGCACCCGAGGGTCTGCAGAAGAGAAACATAACTGACAGATCCAGGACACTGAAGTGTCAGGGCCCATTGAACACGAGGGAGAGAAATTGCTTTGAACAGATCAACATCTTAGCTTGAGAGGCTTCCTGAAAACTCATGATTGCATACCACCCTCCTCCTCCCACCTCTACCTTGAAGAAGACTGCTTCTGTAGATCAGGCACAAGTCTCTCTCGCAAAAATATACTAAATTTCTCAAATACTCCAAAAAACATGGGCAAATAATTTTGGTTTTGGGGGGTGGGGAGAGAAGTTTCTTTAATAAGAACAAAGCAGCACAAGGGATTTCCTTAAGATTGTTAGAATTTGCATCCAGTGTTGAATTTTATTTCCCACCTCAACTCTAATATGATGTTCTTCCACTGCCTAGCTGTAAGACCTAGGAAAATTTAAATCTCAGCAATTCCATTTGTGTAGTGGGCATAATGCTAGTATGTACCTCTATACTTCTTTGAGAATTAAATGAGAATATGCATGTGGAGAGGCTAAGCTCTGCTCTAAGCACATAGCAAGTACTCATTAATTTTAACTAACTTTATTACTTCTGATTATTTCATTTATGAACTCTCCAAACATGTCATTTAATTGACATATATTTAAGGCTTAGTTTGTGTGAGGTCTTTCACTAAAGCCACTTAAGACACCTCCAAATGACTTTAGAACTTCCAAAACTTATACATTTTAACCACCACCTGACTTACAATTTCTAAGTTTTAATTTTTAGCAAGTCTTTCACTACAGATGAAGTATCTTATCAGTGAATTTTGGTAGTGCTCTAAGCTATAAACTAAAGAAAAAAATTTCAAAAGTTCATGATAAACCATGCATAACTATAAGCCCAGGTACTGGGGAGACTGAGGCAAGGGGATAGCAAGTTCAAGCCTGACCTGCACAACTTTGTGAGAACTGGTCTCAAAATAAAAATAAAAGGGCTAAAAGTATAGTTCAGTGGTAGAGAGCTTACCTAGCATACATGAAGTCCTGGCTTCAGTCCCCGGTAGAGGGGCAGAGGTTTGATGATAATGAATCTCAGAAATTAAAATGGAGTTCTGCTTAAAAATAAATTTCTAAACAATGTTAAAGGTTTATAGCATTTAAATAGAATGAGAAGTTGTGCCAAAGAGACATCAGCAAGCTTTATAAAGCATACACTGCTTCAAGGTTACAAATTTGTGTAATTTCTATGTGACATTTCTTCTCAAAACAAATATAACACTTTTTTCCCCTTGAATGAAAATTCTATGCTAACTCATATCCTTCCCAAACACTCCTTGCCCTGCAATAACTTATCAGTGTGTATACAGGATGGAGGAAAAGTAGGTAAGGAAGTAGTTTTCAGTTTCAAGTTTCCAAAGGTTATTATAAATAACAACGGGTGTGTTTGAACAATGGGGTTTTCTAGTTAATTTATTTTTTTGCTTACCTTTGAATTAACACAAATACCCTTTTCATTTTGACCCATGTTGTAACTTATGATGGTGAGCATAAATTAATTTTAGAGAGTTCAGGGTGCTCAATCATAAGCAAGAATGTTAATTCCCATTTAGGCATTCAAGAAACATTTATTGACTATACTAAATTATACAGTAACAGGGACTTCACAAACTTTTTATAAAGCAACTCACAGTAAAAAATATATTTTATATCACAACTAATCCAAGAAATGTGTATGTATTACCCATATAAGTGGTTAAATTTGCAAATGTATATTTACCAGTAGCAATGAATTATGATTATTTCTATCCTATGAGTATTTCTATCCTTTTCTATCCTATTTGATATTTTTAAAAGAATATTATTTGTTGCCTATTGAATTGATTTCATGATCTATCATGTTGTTTAAGAAATAATGTTCATAAAAATATTTCTTTTATGAACTCTTTTTTTTAATTTTTCTGGGGATTGAGCCCAGGGGTTCTTTACCACTGAGCTACATTCCCAGTCCTTTTGATTTTGAGACAGTGTCTCATAAATTGCTTAGGGCCTTTCTAAATCACTGAAGCTGGTCTTGAACTTTGATCCTTCTGCCTCAGCCTCCTGAGTTGTTGAGATTATAGGTGTACCTCAGTGCTCAGCAAAACAAATTTTTTATATCAGCATTTTTTGTTATTATTTGGCATAATTCACCTAAGTGAAGTTGGGGGAGGGTAGTTTTTGTTGCTATTTTTCTTTAATTTTATAAAAATAGAATTGAATTTCTTGATGGGTTCACCTCTCTGGTGTCCGCTCCCATTACTGTCACACTGAGTCACAGGGCATTAGTGACTTCCATGTAGGGTACAACAATGTAGTATGGAATCAGCAGCTCTAGGCTTGGAGGATTTGATTCTAGTTTGCATATCACTTGTGCCATGCCAGCTCTGGGAAGCCAGTATGTTACTTGAATTTTCCAAGTACCAGTTTCCTTATGCATAGAGTAGACAATATCACAGTCAGCCCTCTGTGTCTGCAGCTTTCACATCCACATCCATATTGAACATGTACAGACGTTTTTGTTGTCATTATTTCTTAAACAATTCAACTATTTACATTGTACTAGACATTATAAGTATAAGTAAACTTGAGTTCCCCTAGATTGGAAGTGTATGCAAATACTGTGCTATTTTATGTAAGGGACTTGAGCATCCTTGGATTTTGGTATCTGCTGGAGTCCTGGAACCAAACATCCACCAATACTGAAGAATGAGTGTACCTCAAGTAAAATTGTTGAGAAGATTAAATAAAAATAAGAACATGTATCAAATGCTTATTATATGCCAGGCACTGTTCTGAGCACTTTTTTGTACATATTAACTCTGTGAATCCTCTCAATGGCTTTATGAGGCAGACATTATCACCATCTCCATCTTACAAATGAAGGAACTGAGAATGATTTGCATATGATCACAGGGCAGGGATTAGAATTCAGGAAGCCTGGGGCTGGGGTTATAGCTCAGTGGTAGAACACTTGCCTAGCACGTGTGCAGCCTGGTTCGATCATCAGCACCACATAAAAATAAAGGCATTGTGTACAACTAAAACAAATAAATAAATATTTTAAAAAAGAATGCAGGAAGCCTGATGCCAGAACCTATCCTTTTAATGAGAAGCATTCATGTAGGAATTTAGGATATAAAACTGTTAAAAAATGGTTCAGCAGTATCCACGTCCATTCAATGAATACTCAACAAATTTTCCTCCATGCCAACTGGGTGCAAAGCCCTGTGCTGGGTGCTGTGGGAGAGCAGAAATAAGAGATTGTTCTCACATAAAGTAAGGAAGAAATATCCTTATAATAGAGGGTAGTGTACAGTGATTTCTTTAGGAATTTGGGAGTGGGTGAGCAGGGACTAGGAGGTCCTGGTGTTGGCTGCTGTTGACTGAGTGGGGTGGAGCAAGTGGAGCGGGCAAAGATATTGCTGAAGTCTCAAGCTTGTGAGCTCAGAATGGTTATCCCATTCACAGCATGGAGGGATCCAGAGCACTGGAGTGACAGGGGGGAAAGATTCAGCTGCATGCAGACCCTATCTCCCTGGGCTGGGAAGTGGTGCTATCATGCTGAGCTTCCCTGTATACCACAAATTACATCACGTACAAAGTGCTATTTTTGGAATATGAAATGAGCATGTTTGTTCCCCATTCATTGATTCCACAAGTGCTTAATAAACATTTATTTTGTGTCATGTGTTCTTGGGCAAGCTCTTGAGTCCTTCTCATCACAGAGTGTACATTTACTGTGAATTTAAAGGGAAAAGGCTTTTAATCTGCTTACCTTCTATATGGTTTTAGATTCTTCTTTTTCAATTTTGCTTACAGACTATTGTCATTGCTATTAGTCATTACCAACTAATACTTGGTGTAAAAGTATAAATGAAAGTCTAGTTTCTATGCCTGTCTTGATTTTTAAGTTATTAATCAGGATAACCAGCTGCTAAGTAAAAACTGTTATGTCTCCCTGCTTTGACAAAAATACCCTATAATGACTTGAAAGGCCAGATTTGAGTTTATACTTGTTAGCCAGCTTGGGGAACTGCCTAGAAGTATAAACAGTGTGGAGAGAGAGCACCAGCGGGTGACTTACCTCCCTCTGTGCCACGTGTTCCCAGTTAAGGACCATGAGAACTTATAGGGAGACATTTCCACCCACATGTTTAAGCTTTGTTCACCTCACATGCCACTGGAAGCCCCTTATTGGCCATCCTTTGGGCCTATCTCAATCTGTGCTAGAGAGGATTGACCCAAGAAAGAGGCTAAGATCAGCCCTAGAAATAGGATTAAACCTATTTGTATAGGAATTTCAGAATTCCAAGGACCTGAGTCATGGTCAAGAAGTGGAGACATGGGCTTTAAGTAGATACAAACTACAAACTAGTAAACTAGTGTGTGTGTGTGTGTGTGTGTGTGTGTGTGTGTGTGTGTGTGTGTGTTTAATATTACTAACGAGGGCTTTGCCAGTTCAAAACCATGTTCCACACCTGTAGTGTCAGGTATTATGTTTGCTTCTAGAAAGATCTAAAAGAATTTAGACCCGGTTACTATTGTCAAGTTGTTCACAGTCTGGTAATTGAGAAGATACATAAGCAGATCAATTGCAATGAAACACAATAAATCCTAGTATTGGGGTATAAGTGAGAACTGAAGACTGAGGAGTTGATACCTAGGGGAGTCTGAGACTGTTTTACCCAGGAGTTGGCATTTCAGCTGGGGCTTAATAATGAGTAGGAGTGTACTGGACAAGTAAGATGATCATTATTATTTATTTTCATCTTTATTAATTTGTTTTTGCTATTTAAATTCACAAGATGTCTGGACTTTATACACTACTACTCATAATAACTAGATTTTCTGTTTCCTCATTTTTACCCCAGTGTCTCATGCTTGTCAGATAATTAGTCTCAGTGTTCTAATCTTTAAAATGGGAACCAAGGCTATTTATTGTATGTGTAAGTGTTTAGACATGGCTGTGTATGATACAGAATCATTTGGCCTTGTATCTCAGAACTCTAGCTCTCAAGGCTTAATCAAGCTGGGTGTATTTTCCTGAGTCATTTGGAAGCCCTGACAAAGCAGTGCAGGGCTAGTGCAGACATAATGAAAAGGCCAGTATCCAGGCTCTGGCTCACTTTCTGCTCTGCCTTTTTGAGCATATAGTTCTCTTGGTGAGTCATGATCACAAGATGACCACTCTATCTCCAGCCTCATGTCCAGTTCAAGAAGAAGAAAGAGGGAAGGAAGAAGGAAAGGGTACAACATTTATCAGGAAAGAAAAAAATTTACTTAAAAATCTCCATTAAATTTCTGCTTATGTGTCCATGAGCCAGAACTTTTGAACATAGCCTCTCCTGACTTTAAGGGAATCTGAGAGTGCAAATATTATAACTGGGTATTTTGACACCCTCCACAAGACTGGGATTCTAACAGTAAAGAAAAGGAAGATGGGTATCATGTAGGTGATCAGGGGCCTATACTACAGTGTAGCACAAAATTAGCACTTACTGATGGGTATTACCATGAAGAAGACACTCAGGAAATGTTTGTTCAGTAGAACTGCACCACATCTATGCTGCCACTCCCTATTTATTTCTACAGAAAAAGCCTCCTTACCCATCTCCCTATTTCCATTCTTGCCTGCCTATAATCCATTTCCTACCAGAAGTCAAAATGATCTTTTAAAAATGTAAGTTTGCCTAAATGAAGAGCTAAAACTACACAACTCTTAGAGGAAAATACAGGGGGAAAGCGTTATTACACTGGATTTGGCAGTGATTTCTTGGATGTGACACCTGAACTCAGGCAACAAAAGAACAAATAGAGTACATCAAAATGGAAAATCCTCTGTGCACGAAAGGACATAATCAACAGAGTGAAAATTCAGCCTACGTTCAGGAAGGAAATATTTGTAAATCATTTATCTGATAAAGAGTTAATACCCAGAATGTACAAAGAACTACAATTTGACAACAACAATAAAACCAAAAATAACCCTATTTAAAATGAACAAATGGAATTGGCTAACTTCGCTTAGCATTATTTTCTCCAACTCCATCCATTTACCTGCAAATGCCATGATTTTATTCTCTTTTAGTGCTGAGTAGTGTTCCATTGTGCATATGTACCAAAGTTTCCCTATCCATTCATCTGCTGATGGGCATCGGGGTTGATTCCACAATCTAGCTATTGTGAATTGTGCTGCTATAAACATTGATGTAGCTGTTTCCCTGTAGTAAGCTGTTTTTAAGTCCTTTGGGAATAGGCCAAGGAGTGGAATAGCTGGGTCAAATGGTGGTTCCATTCCCAGTTTTCCAAGGAATCTCCATACTACTTTCCAGATTGGCTTCACCAATTTGCAGTTCCACCAGCAATGTAAGAGTGTGCCTTTTCCCCCACATCCTCACCAGCATTTATTGTTGTTTTTTTTTTTTTTTTTTTTTTTTTTTTGATAGCCGCCATTCTGACAGGTGTAAGATGAATCTTAGAGTTGTTTTAATTTGCATTTCTCTAATCGCTAGAGATGTTGAACATTTTTTCATATATTTGTTGATTGTTTGTGGATCATCTTCTGAGAAGTATCTGTTTAGTTCCTTGGCCCATTTATTGATTGGGTTATTTGTTTTTTTGGTGTTAAGGCTTTTAAGAGCTTTATAAATCCTTGAGGTTAGTGTTCTATCTGATGTGCTTATGGTAAAGATTTGCTCCCATTCTGTAGGTCCTCTATTCACCTCACTGATTGTTTCTTTTGCTGAGAAGAAGCTTTTTAGTTTGAATCCATCCCATTTATTGATTCTTGGTTTTAGCTCTTGCGCTATAGGGGTCTTATTGAGGAAGTTGGAAGTAAAGTTAGCCAATCCCCAAAAACCAAAGGTCGAATGATCTCTTTGATATGAAGATACTAACTTATAAAGGCAAGAGAGAGTGAATGAGAGGAATGAAAGAACTTTAAATAGAACAAAGAGGGGGGAGGGAAAGGAGGGGGCAAGGGGATAGGAATAATGGCAGACTGAGTTATCCATGATTACCCTAAATACATGTATGAAGACACAATTACTATAAAAATACTTTATATTAAACCAGCAACTTGAAAAATTGTGCTCTTTATATGTAATATGAAATGAAATGTACTCTGCAAACATGTATAACAAATTAGAATAATAAAAAATTAAAAAAATAAAATGAGCAAATGATTTGAATAGACTTTACCCCCAAAAGGATATACAAATGGGCAATGAGTACATGAAAAGATATTCAACATCACTAGTCATTAGAGAAATGAGATACCATCTCACATGCATTAGAATGGCTAAAAGATAAATAACAAATGTGCATAAGGATGTAGCAAAATTAGAACCCTTAAACACGATTGGGGGGGACTTAAAATGGTGTAGCTAATATGTAAAATAGCATGGGGATTCCTTAAAAATTTAAAAACAGAATTACCATTTTGATATAGCAATTCCACTTCAGGGTATTTATTGAAAAGAAAACAGGGTCTTGAGGAGCAATTTGTCTACTCATGTTCCAGAAGCATTATTTACAGGAGCATAGAATACTAACAACCCAAATATCTGTCAGCAGGTGAATAGATAAACAAAATGTGGCATATACATAAAATGATGTATACCTTAAAAATACCTTTAAAAGCAAGGTAATTTTGACACATGCTGCAACATGGATGAACCTTATGCTGAATGAAATAAACCAGTCATGAGAGGACAAACACTGTATGATTCCTCTTATATGAGGTACCTAGAGTAATTGAATTCATAGAGGAAGTAGAATGGTGGTTGCCAGGGGCAAGGGGAAGAGGGTGAAGGGAAGGTATTTAATGGATATAGAGTTTTAGTTTTTCAAGATGAAAAATTTCTGGAGTTTGGTTGTAGAGAAAGATGAATATACTTAACAGTATTGAACACTACATTTAAAAATGATTAAGAAGGTAAATTTTATATTATGCATAATTAAACAAAAGTAAGTCAAATCATATCATTGTCATGTATAGAATCTTCCAGTAGTTTCTCGCTGCATTAAAATAAAATTAAAATGACTTCTTACAACCTATAGGCCCAATGATTTGGCTGCTGCCAACCTTCCTGACTTCAAGTGGTATCATTCTCCCTGCTCATTGTGTTCCAGTGTCCCCAACCTTCTCTTCTGCATTCACCCTGATTAACTCACCCCTGCCATAGTGTGTTTGTACAATTTGCCCTTGCTTGGAACATTCTTCTGAATCTTCCATTAGATCCTTCCCATAGTCTAAGGGTGCTCTCTGCCATGCCTCAGTCACTGCCACATTGTCTTATTTAAATTATTCATAGCCTTTTCACTATGTGAAGTTGTCTAACTTGTTTATTACCTGTTTCCTTTTGCGAAGTACAAGCCAGATGAGACCAGAAACTTGTCTGGTTTACTAATGCATTCTCAAGAACTAAAAGGCTGACATACTATATATGTAAGGGATATCAGTTAAACACAAATGAATTTGGCAAGTACATATTGGATCTTCATTATATTTCAGGCAACATACTAGACTATAAAAGAACATACAAGCTTTATGTAAACAACTTCATACCTTTTCAGGACTGACTATCTTAAGGGCCACCATCTAGTAAGATCCTGCCTTAGAGGAGGATGGGACTGTGTGATGGATGTATTGAGGTGCTATCCACTGCACTCATTTGCACTCCTGTATCAAGCTTCCCCTGAGGTTAGCATAGTCTTAGATTTTTTTAATCTCATGAACCAGTGCACGCTCTTTTGGGCTTAAACCTTGGGAAACCAAAGAGTTTAATCCTGTAAACATATAGACAGAGTTGCAAAGAGCCATAGACTCTTCCTGCATTGTCAATGGATCACATGTGTATATGAAAGAAGATGGAGAGAATTTTATTTTACAGAGTCCATCTTAGAAAGGAGACAACACTTAACATTTATCTGAGAGGGACAGGATAGAGATAGCTGAGGTATAAATGTATAACTGTTCTTCGTGTGAAACTAGGACTGAATCAAAGCCTGCTTGTGTGCAGTTGGATTTGAGGGTTGGGGTGGTAGAGTCAAGGGAACCTGGTGCAGGAACTGGACTTAGTGTATGGACTGACATAATGTGGAATTGGGACAATGCAGTTGGAGAGGCAGGGGAAGACCTGATGAACAATATTCTAGAAGTCACAGAAAAAGTAAGATGTATTGTACACTCCCCAGGCTCTAAATTTGGGGTTCAAATGCTGGTCCACATCTCTAAGGGGCAAGGGCTCAAGATATCTGGCTTACATGTGTTACTTCCTTGCATTAAAATAAATAGAGTCTCAGTTCACCACATTTCATTCATGTGTTAAATGAATAAATATCCATATGTATGCATACATGTTATATTATTCTGCTTTTATGTATAAAATTCCTTTATTTTACATAGAACCTTCCCTCCAAAGCTTTTCAGGCTGTTTTAGGAGATTTAGTGTATTTTATAAACTCTGACCTATTTTAGAAGCACCACCCTTATGTTCTATAATTGTCATGGTGTTGTTATGATCACATCCCCTCTCATACTTTCACAGGAAATTGTTTTTCCTTCTACAAACATGGCCTAATGCCAAAACCTGATATAGATATCCAAGCCAATGGTCAACATCAACTCTGGAAATAAATGTTATGAATTTTCAACATATTGTATAATCCAACTTTCTGAAATGACTGATGCTGTTTTAAAAGAAGTAATGACGGTATATGTTGTGCTCCATGGCTTATCATCATCAGGAATCAGATGTGAGACACTGGCCAGATCCTAGAAATACAGCCCAATCAAATTGGACTGAGCACAGAGATGCTATTCTCTGTGTGGAGTGGCTCACAGATCTGGGGCTAGAAAATAACAGCATTTGGGGATGCTGGTTGTGCCAATTTCATCCTTATTATTCAACCCTTTTGGCACAGTCCTTTATGCTACAGAGTATAAAAAGAGAAAATGGGGTATTCATGGTTCATGGATGTGGTAGAGAATAATTAAAGACATAGGCTTTGACACAGTCCTAGTTTCTTCTACTTTAAATCTCTTTCCTGTTTTTTCCCTTCAAGTCACAGTTTCTTCATCTATAAAATGGTGGTGATTTATAACTGCCCCATGAAATTGGTGTAGAAATTAAGTATAAAATATGATGTCAGCACTTAGGAAATTCTCAATAAGAGAAGGGATTGTATCTTATTTTATTACCACCAATACATCAGTGAATTTATTCATTGGTATAAGAAGCACCTGTGTAGAAATAATATAAGCAAAATGTAGCAAAAATCATTTACATAAAAATAACATGCCTCATATAGATGACTCATATAAATGTTTTGATTTTTATCTAAAGTGACCCAAGTACCTAGTAGATGAAATGAAAATTGTTTAAAAGATGAAAGTCTCACAATTACTTAGTTAAGCTAAAAACTCATCACTGTATTTTTATAATAAAATATCATGATTTTATACACCACCCAGCTCCATTTCTCACCTCCACTTTGCCCCCATTCCATCCTCTCTGTCTCAAAGAAGGCAGTATAGAATATTTTAACTGATCGTATGGGCTTTTCAGTTAGGAAGACCTAAGTTGAAACATACATAATTGCAAATATTTTCTGGGTCTTTTCTCTTGTTGAAAACTGAGGACAATTAACCTCCAGTATTGTTGTAAGAATATATTATTAAAATGTCTCTTAAATCTTTCACAAAGAGCCTACCATGTATAAAGCATTTAGTAAGTAGTTGCTATTATTTTTACCACTGAAAATTTATGCTGCATGCTAATGTATGACAACATTCTAGCCTTTCAGTTAGCTTATTAAAAATGTACTCAAACATCTTGAAAGTATTGATATTGTCAAGATGCAGTTTATATAAAACACAGATGTTCACAAATCGAGCATTGGCTAGATCAGCATTTCTCCAAATGTGGTACAGGGATTCATGGGGGTCCTGGAAACCCATTTAGGGGGGTCCCTAAGTTACTTTCAGGAGATCTGGAACATCAAATTTTAATATTCTATTGACATCATTTTTCCCTTTTTGTTCTCATTTTCTCATGAGCACTTAATGGAATTTTTAAGAGGCTACATGACATGTGATATCACAACAGATCAAATTTAGAAGCAGATATGAGAATTCAGCTGTCTTCTTTTAAGCCAAACTTTAGAGACTATTTGAAAAATGTGAAACTGTGCCACTCATCTCACTAAATTTAATTTTGGAAAATATAGTTATCTTTCAGAAAATATTATTTATGTTAACATATAAGTGATTTATTATTTTTATTTTTACATGAATAACTAGCATATTTAAAATTTTCTGTTTTAATTTTTAATGTGGTAAATACTGATAGATATAACTCCTATAATAAAAGTGCTTTTGAGTTCTCAATAAGTATCAATTGTAAAAGAGTCTTGAGACTACTGAAGTTGATAAAGTGTAGTCCATGTACTATGGAATATTATGCAATTATTTAAAATGTCAGAGAAATACATTTGTAAATATGGAAAATATTCATCTCATATTAAGTAACAACATTAGGTTACTAAATGGTATGTGATTTTATCCTATGCTTAACAGTATATGAGAATATAACTGAAAAGATGATTCTAAGTGTTTTATGCTTTTTTTGTCTGAATTTTCTATCTTTTCCCATTATGAAGATTTCTTTAATAACAAGGGGGAAAATAAATAAAAGCTTGTTTCTGAAAAAAAAATTCAGAAGTATCCATGGTTTGCTGTAACTCATGACTGAAGATGTGTATTTCTTTCCATATCTAGCCCTAATAAAACAAATTATTTGAAAACAGCACATTCTAAATTCTAGTCAGATTCTGCTACATAGTTTTAGTATGATGGATTTGCAATGATTTGAAATAATGAAAATAATGTTCACTGGGAAAACCTTGAAATATGACAAGGTGTTTTAAAATGAACTGAACCAAATTTTTATACTCTGGAAAGATATCACATTGTGAGGTTAAAACAAGTTGTTCATTGTTTAGTCTCATGTCCTGCTTTGGAGATTTATTTATTTTTCTTGCCCTTGATACTATAAAATGGAACTTTTATTATTTTCCAGCAATATTATGTGTGTTTGTTTTATCAGCAGAACAAGATTGTGCACTCCTCCAGTGCAGAAGCTAAGTCTTAAAATTCTTTTGTCACAATTATAGTACCTGGTAGAGAGTTCAGTACGTTCATTCAAGTACTGAGTGAACACTGATAAAATATTTAAATGTTCATCTTTCTTGCAAAAGCATTATTCCATTAACTTGTTCTCATTGCACATAAAAGCCATTAAATGCCTTTATTATTATATCAGGATTGAAGTCTAGAAGGAGCTAGAGAATTCTTAATAACAAAGTAATTATTCTTGCATTTAAAAAAATAAAACAAGACCCTCTTCTATGATCAGATATAGATGTTAATACTTAAAAGCAAAATAAAATGAACACAGCCTTCTCACTGATTCAGTCAGTAGCTGACATATTTCATATTCTGTGGTGCTAATTTGTCTTCTTTATGTCTGTTTTTCATTTGAAATAGAAGTACTAAAGTGAATGCCAGAGCAAACTCAGCCTATCCTGAAGAATGGTCTGTCTTCCATATCTGTTCTCATGCTCTGATGGTTTCAGGAAGAGAAGGGTGTAAGGCAGAAAACCTGCTGGAGTGTTCAAGTTCAAAGGAAAGCTAACCCATTGGGAGACTGCTGAAGGGACTTGCCCAAGAGAGGAGACCCATGCTTGATGGGGGTGGGGCAGTGGGGATGGCAGGCAAGGCCATTTTCCAAATCTGGATTCAATTTTCAGGTTGGAGCATCAGAATTTGCTAATGGCTGGATGTGAGGGAGGAGAGCTGAAGGTTAGGCCAAGTTTTCTAGCTTGGATGATAAGAGATAGGACATGCCATCAACAGGCTAATGGGGCTTGGTGAAGAAGTGGATGCCAGGGATGCAGATGAGGAACATGAAGTGTGAACTGGATTGGGGACTTATGTGTGATGTAAGTACATAACATCTTAGAATTTTCTCTTCTTTAATAGTTATTGTCCTCCAGCAGGCTTTTCCCCATAATGCTCCCTAAGAGTAGAAGACATTTCTAGTCCCATCTTCCCTTGATATTTTTTTTGGGGGGGAGGTACTGGGGATTGAACACAGGGTCACTTGACCACTGAGCCACATCCCAACCCTATTTTGTATTTTATTTAGAGACAGGGTCTCACTGATTTTCTTAGTACCTTGCTTTTGCTGAGGCTGGCTTTAAACTCCCAATCCTCCTGTCTCAGCCTCCCAAGCTGCTGGGATTACAGGCATGCCCTACAGTACCGGGCTTCCCTTGACTTTATTTACATTTATTTACACACATCTTGAATGTCTATTTTCTCCATCTTCCAAGACCTATTTGAAAGGTGTCAATTTATCTCTAGCTTCTCTGTATGAACATTTGCTTGGATATTATATCAAACATCTGTCCACTTTTGTATATGATCTGTGTTTCCACTTATTTTTGTATTAAAAGGTCTTAGGTAATGCTTAGGTTATAAGAGTCTTGAAGACAATGCTAGCCTCTCTCTTATAATCTGTGTGAAAGTCTTAAAAGTAAATAACTGTAATCCAAATCAGGTTATGATTTCCAAAACCTGAAGCATGAGAATAAACTGTATATTGTAGTGAGCAGAGCCCCAGAGACTCAGAATAACCTAATTTATTTCAGTTGCTCTCACTCTCACCAGGTCAGTTCATTTAACTATAAAATTAAGGAAAAAGATCATATAACAAGCAAGATGATAGTAATAATAGTCATCATAGTTAATATGTGTTGATTATTTGCTACATAACAGGCATGGTGATGAGCACATACATCATCATGCTTTTTTCCCCCCTGCAGACTGCTTCTACTCCCCCTTGATAGATGAGAAAATCGAGGCTCAGAGAGTTTAGGACATGAGCCAAAGTTCATCAAGGTAGTAAGTGATGCATCTGAATTCAAATTTATGTCTATCAAACCCTAAGTATTTTCCCTTATCAACTGAACCACTGTTTCTCAAGCCTTTTTTTCTTAAATACTTCTTTTTGAAATTCACGTTTGAGGCACACAAGCAAAAAATTGTAGCAAATAGAATCATGGTGACTTTCCCCCACTCCCTGGCCCAACTAAAATGACAGTGGTGGAAAGCCAAAATAATTTCTTAAAAATTTTAACAAGGCCAATACTTGATTTTAGTTGATCCCCCAGTAGTCTGGAAGCCTATTCCTGTGCCGTGGAAAGGTGTGCACTGCCTTCATTCCTGCTGGCACTGAGAAGAGACAAAGCTGTGCAAGGGTGTCTATCAGGCTTCATGAGGTAGTGTGCCACCACTGTCCCTGCCTCTACTTAGAGCTGTGATTAATACTGAAGAAAGCATTATGTGTATCTAGTGGACACCACAGCACTGTTCTGAGGCTTAGGTGGCTGCACTGGTGACTGAGAACTGTTGCCCGGGGAATGTTATTAAAGTGAGATTAAGATAGTACTTGTAGCTTTTGGATATTGTTTAATGGGAACAACAACTACACAAGAGTCTAATCTCTGTGTTAAAGCAGTAAGTGTAGAAATCTAAACCCTCTTCGAAAGAAAAATTAATTCAAGTTCCTGAGCACCTTCTAGGGTTCAGTCAAAATGCGAGGTGTTGGGGACATGTTTTAGTCAGCTTTTTCACTGCTGTGACCAAAAGACCTGGCAAGAACAATTTTAGAGGAGGAGAAGTTTATCTGGAGGCTTTCAGTCTCAGAGGTCTCCCTCCATTCACAGATGGCCAACTCCATTCCTTGTGGCTGGAGTTGAGGCAGATCAGCATGGCGGAAGAGTGTGGTGGAGGAAAGCAGCTGGGAACATGGTACCAGGAAGGAGGGATGGAGGGGCAGAGAGACAGACAGACAGACAGATAGAAGAGTGCTCCACTTGACTAGGACAAAATATATACCACAAAGGTACCAGGGTCCTATCTCCTCCAGCCTCACTCTATCTGCCTTCACTAAGCACTCAGTTAATCCCTGACAGGTTCTCATAACCCAATCATTTCACCTGTAAACCTTCTTGTATTGTCTCACACGTGGGCTTTTGGGGGATACCACATATCTAAACCATAACAGGACAAATACTGAATGAGAGACATCAAGGGAAGCTTCAGGAGCCTGCAGGGAAGAGGCATACACATATCAAAGATACAGTGAGATAAGTACTGTGCCAAGGGACACTCAGTGCAATGAAAGCAAAGAATAGGTTGAATCTAAAAGTGATTTCAAGGAGGAGTTAGTTTGTGAATGAAGTTCTTTAAATAGAAGCCCTTTGTTTACTTCCCAGGTACTCATCACTGAGCTAGACTGTAACTCAGCAGATTGATCTTTATGCTGCTGTCTAAAACAATTGGCTTGAAGGCAGAGGCAGCTAGAAACTGAAAAACCTGCTATCAAACCAGAGTGTCACTTAGGGTCTTATGAGTATCTATTATAGGCTTTCTATGAAGGACTGTATATCTTCCCAAAATCTTGATTTTTTATTTAATAAGACCATGTACCATTATATTAGGGTAGGCTAACTGTTGTAACAGGTAGAGTTTCAAGGCCAAAATAGTTCCAGATAGGCCCAAAGGACTCTGCATCAGTTAGGACCCAGATCAATGGAGGTCTCATCCACGTTAATGGTGGTCAACAAATGGCTTCCAAGATTGCTCTGGGCATGGATATGTGGCTAGTGTAGGGGGAAAAGAATAGAAGACTTGATATAAGTGTATTTTATGAAATAGGCTGGCCAGGAATGGAACTGCTCTTACCCAGTCTTTGGACCACTGCTAAGTGGCTAGGGTGGTTGGGAAGAGTAATCCAACTGCCAGCCTAGGAGGAAGAGTGTTAGTTTGGTGAACAGCTAACAGTTTCTGTTGCAACCATGGATGGGGATTGAAGCACTAAACTAGACAGGCCTTTTGGAGACCCAACTGGAGAGAAGGAAAAGTTGAAGAGAAGAAAAAGAAATGACAACCACTATTGAAACAGTTTGAGTTTTCTACTTCTCACATGGAATAAGGCCAAGTGACAAAACAGCATAAACCTCCAGATTTTGCAAGTACATCTCGCAGATTGAAGTCTGCAAAAAATATGTGTATCTTTATGAAATTTAAACCTTTAATGTAAGCTACAAGTATTACAGAGTGTATTATAATAATTATATTTATTATAACAGCATGTCTAAATGTCATAATTTTACATATTTCTAAGTTTGTCCAGCATTTGAGATGATTCACAAAAGTTTGCATTGATGAAGATGCTACATTGCTTTTATAAAAATAAACTTTATTTTAAAACACTTTCATATTTAAAGAAAAGTTGTGAAGATAGTACAAAGAGTTCCCATATATCCACACCCAGTTACCCCTACTTTTCAAATCTTAGTTTGGTGTACTTGTAACCATTAATGAATGGATGCTGACATGTTATCATTAACAAAAACCCTTACTTCACGTAAATTTCCTTAAACTTACCTAATGTCCTTTTCTGTTTCAGGATCCCATCTGGGATATAATATTTTGTGTAGTCAGCATGTCTTCTTAGGCTTCTCTGGACTGTAACATTTTCTCAAGACTTTCCCTGTTTTCCATGATCTTGACAGTTTTGATGAGTGTTCATCAGATATTTTGTAGCATGCCCCTCTCCTGGGATTTGTCTTTTATTTCTCTCATGATTATACTGGTATTGTTTTAGGGACACACACCACAGATGTAAAGGGCATCATATCCCAGGTTTATACTATTGATGTGATTTATTACTGTCAATGTTAATCTTGGTTACCTGGTTCAGGTAGTGACTGTCAGGTTTCTCCACTGTAAATTTACTCTTTTTTTAACCTTTCTATATTGTGCTTTCTGGAAGGAAGTCCCTATGCACAGCCCACACCTAAGAAATGGAAAATTATGCTTACTTCCTTGAGGATAGATTATCTGTATATATTATTTGAAATATGTTTACATGATAGATTTACATTGTATTTTTTAAAAAAAATATTTATTTATTTGCCTTAGTTGTACACAATGCATTTATTTTTACGTGGTGTTGAGGATCAAACCGGGCTGTGCATGTATTAGATGAACACTCTACCGCTGAGCCACAATCTCAGCCCCGTTGTATTTTTAAAAGAAGCAAGAGTGCAGAAAGATTTAGTGCTGGGAACTAGTAAAAGTGTCAAGCACATAGACATGTCTTTCAATTTTTAATTCTTCCACTATACCCATCATTTAATAATAATAATAATAATAATAATAGCCAATACATGTTGAGTTGTTGTTACGCATATTCGGTCTTCTCTACAAAACTACTGAGCAGCTACTAATATTACAATAATTTTTCAGATGAGGAAACTCAAGAAGCTTAGAGAGATTGAATTATGAACCGTTAATATAACTCAGATAAGGTTAATCTCCTGCTTAAAAATGTAATGGTTTCTGGTTTCAAATAGAATAAAATTTAATCTCCTGACCTTGGCCTCTAGGCCCTGTATACTCAATCTAGATTATTTCTCACCTACCAATCTACCCTCTTTATTCAAATTCGTTTTTTCCTTCTCCCAGAATCATTCT
Organism: Tamias sibiricus; assembly: GCA_025594165.1. Classification (NCBI taxonomy): domain Eukaryota; kingdom Metazoa; phylum Chordata; class Mammalia; order Rodentia; family Sciuridae; genus Tamias; species Tamias sibiricus. The sequence continues at coordinate 104,365,577 of CM046657.1, forward strand.
CTGTCACCTCCTGGCATCATTTCTTCATAGCAGTTTTGACTCTCTGGTATTATTTTGGTAATGCATCTTACTTCCCATCTTTCCTACTAGGTTGCAAATTCCAAATGAGTGATGTCCACGTCCACTTTGTTCACTGCTGTGTTCCCAGACCCTAGGATACCTGGCCCTTTGTAAATATTGCTAAAGGAAAGGATAATAGAGTAATATTATTCAAGGAACAAGACTAGCAAGTGGCAGAGCTGGTATCCAAACTAATGTCTTTCTGATATCAAAACAAGCTTGTAACATTTGTTATAAAGTCCAACAGGCATCCAGTAAATAGTGGTTGGATCCAGCAAATAACATGCCCTGAGACTAAAGACAAGGACTTGAGCATTCTTTACTCCCATGAGTGACCTCCGGTCAGGATGCTCCATTCTCTTTGCAGGGAGCTATATAATCCTCCAAGTCTGAATTTCTTTCTCTATTAAAAGGGATAAAAATATCATGTACCTCACATAGTTTTGTGAGAATTAAATGAGCTAAACTGTTAAAACTGCATTGAGGTTCATAAAACCTAATTTAAAGATGAGGGTTTTTTAAAATATTTTTATTTATTTGCTTTAGTTGTACACGATGCATTTTATTCAATGCATTTTATTTGTATGTGGTGCTGAGGATCGAACCCGGGTTGCCCATGTGCTAGGTGAGCGCTCTACCGCTGAGCCACAATCCCAGCCCAAAAGATGAGTTTTTGATCAAAAAGAAAAATATTTGCTGGGCGTGGTGGCGCACGCCTGTAATCCCAGCACTTTGGGAGGCTGAGGCAGGAGGATCGCGAGTTCAAAGCCAGCCTCAGCAATGTCGAGGCACTTAGCAACTCAGTGAGACCCTGTCTCTAATAAAATACAAGAAAGGGCTGGGGATGTGACCCAGTGGTCGAGTGCCCCTGAGTTCAATCCCCGGTACCACAAAAAAAAAAAAAAAATTATTTTCCCCCCTCAGTCCTTCCTATGAAATGGATTTCTATAGGAGGATGTGGCAGTAAGGAGAGGAGGACCAGACTGAGAGGGAGATGCTGAGATCTGCTTGGACTGTCTTAAATGATAGTACCACAAGCCTGTATGCTGAGAATGGGGCTCAAATACAGTTTGTCACTGTGTTTACTTTAGCAGAAACAGGGAGAAGAATATACTACACGTTTAAGTTTAATTTTCTACTCTGGATTCTGGAGATAAACCTCCTGCTATAAACTGAATTGTGTAACCACCCCTCAACCTTCTGCCAGCCTGCAGAATTCATATATTGAAGCCCTAACCCCGTATTTCAGAATGTGACTATATTTGGAGATGGGTCTTTAAAGAGGTGATCAAAGTAAAATAAGGCCATTAAGATGAATATTAATTCCACATGAATGGTGTTCTTTATAGTAAAAGGAAGTTGAGACACCAGAGATGCTCACACACAGAGGAAAAACCATGTGAAGACACACTAAGAAGGTAACCAGGGGCTGGGGCTATGGCTCAATGGGTAGAGCACTCATCTCGCATGTGTGAGGCTCTGGGTTCAATCCTCAGCACCACACAAATAAAATAAAGGTATTGTGTCCACCTACAACTAAAAAAAATAAAAAAGAGCTCTTGTAAACTGTTAAAAAAGTAAAAGAAGAAGAAGAAGAAGAAGGTAGCCATCTGCAAGCCAAGCAGAGAGGCCTCTGGAGAAACTAAACCTGTCAACACTTTGATCTTGGACTTCCAGTGTCTAGAACTGTGAGAAAGTAAATTTTTGTTATTTAACCACCCACCCAGGCTGTGGTATTTTGTATCAGCAGCCCAAACTGATTACCCAAGTGAAAAATTATCTCCCTAAGAACTAACTACTTATGATTCACTCCGTAGTGCAAAGAAGTCCAAATATCTCAAAGTATGGGAATAATTATCTTCAAAAGGAATATGTAACAGAATGTGTAGATAATTGGGTTTTGTGACAACAGGATCTGGTTTACAATCATACAGATTAAGATGAATCTGAAATTGCAGTAATAGTTTTCAAGGATAGATGGATTTTTTTTTTAGATATCTTTAAAGAATTCAGTATATTGAATTGCCTTTGCTACTCCATTACAAGTTCATTAATACATAAGTAAAATTATTAATCTCTCCTTTAGACAGATATTTAAAATGTTTTCCTGTGTGTTGAGAAGGAGTGGGCAGAGTCCTTAGCAATTTGGCCCATTTATCTCACTTTACAAAGAAGACACTGAAGAGTTTATTCAAGCTTGGTCAGCTCTTTTGCTGTTAGAATAGGAATTGAAACTCAAATCCTCTGACTTTAAGAGCAGTGCTCGGGCCACACCATATATTTGACTACATACATGTTAGAAAAAAAGTCACATTTTTAATTATTTTTTTCCAGCTTTTGTACTTGTTCACATATTTTTCTCATGTGCTGATTATACATGTGATATGAGCATCACATACTGATCTTCAGTTTAACACTAAATTCAGTTGAAAAGTACATAGAGTCTGTCTTGTAAGTCTATGTGTATTCTCCTTTCTTCAAATAATTTTGTATGCAGAAGTTTGCTTGTAGCAAATCTTTTGTAGTTGTGGTTTTAAGGCACAAAGATAGCTTCTTCTATCACAGATGACTCTGTGACAGGAAGCACATAAAGTTCCAGCCCAGGTCACACAACACTGGTCCATGTAAGAGTGTCTGAGGGTCTTAAAGGCACTAGATGATGATATCTCTGTACCTGCTTCACTGGTTTTTCTAACCACTAGGGCACTGTTTGTTAGTGTCTGGCTTTGCCTCCTCTGTTAGCCCATAAATGGAACATCTCCAGTCTGAAAACAGAAAGGATGCTACAGAGGACAAGCACACACTGTTGGTTACTGAGATGAGCCTGGTTTCAAATTTGAAAGACTATATAATCCTAGTATAGGCTCTTCCTACACACTGGTGAAGATTCTAGAAGCTATAGACTATGTGCCATTTTTTCAATGTTCTTTTTTCTCTTTTTTCCAGTCACATTTACACTATTCATGTTCACACTAAATATAGGACACTAAAGTTTTCATCCACAGAGATGGCTTTTGTGGGTCTACCTCCCTCAGCTTGGAGGTGATGTCCAGCAATTGTGGTGGTGCACATCTTCCTGAGCTCTTGAGCCATGGCATCTTATTATGAAATTTTGAAATAAGGTTATCTTAATCCAACTCTTCAGTAATATTTGAAATTTTGAAATAAGGTTATCTTAATCCAACTCTTCAGTAATATTTGAATCTTCTTTACAATTTGCTGACCATTCAGTGATTGAATAAGCCCATGGAGATTTTACTTCTTCCTAAGATAGGTGACTCACTTCAATTTTCAAATGACTTTGTGTTGGAAAGAATTTCTCTGCATCAAGTAAATAGCTATCTCCCAATAGTCCCTACTTCTTTTCTGTTCTCTGTTCCAATAGGTACAAAACTGAAATTCTGGCCAATTTCACATGTGGTGTTTAAACAACACTGACAGCTTCTTCTCTTTCCTGGCATAACAATTCATAAAACAATACTTCCATACAAATGTTACAAACATTTTCTGCCTAGAAAGTTAGAAAAATTCAAAGAAAAGAAGTAAAACACACAATACAACAACAAAACCCCACAGCACTATTAAATCAACATAAGAATGTATTTCTTCCACTGCAAATACTTCATCAGGGCCCATTTCATACTGAAGGACTATATGGGAGACCTAGCTGACCAAAACCATGGCAAGCTGAAACACAGAGATTAATAGAACTACACAGAGGAAAAAAAAGTTGTATTAGGGTAGTAGATTATGCTGAACTAAGTTCTTTATTGGATCAATGGTACAAGCCGAAAGAAAGGTAACCTTCAGAACAGAGACAACCAGGGCAAGTGTCTTTCTAAAAGCAGAAGATTATTTCTCATATTAGGAGTAAAAGCATATATTTGGTGAGAAATAATTAGCTATGCCAAACATAGGACATCCTACACGAAAGCTTGTATTTAAGAGTGGCTATCTAAAACCAACTATACATTCACTATAATCATTAAGCCAAAAAAAGAAAAATAGAAATATAGATAACAAATTTTAAACTTAGTTCAAGAAAGTTATTTTAATTCCAAGAACTAAAGGTGAAAATTTTTGCATTATAACACTAATTCTCAAAATTAATCTTTGACTTATACAGTTTTTCTCGGGATCATTCTGATAGCTTAATTTTATTAAACAGTCTATGGATCAATATCTTTACATCATCCATGTAAGCCTCAGTGTAAAAGTGAGTGAAATTATTTTTTTTTTATTTTATAGAATGGAACCAAACTTTATGAAAATAAAAACATTATTCAAGTTCAAACAATCAATAATCAGCCTTTGAACCCAGGTTAAGGAATGCTGAGTTTATGCTTGGATGTCCACCCACCACCAGCCAGCTATTGGTGAGCAAAGGGAACAAAGGGGAGAAAAGCAGGATGAGGGGGTAGATGCCTGTGTTTCTCCTCATGAATGAATGGCATCTGAGATGAGACTTGAAGGCTAAAGAGAAGTTAGATTTAAAAATCAGATAGTTGTGGTAATCTTCAAAGCAGGAAAAAGCACCCACATATGTGCAATGGCACGAAGGAAAAAGAGTATATGTGGCACTAGGAATATATCCATATACATGGAACACTATGTGAGAATGGGTGTTGAAGGGATGTGACAGATTTCACTTTTCAAATATCACTGCATTAGTATCTTCTGTCCAACATGCTTTCTACAGCTTTGTCACTACCCCCATCACAATGGAGTCTAATTTCTCTTCCTTTTATATGAGTGTGTGACTCACTTGTAACCAATATACAATATGTGACACTGAGCGATTTCTAAGATTAGGTCATAAAATGTGCTACAACTTCTCCATTATTAGTTGTGACACTCATCTTTGGAGTCCTGAGCTTCCAGGAAAGACATTCTATGGTCTTGAGGCTGTGATGCTAGAAGGAATTTTGAGCCTCATAGAAAAGCCATTTGTAGGTGTTTTGGCTGACAATCCCAAAAGAGGTCCTACTAGACATGCACATAGAGACATTTGCAGAGCCCAATCTCCAGCTGCTTAAAGTCTTCCCAGCTGAGAACCCAGACATCATATGGCAGAAACAACTGCCCTTGCTATATATTTGTGAATTCCTGAGTGGTTGTTTGTGTCTCTAAGTTTGGGGATGATTGTTATGCAGCTATAGTAACTGGAACATGTTGTATTTTGTAAAAAGTTGATCAATCATGTCTGAAGTTCAAAAGAGAGACAGACTGGAAATTTATCTCTTGGAGTTTTCTGCATTATAAATGATAGTTGAAGGCTTACGAAGAGAAGAAGTAATCCAGGGAACTATATACAATTTAAAAAGCAAGTGATATAATAATACAACTCTGTAAAATGCCAATATTGAAGAGCAGAAAAAAGAAAAGGAACAAAAGGAATAAAAAAAAAGGAAATATCAAAGGAAGGAGCAATCTTGAAAAGGGGGAAATTAAGGAAGGCAATGGATGAGAATGTTTTATGAAATGCAAAGAAGTCAACAAATGCTGTAAAGAAAGCACTAGAAATATGGCTTAATAACAAACAGGTGACCTTGTCCCAAGCAGTTTCAGAGAGAAGTGAGGATGTGGGGTTCAGAATGAGGTGTGGTACAATAGGTGTTCAATATATATATATATATATATATATATATATGTGTGTTGAATGAATGCTGCTGAGATGATGAAATAGTGACAAGTTGGTTGTAGGTAGAGGAGTAATAAATGAAGGAAAGTGAAAACCTAGGGTGTATTGGTGTGGGGGAAGGAGGTGAGCAGAGATTTTTAGCATTTGTGTGGGGATCTGCATGCATCTCCAGCAGCAGCTGTTCTTACTGCCCTCTCCCACATTGACAACCTAGTCTAGGCCTGTACTGAGCCTGCTGTGCATTTCCCTTGGTGGTCAGAGTTGTTCTAAGTTCCAACTTGGGGCTCTTTTCATCACTTCACAACACTGCCTGGAAGACTGTGATATGGGTGAGTTGTTAACATTTCCCAGAATTTGCAAGGCTTTGTTTAAAAAGGAGACAGGGTTGGGGGAGGAGTGAGCAGTCAGCCAACTATAAAAGAGGACCACAAACTATGGACTCATATATAAGTGCTGTGGATGAAGTTAAGAACAACATCTTTTATTATGACAGTATTTTCCTTCTTCCAAAAGCCCATAACACTTTCTAATTTGGATTTATTCCCCAAATCACCTAATACAGCACAAACATGCCAACTCCTTTGTCCTTAGTACTAGATGGGGTGGAAGGTGGAAGTGGGGGTAAGAGAAGGGAGAAGAGATGCAGAATAATCCTTTCAGACAAATTAATATTCTGATTTTACCTTACAACCAGGTTTAGAAGCAAGTACTTTGCTGTTTTTCCCTAAAAAAGTTTTTTTTTTTTTTTTTTTTTTTTTTTTTTTTTTTTTTTTTTACTGACCTTACAACTTTTATTTTCTATTATCAATTTAAGCTGGTATTGAGGTAAATTTGCCTCCCACTGATTTTTGACAAGTTGACTTAGGGATGACTTATACTGGAAAACCAATATTTACTAAGTAAGGAGAATCCTTGTTTGAATATTCATTGTAATACAGTATTAAAGGGCTTCAACATTTTAATTTAGCTGCCATTCAAGCCTCACTGATTCTTGGTTGGGCTGAGGTCTATTCTGGACTAGAAAAATTCTAGGTCAATGGAAAATTATGATTGCTTGAAGCAAGTGAGGAAAATGAGTGAATTATGGGCCTTTGCCAAATCATGTGCCCAAGAGGCCAAACTAGACTAACCAGGACAGTAAAAATCCTTTTAAAATTGATCATTAAAGTTCTCCTGCCTTACAATTGCCCGGCAATATTGCAAGGGCCTCAACTCCTGCAGGCTATTATATTCTGAAGCAGATTCTTGTGAGAAATGGCTAGAAACTCAACTAATATAAAATAATCAACCTTTTCTGAAGAAAAACCAGCCTTTGATCCCTCTCCATGCCCTGGAACCCTATTTGCAGATGAATGCATGATACTGACTCTACTTTCTTAAAAGTTCAATTTTATTGTGGAATATCTTGTATTTCCAGATTAGATATGACATCTCAAAGATCCCCAAGTTGAAGATAATTCTTTTAACCATTTGGCATACTTGTTAGTACAAATGGAAGAGAATTCCCTGACACTTCAGCTATAGAAGCTAAAATCACATTTCATACAAAATGTCTCACTCGGGACAACTCAGCCACCTCACATGACTTCTTTTCTCCAGGTGAGCTTAAAGTTCTGAGTCTTGCCAGTGGGAATAAATATAAATCATGTCTTGCCATTTTTTTGCCATAAAAATTTGATATTTTAAAAAATATTGAATCTTTTATCCTTGCATTGCAATCAGTCTTAATTCTCTTAGTGTTTGCTTCTTTTAATATACAGTCAGTCTATTAAAGAAATGAGCCAAGTCTATGTTTTTAAAGAACACTTTCAGGTATACATCTCCAAATGCCATTATTGCTTAAAAAATAGAATGAGCTTTTTTTTTATTGTTGTTGTTTAAATGTCCTTTAAAAATGTCATAAAGTTAAAAAAGTTTAACTCTATCCTCTGGCTTTTAGATGATTTTATTTTTTCTTCTAAGAATCTGTAATACTGACCTCACTGACCAAGACAAAATGTGGGAAAGATCCATTCATTTATTTCTGAGGAAGCTCCTTCTATTTGACTTTAGCTCCTAGGCAGGCATGGCTGCTGATAGCCTACTCTTCTTCATGCAACTCTTTACTTTCCAATGTCACAGCCATGGCTGGAGTCATTAGATACAGTAGGGAGCAAAGTCCTACTTGTAAGACCACTCATGAATAAAATCAATCTGAGGGAGGGCATCTATATCTATATCCATATTAATTTCATCTATCTACATCTGTCTGTCTACCTATCCATCCATCCATCCATCCATCCATCCATTCATCCATGATCTCCCTATTTACCTCCCCACTCTGTTGTAAACCCCAGGAGTACAGAGGCATTATTTATGCATTTCTTTTTATCCCATAGAACTTTACAAAAACAACAAAAAATTCAATTACATACTATCATTTTCCACATGTCTAAAAAAAAAAGTCTAAGATACAGAGAGATAGTTAGTAGACTTCTTAATCCCATTGATCAGATAAATTGAGATAGATATGGTCTCAAGAAATCATAGCAATTAAAACAAGCTATTGCTTATAAAAGGTGCTAAAATAAAAATGTCATCATACATTAACATTTTATAATTTGATCTTAATGTGGTATAAACACTATCCTTCTCAATTTACAGATTAGAAATCTAAAACTAAGAGAGACTAAGTGGCTCCTCTTCAAAGACACAACTAGCAAGTGCTCTTTAGAAGCATCTGCAGACTAAACACTCTTCTCTACATGATGCCCTAAGTAAGATCAGGGGAAAGCATGGGTTTTCTGTGTGATCTCAAGTATGTATTAGCTTTAAAAAAATGTTTTATCTACATAATGTTTACTGTCAAAGTGAGGCAAAACCCATTAATATCTGAACACTCTACCAAACCATGGTTATTTAAAATGTAGATAACTGAAACAAAAAAATGGGTTATAAGCCATTTGTATTTTCTACTTACCTATAGTAATGAACATAACAAGGAGTTCCTGGATGGTTATATCTACCCAAAGCATATAATGTTAAGTGATTATATGGTTCAAACCCTAACAGCTCATCTAAAGCCAAAACGACACTGTGAACATGGACATTGTGTGGCACTGTGACTTTACAGTAACTCTTCACTCATAAATATTCCTTTGATGACATTCTAGCACTTGGCTTGTTGTAGCCGTACTACCCTTAATCCTCTTCCTGTCCTTTGGACATTCTGCTAAGACTTTTAGCAATTAGAACAAGACTGAAAGGTTTTAATGTGAATTTACTAGAATCATCTGATGAGTCTTGTCTACTGGAGTCTAGACCACAGGACTGTAAAAGCTGTACATTCTAAACTTCCATAAGGACAACACTCACACACACAAAATCTCAGGTAAGAGGCTTAGTTCACTGTGGCCTAATAAAGATAAATGCTAACAAAAAGTTAGAGCATGGTTGCTAAGTAGAGAAGACAATATACAAATAAATAAATAAAAATTCTCACTCCAAGAAAAGAGAAGACAACCGAAAGCTGTAGAACCAACCAGCTCTCAGGAGTTTGGGCTGTAACAGCATGGTGTATATTACACAGCAGATTTCTAGCCAAATTTACACCTTTTTTTTAACAATGTGCTTTAATTTTTTGGCATCAGTTACTAAACTAATTGGCTGGTGGACTGAATTTTTAACTCAGCCTTCACTGGATTTTTAAAGTCTACTGTGAAAGAAGGCAACCCAAGGGCAGGTCTGGAAAAAAGAGCTTCTTGAGTGACCTCGCTTATTTAGGTTTAAACAAAAGGAAACTCTTTTCAGCAGCCATTCTTTCCATATAATGACACTCTCCTTCCCCTCCTCCCGTGGGTCTGCACTCTCCACTGTCTTCCTAGAGAAGTGAACTCTCTGACCCTCTCTGAGAATGAACAATGCTTGTGCTGCAATGTCCCCTGAATAAAACTTCTCCACAGAGCATTTCAGCCTTCTTCGTCAGAGTCCAAGTCACCTTGTGGCATTATTTCCCCCTTCCTATGTTAATATTTCAAGCAGAATTATTAGTTATTCCTCATATATGCACCCTCACTTGTCCCAACAAGACTTTTGTGTTTTTGAAATACTGTTTATTCTCCCTGAAAATACCTCCATCTCTGGATCTGTAGATCCTGTCTCCTTTTTCTCAGAGAAGCTCTCCCTGATTCCCAGGCTCACAATATACCTGTAAACTGGAAGTTCTTGACCTCATCAGGAATCTGTTATTTATGTATGTGTTTTATCTTGCTCTGCTGGTTTGCATCACCTCTGCCTCTACTCAGATACATCCATTCCCTGAGATGCTGATCTTTAAATCAGTTTTGGTCTGCTGGCTTCCATTTGGGTTCAGCCAATGAGAGATACCAGCAAAATAACCAGAGGTTGGGGGAGAAGATTTTCCTTCTTCCTCCCTCTTTTAGATTGCGTTATCTGCCTTTCTCCAAGATGACATCCTCTGAAAAGCAGCCTTTATTCTACTTTTTGGCTCCCATCAGTCTCCAATTACACTTTTTTCCACCCCTTTCTCCTTTGACCATAGAAACAGTAACAGTTTACCACTATTGCTAGTGTCTGGCTGCCTCCACAGCATGTTTATTCCTGGAACACACACGTCTGGAGGCAGCCCCTTCATGAAAATTTTTTTTTCATATACACCATCTAGAATGAGTTGTGCTTCCTACTGGGAACAGACTGATAAACTCCTATTTTGAAAGTATTCTTTGCATGCCACAGGTAAGGCTAGGGAAAGGGGTGTTTTTTGAGTTGTCCAGCTGTACCTCTCACTATCCAGGGTATATTGGGCACCCCCTTCCTTTCCTTAGCTTCAGTTGCATCATTTGTGAAATGACAACTGTACAAGTAATCTTGTTGGTTTGCTGTGAAGATCAAATGAAATTGAATGTGGGGAAGCACTTTGCATGTCTTTATGCAAGATTCAATGTTGTTATGATTCATCTTTTTATCCTCCACAATGAGTTTTCAATATAGATTTGTTAGATGAATGGATGGAGCAGATAATTTTCCATGTGTTTCACAGAGCACAGAGTCAGCTACCCAGAATCACAGGAAGCAGAGGACCTGCTTAGGAAGAGAAGACCAACATGTATTCATCCAAGCCTACCAGGACTGGCCAAGATATATTTTGTTCAAATAATCTATGACAATGCTAATTTTTTCCTATTTATTCTAATGATTACCAAAACCGAAGTATTATGGAAACTCATTTTGAACTTAAATTGTGGGTGAAGTGGAAGAAAAGAAGAGGCTTCTGAATATTGGCTTGGGACACAGGAGGGAACTAACTTGTCTTTGGGAAGACCTGGGCTTTACCCAAACCTTAAAAAGGGCAGAGTTTGTGAGGGAAAATTAGCTTCCTACTAATACCTCTAAGCAACCCTGTCCCAGTTTGGGGGCTAATAGCATCTCTAGCTGCCTTTATATGAAGAGATGAACTGTGGAAAGCTGTTACCAGATTCTCATTTGGGTTTAAAATGGGCATTTGAAGACCACTGTGAGTGTGTGAGGGTGAGTGTCAGTTGTTTGTAAAGACTTTTCTTCAGACTACAGGTGTAGTGGGTTGAATAGTGACCCCCTAAGGGATAAGTCCATGTCCTAATACTCAGATGCTGCAATTTGGCAATTACATTAAGAACTTTGAGATGAGATCATGCAGGATTACCTGAGTGGGCCCTAAATCCAATGACAAGTGTTCATATAAGAGACAGAAGAGAAGACAAACAAATGAAAAAGAATGGTGAAATGACCACCTAGGTGAAGATTGGCAACTAAACAATGATACCAGCTACCAGAAGCCTAAAGAGGTGAGGAAGGATCCTCCCCAGGGTCTTTACAGAGCATGTGGTCCTGCCCACACCTTGATTTTGTACTTCTGGCCACTAGAACTATGAGACAATAAATTGGTGTTTTGAGCCACCAAGTTTTCTTGCAGCCTTGGGAAATTCATACACAGGATGAATAATGTTTGTATAAATTCCAGAGGAAAATTCACTGCAGGCCTTTGTCATCAGTAAGGCTAGATGTACTAGAAAAATTTAGACCACTAACAATGAATGTACTTTCCCCAAAAGGCACCCTCAATCTCTTGGGCAAATAGAAAAAAGAAAACAATGCAATTCTCAGAGCATATAACCAAGTCATGTAAAGAACATGGGATTTGGAAACTGTCCAGCAGTGTTTGGAGAAATGACAATACTGTCATTTGGCTAGAGCAGCTTTTCAAGCCACATATAAGTACACGTTTAGGTATAAAACAGACAGTGTTAGGAGCTAAATTGCCCTAATGACAAGAGCTAAAACTATTGAGAAAGGCCTGATATGAGGTCAGAATGAAGCACCTCTAAGACATAGAAGAATGCTACAGAAAATTCAGGGAAGCTCTAAAAATTCAGGAAGTGCTAAAACAGCACCTAGTATAAGGGATAGAGCCAGACAGACTTGGCAATTTATCATTTGTGTGTGTGGGGGGGGGGGGGGAAGAAAGTTACCACATTCCATGTGAACATCTTTATGAAGGTGTTTTGTAATTTGGAATCACTAGTTCCTACACTATTTCTTACTTTCACTGCAAAGCTAGGAAGCTATCCATCATTTATACCTCCTCATTTTCCCTCTTCTAAGCCAAAGATAATACCTAAGGGAATTTGTGCTACCTCCCCCTACAATAATTTCTCATTAGAGAATCTCAAATATTTCTTTGATTGAAGAGGAATGCTCTACAATTTTCTGCATCAGTCCCAAACCATTAAAACTTCTCAGCATTTACCAATACATAAACAGAAGACTTCATCCTCTTTTTTCTTGCCTTTTCTTGTTTTTCAAATTCACAATTATAGCATCATGTTTGTTGTGTTCTTACTATTTGTTAACCATATGGAAAAAGAGGACAGCTTCTGATACTTATTGGGAAATGGGGTTAAAGGCAGGATCAGGTAGAGTCCCAGAGGCCAAGACTGGTTTTAGAGTGAGATGATCACCTAGAAGTGAATGCAAGTGGAAGCTAATATGAAACTTGGCCTAAGAGAAGAATGAAACATTGACAACCAGGAAAACCTTTTCAGGAATCAGATTAGAAAACTGAGAATGGGAGGAACTCAGAGCTTCAGTTGAGGACCCTAATAGATGGGAACTGGTAGCAAGTTGGGAGTGGAGCATTCAGGATTTTTGTTTTTTGTTTTTGGGGGGTGGGGTGCTAGCTCTACTTAAAGGATAATGGTGGGACAAACAAGAACAGTGCCATGTTCTATCCTGTGTCTCACCCAGGGAGAAACGGTGCTCCTTTGTTGAATTTACTGAAGCATCTACTATACTAAAGACTGATGAAATAATATTAATTAATGCAGGAGCCCTGTTTGGGGAGATGGCTTAAATTGCGGTTGACTATGGGCCATGGAGATTTGGGCATTGCCGCCTTCCGTAGTCTCACAGGACTTGGCCCGGGATCTCGAGTGACTTGAGCCAAGATTGCTGATTGGGTCAGCGCCATTTTTTGGTTGTGTGTGTGGTGCGTGTTAGTCGTTGTTAGCGCCAGAGAGAAAAGTTATCAGAATAAAAAGCTGTTTGTTTCCAGTTCGCCTCTAAATTTCTTCCCACGGCTTCGTTGCTCCAAGCGGCCATCGCTTCAGGCGACAACAAATTAATTGACTTTCAAATATGAAATAACAAATGATGTTTGATTCAGAGACTAATATAACTGAATTTATTTACATTCTTTGAGAATTAACAATTGTTTTAAAATATTTTTTTGGTTGTAGGTGGACACAATACCTTTATTTTATTCATGTGGTGCTGACGATCAAACCCAGGGCCTAACACATGCTAGACGAGCGCTCTACTGCTGAGCCATAGCCCCAGCCCGAGAATTAACAATTTTTATGAGGTCATTCAGTTAATGGCATATGATTAATCAGAGCTACTAAGCCACACCATTTACTCTCCATGCTAGCTCAACAAAAGTTACTATTAATATTATAATAATATCTTTTAATTTGTTCTCATTTTTTTAGTTGTCAATGAACTCAATACTTTATTTATTTATTTATTTATTTATTTATTTATTTATTATATGTGGTGCTGAAGATTGAATCAGTGCTTCACATGTGCCAGGCGAGTGCTCTACCACTGAGCCACAACCCCAGCCCCTTGTTCTCGTTTTTCACATTGATCAATTTTGAATTATTACATGCATAAGTAATAGTCAACGAATCTTAGCGGATTTTTTTAAAAAGTGCAAAATCTCTCTCAAACCTTCATACAAAAAGTGCTTTGCATAACTCTATAAAGGGTTCCTTTCCTATTGCTATTGTTACCTTTGCCACATGTTCTCAGCATGGTTTTATGAGTGCCTTTGAAATGTGATCACCTCTGACATATCAGAAAAATAAAAAATCAAGAGACATCTCATCTAGTTGCTGCAACCCAATCTAATTGCCATAAGGTTCCCTTGGAGACACTGAGAATGTCTAGATCCAGATGGGGATGTATAATCTGAACTGCTGGTGAGGCCAGGAATTAATAGATCAAGCAGGAAAAAGAAGGCAGCGAAGCAAAATGATGCATGACACACAGTAGAGAGGAGGCCACAGCTGGAGTGCAATGGAGCACTGAACCGTTCGCTGTCGAAGCCTTTGGGCAGACCATGCTGAACAACACTTCTGTATACTGAATTGTACCACAAGCCCAAACTAGAGACAAAAACAAAACTCAATGCTAGGTTGTGGCGGTAGCACCTTTAGTTACTAAACCTCCGTAGGAAAAGAAATTTAATGAAAAGAAGCATTTTGGAGGTCATTTATACTTCAGAGGATTTCATGAAGAGCCACCTACAGTAAAATGCTTCCAGATATTTCTAAAGGTTTTGTGTCTCAGGGATCTCAAAGCCATTCATTTGAATTAGGTCCTGAGTCTCACGAAATGTCATGTTTTTTTTTTAAATTTTTTTATTTAATTTAATTTGTTATACATGCTTTTAGATTTTATTGCAGATTCACTACTTGGGAGGAGAAGATGGGTAGCCTCCATGAAGACACTGGCAGAGACAGTGGTTCCTTGATGACTAGAGTAGACCATGTTGTATTTCCAACATTCTCTAAAACAAATATTCAATAAGCACCATCAAATTCCTTCTAGGCACCAGGTCCTAGGCTAGGCATCTGGGGTGTAACTATGAGTACCCCAGATGGTTTCCATCTTTGAGGACTTGCAGTTGGAGCAGGAGACAAAACAAGACATTGCAGGTAGGTTTGCCTATTTTGAGAGGAAGTACAGTGTGGATAAGAAGAAAATAGACTCGGAGCCACATTCCTGAGTTTGCATCCTGACTCTGTCACTTCCTCAGGTGAATTAATCTCTGTTTGGAGCTCTTTTTACTCATTCGTGAACTGGGGATGATAAGAATAGTGTATGGGTATATGTATGAAGACATGAATGGTGTGAATATACTTTGTATACAACCAGAGATATGTAAAAATGTGCTCTATAATATGAATTGTAATGCATTCTGCTGTCATATATAACAACTTAGAGTAAAAGAAAAGGAAAAAAAAAAAAAAACAATAGTGTATAAACTAGTGGAGAGGATAAAAGAGTTAATATACATCTATCACTCAGACCCTAGCCTGGTACTTAGCATGTAAGTCTCTGCATGATGCAGAGACAATGGGTGCTGTAGAAATATGCAGGATAAGCAGAGCCCTTTGTCATGTGGGAGCGAGAGAGGATTTCCTCCCAGAAAATGACATCTCAATCAAGAGTGAAAGGTGAACAGGGGTGAGTAGGTGGGTGGGGTGTTGGAGCTGAGGAAAGAGGGAGTTGGTGTGTGTAAAACCCTGAGGCAGGAATGATGTTGGCTAACATTCCATCAAATAATTTAACGCTCTCATGTTGCCTGATTCACTTGGCAAGAAAAATAGGTTCACAAGTTTGCTGCCTTCACCAGATGACAGATGACCATTTCTCCAACACCTCTTCTGTGCAATTGTTCCTGATAGCTTTGGTTTGCTGTTCTCCTTACTGTATTTCCATATTCAGTAAAGACACTTATCATATGATACTGATTGTTTACTTGTCTGTCTCCCCAACCAGTCTGTCAGCTCCAAGATGGCTGGGACTATTTTCCCTCTTCTTTTCTCCTTCTTTTCCTCTTTTTTCTTCTTTTTTGGTGCTGGGGATTAAACTCAGGGCCACTTTACCACTGAGATATATCTCCAGCCCTTTTTACTTTTTATTTTAAGCCATGGTCTCACTAAGTTGTTTAGGGCTTCACTAACTTGCTGAGGCTGGCCTAGGACTTGTGATTCTCCTGCCTTAGTCTCCAGAGTAGCTGAGGTTACAGGTGTGCACCACTGCCACTATCTGGTTTATAATAGGTGCTCAGGAAAAATGTACTGGATAAACAACACAGCCTCTTTGTGACAGAACAGAGACCCACTCTAAGGTTCTACTTCTAATCCTGTAGTCCTTCGCTAGAATCCATTATCACACCAATTTATATATTTCTAGAAGATCTATCCTTTTCAAACAGAACATTTAATCTCTGCTTTCTTCCAGGTGCAAAGGGCATGATTTCTCCCTACTAAATTAAACAGCTAGTATTTGCTGCAACGAAGGAAGCATAATGAAAGCAAAACAATTAAGGAAATACATTTAATTTCAGTGAGTCTCAAATTGTTGGGAAGCGTGCATTCATGAGGAATCTCTTGCTTACCATACAGGAGCAATGCAAAAGTAAACCTCATATTGAATTCCCTTGCTAACTCTGATCTCAAATTTGGGAGCCTTCCCTTAGCATTCCTTAGGTTGTGTCAGCTGATTCTCTAGTCATTTGTTTTCTAAGGGCCTGTGCCAGAAGCCATGGAAGATTCGCTCATGGACATTCTTCTTGGTCTCTTTCCTCTCTTCTTGAGACTAAAGATTGGGAGTTCAAACCTGCTTAGGGATGCTAGTCAAGGGATGTTTTTCTCCTCACTTGGATCACTTAGCACCTTTACACAGTTCCCTAAGAGACCATTCAGAGCCCAAGGACATCTCTATGCATAACTACAAGGTCCACTTTCACATCATAAATGCTAGATCCTGTGAAATGGGCGTGACACTCCAACATGGAGGGGATCTGTCTTCTAAATCCTTTGTGTGGGAGTGTTGGAGTCAGGAAAGTCTGACTGTCATTGCACACAGGGAGGATGCTTCAGGCTTGCCAGGACTATGACCCGAGCAGAAGATACAGGAATGACTAACTCACTTATTTATTTACCAAAGATATATTGAGTGCCCACTCTGTCCCACATGCTGAGGATATAGCACAAGCAAGAGAGACAAGGACACTGCACTCATAAGGGTTACAGTATCTTTGAGACAGACAGATGATAAACACAGATGGAGATAAACAAAACAATTCCAGAAAGTGACAACTGCTCTGAAGCACATAATTCAGGGAAATGGCTTTGAGTGGTTAAGCCAGGGAGGCTCTTAAGCTGGGGGTGGTCAGGAAAAGCCTCTCTGGAGGTAATGTTCAACTGAGATGGAATGTTGAGAAGGATCCAGCCATATGAAGACCTATGGGGAGGAGAACATTCCAAGCAGAAGACATTGACTGAACAGGAACTAACTCTGTGGTTCTAATATGTCTGATCGACCTTCAATCACACCAGAAAAATCTCATGTTGACCATTATCAAATTACTTAGTTATGTGACACAACTCCAGAGGCTTCATGCACATTACATTCTGATGCTGTTTTCTCCTTTCACTGGGTAAATTGGAGTTTAAGACAGGAATGGCTGTCTTTTGGGGAGTGAATAGAACAGAAGATTGTTGTGCTGGAGCAGAAGGAATACCAGTAGAGTGGTTTGGACCAATTGCTGTTGTTAGGACCTAACAACATAGTAATACAAACAGCTAGGTTACTAAGCTGATTCCTTCAAATGCATTATCTTATTTGTTACAAAAGCCCTTTAAGATGGGTATTGTTATGTCTTCCTCTTATGGAGGAGAAACCAAAACTTTAGACAAGATAAGAACTGGGGCTTAGAGAGCAAAAATGATAACACCACAACAAATTATAGAAGAGTTGTGGAAACAGGCAGTGAGGGTCCAACTTTCCCTTTTCATCCTGAGTTTCTGGAAGTTCATTTCTTCTCTTGGAAGGAATTTCCCTGAAGCTGCTCACTTTAGCCTTGCTGTATCAGAGTAAGTCAGGGTGGATAATGCTTCCTGGCATTTGACTCAAGAGCCCTGGCAGCATCACAAAAAGCATTTTTACCATCTTTGAACTCTGTTAGGTGTGGTGACACTGACATCCACTAAAAACACATCACATACAAACTAAACTTAGAATAGGAACTTCTATATATATATCTATATATCTATATATCTATATCTCCCACATTGTGGAATTCATGGAACATCATTGAAGTAAAAGCCATAGGCTGATTAGAATGAATCCCTATGGGATTGTTTGATGGGCTAAAGAACTGATTATTCTCTCTATCTTCTTTAGTCTTTCTTTTTTTTTTTTTTTTTTTTGGTAGTAGGTATTGAACTCAGGGGCACTTAACCACTGAATCAATCCCCAGCCCTTTTTAAAAATATTTTATTTAGAGACAGGGTCCCACTGAGTTGCTTAGGGCTTTGCTAAAGTGCTGAGGCTGGCTTTGGACGAGCAATCTTGCTGCCTCAGCCTCCAGAGCTGCTGGGATTACAGGTGTGCCCCACAGCACCGGCTAGTCATTCTTTATTAACAACCATGTAGTACCTTATCTCTATAGTCATGGTTCTCCTCAACACCCATGCTTTCTTTTTATTTACAGAGAAGTTTGGAAGAAAAGGCAGTCTCTGCAAGTATGTGGACGACATACCAATGCCTAACCTCATAGCAGAAAAATCCAGAAGGTTGTGGAGGGTCCAAGAAACTGCCTTGATAAAGCCCAATAATCACTCATCCATGTTAAACCTCTGATTGAAGGAAAGGGTTTTAGGGTACTCAAAGACAGGCCACACTCTGACTTGCCAAGGAAAGTAAAGGCATTTTGCCATGACCTTCTTTCCCAAAGTGCTTTTTCCCATAAGAAAGTGGAAATGAACTTCAAACAACTTGGGCCACAGGCAAGAACTTTGTCAGGAGCAAATGTCATAGGATGAGCTTCTTCTCTTCCGACATTTATTTGTTATTTTTTTTTTTTTTCTTTCCAAAGGCATAGACAGAGGTTTATTTAGAAACGTAGATACATACTCAAGGGAGAATCAGGGTGACCTCCAGAGGGAGAGAGACAGCCCCCTGTTGGTGTGGGCTGTTAATATTTACAGAGGGCCCATGCTAGGAGTTGGGCAAGAGGTGGAGGAAGGGTGGAGCTATACTATTTCATGCCAGTTTTCCCTTTGTTTGCATATTTCCTTATTTTACAAGGGCAAGGGCCAAGGGCATGTCACTCAAGTTCAAGATTTACAACTGTGCTTTCTGCATTTCAATGGCTTTTGGGAGTTCCTTTAAAATTCAGTATCTCTCTATCATAAATTCTTATCTCACCTGCCCACCAAGAGTTTGATCTCTTAATCTTAAGGATTGCTGAGGGGTGAAGATGTGCCTTCTATGACTGCTTGCGGCTGGCAAGGGGTGATGACCCTGCCTAGTCAGGGATGAAAAGTCTCATCCTGACTGATCTGAAGGAGATAGACACAGGTCTCAGGTGTGGGGATGGGTTGGAATTCTTGCCTTACCATCCTCTTAACATTGTATTGTAATATGAAAGATATAAACTTTATTAGAATATTTAAAAGATAAGGACTGGGGATAGAAATATAGTTACCAGAGGTCTTAATAATGAGTTACAGCCAGGTAAGGCGAAGTGAGTAACTTTTAAGAGTTCTGCCTGCCTATAAATACTGTTGGGTCTGGGTTTTATATCCTCAAAAGGGTATCTGTCAGATCAGACAAATCAACTCAAGGCAAACTTAGGGTTTTAAAGTCTTTCTACATTTATAATCACCAATTATGCACATTTTATTTAGGGGCCCTGCTTGCATAAACTTACCCAAGCTGCAGGCTGCTAACATACAAAAATGAAAATATAGCCAGGCATAGTGGGGCACACCTGTAATCCCACCAGCTCTGGGAGGCTGAGGCAGGAGGATCAAGAGTTCAAAGCCAGTCTCAGCAATGGTGAGACACTAAACAACTCAGTGAGACCCTGTCTCTAAGTAAAATACAAAATAGGGCTGGGATATGGCTCAGTAGATGAGTACCCCTGAGTTAAATCCCTGGTACCCCCAAAACAACCCTGAAAATGTAACTAAACTCCGTTAAAAGTTACATACATGATTTAATTACCCACTGTCTAATTCTATAACATTTATTTTAATTCAAGATCACTATTGCTTACTAATTAATACATTTATTTATCTATGAGATGCTTTCTGTCTTTAAACACTGGTCCATTTGACATAATATTTTTTTAAATTTACATGGCATATTTTACCCACATTCCCCAGAATACTTCATGTGTAACAGAAATTTCTCAAAAGAAAACTAAAAGCAAGTCCCAGTGCTGGACGGAGTGACACACTTTTGAAAACTGCACAACTGAACATGTGGCTTTAAGTCAGGTTACATTTATATTTAGATAAATTAGCTCATTTAGTTCTCACTGTTCCTCTATGGCATGGAACGGTTATTAATGACATTAACTCCATTTTACAGATGAGGACTCAGAGACCCAGGGAGTTTAAATGACTTGCTCATAGTCTTGCAGCTAGTTAGCAGCACAGTCAGCATTTAGAGAGAGGTTGTCTGGATCTAGAGTCTGAGCTGGTCCCATGATGCTAAGTGATTTTTTAACATCCCTTTCTCTTCTCTACCACAAAATGTGTGAAACCATGCTTCCCCCAAATATCCAGGGTGTACTGTCATGCTACCAAAATACTCACTTTTAGATATCTGTCATTATAAATGAACTGTTCTTTCTTTTGTTTAAAAATACTACAGGGCTGGGAATATGTCTTGTGATAGAGCACTTGCCTATCATGTGAGAGGCCTTGTGTTTCGTCCCCAGCACCACAGAATAAACAAACAAACAACAGAAATACTCCATGATAAAACAATAACAAACCAACTACAAAAGTCATATACATATACAAAATTCAAATAATGAAGGTATATGAATTAACAAGCCATAGCCTGAGTTTTAAAGAACTCATTTTACAGATGATGAATTGAAGTATTAAAATAGTCTGTGTCTTGTTACTTATTCCCAGTGATTATTAATAACCTGCTGTCCTTCAGCTGTTCCTTCCCACCTGCCCTTCACCACTATTTCTTGAGGTCTGGAGGTCTGACTGTTTTCTGCAGAGGTCTGACTCCTTCCCTGCTGTGCAGTGGCTAGACATGCTCCCTTTCTCACTGTTATCTTGAAGGTCCCTGAAAACTAAAAACCACAGAGCATTCTGTACCCTGGATTCTTCTTTGCCACATAAGGACAGAAAGCAACTGAGTGGCACTTGTGATGAGACTACATCTAAGGAGCATCAAAACATGTCTAAACCAAGGGCACTTGCTCAAGTTTTAGTGACTTAGCTGAAAGGTTTTAATATATTAGAACTGAAAGCCATATTGCAGATATTTTAATTCAAACTATTATTTTATACATGAGAAAACAGATAACCAAAGAAATGTGAAGGAAAGAAAACCTGCTTTGGCATCATACAGATGCAGGTTTGCTTTCTGTCTCAGTAATTAGCTGGCTGTGTAATCCCATCAATTTACCTAACCTCTCTGAACCTCAGTTTCCTATTCTACAAAACTGTGAGGATTAGCAAACTTGACTCCACTGCCAACTGCTGTTACGCTTTCTGATTGAATTCACCACATCCCTTGCCTGGCTTCGAAATAGGCTCCTTTTTGTTTACTTCTTAAGATCTCTTCTCAGTAGCCAAAGTGGACCTTAAAAAAAAGAAATCAAATCATGTCACACTTAAAGTTATTCACAGACTTTTCATTGGTTTCAAAATAAAAACCCTGCAAAGCCTTGCATGAACTGACCCCTGTCTTTCCTGGTCTCACTTCTCCTTTTGGCTTCCTTCCAGCCTTACAGACCTCCCTCCCTTCCTGGAACATGCAAAGCTTAGCTAAGGCCTCTGCATTAGCTGTTTTGGTGTTGGGGTTTCTCTCTGCCTAGTTCTTCCACTTTTCCTCTGATTTTTCAGGTCTCAAGTTAACACCCACCCTTGCCTACTCTGACCATTCCATCTGCAAAGCCCATCTATTTACCTTTATGTATCACATAATTCTGTATGTTTCTTTCACAGGATCTATTGTCAGTTATAATTATTCCTCTATTTAAATAAAGAAAACATGTTTGCCTTAATTATCTATATCTCTTCCTACAATATAAAATTCCCATGGAGAGGAGCATTTTTTTTTTTTTGTAACCAGAATAAGATCTGATACACAGAAAATAATTCTCACCTGATAGATGTTTTTATTAGTAACAATAATAAAACACCTTATCATTTGGTGCAAAATCACAGAAAGCTGCTTCTTGGTCTCATGGGACTTCCTTTGGAATAGCAGAGTCCAGTTTTAGTTTTTTTCTATCTTTCAGGCAAGCCAGTAAAGGGAGTGTGCTAAACTGGCATCAGCAGACTGAAGAAATGGTTAGAAGAAGTTTGGAGGACATAAGATCTCTTCTCAGTAGCCAAAGTGAGGGGTCAGTGTCAGTAATGGTGAGCAAGGCCAGAACTTGGAGGCTCTGTCTTCTTCTCCAACCCCTCCCCTGGCCACTCCCACCATGACTGTGCTCCCTGGGAACTAGATGGACTCTAAGACAAGGAATGCTTTGTATTATCTCAGTAACTAAGCACTTTTTAGACTTCAGTTTTGGTGATCCAATGGCAAGTCCTTATCCAAACCTGAACTTTTCCACATTGGAGATGAGATGAGAAGGTAGGTCCAGGACAAAGGCTGGCAATTCCAGGGTCACTAGGGAAGCAACTGTGAGTTGCCCTCTCAACAAGAGGGCAACTGATGCTATATACCATCAGGTTTTACCCGGCCCTCCATGGTGGGACACTTGGTTATGTGGTTCCAGCTTGGGGCCTTTCTGAGCCCTTAGAAAAGTTGTATCCACCAGAATCATGGATGACAGGGGCAGGGGACAAGGTAATCCCTCACAGTCAAGCTGCTGTGCTTTACCAGGCCTGGGATAGAAAGATGGGAATAATATTTAATATTTATATTTATTATTTCAAGTAAAATTTCAGCAGAAAAAGAAGGAATTTACTAATTACATCTGCTAAAAACCTGGGAAACTTAGGCTAGGCTTGATTATCAGATTCTCCTTCTCCTATGATTGAGAAGGCCAGGAGTTCTATAATACCTTTATTTGTATCTGGGCTCCAGGGTAGAATGGTAGTCAATATTTCGCATGAGTTGGGAGAGAGGAGAAGGTAAATTTGCTCTCTTTTTCATTTGTGCAATACTAGGGATGGAACCCTCGGGCTTGCACATGACCACATCCCCAGCCAAACTGTGCTCTTGTAAACACCAGATTAAAACTTATAGGCAAATGCCCACCTTCTCTCTTCTCATCTTACACTTGGAAGGGGATTTCCCTGGTTCTCCTCTCTGTATCCACTTGTATTATGAGTGGCTTTTGCATTCTGCACCTCAAATTCATCTCACTAGTCTCCAAAACTAAACCGGCTTCCTGTGCCCCTTCTAATTACTGTCAGCAAAGAGGTTGTGGGCTTAGCCTGAGAATATACTCTGGGTCCTGTATTGATTATATATGATAAGCAGCTCAGAGGGCTGAGCTCCAATCCCACCTGACTTTGTTCTAATTTTCCCCATCTTATTTAACCAGGAACATTTGGGCAGAGAGGGAGAAAAGGGACATCTGGTTGCACAGCATGGGTTACATATTCTACTCTCAATCACAGACAAGGTCTGGACTACAAAGGAGCACCCTCTAAGGGCACTGCCTATAGATAACCTGGGCTTACACCTTCCAGCATTCATTGGTATCATGACTGACCAGAGCATTTGGACTTGAGACTTTCAGGACCAGGGTGGAGGTTGAAGTGGAAGATGAAGGTGGAGAGACTAGGTCAAGCTTTAGTGATATAAAAGTAAAAGTGCCCCCTTGAATTCCTTGGGCTGGCACTCTACTTCCTTCTATTTTTTTAGGGACAAAGTCTTCCATAGCAAGAATGATACTTCTCCAATGAGATGCAGAAAGCAATATCAAAGCCTTCTCTGAACACCACAGGTTTGGCAGAGCATCATCATTACCATTACTCAAGAGATCATTCTCCTTAAACTAGGTCTTGCTTCCAGGGGCTCCTTAATGACTTTTGATCTTCCTTTCCAAAATCTATTGCAAACCATTGACAGGTCCATGCTTTTGAGCTTGTTTTGAGCTTTTACTTGACTTCTTGTGAAAAATCTCAGTGGTTTTTTGTTTTGTTTTGTAGTTGGTTTTTTTTTGTTGTTTGTTTGTGTGTATTGTTTTGGTACTAGGGATTGAACCCAGGGGCAAGCATTTAACAGAATCACATCCCCAGTCATTTTTATTTTTTATTTTGAGACAGGGTATTACTAAGTTGCTTAGGGCCTCGCTGAGTTGCTAAGGTTGGCGTTGAATCTGCAATCCTCCTGCCTCAGCCTCCTGAGTCACTGGGATTACAGGTGTGAGAAATCCCAGGTGTGTGAACAGTTCCTGCTTCAATTCTCCCTATGCCAGAAAGTGATCTTATTTGGAATAAAATCACACAGAACAAAGCTAAAATTACTCTAATCTAGCCCATACTAATTCTGTCTTACCCTTCACTTATTAGTATCGAATTTTAATAACTCAAATATCCCAGGACATGCCATTTTCTCAACCCACAAGAGGTTAATCAAAAACTATCTCTTCACAAAAAAGTTTTCACTTACTACCCGTTTTTAAGTCTTTCGCATTATAATCATTCTTCTTCTTCATAGTACTTCTTCTAACTGGGTAATTTAAAATATGTTGTGTATATAGAGTGCCTACTAATTTAAAGGCTCTCTCCCCATCTGGACTATACCCTCCTAGAGGGCATAGCCCATAATCTTCATGTCATTGGAAGGCAGGGGAGACCAGGCCAGGTGGGGTGGTGAGGACAGATGCACGTGGAAGGACTCAAGTGTGCAGAGGCATGGACACATGTCAGGCTGGTGGAAAGAGGGGAGGCTCCTTCAGACAAGTGACGTCTGCTGTAATTCTGGCTCTCACTTTTCTGTCTTGGTCACCATGGGCATGTTTGTGAATATCTACCAGTGACTTCTCACTACGATATCTCAAGCTCAGAATTGTTCTCAATTCTCTCTTCTCCCATTGAAATGGAACTACTTTGATCCTTAGTCTTTCAGAGCCTTAGTTGTTGCCAAAAGTCAACCCAGACATACAGACTATCAAACTATCTAGCAAATATAAAATACTTCAGACTGTTAATTCCCTATCCCCCAAGGAAGTCTCAAGCCTTTGGAAAATTCAAAGGTGAGACATTAAGGACAGGAATTCTGCTGATCATGTCATGCTAACAGGAGGATGTTTTCTAGTAGGCAGGTTTATTTTTGGTGTTAGCAGCAAGTGCTCAGTTAGAGATATAATTCCAGCTAAGTATGCATAACAAACACTAAGTACTATGCACTCTAAAGTTTACAATGTTTTGGGGGTAGGTCTTCTGATTCACATTTTATCTATGAAAAAACAAGAGACTTAAGAGAAGCTAACTCACAGATACTGCAGGGCTGAGCCAGTCCTCCTGCCCAGGTCTGCTTGGCTGTGGGTTATGGCTGGCTCATGTAGAGGACATCAGCCATCCTTCCTCCCAGGCTGGACCATAAGTGCTTAAGTGCTTGTTGCTTTCGATTTAAGTAAAAGTTTCTGGTTAACAGCAAAGCTAATTTTAGTAACATCCTCAATTCCTGTGAACTGATAGGAGTTGGGGGCTTCATCTCAAGGGCAATCCAATTTTCCACATCTTATAAAATCCGAACAGGCTTGAGGTTTTTAAGACCGTATAAGGATATCTTGGATATACACTGAGTATTTCCATCTAACTTAATGTCATCTTCTAATTTCAGAAGAAATTATTCCTGAACAACCTGGAAATGAAAGTTCTATTGCCTTTCTAGTAAGAACACTTAAATCGGTCTTATGTCATTTTTCAACTACTTAAACTTGACACTCTAGTACAATCTCTACAATATGGTTCCACTTCTCTTGCTTGGATAGCATTGGCCATAGCTCTCTGATATTTACATCTCAAAGATAAAAAGTAAGACAAGTAAAAAAATAACTTCATAATTTATTAGTTTTCATTTTCTCCAAGCTATTGCTCAGCAAAATTCACATTCTACAAATCTCATTTCCTTACTAGTTTTTTTCCCTCATGTTGGTCTGTTTTTTGGGGTAGGAGAGAGTCATTTTTAAAAACTGTGAAAAATAGGGGACCTCTCTATACTATTTTCATAAATTTAAATTAATTGAATCATTTCAATTTTTTTGAAAAATTGTGAAATACATCCAAATTGCAGTACTATTCACAATAACGAAGATACAGAATAAAACTAGGTGCCCACTGTCAAATGAATGTATAGAAAATGTGGCAAATGTACACAATGGGATACTATTTAGGCATAAAAATTATGAAATCCTGTCATTTGTGGAAAGATGGATAAACTGGGAGGAGATTATTTTAGTACAATAAGCCAGGCACATAAAGACAAATATTTTCTCATTCATAGGTGGAAGCTAATACAATTGATTTCATAAAAGTTGACAGTACAATAGTGATCATGAGAGGATAGGAAGGATAGTGGGTGGGTAGGGGACAGAGAAGGTGGTCAGATAATCAGTACCAAAATATAGTTATATCAGAGGAATAAACTCCAGAGTTCCATAGCACAGTAGGGTTTACAACAACTTAATGTATATTTTATAAAGAACCAAAAGAGATTCTTAGTGCAAGGAACTGAAAAATGTAAGAAGATGCAAACCCTAATTACTCTAATTTGATCATTATATCAAATTTTGAACTATATGAAAACATATACAACTAAAAAAATCAAAAATTGAAACAATTTAAAAAGTGAGATTCAGGAAAAACAAGATGATGCATAGCTCAAAGTGAACATCTACATGTCTGGTAAACTGGTTACAAGATATATATGATCCCCACTGCATTAGAAACCCCTTCTACACTGTGCCACGTGCCCCTTCCCAGTCCTATTGCCCTATCCTCATGACTTTTTTTTTTTAATATCCTCATGACTTTTATGTCTACCATATTTTTCTTTTTCTTTAGAGACTTAACACAAATCTTTGTGTCACTAAACATTTTTTTGCCTGTTTTTAGGTTTAGGTTAATGGAATTATTACATGTTTTATACTATTATATTTCTGAGATTCATCCTTCTTATTGATGCAATTTATTTTCAGTGAATGGTATTACAGTGAGTGATTGTATCATGGATTATTTGTCTAATCTAATCATGATTGACATTTGGGCTATTCCCAGCAATGGTACTTTAAATATTCTTATACATGTTTTTGAATGCACCCAGGCAAAAGTTTCTGTAGTTCATGTAACTAACTAAATAAAAGTAGATTTAGTGGATTATAATGTAAGCACAATTTCAAATTTTCCAGGTGATATCAAATAGATATTCAAAGAATTTTTACCAATTTATTCTCCCACCATTAGTCTGAGAATCCCTATTGCTTTATATTCTCCCCCAAACTTGATATTATCAAGCTTATTTTTTGCCTATCTGACACATATATATTGAAGTGTTATGCTTTTTACTGATATATATTCAATCATTTGGTTAGTATAATTGAGCATCTTTTCTTTTTGGGGGGGTCTTCCTTTTGGGAGGCGGGTGTCAAGGATTAAACTCAGGGGCATTCAGCTACATCCCCAGTCCTATTTTGTATTTTATTTAGAGACAGGGCCTCACTGAGTTGCTTAGTGCCTCGCCATTGCTGAGGCTGGATTTGAACTCGCAATCCTCCTGCCTCAGCCTCCTGAGTTGCTGGGATTACAGGCCTGTGCCATAGCACCAGGAAATTGAGCATCTTTTCAATAATTCATTGGATATTTGAATTTCTCTTCCATTGAAGCATCATTCAAATATTTTGCCCATTTTTGTATTGAGCTTTCCCCTTCCTTATTGAAGTGTTTCTTTTTATACTTCTTGGATATCATGCCTTTTTAACCCTGTATTGCATGATTATATGTGTTGCAGTATCTTCTCTCAGTTTGTGGCTTACTTTTCACTCTCTTCATGGTAGCTTTTCAAGAATAGATAGTCTCAATTTTAATGTTGTTAAAATTTCTAATCTTACCCTGTTTGTCCTTTTATAATTAAAACTTTTTTTCAGAGATCATAAAAATAGTTGCCTGTATTATCTCCTGATAACTTTGTAGCTTTATTTTTCATGGATATGTCTTTAATCCACTCAGAACTGATAATTTTTTTTGATGTTTTGAAGAAATAGTCTAATTTCATTTTTCCCCTGTGGGTAATCAATGTCTTAATGCCTTTCTTTGAAAAGTTGAAAGATCCCTCTTGTCCTCATTTCTTTGACCTCTGTGGTACATTAAGGTGTGGATTGATTCTACACTTTTCAGTTGTGTTCCGTCAATCATCATCTGTTCTGACACCAATTCAACACCGTCTTAATTAGTTCAGCTTTATAATACATCTTGACATCTGGAATGACAACTTCCTGCCTTTTAAATTTGTGTTCAAAAATAAATCCATTACTAAGGGTGAGCTTTTTTCATTCTTCACCCAATGTAAGAGGGTGTGTGTGGGTAGGGAGCGACTACCAGGGATGATTTATCTTGATGCCTCAGGTTCCAACCAGTTCAAAAACAAATTCAATCATTAACTGATAATTTTGCATGGATATGAGGAATAATTTTAAGATGAAACAAGTAGCTAGGACTAGCAACCTATAAGCCCTTTATCCTTAGGACATTTATGGTAGTAGAACTGAAGTTCTCTACCTCTCCCATATTTGCTTCATAGGCTTTATCGACTGCTTCTCAACAGCAGGGAGAGAACTAATGATTCTGAATGTCATCTTTTCCTTCCAAGAAGTTGGAGGGCCTTGACCCTCACAGGGGTGATTTATTAGCTCTTCCCTCAAGAGAAGGCTCTGAAGACAACCTTTCCTCCTGCCCCTGAAGAGACTCTTCTCATTTGTAGTGAAGGTCACATGTGGAGGGAGGCTCAATCATCCCATTTCCCCTAACTGAACCTCACAGTTATTAG
Source organism: Tamias sibiricus (assembly GCA_025594165.1). Classification (NCBI taxonomy): domain Eukaryota; kingdom Metazoa; phylum Chordata; class Mammalia; order Rodentia; family Sciuridae; genus Tamias; species Tamias sibiricus. The sequence goes on from CM046657.1 coordinate 104,394,597, forward strand.
TTGCTATAATAAGGAGTTAAGAAACTTGGTATTTGAGTTATAATAACTTCTAAATCTGTTAATTAAATGAGTAGCAAAACCATGCAACTTCTTAACATCTTGAAGAAGAGCAACTTGCTATCCTTGTTCAACTAGACAGTAGCTTTGACATTGCATAGAACCAACTTTAGAGGTCTTTGTTATGGAGCGGGCTCAGTTGCCAATGTTTGTAAACATGTGTCGGGCAGAGACCTGGGTACCAAAAAGGATGCAATAAGTAGGGATCTTAGGGAGGCCTCCAATTCCTGTTTGTGGGCAAAGCTCTTATGTCAAGACCTTCACTGGCCATCTCGATGTGTAGAGTAGCCACAGTAGATACATTATACAACTGCAATAAATATAAATTGAATTCATTTGCTCATTGCTTTGGTGTAGAATTTCTGGGTGTAAAAGAACAGGCTGAATAATAAAACATATTAAATGACAAGTTTGAATGCTATAATCATATTTCCTGGTTACAAGGGCTTGGGTGTTTTTCTTGCCAATTGAATAATTCTCATTTGAAAAACACAGATGCATGTTGGCAGATCCTGTGCTATCCCAAAACATAGTGGTAGAAACTCAAACATAGTGATTTAAATTGCCTAAAGAAAAGTATGAGGTCTTACCCAGCTCAGCTGTTGTAAAGACTAACAAAACCAGAGTACTTGGTCCAGGCCTTGCCTCCAATTTATCTCGGATATAGGTGAGAGCTCTAGATCTAGGGATAAAGACTGGGGCAATTGGGACAGTGTTGCTGCTTCCTCCCATTCCTCCTCCATCTAATTTCTGAGTAATAAGGGCAGAGATGGTGGGTAACTTGGTTCCCCCATAGAATAGGGCCTGGGTGTCTACACCTACCATGGCAGGCATCTAAGGAAATCCTTTCTCTCCAGACACCAAGAACTATATAAGAAATACAGGCACCATTTATTACATGTTAAGTGCCAGTTCGTGTACTTTACATGAACCATCTCATTTCATCCTGGAACAACAACAATAACAACAAAACCCTATGAGGAGAGGACTGTGGATGTCACCCCATTACAGATGAGGAAAGGGGAGGACAGGTCGGGACTTTTCCAATACCATGTTGTTAGTTAATTGGCAGACCTGAGACTTGAACCTGAATTCAAGTTTCTTAGATTCCGAAGTCAGCATTCTAAACCCTAAACTGAATCACCCTACATTTACAGTCCAGTGGGTGAGGAGTGTTGTAAAACTGAGAATGACAAATAACTCCAGGGCCTCTGAATATATCTCAGCCCTGGGAGACAGATCTTTGGAACTAGCCCTTGTGGCTTCCAGACTGAGCGAGCTGTAGTCCCAGGGTCAACTTAATAAAAAGATTGCCTTTTGTCTTTCACACAGGGATAATCAAACAATGCGAGCTAGGAACACTCATAACCTGCAGGAGCCCTGTTTGGGGATTGGCTTGAATTGCAGTTGACTATGAGCCGTGGAGATTTGGGCATTGTCTCCTCCCGTAGTCTCACGAGACTTGTTGCGGGATCTCGAGTGACTTGGCCGAAATTGCTGATCGGGTCAGGGCCATTTTTTAGTGGTGTGTTTGGCGTGAGTTAGTCGTTGTTAGAACCAGAGAGAAAAGTTATCAGAATAAAAAGCTGTTTGTCTCCAGTTTGCTTCTGAAGTTCTTCCCGCGGCTCCGTTGCTCCAAGCGCTTCAGGCAGCAACAGGTGGCGGCCCGTACGGGGAACTTCGGAGCGGACAGGTAAGAACTGAAAGGTCTCTAAAGATGGGTTCGAATATAACTGAATCCCAAGTGATAGAGGCTATGCAAAGACTCCTTGATATACCTGACTCTGTTCTCAGTGAGGAGTATATAGACAAAAGTGAAAGTGATCAAAAAAGTGTAGATTCCACTGGGCCAACTGAGACCAGTAAAGAGAGTATTAGAAGAGACCCAAAAATGACAAAAATCCAAGCTATTAAAGCTATTCGGGAGTTATTGGCGAAAGCTGAAGGATACTTGCTCTCACTGGAACCTGGGCCTCAGGATATTGCTGTCAGTGAAATTAGCAGTGGTGAGGAATCTAGTAAAAGTGGTCCTGAGAAAATGAGGAAAAAGAAATTAAAAAAGACTGAGAAAAAGGTCCGTCAGGCAGAGGAGTCACTTGTGTCCTCTACTCCCCCATGGGTGGAATCCATTACAGAAAATATGAAGGGTATTACTAGGCATTTGCATACCCTAGAAACAGAAATAAAAAGTCTTTCTGATCGCTTATGCGCTCTCGAGGACAACTCACAGATACATTGGGAACCGCCAGCATTTGAAAAGAAAAATGGACAGAGTGTCCATCAGTCAGTAGATTTCAAAACAATAAAAAATCTCAAAGAGGCAGTAATGACTTATGGGCCCCAAGCTCCTTTCACGTTGAGTATGCTGGAGTCCCTTAACACCTTTAGCTTAACCCCCTCAGACTGGAAAAGTCTATGTAAAGCAACATTAAGCGGGGGGCAATTCTTGGTTTGGCGATCGCAATTCCAAGAACTTTGTATAGAAACGGCTAAAAGAAACGCGGCTGCAGGGTTTGAAAACTATAATATAGACATGCTCACAGGAGAAGGGCAATTCGCAGACTTACAGGCTCAAACAGATTATGACCCAGATATATATGCTCAGATAAATGCAGCTGCCTTAGAGGCATGGAAAACTGTACAAGGACCTGGGGATCTACAAGGTAGCTTGTCAAAAGTGATCAAGGACCTAATGAGCCGTATGCCGACTTTGCTGATCGACTTTTGAGAACTGCAGGTAGTGTGTTTGCAGATGTTGACCAAGCTATGCCATTAGTTGTTCAATTAGCTTATGAAAATGCAAATAAATGGTGCCAAGCAGCCATCAGGCCATGGAAAACTAAAAAGGATCTTTCCGTATATATACAACTATGTAAAGATATAAATGACGCCTTTGTCACAGGAAATGTGATTGCAGCCTCAATGAGAGGTGCTTCCTCTCGAAATTTCACAAAGGCTAAACGTAGATATTATAATCAATCAGGATATTCCAGGCAAAATTATCATAATCAATCAGGCAATTCTAGGCAAAACCCCAAAAGAGAAATAAGACCAAGCTCATATCGTGCCCCAGGCCGCTGCCCCAGGTGTAAAAAGGGAAATCATTGGGCCAATAAATGCCATTCAAAATTTGACATCCATGGAAATCCTTTGTTCAGGAATTCAAAAAACGGGGCATGGGGCCCAATACCCCGGGGCCCACAAATGTACGGGGCATTGCAGAAGGAGTATCCTCAAGCATCCACTCAGATGCTTCCCCGACACAATCCCTACTACCCATCCACTCCCTCGCCAGAGGAACAAGAGGAAATGCAGGATTAGACCTCTGTTCCACCGCCCGAATAGTGTTAACACCTGAAATGGGGGTTCAACTGATTCCCACAGGAGTCAGGGGACCTCTTCCCTCAGGGACTGTAGGACTTATTATCGGGCGTAGTCCTAAAAGCTTATTAGGTTTGCAAGTGACCCCAGGTGTAATAAACTCAGACTACAAAGGGGAAATAAAAATAATGCTTAGCTCACCCCAAAGTATAACTTCTGTTAATCAAGGAGATAGAATTGCTCAGTTGCTTCTCCTTCCCAATTTACATAATTCATTTAAAATGGGTATGCCTCAAGAAGGGAACAATAGAGGATTTTGTTCCACTGACTCAAGTCCCATGGCTTGCTGGGTTCGAGACTGTTCTAGGAGGCCTATGTGTAAAATAAAAATCCAAGGAATAGAAATGGAGGGATTAATAGATACTGGAGCTGACTCTTCCATTATTAATTTACGCCAATGGCCCAAGCACTGGCCTCTGCAAAAAGCTTCAACCAGTTTAAGAGGCTTGGGATATAATAACCTCCCAGATAAAAGTGCAGTAATTTTAAAATGGGAGGATGATGAAGGCCATAAAGGAACATTTCAGCCTTATGTTTTACCTAATCTACCGGTTACTTTATGGGGAAGAGATATTTTGCAACAAATGGGAGTACACCTTGCAACCAAGCCTGCAGATGTTAAATGTGAAAACCTACAGGGTAATCTTAACCATAAAAGAACTCATTATCAAAAAGTACAGAGTAATCTTAACCCTAAAAGTAATCATTGTCATAAAGGAAAAAGATATTTTTTTTCGGGGCCACTGAGAAAATAATTTTGAAAATACCATGGCTTTCTGATAAGCCAGTGTGGGTCCCTCAGTGGCCCCTATCTAAAGAGAAATTACAAGCGGCCCACCAATTAGTTCAGGAACAATTAGAAGCAGGTCATATAGAACCTTCCACCTCTCCCTGGAATTCCCCCATATTTGTGATCAAGAAAAAGTCAGGAAAATGGCGATTCTTATATGATCTTAGACAAATCAATAAAACCATGCAAGTTATGGGGCCTACTCAACCTGGACTTCCTAGTCCCATAGCTATTCCAAAAAATTTCCATCTTATTACTCTTGATATAAAGGATTGCTTCTTTTCTATTCCCCTACATCCTCTGGATGCCCCCAGGTTTGCTTTTTCCGTTCCTTCTATGAACAATAATGGCCCTGATCAGAGATATCAATGGAAGGTTTTACCACAGGGAATGGCTAATAGCCCCACCATATGCCAAATATATGTGGACAAGGCTATCCAACCCATTAAAAATAAATATCCAAACCTCATGTGTCTACATTACATGGATGATATTTTATTGGCCCACCCTAATCAAAAAATCTTATTTAATATATTCAGTGATGTGGTAGAAAATTTAAAAAAATATGGATTATATATAGCAGAAGAAAAAGTTCAAACCAGATCTCCCATATTATATTTAGGATTTAAAATCATGGATACTTTTGTTAGACCCCCAAAAATTTTAATAAATAAAGAACATTTGACCACCCTCAATGATTTCCAAAAACTACTGGGAGACATTAATTGGCTTCGCCCTACACTAAATCTCACTACTGGTCAACTAAAACCTTTATTTGACATCCTTCGTGGAGATCCTGATCCATCTTCACCACGAACATTGACTCCTGATGCTAGGAAAGCTTTAAAGTTAGTAGAAAAAGCCATCGAAGGAGCTCATTGTGATAGGTTTGATTTAACTCAACTGCTGATGTTGATTATTATTTCTTCACAATATACACCCACAGGAGTATTTTGGCAACAAGGGCCTTTATTATGGATACATTTGCCCGTCTCTCCTAAAAGTATAATTGAATCTTATACCTCCATGGTGGCTAAACTTATTCTTCAAGGACTTAAGACTTCTACTAAAATATTTGGCATTCACCCTGCTACTATTATTACTCCCTATTAATCATCACAGATTGAATACTTATGCTTCAATGATAATGATTGGGCTATAGCTAAATGCTCTACTTCTGCAAATTTTGATAATCATCTTCCTAAGTCCCCTATATTATCTTTTTGTATTAATCATCCTATTATATTTCCACAGGTAATAAAAAATCAACCTATTCCTAAGGCATTTAATGTATTTACAGATGGGTCCTCAAATGGTACTGCTACAGTAGTCACTAAAAAAGAAAATATGACTTACATAACTGCACACAAATCAGCTCAACTAGTGGAACTGGAAGCTGTGGTAAGAGCTCTGGAAAATTTTTAGGGACCAGCCCGTAAACATTTTTTCAGATAGCCACTATATTGTACAAGCCGTCCCAAAATTAGAGTTAGCAGGACCAATAGCACCTCATACTCCAGCCTTTAAATTGTTTTATCAAATACAAAAACTTTTGTGGGCAAGAAAAGAACCTCTATTCGTAGGCCATATTAGAGCACATACTAATTTGCCTGGTCCCCTCCATGAAGGTAATCAAAAGGCTGATGAACTTACAAAAACAGTATTTATACTTTCAGCGCTACAACAAGCTACTTTATTTCATTCCCAGTTTCATGTCAACAGCACCACCTTGCAACGTAGGTTTAAAATCACAAAGGAGCAAGCCAGAACAATTGTAAAAGATTGTAAATCTTGTATGACACATTTGCCCAATCCTCATTTCGGAGTTAACCCTAGAGGATTAATGCCCAATCATTTGTGGCAGATGGATGTTACTCATGAGCCAAGTTTTGGAAAATTGCGATTTATTCATGTGACCATAGATACATGCTCAGGCATGATTTTTGCTTCCTTACATTCTGGAGAAAAAGTTAAAGATGTTACATCTCATTGTTTGCAAGCTTTTGCTGCATTGGGCATCCCCAAAATGCTTAAAACAGATAATGGCCCCGCATATACGTCCTCATCTTTCAAACAGTTTTGCGCAAAATTCAATATATCCCATAAAACAGGCATCCCATACAATCCTCAGGGTCAGGGCATTATTGAAAGAGCAAACCGAACACTGAAAATTATGTTATTAAAACAAAAAGAAGGAAATTGGAAAAGTCCTAAGGACAGATTGGCAGTTGCCCTGTTTACCTTAAATTTTTTAACTTTAAACTCTAATGGTTATTCTGCTGGAGACAGACATTGGAATCCACACCAACAACATAAACCTTTGGTTTACTGGAAGGATGTTCTTTCAGGTACATGGAAGGGTCCAGATCCAGTATTAATTTGGGGAAGAGGATCTGTTTTTTTTTTCCAAAAGACGAATCCTCTCCAATGTGGATACCATCTAGATTAATAAAACAGGTACCACATCAAAATGATCAAGATGAAGTTATTGAAGAATCAAGATTAATAAAAAAGGTACAAAATCAAGAGGACCAAGATGAAGGTATAGAATGATTCCCTCAAAAGAGTCCTTCAAAATATTTCACAACTTAAGTGTCATTCCTCCCGGCCGGGACGAGGAGATCTCTCTTTAGTGTGCACACAATTGTATTTTTTTTTCTTTTCTTTTTTATACATGTCTTTATGTCTGTACATTTGTCTATATTTCATGTTAATGTGACGTCACAAATATATGTTTGTATGTTTGTTCGTCTGTCCAGTGTGACGTCACAAAGAACAAAGCGCTTATGAAAAAGAAAAAATATATATATATATATATATATATATATATATATGGATCCAAATAACTTTAATTCATTTTAGGTTAAGAGTATTCAATTTAGGTTAATAATTTTATAAATGAAGGTACTTTCAATTTTGATTTATAGGTGTCCCTGGGACTTCTCTTTAGCAAACAATATGACTAGTACTATATAACCTGATATTTTGGTGTTTTGACTTAAGATTGTTTATTTGTTATTAACTTCATTTGTTTAATAGCTCATTAATTTCAATTATCTCAACAGGTAAAAGATTGCTCTGTATACAGAGACTCAAGGGTTCCAGCTAACAAATTATTTCTCTAAAGTGCCTTTACCTTTTCTTTAATCTATCTTTAATGCAGTAATTACCCTCAGTCTTTCTTTGTTTTGTTCTAAATATGATATTTTTCCAACTTATGTTTGTAGAAGCTCAACCAGCGATGTGTGTGAACAAAAATCAACTTTAATTTTCTAATCTAATTATTCTATTTTGTAGTTTGACAACTCGCCTCTTGACTCAGTGCTGCAATAGCACTGCCTTTCCTTTAATAATTGATGCTTGAGTTTCTAGGTAGCGGGCCCTGAAGATTTGCCGGTGGCATTGTCTAAACATAAAAAAGACGTCTGCTGCTACAGCTGCAGGGATCGCGGCCGCCGCAAGCATCCCTGCTGCTCAAGCATCAAACAACCTCACCAACAGTGTGGCCTCTGCTCTACATGCATGGGGCCTCCTACATCAACATGTTATAACAAATGGACATTTTGATCTTTCATTGTTTGGGACTTTACGGGACAATGCCTTGCGGGTATTTGTCTAGAGAATTCAGTGTGTTACTTGATGGAACTTAGGGCAGCTGATTTGTTTAAACAATTTGATATGCTATGCAATTTGGCTCATCACCAAAAGGCTTGTCGCCTTAAAGCCGCAACATCTCCTCACAATTGGATGGCTGTTAGTCATCATATACAGTCGATCCTAAAGGGCTCCATTGGATGGCTGGTTAGCCAATGACGGGTAAGATCCCCAGAGGGGGACAACCTAAGACAGGCACAGTCGCACGGGACAGTCTCATGTGGCCGACATATCAACCTAAGACAGGAGTCAAGGGCACAGCCTTGATTATCCGATGACGGGTAAGAATGTTGGTTGCACATAGACGTCCTAGAGCATTACCTCTTTTAAAACAAAAAGGGGGAAATGCAGGAGCCCTGTTTGGGGATTGGCTTGAATTGCAGTTGACTATGAGCCGTGGAGATTTGGGCATTGTCTCCTCCCGTAGTCTCACGAGACTTGTTGCGGGATCTCGAGTGACTTGGCCGAAATTGCTGATCGGGTCAGGGCCATTTTTTAGTGGTGTGTTTGGCGTGAGTTAGTCGTTGTTAGAATCAGAGAGAAAAGTTATCAGAATAAAAAGCTGTTTGTCTCCAGTTTGCTTCTGAAGTTCTTCCCGCGGCTCCGTTGCTCCAAGCGCTTCAGGCAGCAACAATAACCTGCTTGGCAAAACCCCTCAGAGTTACCAGAAGAAACCTTAGATAGTGTGGAGTTGGAGGAGACTCAGGACGCCACCATCTGGAGCCAGGATCCAGTGCTGGGGGCTCTCTGTAAAGCCTCTCAGGGCCCATCAAATTTGCCTTCTCAACATCTGCCTTTCCTTGTCAGGCACAGTGCTGGATTCTGTTCCTACCTAGACTATGAGGTGAAGCATTTGGTCTTCCTTTCCTGAAAACTCATAGTTTCCTTTGCTCCATCTCAAAAACACAAGTAATGATCACACAGACTCTTTAATTCTCTTGGATTAGGTCCTTTTACTTTCTACTTTTCAGAAAAGGAGATTCTATCATTTTCTTTAGTTTCCTGAACTGTGGTCAACACTTGCTGCTCCTAGGTTCCAGCATAAATTTGTCCTCTTGAGGTTTAAGTTCTTTCCCTCTTGTTCTACTTACACTGTTATTTGGAAACTGGCTCCTTGGGAGGAAGGGGTGGCTGGTGGAGTTGGAGGTGCTGTGTGGATAGACTGCATCCTGACTCAAGCTCAGCTTTTTAGAAGTTGACAGCTGCTCTGCTTGTTAGAGAGAATGTACTCCTTGTATGTCTATTTTTATATCCTCAGAGCAGTAGAGCTTGGTTGGAAGGGAGGTGATCTCTCTCCAGAGACTGTGCAACATGGTAAATTATAGCGGAGTTAGGCATTTCAGGTGCCTAAAAATTGCTCTCTTTTAGAAACAATCCTCCTGCTTTCGAAACAGTTAATTGAATAATGTTTACATTCATAACACTGCAAGAAATCATCCCACCCCATGTGCAGTTGTGACAGCTGCAAAGTATTTTTCAGCCATCTTCATGCATCAGACCTATGGAACCTTGCTGCCCCCTCCCTTTATCCCTGTAAAGCCTATAAAATACATTTTCTTCTGCTGACACTGCAGCATGAACTTTCCATAGCCACTTATTCCCACACCACCTGTTAATAATGCCAAGAGTAATGCATTTAACTCCCTGCATACTGTGCCAAAATGTTTACACAATTCAGCTTATTTCAGAGTTTAAAGACCAGACATAAATCCTAAACTAGCTGTGTCCCTTCCAAATACTCAGGGAGTTGGCTGCAACATTTTTGTGGGTAGAATCAGGCATATTTTTCCCAACTATTTTTTAATAAAGAGTGGGGTACTCCTTTGGGGCTACTTTGTTAACTGTTTGGGGGTTATCAAAAGAATGTGGCCAACTATGAGTGCATCTTTTCAATTAAATATCAGTTTATTGGCAATGCCCTCTAAATAAGAACTAAACCTACCAAACAGAAAACTTGTTCTTAATATAAATATCAGAAGACTACATTTATAATTCATATCTGAATTAATAATATGAACAAGAATAATTTGGTATTTCATTGATTTTAATTTTAGTTTATATATATTACCATGTCACTTAATTCTCATGAGAATTCTGTACTGCACAGATCAAAATCTACATTATACTACCGATAAGAGCAAGTTGCACTAGGAAGTGAACTGTCTGAGATCACACAGCTAATAAAGGATAGAACTGGGATTTATACTTGATGTATTTGCATCTAAAGCCAGGGCTTTTTCTACTACACCATCATTTTCTAAAATGGTTTTCTTGGAAAATCACATGAACAGATATTAATAATTGTGTCTATAAAAGACTGTTCTATGGCTGTTACTTTTGGAAATTTGATACTGTATTATTCTCTTTGATAGTTACAATGCATATCAGTATGCTAACCTCTCTGAGAAGTTCTGCAATAAAGAAGACTGCTTAATTCACTGCAACCCAGAAGTTCCCAAACTTACCTGAGCATAGTGCACTTGTCCCTTAGCATATCCACTAACACTCAGAAGAGCACAGTATATAGAACATAAATGTGGGAGACACTGTGCTTGACCAGTTTGCTTCCCCACTAGTAATGGCTGCCTTAGGACCTGCTAACCTCTCTTCTTCAGTAAGTTTCTAAATGCCTTGTAAAGAGGATATAAAGAGCCATTCCACCTCCCCTCAGCCATTTTTAGTTCATTCACTCCAGTAATGCTTTAATCTGACTTCCTAAAATGGAATATTCCTCCTCCCTTCTGCATATTTTGAAACAAATAACAAAATAAGGCATGGATTAATCAAAGCCCAACTGGTTTATTCAGACTCAGAGAGTCAAACATTATATTTATATCCAAAAACCTCTACTGGGTCTAGTAGAACTCTCTGCTTGAGCAAGCATTTTCATGAGACCCCACACAGCGACAAAGCCAAATGAATTGGGCACATTCTTCAGAAAGTGTTTGCTATTATGTATGCATACATGGTCTACATCTAAAACAATGTCACGCATGGATAAAAGACCCAATGAATAAAAAATTAGTAATTCCTAAGATTGTAAATCAAAATACTTTCATGAAAGACTCACTGAAGATCATTTTAAAAGTCTTGCTTACAATTAATCTAAATATTTGAATATCCCTTAAGTTCTAACTGGAATATTCATTTTCCCCCCGAAATGCCTAACATTGTGTAGAAACAGCCAGCAACCTTGAATCATTGACTAATTTCTTTCAGATTTTCAAATCCTTCAGTTCATGTTGTATCGATCTATTATATAGACAATCTTATTGTTAGTTAGCTCCATGCTGGGGATCTTTAACTATAAATGTTGATTATATTTTTATTGGAAAACGAGAATAATGGAAACTAGACAAAAACCAAGATAGAATGGCCATGTTTCTCCCAAAATAACTTGGTTTAAAAAGCACTAATGAATGCAAATTTCTGTTTTAGTCTCTGGTCTTTTTCTTAGCTATCTAAATTTATAGTATTTCTTTTTCAAGGGATCCTGAAATAAGATTCAAAACTAAAAACTGTGGAACCATAGTTTGAAGTATGCAGCTTTGAAAATTTAACTGATACTGTAAACCTCAAGTTGACACAAGCAATTTAAAAACATGAAGGGGAGAAATGACTTGGCAAAGTAAGATATCAAGAGTTCTAATCCAGAGTCCCAGGTGACAATGTTAAAAACTTGCAGCTAAGGATAAAAAAAATAGAATTAAATATAGTGCTGCCCTTTGGGTTTGGATTTCCTCCAGGTCAATTACCACTAAGTCATTAAGAAAAATTAGTGTCCAAGAATTCCTGATTCCCTGTGCACTGCTCTTGCCAATAGCACTGGCTCAGTCCCCTCCGCAGGGTGTGGTCACTAGTCTGAAGAGCAGGAGAGTTAAGCTTCCTCTGGATGTGTTTCTGGTCAGTTTGCATTTTAAACCCTCAGAGTGAAGGAATATGATTTAAATGTGAACATTTCTTAAAGTTCAGTTTATCCAGGGTGTTTGTAAAAGACTGAAGCTGTAGAACAATTATGACTTATCAGCTGGACTTGGAAAAAGATGACCCACGCCACATAATGTGCTAGTAGCATAACTACATGCCATGATAATCACCATTATCATGGTTGTAATGATTCTGAAGTAATGATGAGGTTGAACCATGCTAGCTGTATTCTTTCAGCTGACCAGGATGATCATCCTGGTGATTAAAGGCATTGTAGAATTTGTTTTCATTGGTCAGGCCTGCATTTGCTTTCTTTTTGGCAAGAGCAGCATCTGGGCAAACAATTTTTCTTTTTCATGGGCATTTGACTGGCTTTTTGATACACAAATTGTAGAAGTCTGCTGTTGCAGCATCCCAGAGCCAGCAAGGTCCCTGAGGGTCAGGAGAGCTGCATGTTCATGCTGCACACAAACAGGGTCAGGGTGGTCACATCTGGCCATTGTAGCTCATTTATACAGCTGTGATCCAGAAACACGTTTCACTGTGCATGCTGTGTCAAGCACCCCACAGAGCCCTGGCCTCAAGAAGATGTGAAGACCTCCATCCACAGCACTGAGTCCTACACACCCAGGTTGCTCATAGATGACCAGGTGACTCTGTGTGTTATGATTTGGGGAGAAACAGAACTTGCTGTGCCCTCAAAAATCTCCCCATCTGCTGGCACCATGCCTGAATTTCCAACCCTGAGAGTTTCTCCTTTGGATTAAAAGAGTAGTTTCTCTACCATTTTTTTTCCCCTTCAGCACAAAGAATCAAAACATTTTACAGATCTCCCACATAATAGTTATATTTTTAGTTTCTGATGACTAAAAAAGGACACAAAACAAATTTGCTGAAAGTCTCAGTGGTGCTTTTACATGGATTCATATCTAATAAATTATAATATATTCATATGTTTGAAAAAGTCACCCATATATTTATGAGCTATATTATTTACTAAGTCTAGTGATAAACATATGGCTTCATGGACCCCTATTTCTACATTCTTACTCCCTACTCCCCTACCCCCCACACTCCATTCTTTACCACCAAGATTTCTGATCCATTGTTTGGGGCCACTACATTAACCAGAATTTCATAAGTTCATATTTTCAGGAACACTGTTCCTAGGGTGCCATATTAAGTATGCAAAAAAAAAAAGTTTGGTTATACATAATCAAATAGTTCCATTGACTGCAGGACTTCTCAGAGCCTCTCATTATTGCTATGAGAGATGGGGGTATAGATTTCAGCATCTGCTAAAACTCTTGAACGATGGAGGTTTTTCCTAGGCATGCCTATGATTACATATGGGAACAGTGTTCTGAAGAACACCACTTTGGGAAGTACTTAATAAAACATTATCTCCAGAAGATCTGTGTTAAATATTAACATATAGCCTGGGAGAAGGAAACGAATAAGCCTTTACCTCCAGTAAGAGAGGTTGTCGAATTGCCAATTAACAGGTCTTCAAGGGATAGCTTCTTGGACATCACTTCTCTACAGAGCCAGGAACATACACATAGGATAGCTTCTTGTTTCAAGTGATATTTATGGTTGTAATGGTTTCATTAAAAATTCCCCTTTCATTAAAAACTCAGAGGCTGAGAGAATAAATAAATAGCTCACAGTCAGAAAATTGGGCAGCACACTGAATGAATGGACTTTGCTACCATTAAGACAAATGTTTCCCAGATGTTATGCAAGAAGAGTGTATGCAGCATGTTCATCATCAGGCTGGATATACAGGTTTAGTTTGTCTGTTTCATACCACACTTAAGGTATACTTCAATGACAGCAGAGCAGGGCCCTTAATGGTTCTTGCTCCAGTATAGCAAGTGTGTCATGCCAGATGCAGGCTGGCTGGAAACTGCTTTCTAATGACTTCGCCAAGTGTGCCCAAACGTGAATGCCTCTGATTATCTACATTCTCTCTCCCCAAACATGCTGAGTCCCAAATTTTACCTAGTAAAGCTTCACATATATCTCTTTTACTTGTGATTTGGATTCCTGTTGAAATTCTAACCTCCCTGGAGCAAATAAAATGTAAATTTATTGGTCTTTAACAACCGTAGCATGACACCAACACAAGGCATTAGAGGAGTGTGTAGAAAGGCAAATAGCATTTGGGGACTGGGGGCTGTCCCACCTGAGCCACCTCAGAAGGCTCCTCTTGATAGACCCAAGGGACTCCTGAGGGAGCTTGTTTTGCCCCTTTAAGTGTCAAGCTTAAAAAAGCCAAACCAGTTGAGGCAAAACAAAGGGCAGAACATCTGTGCTTGCAGACACAGCTAAACTAATGTGAGACAGAAAATAGGAGCAATTACTTAGAAATTTTAAAGCCTCAAGCAATTCTTCCTGAATCGAGGGAATATATCAGGTTAGCGTGATTTTTGGACTTGAGATTACTAGCAGAATTGTTTCAATTTGTCATTCTTGGTTCATGTGTAGACACTGTTAATGAGCACATCTTTGCTACTCACTTATCTCAGTGGGGACATCATTTTGTTTTATAGCCCTTTTACACAGCATCATGTTGATCTGTTAATAATTTATCAAGAACCTCCAGCCAAATATTAAAACAAATGTGCACCATAACACATCACTATATCTTCTCTTTGAATCATTCAGAGGGACAGTCAGAAAGTCAAATTGCAAAACATCTGTGCTTCTTCATGGTCTTATTATAATGTGATTTTAACTTTCCACGCAATTAGAATGAAAATCATTCTGATGAAAAGGCTTGTACCAGTGTGGTTCTCCTATTAAGGTGTTAAAACATTCGTTATGTCAAATAGGGATTAAAAAAAAATTGGTTCCCTTTGAGATTTCCTCCATTAAACTAGTTCCCTAATTACTACATGCTATTTAAATAGTTTTGACTGAGCGTTTTATCGCAAATGATATAGTTCAATTAGCCTGTAAAAATTGTAGGTCTCTAGTGACAAAGAAATCTCACAACAAATCCAATCTATATCAGAGGACAGAGATATTTATTAAAATGTTCTCAGTAGCTATTATCTCTCCTTTTTTCCTCTTTATCACCCCAAACTCAATTCCATTCCACTCTCTGATGATGAAATTTTATAAAATTAATACTGAAAGCAGTGTCATCTATGACTTATTAAGCATCTACTAGGTACATTATTTTATAGACATTATTTTGTTAGTTTAATAGCAGTCTAATATGGATAGTATCCACACTTTACATATTGGAAAATGAGATTGAAAGGTAATTAGAAAGATTTTCCATTTGTTGAATGTCCAAAGATTTACACCCAGGTCTTTATCACCAAAATTCCTGCTTTCAATCACAGGACTTGTTCTAATCCTTGTTGGCCCTTCAAATAAAATTCTTTCAATATAATTGCCCTTTCCTTTAGTTAAACAGCTAATGTAGGCTTAAAGTACAATTGTTCTTTCTTTGTATTATGATTTTTTTTTCAAACACAAAATTGAAGAGAATAGTGTGATAAATTCATACATATACATGATCTAGTATATGATCCCCTATGTACTCTCTTATTTCATTTATCTGTCCACATCTTTTTCAGGAGACTTTAAGGCTAATTTCCGTCATCGTGTCATGTTATCCATGAATATTTCAGTATGTGTCTCTATCTGGATATATTTTTTATCGTAGCCATCATGTCATTATCATATCCAACCAAGTTATCTTCTAACATAGTCTGTATGAGTCAGGGTCCTGGTGGGAAACAGTTGCCATAATCAAAATAAATAAGTGAAGAGATTTTGATAAAGGGATTGTTTACAGAGGTGTGGCCAATGGTAAATGAAATCAACAAGTGATGGTGCAGTTCCTGGAGGCTTTTGATAATGAAGGAGCAAGGAGAGGAAGGGGATAGCCTGATAAGAGGAAGGGAAAAAGGTGAATAAATACCTTAATCACTTTCCTTTCACTCACAGAGCTCCTCTTGGTGCCTCCCATTGGCCAAACCCAATCTGAATGCAAAGGATAAGAGATCCCAAGTAATTTCAGTGTAGGGTTGGCAAACTGTTAAATATTTATAAAGGGTCAAACTGGTAATACTTTTGGCTTTATGAGCCACATATAATCTTTGTTTCATATTCCCCCCCACCATTTTTTGGTAAAGTGCTTTAAAATATAATAATAATTTTTAGCTTGGAGGCTGTACATTAACTATACCTGGACAGATCTGACCCATAGTCTATAGTTCACCAACTACTTTTGATTTATAAAGAGCAGCCTCATGGCACACAGAGTACAGTAGAGTTTAGAGTGGTTCTGGAAAGAGCAGATGGAAAAAACAGACAAAGACAGCCTATGCAAATGAGTATCCTAACAAGGTCCACACTTCACATTTAGTAGCTGTGTCTATTCTGCAAATTTCTCCCCTTCCTTTTTGATTTATACTATTGATTTGTTGGAGAAACAAGGTCTTTTGTCCTGTATACAAAAGATTTGGCTAATTGTTTCCTTGTGGTATCCTTCAGCATGTTTCTCTATATTTTCTGTAAACTGATAGACTTCAAGGCTTGATTAAGTTCAGATTCAAACTACTAGGAAATAATAATTCAAAGTTGGTATTCTGTACTTGCAATAACATCACATCACATAGAACATCACACTGTCACTGTCTCACTTTTGGTGATGCTAAGAATGACTAAAAGGATTAGGATCCCTCAGCTTATGTCTCCATTATTAAATTTCCCCTTAATTTTATATCTTCTGATTTACAACATGTATTAAGAGTTATTTTCTATATCCATTATTTCATGAGGCTTTTAAGAGTTATATTTTAACTCCACATTGCTTCTGCATTTGTTAGGTAGAATTGTTCTCTGAAGACTTTCTTTCCCACATTAGTTGTTTGGTTACCCTGAATTACAGCTTGTATAGGATAAATGCTTGATTCTTTCCCTTTACCAATTTTTAAATGTTTTTATTAGTACTTTATAGTTTTACAATGTCCAAGTGGCCTCCAATAGTGGTCACTGAGCTTTTTGGAACTGTATCATTTTTAGTTTATGAATTTGTGCACATATATGTACATATGTAATTTGCATTATATATTTATATATACATAAATTCATAAAAATTTTAAAAACATGCAATCATAGAATTTATACATTCATGGCACACTCATTCTTTGTGTTCCTTCTATTATTCCATCTTAGGCAAAGGGCATTTTTTCATGTTAGCTCCTATTTTTTAAAAAATATTTTTTGGTGTATGTATGTCTTAAAACAATAGAAATTTATTATCTCACAGTTGCTAAATCAATACATCAGTCCTGCTGTACTACCTCTAGAGGCTCTAGGTGAATTCCTTTCCTTGCTTCTTCTAGTTTCTGGTGGCTAGCAGCATTCCTGGGCTGGTGGATGTATCACTACAATCTCTGTCTCTGTCTATACCTGGTCTCTCTGCTTCTCTGTGTCTCCTCTCTGTGCATCTCTTGTTATATGTATACTTGCCATTGGATTTAGGGGCCACTAGATAATTCAAGATTATCTCTATGACATCTCTAATTTAATTTCATCTGTGAAGACCCTGTTTTCAAATAATATCACATTCATAGGTTCTGGGGATTAGGATGTGGACTCATGTTTTGGGAGGCTGCCATTCAATCCACTACAAATGTCCTTTTGTGGTTTATTGTGTAATGATTAATCTATTAACAGAAAAGGTGGTTTTGAAGACCATTGCTGGATCACAAACTATAATACTGCAAATATTGAAACAGTAATCAGCATTTTTATTATGTCAACATATACTTAGTAAAAATTTACTGATGATCTATGAAATAAAAATTCATCAAATAGATGACAATAGAATAGACATAAACTAAGAAAAATACATTACCTTTGCTAGCACAATTATTTGGTTTTCCTACCACTCTTTGTTTCTATGTGTTTTTGTGTGAAGATGGAGGAAGGAGGTAAGGTCAGAGGTTAAAAATATAAAAGAATGCATTGAAGAGCTTTACTCCTATTTGGTAACAGAAACTTGAATAGACTTATCACAACTTCAAGGATTCACTTTTACTCTGTTGTAAATTTTCCTAACCTAATGACATTCCAACTCTCTTATATAATAGTAGACTGACATACCCATTCTATAATAGCATAAAAGAGTGGAAGATACGGAGGCACCAGACACATTTTCTCTGCAGTTTTTTTGTAACAAGAAAAGTAGAGGAAATGTTACTTTTTTTTGTTTGAAATCCTTATGACTCAGTTTCAAAGAATCACCATCTTTGTGAGACAAAACTTTCAAATCCATTACAGGCATTCAGACTGCAGACCGTATGTTGTCAAAGCTGCATTTCATCTGTCATTATAGTGACTACAATTTCGGGCTTCTGTGTCTTTCAGGATAGATTCCTCTCTTCCTGGTATAGCAACACTACTCAGGCTCATTTGGGGCCTTTCCTGCCCTACATCTGAAATTAGCTATTTCCTCCAGCAAATTTTCTTTTTGTAGGAGATGATATTTAGAGACCACAATATAAGTGCTAAAGATGCTTTTCTAATGGGTTGTCATTATTTCCTAGGTTTTATTTTCCTTACCATCAAACTGTCTGTTATTTATTTTCCTTATAATTGGGTGTTATTACATCTCAGTTGGTCAAAGATAGCCAGGATTTATGTCTGTTCACCTAGCACAATTATTAACAGGACCCCTTGAAGGGGAACCAGTTTGGATGATAAATTATATGATCATCCTATTTATAAGTGATTTTATCTCTTTTTATTGGGTGCCAAAAAGATGTCTTCTTTATATTGAAAGTCTTATAAGGGCTAGAGATGGGTGAGACCTTGGGTTTAATACCAGTACTGCAAAAGAATAAAATTATGGGCTGGGGATATAGCTCAGAGTGTTTGCCTAAGCATGCTCATGGACCTGGGTTAAATCCCTAGTACCACATAATAATCAAATAAATAAATAGTCTTATAGATTCAATAGCATATATCTTAGTGTCAACCAGTTAGGCCAATTTCCCCAAGTATATAATGTACTCTTTGAATATGTAGGCCCAAGTCATCTTTCATTGAAGGAAAGCTATCTTATTTTTTTAGTTTGTAGAGAATGCTCTAACCATTTCTTTGGGCATTCTTTGTAGATTCTGCTGATACATATGTTAATATTTATTGTCCATATTCTATACATATTGATTTTTATACATTCTTACTTTTTTGTTTAATTTTTTTTCATTTTCTCCCTTCTGTCCTTTGTTTCTCCTATTCTTTACCTTGTTGTCTCATCTCTCAAGTTTATTTTCATTTTGTCTTTATTCTGAAGTGTTTTCTAAATTTTTTTATGATCTCTGATAGATGTTTTCATATCCTGCTGGTTTTCAATCATGTCATTTCTGAGATTTTCTACTGTTAAATTTTGCTAAATTTTCATAGCCTTCATACTAGGAGTCCATTGGCAGAGCCAGCAATTGCTTTTGAAGGTCAATCACCCAGAATCAGAGCAAGGCAGGCAGCTGTCCAGGCTGAGGCCACTCAGGCTCTCATTTGCTTCTGCCCTAGCTGCCCAGATCTGTTGTACCTAAAATAGCTTCTTAATGTTTGTTGCTCAGCAGGGCTATATTCTTGGTCTACACTGAGAAACATAATGGAGCACCTTCTCTACCTGAAGTCTTAAAAGCTGGCCAGATCTTAAAAGCCTATCTGAAGGTCAATCAAAAGCATTTCAAACAAGTGTCCTTAACCACCTTCTCCTTTCCTCAAATGGCTCTATCCCTGTATAGTCCTTTTCATTCTTGATAGGTTGGAGAAAAAGGCAAGTCTTTTCATCAAGGATATAACTTCAAGTGGTATGTAGAAACTATAGTCAGAGGAGATGCCCAGTAGAAAAACAAACACACAAACATTTCCACCATTTAGTAAGTCCTCTTTATTTGCTAGGCCTCATAACATGAACTTTACTTATGGTGTTATCTATTTCATTTTCATAACAAATTGTGTGGTGGATGTATCAGTTAAGTTTAGTTGTAGGTAACATAAATTGCTCAGTTTTAAATAAGAAGATATTTAATGCAAGTGCTTACAAAGTCATGGGGAGTGTTAGAGAAGCAGGCAGAAAAATACCATAGAACTGACCAGGAGCTATTCATTCTGCCACAATCAAGAAGCTGTTCTGCAGAATCACACTGGTTATATAATCATTGACCCAAACTAGTTGCCTTTTAATAAATGAATGGATAAAGAAAATGTGGTATATATACACAATAGAGTATTACTCAGCCATAAAGAAGAATGACTTTATGACATATGACAGCAGATGGATGGATATGGAGACGATCATGCTAGTGAAATAAGCAGTCCCCAAAACCCAAAGGTTGAATGTTTTCTCAGATATATGGAAGCTAGCCCACAATAAAGAGGGGTTAGGAGGGGGAAAATAGAAGTAGATTACACAATGGGGAATGGAAGGAAAGAAGGCAGGATAAGCAAAGGAAAGTCAGTGGAATAAATCTGACATAATTTTCCCATGTACATACATGAAAAACCACACAGTGAATCCCACCATCATGTACAACCCTAAGAATGAGACTCTAACTAGAAAAAGATATGTTCCATGTTTGTATAATTATATCATAATGGATTCTGCTGTCATATGTAACTAAAAAGAACCAAACCAATAAATTTAAAAATATATATATTTTTAAATATATAAAGAAGGGGTCCCAGCAAAAAACACAGGTGGGAGGCTAGGAGGGCATCCCATGCCATCTTAGACCATGAGTACACTTATGGGCCTATAAATGCTGATAATTGCCTAATAGGAGTCTTAATTCTCAATGATGTCTATGTACTTAATGTTGATTATTTTATTTATACTTTATTAATTTAATATCATTGTATAAGCTTACTTGCAAAAGATGGCAAATAAAAGGAATCCAATATTGAACAAAAACAAAGAACCGCACAATCCTTAGTTTTCAATAATTTTTTTCCTTTAACAAAAAGAAAACGAAGCTGTTCTGAAGCTGGATGTAGTGGCACATGCCTGCTACCCCAGCTACTCAGGAGGCTGACAGGAAGATCAGAAGTTTGAGGCCAGCCTTGGCAACTTAGTGAGACACCACCTCAAAAACAAACAAAAAAAAGCTAAAAAGGGATGGGGATGTAGCTCAATGGTACAGTAACCCTGGTTTCAATCTCAGTACCCTTGCTAGTTCGCTAACTAAATACATACATACCTAATACATATAGACGTACAGACACATACTGCTCTGAGAACTGTGGGCTTCAAGATCCTCTTAGCTGTTATCTAGGGATAGAGAAGCTACTGCTAAAACTGTTTGCTCCAGGGACACCATATCAATTGTGCCCCAGAAACTAGGGCCAGGTGCCAGAAAAATGACTGTCTTAGGTATTGCCTTACTCTTCACTAAACTCAACTCCAAATTCAAATTTTACCAGAGAACCTGATTGGCAGAGCCTAAATTACATCAGAAACCCTTGCTAAAAGGGAGCCATTAGAGACATAGCTTTGAGATTTCTATGCTCTGTAATACTAGATAGACACACTAGGAAGGCTATAGTTGCTGAAGAGGAAATGGAGTTGAGTTGAGTAATGACCTTCACATGACTAGAACTGGAATAGCCAGGATTGAACCCAGATCTAAGCTCATGTTCTCAGTCACATCTACCACCCTCACCTGCTCCTAAAGGGATCTGTCAGAAAACAGGTATGAGACAGGCTAGTTTATAAGCAGGGTCAAGAACTTCAGCATCTACAAATGTCATTCCTGCCTGTGCCACCTGCTCAAGTATTGGTTCTGCCCAATTTCTTTCTGTCTTACTGAACTTCTCTAATGGAGGGGGGAATATTCTAGGACCTCATTAACTTATGAAAAATACTGCCCCAGCTTTCAGTCTATGGCATGTGAAGAGGTTCATACTTTGACAAAATTATATAGGTGGTAAATTATATTACTCCAATTTTCATGAGACAGTAATTCCTTAGCAAAAAATTAAGCAAAAAATTAAGTTTGACTTAAGGTCAGGAATGAAATGGAAGTACTGATTCCTTCTATAAATGGACTTTAGAAAAATTTAATTAATATAAAATGGCTGCAGTGTAATGACTGATTCACTTCTTCACTTGCTTATGAATTCAGCAAATATTTATTGAATTTCAACTGTGTGCCAGGAAAACGGTGGTACAGAAACATGCACTATCCCTGCTCTCATGGTGTTCACAGTCTCGAGGTGAAGACCAACACTAAGACACTATATGAAGAGGGCTAAGACAGGAGAAGAACAGGTACAACAGCAAAAGGGTGAGCACTTTCTTTCCTGAAGAAGTTTCATCTAGGCTGATATCTGGAGGATGAATAAATAATGAACGAAAACTCTCCATTCCATTTAATATGCTCATTTTATGTTGCTGTGGACTAACCTGGATGGAAACAAATGTTGAAGTAGTGAACAATGGTTAACAGGTTAGCAGGTTTATATTAATAAAGAAAAGCAGATGCTACTAAAACACAGGTGTAATTTAAAAAATCTTTTCCTTTTAGTATGAATGTTGTACCTCTGTAACATAGAGGTAAGCTATTATAAAGATGTACCATTTGTACAAGCTTACTGTAATATCCAGTGAATATTCAGAGCAACAACATAGAAAATTATCTCTTAACATGAGCTTATACTCTTCAGTACTCTGAAAATCAGGCTTCCATTGTTCAATAGTTCAATTATTTTAAAGTAATTAAATTTTTGTCTTTTATATTTATTCAAAGATTCCCTATGTTATCCAAGAAATGTGAATTATTTCAAAAGTTACTATTCAAAGATGAATATTTCAATGATAATATTAATCTATTACTTTCAGAGAGAGTAAGGTGGGGGGAAAGCTGTGCTACTCTTTCTCCAAATTCTTAAGTTTCACATTAGGAGAAGGTGTTGGTGATTAGGGATGCAGTGGAGGTTGTCCCAGTTGTAAGCACACAGAAAAATGGAGGGAAAATATGTGGGCAGATGGCATGAGACACAGATGATATTCAGCTTAGAATGGGGTTGAAAATATACTATTTTGAAACTGCATTTAATACTCCTGACCTATGGCACCTCATAGCTTAGTGACACAGGACATGTAAAGTGTCAATTTTTTACCCTTGTGATGACAGGGCTGATTGGGAGCTGTAGCCTGTTGTTCTACTCAGCATCTTGAATGTCACATATTGCTAGGAAAAGATCAAAATCTAAAATTTGAAGTATGGTTTCTATTGAAAGCATATAGCTTTTGTATCACACTGAAGTCAAGCCATCATAAGTCGTATTGGGAGAGTGTAGTGTGGCCCATACAGATGGTAGCCATCAACACACCCAACCTGTGGTGGTTCTGAGCCATGGGTGGAACCCAGATACAGAACTAATGAAAGCTGAGAGTACTTCTTTAATTGTCTGTCTTTCATCAGTGTGGAGATGACACAAGATGAGCTTAGGCAACTTTAAGGTTTATAATAAACTCACTTCCACATGAATAAGAATGACATGAATGAATGACAGCTGAGTGGCAGGCAGGGCTGACACACAGCAAAAACCACATTGATGAAAAGTTTGGTCTTGCTGTCCCTTTCTGCCTTCTACAGACTCAGTGGAGGCTTGCTGTTCTCTCTTCTGTCTCAGTTTATTCATTCCTTCAATAAGTATTGTGATGCCTGGTGCCATTAGGTATTGGGTCATCAATGATTCATTAAGTCATTTAACAGTGACTTATTAAATAAATGTGCCCATCAATGGTCTTATCACTGGTAAGTTAAAGACAAAAGATGTCTTTACATCTGTCCTACATTCTAATGAAAGAGACAAAAAGTAAACACAATGGATATTTCAGAGTAATGTAGAAAAGTGCTAAACAGAGAATTTAAATCAGATGATTTAATAGTTACATGGTGGCTACCTCAGTTAGGGTAGTAGAGAGGGCTTGCTAGAGGAGGTGACCCATGTTCTGGGAGCTGAGTGGCAAAATGAGCATGTCCCATGAAGATCAGGGAAAGGAAGGTTTCCTAATGAGGAAGAGCTAGTTTAAAGACTCTCAGGAAAGATTCTGTCATGTTTGAAGATTGTGGCTAGAGCACAAGGAGAGCTGAATACAAAATTAGAGAGGTGAAGAGGGACACTGGAGCCTTGTAGCAAAAATGAAGATGCTTGGCTTTATTCAGAGTACATTGAAGAGACACTGGGGATTTTTTTTTTTCAGAACTGTATTTTCCTCCTTCCTTCCTTCCTCCCTCCCCCTCCCTCCCTCCCCTCCTTCTTTCCTTTCTCTATCTCTCTCCTATATATCTGTCATATAATAAATTTAATGTATTATTTGTTTGCTATTGCAGAGATGATATGTTATTGCAGAGGTCATTCTTCATCTTTCTGTTTTCACATAACAATATGCTTCAGAAATCTAAGCCACTGGGGATTATTAACTAGGGAAATGACATGATCTGAGTAGCACTTTTAAAAATTTTTGCTCTGGCTGGGCATGGTGGCACACACCTGTAATCCTAGCGGCTTTGGAGGCTGAAGCAGGATGATTTCGAGTTCAAAGCCAGCCTCAGCAAAAGTGAGGTACTAAGCAACTCAGTTGAGACCCTGTCTCTAAATAAAATAAAAATAGGGTTGGGGATGTGGCTCAGTGGTTGAGTGCTCCTGAGTTCAATCCCTGGTACCAAAAAAAAAAAAAAAAAAAAAAAAAAAATTTGTCGGGACCTTACACTGTCTGCCAAGGGGGTGGAAAAGCTCTGGCTTTCTGGCTGCTTGCCACATTACCACGCCCTGTTACCTGACATAGGCTAAGCAGGGGGCGTGGCTGTGAGAACCAGAACCACCCTGCTGGTCACTGATTGGCTATGGCCCATTATAAAGCATTGTCCACCTTTTCAATAAACGAGCTCCTGCACCCACCGACTGGACTGCCTGGTATGTTCCTGGGCCTTCTAAAGGCGGGGGGAGGGGAATATCGGTGGACTTTGCTTTCCCAATCTAGCCTCTTCGTTGGGGTAGGCCTCTCTGGCCTCTTTTGCTGGACAAAAGAGGTCCATCCCGGGTACAGGAAGGCTAAAGACACCAACCCCTTAAAACTTCGCAACAACAATTGACTCCAGCTACAAAGAGAAATGCATAGTATGTTATGTGGAATGTGGAGCACAGAGAATGAATGAAGTAGAGCCTGGCCCTCAAGGAGCTCAGCATCCTCTTTCCCCTTCTCAGCACATTCGTTCTTGGTGCCTTCTCCTGTCATCTGAACAGGGATATCCCTGGAGTCCAAGTCAGCATCTGTCTTGTTTCTCTGCATCTGAAACACGTAACAAGGTTTCTAATGCTATAAAGGTACCCAATAAACATTTGTGGGAGGGATGATTTGGCAAGGTTAGGTACCTTTATTAATAGGTCATCTTGCCCAGAAGAGCATGACTTTCTTTACCTGATTAGTCAGTGTCAGTGATGAAATATCCAGTGTGAGATGTCTCAGAGAGATACCTTTGTATAATGCAACGACAACCTATATTCAGAGGTTTTTGCATCATCTCTTTGGAATGATGAGCAGCAATCTGGGTGGTGAAGGGCCCAGAAATTAATTCTTATATAAGGGCTAAGAACACTAGTGACATTGATGCTCAAAAGATAAGACTCAGGGGAACAAGCCTGCTGATTCAAATACATAAGGCACCATCACATAGAAGAGAGAACATAATTATTTTATCTTGCTCCAGGGAAGAGTCAGGAGCAAGAAGTGTCCATTTCAAGTAAAGAAAAATAATTTTCTACAGCTATCCAGTAATAGAATAGGTTCCCTTGTGAGATAATGAGCATGTTGTCCCCAGAGATACTCAAACAGAAATTAGATAATAATTTGTCAGGGATACTGCAGAAATGATGCCTGGATTTTATGTAATGATAATGATAGCTACCATTGATTTAACACGTAGCCTGCACCAGACACTATGCTAAGGGATTTATCAATATTATTTCTTTTAATTTTGGTAACAACTCTATGTAGAAGAAATAATCTATTTTTTAGATTAAAATTTTTGGGCTTAGTAAAGTTAAGTGATTTTTACAAGGTCATATAATTAGTAAGTGGAGGATCTTTTTTTTTTTTTTTTTTTTTTTTTTTTTTAATTTTTTTATTATTTATTTACTTATTCATCATGCACAAGTATAGTATCTTTTTACATACAACTGCTTGTATACAAAGTATATAAGTACCATTCAGATCTTCAATCATGCATTTAGGATAATGATATCCATCTCATTCAATCACCAATTTTTTTTCCAACCCCCCCTTAGCCCCTCCCCTCCCTTTCCGTTGACCATTCTAGTGTTCCTCTGATCCTATGTATCCCCTTCCAACAACTCTGTGAACCAGCCTCCTTATATCAGAGAAAACATTCGGTATTTGGATTTTTGAGATTGACTAATTTCACTTAGCATTATATTCTCCAACTTCATCCATTTACCTGCAAATGCCATTATTTTATTCTCTCTTATTGCTGAGTAAAATTCCATTTTGTATATATACCATATTTTCTCTATCCACTCATCTACTGAGGGGCATCTAGGTTGGTTCCATAACCTAGCTATTGTGAATTGTGCTGCTATAAACATTGAAGTGGCTGTGTCACTGTAATATGCTGTTTTTAAGTCTTTTGGGAATAGACCCAGGAGTGGGATGGCTGGGTCATAGGGTGGTTCCATTCCCATTTTCCCAAGAAATCTCCATACTGCTTTCCATAGCGGTTGCACCATTTTGCAGTCCCACCAGCAATGTATGAGTGTGCCTTTTTCCCCACATCCTCTCCAACATTTATTGTTGTTTGTGTTCTTGATAGCTGCCATTCTGACTGGAGTGAAATGAAATCTTAGAGTAGTTTTGATTTGCATTTCTCTAATTGCCAGTGATGTTGAGCATTTTTTCATGTATTTGTTGATTAATCGTGTATCTTCTTCTGAGAAGTGTCTTTTCAATTCCTTAGCCCATTTATTGATTGGGTTATTTTCTTTTTTGGTGTTAAGTTTTTTTAGTTCTATATACATTCTAGAAATTAGTGCTCTATCTGATGTGCATGTATTAAATATTTGTTCCCAATTAGTTGGCTCTCTATTCACCTCACTGATTGTTTCTTTTGCTGAGAAGAAGCTTTTCAGTTTAAATCTATCCCATTCATTAATTCTTGGTAATAGTTCTTGTGCTACAGGATTCTTATTAAGGAACTTGGGGCCTAATCCGACATGTTGGAAATTGGAGCTTACTTTTTCTTCTATTAGGTGTATTGTCTCTGGTCTAATTCCTAGGTCCTTGATCCACTTTGAATTGAATTTTGTGCATGGTGAGAGACAAGGGTTTAATTTCATTTTGTTGCATATGGATTTCCAGTTTTCCCAGCACCATTTATTGAAGAGGCTATCCTTTCTCCACTGTACATTTTTGGCACCTTTGTCTAATATAAGATAGCTGAAATTATATGTATTAGTCTCTGTGTCCTCAATTCTGTACCATTGGTCCACCAGTCTGTTTTGGTGCCAATACCATGCTGTTTTTGTTACTATTGCTCTATAGTATAATTTAAAGTCCGGTATGGTGATGCCCCCTGCTTCACTTTTCTTGCTCAGGATTGCTTTGGCTATTCTGGGTCTCTTATTTCTCCAGATGAATTTCATGACTGCTTTTTCTATTTCTTTGAAGAATGACATTGGGATTTTGATTGGAATTGCATTAAATCTGTATAATGTTTTTGGTAGTATGGACATTTTGACAATATTGATTCTACCTATCCAAGAGCAAGGTAGGTCTTTCCATCTTCTGAGTTCTTCTATGATTTCTTTCTTTAGTGTTCTATAATTTTCCTTATAGAGCTCTTTCACCTCTTTCGTTAAGTTGATTCCCAGGTATTTTATTTTTTTTGATGCTATTGTAAATGGGGTAGTTTTTCATCATTTCCCTTTCAGAGGCTTTGTCACTGATGTACAAAAATGCCTTTGACTTATGGGTATTGATTTTGTATCCTGCTACTTTGCCAAATTCATTTACTAGTTGTAAAAGTTTTCTGGTAGAGTTTTTTGGGTCTTCTAGGTAAATTATCATGTCATCAGCAAATAGTGCTAATTTGAGCTCTTCTTTTCCTATCTTGATCCCTTTAATTTCTTTCGTCTGTCTAATTGCTCTTGCCAGAGTTTCCAGTACTATGTTAAATAGCAGTGGTGAGAGGGGGCATCCCTGTCTTGTTCCAGTTTTTAGAGGGAATGCTTTCAATTTTTCTCCATTTAAGATAATGTTAGCTCTGGGCCTTGCATAAATAGCTTTTATAATGTTGAGATATGTCCCTGATATTCCTAGTTTTTCCAGTGTTTTGAACATAAAGGGGTGCTGTATTTTGTCAAATGCTTTTTCTGCATCTATTGAGATAATCATATGATTTTTATCTTTAAGTCTATTGATGTGATGTATTATGTTTATTGATTTCCGAATGTTGAACCAGCCTTGCATCCCTGGAATAAACCCCACTTGATCGTGGTGCACTATTTTTTTGATATGTTTTTGTATCCGATTTGCCAGAATTTTGTTGAGGATTTTTGCATCTATGTTCATTAAAGATATTGGCCTAAAGTTTTCTTTTTTGGATGTGTCTTTGCCTGGCTTTGGAATTAATGTAATATTGGCCTCATAGAAAGAGTCTGGAAGAGCTCCCTCTTTTTCTATTTCTTGAAATAGTTTGAAGAGCATTGGTATTAGTTCTTCTTTGAAAGTCTTGTAGAACTCTGCTGTAAACCCATCAGGTCCTGGACTTTTCCTTGTTGGTAGCTTTTTGATGACATCTTCTATTTCTTTGCTTGTAATCGATCTGTTTAAATTGTGTATTGCCTCCAGATCCAGTTTAGGCAAATCATATGACTCTAGAAATCTGTCAATGCATTCAGCATTTTCTGTTTTATTAGAGTACAAGTTTTCAAAGTAATTTCTAATTATTTTCTGTATATCTGAGGTGTTTGTTGTGATATTCCCTTTTTCATCACAAATATTAGTGATTTGAGTTTTTTCTCTTCTTCTTTTTGTTAGCATTGCTAAGGGTCTGTCAATTTTGTTTATTTTTTCAAAGAACCAACTTTTAGTTTTGTCAATTCTTTGAATTGTTTCCTTAGTCTCAATTTCATTAATTTCTGCTCTGATTTTAATTATTTCCTGTCTTCTGCTGCTCTTGGTGTTGATCTGTTCTTCTTTTTCTAGTGCTTGGAGGTGTGATGTTAAGTCGTTTATTTGTTGGTTTTTTTTCCTTTTAAAGAATGAACTCAGTGCAATGAATTTTCCTCTTACTACTGCCTTCATAGTGTCCCAGAGATTTCTATACGATGTATCTGTGTTCTCATTTACCTCTAGGAATTTTTTAATCTCCTCTTTGATGTCTTCTTCAACCCCTTGTTCATTCAGTAGCATGTTGCTTAGCTTCCAGTTGTTGGAGTAGTTTTTCTTATTCCTTGTTTTGTCGTTGATTTCCAATTTCATCCCTTTATGGTCTGATAGGATGCAGGGTAGTATTTCTATTTTTTTATATTTGCTGAGATTTGCCTTGTGACATAGTATATGATCTATTTTGGAGAAGGAGCCATGTGCTGCTGAGAAAAAAGTGTATTCATTTACTGAGGGATGAAATATTCTATATATGTCCGTTAGATCTAAGTTATTAATTGTTTTAAGGAGGCCTAAGATTTCTTTGTTTAGTTTTTGTTTGGATGATCTATCCATTGGTGAGAGAGGTGTGTTGAAATCCCCTAGAATAACTGTGTTGTGGTCAATTTTACTCTTGAACTTGAGAAGGGTTTGTTTGATGAATGTAGGTGCTCCATTATTTGGGGCATATAGATTTATGATTGTTATATCCTCTTGATGAATGGTTCCCTTAAGTAGTAAGAAATATCCATCTTTGTCCCTTTTGATTAACTTTGGCTTGAAGTCTACCTTATTTGAAATGAGAATGGAAACCCCTGCTTGCTTCCGCAGGCCATGTGAGTGATAAGACTTTTCCCAGCCTTTTACCTTCAGTCTATTGATGTCTTTTTCTATGAGGTGTGTTTCTTGGAGACAGCAGATTGTTGGGTCATTTCTTTTAATCCATTCAGATAATCTGTGTCTTTTTGAATGGCGAGTTTAGGCCATTAACATTCAGGGTTATTATTGAGATGTGATTTTTATTCCCATCCATTTTTATTTGTATGATGATCTTTAGCTTGATTTGGTTTCTCTTCTGGTTGGTATTTCCCTTAGTTTAACATCTCCCTTTGTTGATTTTCATTGTTATTTTTCTCTTCTTCTTCATGAAAAATTTTGCCCAGGATGTTCAGAAGTGCTGGCTTTCGAGATGTGAAATCTTTTAACTTTTGCTTGTCGTGGAAGGTTTTTATTTCATCTTCAAATCTAAAGCTCAATTTTGCTGGATATAAGATTCTTGGTTGACATCCCTTTTCCTTCAGAGCTTGAAATATGCTATTCCAGGATCTTCTTGCTTTTAAGGTCTGGGTAGAAAAATCTGAACATAGTCTGATTGGTTTCCCCCTATATGTAATCTGCTTCCTTTCTCTTGTGGCTTTTAATATTCTCTCCTTGCTCAGTATATTAGGCATTTTCATTATAATGTGTCTTGGTGTGGATCTGTTGTGATTTTGTATGTTTGGTGTTCGGTAGGCCTCTTGAACTTGGTTTTCCCCTTCATTCCTCAAGTTTGGAAAATTTTCTGTAATTATTTCATTAAATAAATTACTCATTCCTTTGGCTTGAAACTCTGCCCCCTCCTCTACCCCAATCACTCTTATGTTTGGTCTTTTTATGTTGTCCCATAATTCTTGAATGTTCTGTTCTTGGTTTCTTACCATTTTTGCTGTGTAATCTAGATTTTTCTCTAGGATATATATTTTGTCTTCATTGTCTGAGGTTCTTTCTTCCAAGTGATCTACTCTGTTGGTGATACTTTCGATTGAGCTTTTATTTTGATTTATTGCTTCTTTCATTTCTGGAATTTCTGTTTGGTTTCTCTTTAGAGCCTCTATCTCCCTATTGAAGTAATCTTTTACTTCCTGTATTTGTTTATGGAGTTCTTTGTCAAAATGATCTTTCACCTCCTGTATTTGCTCCCTCATCTCATTTTTGAGTTCATTCTTAAGTTCCGCTAACATTTGGAATATGTAATTTCTGAATTCCATCTCTGGCATTGCACCAACTGTGGATGGTATGGAATCTACTAAGGAGGTATATTGATTTGTTTGTGTCACTTTCTTCCCTTGTTTCTTCATATTGCTTGTGCGTCTATTCTACCTGCACTGTGGGACCTTGTCTACTTTGATTTTACCTTAAAACCTTATGTTGCTCCTGTAGTACAATGCTATCAGATCCCCATATATTTCCTTTACACTTTAAAATCAAACACTTACTATTCAGAGAATCCCAGTTTGATCACAATGTACAGATTTAGTTAACCCAGATGTTGTTTCCAATTTACTCTGTATGCTTCTGATGGGGTTTTAAAGTTTCAAGTAATGGACAGAGAGGTAATATGTTTAGGAAGAAGGAAGTGAGTGTATTGACTTGTTCTTTCTTAGAAAGTATGAAAAGAGAGTTCTATGGAAGTGGTTTAGTATCAGCCGACGAGAGAGGAAAGAGAATGGAGTGAATGAATAGATGGAAAGACTGATTTACATATAAACCTAACTTATGCGGTGGTTGAGAGGAGAAATAAAGAAAGATGGAAAAAAAAAAAAAAAAGAAGAGAAAAAAAAATAACCAAGGAGTACTAATTAGTGTAAGAGAGAGGAGAGAGAGAATAAGTCTAGAAAATAGAGAATAAACCATATATAACACCACTTTGCTATATATTTCAATTGTACACGTTCTAGAAATCTCAATTTGTGCGTATAACTTGTTTTTGCCTCTGTTGAGAATGCAATGGCAGGGTGTAAATAGGGAAGATGAAGGAAGAAAAAAAAAATATAAAAGTGAGAAGGAAGAAAAGAAAGAAAAGAGGAGCAGAAGCACACAAACACACTGTCAATCAAAACAAAAACAAAAAACTCCCAAGAAACAACAAAACAAACAAACAAGCAAATAAAAACAAAAACGTTGAACCCAAGAACAAGTCTCAAACAAAATGGACCCTTGGAAGCCCTTCTTTTTTCCCTTCCAGTTTAAGCCACCTGACCCAGATCATGTACAGTCAGCAACCCTGTTAGTGGAGTCAAGGCTGCACCTTTGGTCCTTGCAGAGTGGCACAGTGGAATAGTGGAAGGGGCTTATCCTCAGGCTGGGCCCTGCTTACAGCAGCAGGGAGATGCTACTATGGGCCTTGGAAGCCAGGCAAACTGGCGGCGGGTTCTCTCCTTCCAGCGGGCAGGTGCCTACCTCTTGCTCTGGTTGCAGCTGGGCAGGTCGCACTCCCCCAGGGAGTGGAGGAAGCACTTCGCCAGGTCTGGCCCCGCGTGCAGCAGCCGGGAGATGCTGTTCTGGGCCCTGAAGACCAGGCAAACTGGTGGCTGGGTCTCTCCTTCCAGCGGGCAGGAGTCTACCTCTTGTTCTGGTCGCAGCTGGGCAGGTCCCACTCTTCCCGGGAATGAAGGAAGCCCTTCCCCAGGTCTGGCCCTGTGTGCAGCAGCAGGGAGCTGCTACTCTGGGCCCAGGCGGTCAGGGACACTGGCGGCTGGGTCTCTCCTTCCAGCGGGCGGGAGTCTACCTCTTGCTCTGGTCGCAAATGGGCAGGTCGCACTCTTCCCGATAATGGAGGAAGCCCTTCCCCAGGTCTGGCCCTGCGTGCAGCAGCAGGGAGCTGCTACTCTGGGCCCAGGCGGCCAGGGACACTGGCGGCTGGGTCTCTCCTTCCAGCGGGCGGGTGCCTACCTCTTGTTCTGGTCGCAGCTGGGCAGGTCCCACTCTTCCCGGGAATGAAGGAAGCCCTTCCCCAGGTCTGGCCCTGTGTGCAGCAGCAGGGAGCTGCTACTCTGGGCCCAGGCGGTCAGGGACACTGGCGGCTGGGTCTCTCCTTCCAGCGGGCGGGAGTCTACCTCTTGCTCTGGTCGCAAATGGGCAGGTCGCACTCTTCCCGATAATGGAGGAAGCCCTTCCCCAGGTCTGGCCCTGCGTGCAGCAGCAGGGAGCTGCTACTCTGGGCCCAGGCGGCCAGGGACACTGGCGGCTGGGTCTCTCCTTCCAGCGGGCGGGTGCCTACCTCTTGTTCTGGTCGCAGCTGGGCAGGTCCCACTCTTCCCGGGAATGAAGGAAGCCCTTCCCCAGGTCTGGCCCTGTGTGCAGCAGCAGGGAGCTGCTACTCTCAAGTGGAGGATCTTGAGTGGGCCTAGATGTCACTGACTCTAAATCTTCTAATACAGCCCTGTGGGGGACGAATTATTGAATTCTTCCACTCATCAAATGGTTACTAAGCATCAAATGGCTACTCAGCTTACACTGAGGGTACAGTTGTGAACAAAACCCATAGTCCCTACTCTATAAAAACTTACCTTCTTGAGGATTTAATAATAATGCTGATGTCTATTGAATGACTATGCTACAGTTTCTATATTATGTGATTTATATGCATTATTTCATTTACTTGTTCCCAAATCTTTTTGGACTCTGGCAGGTCCAGGAAATTCTTAAACCATGCCCTCTTTCCCTAGCCTCCCTATAGGCCCAGCCATAGCATTTCATGCCACTCCATCACCAAGTAGGAGGAGTGGTACACCAAAGCAAGGACATTTCCTGGCCAGCATTTGTGGGGATTAAAAGCTGGATGTAAAGGAAAGACTTTTTCTGCTTCTTCTCCCTTGAATGCTGAATGGAGAGTACTGGAGTGATTCTTCCTGAGAGAAGCTCCATTCATTTCTTTATCTCTTTGGTTTCATCCAGTAATTTCTAATTCTTGCTTGTTCAAGACAGATCCCCAAGTTGTCATGCACTGGTGCCAAGGCTTGGTCTAGTCCTTCCAGGATTTCACTGCAAGTTGGCCAGTCAACAGCAAGGACTTGCACTCTCTGAGCCCCTGGTTCAAAGCCATCCTGACTTTATCCCCAATCCCACACACCCTGATGATAAATTTTCTTCCAATTTTAAGAATTTGCTATTCTAATAAACTTTTAATATAAGGTGGTTTTTGGTAAGAATTCAGAAAGGGAAAGAGAAAGTGTTATTTATTTTGTTTTGATTATTGTGTTTGTCTTTGTGGAATTATTGAATGAGAAGAAGATTTGATTTTGTTTTTTGGTTTTCTTTATTGGCCTCTATGGAGAAGAATGTAATGCCTATGTGCTCCACAAAGCCAAGGAGATTTCAGATTTGGATTTCTAATGAGGAAGCAACTTGAAGACCTATCTGATATTCATGTGTGACTGAAGGCATGGTGACACAATGACCACCAGGTCCCTTCCCTTTTCTGTGCTGTCCAGAGCCCTACATGGGCAGCACTGTTCTCATGGCAGCACTGGTGGGAAATGTAGCAGAGAAGTGGTGCACTCACGGCACTGGAGAAGGTAATCCTTCTAGAACATGAAAATCAAAGAATCAGTTTCCCCTAGTCTAGAGAGAACCTTGTCCAGTGTATAACATCAAGAATGCCACTTGGTTCTGTACCAGTATATTGGATTATCTCAAGGAGAAAATGGTATATTTTCCCAAGGGAAAAAGAATGTTTGGGAAGTAAGAGGCATGTGGGTTGTTCTGTGGAAGAGATTAGGGAAAAGAGAATGTAATTGGTATTTACTGAGTGGCTATTCTCTGTCCAGCATGTCCCTGTTTAGATAATGTAATCTCCCTACAACAACCCTGTGGGGGGGTTATTCTTTCACTCAACTGTGTGTTAGGCTTACATTGAGGGTATGGTTGTGAACAAAAACCCGTAGTCCCTACTCTCTAAAAGATTACCTTCCTGAGGATTTAATAACAATGCTTATATCTATCGAATGGCTGTTACAGTTTCTATATTATGTGCTTTATATGCATTATTTCATTTAATTGTTCCAAAGCCTCATGAAGGAGGGACTATTACCAGTCCACTTTATATCTGAGGAGACCAAGGCACAGACAGGAGAATTAACTAGCCCTAGTCACACCACTAGTAAGTGGCAGAACTGGTTGTGTAGCCAAACCTGAGATCTGGCTTCAGAACTCACGTCATAACTTCATGCTTTACTATGTTAACAACATTAGTATGATCTGGATGAAGAAGACAGAGCTCATGTGATCAGTGACTGACCAACGCAGGACTTGAGCCCAGGTCTGTCTGACTCAAAGCCCAGGCTCTCTTGTCAGGCTACTGACAGTGGTAGAAATACTGAGTCACTGGGGCCAGATCTGTGGGGGTTGCAATTAGTTCCTACCTAGATTAGTGGAGCTCTTCTGAGAAGTTAACAAAGAACAACACACAAATCAAGGAAGACCTGTTCTATAGTGAACCATTTTGATACTGCTTATCAAAATATGTTATTTCCCTCTGTCCTTGCCCCCTCCCTCTCTTCCCTCCTTCCGTTCCTCCTTCCTTCCTACAAATATGCACTGTCTTTCAACTATCACAGATGGTGTTAGGTGTTACAACCAGAATGCAGATTAAAAGTTTCTTTAGATACTTAGTTTTGGGTTATCAAGGGCTGAGCAAGCAGAAGATAAACTATTTTATACAATTCCACGATTTGGTCAATATGTATTAAGTTTGTAATATTTTCTAGAACATTCAGAAAAGATGATTGTTTCCACCACAGCAGTTATTTTTACATTGGCCAAGGAGACATCACCCTTTCTTCTGCTATCTCTTGGATGTTTTAGAATATACAGAAGTCAGCAAAACTGAGGTTGCTTTCCCTTTTATTCTCAAAGAACTTTTATCCTAAAAGGGCAGGGCCTGCAGGCCCTTGCACCCTAGTGTTGGGATTTCTGAGTTAGTGTGTTTCTTCAGCTGGTCCTGTTACTGATAAGCATGGAGCACTGGAGTGCACAGCCCACCATCAAGTGTCCACTGTGTTTTAGCTCTTATTTTCCATGCCCAAGTGGACTAAAAAATAGTCTTTCAACCAGAAGGGTGGGTGAACTGGGAAAGAAAGGACTTGTGAAGAATGAGAATACACCTACGAACTTCTTGAGAAGCTGAGTGTAAGGCACTGTCTGTGAGACCCTCCCTCCTGGACAGGGACATGGTTCCACAGTGGAGTCAGCATTCCCAGAGGAGAAAAGCCACGAACATATAATGTCCTTTGAGAACACCAGGGGGCTTGGTTAGCATACCCTCCACTTGCTCTTCTCATACTTCTGGGAAGATCTGGAAGAACATAGTGATTGACTTGCCTTAGAGAATAGAGACATGCATTGACAAGTTTAATAAACATTAAATAATGACAGTCCAACAGCAGTTACACGTGACTTCCTGGCCCTGTGAGGATTTATTTACTTGCTCAGGATGGTTACAGATATGACAACGTCTTCTACTCTTCAACTTACCACATTTATTTACCTCTCTCTCTGAAAAGTCATTGCCACTCAGAGTGGCTGTGTATCTTAGAAGCTTGTTAAAGTCATGTCATCTTCTTGCAAATTCTACAGATTAATACAGAATACAAGACAGCTACACATCCAGAATATGCAAAAATGGAATTTCATTATATAACAAGTAATTTCCTTGGCTCTGAGCCCTTAGGTCTGCCTAGAGCAAAGAATTTATTTGTGTATCTCCAATCCAGTTGAGTACATTTATCCAGTCTAATTAGGCTATCATTACATATCATTACATCTATCATTGTTTGAGTTCTAAAGACCATTTCATCTTTCCCAGTAACTGTTCAAGTCAAAGCTCTCTTTGTCTGAGCTTCCCTTCCCTCACCCCATTCCACACTGTGCAAGAGCCAATCTACAGCTATAGTGAAGATAGTAAAGGCAGGTCACATCTTAATGCTGATCAGGACTCAGTGACTGAATGTGGAACCTACCAGAGCAATGATATGTGAAACTTAGACTTGAATCAATGTGGCTTGAGGAATAATTTTTCCATTAATAAACACAGAAGACAAATATGGAACACACAGAAGAGGAAGAAGAACTTGAAATGGAAATGTACACTGCTATAAGTTCAGGACATACCATGAGTTTGAAGTAGGAACAGACATTTTAGTATAACAGCAAGTCTGAGGTTCAGGAAAAAGTTAGAAATACAGATTTGGAGCTCATTTGCCTAGAAGGGATGGTGGGTGCAATTGGAGTTGGATGTTTTTTGAGAGGATATTGCTGAGAGAAGAAGAGAAAATCAAGCTAAGGCTGGGAGTAGCACCACCACATGGGAGCAAAGGAAGGACTGAAGAGGACTGTGTGTGTGTCAGGGCTGTCCCAGGTCACTGAAGACAGGGGAAGGGAGAATTTTAGAATGTCTAAACCAACTGTAAAAGTGGAGATTGTGCTATAAATTAAGCAGAAAAAATAAGAAGGTGGTATAACATCTACATAGAAGAATAGGAGAGAGGGTCTGGAACAACACAGTGACATTAGATGTTTCTGTATGTACCCACTATAGATTGCAAACAAAGTAAACCTGAAAGGTAACCACACAAAGGGAACAAATAGTGACACAAGCCCACAGAACTGTCAACAAGGCTTGGTGTGATGCCTTAGACACAGCCAAGAAGGAATCTCTGTTTGAAAGAGCTACAGATCATGCAGAGGACAAAGTGACCACACAGAAAGATTTACCCTGATGGATCTACAGATCCCAACTTGGGAGTTTTATACAGCATTTAGAGAGGACAAAAACCTCTTGTGATACTGCAGAACAACTGCTGTGGAAGTTTTATAGAAGGATTGTTTGGAAGAAATAGAGATAATGAAGGAGACCACAGATCTGGCATACAGGAAAATACTATGAGGAGTAGGTGGGAGCATTTCAATTCTGTGGACTTCTGCTCCTGCTTTCAGTTTATTGACGATTAGGACCTGAAATTTTCACCTCTTAGAAGATAGAGAAATAAGTTGAACTTACTATTCATTTGGATTTAATTCCTACCAACAAAGCACTAACTGGATGGGCAACCTCTCTTTAGCAATCACCACCTTCCCATCTCAGCCCAGACAGTTTAAGCATCCTGGCCTCTCCTTCTGGGTGTTGGCTGGGCCAGTTAGAGCTGACTGGGAGATGTTTGTTGGGATGCTCTATAAGAACAACTAATTTTCTGCTGGACTTAGAGCTTTGTGGATCACCACCTGGAGGAGTCAACATGGAAGAGCAGATCAGAGAGACACATCTTTCTGATCACATTATTTGAACATGTCAATCAAGGCATTACTTTAAGAAACATAAAATAGCCAGAATTTTTCAATTAAATGAGTCATTAAATTCTTTTCCTCAGGTTCGTTTTAACAGTCATTCTTATCATTTGTAACTGAATGAAACCTAAACAGCATGGCTTTTTTTTTTTTTTTAACTTGGTCTTTCTGATTCTAATTTTCTAGCCCATTTTCTATTACAAGATTGCTGAAGATGTCTTTCTAATCAATAAATGTAACAACATCACTCCCTCACTTAAACACCTCTCCAGGCTGCTTAGTAGTTACTGGATTAAGTTTAGACTTCCTTGGCTATTATATAAAATTAGTTATTACCGGATGTCAAACTGGTCTTCTCTTATCATCTTCTTCTATCTCTCATAATTTTAGTTTAAAAAGATGATATTTTCATCTTGAGACATTGGTGTTTTTGCCCCCCCAACCCATCTATTTCACCATGCTATTTTGATTTTTCATCCTAGTAGTCTGTTTTAGACTCTAGATTGTAATTTTGTATTTTGAGGTCATTTTTAACAGGGGTATTTTCCCCTGTGGGAGCCATATATAAGCCAGGTTGTAGACATTTCCTTCAATGGTTTTGTTAGTTTCTGCCAGTGTTTGGGAAGACTAGGACTAGGACTACGACTTTCTTTTATGTTCATTTCTTTGCTCAGCGTTCTTCACAATGGGGATGATTGTTGGTTTTGACTGCACCTATTTATGAAGCATGGAGTTCTTTTTGGAGATGATTGTTTTCCACCCAAGCACTGTCTTGGTACATAGTAAATTTTCTTTTTGCACTCCTCAGCTTGAAGGTAGAATTTTATTAGTTTCCTTTTTATGGTCAGAGAAGTGTTTTGAAGATTTGGTTTTATGGAGGGATATCTTTTCAAAATATCCTCTCTTTGAGCTGACCTAAGACCATGTTCCTTGTTATTTCATAAACATTAAAGCCCTAGACCTCTGGCTTTAGGGCCAATAATACTTGTGTGGTACCCCAAGGGCTATAGTGATATTGGAGCCTATTAATTCTCCAGCTCTAAACTCCTTTATTTCAGGTGTATGAAATAAAGCTATCCTGGATTTTATATATTTGCTTGATCTTTCATTCTTTTCTTTCTTTCTCATTTGGAGGAGGGCTCTCTCATGTAACTTCTTTTTACCATATTCCACATCTTCAGCCAAATCATGTTATTCATTTTCCTAATGTGCTATTAAAATTATTCATTCACTAATTCAGTATTTTTTGTATGTGTGCTTTGGGCCAATTATCATTAATGGAATCAACATCAATTATTCACCCACTACAAACAATTGATATTGATTCCATTTAGTAAAAAAGAAAATGAAGATGATAAAATTTTAAGTGAAAGATAATTAATTACTCTGTTATTCAGAGGAAGCAAAGTTTATTCCGTAACTTAGGCCAAAAAGAAATGCCTTAGGTATTCTTCATGGAGGGAAGAATGGCTTTTCAGTGTGGGGCTTGTCTTTAATCATATTTTTTAAAACAAGATTTTAAAAATTAGATTATCTTTTTTTGTATGCTGACAATATAATAGAAAAATGGATATTTGTTAATGTGTTTCTGCAGTGGCTGAAAACCACATCATCCGTGTAATTAACCTTTGGGCTACCTCTCTTGATGTACAGATAAATTTGAGCACACCAGGATGTATGGAGTGATCTTACTTTTGTCAGTTAATGTTGCTTTGACTTCATCCTGTCACCATCATTCTACTCCCTACCTAGATATTCCTCTGTTGCTCCATTGACTAAGTACAAGCTGTCTTCTTACAGCAGCCTTTAAAAGTATTCAAAGATAGTTACCATGATTCCCCAAGTTGTCTTCTCTTGTGCAAGTGCCCCTAGATCTTTTAACTGTTCTTCCTAGGAACCATGACATAGCTTAGAGGTAGAGTCCTTCCTGGGTTTAATTCCCAATTCTTGAAGAACAAATAAATAAATAAATAAAAAATAAAAATAACCTACCCGGAAAGCAGTTAATTATCCAAGTTGATTTGGTTCCTTTTGTTTTCTCTCTTTTTTTGAATCATTATTGGACTATAATTTACATACCATAAAATTCACCCATTTAAAGTATACCAATTAATGGTTTCTGCCTGAGGCACAGACTTGTACAACAATAACCACAATCTAAGTTTAGATCATTTTCAACCATTGTTCTTAATGGACTTGAACGTGGCTCACCCAAGGATCTGTATGTGCTGGGTGACAGATAAAGATTCTGGGTGCAAAACTTTCTTTGTATTGTTTCTTATTCCTAGGTTGTGTTGCCTCATTCAGAAGTACAACTGGCATTTTAGAATAGCACTAGCTTGCTTAGTATGAATGAAAGCTTTTTTAAATGCCTGCAGATCTTTGCATGTGTCCCTAAATACTTATTCAATATATTTTCCCAGTTTTATAGAAATTGCATGGCATTTTCAGTAGTCTAAAGAAATAGAATCTTGGTAACAAACTACTTTCCCTCACTCTTTAATCAAAACATACATAAATCTCTCAATTTGTGAACAAGTATTTTTTAACCTTACTATGTACCAGGCTTTGAAGTTTCAGGGGTAAATAACATGGGCAAAGTTCAACGTGTTATGGCATGTACAATTTATTTGGAGGCAACAAACAGGAAATAATGATCAAAACAGTACAATTTCAGATAGAGATAAACACGGCAAAGAAAACTAAAAAGGGTGGTATACTACACAAATAGTATATGATTACAGAATTAGAAACATATTCCTGTCTGTTATTTCAGTCAGAGCTTGCCACCTCTCTGTGACATGCAAAAGACATATGTTATTTTAAGTCCCATTTGATAAATGAGAAACTGAGGTACAGTAAGATTGAATGACTGGAAGAAAGACAGCTATTGAAAGAGAGTGCTAGGATTTAATTCTCATTTGAATCCAAGTCAGGACACATTCAACCATGTTTTCAGGAAATAGAAATTGTTGTGCAAATTATGGTATGTCTGTCTTATGGAATAACATGCCATTGTTACAAACAATAATTATGGAGACTGATGCTTATGGTATAACATTAGGAGTAAATACAAAATTACATATATGCCATGTAAAAATAAAAATGCCTGTGTATGGATGAGGACTGGAAAGTGACACCCAGAAAATGAAAAGAGTGTTTGTGTTAAGGGTGTCTAGTAAGCTGTAATTTCTCTTAACACACACACACACACACACACACACACACACACACACCCCATCACTATAACAGTCACAGAAGTATATTGAACATGAAGTTTACAGAAGGCAGAGGGCAATTACTTGATCCTCAAAAAATGGGAGCTTATGAAATGCCAGCCTCATAATAGAGAAATCACCTGGGTCAGAAAGAAACATTCAAGGGCTATCTTCCCTCTAGCAGACAAAAGGATATGAATGGGAGAGCCTGTCTGTGGATGGGCTCTATTGAGGAACATTAGAGGCTATTCAGTCACTCTGGGTCCATGGAACAAAAGATTTCCCGTTTAAAATCTCTGAGTTGGCCTCACTGGCAAAACTTTAAGTGCAACTTGTAAGTTGGCATCCTGACAGGACACAAATAGATGGCACACCCATTGGGTAATTTGAGGAGATTTGAAAACAGGGATAATCTTCAAAGGCGGGGCAGAGTTTAGAGAATCACCAGAGTGAGTGGCTATGCAGTGGCCTGGGGCTACTCAGAAAGGGGTGCTATTATCACCCCCAGAATAGAAGGCCAGGAGCGTCTGAGGAGATGATATACCCTTTGGAGATGTGACTTTTGCCTTGGATGGGGGGAGAGTTTGGTACTAAATAACTTTCCTTTACATCCCTGTCAGTAAACAAGGTTGCTCCTTGGTGTAATCCTTAAAAGGAACAGAGCAGAGTGAAGGATGGAGAGTGGACACAGATGGTCAGAGGGAAGACAGTGCATGAAGAAGGTGGAGGAAGTTTCATCCTAGCTACTTTTTCATACACTCTTCGAACTCCTTGGACCCAAACTTAGTGGTGCAGAAGGAAAAGGAAGGACTACAAAGGCCTGGAATCCAATATTCAAAGGTTCAGATCTATGAGACCTTAATGATAGAGGGGCTTACTTCTCTGGATCCAGACTACTAGAATTCAGATCTTGACTCTGCCACTTACTAGCTGATTTTGTATCTTAAATTTTTTTTTAAAAATTTAATTCCAAATAAAAACAAGTTACTTCAAGAGTACTCAGTAATTTTGTAAATAGGTTCTTTTTGGTACCTATTTCTTAGCTTTGTGATAATTCAATAAGATAAAACAGGAAAAGGTGTCAGATTGTGGAGTACCATATAAGGACACCAATGTCAAAGGCTTCTACTTTCCCTCCTTTTATTGCTATTTTTTAAAAAATTTTTTTGAATTGTTGATGGACCTTTATTTTATTCATTTATTCATATATGGTGCTGAGAATCGAACTCAGTATCTCACACATGCTAGGCAATTGCTCCACCACTAGGCCACACTCCCAGCCCCTACTTTCTCTTCTTTTATCGCTCGCCTCTCATTTTCTTCATTCATCCATTGAGCAAACCGTCCTTGAGCCAGGCACTGTTCTAAGCGGTGAGGGGCCATGGAGAAAAGTATATAATGTCCTTGTGCTCCTGGAACTCACATTCAGTGGGAACAGGTGAATAATAGCCAAACAATCAAATCAATGAAGAAGGTAAATTCTAGCAGTGGCAGGTGACAAGAAGAAAATAGAGAAGGGAGCCTGGTAAGAGAGCAACAGTGGGCATTTGGGTATAGGAAAGACAGTGTGATCAGGAAGTTCTGCCAGTAGGGGAAATTTGAGCTGAGATGTGAATGACAAAAAAGATTCTGGCATGGAAAGTTCCACAGTGGCAGTGATGATAGTGATGGAAAGATCTAGGCCAAGAAAACAGAAGCACAAATTCTAACACAGGAGCAAACCATGGTGTACTCAAAGAATAGGGAGAAGACCATCATGTTTGGAGCCTGGTAGTGGATGAGGTTGGAGGGGCAGGCAGGTGGTACTACTGTAAGGTGGTAAGTAAAGGTGTGTCATGGTCTGAATTTGTTTCTTAATCTAGCATAGATGCTGTCAAGGAGAAGGTGAGGACTGACATGGTACAGGGAAGGCATCTTGCACTGGAACTGCTCTAGGTGTTCTGAGGAGACAGTCATCACTGAGGGATGAGACATCAGGAAAAATTGTTCCCAAGAAGGGGGCTCTGGAGCTGGGCCTTAAAAAGGGGGAAAAGGACATATGCAGAGACCTAGAAGCAGGACATCAGCAGGAGGAGGTGAAGAGCATTTGGATACAGACGTAGGAATGTGTAGAAAGATTTGCAAAACAGAGAGCAATAATCAGGACACCAGTATCAAGGGTAGGTGCTTAGAGTTGGTTCTCAGATCCAGGGAGTAGATTTGCACATCTGCATCTTACAGTCAGGCCCTGGCACAGTCTACTTGCGCACATGCCATGGGTAGAGTAGTCACTAGGTTTAGCATTAAGATCTTAGGCTCTGGGACACAGTCCAGCTATATGTCCTCTGGGTCTCTTGACCTCTCCCACACCCTCAGTTGATCCCCAGAATGTACCAGTTGCCATTCAGAAAAGAATGAATCATCATATTTCACACAATGAGGATATCAGCTTGTGTTGAATAGTGGACCAGTACTTGGCATTTTAACCTGTTTCTGTCCTTTATTTAACATTTTTGACCTTTTGCAAACCACTTAACTTTCTCTAAAGCACAGTTTTCTCATTTGTAAAACGGTGACAAAATTACCACTCCCCACAACTGTTGGGAAAGCTCAGTGACATAACGTGTACAGAGTTGTACTTCCTTTCTTGTACTTCCGCCCTTCTATGGCCATTCACAGTCTGTAAGAAGATTTGAAGCTTCAGATATCCCGCGATTGTCAGTCAAAGCAGCAAGGCCAGAGAAGGCCAGGCATCACAGCATCCTAGTGGGTTTCCTCTGGATTAAACCTAGCCAGCCAAATAAGCTCCTCAATCTGATATCCTCTCTGCAGGGTCAGACATCCAAAAGCAACATGCTTATTCTCCAAGGCAACAGCAGATGCTTGATTGAACAGAAGTGAGAGTACCAAATAGCTTAAAATAGAAAACGAGGTCAAAAAGTTCAATTTGGTCAGTGAATACTGACCTCTCACAAACATTTTTAAATCCCTGAGTGTGGAATTGGTTCATTTCTCCAAACCTCTACTTCAGATGCAGTTTGTCCTCTCTGAATAGTCAGGCTGAATGCCCCCAGAAACTTACAGAATGATCAAATCTCCATAAAGCAAATATTTTATGCATTTCAGTGGAATATTTTTTAGTTTGTTAGCCCCTGTTTGAATATTTGAGTAGATTCTCATTGCACAAAATGTTTCATTCCATCTCCAGCTCAGTGGGTTGCTACAGTGAAAATGTTCATGATTAATTCTGTTCATAAACACACTGGGAAAAAAAAAAAAGAGGAGGGGAGCCCTGGTGTAT
Source organism: Tamias sibiricus (assembly GCA_025594165.1). Classification (NCBI taxonomy): domain Eukaryota; kingdom Metazoa; phylum Chordata; class Mammalia; order Rodentia; family Sciuridae; genus Tamias; species Tamias sibiricus. The sequence goes on from CM046657.1 coordinate 104,439,212, forward strand.
ATTGGCATTTTAAATGCTGTGACTTTGATTCAACTTAATTATTTCCTCCCTGTGGCTTTAAATTGAAGGGCTTCAAAATCAGGAGTTGCTTCTCATAAACTTAATTACTTTCTCCTGTTAAAAGAAAATGAGCTCACAAACAAAAGGCTCCAAAGTGGAAGCAATGTGAGGAGAAAGAGAGGAAGGTGCACTGGGTGGAGTATCTAGAGCCCTGAGTTCAAGGCCTATCCCCCTAACTATGATCTGCTAATGCCTTGGTCTCTTTGTTGTTAAAAATAGGACAGATAATCTCCAAAATTGTTTCCTCTGCTAAGAGGTTATGTTATACAACCGTGGCAACAAGATTGAGAGGTTGTTGCTCTCACCCAACACCATAAATCTTTCAGCAATCTGGAGTGCTGGAACAAGCAGCTAATCTGGTGCATTTACAACATATTGGCCACGAGCATGGGAAGCAGAGTTAGCCTCTCTGGGCTTTGATTTCCTCATCTTTGCAATAAGAATAATTGCATCCTCCCCCAGTTGCCTCTCAGAACTGTTGTGAATATTAGAAATCAAAATAAGGTAATATATATAAAATAGCTAAGCTAAGGAACACTATAAAGAGGTTGGGTTGCTGTGACTCTCTGCTTAGGGGGTATGAGGTAGGGCTTGAATGGAGGTGGTGAAGGTAGTTGATAGGTTTCCAAGGATATGAGGCAAAATGGCAAATGCTGTTCTCTCTGCTGAAGGCTGCAAAGGCACAGTGAAGCAACTGAGGCCTCCATAAGACTAAACTACTGTTTCTAGCATCATCCATTGTGGACATCTGGGTAGAACCCAAAGCAGAGCAGACTCTGCCCCATTTTGCTAAATACAGTGAAAGTGCATCAGGGAAGACTGCGCTGCCCAATGGTCCTTGTCACCCTGACATTCACACAGAAGATTCAAAGTAGCTTCTACAACATTCATATTGTTAAAGTGTTCATACCATCCAAAGCAATCTACAGTTCCAATGAAATCTCCATCGAAATTCCAATGTCAGTCTTCACAGAAATGGGAAAAAAAATCCTAAAATTCATATTCATATGGAACCACAAAAATCCTGAATAGCCAAAGCAAATTTGACCAAAAAGAAAAAAAAACTGGAGGTATCACACTGTCAGATTTCAAAATGTATTACAAAACCATAATAATGAAAATAGCATGGTACTTGCATAACAATAGATACATCCACTAAAGGAATAGGACAGAGAACCCAGAAACAACCCATAAATCCATGACCACTTAATTTTTGACAACCATTTCTACCTGTTTTCTTGGTTGCATAAAATCTAGACACAATGGTGGACCAAGCTAAATGAAAATAAGTTCAGAAATTCTTTGTTATGATAGCAAAGAATTTGAAGATTTTAGGGAGTTTACAATGTTACAATGTTACAATTTATTACCATTAGTCTCAAAAACACAAACAAAATCCCCATACCCTAACTATGTCCCCCTGAGAGGATCCAGAAGATATACCTTCATCAAGTCATTGTGAAATATGTTGGCCAGGGGAACACTTCATCATCCACTAGACCTGTTTACTATTCCTTCTAGACCATACAGGGTTACTTTTTCCTGTCTTTTTGGTGGACACATATCTGAATTCTGGCCAGATTCCTATGAATGGAAGTGTTGTGTGCCAGTTCTAAGTGTGACCAATAAATTGCTCCACATGCAACTCTTACCTTCTTTGGCTACCTTGGAAGCCACAGATTGAAGATGATGGAAGTCAGAAGATAAAGGGAACCTGAGTGCTTGAAATACTGCTCTCTGAGAGTGGCCCATTAATCAGGAGCACCCACCTTGGTAGCAGGATCTATATTATATAAAAATTTGCATTAATAACATGAATTTCAGCAGAAAAAAATGGATTTATACCATGGACCAAATGTCCCCAAAGAGCAAAAGCCTCTATTCAAATAATGTCAAGAACTCTAAGCAGTATGCATAGATTAAATTTGTCCACATAATAACTATATTTGGTGCAGAACCCAGCATCAAAGTCATAGGAGTCTGATAGTTGATTCTGAATTCCTTTGAATAATCACATCATCTAGTCCTCTGAACTTCACAGCACTGAGAAGAAAGCAGGGTCACAGAGATGAAGTGACTCACATCAAGTTCAGCACAATACAGTCAGGTCTAACTGATACTACCCCTCTACTTTCTGTCTATGGGAGTTAGGTCAGAAACTTATATTATTTTTTAAAACCGTGGAAGCTTTTCTTAAAATAAAATCATACTAATAAAACCAATAATACTATGTATAAAACAATTTTGATATTATTCTCTATGCTCATCTATATGCACATAGTATTTCATGATAATAGTAAAAGCTGCTCTGTTTGGATGAAACAGGTGGAAGCATGCACCTCCAACTTCTACCTTCTGAGAGTGGCCTTCTGCATTCCCAGAGACAGCCTGACTCCAACTAGCCTCTCAGCATTCTGCAAAGTACAGTTTGGCAACAAGGTTGGCTTTGTTTTCTAGCAACCAGTGCAAGAGGGAAACATGACTAATTACAAGAATAACAGCACCAATAAGATAAAGCAATCAACTAATCAAAAGAAGCACAATGGAAGGTTACTCTGAATGTTCTGAATTGTAGTCCTTTAGAAATATTTTTGGGAAAAGTTATGTAAATGCATATATAATTCATATACATACAAAGATTTATTTCTCAGAAATTATATTCTATAATGTATATTCCATGGAAATTATTTTTGTATGCATTATAAGAACATCATTGTTCTCAATAACTCTTAAAAGGATTTTCTCAAATATCTACCAATGGATAAATAAATTAAGGTACATTGATAAATTGAAATAGTATACAACAGTGAAAACAAGCTATAGCTGCATTAAGGATCATTGAATGAATCTTACATAAATTGAACATAATAAAAAGACATGAAAGAATATATACTGTGACACTACATATTTATGCATATAGAGGATTTAAAATTACATTGCTAAAGAACATATACTAGGTTTAAAAGTATAAAGGGAAGCAAGAAAGTGATTATTATAAGAATTAAGGTAATAGTTAATTAACTTCAAGGGTCAGTAGAGGTCTAAGAATGGAGGAGAAAGTGGGGTGAGGCTTCACAAGGCTGCTCATTTGCCAAACTCTACTATTTTATTTATTTATATATATGTATATATTTATATATATGCATATATATATATATATATATATTGGTAAATTTTACTTCCTAATTAAAAAATTGTGAATGACTCAAACATGCACAAAACTATTACCAATGAGAGAAGTCTTTGGTGGATTTCCCTACAGATATTGGGGGTATTGTGATGAATATCAAATATTCATCAGTATTGACTTTATATAAGCATAGCATTTTCTTTCCTCAGAGCCATTTCATACAATGAACCTGATGACACAACACCAAAGTACACTCTCCTAGCTAATTTTGAGATTAGATTTCACAGAACCTAGAGAAAGGGGGTTGCCGGGTTAACTTCCTATAGGAATTCTCACGTCCCTGAGTTTTGAAAGGTGTTCTGACGTGAATTCAAGATCAGGTCTCCTAACATGTTCCTAGTGTTAGTCTTCTCTGTTTCCAGTCATGAGAGAGGATGGGCCTCTTTGAAAACTGAAGCATAAAAAAGAAAATGAGCCTAAAAAAAAAGGCTACTTCCAGTTTTGATTGAAGAGGTCTAAGAAAGTATCTGCAACCAGAGCCAAGATTTTACTCAAAAGCTAATTCTCAGTCTGCTCTAGTTCATAGAAAAATGGAAAGTTGAGACTCTACAATTCTTGACCACAGACAAATCACTCATAGGATGTCTACACTTGAGAAATGTAGCTTCCTGGGATATTCTTCAAAACAAAATACTTGTCAAATATTCATTTAAATATAGCAATGCAATAAGCAGATTTGTGGTTATTAGTTCTGTGAGGCATCTTCTTAAAATGGTGTATTTGGTTTTAGCATAGTTGTTTCAAAGTCTCTTTAAAGTGTGATCATTAAATTTTAGAGTCAGTGGTCCACTGAAACCATTGGTAGTCAAGATGATAAATCATGTCATCTTCATCTAAGAAAACCCTTAACTTTGGGCTTCTTGTTGCAGGTATTTGTGCATCCAGGTCCTCAAAAAGAATATCAAGTTATTAACAGGTTCATTGAAAAGAAGGCTAAGGGATAGGGATGGATATCAGTGATAAGAGTGCTTGCCTAGTATGGAGCCCTGGGTTCAATCCCTAGTACCAAGAAGAGAAAAGGTGTCGGGAGCCAGATCCTGTTCATATCTTTCTTCTATGCCACCAGAAATTGTTATCTTATCTGCCAAATGAATTTTCTTGCCATCAGTATCAAGAATGTAGACTGGTGTGGCTCTGGAGGCTGAGACAGGAGGATTGCTAGTTAAAGCCAGCCTCAGCAATGGCAAAGCCCTAAGCAACTCAGTGAGACCCTGTCTCTAAATAAAATACAAAATAGTGCTGGGCATGTGGCTCAGTGGTTGAGTGCCCGTGAGTTCAATCCCTAGTACCCCCCCCAAAAAAAATAAAATAAAATAAAAGAGTGTAGACTGGTGTAACTTTATTATGCCTATCCATAAACAGACTAACTAATGGCAAATAATGTATAGTGAATACATTCAGCATAGTCCATAACTGAGTCTTTGTTACAGAATTAAAGACCCTTCAAGCATGTGTCCACACAACTGGCATAATGCAGTCTATGGAGATTTTGCAGCCATGCATAAAGTCACCTTCTCCAAGAGCACAGCCCTAATCCTTCCACAATCCCACAGTGTCTGCCCTATCTAAGTTCACCAGGAGGATTTCTCTAAATCCCTGGGTTGTTTCTACTTCTGAATAGTTTCTCATATGAGTACTCCATTATTTTATTTGCATCTAATTCTGTATTTGACAAGCCTGAACAAGAGTTGAAAAGCCAGGACTAGGGAAAAGCCCTCTCGTTTACAGTACTCACCCAGACAATTTTTCTGTTTCCTGATTCTACTGTAGTTCCCAGGTCTTACTTCCTTGTACATATATATGCTTTTTTAAGTGGATACTCTAGTTTCTAGCTTTTACCTCCAGCCCTCTTTCTGGTCACTGCTAGCATAGACTCACTTCTCCGGCTTTCAACCTGAGGCCTCTACCTCAGGAGAAACCTCCCTGGTTTTTCACACTTTATCTATGCTCCTGTGGTCAGCCACACAGGCCCTGTGGTTCCCTACACCAGCCAGTTCACCCTTACTCACCCCACCAGGTAAGTATAGTCACAACCATGCATCTATAGTGACTTCAATTGCTGTGCTGCAAATCTTCAGTCACTGCAGCTTTCATAGACCATGAGCTTTCTAAGGGCTGCATTATCATATCAATCTTTGATTTTTCCAGCACAATCCATGGCACAGAGTATCAAACTCATTTTGTTAGCAGAGGAGGATATAAAAATGTTTATATTTACAATCTAATAGTCCACTTATCAGTTGGCAGAGGTCATTTGGATTGTTATTTTACTTATTAAGTTCTTTTTTTTTCCTGTCATGTTTCCAGATGATTCTGATGTATACAGAGTTTGAGAAGCACTGCCTTAGTTCACTACTCTTCCCTTTTCTGTTCCTATGGGCTTCAGTTTATCCTGGTTCCTTTAAAGGCTCAGCCTAAAATAGTTGCCTCTCTTGAAGTAGATCCTTGTAGAAATCCTACAAGACCCCCAACGACCTGTAAGCCAGGTCATTTGAAGACCTCTACAGTCATGTGGAAATTGTAATTCATAGGAAAAAGTCCTAAATTTCTGTCTCCAGTTTTAGTATTCTCTTCCTAGTACAAAGGACAAGTCAAATCAGGACTCTGGCTGACACAGAGCCTCTGAATATGCTCTGGGGAGCTTTGGAAATATTGTTGATCTAAGACTTTTGTTCTTCCTTGGCTCCTGGATTATCTCTAATACTTGTTACCTGCATGAATTTACATTCTATGAGACAGATCTGGATTCAATTCAAATCCTTGCTATTATTTTATATATTTATATTAATTACATTATATCAAATTGCCTTAGTTCTAATTTGTGTTTTCTCATCTGAAAATTGGAAAAAATAGCACTCACTTCATAAAATCTTATGAGGATTAAACGAAATGTAATTATATGTGAAGTGATATTAAGTACAATATAGAAAAATGCATTTTTGTGTGTGTCTTTCATTCATTTTCTGTTGACTCCAATACCAACTAGACCAAATAAGAACAAAGAAAGTAAGAGAATCTTGTGTGTGTGTGGTGCTGAGTTTGGGGATGGGGGCTGTATATTAACAGCACAATCTTCTTCCTCATCTACACTCACTCCTTGAAATCCTCCTGCCCCTACCCCAGCCCCACACATCACCCCCAACCAGCTTCTTTTGAAGCCAGAAGAGCCCCCTACTTTAGATGTGAGACTGACAAAGATCATCTTTAAGGATCCTCCCAATTAGGAGATTTTCTAATTCCATGAATAAATAACTTTTCATCAAAAATTTTAGATGACAATAAACTACTATCTTTTTTTTCCAACAGGCATTGATACTAAATGCTTTTGATACATGAAGGACACTTCCCTTGGAAGTATCTTATGCTCAAAAACTGCTGTGTCTTAAAAGCTATCATTTACAAAGCCAAGTGTATACTTGCAATAGTGCCTTAAAAACAACAAACACAAAGATGAAGTGTTCCCAGTGTCTGCAGAATGATTTGACACTTTAATTATGAGAAGTTACTTACTAGTCATTAGTCTTCTATGAAGACGGTTAGTCTCTAGGGTCAAGGGCAGGGTAAGCAGGAATTTTAAAACTCTCCCCCTTGTTCCCTTTCCAATTTTCCGTTCTTTGTCACTGGTGCACTTGGCACAGAGTGAATACTAGGTAAACCTTTGTCAGACTTGTGCACATGTTCTAAAATCAGAGACACAGTTCCTCATTAGTCAACAAAGGAAAAACTCTTGCTTAGAAGAATTAACATATTAGTGATGTGTATATGAACAGGGACTTTGGAATCAACACACATGGATAGCAGCCCATGGATAAGGGGACACTCAGGAGAACCGTAAGTTCTGAAGCTAAACTAGGGACAGGGGTTAATATGAGACTTCTGATCTACTTTCATACAAAAGATGAAACTTGCTCCAAAGCCCCCTTCTCTTCCAGCTGCTGCACATGAACATCGACCTCTATTTCTGCCTATTCTACCTTCATTCCCACTGCCCCTCTACTCCTAGTCCATCCACCTGTTTGGGTTTCATTTTTTCTTAGCTTCCCAGGAAATATATTCTATCATCACTTGTATATTAAAACTGTTGTTCTCATTTCACTTTCAAACATGCTTAGATAATTCCCAGTTACAAAAACAAAACAAAACAAAACATTACCCCACAATCTCCTCAATTTGGGTCCTCTTGCAGCCAGATTTCTAGAGTTCTCAACACTTGGTGTTCCCAATTACTTTAATCCTCAGTATGGGGTGATCTGGCTGCTTCTTTTGTATTATTTAAATTTTTCTGCCTTTTTTTTACTCCATTCTACCCACAAACAGATCCCATGAAGTCACCCTCTGTGATCATCTCAATTATCTTCAGTCCTTCCTTTCTTTAACTCTTGCATCACTCAACACTATGGACAATCCCTACCTTTTTCTCTTGACTTCTATGACCCTATGTTCTCCTGATTTTCCACAGATCTATGGTCATTTCTTCTTTGTATCCTTGGTAACTTCCTCCTCTTCACCAGGCCATTAGGCAGCAGAGTTCACCACTTTTTATTCCAGCACCTCCTTGTTTTCCGTTCTGTATTTTCTCTAGGACTGGGGTACTAAAATGTGACTTGTACCTGGGCACTTATCTGGGAGCCTTAAAAATATTGATTTCCATTCCCTAAGATTCTTTCCTTAATTGGTTTTGTGGGCAACATCAGCATTGAGACTTTTAAAGGACTCACAGAAGATTCCAAAATGCCAAAGTCGTGGACCTAGGTTATGTCATCCCAGGGCTTTTCCATTACTGTCCTGGCTCAGATGACTCAACAGTTTTCATCTTCACTCCAGAAGCCCTTTGGAGTTCCCAACCCAGACTATCCACTGTTTGTTGGACATTCCCACTTGGGTGCCTCTAAGGAGGCTTTCCACCTCCCCAGGCTTATCTCCCATCACTTCACACTCTCCCTTGCTCCTGGCCTCCTTCACATCATCTTTTCAACTTCTAGTCCCCTTCCCCTTTAGAGCCTCTGAATCTTATAGTTCTCTCCACTTGGACTGTTCATCCTTATCCCGCCCCTCTTTTTCTTTAGAAGCACTGCAGAGATTTATTGAGGAGAATAAGGAATACATATTCAAGGGAGAATGTGGGTCACCTTGGGAGTGAGGAATGCATTTTGGGGGTTCTTGGGTCTTTTATTTATTTTTTATTGGTTCTTTTTAGTTATACATGATGGTAGAATTCATTTTGATATAATTATACAAGCATAAAATATATCTTATTCTAATTAGGACCCCATTCTTATGGATTTACAAGATGGTGGGATTTGCTATGGTATATTCATATATGCACATAGGAAAATTATCTCAAATTCATTCCATTGTCTTTCCTTTTTCTATCCCCCTCCCTTCTCTTCATTCCCCTTTGTCTAATCCACTGATGTTTTATTCTTCCCCTCTCCCCACCTATTGTGGGTTAGCCTCTGCATATCAGCCAAAACGTTCAACCTTTGGCTTTTGGGGACTGGCTTATTTCTTGCAATTCTTAGTTCTCAGCCTACTTCCACTTCCTCCAGCAAGCCTTCCTGGGCCCCTAGCAGTGTGTACCATCCTTTCAAAACATTAATCACAATTACAATTTTAAGTTTTTTGCATGACTATTCATTTAATTTTGTCTCCCCAACTGAGATAAAGTCCCATATTTTCTTTTGTTTACCACCCATATTTTGTGAAGTCTAAGATTCTGAGTATAAGACCTATCATTTTTCTATATATTACTAAGCAAGAAAAGGTACCAACAATTAAAATAAAGATATGCCTATCTATTTTAAAAGAAGTATATATTTTAGATCTTAAAATGTAAAACAAAAAATGTGTGTGCCAATGAAACAGGATTGTATGTCAGTGAGACACAGATTACTGGGGCTTCACAAAATGCCTAGTCCATAATAGACATGCAAATATTCCTTTACAAAGAAAAAGAAGATGAGCTGGTGTATAGCTCAGTGGTAGAGCACTTACAGCATGTGTGAGGCCATGGATTCAATCCCTGGCATGGCAAAAACAAAACAAAAAATAGAAAAGAATCCTTGAAGGGAGAGCTTCTGTTATGGTTCAAGGTTTATAGAGAAAGTGGGAAAAAAAATAGAAAGTTGGAGAACCTAGTTTTTGGGTGCATGGATTACTCAAAGGTAGTTCATAATCCAAGATGCTGCTTTTTAAAAGTAGACTTTACTTCTTAGAACAGTTTTAGACTCAAAGCAAAATTGAGCAGAAAGTACAGACAGAGTTCATTGTACATTTGTAACAACTAGTGAAACTACACTGATACATGTTGACACATCTTTATCACCCAAAGTTCTTGGTTTACATTAGGGTTCACTCTTGGCATTGTTTATTCTGTGTTTTGACAAATATATAGATATGTATACACACTTATAGTATCACACTGAGTAATTTCATGGCTCTAAAAATCCACTGTGTTCCTCCTACTTAACTACTCCCAACCCCAAAACCACTGCTCAATCTTCTGTCTCCATACTTTTGGCTTTTCCAGAATGTCACATGTTGAAATGTCATATAGTGGGAATCATAAAATATGTAGCCATTTCAGGTGGGCTTCTTTCACTTAGTAATATGCACTTAAGTTTCATTCATGTCTTTTCAAGGATTGATAGCTCAGTTGTTTTTAGTGCTGAATAGTAGTCCATTTTTTGGATGTACCACAGATTATCCATTCACCTACTAAAGAACATCTTGATTGCTTCCAAATTTTGGCAATTGTGAATAAAGCTATAAACATCTATGTACATGTTTTTGCATGCACATAAGCTTGCTGCTAGAATGAGTGATAAGAGTAGTTAAACATAGTTCTTTTAAAAAAGATTGTTTTCTAAAATGTGGTACCATTTTGCATTCCCATCAGCAATTTTTATCTCCCTACATCTTTGCCAGCATTTAGTGTTGTCAGTGTTTTGGATTTTTGCTATTCTAATAGGTGTATAGTGGTATCTCCTTGTTTTAATTTGCAATTCCCTAAGGATTTATGATGCTGAGCATCTTTTCAAATTTGCCATCTCTATATATTCTCTTTGGTGGAATCTCTGTCAGATGTTTTGCCCATTTCAAATTACATTATTAACTTTGGAGAATAGTCTTTTATTGGATATGTCTTTTGCAAATGTTTTCTCCAAGCCTGTGGCATGTCTTTCTCATTCTCTTGAGATGGTGCATTTTCAAGTCTCCTTTGGGTGCACCTTCTGGAGGCTGGTTGAGAGGCACCTTCTCCTCACCTCTTACACAGGATCTCTTAGAGAAGGAGCTTCTGTCAACTGTTTACCTGTGTCTAAGTGCTCTTTTCCTTCTTGCAATATGTGAGACCAAATCTCAATTTTGCATCAGACTTAAATTAGAGATTAAAATTAAAACTTAAATTAGACATTTTTTGTGTCTGGGTCAAGAAGGTCAATACCTCAAAGGAAGTAGTTTAAGACAAATGCCCACAGCCCAGGAACTCAAATCAATGAAGTCTCACACCTCTTTGCAGGTTCTGGCTTATCACTCCAGCATGTTTCCATGTGCTCTAGACAGACATGATGGATGGCTTGAGACAGACAGACCAGAGTTAGAATTTCTTCAGCATTCTTACCCCAGGCCTCTTCTCTAGTTTCCCTGCAACAGCAGACTCTTGCCATTACAATTATTACCATTTATCTCCTTTTAATTTCAACCCATATAGTTCAGCAAGAAATGGAAAAAAAGAAGGCTTGAGGTCATCTCTATTTTAATACTAATTATTTAACAAATAATATCTTGTTGCCAGAAAGCTGAAACCCCAATAAGAAGGTATTTTTAAAAGAGAAAAGGCAAGTCTGTCCTCTTAGGAACTTCCAGAAACAAGAAATTTGTGTTAATATTATTCTTCCAGAGTGGTGCAGGGGAATTAAGCAAGTGTGGGGGATTTAAGTACTTGTGGATGAAGTTTTTTGTGTGATTTAATGAGTCTGGTTGAAGCAAATTACCAGAAGTTTTGGCATTTACTTTTTCAAATATTAATATGAAAGTGAAATAGGTCAACTGTGTTTTGGGTTTTAGCTTTTTAAATTTATTTTTCCTCTTTAATGATCCATGCTGACTTTCTACATTGAGAACAAAATGGAAGTTTCTCTGGGATTATTGGTGAATTTGACATGTGAATTTAAAAAAGCCCAGGTTACTCTCTTTATGCAATAAACAATGCATATTACAAGCTCTGCAGGAAATAAATGGGTGTCTTCTAAATAACTGATTTCTGTCCCTCCTTCTGTCCATCTTTTTCTTTTTGCCTACAACATTGTGGCTTCATATACATATTTAATGGGTTTCCTTTCAAATATAAAGAAAAGTACAACTTTCAAGTAGACCTGCTAGACATTTGAAACATGCAGAAAAAGGAAAAAATCAAAAGGTAGAGATTTGAGACAGCCAGTGGGAGGACAGCCTGATTTAAGCAAGCTCCCAAGGTGCTTCTTTTTAAGTCATTTGTGAATAATTCTACTTCATTTCTATTCTTTCTACTGTCTACTTTGAGAAAAAGAAATTTGGCTGCTGATCAGTGGCGTTTTAGTTTGTTTGTTTTTCCCTCCACTAATAAGTATTAATCATACTTTTTTTTTTTCTTGGTGGGAGTAGAGGATAATTCATGGAAATTGCAGTTCTTTTTTTTTTTTTTTTTTTTTTAAGTATTGACCTATAATTACAAGGCACTTTGCATTTGCAAAGCTTTTCACCAAAGTCCTATGAAGAAGAGACTGGCTTGGTAGGACTGACTTCCCACCTATGTCAGTGACCACTGGACAAGGTTGTGCTGTGAAAACAAACAACCCCAATATATCATAGTTATTTTATTAAAGCAGCAGTTATTTTATTGTTCACAATTGATAACCATTGTGGGTCACAAAGGCGTTCTGCTCATCACAGATCCTCAGAGCCAGGCTGAGAGAGGCACCATCTTGACATGTGCTTTCATGGTGACATGTACTGAGAGGACTGAAAACATAAGCATAATGTCCCTCCCTTTTCACCAGTCAGAGCAACTCCCAAGGACAAGTTCAATGTTATTAGTGGGAATTTGCAAACATCCCCCACAGATGGCAGGAAATATTTGTGATCAACCATTATATCGAGACAATTTACAGGTAAGGAACTTGAAGCTCCGAGACACTAATCGACTCATGTGGGTAGGTAGGGGGGCTTTGTCTTCTGATCTCAGTGTTAGGTATTACTGACCCTGTGTACCTCCTGATGGCTCCCTCCCTTCTGGGTGATGCAGGGGACAACATCATCTGGCTCTTGAGTATTATTCCCATCCTGTGGCTCATCAAATTCTTTTGTTTTAATGTTAAAATCTTATAGCTTCTTAGATCCTGCAAGGCACAGAGGGGTCATGTGGTTATTTGGCTTAATGATGACTATAAATGTGCCTCTGGAGTTACATAACAGAGTAGGCAGCTGTCTCGTCTAATTTCAGAGAGCTGAAAAGACTCCATGAGAACACCTCCACCCCTGCTCCTCATTGCCTGAAGCTCCCCTAATAGCTACTATTTTTAATAACTTTCATTAATTGAGTTGCTTTGTGTCAGAAATTGTACTAAGTGCTTTACTTTTACAATCTCACTTAATCCTACAAAGTGAGGAGCATCAGTGCCTCATTTAACAGATGAGCTTGTTTAACTTTCCAAAGTGGAGCAGTCAGTGAGAGATTAAGCCCTGTTCCTTCTGACCTCCAAACCTGTGCTTTTGATTCAATGTTTTATTGCTTCCCCAAACAGGGGACAGGACAAGACTCTACATTCCATAATCACATGTAAGACTTCCATGCAGAGACTCCTGGGAGAGGGACAAGGCCTTGGTCAAGTACAAATAAAGGCCTTCAAGGGCAGTCCAGTCACAGAAGGGGAAGATTTAGGTACAATTAGAGAAGAAAAAGAGGAGGGATGCCATCTATGGGATGGGAGTAGGAAAAGGGAAGATCCTTGTGTTACTTCCTTAACAAAGTAACAAAGCACTTCAAATTAGGTGCATACATAGCATTTATTGTTTCACTGTCAGCACTGAAGGCTCCAAATCCAAGGACAAAGTGTCAGCTGAGTTGGTTACATCTAAGGGCTGTGTTCTATGACTCCCCCAGCTCTGGTGGCCTCGGGTATTCCTGGGCACATAGACGATATTCTCATTGTCTTCCCTCTATGCATGTCTGTGTCCAACTTTCCCCTTTTTATAAGGACAATATGGTAATTGATTAGGGACTCAGCTCTGACACAGTATGACCTCATCTTATCTAATCACATCTACAATCACATCTAAACACGCCTTTACTTCCAAAAAAAGTCACATTCCGAGGTACTGGAGGTTTGCATTTAAACACATGAAATGTAGGGGTACATGATATAGCCCATAATAGTCCACAAAGAGGAGCTCTCACATCTCTCCAACACGGGACTAGGATGCTGTTATAGCTTCCCCAGAGGCTGGCTGAAGAGGTGGTGACCCAGCCTGTGAGAAATAAGGGGCTGCTGATACCCTGGGGATGGGGGCAGATTCAGACCTGTGGGAGGTATGGAATTGGGGATCTCGAAGCAACACAAGACGTTGAAGAAGCATGTGGTCCTAAAAGCCAGGCAAGTGGGAGCTTCTGGAGAATAGAACAGAATCACACAAGGTTCTTCAAATCCCTCCATCCTTCCCTTTGGGACTCTGCATCCCCCTTTCTCCCTGCCTTTCCTTTGAGCCCCAGAGCTAGGGCAGAAAGCCACAGCTCACGAATGCTTGCCTCATGCACTGCTTTCTACAAGATCCCAGGACCAGTAGTCTGCAATGCAAAGTAAAAGATATTTCTAGTCTAGAACATTTATTGCCATTTTAAAAAGCCATTTTGTTTCTTTTATAAAGTTCTTACATCTTAGGGATGGTACCTCATCCCCAAAATAATTGCTTTTACATTTTATTTGGGTGATTCACTGATTGGAAAATTGAAGATAAAATATTTAGGCAACACATCAGTATTCATGGAAGAGAATTTTTTTGTTTTTCATTGCTGAATATATTTTCTGCTGTGAAATTTTCCATCATGCTCCCTGAAGTTGGTGTTATCTTAAAGTTACAGAGATTAGGGATAAAAAACTGAAAAAGAAAAGTCTCTCTTAGCTGGCTTATACACCTTCATTTTCTTCCCAACCTTAGTCTCTCATATGCCCTCCAAATATATAAGAGACTTATGGACAAATGACTTTAAAAGAAATGTACTTGATCTCTTTGGACTCAAAATATTTCTAGAAAACTGATGTATGCCAAATCAATTGCACACATTCTCTTTGACAGTTTAATTTTCCACAAGTATGATGTGCATGTGACTCTTGTACCCTGGGACTGGGTCAGTCTTGATCCATTCTTACTGATACAGGTTTATGATTGATGAGCAGGGTGGTGTGCGGGACTTAAACACTTGACCTCTGGACTCCAGCTTTCTCTAATGTAGAAGGTAGAGAGAAAGGATGTGGATGGCTTTTCAGGCACTTTCAAGTACCGATATTTTGCAATTTTTGATTCCTATCCATTACAAATGCAGTCAAATGACTGGTCTATTAAGTGAGAAAAGGCAATCAATTCTATTTTGTGTGTAACTAGATCTGCTCATAACTTTGCTGAGATGAGAATAGATTTGTTAAGACCAGCAGGGACATTCTTATTGTCTAACTTGATAGAAGGAGCCAGTTTAGCCAGAGGGGGTCCTCTTCAGAGGGATGAGGTGTCTCTTAAGGATTACAGAGCTGACTGCTTGGACTAGTGACAAATGAGAGTCACAGCCAGAACTAGAAGAGCTGTAACTTGAGCAGGAGGCCATTCCAGCCTGGGAGGCTGGCCAGGACCATGCAGGAGCCAAAAGAATAGATCCCAAGCCACCTCAGCATTATAGAACATCTGAGTGCCCCATACCCAGGCAGCCAATGTGGCTCTCTGAAAAACTGTACCTTTTAAAAATGGACTCTCAAATGTTTAGATTGAAATAAGTTTAGACCTCTCAGGATATCTACTTCGCTTTCTCTTCCCAGTTTGCATCAGATGACAGCTGTTAGTGGGGATTTCAACATCTATTGACCAAATAAATAAAGTGCTTTTGCCTCGTTTATATGAGTTGTGCTATTAATTTTGTGAGCATTAAAATTAAGAATCCCCACCACAGATAGATAGATCAATAGGTAGGTAAGTCTGGAGGGAAGAAGGGGATGCTCTACAAAACAGAAGAAAATAGCCTTGACCTGCCCCTCCTGACCCCTTCAGTGTCCCAAGGCCCTTCTGAAGTATAAAATTTTAAAAACACTGGTTTAAAGCTACATGGCCACTGCCAGGTGTCAATCTTGTCTCCTTTATTTACTAGCTGTGTAATCATAGGCATGCCACTCAACATCTTTAGCAAGATTATTGTGAGGTTTACATGGGAAAATGAATATATGTAAAGCACAAATAGAGGGCTGTGCACACAGGGGTGATCTACAAATGAGGTGGGATGACAGCATCGGATTGGGAATTATGAAAAGGCGTCATGGTTGGTGCTTCTGCAAATTACATTTCATCTCCCTGGGACCTTACTACCTCCTAACTGATGTAACCAAATAGCTAGAACTATGGGGAAATCAATTTACTATCACTCAAGAATCTCAGTATTTTGTCGTCAAAAAGAAGTTTTTGTTTAAAAAAAATGAATCCTACTATGTTGAATTTATAATTGGTAAACATTCTTGTGTCCAAGCAAATGTCCAGGTTTGAAAATAATTTCTCTGTCACTTCATTTCATGCTCTAACACTTCGCAGTGTGAATGAAATGATTATGTTGAACACCACCACTGAAATCTAATTTCCACCTTGGTGGCATTATTCTTACGCCGTTCACAAAATTTCTCAAGAGATAATCAGGCTACTAATATAAAACTCTCACTGCTCAGGCACTATGGAGATACCCAGGTAAGGTAATTCAGTTATATTTTAAAGTAATTACTAATACTCAAGGGACTATGGTGGACAGAACCCTGGAGTATGATGAATGTTTTAGCCTGGCTCTCTCACCAAGTAGCTCAATTGGAACAAACTCCATTATTCTTATTTATAGAATGGATTATATTATCAACTTCCCAGGAATTTGTGAGTTTTTAGTTACAAGCATTGCATTCAAGAAAGGAAGTTATAATTCGTAAACCTCTGTTGCTTGTTATTGCACTGGCCACAGGGATAGTCATCAACAGTGCATAATTTCTAAACACCATTGTTATTTAATATCTATAACTAATTTCTGGGCAATAGGGGACCCAGAATGCAAATGGGTTGCAAAGGAGGGGGAAAGTTACAGCTTTGAAGGGAGACAGGGCTGAATACTGCCTGTCCTTCTCACTCTTTTTTTTTTTTTTTTTTTTTTTTATATACTGGGGATTGAAATCAGGGGCACTTAACCACTTACCCACATCCTCAGCCTTTTTTTGTATTTTATGTTGAGACAGGGTCTTGATGAGTTGCTTAAGGCCTCACTAAATTGCTGACACTGGCTTTGAACTTGCAATCCTCCGGCCTCAGCCTTCCCAGCCCCAGGGATTACAGGCCTTTGTACCACCCTTTGCATATGCCCTGGAGTCATGATTTACCTAGTTGAAGACATCTTCAGTGCACTTAGTTTGTATCTTGAAAGTCAATGCAGCGACAACAGAGCATGTTTGTCCATCACTCTATTTGTCAGCATGATAATCAGCACTAAATTAGCGTGAAAAATACATGCCAGATGAATAAATAAATTTACAGGGTATCAAATTATCATTCATCACTACATTTTCATGCTTTCTACTTTCTTCCTCAAATGGGCTACTTCACTCCTATTGTACATTTATCCACAATATCCCAAATACAAACATTTTGACTCTGTTTACCAACTTCTAGACAAGATCTGTCCCTGGTACATCTGTCACAGCACTTTGCAATCTACATTAAAATACTATGTTCAATTTTGTAACCAGTTTATCATTACTCATTTAAGAACATTTGCCTTTTATTTTCAGAACAGCATCTTATAATATATTATTTTTTCCATAAGGTACAATTTTTCACAATAACAAAAAAGAAGTCAAATCTTACCTCTGTATATGCCATAGCATCTCACTTGGCCATCCTAACTGGTGGGGAGAGACTGGGAATGTGTTAATACTGGATTAACAGCCTGGACCTACCTCCTGCTCCTGTGTTTAAGCACATTAGAGTTCTTAGAGGTCCTTTCTTTATTAGGAGGCATTAGTGAAGAAAGAGTTCTCTCAAGTAATGTGGCCCCAAACTGATAAAAATGCAGCTGGTGCCACAATTCATAAATTGATTAAGCAATTATTCACCAAACCACAGGGAAAGAATACAAGAGAAGAAATGAGAGACAGAGAAACAAAACCAGTTCTTTTTTTTTTTTTTAATTACTGTCTTATTAGTGAGACAAAACATGCTTTGAGGAGTGTGTGAATAGATTGATTGCAGATGTCTGTTTAGACTTAGCTTCTTCTCTTTCTCAAACTTTTTTTTTTTTAGTAAAGTAAGGGATGAAGTTGGGAACTGGTATGTTAGATCTCCTGCTTCACTGGCCTTTCAGGGGTACATCAGAAAAGATGGAGACGAGGCTGACCTGCAGACTAACAGGAAGCCTCAGAATGCATGTGGACTTGTGGGAAGGGCAACCAAGTCACTGGCTCTGCTCACAGGGCTCAGCTTCAACAAAGGCTTAAGAAAGTAAATTATTCTGTCTGTTTCACAACACATGTCTTGCCATTCCTTCCCAGAAACCAAGGGATGTGGTATAGGGAGGGCTGGATGGATAGAGGCAAGGGTAGCTTTATTTGGAGAGTGGAAAGAAGTAAGTCTGTAACTATTGTCTTCACTCTTGATTTGGAGATGCTTGGACACAGAGGTTTTTATCAGGTGATCTTGTTTTTGCTTTTGCTGGTTTCTAGCACCTTGGAATAAACCCTAGAAAAGTGCCTAGAGAGAATGTGGCTCTCTTGACATCTTCATACTATAATTTTGCTTGGTTTCGTATATTTCTACTCATTGCTCCATACAAAAGTACAGAAATCATAAGAATCCTGGCTTGGACAATAAAACTATACTCAAGCCACAAAAGGAGATTATAAAAACCGCTATAGTAAAAGGATATGTAGGACAGCAAGTAGACAGTTCAAAAATCAAAGGAAGAGAATGGTGGTAGATCAGTGTAAATTTGAATATAGCACCTAATCACAAGTTCCTGGACTTCTGGCTCCCTCTACTTCAGTAGGTTTCCCCCATCCCATAAATACTGTCTTCTCCCTTTAGACTATCATATTCTCAAGGGTGAGAACAGTGCCTGAAATTGTATCATGTATGTGTCTGACACCTTTATTGCAGTTGGGATCCCTTACCAGATTCTCAGCTTCAACAGGAACAAATGGTCATGACAGCATTCCCAAGGCCAGGCACACAGCTACAACAGATATTTTTGAATGAATAAATTCATACTTTCTGTTATAGTACATTGCCTAGTAAACTGCAGATCCTTGGGGAAGGTTAAACTGAACCTGGAGACCATCTCCAGGCTGTGAACAAGGGGATGACAATAATTAATGAAGGGGTAATGGCTTAGGGGCTGGTCGCCTGACCGAGCAGATCAAAATGACATTTCTCCAAGACCTCCCTGTTGTCAATATTTTAAAGATCTCCTTCAACATTGCCAGTGCCTCTTTTCATGTTACTTATCAAATTTGTGTTAGATACAGCCACCAACTGCTTTCAAATTGATTTCCTTTTTCACACAGGTATCTTCCCACATGATGCAATCAGGAGTAGGGAAGTCACAGAAATGACTTCTCTCTGCTCTTTAGAAAGAAGCAATAGTCATCACAATAAACTACCAGGTCAGTTTTGTTTCTCTCTGTTCTTTGAAATACACAGACTAGAACAACAATGCAGGCAATTTAGAAAGCAAGTAGGTTTTTTCCACTAAATTCTCAGCTGATAAAAAAGGATCATTTGGATGCTATTGCCAATGACATCTCATCTTGTCCCAGGTACTTGTCCAAAGTTTCATTCTATATGATAAGAAATAGATTCAGGCCCTATGACATCTTTTAGACTGTGTCTTTTTATATTTGATTGCTTCATTTTATCTCAAATGTAAAAGGAAAGGTTAAAAATTATAGTAATTAGAGAGAATTTCAGCATAGACTTCCTTAAGACTCTTCTGAACTGCTTTTATCTAAACCCTTAAGCCAGAATTTTGTAGAAAAGGTCAATTTTTTAGTAGCTAGAAAAACATACCTATCATAGCTCTGATCAGAAGAGCAATAAGTGAAAAGACCTGAATATCAATTTATAATGTTGTCCTCATTTATTTTTCTAGAAATAAAAATAACATATAAAATAACTTATGGATCAAAGAGACAGCTGTCTGCTAATTATATCTCTCAGTTTCCCAGAAAAATATGTATTGTACTGGTGAAATGTAAGATGATAAAAGTTGAATTATATTTTCAAATTAGATAAAGATTTTGCACCCTAGAAATAAAAATCTATAAAACAAAATTCTCAATATTACTTCCATCTTTCAAGGGCCTCCTCAGAAAAGAACTTGGTCCATGGAAGTTGGCTCAAGACAGACCAAGCTCATTCATAAATCCCCCCAAATTGCCTACCAGCTCCAATAGTGTCTTATTCATCATTATATTCCTAGAACCAGGTATGATGCTTAGCACACACTATGTGTAAATGGTTAAATGAATAATTTCCCATAACTCTGTTCATACTCTTGCAAATGCCTAAAATAACCTCCTAAAATTTTCTACCAGCCCCAATCAGACATTTCCTAATTTAATGCAAGTCTTTTGTGAAGTCTTTCTGAGCACAATCATATGCCCACTTATTACTAATTTATGTGGAACTCTCTCCATTTTGGTTCTATTTACTGTCAAACATTGTTCTCTAATTACTTTTACCCACCTCAATTGCAAGTCCTCTATTGACTGAAAACATGTATCTTTTGTCTGCCTCTATGGGATTTAATAATGCCACATGCTTAGTAGGTATATCATAAACAGTGGTAACTTGAATGTAAATTAAACAAATATTCAAACAAAATGTACCAATAGTGAAATCTGGTAATAAATGGGGCCATAATCTCTTTAAAAAGATCCCCTCTCTCACTTAGTCACAAACTACTTTCTCCTCCTTTCCCCATCTAATTTGGTGGGAGGTGGTTCAGGGGATTGAATTCAGGGACACTCAACCACTGAGTCACATCCCCAGTTCCATTTTGTATTTTATTTTAGAGACAGGGTCTCACTGAGTTGCTTAGTGCCTTGCTTTTGCTGAGGCACTAAGCACTTTAGTCTGTTTCATTTCAAGTACTTCCCTTTCCCCTTTCCTCCCCCTTCCCCCTAATTTCGTATCTCTACTGGTCTCCCCTCTATTTTCATGACATCCCTTTCTCTTCCCCTTTTCCTTTCTAGCTTCTATATATGAGAGAGAACGTACAACCCTTGACTTTCTGAGTTTGGCTTATTTTGTTTAACATAATGCTTTCAATTTCCATTCATTTTCCTGCAAATGACATAATTTTGTTCTTTTTTATGACTGAGTAAAATTCCATTGTGTATATATACCACATTGATAAAGATATCAATTCATCTGCTGAAGGACACCTAGGCTGGTTCCATAGTTTTGTTATTATAAATTGTGCTGGTATAAACACAGGTATGCATCTATTTCTACAATATGCTGACTTTAATAATTTTGGATATATACTGAGGAGTGGCATGCCTGCAACATTGAGCAGTTCCATTCTTACTCTTTTAAATAACCTCCATACTTATTTACAGAGTGGTTGTACTAATTTATAATCCAACCAACAGTGTAAACGTGTTCCCTTTTCCCCACATCCTATCTTGCATTTATTATTGTTTGCATTCTTGATGACTGCCATTCTAACTGAATTGAGATGAAATGTCAGTGTAGTTTTGATTTGAATTTCCTTGATTTTTAAAAAAACTGGACATTTTTTCATATATTTGATGGCCATTTGTATTTCCTCCTTTGAGAACTGTCTAGTTAATTTGCCCATCTATCTCTGCCCAATCTTCTAAATCATACGGTCCTAATTTTTTTGTCAAGAGAAGTAGTTATTGGTGACTTACTCTCAACACTATTTCCTTAATCATGAAGTTAGTGAGCCAGCTTATCTATCCAGGATGTCTGCCAAATGGGCTATAGATTCTACAGGAAGGTTGTGCTAAGGTTACCAAAAATAATAATTCAATTTTGAGTGCTCAATAAAATAGTCAAACTCTAAAAACAAAGTGCCATTTATAGGAAAGTGGTATTATTTTATGTGTAACTGCAAATATTTGGTTATCTGTGAGAAAATTGAATGATTCTAATCTGTCATTGAAATTTAAGTCTTAAGAGATAAATTATAATCCTATTTAGGGACCTGAGCAAGATGAGTAAGCTGACTGAAGAAAACAATCTTGGGGAATTGACTCAGTCTAGGTCCCCCAGTAGCCTGACAGAGGCTTGTGAGTAGTTGACTTAGAGAATGATCTCAGGGAGTAGGAGGCAGAGACAAGAAAGCAAAGCAGGGAAGGAGAAAAAAAAAAAAAAAAAAAAAAAAAAAGATAAGATGCTGAATTGACTGCATTATGCTCCACTCTGTGGGACCTGCTGAAAAACCTATAATCACCTGAGGAATGGAAGGGGATGTCAGTTGCCCATCATCTCCTCCCTGTGACCCCATACTTCCAGAGGGACTCTAGGGTAGGTAGCAAGAGTGGGAGGGCCCAAGGTAGGTGTTGTCAGGTGAACCTGCACCAGGTGGGTGAAAGCAGGCCTAGAAGTGGCTTTCACATCATGGGTGGAGAAAGAAGAGCAGTTGAGAAGACCTAAAGCTGTGCACAAGGATGGCTCTCCTCAGGGAACATTCTCTTTGCTGCTAGCATTCCCAGTAGGTGAAAAGGGCCCTGATGGTGAAGAGAGGCCTGGCCTCTGACATGTAGATTCACATCATGTTTCTAAAGGATTTCAGTGAAACATGGCCCAGACATAGAGCCTGTTCATTTTTTTTTATTTTATAAATTCAGTTTATAAAAGCCTTTCTCCTCTCAGCTGAGGCATCAGCCCAGCTTAGAGAGGAGGTGATTCAGCATTGCTTACTTACAGCCTGACACCTACAGAATTTGTTATAATATCTCCTTGGAAACCATTCCTGTGTCTGAGCATTAGAGCACCCAGGCACCCCACATACATCAGAGAAAGACAAGAGCTTACAGGGATAATACAGGACAAAAATCAAATGCTTCCGTTCAAGTAACGTTATACATTCAAAGCCTAACTAAAAGTTTTGGTATTTATTAATTTTTCTCCTAAGTTCATCCTACCCATTTCATCTACTGAAATTTAATTTTAAAAATCCATCTAGACTTTTCACCCTAGGCAATTCTATAGCAAATTTCTAATAAATATTTAAAGTAAAACAAATTTATCTTCCATAAAAATTATCATTGCCAAATAAAATTTAGAGTTTATATATTCTTAATTACTCAGTGGTAACCAAGTAAACCCCAAGTACATAATATTAAAATCTTATGAACCAGAATCTTGTCTCATAGTTCCCATGCCTAAATTTTAAGTTAACCATACTTTGAGGCAAAAAAAAGTGAAGGGCATTAGTCAAAGCCATTTCCAGCTGGTGGGAGTATAATTGCTTCCTTGAAATAACTTAGTCAGAATATTATTACATAGGAGTAAATGGTGAAAACACTAATCTATAGCAGCATGTTTAAGCTTTTTGACTATGAGCCACATACTTTTCCCTAATGGCAGGTAGTTCCTTGCACCTCACCGTGTCAGAGTTGATTTGCTTCCTATCCTTGCTAAGATCTGTTACTCTAGACTTTCCTTCACTTTTATGTGAGTTGTCCATGATTTTCTAAGCAATGTGCTTTTAGACAGGTAGTTTCTATTACTGGCTTTCTTATGAATAAAAAAGTAATGGTTAGTAGTCAGTCACTGATATAAAGTAAATTAAAAAAATATTGAGAAGTTTGTGCATAGAAATTAAGCACCTTACTGAAAAGCCACCTGCACTCATAAAACACTTACTTGAAATTTAGTTTATTTTTCAAAGAAAATATCTATGTATGTGTGTGTATATATGTGTGCTCCAGAAGAAATGCTTCTTAGCAAAAATGCTTTAACACCAAGCTGCTACTATATTCTCCAGGTGCTGAGCTAAGTATTGTTAACATAAAGCAATTCTCACAGTAAGCAGGTTAAAGCTTGTCACTGTCTTTCTGAAAGTGAGTATGCCCAGGTTCATAATGTTAATGTTAAGCAACTTTGACTAATAGCATATTTTTTTGTAGATTGTTTGAATCTTATATTCCAAAGTTCATATTCTTCCTGCAAAATTTAAAAAAGACAAAGAAGTTTAAATGGGGACAGGAGAAAAAAACAGCTGTTTTCAGAATAACCACTATTTAGGTCTCTGTACCGTTTTGGTTCATCCAAATGTAAAACACATTTTTCACAGAGAACTTTTTCCTTTAATTTCAAAAATTTACATAACTCATGAGGAATGCAATCCACAGATTTCTAATCTGTCTACCTGAACTTCAAAATATCACATGCCGGAAAAATCTTGGGGCCAGAGATGCCTCTTGTCTTTTTAATCCCCCGCTTGTTTTTCCTTAATCCCAAACTATTTGTCAAAAAGAATTGATACTGAATTCCAAAAGATGTGAACTTGATTCAAAACCACCACCTGCCTAGAGAAAAACAGGTTGCATTTATAATTTATAGTTTGTTATCATTTACATGTTTACTGCATTAGAATCACCAGGACACCACTGAACCAGGCTGGGGTTAATCCCCTGCCTGGATATTTTTCCAACTATTTCTCTTTCCCAATGATAATAATACATGTTCATGGAATCAAATCCCACATTTGGAAAGGAACTCAAAAGAGCTTCATATCTTTAAATTTTAATGACATTATTATTCCCTTTTTACCAACATGGCACCGGGATCTCTGAAAGCACCAGGGTAGATGATACAGATGTGCCTAGTTGCCCCGAGCCTCTTGGTTAGTAGGGCATTCAGGCTCGTGAGTCTGCACACCATGGTGAATGATCTGATAGGAGAGTTTAAAGGTGCTCTGAGTTGCAGAGGAAGATCACCTAACCCTGACCTGCTTTTGGGGAGGGAAGGGGGAGTCTTCCTAGAGGATGAAATACTTCTAAGACTTAAAGGGCAAATGGGATTGTACTAGGTGAAGAAGAAATATGGAGGAGTAATTTGGAGGAAGTAATTCAGAAAGAGGGTAGAACATGAGGAGAGAGAACAAAATGAGATCTGGAAAGAAAGTTTAATACAGAAGGTAAAGGCCCATTCTCTAGAGCATGGAGTCAAGGAAAATGGGTCTCAGCTAGTGGAAGCATCCAGCACTGGCTGTCCTAGCTGGTCAAAGGTCACTCAGGGGTCGGGCAGAATCAGCTCACTGTCAGAAAGTGTCAGATCGCTGCAGCCCAAGAAGGCCATAATAGTCCTGACTAGTGTCTCCTACAACTAATTAAGGACTGTTCTGAGGCTTGCTAATGGGCTGTAGATCTTTTTATAGGGCCATGCAGAGTAAGGTACTTGAAAATGCCTTTGGATGGTCAAAATCAACTCATGATATATTTTCAGAATGAGCAGGGATAGTTTCAACTAGGGGTATCTGAAGAAGGAGAAGAGGACCATTTTAGCCCTCTTGGCTTTCTAGAAGAAGGAATGTATTTGGGGCTCAGGGAAGAAAACATGTTTTTCAGGCCTTTTTGGGTAGTGAAAGACCTATTCCTAAACGCAAGCTGCAGAAGTAGGTGCTGAATACTTCTAATGGCAGCTATGAGGGGACTACCAGCTGGGGGAATCCTGCACCTTCCCCTGCAACTGTCTCACCAACTGTCTGTCTTACAGAATTAGAGGTTCACTGCCACTCACCTGCCAGCATGTGTATACAGGGCAAGCAGTGGCCTGGGACTCTTCTTTGGGCAGTGGGATCAATGTGCTCACTCAAGTTCCACCTTATACTTAAAAACACAACCAAATCCAATATATCTACAACACAAGTGATGATTTTTACGTAAAAGAGCAAAAAACGAACATTTTCTCTTTTATGGAAAAGAGAAGTTTGCAGATTAGCCAATCGGCCCTGATTTCCCCATAGTGGAACATGACTTAACTTTGACATCTTGCCTAGTGCCACATAACATCATATAAACAAACAAATAAACGAACCCCAAGTACTATCTTTGGGCATTTGATATGTACGAGGCACAAGCACTTTCATCTTTATTTACTGTGTTATTTAATCCCCACAATAACACCAGGGGCTAGATATTACTTCCCCATTTTATGGAAGCAGCAACCAAGGGAGAGAGAGGCTAAATAATTTGCCCTAGATCACAGCTAGAGAGAAGCTGAGGCAGGCAAGGTAGAGCCTAGCTAATTCTAAAGTCCATGTGCTTCTCATTACATCATACGACCTCCAGAAGGGGCAAAAGAGGTTTTGTGGTCACATGAAACATAACACTTGAGGAGCAGTCACTTTGGAAAGATTTAGCCTTGGCCTCTATTGGCAAACTGATAAAGAAAGGAGAGGAAATTAGTCGACAATTTATGTTTAAAAAATGGAATAAAAGCTACGTTCTGATGAGTAAAACTTCTATTTCAGCAACTCATTTCTTTAAAAAAATAATCACATCCTGAACACTGATGACCTACTTATTTCAAGGAATTTTTGATCCAACAATATTTCAGTACAACAAAAGTTGACAGACCTTGGTGTTTGAAGTAATAGTGTTGCACGTGTGTCATGAAGAATGAATCTGAGCCCTCCATGTGAGCCAGTGGATAGAGCTGCAGTGGGCATAGGGGCACAAAGGCCCTCTGCTGGGTGGGCCCAAGGCCCCCCATCCTGACAGAATGTACTGAGTCTATGCTGTGTGACTTGAGGCACTGGAGGCTGGGCCAAAACATCTAACTCAAGGACAAAAGATGACAACTATTTGAACACATTAACCAATCAACTCAGTTACAACAGTTGCTCCCTTAATCCCTATTTAAAAACAACGCCTAAAACAGAATTGGAATGGGAGGATCCACACAGACCCAGTGCCTTCAGGCCAGCTCCATCCACATGCCAATAAACTCAGGGCCTGCTTTCTGTCAACTCACAGCCCTCTTCCTGCCCTTTGAATCTGCTCTTGCTATCCTGGGCAGTCTCCAACTTGGAAGTGGGAACAACACACTGGTTTAGTGAGCTCCTGTCCTCACCAGATGCCCAGGACACCCGTGCATGTGGACTGCACTTGTGCTTTTCTTGTTTTACAAACATAACAAGGATACTCCGACATTTTATCCTCTTCCAAGAATTGTCACATATCTTAAAAACTTATTGTCTCATTTTACCTAGATGGGGCAAAACCCACAACTGTGGCAATATTTATTTTTCCTTTCCCTTTGGTTTTTATTTGCTGAGCATCTTCTCCTAATCTTCAATAGTTTTTTTTTTCTCAACATCTTCTAATTGGCTTTATTCAACCTATTGTTCTATAGTGTTACTTTTACCATTCATTAGGCTCCCTTTTGAGCACAAGTATACTTCTGAGTAATTTATTCTGTTGGTCTACTGGTTTGTTTTTGCACTAGTACTATAATGTTTTTGTTACAAGGTTTTACTGTATGATCACAGCTGAAAGGTAAATTCTCTCTCTTTGATCTTTCTTTTAACCAAGTGATTTGGCTATTCACAGAATATATTCTTCAACATGCATTTTAAAGTATCATTTTTACATTCCTTAAAACAAAACTAGCATAAATTTTGATTAGTGTATTGAATTTTAGTTGAATTTTGGCAAGAATTGACCATTTTTACAAAACTAAGTTGTTCCATGCAAAAGAACAAACTCTCCTCATTTAATCAGAATTTTTTATAACCTTTAACAGAACATAGAATTCTTAGATGTTCCTGGTTTTGTCCTATATGCTTTGTAATGTTTGTTGCTATGGTGAATTTTATCTAATTTCCAATTGTATTTTATATTTGGATTTTGTAGCTAAAGAGGAATGCTACTGACGTTTCATAAGTCCTCTCTCTGGCAACCTTGATCTCAAATTAGTTAGGAATCAGTTTTTGGAGAAGGCATTTCATTTTTACCAGCTCCAATTAGGATTGGTCCTATTTCATACAAATGGCCAACTGGTATATTAAAATGTACTCAACCTCACTATTTAAGAGGAATGCAAATCAAAACCACAACAAGATATTACCTCATACTGGTTAGTATGACCATTATCAGAAAGAAGTTTACAAGTGTTGATGAGGATATGGAGAAAAGTCATGCTTATGCATTGTTGGTGAGATTTTAAATTGGTACAGCTCTCATGGAAAATGTTTCTAAAAAAAATTAAAAAATAGGGCTACCATGCGATCCAGCAATCTCACTTTGGGTCATATATACAAAGGATGTGAAATCAGTAACTTGAAGAGAGCTCTGCATGACATTAGAGTGTTATTTGCAATAGCTAAGCTATGGGAATAACTAAGTGTCCATCAATGGATGACTGGATAAAGAAATTATAACACACACACACACACACACACACACACACACACACACACGTGCACACATAATGGAGAACTACTCAACCTTAAAAAATAGTAAGGAAAGCCTGCCATTTGCAGCAACACAGGTGAAACTGGAGGATATTACACTAACTGAAATAAGCCAGACACAGAAAAGATAATATTACATGATCTCACTTATGTGCAGAATTGAAAAATGTTGAACACATAGAAATAGAGTGGAAGAGCAGTTACCAGGAATCAGTGTTGAGAAAAATGGGGAGATTCTGGCCAAAGGATCAAACATGCATTTGTAACATGAAAAATTACTATAGTTAAAAATAATGTACTATATGCTAAGAGAGTAGATCTTAAGTATTCACATCACACACACACACACACACACACACACACACACACATAAATACACACAAGTATCTATGTGAAGTAATGGGTAGTTTGAGTGTGGAAATCACTTTAAAACATATACATATGTAAAAGCATTGCATTATATGCTTATAATATATACAATTCTTATTTTCTACTTCTCAATAAAGCTGAAAAAAATTGATTATATGTATTTGTCTTTATGATGAGAATTTCTTAAAATCTAGGCATTTTTGTTCTCCTAAGGCCCAGATGGTCACAACTTAGACTTTTCTCTGAAAATGTAAAAATCCAGAAGTAAAACCCTGGAAATCAAGGTGGAAACACTCTCTCCTCTTCCTGGGGTACTAGAAGAAGAAGCCCTGGGACAGGGCTTGCAAACCTTGGGAGACCACCTCACCTTTCCTCTTTCAATAGCAGGATTTTTAACCCAAATTAGTTAGACATTTTAAAAATCTTTGTTTTATGTTGCAGGCATAATTAGTCCTCCAGTTTGTCAACCACAACAATGATACCAACTCTGAAAGATGTAGAAGACTATTATTCTTCTGCAATGCCTTAAAGGGCCACAGTTAGTAAGCACATTCCCAGCATTTGGATCCAGGCCCTGAGCTCATTACTTCCAATAATAATTTGTTTCAGATAATTTTGCTATTGGAGTGTGTTTTGTGATAGGTGCTCTGACACCTCTGAAGGCAAATTCCAAACTCTTCTGGAAACTATTTTGTAAAAGAGAAACAGTCACAAGGAAGGATTACCAAGAGGGATTTTGGAAGCTGGCCACCCAATTAGGCAACTTTTCTTCTCCAAGGACCTGTAACTTGTGCTCATAGTTTCAGTATTTATATGGACAGAGCCCTTGCACTCTGACATTTTTAGAAGAAATTAAGCTGTACCACAGATCTGGGCTCAGTGACAACCACATTGGTCTCCTTGGAAAGCAAAAGTACTCCCAGGAAAAGACATAGACTCGCCCCTTAATCATACTGCCAGTCACTTCTCATAAGTAGGATTGCTAAATGGACGGGGAAACAAAACCTTTGTTCTAAATTTAAGAAATGAAGGAGGACAAGGCAGAGGAGAGGGAAAGATGATGAATAGGGGGAGGAGGCAAGAGAGGAGAGTGGGATTCTGATTGAAAAGTCAAACTAGGGGGAGGGAGAAATAGAAAGAGAGAAGAGTTAATAGGGTAGTCAGTGGAAGGACTCGGGTGGAGCATCTGTCAGATAAGCAGAAGGGAGAGACAAGGGCTGTTTTAAGTCACAGTTGGCTTTACCTCTAGCCATGTGAAAAGGGCAGAAATGGTTAAGTTCAAATTCTGTCTATGCCTTTCCAGAAGAGTGATCCTAGGCTTGTTACTTAACTTCTTTGGACCTTGGTTTTTCCATCTGTAAAATGAAGTTAGCAACCCAGACTGTATAGAGCTGTGAACAGAATTGAAAGTAATGTGAATGAAGATCCTTGCATTTCGCAGCTCCTAGAGTGTGGGATCCTCATGAAGGAAAACTCCTTCCTCTTATTCATCTTGAACTACTGAGGCTGAACTGCTGTGTTCTTGTGTAATGTAATTGTCCAGATGGAAGCAGAGGGTAAGACCACACCCCTGTGAGTGGGTGTGAGTGGGGTGGAGCTTCCCTGAGGGGAATGAGCATCACAGCTGACGTCTATTCTTGGAGGAGGCCAAGGTCAATCCTGGGACAGGGAATGGAAATTTTGGAGGTGAGCAGGGATTGCAAGAGGGCATTTCTTCCTCTGTGGAG
Source organism: Tamias sibiricus (assembly GCA_025594165.1). Taxonomy (NCBI): domain Eukaryota; kingdom Metazoa; phylum Chordata; class Mammalia; order Rodentia; family Sciuridae; genus Tamias; species Tamias sibiricus. The sequence goes on from CM046657.1 coordinate 104,469,270, forward strand.
AAGGCCTCATCATGGTCGCTCTTGGTTTTTCTTCAGGAGACATACCATAGGATATGCTCTCTGGACAAAAGAAAGGTGTTCCCTTCAAAAGGGTGGCTAGCTGGCACTAAGTCAGAAATAGCCTCCTCAGGACCTCCTAGGCCTTGTACCCTTGAACATCAGGACAGCTAGTCTCTGTTTTATGTTTTCTTCTGCCATCCCGACTTTCAATAAAGCTTTTCCAAGAATTGCAACCTGTTCTCCACCATCCTTGTGAGTGAATGATCCTAAGAGAAGGCTCCAGGATAACAGGTGAGAGTAAGTAAGGCCAGAGAGAAGCCTTTCTTCAGGTGCAGGAGGAGAGCTGAGCAATAGATGCTGTGGAAAGTGAAGGGTGGCGTTTTAAAGCCTGTGTTGTAGTTGACAACCAGGGAGGGGGAACATGTTTGCCTGCTCCAGGATGCCAAAAGATAAGGCATTCTGATAAATGTTGGACTTTATGTAGATAAGTGGAGTTAGATATCTAAAAGGAAGCATAATCTCCTTTTAATTGATACATTTCCCAAATACCATTTACTATAGTCTTGTATCAATATGTTAGTGAATTATCTTCCAGTCAAATAATAATCATAATTTATTCTACAATTACTGGCTTTGATGTGAGAAACTTCCTGCCAGGTGCTCTCATGAGGACCATAAAGAAAGCACCCTATTGATTCCCAGTTCTTCCAGGAAATGGCCAGGCCACAGAAAGCCCTTCACTCTAATGAACAACCTTCCTCTTTTGAAATATCCCCAAACTGCTCTCTTGCCCCCTTGCAGCTGACCAAGGATTGCTGAAAGGACCCAAAGATCAGTCTCCCCAGCTTCTATATCTCACCTCACAATAGAGAGCTTGACCATCAGATTCATGTACTTCTTTTTATTATATAAAACATACTATCTTTTCTAACAGCCTTAAACCCCCACTGAAATGCAAACAACAGCAGATGGGTTCCTTGCTGCAAGTTTATGAATAAACAGCCTGTGTTAATTTTGTCTTGAACTTAGTTTGTCTTTACAGATGGAGTCATACACATAAATATGGCTTTTACCAAATGGGGTATTTGAAGGAGAGACCCTATAGTAGTAAAGGTTTTCCGTTTATTGTAGTTTTCTGGTTAGATGGGACCTAGGGGGAAAGGGAAAGAAAGAAGGGAGCAGGAAATGGGGGAACTTGTGAAAATGAGGCCTGGAACCCAAAGGGAGTTCCAAGCCCTTTACCTCTTCTTCTGTTCCATTTCCTACAATCCTTTAAGGGAGGATCATGGGGCCTTACGCTAGGTGAACATATACGAGGTTCTCTTAATGTCGTGAATAGCTGGAGAGGTATAAAGGAAAAGTGTTTAGGGAGGAGGATGTCACTGGTCCTCATGCATGTGGCCAATGCAAACTTCAGAGCTTAATCTAATTTCAAAATATAAAATGTAGGCACCATATCAACACCTCAAATTAGACCAAATCAATGTGTCAAACATCTGCCATGTTCAGGGTTCAATATACAACTGATAGTAAATATTGTGTAATGGGAGTTTAATTCAATTAAAACAATTCACTTCCCTTTCTAGAAGTAAGAAATCCAGATTCCAATTTTGAGATTTCCACAGGACCTGGCAAGCAGTATCTCAGGATAGAATATAAAATGTAGGCACCATATCAACACCTCAAATTAGACCAAATCAATGTGTCAAACATCTGCCATGTTCAGGGTTCAATATACAACTGATAGTAAATATTGTGTAATGGGAGTTTAATTCAATTAAAACAATTCACTTCCCTTTCTAGAAGTAAGAAATCCAGATTCCAATTTTGAGATTTCCACAGGACCTGGCAAGCAGTATCTCAGGATAGAATATGATGTTCTAGAATGTTCTTGGAGTTTTGACTGGGGGGCTTCATCTGCAGTCTTATTTTATGTTTGTCTTATTTTATGTATTTTATGTATGTCTTAGACAATGATCACAGATTGACTTTATTCCACTCTAGGTTGGATATGTCTTCATATTCATTTCATTCTTTTCCTATTTTATCTGATCAACTTATTAATCTAGGACCAGTATGAGAGTCACCAATGAATCTGTGAAAACCACCCACAAACTGGCCTGAAGCTTTGGGGATCGGGAAACACAATGTCTTTTTCATTAGGAACCTGGCACCTCTCTAACCTCCTGATCTCTTTCCAGAAAGCCATTCCTGGTCCAACTACCTGCAAGTAGCCACTCTATCTCAACACTCTTGCTCAGTGTGCCTCTCAAGCCACTCACACCCTACCCTGCCTTAGGATTTGCATGAACAGCTTCTGTATCACAGAGTTAATGCAGGAATCCCATTACCTAGGCTGAGGCTTTGCTTTATAGCTGCAGTTGAGCAGTATCTGTTCAATTCAGTTTTGTTCAAACCATTTGTGCCCATGTATGGCCTACTGCCCTTAGAATATGACAGACAGGAGAAGTCAAAGTCATTCAATATACTCTCCCACAGAATGTTGGCCAGTCCTCATGGCAAACACCAGGTAAACTCACCCTCTGTCTGAATCAGCTCTCAATTCTTCTGAACACAGATAAGTGCTCATCCTACGATTCCACTGTGTTCCTAGAAGCTTCTTTAACTTTCTCCCACCACAGCCCCTGGCTACCCTTCCCAGCCCAAAGCCCATCCTACTACCCCAGCTTTTTCTGCAGGATGGAGCTCCCCACCAGGGGCTCCCACCTGGCTCTCTGACGGGAAAGTGAGAAATGCCCAAGTAAATCAACAGAGGCTCTCAAACTGGCAAAGACTTTTGTTTTCTTTTTAGAATCACAATACCTAGTTTGGTGAAGTAGGTTTCACCAGCTGCTTGTAGGAGGGTAAGTTGTTTCATCGCTTCTGGAAGGCAATTTGGCTGGCTGTCAAGCTCCTTTAAAATGTTCACATCTTTTAATCTAGCAATTTTACTTAGAGCAAGTTTCCTACAATTCATTGAAAAAAAATGTGAAAGGTACTTAACCTCACTAGTGATGAAAAAAAGGCCAATCAAAACACCAAAATGTTTTCTTTTTTAGCCCACCAGACTAGAAATAATGTAAAAGTTTGATAAGGTGGTAAGGGTGTGGGTATATGGGCACTTTAACATACTGCTTGCTTGTGAATTGGCCTAGTACTGCAGGAATAATTATTTGGCCTTACGTATTAAAATTGAAAATATGCATCTTCATTGAACCAGTACTCTGTATTATTGGAACTACCTTAAAGAAATATAAACCTCAGCACATAAAGGTACATATGAATATTTAATGCAACATCATTAGTAACTTCTAAAACTTACAAGTATACATGACTCTTTAAAGGAAATAATCAATTATGATATGTTCATACTATGGAATACTGGACAGTTATTTAAAAAGAATTAAAGTAACATGTTTTGCCTTGGATCATTGCTTGTGATATATTAAGTGAAAATAACAATTAAAAAAAACTTGTATAGTTTCTGTTTTCTGTTGCTATAATAGAAACCTTGACACTAGGAAATTTATAAAGAAAAGAAGTTCATTTCTTAAGTTCTGGAAGCCAGGAAGTCTAAGATCAAGAGACCACATCTGGGGGCTGGGGATGTGGCTCAGTGGTCAAAGCACTTGCCTAGCATGTGTGAGGCCCTAAGTTCAATCCCCAGCACTGCCAAAAAAAAAGAGAGACCACATCTGATGAGAGTGTTCTTGATGGTGTGGACTCTCTGAAAGTCCTGAGGTGGTAGGGTATCACATGGCAAGGGAGTACACACAAGAGACAGAGCAAAACTGGGTTTTATAACAGATCCATTGTCAAGATGATCCATTAACCCCTTAATCCATGAGTGGGTTGACTCATTCTGAACTAATCCATTCATGAGAGCAGAGCTCTTAGGACTTAACCATCTCCTAAGGGTCCTGTTAATGCCTCGTAATGGGGATTAAATGGGGAGTTTTGGTTGGGTCATTCAAAACATAGCAGTAAAGTCTCCATTTTTATTTGACAAATAAACATCCAATTTTTCATTTTTTTTTTCAACAGATGTTTATGAAGGCCTGGCTCAATAAAGCACACGGCACTAGAAATGTAACAGTGAGAAATACATAGTTCCTGACTTCCTGAGGGCTATTTACTCTTCGAAAATTTATAGAAAGAAAACATATGTCACTAAATTGTATAGGAAAGGGAAGGGAGAATACTCATTTTTCTATACCCATACATTTCCTGAATTGTTTCAATTAATCTGTACTAATTTTGTGATTAAATTTTAAAATTCACACACACACACACACACACACACACACACACACACACTATGAAATAATTAGAGAGGTCCCTGGGGACTTTGCTACAGGAGATATTCTCAGGCAGTGGTTTTAAGATTAGATTTTGAGTCAGACCCCAGTGGTTCCACCTCTGCCACAACTAGCTGGGAACGTGGTGAAGTCATTTGACTTCTCTGTGTCTTGATTTATTTCTCAATGGAATAGAATTTATAATGAAGTTCAGCTTGAAAGATAAGTGTGAGGAATAAATGAGATGATGTATGTAAAGCATTTAGCACAGGGTCTGGCATATAGTTAATTGCTTAATAAATGGTAGTTATAAGAGCAATAAAAATCATTTAAAGCTGGGCGCTGTGGCGCATGCCTATAATCCCAGCACTTGGGAGGCTGAGGCAGGAGGATCGCAAGTTCAAAGCCAGCCTCAGCAATGGCGAGGCACTTAGCAACTCAGTGAGACCCTGTCTCTAATAAAATACAAAATAGGGCTGGGGATTTGGCCCAGTGGTCAAGTGCCCCTGAGGTCAATCCCCAGTACCAAAAAAAAAAAAAAAAAAAAAAAAAAAAAAAATCATTTAAATTGGCAACAAATGTCTAAAAACTGATGCACAAATAATGAACATTCTTCTAATGGGATACTACAAAGTTATTGAAATCACGTTCTCAAATAATTTTTGATAAAATGAGAAAACAATAATATAATTTTGTGGCAAGCATTCATAAAACATCTATCTGCATACATGTATAAGGAAAAGTCCTGGAAGGAAATGTCCAGAATATTAATATATTTTCTGGAGCTTTTGTTCCTTCCCCTTGCGTCTTTTCCAAATGATGAGCAATAAAACCTTGGAAAGTGCAAAGAGCCTCTGTGCTTGCCTCCCAGCTTCGGATGTGGGAGAGGACATACTGTCCAGCTTCCAGCTCCAGCTGGCTGAGGAGGAGAATCCCAAGTGACCTTAGGAATTGTGGCTTTGTTGAATTGGGAAGGAAGGAAAACTGAATCTCTGAAGACAGAGGCCAACCTAGGCCAGAAAGGGGGATAATCTCAGTGGGGTTTATATAAGAAGGTGAATATTCTGACTTAGGAATCAGAATTTTAGATCTGGAAAGGAATTCTGAGACCATCTGAGTCCTTGCTTTCCCAAGTATTATCTAGGATCACCCAGGAGATTGTTAGAAAATTGCTCTCTCCAGACCTTCATGGGAGCCCAGTTTAGGCCCAGGACCACCCCCACAGGCCCAGGCCTAGAACCACCCCCGCTGACGCATGTGGGAGCCCAGGCCCAGGTTAGGCCCAGGACCAACCCTGCCTCCACCAACCTGCCAACCCATGCCAGAGCCCAGGCTCAGGCCTGGACCTGCCCAGCAGACCAGGAAGCCCAGGCTCAAGTCAGGCCCAGGACTGCTCCCACTGACCTGTGTGAGAGCCCAGGCCCAGGACTACCCCTGCACAGAGTGGAGGACAACACTGGGTCTCCCCATATACTAATGCATTTTCTCCCCAGCCCACCTCCATTTGGGGACACTGCACCCATTGCCATAGTCCTTCTGATATAGTAGCCTCTACCTTGGGACAACAGACAGGACCTGGATGCAGCTGCATATCTGAACAGGCAGCCCAAAGCCATTGTAAGACCATCCTTTTATCTCCACCTCTGACAGTGGTTGCATCCATCTTGGGACACCCCCACTGCTATCTTGAGTTATGTCCCCTATTGCCACAAACACCTTTAGTTGTAGTGGCATCCATCTTGGGACACTGGACAGGGACTGTAAGCCCAACACCAAGGTGAGGTATGGGTAATCTGCAGGGACACTACAAGATTATAAGGTAGAAACTGTAATACCTCAGATCCACACTGCAAGAAAGGAAGACACATAGACAACATGAAAAAACAAGGGAAGAAAGTGCCCCCAAACAAACCAAGATACTACAATAATGGAATTCATGGACAGTGCACTTGATAACATGTCAGAGAAGGAGTTCAGAATGTATATAATTAAAATGATCTGCAAATTAAAGAATGACATAAGAAAGCAAATACAGGCAAAAATTGATCACTCCTTAAAAGAGATAAGGGAGCAAATATAGGCAACCATTGATCACACCAACAAAGAGATAAGGAAGCAAATATGGTAGCAAAAGATTACTTCAAGAAAGATATAGAGATTATAAAAAATAAACCAGAAATCCTTGAAATGAAGGAAATAATTAATAAAAAAAAAAACTCAATAGAAAGCATCACCAACAAACTAAATCACTTTGAAGACAAAACGTCAGGTACTAGACAAAATATGCAATCTTGAAAACAAAAAATAGACCACACAGTGAAGATGGTAAGAAACCATGAACAGAACATCCAAGAATTATGAGATTGTATCAAAAGACCAAATCTAAGATTTACTGGGATAGAGAAAGGCACAGAGATTCAAACCAAAGGAATGCACAATCTCTTCAATGAAATAATATCAGAAAATTTCCCAAACCTGGAGAATGAATTGGAAAATGAAATACAAGAGGCTTACAGGACATCAAATGTACAAAATTACAACAGATCTACACCAAGACACATTATAATGAAAATGTCTAGCATACGGAATAAGGATAGAATCTTAAAGACTGCATGAGAAAGGAATCAGATTACATACAGGGGGAGACAATTCAGATCTCAGAAGAATTTTCCACCCAGACCCTCAAAGCTAGGAAAGCCTGGAACAACATATACCAAGCTCTGAAAGAAAATGGATGTCAACCAAGAATCTAATATCCAGAAAAATTAAGCTTCAGATTTGATGACAAAATAAAAACCTTTCATGATAAACAAAAGTTAAAAGACTTTACAGGGAGAAAGCCTGCTGAGCATTCTCAGCAAAATATTCCAGGAGGAGGAAATGAAACACAACAATGAAAATCAGCAAAGGGAGGAAGTACACTCACTAAAGGAAAGGCCAGTCAAAGGAGAAACCAAGTCAAGTTAAAAACCAAAAATAAATGAAAATGTCCAGAAATATAAATCATATTTCAATAATAACCCTTAATGTGAATGGCCTAAACTTATCGATTTAAAAAAAGACCCCAAAATATGCTGCCTTCAAGAGACTCATCTCACAGAAAAAGACATCTGAGTGAAGGTGAAAACATACCATTCACATGGACCATGTAAACAAGCAGGGGTTTCCATCCTTATATCAGATAAAGAGGACTGCAAACCAAAGTTAGTGAAAGAGGATAAAGAAGGACATTTCATATTGCTTAAGGGTTTCATACATCAACAATACATAACAATCATAAGTATCTATGCTCCAAACAATGGGGCATCTATGTATATCAAACAAACCCTTCTCAACTACAAGAACCAAATAGACCACAACATAATAATACTGGGTGACATTAATATACCTCTCTCACCACTGGATAGATCTTCCAAACAAAAACTAAACAAAGAAACTATAGAACTCAATAAAACAATAAATAATTTAGACTTAACAGACATATATAGAATATTCCATCTATCAATGAGTGAATACACTTTCTTCTCAGCAGCACATGGATCCTTCTCCAAACTAGACCATATGTTATGCTACAAAGCAAGTCTTAGCAAATACAAAAAAATAGAGATACTACCTTGCATTCATTCTATCTGATCATAATGGAATGAAATTAGAAACCAATGATAAAATAAAAATAGAAGCCACTCCAACACCCAGAGACTAAACAATACACTATTGAATGATGCATGGATAATAGAAGACATAAGGGAGGAGATAAAAAATTCTTAGAGGTAAATGAGAACTCTAATACAACTTATCAAAATCTATGGGACACTATGAAGGCAGTGCTAAGAGGAAAGTTCATTGTATTAAACTCATTCATTAAAAGAAGAAAAAGTCAACAAATAAACAACCTGACATTACATCTCAATGCCATAGAAAAAGAAGAACAAACCAACACCAAAAGTAGTAGAAGACAGGAAATAATTAAAATCAGGGCAGAATTCAATGAAATTTAAACAAAAGAAACAATTCAAAAAATTACAAAACAAAAAGATGATTCTTTAAAATAAATAAATAAAATTGACAAACCTTTAGCCACCCTAACAAAAAGAAGAAGAAAGAAAACTCAAATTACTAAAATTCATAATGAAAAAGGAAATATCAAAACGGACACTATTGAAATACAGAAGACAATTAGAAACTAATTTGAAAAGTTATACTCCAGTAAAATAGAAGACACTGACAAATTTCTAGAGGCATATGATCAACCCAAACTGAGTCAAGAGGACATACACAACTTAAACAGATTTATTTCAAGCAAGGACATAAAAAAATGCCATCAAAAGCCTGCCAACCAACAAAAGCCCAGGATCATATGGATTCACAGCTGAGTTCTACAAGGCTTACAAAGAAGAATTAATACCAATACTCCTCAAATTATTCCATGAAATAGAACAGGAGGGATCCCTTTCAAACTCATTCTATAAAGCTAATATCATCCTGATACCAAAACCAAGCAGAGACATATCAAGGAAAGAAAATTTCAGACCAATATCCCTGATGAACATAGGTGCAAAAATTCTCAATAAAATTTTGGCAAATTACATATAAAAACATATTAAAAAAATAGTGCACCATGATCAAGTGGGGTTCATTCCAGGGATGCAAGTTTGGTTCAACATACAGAAATCAATAAATGTAATTCATCATATCAATAGGCTTAAAGATGATTATATCAATTGATGCAGAGAAAGCATTTGACAAAATACAGCTCCCTTTCATATTCAAAACACTAGAAAACCTAGGGATAGTAGAAACATACCTCAACATTGTAAAAGCTATATAAGCTAAACCCAAGGCCAACATCATTCTATATGGAGAAAAATTGGAAACATTACCTCTAAAAACTGGAACAAAACAGTTCTCTTTCACTATTTCTATTCAACATAGTCCTTGAAACTCTAGCTAGAGCAATTAGACAGATGAAAGAAATTAAAGGGATATGGAGAGGAAGAGAAGAACTCAAACTATCATTATTTGCTGATGACATGATTCTATACTTAGAGGATCCAAAAAACTCCACCAGAAAACTCTCGGTTAATAAATGAATTCAGCAAAGTAGCAGGATAGAAAATCAATACCCATAAATCAAATGCATTTTTATACATCAGTGATGAATCCTTTGAAAGAAAAATTAGGAAAACTACCCCATTCAAAATAGCCTCAAAAAACAAAACAACAACAACAACAACAACAACAAAAACAACTTGGGAATCAACTTAACAAAAAAGGTGAAAAACCTCTATAATGAAAACTACAGAACACTAAAGAAAGAAATTGAAGACCTTAGAAGATGGAAAGATCTCCCATGCTCTTGGATAGGCAAAATTAATATTGTCAAAATGGCCATACTACCCAAAGCGCTATACAGATTCAATGCAATTCCAATTAAAATCCCAACATCATTCCTTATAGAAATAGAAAAAGCAATCATGAAATTCATTTAGAAATATAAGAGACCTGGAATAGCCAAAGCAAACCTTAGCAAGAAGAGTGAAACAGGAGGCATCACAATACCAAACCTTAAAATATACTACAAAATTATAGTAACAAAAATGGCATGGTATTGGCACAAAAATAGACATGAAGACCAATGGTACAGAATAGAAGACACAGAGACAAACCCACATAAATACAGTTATCTCATACTGGACAAAGGTGCCAAAAACATACATTGGAGAAAAGATAGCCTCTTCAACAAATGATGCTGGGAAAACTGGAAACTCATATGCAGCAAAATAAAACTAAACCCCTATCTCTCACCATGCAAAAAACTCAACTCAAAGTGGATCAAGGACCTAGGTATTAGACCAGAGATCCTGTGCCCAATAGAGGAAAAAGTAGGCCTAATTCTTCATCATGTCGGATTAGACCCCAACTTCCATAACAAGACTCCTAAAGCATAAGAAATAAAATCAAGAATTAATAAATGGGATGGATTCAAACTAAAAAGTTTCTCAGAAAAAGAAACAATCAATGAGTTGAAGAGAGAGCATACATTTTGGGAGCTAATTTTTGCCACATGCATGTCAGATAGAGCACTAATCTCCAGGGTATATAAAGAACTCAAAAAACTTAACACACACACACACACACACACACACATACACACACACACACACACACAAATAAAAACCCCATCAATAAATGGGCTAAGTTGCTGAACAGACACTTCTCGGAAAAAGATATACAATCAATCAACACATATATGAAAAAGTGTCCAACATCTCTAGTAATTAGAGAAATGCAAATCAAAACTAATCTAAGATTTCATCTCAGTCTAGTCAGAATGGCAAACATCAAGAATACAAACAGCAATAAGAATTGGTGAGGATGTGGGGGGAAAAGCACACTCATATATTGCTGGTGGGACTGCAAATTAGTGCAACCACTATGGAAAGCAGTATAGAGATTCCTCAGAAAACTTGGAAGGGAACCACCATTTTACCCAGCTATCCCACTTCTTGGTCTATACCCAAAAAGACTTAAAATCAGCATACTGTAGTAACACAGCCACCTCAGTGTTTATAGAAGCTCAATTCACAACAGCTAAACTGTGGAACCAACCTAGATACTCTTCAATAGATGAATGGATAAAGAAACTGTGGTATATATACACAATGGAATATTACTCAGCATTAAAGAAGAATAAAATTATGGCATTTGCAGGTAAATGGATGGAGCTGGAGAATATCATGCTAAATGAAGTAAGCCAATCCCCAAAAAACAAGGCTGAATGTTCTCTATGATAAGTAGATGCTGTTCCATAATGGGAGGGAGAGCATGGGAAAAATGGAGGAACATTGATTGGGCAAAGGGCGGGGGGAGGGAAGGAGACTTGGGGGCAGGAAAAATGGTGGAATGAGATGGACATCATTACCCTAGGTACATGTATGACTGCACATATGGTTGCATGCTACATCATGTACAACCAGAGAAATGAAAAGTTGTGTTGCATTTGTATACAATGAATCAAAATGCATTCTGCTATCATATATCCCTAATTAGAATAAATAAATAAAAACTTTTTAAAAAGAATTCTGAAAAAAAAAATAAAAGAAAATTTCAATCTCCAGTCTTGTCCCAGGTCTACTAAGTCAGAGTCTGCATTTTAACAAGATTCCCAGGTGATTCATTTGTACATTGCAGCTTAAGAAACAAATAGTATCACTCTGACTTTTTAAAATGAAGACCTAAGACTCTTAAGAGGCAAAATGAAATGTTCAAGGTCACACAGCACTTTCAGTGGCAAAGACAGGACCAGACACAGGTCTCCTGGCCCTTGGCCCATTGTCTTCTCACAATATCTTCCTGCCCCACACTACATTATCCAGTTTGTTGTGCGGTATCTATCACATGATTCTCCCCACACATGTCTTTTCCATTCCAGTAATCTTCACATGTATGTGTTTTATTCATTAGTCCTTAGTGCACTGACACATATTGTTGTAATAAACAACTGGATGGCAATGGGTAAATCCAAGGTCAGCTTCCATCGCAAGCATTATTGAAAGTGCCTTGGTCTAATTCCTTCGGTGCTTCTTAAATGTTCATTGAAATTGGTTACAGTCTCATTTAAATTTTCTGTCACTGGATTCAAGTGAAATCATGGTTGAAAGGACAACTGCAAGGCTCAGCCTTTCTACCCATAGACTCCACACAAACATTGTCTCTCCTGTTCTCTCCTTTGTTCTGTGTTCTTTTTGGTTCTGTTCCCATTCTCTTTCACTTTCATCAAAGGTTTAATTATGCTCCAGGATTCTGATCACAGTTTATTAAATGTTTAAGAAGATGTCCCTAGAATGATGGTTTCTCAGTAATGAAATTCATTCAGAAAGAGACCAACAGGTCAAGCATGGGTATAATTTGGAAGAGTTTGACATCAGCCATTTCATCTCTGACAGGATTAATCGGTTTTGTTTTTTCAAGACCCAGGCTTACTGGACTGTGCCTGTGAAGTCAGCTGGGTTTCCCCAGATTAATTTTAAAGACACATGGCTATGGCTACTTGAAGTTTGTAGTTTTCTACATTTGCTCACAACATGAAAAAAAAGTCATCTGACTTCCCCTTAAATTATGAACCAAAATATGTCACCTTGAAATGGTTGAAAATAATATACTTACAGTAGAAAAATAAAATCAATAGATATTGTTGTGTTTACAAGCCAGGGCAAATTCTTAGGGAAATCTGCCTGTTTAAAGACAACAGAGAAGATGTGTTAGGAAAAGTGATGAGTATTGAGTTAATTCTCTCCAATAAAGAGTTAATTAGCACCTCTTCTGTATAAAACATCCTTTTAGACATTGCGTGGGAAGTGTGCAAAAATAGCTCCTTGGTGGAGTTGATAGTGTGAGCATAGGGATAGGAGAAATAGTCAATAGCTATCATTTCAGGCAAAATATCAGAATCTACATTCTATGGAGGTTCATGCAAACAGAGAGCTCATTTGTATGTGGCCATCTGGAGAGATCAGAAATGGTAGGATTTGAGGCGAGCTTTTAAATATAGAATTTAGAGTATCTTTTTAGTCTATAAACTTAAAAAATAATTACAAAATGGGTTTTCTAATAAGTTAAATCATTTAGAGGCATATTAAAAATATTGAGTATCTAACTACCTTTTCTCTTCCAATCCTACCTTCCCTTCACCAAAATAGTCATTTGTCTAGTGTTCCTTATTCACTCATAAATATATTGCTATCTTAAACTTTGCTTTGCTATTGTTATTGCTGTTTTTTTCTAAAACAAAATAGGATAAAATAGATATACCTTATTTTGTTTCATAAAATCCTGAATATATTCTCACCTTCACATATACTGATCCAATTCATTTCTTTAAATAGATGCACAGTGTTCTATAGCATGATGGGTCCACCATTTCCATAGTGATGTACCTTCAGATTTTGATAGCAAGAGATGGAATCAAAGAGTCAAGAAGGCAAAGAAACATAATTCAGGTTACTGATTATTACTCTCCATAGACATTTCATTTTTCCATCTGTGCTAATAGATGATCATTTTGTTTGTCCTCTCTGGTTTCTGGGCCCTTCCATCATCACCACCAATTCTCATAGGCTTTCTTGGGTTTCATGCTATATCAGAAAACCAATCATTTTCCCCAGTAATCATGTCTTTTCTGTCTTTATATCCTATTTTTAAAATCAGCTCATATGTATTTCTCAGAGAGCAGAGATCAGTAGAGCAGATCACCTTTCTCTATTGTCACCTTGGATTGAATTGAGGTAGATATGTGACCCAGGCTAGACCAATTAAATACTGTCTTCTGAAAATTTAGAGTTGGGTCCTTAGAGACATGATAAGAACCATGTGAAGTACTAGAATTGAGAAGTGGTGAACAGCTGAGGTGAGGGCTCACATGCGGGCCAACTACGTACCAAAACAGAAAAGGTTGGAGTGCATGGAGTAGATGAAGTACGAAGCCAAACTGTAGAAAGAGTGAAGGGCAAGAGACCGAGGGAAGAAAGTCTTTCTTTATTTCCTATCAATCCCTGGTTTCAACCCCTTACAAAGTCTGACTTTTCTCACCTTAACTTCTTTAGGATATCTTTATTTCCTTCCAATGAGTTTCCTTTGGTCTAAAAAAGTTTGAAGAAGGATATGTTGTTGTTTGTTTGATTTTGTATCAGCACTTTTCTGCCAAGTGATCTGTATCTGAAACATTTGGCCAGGAGTGGAGTTGAGGGAAAGTTATTCGTCCCAAACAAATTTAAGCCAAAAGAGACATAGCATAGCTGTCATACTGGGAGATGTAATAGCTTACCTTCTTCCTCTGTGGCTAGAGGTATGGATTATATAGTAATAGCAGAATGTTTATTGCTACTAGATATATCTCCAAAGTGTGAAGATTGGTTACTTTCTATTTTTGATAAATATTTTCCTAAGATATTCTTTAAAAAATCATCCTAAAAATATTCCATTCAGTAAGCTTATTTGAGGCTGATCATCTGATGAGAATGGAGTCATTAGAAGAATCAAGACCCAGCCTGGTATCATGGCAAGAGGGTGTACTGAGGAAGCAGAGATGGCTAGCTTGTATTCAGCCATATCTCAGTTGTGTGACCTTGGAAATAGAGCTTCAGTTTTTCTTCCGTAAACTGAGAACAATCAGCTTATTAGGGAAATTAAATGAAACGCTGTCTGCAATGCTGGGCATTTGATGAGCACTAAAATGTATTAATTCCATCTCTCTCTCTCTCCTCCCCACTCTCTAGTTCTTCCTCCTGCCACTGTTTAGGAATCAGGTCTCTTAGATCCCCTTATTTGCTGAGACTGAAGTTTCTCTTCCTTCTTCCTGGTGCCATGGAATGGGTACAGAGAGAGGTTCACAAGAGAACTTGGTGACCTAGTCAGAGAAAGATGCCAGGGAATGTAACAGAGTCCTGGAGTGTCGAGAGAAAGGAGAAGGGCTGCATGTATAGAAAAACTCTTGGGCATACTGCTGAAATTTAAAGCTATCAGATGAACATTTTAGGACCAACCATTGAGATCTTTTATGACTACAAAACCCACCTCTGCCTAATCATTAAAATGCTGGATTGTTTGGAGACACAACCATAGATAATGGCATGTGGTCCACCCCTGAGCTGTCTGTTCGTTAGCTAATAGTTATTCCCTAAGCAGTTCTCTAAGCTGACAGCTACAGCTTCTTATAATTTAATGTTGATTAAACACAACCATATGTTAGAATTACATAAAGATGGACCAGTCCCCTCTCTGAAAAGTTTACAAGCCAGGATGAGTAGAATAAAAGTGCGCGCGCGCGCACACACACGCACACACACACACACACACACACACACACACTTGAGGTACAATAAAAGAAAACAATTTAAAAAATTAAGCCATGAATAAAATTACAGATTAACATTCAGCAATAATGTTCTTAGCATCAGTGGTCTCTGTGTAGAACAAATAGAGATTTTTTTCCCACTTAATTTCAAAAACTTCCATTCTTCAAAAGAACAAAAGGTTTTCTTGAAAGGACTAGTACTGGTTAGTCTTGTCTAGGTAGGAGGTAGGGTTGCTTTGGAGCTTTCTGCCAAACACCCGTGTCCTGCAGGATTGTCATCCCTTAATAATACAGTTGATTGACTTACTGATTGTTTGATTCATTAATTCATACAGCAAACAGTTTTGTATGTATATATACTACATATTAGGGACTGGAAATCAAATGAATAAGTCATAAGCCTTTTTATCCATAGGAGTTCTCAGGTTTGTGGGGAAAATAAATATATGGACCCATAAATTGAACTAAAATTCTGAGTTATGACAGAAATATAAATATGCTTAAGGAAACCTAAAAGGCAGAGCTGTTAAATCTGTTTAGGAGAATTAGAAGGTTTCATCATAAAAGTGACATGAAAGCTAACCACTGCAGTTTATAGGTCTGGAATTACATATACCTATGTGCAATCTAGACTCACATGTGTCTACATGTGCATATACACACATATGTATGTACACACACACAACAGTGATGCCCCTTTCCCTGCCCCTTGATGCACATACTAACACTTATGGGAAACAGTCCTTTGGGAGGGGAAATAAAACCAAACCTCTAGTATGTCTACAACAGAGGTTCAGATATAGTTTGTCTCAGAGGTCACATACATGTGTGAGTGCCTTCTCCTGGAAGCTAAATTTAAGAGCATTACTAGAACCCTGGAGAGAGAAGTCACCAGAAGAAAAGGAGCCAGGCATGAGCAGTTAGATTCATGATCACCCTGGGGCTCAGGAGTGTGGCACTTCCATGGCAGCATGCAATCATGTTCCAGCCTGGTCATTTTGGAGACACACAGCACATCAGGGAGAGAAAGAGAGAAAGGTCATCTGTGTGGACACAGTTGGTTGCTTCACTGATTGTCCACATTCTGAAGCTCAAGTGACACACTTTGGGGCCCTCTTTTGTGACACACACACACCAGCTCTCATTGACCCATGGGAACACTGATGTGCAGGAAAGGCCAGGAAAATTTTTTGCTATAAGGATCTTTTAAATAGATTTTCTAGTGTATCCAACTTTAAAGTTTCATTCAGTCACTTTTTAAAAATTTGTTCTAATTATTTATACATGACAATAGAATGAATTTTGACACATCACATGTAAATGGAGTACAACTTCTCATTCTTCTGGTTGTACATGATGCAGACTTACACCAGTCATATAATCATATATGCACATATGGTCATTCAGTCACTTTTTGATAAGCTTGTATCAAGTTCGTATTATGTGCCAGTGACACAGCCTGGATTTCAATTACTGTCCTACTGCTTACCTTGGGCTACTTGACTTTTCTTGGCTGTAAATTCTCCATCTCTAATATGGGCATGCCAATTGTTTTTATGGTGTTTTGTAAGAATAGAATGAGAGTGTATCCCAGTAGTAATCAATGTTTTTAGGGAAAAACAATCCCATATTTGTGTCTTTCAACTCCAAATTTTTACTCTGAAAAATTTCAAATATACAGATGTCATCGGTGATGTGCTGTGTCACCCAGATCCTCCATTCATAAACAAAGGGTTTCTTCTCCTAGCTGCTAATTGTTGTCTCCATTGCTTACCCAACATCATGGCCCTTCCCAGAGCAGCCCATGTTCAATGACTATTTGATACTCTGGGTTGGTGACAGAAAGAAAAATAGCCCCGCCCTCTCACCTTACCATGAGCCAAAGAGGAAGGGCCATCTCAGCCTAATAAACCCATAGATGATTGCTAATGCTTGCTCTACAGTTACATCTTCTGCCCAGTCATGCTTCCTTACTCCTTCAGCTTTCCCTAAATCTGCAAGTCAATATCCATCCCAGAGTTAGTTAGCTTCCCAAAGATCTTGACTGGTGGCAATAGAAAAGTGCGAAGAATAATACAGCACTCACAGGTCTTCCACTCAGATTCACTAATTCCTAACAGCTTGTGAGAGCTGTCTCTCTCTCTCTCTCTCTCTCTCTCTCTCTCTCTCTCTCCTTTCTTTCCTGATGAATCATTTTAAAAATAAGTTGCAAAGAACATGAGACTTTACCCATAAACACTTGAATATGTTTATCCTAAGAATAAGGACATTTTCCTCCAAATCACAACATCATCATCATAACAATTCCTGTAATTATATTTAAATCAACCCAACTGTTCAAAAATGTGTTTTATAGCTATTTATTTTTGAATCAGCACTCAATCAAGGCTCATAAACTATGCTTGGTTGTGCTGAGTCTTTAGTCTCTTTTAATCTAGATTTTTTTCCAATGAGTTTTTGAAGAATCATGACAGTTTTCTTGCAGAATATCCCACACTCTGGGTTGGTCTGCTCTTACATGTCATTTAACTGTTTCTTGGGGGCTGATGTACACTTTATGCTGCACCCTATCAATAAACCTGACATCTTTTTCAGTTTTCAGGCTGTTCCATCACAAATGATGCCAAGCCTGACTCTGTGGTTAAGGTCACTCTATCTTGAAGGTGTATGTTCTTTTTTTTTGAACCGGGGATTGAACCCAGGAACACTTAACCACTGAGCTACAACCCCAGCTCCTTTTATATTTTATTTAGAGACAGGGTCTTACTGAGTTGCTCAGGGCCTTGCTAAGTTGCTGAGGCTGGCCTTGAACTCATGATCCTTCTGCCTCAGACTTGTGAACCACTGGGATTATAGGCATGTGCCACCATGTCTGGCTCTTTTTTTAAAATTAATAATTAAAATGAAGAAGAAATAGAATCGGTCAGCAAACACATGAAAAAATGTTCAACGGCTCTAGTAATTAGAGAAATGCAAATCAAAATTACTCTCAGATTTCATCTCATTCCAGTAAGAATGGCAATCATCAAGAATACAGGCAACAGTAAATGTTGACAAGGATGTGGGGAAAAAGGTACACTCATACATTGCTGGTAGGACTGCATATTGGTACAACCACTATGGAAAGAAGTATAGAGATTCCTCAGAAAACTTGGAATGGAACCACCATTTGACCCAGCTATCCCACTCCTCGCTCTGTACACAAAGGACTTAAAATCAGCACATTATAGTGATGCAGCCACATCAATGTTTATAACAGTTCAATTCACAATAGGTAAGCTATGGAACCAAACTACCAAACTAGGTGCCCTTCAACAGATGAATGGATAAAGAAAATGTGATATGTGTGAGTGTGTGTGTGTATGTACATATATATATATGTGTGTGTGTGTGTGTGTGCACATACATGTATATGCATATATATATATATATATATATATATGATGGAATATTACTGAGCTTTAAAGAAGAATGAAATTATGGCATTTGCCAGTAAATGAATGGAGTTGGAGAATATCATGCTAAGTGAAATAAGCCAATCCCAGAAAACCAAAGGCCAAATATTTTCTCTGATATTCATATGTTAATTCACAATAAGGGGGGCACACTAGGGAAGAATAGAGTTACTTTAGATTAGATAGAGGGGAGTGAAGGGAGGGGAGGGGCTATGGGGATAGGAAGGATAGTAGAATGAAACAGACATTATTACTTTATGTACATATATGACTGTATGACATATGTGATTCTACAACATGTACAATCAGAAAAGTGAAAAATTATACCCCATTTATGTATGATATATCAAAGTGCATAAATGAATTCTACTGCCATGTATAACTAATTAGAACAAATAAAAATATTTTAAGGGGCTGGGTTGTGGCTCAGTGGTAGAGCATGTGTGAGGCACTGGGTTCAAACCTCAGCACCATACAAAAATAAATAAATAAAATAAAAGCATTATATCCATTTACAACTAAAAATAAATTTTAAAATGTAGGAGCCTATAATCAAGGAGATAGCTAAAGATTGCGGTTAGCTGAGAGCCATAAAAGATGTTCTGGTTTCCACCTGATATTAATGCATTATCCAAAAAATCTTTGTATGCCTGTGAACACTCTGTGATGCACCTGTAAGCTTGAGCTGTAAGCACGTGTCCTTGTTAAAGCTATATGTATATAACTGGGTGAGGTTGGTTAGAGTGTGTGGGAAGAAGAAGAAGGTGGTGGTTGGAGTTAGAGCGTTTGGAGTGATTGCTGGAGCCGGAGAGAGAAGAAAAATAAAAGACCTTTTTTTCATCTTCATTCTGCCTCCGAGTTTTTCTCCCGTGGCAGCGTTGTTGCTCCAAGTCAGGAAGCAACAAATGGTGGCCCGTCCAGGGACTCGGCTGGCAGATAAGAAAAGAGAAGAAATAAGAACAAAAAGTAAAAGTAAAAGAAAGTGAAGAAGAAAGAAGAAGCTCTCTCTCTCTCTCTCTCTCTCTCTCTCTTTCTCTCTCTCTAAGCTCTAAGAAAGTAAAAGAAAAAGTAAAAGAAAGTAAAGAAGTAAAGTAAAGAAGTACAGAGTTAGTAGTCAGAAGAAGTAAAGAGTCAGAGAGGTTGCTGAAAGAGCCAGTGTTAGAGTTTTGAGAGATTGCTAAAGCCAAAGAATAAAAAAAACCTTCTTTCATCTTCATTCTGCCTCCAAGTTTTTCTCCCGCGGCGGCGTTGTTGCTCCAAGTCAGGAAGCAACAAAAAAAAAAAAAAATTAAAAACAATTTTTTAAATGTAGATGGATGCTTTGGTATGGGGCAAACATTCTGCTCCATCTTCCAATTCATGATTTTAGGGTTCAAGGTCTTTGACTAAAACAATTATATTGAGGGGTATAAAATAGTGATTTTCTAATTCTATCATACATTCTACTTCTATTAATTGGAATTCTATAAAGTGGGATTTTCTTACCCATGCCTTTTGTGTGCCAAGACAGAATCCAAGGACTATCACAAGCTAGGAAAGTGCTCTCTACCACTGAGCTTTAACCTTAGACCCCTATTTCTCTCTTTTTCTTTGTGTTGAGTATTACTCTGAATATATGATGCATATTTTTAAAATATTTGATTTGGCCAATGCGGTCTTCTCTTTTTGGCATGAACCCATTCATCTTTGAGCACTTCCTCACTTTTCTAGACTAGGTATCAGAGGTTTACTGAGTAACTTTCTGTTGCTGCCTGAAGCGGAAACCGCTTGGAGCAACGAACGCCGCAGGAAAATTTGGAGGCAGGATGAAAATGAAAAAAGGTCTTTTCTTCTTCTTCTTCTCTCTCCGGCTCCAGGAATCACTCCAAACACTCTAACTCCAACCACCACCTTCTTCTTCTTCCCACACACACTAACTAACTCACCCAGTTATATACGTATAGCTTTAACAAGGACACGTGCTTACAGCTCGAGCTTACAGGTGCGTCACGCAGTGTCCACGGGCATACAAAGATTCTTTGGATAATGTATTACTATCAGGTGGAAACTAGAACATCTTTTATGGCTCTCAGCTAACCACAATCTTTAGCTATCTCCTTGATTATAGGCTCCTTCAACTTTCATCTCCCCAGTCCTTGAATCAATCATTATTAAAAAAAAAAAAAAAAAAAGAAATGAGCCTTAATTCCTTTTAGTGGGAAATGATACTTACAACCCAAGATCAAGTAACTACTTATGCTTATTATTACTGACAAGAAAAATTAAATCTTAAGATCACCAAAGTCAAACATCTTCCATTTCAACTTTGTTTTGTAGCTGGGATCTCAGATCCCATCTCTGTCCCTAAATTCCACCACAAGAGAGGTGAGACAATGAACAAGTTTTGCTTCTTAAACTGGAACTGTTTTTCAGAGTCAATATCCATGTCCTATTTTCTAAAAATGAAGGTCCCATTATTGCGCTCCAAGGATCAGAGAAGCTTTGCTTTCATCTTAAGTGGAAAGCATTTATTCATTGAAATTGATGAATACTAAGTTGAACAGAAGAGAGATTTCAATTAAAAGTTTCCTGATTCTGGAAATTTCTCCCAAACTTAAAAAAGTCAAAGACATCCACCAACAAATTTTTTCTTTGTTTTGATATTGATTTTTTTCTTTTGCTGAGAGAAATACTGGTGTTTGCATATGCAGGAAAAGGGCTTCATGTGGGTTTTTGTACACAGATTATTTTTTCATCAAGGTACAAAAGGGAATATATATTTTCATAGCAATGAAAAAAGCGTTCTTTTCCTGATAACTGAGACTCCAGAAATATGAGAAATTATACCCTGTTCTTTTGTGACATGAAGCAGAGCACCAGGACTCCCATTACTGTTTTACTTATAAGCACTGAGTCATACAAATGAACACTTTATTAGAGACAATTAAGCTGTGAGGCTGTTATGGAAAAAAAGAAAGGCAGAGGAGTCCAGAGACCCTCTTGTACCATTTGAATCCTTGGTGACATTATAGAAAGCACTCAGAGTCATCTGTGACTCTGAGCACCTCTCACCATTTTATAACCTTCTTGAAATATGTGGACTTTTTGAGCATAACTCAGGTACAGTGATTTCTATTCTCTATCAAAACAAAACAAAACACATAGAGAGCCACCATAATACTAAGCACTATGATACATGCAAAAGCTTCCCTTCAGGATCAGATGGTCTAGTCCATATACATGTTACACGGACACATGAAAATGTACATGATAAACCAGGTCCAGAGTCAGCACAATGTAGAAGAAGCACTGGCACAGGAGTCCAGAGACCAAGGTTCTAGTTCCAACTCAAAAACAAACCAACAAACAAAAACTATATTGTTGTGTAATCTTGGGCTGGTCACTCATTCTTTCGAATGGTCTGCTTAAGCTGTAAGATGGAAGCCCATGCTATCTCTAAGGTCCCTTCTGGTGCTAACTCTCTGTAATGTTTTGATGAATGGACTTGGTGACCTGCACAAAGCCTCACTCATGATAAACGTTCCATAAGTATTTTGTGATTAACTATTGGTATCTGGGATTGGAATCTCAAATTAGGAGCACAGGCAATAAGGCGCAACAGAACTTAAAAGGTATCAGAAATATCATGGCCTGTGTTTGTGACCTCCAGGCCCAACCACTAGGAGCACAGCTGCAGAAGAACAACCTGGGTTGATTCCTCATTTTAGCAAGAAATGAAACACCAGGGAGAATCATGGAGCAGCCCCAAAAGTTCTTAGGAAGGATGTATTGTAGGATTTGGACTTGTGTTGGGTGATTTGGGGGAGAGTTTAAGGAAGTGATGTTTTGCTTTAATTAGATGCTGTCAAGAAGTGGGAGTATTTCAATGAGTAGGTAGCTTAAAAAATCTTATCTTGAAACGAGAAGACTAGACCCAGGCTGAAACAGTCATTGATAGAAAAAGTGGCCACTTGACGTGAGAAGTGTGGGGGATGTTTGGTCATTTTTGTAGTTGGACAATGTTCATATTTTGCTTGGGTTCAGCCTTGACTATGGTTGGTCTGTTTTTGTCTTGCTATAGTGGTCCCAGAGGGGCCTTGTCTGTTGCTGATATTATGATGAAACTGTTCATTGTCCAACAGGGGAGCAGCATGACCTCACCAGTAGTACCAGGTCAGCCGGGCAGAGGGCTGTGTGTTCTTCCTTACCTGGGAGCAGTGCTCACATTCTCCCTGTGGTAGCATGTGCAGGGCCCATTGCTGCATTTCCTGTTGTAACATTGATAGCACTACTGCTCAATATTGGGTGGGAAAGGAGACGAATGTCAGTAACTGATTCTTATCTCTCTTTCTTTTTTGCTTTTTTGTGTAGGAACCAAATATATCCTTATCTCTTAAATTTATGTGTTAGTTTAAGCAAGCACCAGTGATTGACAACAGTCTCTGAATCCTAACACCAAATTTCTTGGAGAGAGAATATGATCTACATGCTTAAGTCAAATGACTACACCTGTCTAGTAAATTTTGACTACGCAAGACAAATTTTGTTTGCCAGACTTTTTCTGTAAAGGTGAGTAGTCCTTAGAGAATGAAGTCATAGTTGGGCCTTGTTTAATGCAGGGACAACTTACCCAGGGGACACATTAGGGCTCTCAGCAATAGGTCAAAATAATAATAAAGGTAACACCTTGCATGGCTTTAATGCTTTACAGAATCAAAGCATTTCCATGATTATTTTTAACTCCTCTAACTACCCTGTGAAATGGGTAATTTCACTACTTATTTTCACTTAAAGGTGAAGAAGGTGAGGTCAGAGGAATTAAGAGATTTGCCTAAGCCTATGCCAGCTGTTAGCCTCTCACTGAGACTAGAATGAGGCCCCATGATTCCAGGACAGCCGTCCCCACCCACCCATTATTGAGTGAGGCAGTCTTTCCCACAGCCTGGGGCACAGTAAAGAGGGATCACTGGGAATTTGTTCTAAGTGAAATAGCTAGTAAAAGGCAGAGCCAGATTTCCACTCATTTGTCTGATTCTAAGCCCAGTATGGAAGTAGTGAAAAACTAGTAGAGTGTAAGTAGGGGAAATTGGAAATCATATAGAGAGTGAACTGCTTTTCCATTTTCTAGAAGGGAGAGAGGTGGTAGAAAAGACAAGAAGGATAGATAAGATTTAAAGGAGGTATTTCTGACATATGAAGGGCTTTGATAAAGCATAGGAAACCTTCCTGAGGACAGAAAACCCATGAAGCTGAGGGCATATGGATAGGAATGGAGGAGTTGGAAGCCAGGATGATGAAGTTCAATTCAATGTCATGTCAGTCATGTAAGCTCCCCTCCCACAGTCCCATCTTTTATGCAAGGATTAAAGTGACAACGTTACTTAGGGGAGTAGAGGCAATAAAGAAATTATGGCTGAAAGTCCTTTCCAGCCTTCCAGGTCTATGATCTATGATTTTAATAAGCTCCACAATGCCAGGAGACCCTATAAAATTGTCTCTGATGCTGTACTCTCTCCAGTTCCCAAGGGTGGCAGAATTGTGCATTGGACTCATTTTATAGATTTGGTTCTTTCAAACAAGGCTATACTGGGGGAAAATGTCCTGCAGGGTATGGTTCTGCAGCCATTAGCATGAGTCACAGTGCCTGCCCCACCAAGACTCTAAACAGATACAGGCTTCCACTTGGGCTCCTGTGATCTCCCAATAGATGTTTGGAGGAATGACAGGCCAGTTAGGGAACCCCTAGATTTAGAGCAGGTGGATTCCAAAGAGCATCGGAGCATTTGGGAAAGTTTGGTATAAGAAGGTAAAAGCCTTCAGTAATGAAGGATAGATGAACACACGCTGAAACCGCCGTATAGGAAAAGGGAGGGGGTTTATTGATTTACCAAAGAAACACGTGGAGAGGATGGGGTGAACCGCGAAGGAAACGAATGGGGGGGGGGGAGGAAAAGAAAGGAAAAAATGGGGGACTGACAGGAACAGGGGCAAGTGTGAACAGAGAGCGATTTCAGTCCGGGGCTGGCTTAAATAGAGTGGGGGTCAGAAAGCCCCCCCTGGAGTGAGTCCTTGCCCTATAGGCTAACAGAGGTCAGGAGGTAGTGGCCAGGGCACCTGCTGGTCAGGTTTGCTGGTCATGCTGAGGATCTTGGGAAGTGTAGTTTTTCACAAAGCACCTGGGGAGGTGTGGCCTCCTGCCTGGGAGGCGCAGCCTCCTGCCTGGAATCCAACAAGTAAGATGAAGGACACATTTAATAGTGCTCAAATTATTTTTTTTCTCTTCATGCTTCTATTTAAAATAGTAATAATAATAAAGAGGCAATTTGGTGTATTTTGGTTTGTCACTCTGGGAACCAGAGCTGATTTTCAAGGATTAGTAAATTAATCTATTCAGTTCTGGCCTCCTGTCAGGTCACAGATGTTTGCTGGCTGCTGAGAGAGGACAGCCTCGGGCTTGGTAGGTGGGAGGGACTCCAAGAAGAGGCAGGAGATAAGCACTGTAACTCTCAGACAGCACCCCTCTTGTTGGAAAGTGTTAGGGGAAGGCCCTGCCCCCCAACCCCTGGGTACCCACAGTACTTGCTGGGGCAGGCAGGCAAGCACACTTGAGAGTGTCAGCCGTCTATTTGCAGCACACAGGTCACACAGGACAAGGCTAATCAATGGATGGACAGCTCCACCCAAATGATGTCCCTTCCCACCCCTTAGTGCTCTCAGGCAAATGTTCAGTGTTTGTCTCCGGCGCGCCCCTCCCCCTCTGCTTAGCTCTCTCTGCCTGCTTTCTGTATGTACTGTGTGCACATCTGCAGGCACAGTATGTTTCCCCACTCACCCATTTTCTCCCATCTGTAGTCATTCTCTGTAGAGCCACTCACACACCATAGAGGGCTTCAAGAGGGAAAAACAGTACAGTCACATTTTGGTCCCTGCACCCTCAGTCTTGCTCTGCTGGCCTGGAGTCAGACCCCTGGGTGCTTTGTCCCTCAGGATCTCAGTTCCCTTTTGTCTTCTGCTGTAAGCCCATGGTTTGCATTCCATTCAGCTTGTCTCCCCCACTCCCATCACAAGTCCTCAGGCTCAGTCCCTATGCTGGAAGTCAGAGGCCAATTTTCCATGGTGTGAGGAGATTTTACATCCTCACATTACTGCATAATTCTCTGACTTTGGGGTTACTGTTCGCCTGCCATCCTAGGTGACAATAGGAACTCCGACTCCGACAAAGCTCCTTCCTGGATGTCTGACCAACTTCTTCCCACCCTGGGTGCTTAATTAACAAACATGACAACTTTGCCTCACCAGTGTCTTATCCTACCCCACTGACCCAGAAATAGGGGGACAGGGCCCAGGCAAGGGGTTAGGCCTTGGGTAAGCACCTACACTCACATTCGTTCACAGAGAAATCATATTTATTTCTGGAATCCTTTTCCACAGCCCTCAGAAGAGCTCCTTCCTAAATAGGACTACAATTTTTCCCTCCAAGGAATTTAAAATGAGATATCATTGTTCTGCAGTCTCAGACTTGCTTCTTACCTCATGTAATGTTGTAGACAGAAGTTGTTGCCACTTTCTTCATTCCAAATTGGCTGTAGAAACAGTATTTGCCTGGTAATTTTTTCTTTTAACACATAAAATACAACGTATCTCTTTCCACTGACATTTGAGGTTTTAGGTTTCTGTGGGATTACAAAAAGCAGATGTGCTATAGCTTGTAAAAAGAATAGGTTTAGTAGAATGTGTGTGTGTGTGTGTGTGTGTGTGTGTGTGTGTGTGTCCTTATTCTCCTGCTATGAAACTTATCCTGACATTGTTGCAGGAAATGCTGGGGCTTCCAAAGCACAAAAAGGTGACTTTGCCTGGTTTTGTCTAATAGTCCTAAAGAGAATTCAAAGTCTCAATTGGGCCTGAGTGAATGACATAAAGGGTGTGATAAATAATAGAAACTTTTCTAGAAGGTACCAAGGAGAGGATGCCTCATGTCAAGCTGCTGGTCACTTTCACTGTCCTTGTTGTGGAAAGGGTTTTTGATCCTTAATGTTAAGATCACACCCTGGGTGGCCATTGTTTTCCTAAATCCCACACTCTTCAGGTAGCTAACAAATCAACTGAGTGCTGAATTATGAGAGAGTAGATGGCAGAAATTATTTCAAGTGTCAGGCCAAGTAAATCAGAAGGTACAATCTACTCTCAGCTAGGTCAATTATAGGGATGGCTCTTCCTTCCCTTACCCTTCTTGTCAATTTTCCCACTGTGGACTTTGGCAATTCTAACCTAACGATTCCTGAGCCCACCACCTAGGATTTTTATCTTAATACTTGGGGGAGCATTTTATATTCTTTGGTGAATCTCATAGAAAGTGTTCTATGTTCTAGGAAGGTGCTATATCCTCTTTAGCTAGCATCCACCAGTATTTATCATCTGTTTGAAAGAATAAAGACCCTTAAGCATAAAGCCTGAAGTCCATGCAAACAAAGATGGTTCATAGACGGCACCAGTGAAGCACGGGTGAGATGGAGCTGGAATATCACACACTTCATCAGTGCAGTGCCCTGGGGACTGAACTCAGAGCACTCGTACTTTGCAAAAGCCACCATAAATATTTAGTGGGCTGATAATCGAGGAAGGGTTGATGGTGAACAGAGGCAGTAAATTCTACTCTAAGGCATATGAGAAATATTTTTCTTGGTTGAAAGAATTTATGAGTACTGTGGGGGTAGAAGAGATGAGGAGTGAAGAACTGAGCTCATGTTTTGTCATGATACTTATTTTCAGGACTTGAATTTACTCCAGCGTGTTTTCTGCCCACTGCAGCATTGTGTGCATGGGCGTGTATGTGATTATCAGTCCTGCTCTGAGACTGCGAAAGCAAAATACAATTTTGTGGATTCCCCAGCCCTGGTTATATTTCAAGGTTTGATTAATTTTTGATTTCACATTGTTCTCTCTTTGAGTAATCCATGTAAAGGTATTCACCACAGCATTTTCTTTCACAGTGCAAGATGGCATATCTGTCTCTTTTTGCAAAAATCTAGGAAGGTCAGTTCGTGGTCAAAGAAGAGACAGCATTAACCTGGCCCAGGCAGAGCCCTCGTGTTAGCACTCCTCCAGTGCTGCTTAGAGACAGCCACTAGGGGAGAGCTGATTTTTATCTAATATGATATGATTCAACAATTAGCCATAAAGTTCTAGAAAAGGTAAGAGTTATCCGCAACTCTGAACTTCCTCCAAATTATCTTTGTTGTCTGATAAATATCAATATAGGTCAGAACCTATATGAATAGCCCAATGTTTCTCAAAAATGCTCAAGATAATTCTTGAATAAGATGTCCTGAAATAAAGGGGCTCAGTACATGAGGCTGGAAAGCCTGCACAGGATAACTCTTCTGGGAGATACAGGGTATAAGAGAATGTACCAAAGGCTTTGGGATGCCCTGAAGTAAAAACCATTGGTCCAATTTTATTTAACCTGGAATTTCTCAAACTAATTAGATTAACTCTTATTAATAATTTATTGCAATTTTCCAACAAGCAGGCCTGCACCAGCCAAACAAATTCTGGGGAGTTTTGAGGACAGATTGTTGTCCCTCAAACTTTCACATCACTGCTCATAATGTTTCCCATGCTTGGAAGGGGGACTTTATTCCCTCTCTTCCCAGTTCATCTTGTTAATTCCTACTTTTTCTTTAAGATAGGAAACAAGAATGTAAAGAGAGAGCCTACAGAATAGGATAAAAATCTTTGCCACCTGTACCTCAGACAGAGCATTAATCTCCAAGATATAAAAAAAAGTAAAAAAAAAAAAAAAAAAAAAAGAACACAACACCCCCAAATAACCCAATTAATGAATGGGCAAAGGAACTGAACAGGCACTTCATAGAAGGATAAATGTGAATGGCCAGCAAATATATTTTAAAAATGTTTAACATCTCTAGCAATTAGAGAAATGCAAATCAAAACTACACTGAGATTCTATCTCACTTCAGTCAAAAAGGCAATTATCAATAATACAAGTAACAATAAATGTTGGCAAGAATTTGGGGAAAAGGATGTGTACAATCATATATGGCTGGTGGGACTGCAAATTAGTGCACCACCATGGAAAGCAGAATAGAAATTCCTAAGAAAACTTGGAATTGAATTACCATTTGACTCAATTTTCCCGCTCCTTGGTAAATACCCAAAGGACTTAAAATTAGCATGGTATAGTGACATGGCCACATCAATTTTTATAGCAGCTCAATTCACAATAGCTGAGCTATGGAACTAACTTGGGTACCCTTCAGCAGATGAATGGATAAAGAAAACGTGTATATGTATACATTGGAATATTACTCAGCCACAAAGAAGTATGAAATTATGGCATTTTCTGGTAAATGGATGGAACTGGAGACTATCATTCTAAGTGAAATACGCCAATCCCAAAAAACCAAAGGCTGAATGTTCTCTGTGATATGTGGATACACAATAAGTGGGGGGGGGGGGGGGTGGGAGAATAGAAGTTCATTGTATTAGACAAAGGGGAATGAAGGGAAGGAAGGGAGGGTGGGAATAGCAAAGACTATAGAATGAATCAGACATAACTTTCCTATCCTTATATAAGAATACATGACCAATGAAACTCCACATCATGTACAACTGCAAAAATGAGATCCTAATTAGAATAAGTTATACTCCATGTATGTATAATATGTCAAAATACACTCTACTGTCATGTATACCTCAAAACAACAACAACAACAAGAGATCCAATGGTGGGTCGCCCCCTCTGGGAAGCTTTTCTTGATTCCCTTCGTCTGATTTAAGCCCTATTTTCTGTCCACCCTGTGCACATTTGCATTCCTCTTACACAGGGAACTTGAGATTAAAAACTTATAACTACATACCTCCTGTTAAAATTTCTTGAGGGCAGAGAACATATCTTACTCTTCTTGGGTTTTTCAGGGTCTGTAATAGCACTGGGGCATTGTTATTGCTATACACACTGTTATTGTATACATAAGATAAGGGAGAATTCATGGGGTTGATATGTGTGAAGTAATGGAGCCCATATCCCCAGTGCCCTTCTTGATGGGGAAGGTAGGGGTTGCATTACCTCCCTGGGGTTTCACCTTCTCTCCATATAGTATTCCAAACCCTTCCTCTCTATCTGAGTGGTGAAAAGATTATGGAAGAGGTCTGAGTAATGGCTCATATCATCTCTCATTAACCGAAGCTCTACTGACCAAGTGACCAAGCACATCAGAACCTGTATTTTCTAACAGGATCTATAGATGATTTGCATGTAATTGAAGCTGGAGAAGTACTGCTTTTAGACATAGTGGGTCTGGAGCTGTCTTTATGAAATGGGTGTCCCTCCAAAGATGTCATTAGAAGAGCCAAATGGAACATGAAAAAGAATACCTAAAAAGAAGGTCAAAGGAGTCTGTAGGTAGTAGAAATAATTTAAACATGCCATTGTTTTATACTGCTGGGCACTAGGTGCTTTTAAATGTATTAGCTAACTTGTTATGGGCCAGGCTATATGGGCAATGACCAAACAGACTCCATCTTACCCTGAGACTCCACGTCATGCTTCTCCCATGGGAAAACCCCGCCTCTGTACCCATCAACAGTTGCTTATCATAGCATGTTTGGCAACACAAAATGGCAATTCTTATACAATGTTAAAGTGTCCTCTCTTTGGTTCCCATTTTTCTTGGACAATGTGCCCTTTCAACGATTGATTGTCTAGATGTTAGTAACCATTCTTTAACTTGTACTCGACTATAGACGTTTTGGCCCACTCCCTTTTCTGCTTATGATTTTAGATCTCATGACGTTTGTTTATGGTTTTAAATCATAGCAACAGCCACTTATGATTAATATGGTTTTGAACTATAATAGGTGTACTCAAACTCCAGGAGGGGGTTGAAGGGTATAGACTTGCAGCCTGCCCTTTGGCCCCCCAGCTGGTGGATCCAGACTGCCAGCTGATGAATAAAGCTTCCATCTCCTGCTTTGAGATCAACTCAGTGATTTATTGCAATCTCACCTTAACAAACTTAATTCTCCCATCGACACTCCCATGTAGACAAATGGAACATATAGGAAAATTACCTCACTTGGAGCCTGACCCATTAAAAAAAAACACCTTTTGATTTCAAAATAATTTTAGATTCACAGAGAGTCACTAAAGCAAAGTCCTATGTACACTTCCTCCAGCTTCCCCCAATGGTAGCATTTTACATAACTAACCATGAAGTTGACATTACCAGTTTTTATGTGTTCTCTTGGTGCATGTGTGTTTGTGCTGCTCTTTGCAGTTTTACTGAGTGTATACATTTGTGTAATCACCACCTCACACACACGATTGCTTGCCAGCACTCCATTGTGCTACCCCTTTATGGTTCTGACTCATTTTTGAAAGAGAGTTGGAAGCAGCACCACATGCTTATCATGGCACCTTTCAGATACCACTGGTAGTGGTGGTACTACAGCCATCCAGGAGGGAGCACTGCCTAGAACTCCCTGGCATCAACAGTGTGGACAAAAGGTTCAGTGTCAAAAGCCCAAGGCAACACTTCTGGCAGTGTAGGGAGCAGCCCGACTTCCTCCCTCTGCACCTCTCACAAGGGACCCTCATGCTCCTGATATCTTGAGATTCCAAGGAAGAATGACCCATTTGGGTGAAAGGTTTTTCTATGTGTCCAACATGACAATCCATCCCCAAATCCTAATGTATCACCTGCTGCCCTGATTGCTGCTCAGGTAGTTGACGTCCTTGCTTGTTCAGATCAACAACTGAAGAATGAGGTTAGGATCCAGTCCCTAGCTGCTTGGCCTTTAGGGAATCAGAAGCTGGGGGAGGAATCCTCCCTCTTGCATCATGACCTGGCTCCATGCAGTTTAGTAGTAATCACAGTAGTAGCTTCATCAATGGATCACTTTCTACAAGTTGGGCATTGTGTTAAGCAACTTATTTCATAATCTCATTTGGTCTTCAAATCTAAGCTGTCTCATCCTATAGGCTGCTTTCCTTGACCACTTTCTATACTGCCTCTCCAGGTACCTAATAATTGAGAAGCCTTTATCAATATGATTATTACATTTACGTTTTTAATAATACATGATCCTCTCTCTTTCCCTTTCAGTTTTAACTTTTGGGAGTGTCCCACCATGCTCCACAACTCTCACAACTTCTGAACTCTTAATTGCATTTAATCACTTGGTCCTTACAGAAGATTAAGAGCAGAGATCAGTCTAGAACAATGGCAGCTTTCCTGATGAGCTGCTGCTGAAATCCTTTCCCCTTGCTCACTGCTCTTGTGTTTGCAGAACATTTCCACATCAAGGCCTTCATCCGGTCCTTACAAAAACCTAGCTACCTGTGTAGCCAGGAAACTTCAGGAAGTTCCCTGTCAGCTAGGAAGTCTTCTGGCTCCAAATCCCATGTCAGTTTTACCTTGTTGTGCTCACAGTCATCAATTATTCAAAAGAAGAGGAAGTGTGGTGATGACGATGGTGATGGTGATAATGATGGTGATGTCATGATGATGCTATGCCTTTCCTACTACAACTACTACTACTACTACCACTACTACTACTATAAAACATAAGCTTCACAGCCCTGGACTTGAATTAAAAAATAAGCATTTTCAGTTATGTGAATCACAAATTTTTCTACTGTTCACATTAGTTTGTGGCATTTTACGACACTTGCCATATAAATTATCCTAACTAATGTTGATACATTTCACCTGCATAGCAACTGTAGAAAATATGCAGGGTAGATGAGTAAAAGAGTCAAATAATTTATCATCTAGACTGGGACCCTTTTGAGAGTAAAAGGAAGCCCTAGTAATAATTACATCAGGGCAAGGAGCATAATTCTGTGCTGTTTCTAGGTATGCTGAAATACGAGATCTGTCTGCATACGTGGAAATCAAAGTCCAGAGAGTTTAGGCATCTGTCCAAGGTCACACAGCTGCTGAGTGATGGTGGGTAGATTTGGACTGAGAAGAGAGTGACTGCAAAGCATGAACTTCACCCACTGTGCTAGGCTATATGGCCTCTCTGCTTCAATGCAGATTGGAGACCCCCAACCTCTGCTGCTATCACTAGAGATGGGCAAGAGACAGGCAGGATTTCCTGAAAAGGCAGTTAGGAACCATAAAGTACCTCGCTACCAATCTCACTGCATGGTTTAGGACTGCTGGCTGGCTGTGGAGGGTGTAGAAACCAGGGCAGCTCCTTGGCTCCCCTTTCTCCCTCCTGGAAATACCACTGCATAGGAAGTGCTTCCAGACAGAATGGAGTCAGGTTCGGTGGATGATGTCATGTGCAAAGAATTTTAAATCTCACTTTGTAAAGCACAATTTTCCCATCTTTTAAGTAAAATATATTTCAAGAGCATTTTAAGTGTCACATGGGGGTTTCACTGTGGCTAAGCTGATGTCCCTGTTCTTTGGATGACACCTACATTTCCCATCTCCCTTCATTGTCACTCCTCTGCCTTGCCCTGGGCTAGACCATGCTCAATTCTTGCTCTTTCTTCACTCTCAGCCTTGGCATAGGCTGTTATTGCTACCTGCAATATCTCCTTTCTATAATACTCTACGTAGCCTAGAAAACTATATATCCTTTAACTCAAATGTCATCACCTCCAAAAAAGTTTCCTTGACCTGGCTAGAAAGCAGTATATGTGTTTCCTCTCCACATCCATAATACCTCACTTAAACCTCTAACCTACCCCTAAGTAAATCTGTTATCATTGTTTGTTCTTTAATTTTTTTTATTTTGAGATAGGGTCTCACTAGGTTGTTTACAGCCTAAGTTGCTGAGGCTGGCTTCCATCATCCTATTTTAGCCTCCTGAGCCACTGGGATCACAGGCATGCACCATCATGCCTGGCCATTGTTTGTTCTTAAAAACTATTAATCCACTAGACCATGAGGCAGGAAGAGCAGAGACTTGAGTTCTGGTTGTCCTGGCTTCCCTGGTCTCAGCACAGAAAGTACACTTAACAAATGTATAGTGAATGAATGAATATTATGGCCAAAAGCACTTAATCCTGTGTTAGTCTTATGGCTTCTATATCTGAAAGAAGAAGGAGGAAACACTTATTTGTCACTGAATGTGCTCAGTATGTGGTGAGAGTTCAGAATGTTCATTTCATGAATGAATGAACAATCCATACAACAGTTTGAGAAGTAGGTAGTAGTGATGCCATTTTACAGATGACACTTCAGAGAATTGTAAAAGCCTTCCAAGGTAAACATGGTAGTATGGGTGGCATTATGTTTGAACTCTGTCTTGATTCAAGGCCTATGTGCCTCTTACAAGCCTAAAGGGAAAAAAAACCCTGCAGCCCTGGCAAGGCCTCCAGACTGAGACAAGAGGCTCTGTCCTCTACCACCAGCAGTCTCTCCTCTATCCCTTGGTTCTCTGTTCTGTAGCCACCCCCCGCCCCCCACACAGGCTCTTGGGAGTTTTGTGGGGTATTTCCCTCTGAAATCTCTGAGGTCCTTCCCCTGCACTGTCTAACTGATACATATGCTTCCTCTTACCTGGTGCCCCTAGTCGGCCTTGAAGTGACCATGCCTAAGGCCCATTTCTTCAAACTCAGCCCTTAGAAGTAAGCATACAGGATCAGCTCTCTTGGCTAATAGATGTCTCCCTTTTCTCAAGATGAGATATTTGTATTTAAGGCTCTTTTTCCTGGAGGCAGTTTGTGATGAATGGGATAAAGAGAGAGTCTAGAATATTGGGAACTTAAAAACTTATCACATGTAACTTATTACTCTAGTGGCTTCTCATCTCCCTCTCTCTCTCTCTCTCTCTCTCTCTCTCTCTCTCTCTTACACACACACACACACACACACACACACACACACACACACACACACACTCCCTCTCCCCACATTTGCAGCATTGCCCCCAGCCAGTAGCACTTTCTTAGGGTACTTGTTCTATCACTGCCAACCCAAGGGACCCAAGAGACAGAGGATGAGGAATAGAGGTAAGTTAACAAAAATCATCTTTGCAAACATCCAAACCACTACAGCAATAGCTTGGAAAGAAGCAATATAAAGTTAAGGACAAGTGTGTTCACAGGAAGGAGATGCCCTGTAAGTGGGAGTGATTTGGGAGAAATTGCTTAACCTGAGAATACAATGAGCCAGCACTTATCAAGCACCCACTTATACCAGGAAACATTAAAGCTTATTTAATCCTCATGGTGACTATGAGGAGTGTGCTATTGGCACAATCACTTTATAGATGAAAAAACTAAGGCCAAGAGAAGTTAAGTAGTTTTTACCAGCAAATAAGTAGCATGTGACCCACACCCATCACTCTCTGAAATTGTATCCAACTACCTGATCCCCAATCACATCACTTGGTTTTTATTCATAATATCATTATTTGAAATTGTATTGCATTGTATTTGCATTGCTTTATCTGTCCCTATCCTCCATTCATTCCCTCCCATTTCTACTACAAAATGTAAACTCACAGAGGGCAGGGCCTGTATCTATCCCATTCACTGATGATGTATCCCTAGATCATGTGCACACAGTAGGTCTTCGGAAAAGATTTACATGAATGAAATGGTGGAGTAGGAATTTGAAAATAAATCTGTATTGCTCCAAGGTCCTTACACTCATTTCATCTTCTGTCTGACTCACTATTAGCTAACCTAAAAAATGAAGGTAAAGACACTGTTATAATTTGGATTTGGAATGTCCCCCAAAAGCTCATGCATTGAAAGTATGGTCCCCAGTGCAGCAAGGTTCAGAGGAGGGGCTTAGGCAATGATTTGGTCATGGGGGCTCTGACGTCACTAGTGGATTATGGATTTAATCCATTAGTAGAATTTAAGAGTCTACTTGAATGGTGGGGCTGGTTGGAGGAGGTAGGTCTTTGTGGGTGAGCCCAGGAAGGGTTTATCTCATCCCTGTCCCCTTTTTCTCTTTCTCTGTGTTCCTGGCTGCCATGAGCTGAGAACTTTCCTCTATCACATCCTTCCCCAATTATTTTCTGCCTAAGTTCAGGCTGAGAGCAATGGAATTGGCCAACCATGGACTGAATTCTCTGAAACCATGAGCCAAAATAAATCTTTTCTCCTCTAAGTTGTTCTTGTCAGGGATTTTATTAACTCAACAAAAAGCTGACCAAGACGGACACCTATCTTTCATGGGAGTGATGGTGTTCAAAAATGCCCTAATGCCTTGCCTGCCACATTAAAATGACCCACGAAATGATGGCTTTTATTATTGTTTCCTCTCCCTTCAACACATTTTCCATGTGGCAATACAGACTCCATACAAAACATAACTGGTACCCAGTCCCTTTTGCATAGGCTATTCTGAAAGGAATTCTTTTTATAAGAAATGAAAATATTCGTTTTTTATCAAGCTCTGGGAACACCCAGAAACCTATGAACATATTAGAGCTTAAGCCAAGTATGGAGTCTGGGACCAGGTCTTGGCAATAGGGACCTGCCCGTTCTCAGTTATTACATAGTGTGAATGTCCTAATGGGCCCCAGGGGACAGCTGCTGGCAATAGGCCTCATTTATTACAGAAGAGTTTTCTCAATGACCAGACTGACTGATGGGCCCACCTGGAGCTTTCCCAGCCTGCTCTTCCCGGCCCAGGGGCATATTCATCCCAGTGCAGACTCTGCAACCAGATTCCAAAGTTACCGGGATTAGCAGAGCCCCATGTCTAAGTGTATGCTTCTCTAAGTCATGTCCTCCACCCATTTAAAAGAAATAGTATTATTTTTGCCAACTTTTTTTTTTTTTTTTTTTTTTGCAATGCTCTCCACTGCCTTCCTACCTGAATTTTCTGGTTTGGGGGTGATTTATCTTTACTAACTTTGGCTTTGAAAGCATTAGCTATCAGCAAGTTGGTTCTCCAGGAGGTAGGTGTTTCACCAAGGATATCTTTCAGTATTCAGTAGCTATCCTGCTCATCCAAACAATGAATGCCAGCCCACCCAGGTCAAATTTGGAGCTCAACTCCTTGGGCAGCTAGGAAATCTCTGGGATGATGGGCTCAGCCGAAGGGAGATAAAAGCATGTACACACTTTCTACATTAAGAGTTTGGGAAATTAAAGCATGAATGTCTTTTTCCATGGCTTCTTTGGCCATAGCTCCTTCCAATAAGGAGCATCAGTCCAGCTGGTGAGTCAGTTTGAGAACAACCACCCAACCTAACAAGGTAATATGGTCCCCAGTGCATAGAAATCAGAGGACAGGGATGTCAGTGTGGGGATCTCAGGCGGAGTGTTGAAGGTGGAGTAGATTTTGGATAAATGAAGAGTAGAGAGGAAGTCCAGAGGGAGAGTAAGCATAGGCAAAGGCTCCAAGATGGAAGTATGGGGGTAGAGGAAGATGAGAAACAGTATGTAATTGGGAGGGTGGGGAGACTTGACAAAAAACAAATCCTCATGCAGAATAATGGTGAGAAACAGGGCTGAAGAACGACACAGCTGTTTGGCATATGACTCAATAACATTTACTTAACCTAGTTTTTTTTGGCCCTTGAAGCAGAAATAGAATGTTCTACTTCTTGATATCTTAGTTATTCTGGCCACAGGGAGAGATTTTGAGGCATACCTAGGTTCAAGAAAAAAAACTCATTCTCCTTTGCTGGGCATTCTTTTGTCTACTCCTTAAATATTGATGCATTTCAGAAATCAATCCTTCCTTGACTTCTCCTCTTTCTAAACATCCTCTCAAAGCAATTGCATCTACTCCCATGCCTTCAACCACTACTCATGTGCTGTGTCTCCAAAGTGTCTATCTTTGCCTCTGGTCCTATTCTTGAGTTTCAGACCCTAAGCTCATGTATATGCTAATCACCTCTTAAATTAAACAACATCTTCTTGCCAATAACTACTTTTCTCTTATATTCCCTACCTCTCATAAATAGCATGCTTCCTTCTTTCCTTCCTTCTACATTAACTAAATACCCACTAAATACAGGACATAATATTAAATGACCTTTTGCCTTTGAGAAGTTCATAATATAGTAGAATGAGTAGATGAGTTTAATAATTCATTTTTATTATTTAAAAACTATTTATTAAATAACTACTTATAAAATTAAATATCCATAAAACACTGAGACAAATAGAGAGACACATAGTTCTTACGGATTCCACAAAATTTTACCCAGAATAATAGGTTCAAGAAAGGCCTTCTTGGTTAGATAAAATCTGAGATGAGTCTTAAATATTGAGAGATTAATGGGACAAAGAATAAAAGAGAGAAAATAGTATATGATAGGACACAAAAAAGAGAAAATGAGCAATATTTGAAAAATTATTCATAATAATAAAAATGACAGCTAAAATTTGTTTAGCTCTCACTATGTACCAGTTACTAACATCAGCATCACATGTTTAGTTTCAGTTTGATACTCAGAGTAACCTCAAACATATTAGTAGCTTACCTGTTTTGTAGTTGATGATATAGAAGTCCAGATGAATAAAATTACCTTCGATTTTTTTTTTTTTTAGGGTACTAGAGATTGAACTCAGGGGCATTCAAACACTGAGCCACATCCTCAGCCCTATTTTGCATTTTATTTAGAGACAGGGTCTCACTGAATTGCTTAATGCCTCGCTTTTGCTGAGGCTGGCTTTGAACTCATGATCTTCCTGCCTCAGCCTCCCAAGCTGCTGGGATCACAAGCATGGGCCACCATACCTGGCAGCCCTTGAACTTTTGAGGATGAGTAGTTGAGCTGGAACCCCAAGTTTCTCTGGCTCCAGAGCCTAGAAAATGGAGGAGCGCAAGAAAGTTGGAGCAATAAGCAGAAACAAAATCTTAAAGGATATTGCATGCCTCAGGAAAGGGCTTAGTTTTATGTCCAAAGAAGTGAGGAGCCACTCAGGCTGTGAAGCAGAGAAGTTTCCTGAGGTGGATCTCCACGTACCAAGTCACTTTGGGAGAGGAGATAAGGATGAATCTGGAGATGGGAGGCAAGATGGATCCTGTTGCTGTCACAGTCCAGGTGAGCCCTGCAGAAAGAAGCAGAATGGAGTGCCGTTGACAGGACTGGGATGGTGGGAAAATGATGGTTGGGAACAGTGCCCAGGATTTGAAGAAGTTAATCTGCTTTCTAAAAAACTACCACCCATTTGATAGTTCATTCAAGCCTTTCTAGGTTGTGGAGATAAAAATAATCAATAAGTTATAGCCACTGGCCTCAGTGAGGGAGATAAATAAAAATCACCACAAATAATAACTGTGAGAGCTATGTACACATGTATCTCATGGAGCTTGAAGAGGGTGAACAACAGGGTTCCTGGAAGAGAGATGTACTTAATTTCTCTCTTTTAAACTTTAAACTCATATTTTTGATGACTGACAGGTCACTTGTGCTGACTGTACTGGGTATGGAATTTAATTTGAACTCATGCTCTCATCTTCAACATGTATTCATTTTCTTATGTACTATGTTTCATGTCCTGATTGACTTATTCATGTGATAGATATATTCTTTGCATAACTCATAAAGTGCCAGGTAGTTTATCAGATATGAAGCTTAGAGGATTTATAAAGAAAATTAACATTTTCATCTTGGCTTTAAAAGGACAAAACTGGGTGTAGTTTAATGGTAAAGCACTTGCCCCAGTGTCATGAGGCCCTGGGTTGAATCCTCAGCACCACAAAGGAAAAAGAAAAAGGCAGACAGACAGCAGAGGTCATGGGCTCTGACTGACATATTCTAAAATGACATTACAAGACCTAATACAAGTAGCATTAAGAACACCAGCTTTCACATTTCTGCATTTTGAAGCACATTTTGTAGTTAAAATCATGGTTCACCCCAGGATCAAATGGATGAACAGGTCGCTGAAGCAGGTTTTACCTTGTTGAAAAGCAGAAACGCTGCTCCCCTATTGCCCTGACAAAGACCACTGTGAGGTGAGAGTGACACTGCTCACCCCCCAAGGTCTAACTCCAGATGGAAGAAGCAGGCAGGGGGTGTCAGACAGGCTCCATGCTGCTGCCACCATTCAGGCTGGCTGGAGTGCGGATAGTGAGAACAGCTTGTAATGTTCTCATGATAAAGACCCAGAGATTTAATGGAACATTTCTACTGAGCACAGCTTGGGATCTTTCACACAGTTCTACCCTCCTCCAGGGCTACTCAATCTTTGTTTGTATAAAGGCACAATTCTCTACAGAAGCTTTGTGATTAAATACAGAGGAGAAGAATGGTGATAAAGATGATTCTGGGGATAATATAAAGGTCTAGATAGAGGCGTCTCCCTCAGGACTGAGCCTTGTTCCTAACATGCAATCCATTAAGTGTGCACTAAATGAATGAAACAGTGAATATGTAGATGGAGGGAGGGTGGCAGAAAGTCTGTTGGAAAGCTCTGGTGGGGGAAGAGGCTGCGTCACCCATTAGCTTTTTAATAAGGTGGTTTCAATTACACTCCTCTGTATTTGATTCACTGGTATTTTATGCCTGAAGATTCTAGGGAGAAAAGAACAGAGGCTGACATGACATAATTGGCTCTATTAGATTCTGAGATGAGTGCACTGGGGAACTTCTGCCAAATTTGCACTCTATGTGGCACCATCAGAGTTCTAAGCAGATGCAGATTTCTATGGCGCATTCCTGTGATCTTAATTGGAAAGCTCAGATTTCCAGAGCTGTGGTAGAGAAAAGAGGTAGCAGGGAGGCAATTTTCAAATGTGAGATCCTATACAGATGTTTCCTAACAGTCTCCCTAAGTCCCAAGACCCCAAACTCCAACCCAGCTGCCCAGAGTGTACTATAGATCTTGAAAAATCAGTACCAGCACACTGAAAGCTCATGCCTAATAAGAAAAAAAAAAAAAAAAAAAAAAAAAACCCAAACCCCTCATTTCTACATCTACTGAGATATGCAATCTCTATCAACTCATCTAACCACTGAATTAAGCCCAACTGAAAACATTTGCTGAGCTTCCAACACTGAAAGAATTTTATATTTCTCTTCATTCCTTGGTAGAGCCTGTGGCCAAAAGTTAAAGTACAAACTTGCCCTTAGAAAGTGAATCCTTGATTTTTTAAAATTATTATTATTATAGCATCTTTTTACATACAACTGCTTGTATACAAAGTATATAAGTACCATTCAGATCTTCAATCATGCATTTAGGATAATGTTTAAAGCTCACTCTGAATGAGAAAGTCCTTTTCCCTCATGAGCAATCTTGTTCTCACAAGTTAGATAATTCAGATAAATCTCTGGGGTTTGGAAAAGTTTGGAGAACACTCTGCAGTCCAGGGCCATCGAATAAACTGAACTGTTTAACCTTGTAAAGTTTGCACAATTCTCACCACAAGTCTAGTCAGAAAATGGGAGCTTATTCTCCAGCTGCAAAGGTTCTGGGTTGTGGGCCCAGAGCCCAGCCACCCATGTGGGGGTGGTGGTTAGAACAGGCTCCCAGGCATGAGCAGGGCCCAAAAAACATTCCATTTGGAAAGACATGAGTGCTGACAGGGAGGTCACAACCAAAGTTTACAACTATAACAGATGGAAGAAGCAGAACCACCTAAATCTTGTGAATGTTTTGAGACTGCTGCCCACTTCACCGTCCAGGGTTGACTGTGTGGTCATTGGAATGGCCAGCCACTTCCTTCTGGCCTGTCCTGCTTCACCTTCAGGGCATCCTAGGCCAGCTCTTCCCAAGTTGCCCTTTTTCACTGTTGTTCAACAATCACAGAGCGGGGCCGAGGCCAAGAGGGTCAGGGAAGCTCCTTGATCTTCATGTCCACAGGAAGGAGGAGGGTTAAGTATGCAAGTTCAAGGATCTGGGTTTACACACAGGTTCAAGTTGGCTCCCACGACCATAGCAAGGTATTCTCTCACATTTTTTTTTTCTTGATAAGTGACTGTGACTTATCACTTTTTAGTTTAACTGCTATCACTTAATCGATGCTACATTTGCTATTATCAAGTTTGATAGAAGTATAATTCCCAAGATAATGTTTTAAAAACGTAGATGGTTTGGATATATTTTCATGATCATATTTATGTCTCATTGGAGTCTAATTGGATAGTACAAGTAGTGTAGCTTGACCAGAGAAAGATGTCTACTCTTAGTGGAATCGTCATTAAGGCTGAAGTTCACCGTGAGCAGTGGAGACTTTTAAAAACAGAATGAACACTTCCATGTGGTATGGGCTGTTATTAGAGATCTGTAAAAGTGATCTTATAGTTATGTCAGTGCATTTATTTTTAATTCACAAAAAATTATACATATTTATGGCATAAAACATGACATTTTGATACATGTATACATGTCTGGAATGGCTAAATCAAGCTCTTCAGTATATGTATTATCTTAGACTTTATGGTAAGAATGCCTGAATATGTTTTAAGCATTTTCAAATACATAATATGTTCTTCTTAACTGTACCCACCATGATGTACAATAGATTGCCTGAACGTATTCCTCCTGATGAAATTTTGTGCCCTTTAACTAACATCTTACTAATTCACCCATCCTGGCCTCTTGTAGCCACCACTCTCTCTTCCTAAGAGTTTGACATTTCTTATACTCCATATGTAAGTGAGGACATGTGGCATTTGTTCTTTTGTGCTTGGCTTATTTTACTTAACATAATGTCCTGCAGGTTTATCCATATCATCACAAATGATAAAATTTCCTTCTTTTTAAAGGCCGAACAGTATTCCATTGTGTGTGTGTGTATATATATATATATATATATATATATATATATATATATATGCCACATTCTAAAAATTCACTCATCCATTGATAGACACAGTGGATTCCTTATTTAGGTGATTATGAATGCTGCCACAGTAAACCTGGAAATGCAGTTATCTCTTTGACATAAAGATTTTAATTGCTTTGGATATAAATCCAGAAGTAAAATCACTGCATCATATGGTAATTACATTTTAATCTTTTTAGTAACCACAATGGTTGTACTTATCTACAATCCCACCAATAGCATAGATGAGTTCCCTTTTCTCCACATCCCCACCAACACTGCTTATCTTTCACCGTTTTTATGGGGATTAGGTACTGGGGATTGAACGCAGGGGCACTCAACCACTGAGCCACATCCCCAGCCCTATTTTTTGTATTTTATTTAGAGACAGGGTCTCATCGAGTTGCTTCGAGCCTAACTTTTCCTGAGGTTGGCTTTGAATTTGCTGTCCTCCTGCCTCAGCCTCCTGAGCTGCTGGGATTAAAGGCGTGTGCCACCACACCTGGCTCATCTTTTTGATAACAAGCATCCTGACAGGTATGAGATGATATTTACTGTGGTTTTAACTGCATTTCTCAGGTAATTGATGACACAGAACATTTTTTTCATAAACACATTGGATATTTGTATGTCTCCTTTTGAGAATTGTCTATTCAGATCCTTTGCCCATTTTTAAATATTTCCTCCCATTTCATGGATTGTCACCTTACTCTGTTAATTCCTTTGCTGTACATATTTTAAGTTTGATATAATTCCATTTGTCTGTTTTTGCTTTTACTACTTGTGCTTTGGAGTGATATCCCAAAACTTCATTGCTTAGATCAATGTCATGGGGTTTTCCTCCTGTTTTCTTCTAGTAGTTTTACAGGTTCAGGTCTGACTTGTAAGTCTTTAATCCATTTTCAGTTGATTTTCACATATGGTATAAGGTGAGGGTCTAATTTCATTTTCTGAATATAGATATACCCAGTTCTCCTGGGTATATCAAAGTGTCCTTTCCCCAGTGAACATTCTTGGCATCTTTGTTGAAAATCAATTGATGGTATATGATGGATTTATTACCAGGATTTTTATTCTGTTCCATTGGTTTCTGTATCTATTTTTATGCCAGTACCATGCTGTTTTGATCAACATACCTTTGTAGTACATTTTCAAATCAGGTGGAATGATGCCTTAACTTGTTCTTTTTGTTCATATTACTTTGTTTGGCATCTTTAGTGGTTCCATGTGAGTTTTAAGATTTTCATACTTCTGTGAAAATGTTGCTGGAATCTTGATATGGATTATATTGAGTCTACAGATTACATTGGGTAGTAGGTGTACATTTTAAAAATATTAATTTTTCCAATCCATGGACACAGGGTATCTTTTGTGTCTTCTTCAATTAAGTTTTAGTGTAAAGATCCCCTACCTCCTTAATTAAATTTATCCTTAAGTAAAATTGTAGAAGTCTTATAAATGGGAGTGTTTTCTTTATTTCTGTTTTGTGTAGTCCATTGTTAATGAATAGAAGTGTTACTGATCTTTGTATGATTTTGTATTCTGCAATTTTGCTGAATTTAGTTTCAAAAATTTTCTCATGGCATTTGAAGGAATTCTATACATAAGATCGTATCATCTGCAAACATAGACAATTTGAGTTGGATGCTTTTTATTGGTTTCCCTTGCCTAATGTCCTGGCTAGGACATCTAGTAGTATGAGAAGCGGCAAGAGTAAGCATCCTTTTCTTTTTCTTGATCTTAGAGGAGAAGATTTCAGCATTTCACACTGAACTTGACATTAGCCATCAGCTTGTCATCTAAGTTCGTTATTACATTGAGGCATGTTCCTCCCACATCTAATTTTTTGAGTGTTTCTGTTATGAAAAGATTAAATTTAGAGGGCCTTTCCTATAGTTTATCTATTGATAAAAACTGTCCATTGATCTATCTATTGATCCTATAGCTTTGTTCTTTGTTCTGTTAATGTGATGTATCACATTTATTAATTTCTGTATGTTTTTTGAGAATCAAAGTTCTTTTTTTGCCATTTTTAAAATTGCTTCTATTAGTTATACATGACAGTAGAATGCATTTTGACACATCATACATAAATAGAGTATAACTTCTCATTCTTCTGGTTGTACATGATGTTAGAATCATGCTGGTTGTGTTGTCATATATGCACATAGGGTAACAATGTCCAATTCATTCTACTTCTCTTTCTACCCCATAACCTATCCCCTCCCTTCAGTCCCCTCTGTCTAATCCAAAGTACCACTATTCTTCCCTAGCCGCCCCTACCAACTTATTGTGAATTAGCATCCCCATATCAGAGAAAACATTCAGCCTCTAGTTTTTAGGGATTAGCTTATTTCACTTAGCATGATACTTACTCTCCAGCTCCATCCATTTACCTGCAAACTCCA
Organism: Tamias sibiricus; assembly: GCA_025594165.1. Taxonomy (NCBI): domain Eukaryota; kingdom Metazoa; phylum Chordata; class Mammalia; order Rodentia; family Sciuridae; genus Tamias; species Tamias sibiricus. The sequence continues at coordinate 104,513,994 of CM046657.1, forward strand.
TAAATTCATTCTTCCTTATGTCTGAGCAATACTCCATTGTGTATATATGTCACATTTTCTTTATCCATTTATCTATTGAAGGGCACCTAGGTTGGTTTCATAGTTTAGCTATTATGAGTTGAGCTGTTCCATAGGTTTGGCTATTGTGAGTTTATCTGCTATAAACAGTGATGTGGCTGTGTCACTGCAGTATACTGATTTTAAGTCCTTTGGGTATAGACTGAGGAGTGGGATGGCTGGGTCAAATGGTGGTTCCATTCCAAATTTTGTGATGAATCTCCAGACTGCTTTCTGTAGTGGTTGTACCAATTTGCAGTCCCACCAGCAATGTATGAGTGTACATTTCCCCAACATCCTCACCAACATTTATTGTTGCTTGTACTCTTGATAATTGCCATTCTGACTAGAATGAGATGAAATCTCAATGAGGTTTTGGGTTGCATTTTTCTAATTGCTAGAGATGTTGAACAATTTTCATGTTTGTTGATGGATTGTATTTCTTCTTCTGTGAAGTACCTGTTCAGTTCCTTAGCCATTTATTGACTGGGTTGAGCTATTGGTGTTAAGTTTTTTGAGTTCTTTATATATCCTAGAAATTAGCGCTGTATCTGAGGTGCATGTGAAAGATTTTTTTCTCATGTTTTCTGTAGGCTCTCTCTTCATATTCTTGATTGTTTCCTTTGCTGAGAAGAAGCTTTGTAGTTTGAATCTGTCCCATTTATTGATTTTTTTTAGGTTCCGTGCTTTTTTCAATTTTTATTCTAATTTGTTATACATGACAGCAGAATGCATTATAATTCATATTACACATATAAAGCACAATTTTCCATATCTCTGGTTGTATACAAAGTATATTCACACCATTCATGTCTTCATACATGTACTTAGGGTAATGATGTCTGTCTCATTCCACCCTCTTTTCTACCACCATGCCATTTATTGATTCTTGATTTTACTTCTTGCACTTTAGGAGTCTTGTTAATAAAGTCAGATCATAAGCCAACGTGGGGAAGATTTGAGTCTACTTTTTCTTCCATTAGGTGGAGGGTCTCTGTTCTGGTGTGTAAGTCTGGTGTGTAACTCCACTTTGAGTTGAATTTTGTGCAAGGTGAGAAATAGGGGTTTAATTTCATTGTGTTACATACGGATTTCCAATTTTCCCAGCCCATTTGTTGAATAGGCTATTTCTTCTCCAATGAATGTTTTTGGCACCTTTGTCTAGTATGAAATAACTGCATTTATGTGGGTTTGTCTCTATGTCTTCTATTCTATACCACTGGTCAATGTGTCTGTTTTGGTAAGGTCTATGTTGAACCATCCTTGCATCTCAGGAGTAAATCCCACTTGATAATAGTGAATGATTTTTTTAATGTGCTAGTGAATTTATTTGCCAATATTTTGTTAAGGATTTTTGTGTTTATGTCCACCAGGGACATTGGCCTATAATTTTCTTTCTAATAGTATTCTAGGAAGCATTGGCATCAGAGTAATTCTAGTCTTATGAGTTTGGAAGTGTCTCATCTTCAGTTTTTCGGAAGAGTCTGAGAAGGATTGGTATTCATTCATCTTTAAATGTTTGATAGAATTCAGCAGTGAAAACTTCATGTCCTGGCTTTTCTTTGGTGGGAGATTTTTCATTACTGATTTAATCTCCTTATTCATTACTGGTCTGTTCACATTTTCAATTTTCTCACAATTTAATATTGGTAGGAAGTATATTTCTGGGAATTTATTCATTTTCTTGACTTATCAAATTTTTTTGGCATATGATTTTTCATGGCAGTGTCTTGTGATATTTGTATTTCTGTGGTATCAGTTGTAATGTCTTCTTTTGTTCCTCATTTTGAGTTTGCTTTCTTCTTAGTTTAAAATTTGTTGATTTTGTTTATCTTTAGAAAAATATCTTTTATTTCTGTTAATCTTTCTATTATTTTTGTAGTTTACACTTCATTTACTTCCACTCTGATCTTTGTTATTTTCTTCCTTCTCCTAACTTTGGACTTAATTTTTTTCTTTTTCTAGTTCCTTGAGGGGTAATTTAGGTTGTTTATTTGGGATCATCTCTCTTCTCTTTTGATATAGACATTTATTCCTATAAACTTCCCTCTTAGACTGCTTTTGGTGCATCCCTTAAATTTTGGTGTGTTGTGGTTTTATTTATTTTTTACCTCAAGATACTTCTTCTGAGGCTAGAGGATCTTGAATTCAAAGCCAGTCTCAGCAATGGGGAGGCATTAAGCAACTCAGTGAGACCTTGTCTCTAAAAATATATATATACAAAATAGGGTTGGGGATATGGCTCAGTGGTTGAGTGCCCCCGAGTTCAATCCCTGGTACCAAAAATGTAAAAAAGATGCTTCTTAATTTTCCTTTTGGTTTTCTCTTTGACCCATTGGTTGTCCAGGAGGATGTTTAATTTTCATGTGTGTGAATTTCCTGAAATTCCTCTTGTTGATTTCTAGTTTTATAATGTTGTGGTCAGAAAAGATATCTGATGTGATTTTAATCTTTTAAAATTTGTTAATACTTGTTTTGTGAACTAATATGTGATCTGTTTTGAATAATGTTCTGTGGGTGCTTGAGAAAAACATGTATCCTGGTGCTTTAAGATGGAATATATCTATTAGGTCCATTTGGTATAAAGTGTGGTTTGAGTCCAATGTTTGCATATTGATTTTCTGTCTGATATGTCCATTGTTGAATGTGAGGGATTGAAGTCTGCTATTATTATTGTATTGCCATCTAGTTTTCTCTTCAGATCTCTCAGTGTTTGCTTTATATTTAGGCGCTCCAATGTGGGGTGCGTATATATTGATAATGGTTTTTATAATTTCTTGATGAATATCTATCAATATATAACCATTTCCTTTATCTTACTTTATAATTTTTTGTAGCATAGCTACATCTGCTTCATTTTGGTTTCTGTTTGCATGGAAAGTCTTTCCCCATGTTTTTACTTGCAGTCTGTGTGTTATTAAAGGTGTAGTCAGTCTCCTATAAGTAGCATATGATCAGGTCTTGTTTGTTTTTCTAAATCCAATTAGCTACTCTATGTCTTTTAATTAGAGAATTTAATTCAACTATCTTCAAAGTGATTATAGAAAAGTAAGGAATTATAACTGCTATTTTGTTATTTGTTTTCTGGTTGTTGTGTAGATCTTTTTTTCCTCTGTCTTTTGTGTATGTGTGTGTGTGTGTGTGTGTGTGCATGATTAGATGATTTTCTCTTACAGAATGATTTGATTTCTTACTATTTGTGTATCTAATATATGTTTTTGCTTTTTAGTTACCATGAGGCTCACATAAAACATCTTATTGTTATAATAGGCTACTCTCATAACACACGAGTTTGATCACATAAAATAAGTACATACTTTCACTCCACCTTCCCCCACTTTGTTTTTGATATCACAATTTATTTATTTTTATATTGTGCATACTTTAATGAATTTGTTGTAGTTATTATAAGAGTTTGCCTTTGTACGGTTTACACAATACCAGCATTAGAGTATTCTAATTTGACTGAGTACTTACTTTTACCAGTGAGTTTTATACTTTCATAAGTTTTCATGCTGCTAATTACCATGACTTTTTTCCCCCCAGCTTAAAGCATCCCTTTAGCATTTCTTGTAAGACAGGTCTGGTGGTGACACACTCAGCTTTTGGTTTTCTGGAAAGAATTTTACTTTCTGTTATTTTTGAAGGACAGTTTTGCCATTTATAGTATTCTTGTTTAGATTTTTTTTTTCTTAAGCACTTTGAATATATCATCCCTCTATCTTCTAGTCTATAAGATTTCTTGGGGAAAATCTATGGCTAATCTTATTAAAACTCTCTTCTATGTGATTTGCATATGTTCTCTTGGTGCTTTTATAACCCTCCTTTGTGATTTCTGACAGTTTGAACTATAATATATGTTGGTGTAGCCTTGCTTAGATTGAATCTGGAGACCTTTGAGCTTCTTATACCTTGATATTTATACTCCACCTAGATTTGGAAAGTTTTTTACTATTATTTCTCTAGCCTTTCTACCCCTTTCTTTCTTGAACTCCTATAAATTGAATACTTTGTTTTGATTCTGTTCCATATGTCCCATAAGCTTCCTTTATTCCTTTTAATTCTTTTCTCTTTTTCTCCACTGACTGTGTAGTTTTCAAATAACCTATCCTTGAGTCATCAGCTTGATCAATTCTGCTGATGATACTCTCAATTGCATTGTTTTTTTTTTTCATTCATTTTCAGCTCCAGAATTTCAGTTTAATTTTTTAAAAATGTAATTTCAATCACTTCTCTTAGATTTCTCATTTCACTGAATCATTTCTATTCTTTGTATGTTTACTGAACTTCCTTAAAACAATTACTTTGCCTTCTTTGTCAGGTAGTTTGTATGTATCTATTTCTTTGGGATCAGCTACTAGAATATTGTTATGTTCCATTGGTGGTGGCTTTCTGTCTCCGTGTTTTATTCGTGGTTTTTTTTTTTTTTTTTTTTTTTTTTTTTTTTTTTGTGGCATCACACTGATGTCTGCATATTTGGTGGAGCAGTCACCTCTTGAAGACTTTACAGGCCACTTTCACTATGGAAAAACCTTTCTGTGTCAGGAATGAAAAGGCATTTGCTGAGTGGGGTTCAGTGATTCTGGCATCAGTGAGGGCACAGCTGTGTAGCTCTGTGCAGCTCTGTCAGCCAGGGTGGGGACAAAGATGACCAGATCTAATGCTGTGGATGTCCACAGTAGTAGCCACAGTTGTTTGGGTCTTTGTTGGAATTGGCTGATAAGGTACTTTTGATTTCTTTTTTCTTCCACTGAGGAAGTTGTGGTTCAGGGATCCCTTCTGGACCTGAGTCTGGCTTGTGGGCCCACTTGCAGTGGTGGTGGCACTAATGTCTGATGAATGGTACCACAGGAGTGGTAATGGCACTGAAGTTGGAAACATGAGCATTTGTGAAGGAGCTACACTCTGGGATATGGGGCATTAAGGGTATTGGTGTCTGGAATGAAGGCACCCTTGCTGCTGTGTTAGTAACAGCATATGAGGCACAAATGCTCTGAAGCAGTCAGAGGAACTGAGAATGGGAGCTCAGATATGCACAAAGTTAGGGTGGCTCCACAGTGTGGTGTAGTCTAGCTCTCATGGTACCTGAGCCAGTACACAGAACATGAGCATGGACAGCAAAGGCTTGGCTCCCAAAGAAATTGAGAACTCTTTGCTATCCTGCCGGCTCTTGTGAATCAGATGTGGTAGCTCCATGACAGCCACAGAGCCCAGGTCTGAAGTGTAGACACTGATGGAGTGGCTGCAGCCATGGGTTCAGTGCATGTGAAGCTGAGAGAGGTGGTGGCTTCTTTCTCAAAGAAGCTTAAAGCAAAGCCACTTTTTATGGGTTTTCCAGTAGAAATGGCTGTTGGTTCCCTTAACAGCAAGAGATACCAGTGCTCTGTGGGGAGCAGGTCACTGAAGACCCTGATCACTACCATTTGGCCAATAGCCTCTGCATTTCTTCTATTCCTCATTGTCTCTTAGCATCCCAGGTGTATCAATCTTTTTTTGTAATTTAATTTTTATTGATTCTCTTTAGTTATATATAACTAACACTAGGATACATTTTGACATAGTCACAAAAGCATGGACTATGATTTTTCCCAATTTACTCTCCAGCAGTGCCCCCCACCCTCTACTCTGCTGATCTTTCTGCAATTTATATATAGTTTTTTTAAATTCATGTCTTTGGATGTACTTGATGTTGGGATGCACTGTGGTATATTCATGTACGCACATACAAATTTCAGTCAGATTCATTCCATTGTCAATCTTACCAGTGATACTTGCTGTGTGGATATTATTTATTTCTTTTCATTCCACTGTGTTTCTCATGCTTCTTTAATTGTCCCTTGAGCCCTCTCTAAGCTAAAATGAGCAGTCTAAATTTATATTTTCACGGGGGGAGGGGGGGATGAAGGTTGCTATCTCATTCCCTGTCATCTTGGTGATAATCACTCTCCCCAACAAACAATAACTACAATATCCCAAGCTAAACTGAATAAATTTTTATGAGCTCAAACCTACCTAACTTTTTAGATCAATTTTGGGGTGTTGAAATTTTGCAACCATTTGTTTCTTGTTTTGTAAACTCCTCTTGTCAATTTGTTTAGGATAATCTTTGTTATGTAAACATTTCTAAATGTTATATGTTCAAAGTGAAAAATTTTCCCTTATGGCAACACAAAAGAAATATTAGTTTTCACTCCATGTTTCTAGTTGGTTTATATCACACAGTTTCTCAGGATAGAAAGTTTAACATTTTTTTTTTCAGAAATAGAAGTTTGTTATTTGATTTTTGAAAAAAATCTTCATTTAATACTTTAGTAAATATATAAACATTACATCTACAAAAATACTTAAAAGAATAATGTGAAAAGGTTGGTGAAGGGAAAAGCAAGAGCAAATGTCACAGAAGCATAAATAGCCAAGCATACGTGGTTCTACAAATCATTCAGCATCACAAGAGCATGAAGCATGGGGATGTGTCAGGTTAGCTCAGCGCATGGCATTCTAGGTCATGATAATTGAATTATATTCTCTATGTGATTAACTTCTATTTAAGGGATAGAAGGAAATATGTGTTTCAGAAAGCTCATTCTGTCTAGAGAGGGGAGACTAAAAAGGAGGGGGCTGGCCTGGAGGACAGGAGAACAATTAGGAAGGTATTACTGTAACCCAGATAAAATTTTCTTTAACTAGGGCACAAATACAGAGATAAGTATGGGGGAAAGGATAGATTCCAGAAACATTTAGCAAATCTAGAAGAAGGGGCATATTCTAGAAGCATTTGATTGGTAAAGCCAATAGAAATTAATAAGGAGTCAAGAATGATTCCTGGCTCTCAAGCGAGTACTTGAATGCATAAGGTTACCACTGAGAAAGGGAATTGAGGGGCAGGCTTTGGGAGAGGGTGGATGAGTTATGCTCTGAACATCTTTGGTGTGATAGGGTTAATTTGGATACCTTCTGTGTACCTTGCATAGCTTTCCATTCTGCTTAGGCTCCACATCTCAGCTTTGAATTTGGGGTCCTGGATTTAATAACTATATCTCCTGCTTGGGACCCAGACACAGCCTCTAAACTCTGGCTCTGAATTTAGTGGTTATGGGGAATCAATTTGGTGGTTGTGGTTTCTGAGTATGTGTTTGTCCTGAACCAGTAGCTTGTTTCAATGACCCCCAGACTTGATGGTGGCTGGCACTATCTGATGCAAAGAGACAAAGTGTGACAAGGAAGAGTCTGGTATACGTCAGAATCAAAGGCCCTGAACCAGGTCTACTTACTGTGAACACATTGCTTTCTCTTGCTAAAGAGCTTGATGTAGAGGTTAGAGGGCTATACATCTTGTTACTCGGTTGGCAAGACTGAGACTTTAAGGTATTAAGCGGCCCCAAGCTAGCAAATAAATTCCTGCAGATCTCAGATCATCCCTGAGTCTCTGAGTTAACCCTAGAGCAAGCTTGAGCCACTATTTCCCCTTCCATATTAAAGTGGTTCTAATATGAGATCCATAAACACTCCTCTAGTTTTATGGCTACTTTCCTTTGCAACTAGATAGATTCCCAACCAATACTTGCTGAATGGCTGTTTAGTTCCTTCTATAACAATCTTGGTTACCTGCCATCTTCTATTTTTGGTATTGGGACTGTTATTCAGGTGAAATAATTTTGGGTCCACCCTCTTTCTACCTGTTCTGCAGAGCCTTGTCTTTTGCCTACAAGTCTCTCTCTCTCTCTCCCCTCTTTGTAGGAGAAATGGCCAACACAAGATGTTCCTTCTGCAGTTCCCTCCTATTAACTTCCAACAACATTACTAAAAGATAGTGGTACTCTTCTTTCCTGAATTAAGTAGCCTCAGTAATCTTGTTTAGTTATGCCAATTTATTATTCACTGTATTAATCAATCCCGTAAGGGTTCCACATTCTTTCCCTCTCTATCTAATCTATACCTGATTTATATCTTTCACATATAACTATTCATAATTTGCCTATTTGTAATTTAACAGTGACCATAATTGATGGTCATTGAACCTTTAAAGATATAATCTCTAAACAGTCACCTTTTCACGCCCCAGAAGCACCATTGCCAGCCAAGATGTGTCTCCAGAGTAGGTGATGTAAATGCTGATTGACTGATGGAATAGGTCAACCAGTCATTTTCAAATACTTATCAAAAAGTATAGTTATTTTGGTACCCAGACTCCTTCTGTTCCAGAAGTTAAAAATAAAATAAGAATTCAATTAAAAGTATGCACACAATCCACCCAGAGTTGTGCCAAATCTTCTGAGAATACCCTACTTTCCAGCCTATCAGAACTGAAGTGTGAATATGCCAATAAAGAAAAGACCTGAAAATGCCAAAATACTTTAATTAAATAAGAGATATATCACTGTATATGCAATATATCCAAGATTGTTTTTAAAGCAGCATGTCCTGTTCTTAAACTTCTTGTTCATATATTTCTGCAGAGGAATGACATCAACAGGATATGATGAACTTAGCCATATAATACCTTCTCCTCCACTTATCTTCTGCAAGGATGGTCAAGGTCAGGATGTAGGGTGTCAGCAATCACTTAACTTTCTGCTCTGTAGTACTCATTCCAGAATCCAGCAAACCTGGACCTGCTCCAGAGTTCATTACAAAAAAGCAAGTTTGACTTGATTTTTTGCCTAAAAAAGAAACTAATGAGTGTAAAATAAAGTCTAATGGTCTAATTCTAATCCTATTTTTGCTGAAAACTCTGGAGAAACAATTTCCTTATAAATGGGTAACTTTCATGTTTATTCACTGAATGGTTTTTACTATATTAGTTCTGTTCAAAATCTGTGACTAAAGGAATTCATTAAATTAGCTAATCCATTAATCCCGTTACTGTGTCATTTCTCATTCTTAGGATCTAGATTCTGAGAAGTGATGATGTAAGCAAGATGATGACAGCTTCTCTCTAGTTAGTATGCCCAGGATGGAGGTACTGCAGTCAATTCACAGTCCAGTGAATGCCCACCTGGGAGTGCTGGGGGAAAGAGAGAACATGAAAGAGAAATCTAATCATCCGCAGTGAAGCTATCAGATGATTTTAAAATTCCTTTCCTAACCTGAAGTTCTAAGAGATTCTCTAAGTGATCCCTTCAGATATTCAACACAGCCAACAACTAACTAGTCATTAAACATCTGCTTTATGCCAGAAAGCATGTCAGACACTGCGCGTACCAAGTAGAGTATGATGAGTATGATGGATGCACCCCTACTCCTAGAATTGTAGAGGCATCATTTGTGCAATAAAATTAACTTTCTGCCTTTCCCTCCAAATTGTCTTACCTGCATACTTTCCTTCTTAATCTTACACCCAGTTAGCCCCATCAAAAATCTGGAAAGCACCAGTGTCGATTTTTCTTCAACCACCAGTGAATCTCCAGTGTATCCCCCAAATCCTATTACTCCTTCCTTAGTTCCCCTCCCTTGTGCTATGGTTTAGATGTTTGTTTGAATGTCCATCAAGTGTACTTTGTGACTGAAGTCTTGGTCCCCAGAGTGGTAGTATTGGGAGGTGGTGGGACATTTAGAGGTGGGGCCTAGCAGAATATCCTTAGATATTAAGGGTGTGCACTGGGAATACAGTTCTCATGTGACCCCTTGAGTTTTTTTTTTATATTTCTTTTTATTTGTTCTAATTAGTTATATATGACAGTAGAATGTATTTTGACATATCATACATAGATGTAGTATAAATTCTTATTTATCTGGGTGTACATGATATTACACAGGTCATGTAATCATACATGCACATAAGGCAATAATGTCTGTTTCATTCTACTATCATTACTACCCCCATGCCCATCCCCTCCCGTCATTACCCTCTATCTAGTCCAAAGTACCTCTATTCTTCCCCTTTCCCTTATTATGAATTAGGAACCACATATCAGAGAAAACATTTGGGCTTTGGTTCTATGGGACTGGTTTATTTTTATTTTGTTTAGCATGATAGTCTCCAGTTCCACCCATTTACTGGCAAATGCCATAATTTCATTCTTCTTTATGGCTGAGTAATATTCCATTGTGTATATATACCACATTTTCTTTATCCATTCATCAGTTGAAGAGCACCTACTTTGGTTCCACATTCTAGCTCTTGTGAGTTGAACTGCTACAAACATTGATATGGCTGCATCACTGTAGTATGCTGACTTTAAGTCCTTTGGGTATAAACACAGGAATGGGATAGCTGGGTCAAATGGTGATTCCATTCCAAGTTTTCTGAGGAATCTCCATACTTCTTTCCATAGTGGTTGCACCAATTTGCAGTCCCACAAGCAATATATGAGTATACTTTTTTTCCACATCCTCACCAACATTTATTGTTGCTTGTATTCTTGATGATTGCCATTCTGACTGGCGTGAGATGAAATCTTAGAGTAGTTTTGATTTGCATTTCTCTAATTACTAGAGATGTTGAACATTTTTTCATATATTTGTTGACTGATTTTATTTCTTCTTCTGTGAAGTATCTGTTCAGTTTCTTTGCCTATTTATTATTGGGTTATTTGGTTTTTTTTTTTAGTGTTAAGATTTTTGAGTTCTTTATGTATCCTGGAGATTAGTGCTTTATCTGAGGTATGTGTGGTAAAGGTTTTGTCCCCATCTGTAGGTTCTCTCTTCACATTATTGATTGTTTCTTTTGCTGTGACCCCTTGAGATTTTTTTTTTTTTTAAGAGAGCTTTGATAACAGGAGCAAGCCTTGCCTTTCCCACTCTCTTTGCTCCTTTTCAAGATGTGCCTACTTGCTCCTACTCAATGTTCCTGCCATGATGGCCCTCCCCAGGGGGCAAACAAATGGAGCTGCCTGATTTTGGCCTTTGAATCTCCAAATTTTTTAGTTAAATAAACCTCTTTATTCGTAAGTAGTCTGTGTCAGGTCTTTCATTATAGTGATAAAATGATGACAAATGTACTCTACTTTCTCCATTCTCACACCCATGCCTTGGTTTGGGGCTCTGTTATTTCCTGCCTGAATTTCTGCAGCAGTCTTATAATTGGTCTATTGGCTTCTGCTGTTACTCCCCCATAACCCATCCTGTGCACAGGAGTGATCTCTTTAACACCCAAACCTGTTCCATCTCTGCTTAAAATCCTTCAGCGATTTTGCAGTCTTTGGCATAAAGTCAAACAACTTGGCTCAGCACAGAGGTCCTTTTTGATTCAACCACTTATAAATTCTTATTTCGTCCCTCCCCATTATGGCTTTGTGCCCTGTGTCCCAGCCACAAGGTCCTCCCTGCAGAGGTTAAAGACATGGGTTCTGCAGCCAAGCCTTCTCCATGTGACTTCCAGCTCCACTTCCTACTGGGTGGGTGGCCATACCACTGCATGACACAGTGCTGTGAACAGCCTCCTCTGGAGCCATGCAACACAGCTGCCCCAGTGTGCCCTTGATCAAGTTCACTCCCCGCTGCCTCCGTCTTCTCATCTAGAAAATGGGGATGATAGTTTGGCCTCCCTTACAGGGTTTTCAGTTAACACACAGAGGTTCAGTTCAAGTGACAGTTCTGCTGACAAGCTTTATCTGAATTTGTCCCTCCACTGGATGAGACTGAGTTTTCCCTCTCCCTGAGCCCTGTTCTTTGCAGAGTATCCCCCAGGACTTTTAGCATATTGTTTTGAAATTATTTTGGAATGTTTTACCTTGAAATATTTTCAAACATATAGAAAAGTTTAAAGAAAAGTAAGATAGCACCACCTAGATTTGGCAAGTTAATTAACACTTTGCTGATTTATGTGTTTGTGTGTGCACATAAATTGTTTGTTTTTAGTTTTTCCTTGTCAATTTTTTTGGCAGCCTAATTTTATAGAGCCCTAGCCAGAAATCTCATGAGGGTAGAAAGAAATTTCTCTCTGTTTCTCTCCCCTTATTCCTTTCCCTTTCCATATATATATATATATATATATATATATATATATACACACACACACACACGTATGTGTGTATTCACACCCACATATAAACATGCATAGATGTATATATAGACAAATAGATCTATATAGGCCTCTCTATATGTATGTATGTATATAAATACATATTTACACTTTTAATTGAACCATTTTAATGCAAGTAGCAAATTTCAACATATGTCACCTTGTATTTCTCCTAAAAAGAATCAGGACATTCTTAAATATAAACATATTTTTGGCTGTATTCGGCTTTTTCTTCTTTTTTCAGAAGTAAGTTCCTGAATGCTTCTTCAAAGTCGAAGGAAATAATCAAGAATTTAATAGTGAACTCTTAATCAGAACAATCATGCAGAATCTTTTCCAGACACAAAGAGGTTTTTCCAGCTTCAGTCAAGACAACCTGGCCCTCATTCTTCTTCAGGATTAGCTTTCTATTTCAAAGAAGCTGGCATCTAGACAGGCAAATGGATCTTAATAATTCTGTGGCAAACATGTTCATAGTTTTGGTGGATATTCACTCAGATACCATAAAAATCAAAGAGAAATTTCTTGCCTTCCTTCATGATTTCTTCTCTTTCTTCTTCCACGTGGTAAATTATTTTCTGGGGAATCCTGTGTCTTCCGCATGGAGCTCATCTCCTGGTCCAAGCTGGACTGCAGCATCTGCAGTAAATTAAATGACTGGCGTCCATCTTTCACACCTTAATAAAATACAGCACACAATCTGATTCATGTCACAGAGGAAAGCAAAGTTCCTGCCCATCTCACTCCAGAGCAGTGAAGGACACATTCTTTAGATGTACAACCACTCATTAATCCTGACAGAGGTGAACGTTTCATGTTGACAGCTGTGAAACATAAAGTTAGGCAACAGAGTGTGCAGACCATGAACTGGTCACCCTTATTTATCAACAAAGCATAATAGAACACTCAGAATCTTGAGCATGGAAGGTGATATATCTAAGTGAGCCAGTGAACTGCATTACAGAGCAACCACTATTTTACGGCCGTGAAGGAGATCAAAATATGCCACTTTGACAGAAGAATTATTTTATGCTGAAGGCATTTGAGTTTATTAAATCCTCTATTTCCTAAAAGCAGAGCCTCCCGAAAAAACTCACTTGTCATAAATCTCCCTGTAAGCAATTCTAGTCTTCCCTTCTAGAAGTCCACAATGTACCTGACAGTGCCACAAATTATCGTGTCTCCTATTTATTCTCTTTAGGACCTATCTTTCTAGAGCCATTTGCTAATTCATACATGCCCTTTCTCATCCTGTCTTTCCCTACTAAGTTAGGTATGGAGATCCCAAATTCTAGCCACTGCTTTGAGTTACTCATTACTGAGTGTTTGTGTGTGTGATTTTTGTGTGTGTGTGTGTGTGTGTGTGTGTGTGAGAGAGAGAGAGAGAGAGAGAGAGAGAGAGAGAGAGAGAGAGAGAGAGAGAGAGATGCACATGCTAATCACTTCTGTTTGTTTTTCTCTTGTCAATATGTCTTTTCATCAGATAATTTTATGGAAACATAACCAGAGAACCAAGGAGGGAAACAAAGGAATTTGTTTTCTCTTTAAAGCTGTAAGGAACCACTGTGATTGCCTAGTGGAGAGGCCACTAAGTCACGGTGGAGCCAGAACTTTAACCCAACCTTGTAAGCTCAGGTTGTTTCTCCTACATGATTCCTTTAGGATATACCAGGAACTATACTTGAAACCAGCAGCGGAATAGTAACCAGAAGCTAGTGAAGTGACTTAGAAAATGAAAACCATCATGGAAGTCAGTCATCTGCTTTGTTCTGTTTACAGTTACTTCACTCCAGGAGCAGAGAGCTGTGGCCATCTGGAGTAACACACGTTTTGCATTTAATGGGAACGAATAGTGCAAACCAACCAGAGGGGTCTGTTTGGGCTGATTTGGGTTTTCCTTGCTTTTTTATTTTTAAATAGGATGCTATAAATTCTAGATGTTTGTACATGAGTCAAACATTCAATAGAGTGTCTCATGAAATTTCACTTTCACAATGAATTCAAATAGCTCAGGAATAAAGAAAGTCATCTGAATGGAAAACCGCTAAAAGGGATAACAAATTGAGTGTAGGGTGAGGTTTTCCAGGATCTAGTGTTGAATCCAGTGTTCATTCAAGGTACTCAAAAAGGTGTGTGGAGGCTGGAAACACTGTCACACTACATTTGCCATGCTTAGAGGTGACACAGATTGGCCCAGAGACAGAGAAATTGGTGTATCTAAGGACAGATAAATATATCAAAAAGTGCTAGAAATAGCATGAAAAAATAAAAAGAATCCTTGAAAATTGACTTACTTGTAAATAATGAAAAGGTATTTAATAGTAACAACAATAATGATAAATAGAAATAAAATCCTTCATAAGGTTTCGGGGACCCCACACATCCCTACATGTTGCTTTTCTGGCTTTCTCTTTGCTCTAGCCAAATTTCTTTCAGCTCCTTGAATCTGTCCCAACTCTGGGGATTTGCACAGGTTCCTTTTTCTGCAGAGAACAGTTTTCCATTCCCCCCACCCCTTTCATCTAAACATCATTCCTTTCTAAGTCTCAGATGAAAGAACTGCTCCTTAAGGTAAATTTCTCTAATTTCTTAAGGATAAATGAGATCTTCTGTTTATGTTCTCATGGTTGCTTCTAGCTCTTCATAACAATTTTGGACATTTCTGTTTCTTATTCCATGCAACTTCTCCATACCATGGGGTCAGAGACTACATCTGTATCCCCAGTTTACAACACGTGCCTGGGACAAGAATATTCAGCAAGCACTTGCTAAGCAAAATACTGTTGAACAAAATAACATCTTGATGTTGTTTTCTGGTAAATAAATTATCTTCACTTCACAGAGAAAGGGAGTGTAACTTAGGAGCTCCCTGAAATCATCATAAATTATATCAAAATCTCATTACATCAAGTTGTATAGAACATTAGAAAGTATTATAAATGTTTTTACATAGTCATTCTAAATTTCTATTTTATGTATTCATTATAGCTCTCTTTTCCCCATGAATTCTTTCACATTGCTTTAATCAACTCAAAGAAAGCAACTAATTTGAATTTTGATTCCCTCTCTTTATTCATTCATTGATTTAAGCATTGATTCAACTGTTCATTCATCTGCTCTGTGATGGGAAGTGGGGAAAGGTTGTGCTTATCTTTGCCACTCTTGAGCCTAGATAAAAATAATGGAATAATTTAAAGCATGAGCAAGATTAAGAGGAAGCCAGGAATGTACAATAGTCACATATTAAATAATCAACTTATTGACTAGAAGCGTCTCCCACATGGTTGATTCCAAGGAGAGTCCCATGCAAGAGACTTTTCATTCTGGGGTCTTTATACTAAGAAGAGCTTTAACTCGGGCCACCCAAGGGATTGTGTACCCTGAAGTCCATCGGGTCATATAGAAGTCCACAGCTAGGCTGGCACCTGCCAAGATGGCACCTCCAGAGCCTTAGAGAAGAACTGAGGGTGTGTGTCTGTGTGTGTTGCACACATACACACATGATACAGGAAGTAAATACATTAATCATGATTATAGTAGGGAAAGTTAGATGAATTCATCATTGGTGTTTCTCTACTTTCTAAATTATCATTAATATAATTACATTATTCTTGATTTTTTTAATTAAGGAAAAAATTAAAAGCCCCTGTAGAAGCCCCATGATAAATGCCTTGTCCAGTTCAAAGCCTTTCAGTGCTCTACCAATGGGAGCCAAGTGGCCATGGAAGGAGAGGGAGGTATCCAGCAGAAGTAAGAGGTTTCTAGTTGAAATGGCCACAGGCCTGGCAATACCCAGTGGCATCCACTATTTGCTGAGTAGTTTTTCAGTAGACTGGATTAGTGAGTGAGGACAAAGCCTAGTAAAACTTAGAGAGTTTATCTGGTCAAGGAAACTTTTCTTCTAGAAATATGCATTCTCTCCTCTAAAATATCATTTCCCTTGGCTAGTGAAGGCACTTCTCTTGAAGAAATGCCTCTCTCTCCCCTAGCTTCCAGGGACCATAGGATCCATGCAGAAGGAAAGCTTCTACCTTCACTTACTTTACAATGTTGTTTTCAGTCAGTTCTGTGTCTCACATGCACAAGAATGTCCCTGCTTGTAAACAGCCCATCTGTTGCTAAGATGAACCATGTCTGATGTCCAGGAATTATCTCTGACTTCTGTGGAGATTTACCTTTCACATTAGATGATCACTCATCCTATATAACGAAATACCACAAGGTATCACAAGGGCTGGTGGGGAAGGTAGGGGAGAATCAGGAAAAGCTGTAGAGACCTTCTCAAAGTCCTTTGGGCAGGATAAAAGTGCACGCTCCAATACATGCAGAAAACCATTGTCTAGTTGGACAGATGCCAGTCCTCCTTCACCACCAGACTAACAGCCTTGAAGGGCTGGGACTATTAGCTTTACTTTTGTGTCCAGTATAATATGCTCTGTAAGCTTTTTTGCCAACAGACAGCTCAAAAAGAATGCCAAATGAATCACTCTTTGGCCTAGATTTTTAATCTTTTCTATGTCTCATACCTTTGGAAAAAAATAAGCATGTCACTGAATGATTTTTAGCTTTTAAGAAATTGTGAAGTGAAATGTCACTCCTGCATTCATTCAGGGCAATGAGCTCTTCTACCAAAAATTGATTAAATGGCAATAAAGTCATCAATATAGTTAACATAATAAAAATAATAATAAATAACTGTGTGCTTTAAATCAGCTGTTTATGTGTAGAAGAAATACAAGTGAGTTTCCCCCCACATTTTGGGAGTTTTGATGGATCCCAATTCTCTATTGATCTCCCATATCTACAACCTATATAATAAAGACTTTGCAGCAGCTCCCATCAAGAGATTGAGTCTATTTCCCTACTCCTTAAATCTATCCCAGTCATGTGGGATGTACTTGGGCCAAGATGATGCAGTCCAAATAAGAATGTGTAATTTCTGAGTCTAAACTTTAAGTGGCCTTGTATACTTCCCTTTCTCGTTCTCTGCCTTGCTCCTGCCATGGGATAAGAAAAAGTTGGGTGAGACTGTTGGAAAATGAGAGACTGCATGGCCAACAGAGGCCAACTTAGACTGGTCAACCTCCAGCTGACCATCAGCTGACCACATGTTCATTACAGTTCAGTTGAGATCTATATAGATAAGCACAGAGATGCAGAACTGCCCAGATGGCTCATGGAAAATACATTTTTATGAAAGTATACCGTGAAGTTTTGTGGCTTCTTGTTACACAGCATAATATGTCAATCAATAACTAGTATAGTTCAATAGTTTATAGGAAAGAGTGTTCATTTTTAATCATAATTTTCATTTAACCCATGAGCTATTTTTCCTACATAAGTGTGGATATAGATCATTAAATGTTGTCTTT
Source organism: Tamias sibiricus (assembly GCA_025594165.1). Lineage (NCBI taxonomy): Eukaryota > Metazoa > Chordata > Mammalia > Rodentia > Sciuridae > Tamias > Tamias sibiricus. Next base: position 104,531,385 of record CM046657.1, read on the forward strand.
AGCAATAGAAAAGTTATGAAGATGGATAAAAATCTAAATTTTAAGAGTTTAAGTGATTTATGTAAAGCCACATAGATAGTGAACATCAAACCAAGACCTTCTGATTTCATGTTCAGTATTCTGGGGACACTGCACTAGAAAGAACATGTGATGGCAATGATGGTGGTGGTGGTGGTGATTAAGAAGAAGAACTAACAGAGATATTTATTTGTAATGAGAGAGGTGTTGTAGTGATAATAATGATAATATTTATTGAAAACATTATGTGTCAAGACACTATAATAAGAACTTTATATGCAATGTAATTTAATACTCTTGTTTTTATAAAACAGTTACAATTTTTAAGCAGTTTTTTTAAAAAATATTTTATTTAGACATTGATAGACCTTTATTTTATTCATTTATTTATCTGTGGTGCTGAGAAATGAATCCAGTGGTTCACATATGCTAGGCAAGCGCTCTACCACTGATCTACAATCCCGGCCCTGAAACAGTTACAATTTTTAATCTTCATCATACAGATGAGAAATTGGACTCAAAATAGTAAAGGAGCTTGCCCAAGATCACATAAGTGGTAAGTGGCAGACGTGGTATTTAAATTTATGTGTGCTTGATTCCACAAATTCTTTAAATTTCTGTGTTCTCAGCCTTCTCTATATATCAGTATACTTCACAGACTTGCCCAATATGCAAAACATCAAAATAAAAAGAAGCCAAAAACAACACTAGGAGAGATAATCAATAAATAATAACCAGGATATAGTTGTTTAATTCTATTACTCCCACAAAAATATAGAATCTAGGTCTCTATCTTTGCATATGACTTCCTTTTGTGACAATTATGCTGTGAATACTTGTGAAATGGGGCTTGCTTGCTGTTGCTCTTGGAATCCTTCAACTGCCATTCAAATAAGCCTGGGACATCTCCTTGGAAAATGAAAGATCAGGTGGACAGAAGTCCTAGTTGTCCCAACTGTCTACGACAAGGCTCTTTCAAACCAGCTAGCCCCAGAAGACCTCCATCCATTGACTGGAAGCCCATGAGTAAACCCAGCCAAGCTCAACCAAGCCTGGCCCGTATAAGAAGCATCCAGCTAAACCAATCTACAGAATTATGATCTAATCAAAGGGTTGTTGTTTTAAGCCACTCAATTTTAAGAAGATTTGTTCCCCAGGAAAAGCCAACTGAATCAGTTCACATGAGCAGCATAGTACCTGCATATACACTGCCATGTCAATCATGTCAATCTTCCATAATTGGTGCACTGAGATCCAGAATTGTTTACAGGACAGTTCTCACAGGATATGGTTAGCAGATTACCCTGAAGACACCTTATGATGCTGCTGTTCTTCTAGCTTTCTAACAATAGAATCTGTTATACTGCTGTGTTTTTTAGATAGACAAATCCTGTCCTATCAATATTTAACACCCTGACTCTTCTTCCCTCCTGTTTCCTCTGATCAAGTCACAACACTGAGCATTTCCTCTCCCCTGGGAGTCATTGAGGCCAAACATGATTATTTTGTCCCTACCACCTTGGGTCTGTAGAATACTATGCATCTGTCCAAATCATCTTAGGCCACACTTCGGAAAGCTTTTCTAGAAATTTTTAAAGTTCTTGATACGGTGGTTTCACTCAGATGCCCTAGGGAGGGTATTTTCATTTTCCATAATAACTGACTGCTGATGTCCCTTATCCCAAATTATCTATACATGAGTCTGCCTGTCCCAATAAACTGAAAATTCTTCAAAATCACAGAGCATATCTTATGCTTCTTTGAAATTTCCATGCTTAATGCAAAGCCTGACATAAACTTTCTTAATATGTTGTGTGAAATTAATGAGTAAATCAATTAACCATGTGCTTTGAAAAGGCCTAGTGTCATACTGATTCACTAATAGGACAGCAATATGAGAGTGTTGTATTCTTTTTTATGGATGGCAGACTTCTGCATTTTGAGCCACTTTGCATGATCAAGGGTTTTCCTTTGTCTAACAAGATTGTGCCTTGAGTCACTTTGATTTGCAGTCTCATTTTACACCTAATAAAATAAAATGTAGATTTTTTTTTTTGCTTCATTATTTCTGTAAAAATAAAGATTAAGGATTAAGAGACAATGAATCAGGGACACATCTTTAGAATTCTAGGCACAGGGAAAGCTGTTGTTATTGTAAGGAGTTGGCTTCAATATTTCCTTCTCCAGGAAGCCAGCACTTACCACCCCACTTAAAACTGTAGCTTTCCACAACATCTGACAGTCAAATCCTGCTCTATTTTTTTTAAAGCAGGGATGGCCTTCACATATAACTTGATAATGCTTGGAAGAAAGTAGGTTCTCAATGAAAACTTATTGAATGAATGAATATATCCATGGATATTGTGGTAGGCAGAATCTTAGATGATCTTCAAGATTCTCATCTTCTGGCATACACACCTATATAATTACCTCCACTGGAGGGAGAGCAGGACCTGTGAATGTGATGAAATATTGATCCCTACACCTATGATTAGGTTATGATGTGTGAAAAAGGTGAAGAGTTCACAGATGTGATTAAGGTCCCTAAGTTAATCAAGGAAAGAATATCTTGGGTGGGCCTGACTTGATCAGGAACTGATTTCTACCAACAACAATGAGCTCAGAAAAGTAGCTGGTGTCTCAGGAAGGATTGCAGTCCCTGATGACACCTTGACTACCAACAAGTAGAGTAGAAGATCAAATCTAAGTTGTCATTGACTCCTGCTCCACAGAAATTATCAGATAATAAATATATGCTGTTTCAAGCTGTTGTGCAATAATAGAACACTTACACAATGAAAAACTTACTGGTGTTGAAGAAAGGGACAGGAGGAACCATGTAACCCATGGAATTTTTCTCCAGGATAAGAAATAAAACCTCTACTTGGCCTCTGATGTCCCTTCTACAATATCAGATCTGATGTTGTAGGACATCTATGCCAAAGGCCATTCCCTCCACACCACCTCTGCAGCCCTTACAAAATTTAAATTTGTGTATCTCAGAGGACATTCAAGGGCTGTCCTGCCTTCAGAAATGGATGTGAATATGGTGGGATCTGGAACTTTGTGGCTGAGTGCCCTTTTCCTGTGTCCCCTAAAGATCCCCACCTTATCTCTTCTCAGTTTCCTCAGTCTCTATGCCTGCAGTCTCTTACAATGAGTATTTGGACATTTGTTGCAAAACACAACACTGAGGCAGGAGCTTGATCCCCAGAGATCCTGTCTTCATTGCTCTGTGATGGTCTATGCATAAACATTTTCTTAAAAGCTCCCTGGAATGATCCAAAGTACTTAAAGAGTCTCTGATTTGGTATTCAGAGATTGCTCCTTCTTTGGCCTTTACAAGAAATCAAACCTGCCAGTATGATATCATTTTGGTTGATTTGCTGTGGGCTTGTGAGGATCACGAAAAGGGGAGTATTTTAAGGTGGCTTTTCCCGATCTCTTGTCTCATGAGCTTCAGCCTTACTTGTGTTTCTTCTAGACCTTCCCCCTTCCTCTCACCAGCTTTTGAAAGCCCATGTTCCCACTGTGGAATGCTTGGTGTATGCTGAAGTCCCCTATAACTATAACTCAGCCAGTCCCATCCCATCTCCAGCCCAGAGATCCGTCTGTTACAGGGAGGAGTTACATAGGTTCTCTGGGACTCTTGGGGCATGTCTCTGTCTTAATGTATTTGTAGAACATTTTCTATACAAAACCTTCAAACCTTCTACTTCTCTCCTTCCCTTCCTCCCTTTCTCCACTTAGCCAAATTTTAATCCTCATTTTATCTCATTGAGACCTCTTCCTGTTTTACCAATCCATTCATCCCCTACCTGGATTTATTTGATACTATCCCCAAGATTTCTTCACCAACATTCTAAAACCTGTAATTGTAATTCCCTCATTCTCTTGTCTTCATATAGCATCACCCAATAAACTACCTATTCTGTTGTTTGGGGCATGAAATGGTAAAAATCTGAAAGTCTGGTTGCTAGCTTCTACTAGCCATTTGCTTATATTGTGCTATTATTAATAACTAATGCTAAACACTTTCCTTATCAGGAACTTTGCATTCTGTAATTTAATACAACAGGACATGAGATAAATTAGTCCTATTTTATAGATATTGAAAATAAGATTTTCCAAGAACTCCATAGCTACTGATGAGATTCGAGCCTTGATCAGTCTGACTCTAGAGCCCTCATGCTAGAGAACTATTGTTTTCCACCTTGCAGGAGGAAAACTCTTGGCTTTACTAAGTCCATTTTTAGATTCATTAGTGATAACACACTTCTTCCTCCTTCCATCTTTAGATTCATTAGTGATAACACACTTCTTCCTCCTTCCATCTTATCTCATAAAGAAGCTACCCCTCCTTCCCTATGGCTAATTCCTTCCCTAAAGGGCTGTGTAGGCTTCCAGCTTGATATAATAACAGTCATCTGGGTCCTAATTGCCATTTTGCCTACCAGGTGACAGTGGCAAACATCCCAAGCCCAATAGGACAAACATGGACTGCTACTTAACTGACATTGGACATGTCAATAGTTTTTGAGAAAGACCAGGTACATTCTGGTTGGCTAAAGTCTAAATTACTGTTAAGGTCCCTCCTCCTGCTTTGGGGTGCAGGGATCCACCTATCTTGCTGCCATTTAAGACATACTTCCATCCCTAAGTCCCAGGAAATTGCCCTTTGTGCAATTCTGAATCTGTTTGTCTGTGTTTGGTCTCTGCTATAGCAGTTTGTGACTAGTTCTTACACACTGGGACTAGGTTTTTCTGAAACGTGTAAAAAATAACATTTATATAATAAGGAATAAAGTTAATTTTCTTATCAACTCATCATGTCACCATTACCCTGCCTTCAAAGCTAGGAAGTTAGGTGCCCTCATCAAATTCTCCCTCTATCTTATGCCAAATCTTCACATCTGGTCTTGTCATCCAGTGTACACTATTCTACCTTTCCACCTCAGCAACAAGACTTAAATCCAGCCTCTCTTTTTTCCTATTTCTAGAACCAGTTCACTAACTTTAAGAGATGCAATAGGTTTCAAAATGGTCTTCAGGCCACAAGTCCCCAAGTACAATGGATTAAACATCTTTCTTCCTCCAAAATTATGTTTCTGAACAAAAAGCTACTAAGTTCCACATCACGGAAGTAAAGCAAAACACATTAAAAAAATGGGAAAAACCCTCTTTTTTACCTTCCTGTAGTTTTCATATAAAATACAAATTCTTGGCTTGGCACCAAGGTGGCATCCAAGTGCCTTTCTAGACTCACTCTCCTACTATCACTCTAAGGTTAAGCAGTATCTTAAGTTCTGCCAACCACGGACTTCTTGTCAAATTCCCATCCATATTAGGCCCACGACTCTATGCCTGGTAAATTTCTAATTCCAAGCCTTTTTCACAAGCTTTGAACCTAGCTAAAATCCCTCCCCTCTTTATTTTCTAAATCACTTTCATTCTAAAAAATTAGCTGCAGTGTTACTTTTTCTATTAAGATTTTTCATATTTATCACAGGCAGAGTACACTGATCCATTCTCTGTGATTCACAGTACTTTTCCCAGTTCTCTGTCATGGCACCCACCATGTTGGTCTGCCCACAGTTTTTATCCCCATAAGACTATAGAATAATTCCAGGAGCAGCTGTTTCTTAATCTTTTTGGTATCCTGAATACCTATAATGGCTTGTAATATGTACTGGGAACTCAGTTATTATTTCAAAAGAATGAAAATTCAAAGTGACACCCCAGTAAAGATTTCTCTTGGGGATAAAGGATCATATCAAAATTGAGAACTGGAATAAGAATATAATTTTCTAGAACCTAAATGTATCCTTTCTCCCTATGATTCTTTAGGGATTATCATCACCATCATCATCAATATCCTGCTAGCTCTAATCCACCTTGTCTCCCACATGTGTGTATCCTAATGCTCTCTTTGTTTGCTTTGCCTCAGGAATTCAGCAACCAGACAGCTCAACTTTGAAAAATTATCTTATTTCCCCCAAAGTTCAACCATTCCAAAGCATCGTCTTTGGGCTTTTTGGCCAACTTGGTCACTTCTATGAGTCATGGATTAGTCTTGCTAAGACTCTTCTTGGGCAGACAAGGTCAAAATGCCACAGAGCTCACGAGTAATTTTACTGCATCATACTAGTACAAGTCCCCATTGAGCACTGCTGCTTCTAAATGCTGATATTTAGTTTTGATCAGAAACCAGGGCTCTAATATAGGGATAGGAGGGAGTGAGACATAGGGCTTGTTTTGCATAAACATTCTCTACTCTTGTAGATATATAAGTAGTGTGGTACAGTTCAGACTATCTAAATGTCTGATCTCTACTTTTCCTTCCTACTTGATCTCTTTCTAGTCCATTGGACCATCAGCCTGCCTGAAACCATAATTCTCCCAGACGATAAAACACAATTTAATTGTGTGTGTATTTGTTGTGTGTGTATGTGTGTGTGTGTGTGTGTGAAACACAGCTTAGTGATGTTTTAGGAAGTTCATATGAGAGTATTAGGACAGGTAGTCTAGCTTAAGTAAAATCTTACGTTTTTCTTCCTTTTTATATTGAATGAGACACTCATTGGCTCTTTATACATTGCATTTCTAAAACTAAAAACATTTTCAGAGCCCATAGTACAACTTGGCTTTATAAATAAAGAAATGGAAGATTAAAAAACAATTAATCTTTATTCCCAAGGCCACACAGATAAGTGACAAGTACGCAACTGAGCTTGGAATGCAAACCAAATTCTACAGAACTGACAGCTTTGGCATTTTCCAAAGGCTCATTTTATTTTGACATTTCCAGTCTGATGCCAGGGACATGATGGTGGGCCTCACAGGCTGAGAGTCAGGGCAAGACTTACCCATCACATAGGGGATATGTCAGAGATTTCTTTACTGGGCAATATTAAGTAGGAAAAAGCAGTGTTTTGATAATTTGACATGCCATTTTAACATCGCTCCACCAAAACATGGTGCTTTGTTCTGCTCATTTACTACCATCAGAATCAAAGGGCACACACAATGTACCAGCTAGAAGGACCCATTTGGAATTATTTCAGTCTCTTCCTGCTACTGCTGAGAAAAGCAGGGAAGAGATCTGCCAAAGGTCACAAAGAAAGCTGGTGAAAGCACTGTGTCCAGAGCCTGGCTTCCTGGCACAACCCCTGAGGACTCTGCACGTTCCTAGTCCCTACCTCACACACAAAGCCCCGTTCCACTCAGTCCATGCTGGTCTGTCCTTTTGAGCTGACCTACTATACACCAATGCATGTTCTGGAAATCCTGCTCCTTGATGTCCTTTCCCCTTATTTATGTTAATGACCATATTAAAAGTCTTACAAAAGCATAAAATTTAACTACATGTAATCAATCACATTCATTAAAAGAATAAGATTGAGCAACATTTTATTCTGAATGAAAAGGAAGCAAACTCAGAAAAAACAGAAATAGAAAGTAAAAATTTGTTTAAAAGATCAGTTATAATATAGTCAAAATTTTAAATAAAATTAAGTAAAAATATTAAGGATAATGGTTATTAAAACATTTTTGTATCACTAAAAATAATAAAGAGCACATACTTATTTTTTAAGGGTACAAACTAAAAACAAATGTGATAATTTATGACTTTAAATTAAAGGTTTAAAAAAAACACAAAGTAGGTAGTAGAATAAATTTCTGAGGCAGAATTCTAGAATAAAAGCAACCTTGGCCAATATGTCTTAGGCAGAGAGTAGAGTGGCACAGAAAGGAATCCCTCTCTTACTATTTACCAGATAATCTGGAAACTTCTGAAAATCCAGTATAGACAGTGGTCATGCCTGACTCTAAAAGATAGTTCTATGCATGATACTTGATGATACTTCTGTTTTACATTGCAATTAAGTCACCTCAAGAATAGTTGTCTGTCATCCTAAGGGGATAACAACTCTACATTATGGATTTGAATTAGAAAAGAACTCAGAAGTCAACGTAGCTTCTAGTCCTGGCTCCATGGCACCATTTCTTATTAGCCTTAACATGGCTATGCCTCAGTTATCCTCCAAATAAAATGAGCATAAGAGTTCCTGGCATATTGCTGCAGTTGTGATGAACCAATGAGAAAAATCATTTCAGTAAAGCACTTATCACAGTACCAGACAAACAGTCAATGCCTGGGAAATTTTATCTATTTAATTGTGTAAGTGAATGAGACTCAAACTCCCTATAGACAAAGCCTGTTTGTTTTGTTCACCACAGTGAACACCAAGCACAGTGCTTGGCACATGGTAGGAGTTCAAGCATTTATCGAGTGAATTAATATGGTGATCTTTCCATAATTTCTCATTTTATTTTTTCTTCTTTGACTCATTAAAACACACACACACAGTTAGCAACAATTATGTGTCTGATAGTCATATTCTATAAATGAAAGTAAATAAGATAACCATAGATTTTAAGCAGGAGTGTGACTAACCCGGATGTACTTTGGGCTACACTGATAGCAATGTGCTGAGTAGGTTAGAAGGCAACAAACTTCAATCCAGGTGAGTAAAGAGGGAATTTAATGAAGTTCAACATTGGATACTCAGAGTCTGGGTGACCCAGAAATTATGGTGCATTGAACAACAAGAAAAAGTTCATTGGAACCAAGTCAGTTGCAGTGCAGCAACTAGCCAGTTAACCACAGACAGGAGGGATAACACACAGAGAGAAACACAGTGAACAAATTTGGTACAGAAAAACCTGTAGAACAGAAAGGTAGTCTGAACTCAGCTATACCAGAAGCTGCACAGCAAATTGGCATATGAAAAGTGCTCTGTGTTTCTCAACTGGCGAGCAAAGAGCCGAGGCAGGGAGTCATCTTAAGGAGGCCCTGCTGCAGCTTGCTGCTGTGGGAACTCAGGATATCATAGCAAATATTGCCATACTATTCTGTCTGCAATGTGGCCTAGGGTGTACCTAGAAGAATGTGATTCAAACAGGTACAGACAAGATTGTACCCAGGGGAATTCAAGTCAGCATATGGAGGAGATTTGCACTTTGAGGATGGCAGTTCACATGACCAGCTGAAGGCTGTCAGGATACTGGACAGGTGGGCATAATTATATTTGGGTCTGAGCCTGGGAAGGCCATATTTATGGGTGGTGGAGCACACAAGACCTACAGAGGGTTGACTCACCTTACAAACATAGATGCCAGCATAGATTGGCATCTGCTTGGCCCTTGGAGTATGTTGATCTAATCTCTCCACAGCAGATACCACCCTGATTAGCTAAGCCCCAACCACTGGAAGTTCCCATTCAGAACTCTGCAGAAGCCACATGCTGGGAGTTCATGGATCTGGTCTGTCCAAACAAAACTCCAATTGATGTTACTTCCCATCAGTTCTGTCCTTTTTTTTTTTTTTTTTTTTTTTTTTTTTTTTGGTACCGGGGATTGAACTCAGGGGCACTCAACTACTGGGCCACATCTCCAGCCCTTTTTTGTATTTTATTAGAGACAGGGTCTGAGTTACTAAGTGCCTTGCCATGGCTGAGGTTGGCTTTGAACTCGCGATCCTCCTGCCTCAGCCTCCCAAGTGCTGGGGTTACAGGCGTGCACCACCGCGCTCGGCGGTAGTTCTGTCCTATTTTATACTGGTGATAGGGGAAGCTGAGAGCTATTTCAACCAGCTTCTGTTCTAGGTCACTTCTGCTGGCAGCTTGATAAACAATATAAAAAGAGGAAGGGTTTAACAAGTCCCAGCCCTTCCTCTCTCTGAAGGGAAAATAGTTCAAGAAGAAATGGAAGAAAGGACAGGGGTATAGGAAGAGAACATCCCTCCTGGTCAACAGTTTTGACCACCTCAACAGAGAGAATTCTTTTGTTAAAAATTCCCCCCTGCACATACACACCCCTTTTGGTGTTCTTGCTGTGAAGATTGGTTCAAAACACACACACACACACACACACACACACACACACACACACACACGTTTCTATTTTCTCATTTTTAGCATTTTTTATGTTTGTTTTGTCATTTGAGGGTTAGGGCTTTTGTTTATGGTTTTGTTTTGGTGAGTTTCTTGTGTTTATCTCTCTCCTTTCTACTTCCTCTAGTTGCCAAATTTTCTTCTTTCTTTTTCTTATTTTTCTCTTCCTTCTTTATAGCCATCACTTGCTATATCTCTTCTTTTGTCTCTCTGTTCATATTTTGAACATCCTAAGTTTATTTTCTCTTATCCTATCATATTTTCTCTTCTCTTAAAGAACTCTATTTTACCATCCTTTAGAACTATTTAGTTTGTGTAATTTCTGCCCCAGCCATTCATATTGTTACAGTTAAGGGTACTGTGGATGGTGTAATTGAAACCTGCTGTTTACTTTAATGCCAGAACTAGTTCACAGGTATTTATTATTGTTACTATTGGCAACTGTTTACCTCCCCGTTCCTGTTTTTGTGTTAGTGTTATAGAAGTCATAGTAGGCACTGTGTATTTATTTTATTGCTGTATATGATTGACTTCTGTTGTTCATGTCCCTCTTTTTTCTGAGGTGCTTCTAATTTGCAGAGACATTATGAATTTGCAGGGTAGAAAACCTACTGCTGAATTAAATGCAGCCAAGAAACAAACAAACAAACACTCAAACAAATCATGCTCAAATTTCAATGATACTTTAATACGAAGAATAGAAAAGATGAAAATACCAAACCAACAACAAAGCACAAAGCAAGAATGGCATCTCTCAGGTCCAACTCGTAGACATCCACTCCTATGGTCAAAACAGACTTACCAGAAAGACTGTGAACACCACACCTATGAAGAGTCTTAATCTAGATTGCTCCCATATCCCTTTAGAATATACAGAGTTGCTAAGTGGAGAATCACAATCACAGAGAGTGTACCACAAATATCCTCTTATATACAATGCAATTACCAGATTCAGAAGAAAGGCCCCCACTAATTTGAGATCTGCAGGGAAAGTAGGATCCTCAATCTCTTATACAATACACACCATTGAAATACACTAAACATCACCAAAGTACTAACAAGAAAACTATACTATAAAACCCACTTGGGAAAATTCTGAACAATCTGATATCCTAGAATACATTGCCAAGAGAAGTCTGTGCCCTAAAAAGTCCCAGATATAAGAGAGAAAAAATAAATTCATCACAAAATCTGACATGGGATTACAAGAAACATGAAAAAAATTAACATAATGCCTTCTAAAGTTAATAATTCACCAACCAATGACTACAAAAATATTGATATGGATGAAATACCAGATAAGGGATCAAAAAAGAAAGATTATAAAAATGATGAATGAATTCCAAGAGAACAAAGAAAAACAATTGAATGAATTAAATAATTCAGCACAGAACATGAATAAGAAATTCAATAAGGAGAAAGAGATATTAAAAAAGAACAGAAGACAGAGAGCTAGAAGACACAGTGGCCAACCTTGAACATTCAGACAGTCTTAAAGAATAAGTAACCATAATCAGAACACAAAAGACCTATGGGACAATATTAAGTGACCAATTTAAGAAACATTGGTGAAGAGGGTTTGAGACTCAGGATAATGGCATGGATAACCACTTAAGGGAAATCACAAAATTTTTCAAATCTTGATAATGTGATAGATAGCCAAATACAGGAGGATTTCAGAATCCCAAGTAGACAAGATCACAGATGGACAATTCTACATTATAATTAAAATACCTAACATATAGAGCAAGGACAGGATTTTAAAAGTCTCAAGAGAAAAATGTCAAGTCACACAGGAAATTAATCAAAATTACTTCTGGTTTCACAAAATAAATTCTAAAATCCAGGAGAGTTTTGGAATGATGTGTTTCAAGCTCTAAAAGAAAATAACTTTCTACCAATATTGCTAAATTCAGAAAAGCTAATTTCAGAAACAAAGAAGAAATTAAAACCTTCTAAAATAAGCAGAAACTAAAAGAACTCATGATTACTAAGCCAGAACTACAGAAAACCCTTAATGAAATACTATATACAGAAGAAATAAAAATCAAACAATGGAACTCACAAATGGACAAATTTCATTTGAAGAGTAGGTAAGAAAGTTAGTAACAAGACCAAATTAAACATTAGAAATAAATTAAAATGGGATCATGCGGCCCAGTGACCCAGAGAGAGGCCCTCCCCAGCACCACATGGGCAGGCACCCCATGCTGGGGTTCCTTATTCACCAAAGCATGGCTCCACAGCCCAACATAAGGGTACATATAGGCTTGATGCTGCCACTGCCACCAAACTGGAACATCATTGCTTCTATCTAGGGACAACAATAAGGGCCTGGTAAAATGTCACCAAGTCCCTGTGGGCCTGGTTGCACCAGAGTTATCTCTTCTAGGGGTGCTAACAGTCATCCTGTTGAGTCTTGCATAGGGTTGCCTCTCTCTTATTTCTCCTGCTAACAGCCAATTTTTTATGAATACACTTTCACTAGTGATATAATCTAATACTGTTGGGACTCCATGTCTGCCAAGGGGATGGATTTTGGCTGCTTACCATGCCCTAGTAGGACCGGGGCTGAGCCAAGGGGTGTGGCTATGACGTAGCGTGAGAGACTGAACTGCTCTGCTGGCTGATTGGCTAGTTCTAGGCCTATTTAAGTTCAGTGCCTGGTCAATAAATCTGAGTTTCTGGATTCTCGCTTGCTATACAAAACTCCCTGGGTGTGGCGTGGTTTTTCTGTTTACCAGACAGAGGTTCACCCAGCTATTTTTGCCCTTAGGTCCACCCTCGCCGGGTAAGTTATATTTTCCTTCTGCGGGCAGAGGGGAAACTCCCTTTTAGGGCCCAAAAAGGGGGTAGCTTAGAACTTGGCTCCATTCATAACTCAGCAGCCCTGGCATAATACCTCTCTATTCTCACATCCTATCTTATTAACATCACACTCAACTCCCCTTTCCCCCTTCTACCATTAGAAACTGTAAACCATTACACAAACACATTGATTATATGGTAGAAGATAACCAAACTCATCATTTCTGTTTATAATGACAAATCTGTCAATGTCAAAATAGAAGCTAATTGATTTATGGCTGCATGTTGGGCACATTGGTTACTGGAATATTGATATCCCCCTTAAAGGTGACACATTGGTAACCTGCAGGGACACTATAAGATAAAAGGGCAGAAGCTGCAGTACCTTGGATCTACACTGCAAGAGAGGAAGACATATAGATATCATGAAAAAAACAAGGGAGAAAAGTGCCCCAAACAAACCAAGATACTATGACAATAGACTCCATAGATAGTACAGTAGATCAAATGTCACAAAAGGAGGTCAGAATATACATAATTAAAATGATCTTGGAATTAAAGAATGACCTAAGTGAGCAAATACAGGCAAAAATTGATCACTCCAACAAAGAGATAAGAGAGCAAATACAGGCAACCATGGGTCACACCAACAAAGAGATAAGAGAACAAATATAGGTAGAAAGAGATTACTTCAAGAAAGAGAAATTCTGAAAAAAGCCAAACAGAAATTCTTGACATGAAAGAAACAATAAGCCAAATAAAAAACCCAATAGAAAGCATCACCAACAGACTAGATCACTGGGAAAACAGGACCTCAGAAAATGAAGACAAAATATGCAATCTTGAAAATAAAGTTGACCTCACAGTGAAGATGGTAAGAAATCATGAACAGAACATCAAAGAATTATGGGATAAGATCAAAAGACCAAATCTAAGGTTTATCTGGATAAAGAAAGGCTCAAAGATCCAAACCAAGGGAATGTGCAAACTCTTCAATGAAATAATATCAGAAAATTTCCCAAGCATGAAGAATGAATTGGAAAATAAAATACAAGAGGCTTACAGGACACCAAATGCATAAAATTACAACAGATCCACACCAAGAGACATTATAATGAAAATGCCTAGCATACAGAATAAGGGTAGAATTTTAAAGGCTGAAATAGAGATAAATCAGGTTACATATAAGGGAAGACCAATTTGGACCTCAGCAGATTTTTCAACCCAGACCCTCAAAGCCAGGAGATTCTGGAACAACATATACCAGCTCTGAAAGAAAATGGATGCCAACCAAGAATCTTATGTGAAGCAAAATTAAGCTTCAGATTTCATGATGAAATAAAAACCTTCCATGATAAACAAAAGTTAAAAGAATTTACAGCAAGAAAGCCTGAACTACAGAACATTGTTGGCAAAATATTCCATGAGGAAGAAATGAAAAACAACAATGAAAGTCTGCAAAGGGAAGAACTACACTAAAGGAAAAGCCAATTAGGGAGAAACTATGTCAAGGTAAATACCAAAAATAAACAAAAATGACTGGGAATACAAGTCATGTCTCAATAATAACCCTGAATGTTAATGGCCTAAACTCACCAATCAAAAGACACAGACTGGTAGGTTGGATTAAAAAAAAAAGACCCAAAAATATGCTGCCTTCAAGAAACTCATCTCATAGGAACAGATATTCACAGACTGAAGGTGAAAGGTTGGGATAAAACATACCACTCACATGGACTGCACAAACAAGCAGGGGTTTCCATCCTCATATCAAATAAAGTAGACTTCAAGCCAAAGTTAATCAAAAGAGATAAAGAAGGACATTTCATATTGCTTATGGGAACCATACATCAACAAGACATAATAATTATAAATATATATGCCCCAAACAATGGACCATCTATGTTCATCAAAGAAACTCTTCTCAAGTTCAAGAGTCAAATAGGTCACAACACAATAATTCTGGGTGACTATAACACACTCTTTCACCACTGGATAGATCTTCCAAACAAAAGCTAAACAAACAAACTATAAAACTCAATAATACTATCAATAACTTAGATTTAACTGACATATATAGAATTTTTCATCCAATAATGAACAAATACACTTCTCAGCAGCACATGGATCCTTTTCTAAAATATACCAAACATTATGCCACAAAGCAACTCTCAGCAAATACAAAAAAGTAGATACTACCCTGCATTCTATGAGATTACAATGGAATGAAATTAGATATCAATGATAAAATAAAAAATAAAAGCTACTCCAACACCTGGAGACTAATATGCTATTGAATGAACAATGAGTTGCAAAGGACATCAAAAAGGAGATTAAAAATTCTTAGAGGTAAATGAGAACACTAATACAACATATTGAACTCTCTGGGACACTATGAAGGCCATTTTAAGAGGAAAGTTCATTGTATGGAGTTCATTTCTTAAAAAAATAAAAAGTCAACAAATAAATGACCTAACATTATCTCTCAAAACCCTATAAAAAGAAGAACAAATCAACCCCCAAAGAAGTAGAAGACAGGAAATAATTAAAATCAGAGCTGAAATCAATGAACTTAAAACAAAAGAAAAAATTAAAAATTGACAAAACAAAAAGTTGGTTCTTTGAAAAAATAAATAAAATTAATAAACCCTTAGCCATGCTAATGAAGAGAAGGAGAGAGAAAACTCAAATTACTAATATCTGTGATTGAAAAGGAAATATCATGATGGACACTACAGAATACAGAAGATAATCAGAAATTATTTTGAAAATTTGTACTCCAATAAAATAGAAAATATTGAAGGCAGTGACAAATTTCTAGAGGTATATTATTTTCCCAAACTTAATCAGGATGCTATACATAAGTTAAACAGATCAATTTCAAGCAACGAAATAGAGGGTACCATCAGAAGCCTACCAACCAAGAAGAGCCCAGGACCAAATAGATATATAGCTGAGTTCTACAAGACCTTTAAAGAAGACTAACACCAATACTCCTCAAATTATTTCATAAAATAGAAAAAGAGGGAACACTTCCAAACACATTCTATGAGGCCAATATCACCCTGATTCCAAAACCAGACAAATACACATCAAAGAAAGAAAACTACAGACCAATATCTCTAATGAATATAGATGGAAAAACTCTCAATAAAATCCTACTCTAAAATTTAATCTCACGCCAGTCAGAATGGCAGCTATTAAGAATACAAACAACAATAAGTGTTGGTGAGGATGCGAGGGAAAAACCACACTCATACATTGCTGGTGGGACTGCAAATCGGTGCAGTCAATCTGGGAAGCAGTATGGAGATTCCTCAGAAAACTTGGAATGGAACTACCATTTGACCAAACTATCCCACTCCTCAGTTTATAGCTAAAGGACTTAAAAACAGCATACTACAGGGACACAGCCACATCAATGTTTATAGCAGAACAATTCAAAATAGCTAAATTGTGGAACCAACCCAGATGCCCTTCAGTAGATGAATGGATAGGGAAAATGTGCTATATGTACACAATGGAATATTACTCAGCATTAAAAGAGAACAAAAACATGGAATTTGCAGGTAAATGGATAGAGTTGGAGAATATTATGCTAAATGAAATAATACAATCCCCAAAAAACAAATGCCAAATATTTTCTCTGATATGAGGATGCTGACTCATAATGGGATGGGGGAGGAGCATGGGAGGAATGGAGAAACTTTAGATATGGCAAAGGGGAGGGAGGGCCATAGGGGTAGGAAAAATGGTGGAATGAAATGGGCATCATTACTCTAAGTACATATATGAAGACATGAATGGTGTGAATCTACTTTGTGTACAACCAGAGACATGAAAAATTGTGCTCTATCTGTGTAATATGAATTGAATTGTATTCTTCCATCATATATAACAAATTAGAATAAATAAATAATTTTTAAAAAAGAAATAAATCAAAATGGCAGGAATGAGTAAACATCTCTCTATAATAACAATGAATGAAAATGGTCTCAAATTAAACCATAGACTGGGAGAATGGATTTTTTTAAAACTTTTTTTTCCTTTTTTTTTTTTTGCAAGAGACTCACCTTACAAGCAAAGACAGACACAAGCTGAATGTTAAAGAATGAAAATTGATATGCTATGAAAATGGAGCCCCAAAACAAGCAGGAGTGGCTACTCTCTTATCTAATAAAGCAGACCTTGACTCAAAATTAATCAGAACAGACAAAGATGATTTTATCATACTGGTAAAGGGAGTAATCCAACAAAAAGATAAAAATGTTAGGAAATATTTCTTCCCCAAAATGTTGGTGCACCTAATTACATAAAACAGAAATATACTCAATTTAAAAGCTCAGACCCCAGTACAATAATATCGGGTGATTTCAACATAAATCTCTCACCAATAGTTAGGTCATCCAGATATAAGCTAAGGAAACCCTCTTCAGACCTAAAAATCTTAAAAATCAAAGAGAATCAACAAATACCTATATAATATTCTATTGCAAGAACAGCTGAATTCGCTTTCTTCTCAGCTGTCATGGAAACATCTACAAAATAGACCATACTTTAGATTAGTAACTCTTAGAAAATTTTAAAAAATCTATATAATTATTTTCATCTTCTTTGATCATAATAGAATGTAATTAGAAATCAACCACCCTTTCAGAAAAAAATACAAAAAAAAAAAAATACATACAGATTGAACAGTACACTTTTGAATGATGAATGGGTGATAGAAGAAATCAGGGGAGAAATTAAAATAGTCTTAGAATCAAATGAGTATAGTGACAAAATATACCAGAGCCTCTGGGACACTATCAAGGTGGTTCTAAGAGGAGTATTTATAGTCACACAGAAGACTACAGAAGAAAATCAGAAAGATTCCAAATAAGCAATCTAATGATGTATCTCAAGTTCCTTGAAAAACAAGAATGAATCAATTCCATAATCAGGAAGAAGGAAATAATTAAGATCAGAGCTAAAAGCATGAGGAAATTTATTGATTTTCACGTTAAAACATCCTTGAAATCCTGGAATAAAACCAACTTCATCATGATATACAATCTTGTTAATATGTTGCTGAACTTGATTTGCTAATATGTTATTAAGGATCAATGCATATTCATCAGAGATATTGGTGTATAATTTTCTTTCCTTGATGGTGCTTGTCTGGTTTTGGTGTATGACACTGGCTTCGTAGAATAAATTTGGAAGTGCCCCATCCCTTTATATTCCATGGAATAATTTGAAGAGCATTGGCCTTAATTCTTTGTTAAAGGTCTGATAGAATTCAGGTAAGAATTCATCTGGTTCTGGGTTTTCTGTGTTACAAAATCAACATACAAAAATCATTATATCCCTATGCACAAATAATGAAAATAGAATTCAGGAAAACAATCTCATTTGTGGTAGACTAAAAATATTTAGGAATAAATCTAAGGAGGTAAAAGACCTCTATAAGGAAAACTATAGAACACTTAAAAAAGAAATTTAAAAAATCATTTAATATGGAAAGATCTCTCGTGTTCATGAAAAAGTTCTGAATTAATATCGTTAAAATGCTTATATTACCAAAAGTATTACCAAAAGCAATATACAGCTTCAGTGTAATACTTGTCAAAATACCAATGACATTCTTCACAGAACTAGAAAAAAAAATTAATTTGGAAGAATGAAAGTCCCAGAATAGCCAAAGCAATTCTAAGCCAAAAGGATCAATGCTGTAGGTATCACAATACCTGACATCAAAATATGCTGCAGAGCTATACTAACGAAAACTGTGTGGTACTGCCATAAAACAGATGCATAGATGAATGAAACAGAATAGAAGATACAGAAGCAAGCCCACACAGATTCAGTAGTCTGATCCTTGACAAAGGATACATTGCCAAAATGTATGTTGAAGAAAAGACAACCTTTTAAACAAATGGTGCTGGGGAAACTAGCTATCTATATGTAGAAGAATGAGTCTAGATCCCTATCTTCCACTTGGCACAAAAGTAAACTCAAAATAGATCAAAAGTATTAGATCTGAAAAATACAACTCCTAGAAGAAAATGTAGGGTTAACACTCCAGCATATAGGCACAAGCAATTACTTTCTCAACAGGCCCTTTAAGACTCAGGAAATGATACCAAGAATTAATAAATGGGATGGCATCAAAATAAAAATCTTTTGTATAGCAAAAGAAACAAATAAGAATTTGAAGAGAGAATTTACACAATGAGAGAAAAATCTTTCCTAGCTACTCTTCTGGTAGAGAATTAATATCCAGAATATATAAAGTACTCAAAAAACCTAACACCAAAAAAAAAAAAAAAAAAAAAAAAAAACCTCAATCAATAAAAGAGAAAATGTACTCAACAGTTCTCTAAAGGAGAAATGCAAACAGGCAAGACATATATGAAAAGAATGTTCAACATCTTTAGAAATTGGGGAAATTCAAATAAAAACTATGCTGATTTTTCTTACTCCAGTTACAATGGCAGCCATCAAGAATACAAACAATAATAAATGCAGGAGAGGATGTGGGGGAAAAAGGAACACTTATATACTGTGCTGGGATTGTAAATTAGTATAATTATGGAAATAAGTTTGGAGGTTCCTCAAAAGACTAGGAATGGAAGTATCATATGACCTAGCTATATGGCTACTTAGTACTTACCCTAAATAATTAAAGTCATCCATGTTATAGTAATGCATGCACATCTACAGCATATATATATATATGTATATATTTCTTCAAACATTGCCATTAACGTTTTAACGTGCATATATGAACAAAAGATCTTTACGATCCTCCAGAAAAATACAAAGATGTTCGAAAGTTCTAATTTATGTAATTTTTCTGTCACTTTATATTTTCAAATTAGACTTCGTCATTTTTACCGTTCCACACAGTCAATATCTGGATATATATATATATATAAATATATATTTATTTGGAGTGGAATATATTTTTTGTGTGGAACGGTAAAAATATTTATTTGTGTGGAACGGTAAAAATATATATATCCAGATATATATATATATATATATATATATATATATATATATTTATTTGGAGTGGAATATATTTATTTGTGTGGAATGGTAAATATATTTATTTGTGTGGAACGGTAAAAATATTTCCATATATATATATATGCTGCATATATATATATGCACATCTACAGCATATATATATGTGTATATATATATATATACATATATACACATATGTATATATATATAGTTTTATATAGCCATAAAGAATGAAATTATGTCATTTCTAGGAAAATAGATGGAACAGGAGAACATTTTGTTAAACAAAATAAGTTAAACTCAGAAAGTCAATGTTCATATATACTTTTTGTCCACATATGGAAGCTAGAGAGGAAAAAGAAAAAGAAAGGTGTATGTGTGGGGTAGGTATATCTCATGAAAATTGAAGGGAGACCAATAGAGTAAAGAGACAGGGAGATGGACAAGAAGAGGGAAACTGGAATACTGGGGAATTGGCAAAATTATAGTGATAGGGGCTGGGGTTGTGGCTCAGCGGTAAAGCACTCGCCTAGCATGTGCACGACCCGGGTTCAATCCTCAGCACCACGTAAAAATAAATAAAGTCATTGTGTACAACTAATAAATAAATAAATATTTTTTAAAAAAGTATAGTGATATATTGTGTGCATGAATGAATATATAACAACAAATTCCACTATTATATATAACTACCAATAAAACCATGAAAAAGATTACAAATTTCTTTAAAATTGAATTTTTATATTAAATATGAATTGGAATTAGGTTATAATGGGGCTATAAATAAACTGAATTTTTTAAATCCTTATTTTGAATTGTGTTCAATTAGTGAACTTAGAGATCAAATTTACATGTAAACCCATTATAGTAAATGCAAAGAGATGTCTTTCATGTGCTGACAGTAATAACTATGTACTTATAATCTCACATTTTTATAAATTATTACTTAAGAATAAAGCAAAGACATTTTCTCACAAACAACAAAAGAGATTTTATTGCTTAGAGAGATTCTCATTAGTGCAGAACCTCAGGAAGAAGAAATTTCAACCAGGAGAATGGAAGTGAAATGCTAGGAAGAACAGTGAGTGGTGAAACTGGTACAAAAGTACAAAAATCTATCCAGATATTGACTGTGTGGAACGGTAAAAAATGACGAAGTCTAATTTGAAAATATAAAGTGACAGAAAAATTACATAAATTAGAACTTTCGAACATCTTTGTATTTTTCTGGAGGATCGTAAAGATCTTTTGTTCATATATGCACGTTAAAACGTTAATGGCAATGTTTGAAGAAAATAAAACGCGACTTCCAAACATGTCGAGGAAAAAATGAACTTGAAAAAAAAATCAAGCAATCCAAATGAAGTTAGGGAGGAGAAAAACCTATAAGGCAGGCTGAATATTAGCACAAAATAAAATGGTAGAGAAGAATTCATATAAATCCATAATTTAGTCAATGTAAATTAAATAAGCCCTTGTTGATAGATGCCAATTGAGAATGTCCATTTGGAATTTTAAAAGTCAGCCACATTCTATTACTTGATAGGTATTTTTAAAATGAGGATATATATATATATATATATATATACACACACACACACACACACACACACACATATATATATATGTATATATATATTACATATATATACACGCACACATATACACTGGCTGAATTTCTGATAAAATAAGTTACATGAAAGAGTCATGAATCAAAAGCAAACCCCATAGCTCTACTAGCTGGGGGGTGAGGGGCACAAGATACTAAGGTGAAAAAGTTTACAAGGGATGAAGAAAGTTCACAGCCTTATTATTATTTTTTTAAATGGAAGGAATATTTTACCAGGAAAATACAGTAATTCTTAACTTGTACATTGTGGGAAGCCACTCCTGAGCTATTTAGTGTCTTTACTGGGACTTGAGCCAAGGATATGTTGGTCTGGCATTGTGTGCTATTTTATGGCCCCTCCCACTTAATGGATTTGCTTGGCTAGGAAGACTGATCTCCTAGCTCCGGAGCTGAGCGTGACCCATTGGGAACTGGACAGCCCACCTCCTACCTTAATTGGCTAAGAACATTCTGTAGAAAGCCTTTGAAATTCCCCCACATAAATAAAGCAAACAGGGGCTTTACAGTGGAAGCTTGACCCTTAAGGTTGAAGAGCTAACCTGCCCGCTGCTCTTTAAAACTATTTTCTGTGTCATATGATTTTTCCTTGTATTTCTCACCCAGCCCACTCCACACAGGGAAACCCAGCTTCCCTTGCCTGCACATGCTGCAAGTGAGAGTACATACCTAACAACAAGCCTCAAATATACAAAATGAAACACAATTTAAGAGTTCTGGTTGCTTCAGAATATGAATCAATGTACATTCTTTGGTCATAGAAATATTTTATTCTCAGCAGAAACTTTTGTTACAATATCAGCTAGTAAGTCTATAACACCCTCGCTAAATAGATCTTACTTAAAATACAGAATAAAATCAAAAGTTATCCACAAGTCAGTTAAAATAAAAGGCTTAAATAAGCAAGAAAAGAACCACCATAAAGAAACTCTCATTTTACCCATCCATGTTCTCAGATTCTCCTCCTTCTTTCTTGCCCATAGCTGAGGCCATCTCTAGGTGTAGTCCCACCCACATTTTCAGGATTTAGACACAAAGTAGTAATTGGTGGACCTCTCTGGTCAACCAGCACCTGTTATCTCAACATCATTGTTTTGGTTACTAGTGACATTTGACTTCTCCACTCCTCTTCTCTTCTGTGCTCTCATTAATCACCCTTCAAAGACATTAATTTTGGCCCATGAATCACACTTCTAATAATCAGTTACTGGTCTTATGAGCAATTCTTCCCTCTGGCCAGTGTGCTCCATCTATCAAGTGAGAGAACCCATTTCTTCAGCTTCATTATTGCCTGATCATTGAAAAAGTTAAGCCATCTCCTTTAGAAACAGTAGTTATTGGAAAGAAAGATTTGCTTCTGTTAGCATTGTTGCTGGGTCACATCCCCTAGTTTTGTCCTAATCCTATGCATACAGATCTAGTTCAAGGTACCTGCCAGGTACCCAACTGTACCTGCCAATCCTCATGCTTGATAGTTGTAGCTCCAGGCCTCTCCCCTAGTTCCAGACCATCAGTGACTGATTTTTAACTCTTTCTTTCTAACATGTATTACCTGATCTACTACTCAGTGGAACATTATTCAAGTCCACTAAAATCCTAACTCAGAATGTCTACCCCAGGCCAAATGGACTGTATTTTCCTGGGAGATAAGCTGAATGAAACCTCTCTGGTGCCAAGACTCTATAACAGGGAAAGAGCAACCAGAAAAGCATATTTACAGCTACCCCAAATATGGACTTTCTTACATTTGGTGATAAAAAGTGTATTATCCAGAGTTCTTGGGTTGCAAGCAACAAACAAAACTCTAAATTCAATCACAGAAAGACATTTTTTGGCATAGATTTGATAGTTCAGAATCAAAGAAAAAAAAAAAAAAAAACAACTTTGTAAAGAACAGGAATTTAGGTATCACCAGAGACCACCAGTGCAGAAGGAACTAAATCCAGTCTCTGCAGGAGACACCAGTAGGCTAAATAAAAAAACACAATGCTTTACTTCTCTTATGTTACTTTTCAAGATATCATTGATTAAAGTCTATTCCCTGCCTAGAAGATCGTGAGGCATTTTGATAAACCCAGAAAAACACATGAAGAAGAGCAGAGATAATTCCTAAAGTAAGAGAGAGATGCTATTATTAGAGGGAGAGGAGTGGCTGAGCTGTGGAGGATCCTCAACAGATGTCAGTCACAAAAACAAACAAACAAACAAACAAAAAACTGCCTGGAAATTATCTATTAGATGTGACATATTATATCTAGGCCAAAGGGTATGAAGGACAGAAATTGAAAGGTGAGTTGTCCTGAAATATCTGTGCAAATGACCTCTTTATTATATGTATTAGTCTCTGTGTCCTCAATTCTGTACCATTGGTCCACCAGTCTGTTTTGGTGCCAATACCATGCTGTTTTTGTTACTATTGCTCTATAGTATAATTTTAAAGTCCGGTATGGTGATGCCCCCTGCTTCACTTTTCTTGCTCAGGATTGCTTTGGCATTCTGGGTCTCTTATTTCCCCAGATGAATTTCATGACTGCTTTTTCAGAATTGCATTAAATCTGTATAATGTTTTTGGTAGTATGGACATTTTGACAAATTGATTCTACCTATCCAAGAGCAAGGTAGGTCTTTCCATCTTCTGAGTTCTTCTATGATTTCTTTCTTTAGTGTTCTATAATTTTCCTTATAGAGCTCTTTCACCTCTTTCGTTAAGTTGATTCCCAGGTATTTTATTTTTTTTGATGCTATTGTAAATGGGGTAGTTTTTCATCATTTCCCTTTCAGAGGCTTTGTCACTGATGTACAAAAATGGTAGAGTTTTTTGGGTCTTCTAGGTAAATTTACATGTCATCAGCAAATAGTGCTAATTTGAGCTCTTCTTTTCCTATCTTGATCCCTTTAATTTCTTTCGTCTGTCTAATTGCTCTTGCCAGAGTTTTCCAGTACTATGTTAAATAGCAGTGGTGAGAGGGGGCATCCCTGTCTTGTTCCAGTTTTTAGAGGGAATGCTTTCAATTTTTCTCCATTTAAGATAATGTTAGCTCTGGGCCTTGCATAAATAGCTTTTATAATGTTGAGATATGTCCCTGATATTCCTAGTTTTTCCAGTGTTTTGAACATAAAGGGGTGCTGTATTTTGTCAAATGCTATTTTTTCTGCATCTATTGAGATAATCATATGATTTTTATCTTTAAGTCTATTGATGTGATGTATTATGTTTATTGATTTCCGAATGTTGAACCAGCCTTGCATCCCTGGAATAAACCCCACTTGATCGTGGTGCACTATCTTTTTGATATGTTTTTGTATCCGATTTGCCAGAATTTTGTTGAGGATTTTTGCATCTATGTTCATTAAAGATATTGGCCTAAAGTTTTCTTTTTTGGATGTGTCTTTGCCTGGCTTTGGAATTAATGTAATATTGGCCTCATAGAAAGAGTCTGGAAGAGCTCCCTCTTTTTCTATTTCTTGAAATAGTTTGAAGAGCATTGGTATTAGTTCTTCTTTGAAAGTCTTGTAGAACTCTGCTTATGACTCTAGAAATCTGTCAATGCATTCAGCATTTTCTGTTTTATTAGAGTACAAGTTTTCAAAGTAATTTCTAATTATTTTCTGTATATCTGAGGTGTTTGTTGTGATATTCCCTTTTTCATCACAAATGTTAGTGATTTGAGTTTTTTCTCTTCTTCTTTTCGTTAGCATTGCTAAGGGTCTGTCAATTTTGTTTATTTTTTCAAAGAACCAACTTTTAGTTTTGTCAATTCTTTGAATTGTTTCCTTAGTCTCAATTTCATTAATTTCTGCTCTGATTTTAATTATTTCCTGTCTTCTGCTGCTCTTGGTGTTGATCTGTTCTTCTTTTTCTAGTGCTTGGAGGTGTGATGTTAAGTCCTTTATTTGTTGGTTTTTTTTCCTTTTAAAGAATGAACTCAGTGCAAATGAATTTTCCTCTTACTACTGCCTTCATAGTGTCCCAGAGATTTCTATACGATGTATCTGTGTTCTCATTTACCTCTAGGGAATTTTTTAATCTCCTCTTTGATGTCTTCTTCACAACCCCTTGTTCATTCAGTAGCATGTTGCTTAGCTTCCAGTTGTTGGAGTAGTTTTTTCTTATTCCTTGTTTTGTCGTTGATTTCTAATTTCATCCCCTTTATGGTCTGATAGCATGCAGGGTAGTATTTCTATTTTTTTATATTTGCTGAGATTTGCCTTGTGACATAGTATATGATCTATTTTGGAGAAGGAGCCATGTGCTGTGAGATCATTCTGAAGCAGACTACAAGTGCCATAAGTGAGGGAAGAAACCATGTGAAGGGAGACTTAATGGTATGTAAGAGAGAGGAGAGAGAGAATAAGTCTAGAAAATAGAGAATAAACCATATATAACACCACTTTGCTATATATTTCAATTGTACACGTTCTAGAAATCTCAATTTGTGCGTATAACTTGTTTTTTTGCCTCTGTTGAGAATGCAATGGCAGGGTGTAAATAGGGAAGATGAAGGAAGAAAAAAAAATATAAAAGTGAGAAGGAAGAAAAGAAGAAAAAAGAGGAGCAGAAGCACACAAACACACTGTCCAATCAAAACAAAAACAAAAAACTCCCAAGAAACAACAAAACAAACAAACAAGCAAATAAAAACAAAACGTTGAACCCAAGAACAAGTCTCAAACAAAATGGACCCTTGGAAGCCCTTCTTTTTCCCTTCCAGTTTAAGCCACCTGACCCAGATCATGTACAGTCAGCAACCCTGTTAGTGGAGTCAAGGCTGCACCTTTGGTCCTTGCAGAGTGGCACAGTGGAATAGTGGAAGGGGCTTATCCTCAGGCTGGGCCCTGCTTACAGCAGCAGGGAGATGCTACTATGGGCCTTGGAAGCCAGGCAAACTGGCGGCGGGTTCTCTCCTTCCAGCGGGCAGGTGCCTACCTCTTGCTCTGGTTGCAGCTGGGCAGGTCGCACTCCCCCAGGGAGTGGAGGAAGCACTTCACCAGGTCTGGCCCCACGTGCAGCAGCCGGGAGATGCTGTTCTGGGCCCTGAAGACCAGGCAAACTGGTGGCTGGGGTTTCTCCTTCCAGCGGGCGGGAGTCTACCTCTTGCTCTGGTCGCAAATGGGCAGGTCGCACTCTTCCCGATAATGGAGGAAGCCCTTCCCCAGGTCTGGCCCTGCGTGCAGCAGCAGGGAGCTGCTACTCTGGGCCCAGGCGGCCAGGGACACTGGCGGCTGGGTCTCTCCTTCCAGTGGGGGCGGGTGCCTACCTCTTGTTCTGGTCGCAGCTGGGCAGGTCCCACTCTTCCCGGGAATGAAGGAAGCCCTTCCCCAGGTCTGGCCCTGTGTGCAGCAGCAGGGAGCTGCTACTCTGGGCCCAGGCGGGGTCCAAGGGTAGGCATTTTTATGAGATAAATATACAGATAATGCTGGAAAGTCAGGTTGGGGTAGGTTATGGAAGAACAAGTTGAACAATGAATTTTCTCAGGAAAGATGTAATAGGTCTTGATCTCGGTTGGCTCCAGTGTACAGCAGACGTGTTGGATAGCAGACAGGGAAATGGGAACAATACTACAGAGGTTATTAGGAGACTGCCAAAATGGACTGCAATGTGGTGAGTGATCAAAACTGACACATATTTCAAGGCCAGAGAAAATCAAGAGAGGCAGGCATGATGTGCTAAGCCTGTGATGACAGTGGGACATGAGGAAGACAGCTCAATTCTGGAGTCATCTGCCAATTTGTATTTGACACTAGTTCTGATGTAGATCAAATGACTGAGAGAAACAGAAAACAGGGACAGAGATAAAACTTAACTGAAGACCTAGATTCATAGGGTATGAAGGTAGAGTCAATGCCTTAATTCTTTTTGTGTTGCTATAACATAATACTTAAGACTGGGTAATTTATTAAAAAACAGAAACCTATTTCTCATAGTTCTGGAAACTGGGAATCTAACATCAAGGGGCCAACAGGTTTGGCCCAGACGGTGATGGTTCAGCCTCTACACTCAAGATGGTACTTTGAACACTGTATCCTCCAAAGGGGAGGAATACTATGTCCTCACATGACAGAATAGTGGAAGAACCAAGAGAACACATTTGCACCTTTTTATTAAGGCATTAAACTCTCCACAAGGGTGGATTCCTAGTGGCCCAATGATCTCTTAAAGGCCCCACCTCTCAATATCATTACACTGGCAATTATAGTTCAACTTGAGTTTTAGAAGGAATAAACATAGTTAAACTTGAGTTTTAGAAGGAAATCAGAGGCAGAAGGTAAAGTAGGGCAAAAACAGGAGAAAACTGGAGGGAGGGAATGACTACTGGGGAACATCATGGCATCCAAGGGAGAGAGGATGGTGGGAAAGCTGAGTCAATGATCTCAAATGATGCTTATGTGAAAAAGGATGTAGGATGCAAATGTTAGGAGTTTTTTTGGTCACTCTGGAGTAGTTTTGGAGAGAAGATAAATTGCAATGGTCAAAGAAGGATGCACAGAGAGATTATGAAAGGTGCACAGCAGGGTGAGCTCAATGTTTGGCACTGAAAAGAAATAATAGGCCAAGCTAGTACTTTGAGAATGAAACAAAATAGAAGGAATATTTTTGAATAAAGGAAAACCAACTTGCCATAGGCTTAGGAATCAGGAAGAGATGTAGAGACTTAAAAAGATGAGAGAAAACGAGAATCATGGTGGGGCAGAAGAGACCAAGGTCACTGTATGAGGGAGAGCCAGGTCAGAAAGGGGCCTGGAATGCAGAAGGAGAGAGCAGGGGCCATTCAGAGTGACTGGAGATGAGCAAACTTGAGTTTCCAGCTTTGATCTTCTCAGTAGGTTGAGGGTGAAGTCATCTGCCGAGAGTAAGACTGGAGCGTCTGAGGCTTAAGAAAAATAGAAAAATTTGAAACAACTGCTGTGAGTTATCTAAGATAACCACTGCCAAAATAGTGGAAAACAGTGCTAACTTTTCTTAATTCCTGGAACCTCCTGGTTTGTGTGACCCAAAACCCAATAATCTATAAGCCAGAGTGCTCAAAGGACTGCTCTGTTTCTTTCTTTATTGGAGTAATACTGTCATCCCCAAGTATCCCAATCTAATGGTGATCATTCAATGGAATTATCAGTCCATTGCTTTATGACCAGGTTGTCATTACACAGCAACTTTCCCAAAATGGAGTTTGATAACATCAAGCACTGGTGTCACTGTGGGTCCCTGTGTCTGTGTCACTGAGCAGGCAGGACCTGGCGAACAGGAGACAAGCCTTCATGACTCACTCAGTCATTTTATAACTCCAACCCCTTATTGTTTTTACTCTTAGTCATACATTGTAAAGAATTCTGAAATACAGAAAATGGAAGGGAAATATAAAACAATAATTCTACAAATTTGCCTCAAGATGCTTTCCTAGACCTACAGATAGCATTGGAAGTTCTCATATCACACATCAGGACGTCGCCAGTATGTCAACAATGTTTAAAATGTAAAATATACTGGTGATTATGTACAATTTGACTCTCCATCTACTGAGAATAAGGCTTATCAACAGCTGCAGTGTGTTATTTGTGAAATGCTTGCAAATCAAAGCTGAAGCTTCCTCCCTTATCTTGTAATTTAGAAACAAAACCTGAAAATTATATTTGTGTAAAAAGGATACCAGTTGATTATTTTAAATTCAAAAGAGAAATTTCGAACATCAAGTAATGAAAGCAATTATTGATTCTAGAATCCAATCCATTTTAAATACATTTTTGGTTCCAAAGAAAATATAAAGTTATATTAAAATGTGTTTATCCATAGGGCTGGGGTTGTGGCTCAGCGGCAGAGCGCTTGCCTCGCACGTGTGCGGCCAGGGTTCGATCCTCAGCACCACATAAACATAAATGCATTGCATTGTGTACAACTAAAGTGAATAAATAAATATTTTTTAAAAATGTGTTTATCCATAAATTATGCCTTTTCATATTGAAGTGAGTATGAATCAAATAGTATCTTTCACTTGATAAATGAAAATATTAACATGTCCTGTTAAACTAATTATTAGACTATTAAAATGAAACACTGACAAAATGTTTTGTTTTTTATGATAAAGTATTTGAGGAATACAAAAATGTGAGGATAATAAATATAATAAACACCCATATTCTTATTACCAACTAAAGAATTCATAGTATGTATCTAAATTGTATCTATTTTTCTGGGTGTGGTGGTGTACACCTGTAATCCCAGCACTTGGGAGGCTGAAGTAGAAAAATTGCAAATTCAAGGCCATCCTCAGTGACTTAGTGAGGCCCTGTCTCAAAAGAAAAAATAAAAACAGCTGTGGCTAAGTGGTAAAGCAGCCCTGGGTTCAATCTTCAGTACCAAAATAAATAAATAAAAATGTCTATTCCTTATTATTTTATACCATGTAAAAATGATAAAATAATTTTAAAATTCCTAAGGGGACTTGCAAGAATTTTTTGATAAAAGGATTTGACAAGTCAGAAAACTTTGAGAAATGCTGCGTTAAGGTGTTCAGAGGTCAGAAAGTACTTTTAGCTATGGCTGGAGTTACCCACCCAATGTCTTGCAGGACCTGCTCATTCATTTCACCTAAGGACTCATGAAAAAGCAGAGAATAAATGCAACCCAGATATAGTTATTTTTATGCGTAGAACAAACAGCACAAAAAAACTTCATCTTGCATTATCTATACTCTGGGCCACTTCCGTGGTGGGTTGAGAGAGCCAGGAGCTGGGTGAGAGGTAATAGGAAGCCATTGTTATACCAAGGGTCCTACTGGGTGTGAGACCCCCATATCAGACACATTATACAGCTTAGTTCATTAAATTTGTGTAGCCATCCCCTGAAATAGGTATTATCATGATTGCAATTTTGCAGATGAGGAAAGAAGTTTTCTCAAGGCTGGTGGCATTGAAGCCACACCCAAACCTATGTAATTCTGTCCCAAAATCCACATGAAGTTTATTTTCTATATCAGTTAGTCTGGGGACTTCAACATTTAGAACAAATAGCCACATGATAAAACATCACAAATGAAAGCACAAGATGTTCATTTCATCAAGAAAGGTTTACAAGCCTCCTGCCTCATTTTATCTTTGATAAAGCTGGGGGTACTGGGGCCTCAGCAACTTCTGATCTCTACTGCTGTTGACAGACAAGAAGGAAGATTCAATTGCCAAGACAACCAGCAAACTAAGAAATACATGTTAATAACATGCTGGGTCCCAAATGCTGGGTTGCCAGGGCCCCTGTTTTCAGTGATGACCAAAATTTCAGAATGCATTTCTGAAATAACTGGACTACTTACTGATCATCTTCACTGTGAGTTCAGGGTACTTCCAAATGCAATTCCCATTCTTTGTCTTCCTTGTACCTCTACTGTGTAACTCTTTCACTCTTAACACTCACTCAAACCCTATGCAAAATTCAAGATCTACAACAATATCACTTTGAGAAAAGGAAAGAGGTAGGAATAAAAGAGTAAGAGGAGAATAAAAAGGAGCAGGAGGGAAGGAGGTAATGAAGAAAAATCTCTTTGTGGTACATCATGCTGATCTGTTAAATGAGGGTATGGGATTGAATGCTTTTCTTAATGTTTTCTGGGTGCTAGAGCCTGTGAAAATCTGAGGAGAGCTATAAATCCTGTTTAATACACATACTATATTTTACACACAGTTCCAAGAAGTTCGTGGACTTCAGGTTAAATACTCTTAGACTAGATCTCTACAGTTGCTTCAAATTCTGCGGGAGTAATCCTACTATCAATTGAAATGTAGCATGTTTTATTGCTATCAAATTCTGGTTCTAATTCAACAAGGTGGTGGGCAAATAGTAATATTGATAATTAGCTATATGCTTAGAAACCGGCAGGTAAAATCTAAATGAATGTGAAATAGTATTAAGGATATAATAATTATTCCAAGTATCTTAGTATTTAACAGGTAAGTCTCAACTCCCTAAACATGAACACTCCTAGTAGGAGTCTGATACCATGTGAAGCTGCTGTGGCACTTCTTGGCCTGGCTGTCTTCCTCTCCACTCCCTACCCCAGGCCCCACACCAAACTTTCAAAGAACTTGTGGGGAGGTTCTTTGTTCTGAAGAAAAAGGCTTAATGGTGAGACTAAATGGGCAATGATTTTTTTCCGGTTTTCTCTTTTTTCTTTTATAGTCTGCATGATAATGGTAGAGGAAGTTCTCTTGGCAGTGTTGTGTTTCCATGGTGACAGGAGAGGTCAAGGTTAGCAAACCAGGGTGCTGGGAACCTTCTGCTGCAGGGTGGGTGTGAAGGAAGGGCTGACAGTCAAAGTGTCACCAGGGGACCCAATTTCACAGCCTCCTCCTTTGAGTAAACCACAGAGCCTGACTTGTGCCTCTCTGAATGGACAAGCCAGTGATGTCTTGAATGTAATAATAGCTCCATCACTTCCCCCAATGCAGAAATTTGCTGTGCCCTTCCTCTCAAAGGCCAAGAGCTGATGCCTCTCATGACCAACAATCTGCAGATTGTTGGAATATGTATGTGCTCTTTGTATTGATACCAGAAGCTCAGAGATGCCAAGTTTTAGAAACGAAATGTACTTTAGAAAAGTAATTTGATCTTTGAGAACAAGAGATCCTAAATAAGTTTTGACCATGTCAGGGCAGGCCAAACAGATGAATTAATTAAGAGTAGGAAGCATACTGTTTAAATTAAATATCAGATGACTCAAGTAATTCTCCTTAAAATCTCAGTAATTTTGCCAGAAAATAAATGTCCTGATTTTACTCTAGGATTCACTTCTTATGCTTTTAAGTGGGTATATAATGTCATGAAACTTCCATAGTTTTGTTCAAACTAAAAATAAAGGGGAATAAATGTGGGAATCCAGGTAAACTCAATTACTAAAGATTTTTGAAGTTTTTATTCAAAAACCTGTAATTTCAAGCCAGGCATGGTGGTGCATGCCTATAATCCCAGAGACTCAGGAGGCTGAGGCAGGAGGATCATGAGTTCAAACCCAGCATCAGTAACTTATCAAGGCCCTGAGCAACTCAGTGAGACCCTGTCTCTAATAAAATATAAAAAGGGCTGGGGTTATGGCTTGGTGGTTAAGCACCCCTGGTTTCAATCCCTGGTACAGAAAAAAAAAAAAAAAAAAAATCTGTAATTTCTTTGAAAGGAGATGGGAAGCTGTTAAGAATCCTAAAGATAGAATGGAATAAGACTCCAGTGCATTACAGAGCTGTGCTAAAGGCAATTCAGATATGGGGCAGTTCTTCCCATTTTAAGTAATATTGCTGAATGCTTTCCTAAGAACTCCTTTCTGCTACCCAGAACTGTAGCATTTCTTGAGCACACTGTCCCCCACAATCAGCTCACAAATCTCAATCCAGAGTTGCAGACACATAGATCCAATCGCCTATCAGAGTTTTTGAAAGCCCATCCAACACAATAAACTCAACAAGAACCAAACTGAACTCCTCATCTTCACCCCTTCCTCTGCTTCCCCTCTATCTCCCGGCCCTATCGTAGTAACTAGCCATTCACCACTAGTCCAGCCACACAGCTTGCTCCCTCTTCCTCCTTCATCCCAAACAACAATCCTGAAAAAATCGTGCCTATACTCTTTTCTTAATGGTGTTCAAATCCATACCCTTCTGTCTTCATTTCCACTTGTCCTGTTTAGCCCTTCATCCCCTCACCTGTGGATTCCCACATTCTTCCATGGTGAGCTTTCTGCCTTCAATCCATTGAATGATCTATGGCCAGTAATTTTTCTTAAATTCAAATATAATCATGCCCATTTCTTAGCTTGAAAATAACCAAGGGAACTGGGCATTGTGGTGCACTCCTGTAATTCTAGCAGCACAGGAGGCTAAATCAGGAGAATGGCAAGTTTGAGGCTAGCTTCAGCAACTTAATGAGACACTGTTTCAAAATAAAAAGGGCTGGGGATGTAGCTCAGGGGTAAAACGCCACTGGGTTCAATCCCCCAAAACAAAACAACACTAAAGATAATAGCCAATGGTCCCCTATTGCCTTCAGAATAAATCCCAAATTGTTATAAGTACTGTAAGACTTTTGGCAGGATCTGGCCCCCCTCTCCTGCTTCATCTGTGGATACTCCATTTCCCCCTCCCTGCTCCCCTTACAGCATCCCTACCTTCTTTGCATACACAGTATGTATATAAATACCAGATGGAACAAATTACTTGGTTACCTGAATGCACCTTCTTTCTCTTTAGCTTGAACTCTGCTCATATATATTCTAACCCACTTTCCTAGCCATTCATCTTT
Organism: Tamias sibiricus; assembly: GCA_025594165.1. Taxonomy (NCBI): domain Eukaryota; kingdom Metazoa; phylum Chordata; class Mammalia; order Rodentia; family Sciuridae; genus Tamias; species Tamias sibiricus. Next base: position 104,565,082 of record CM046657.1, read on the forward strand.
CTGAGTTAGGACACACTTATTCTTATAACATCTAAAGATGTCAGCTTAGTTGTAATTTCTTCAAGGATATATTCCCCTTCCCTCCAAGTTTAACTAGTATGATCTCATATACCCCATACTTCCTCTATCAAAGTATTTTCACACTACAGTCATTGTTAATGTTCTAAGATTATTATCACTTATTTATCTTTTTTTCTTTTAGATATAAGCTCCATGAGGGCAGGACTGTATCTGTTGTTCACCACTACACCCACAGTGCATGTTCTTGAAGAACCCCCATCAATAATTAAGCATCTAATGGAATACTGAAGAATAGATTATATATTCTCTGAAGTTCTCGTGCTTTTTTTTGACAAACCATGAATTTTTTCCAAGAACTAGCAAAGTCTCAGATACTTATTGTGGTTAATGTTCTCCTTTCTCTCTTATATCTTATGATGAACTTGAGTTCATCTTTCCATAGATTCCCACCAGAATGATACTAGAAGAAAATTTTGGCAATGCCCCCTTTCTAAGTAAATTCCTGTGTATTAAAATTTGGCCCCCGTAGGAACTAAGAAACTAGCCCTTCCAAAAAACATTGGGTGGAGTGCATTTCCCCAACATTTTTGGCATTTTCTACAAGACAGGGAATAATTTGGATGGAAGAGAAGATTGAAGATTATCTCCTTTGGAAATAACATATAGGGAAAGAGGAGTTTGCCAATTGCCTAAATATTTTCACCATGATGTCTTGGGCCACTTAGTAATCTCTTTAATTTCTAACAAATGTAAAAAGTTTCTTTTTGTAGAACTACAGTATTCAAGAGTGTCTTTAGCAGTCATCTGACCCTGTCTGAAAATTTCAATCAGGACGTTCATCGGCCGCCAACCACCTTTCTAAAATCAAGCATTGATTATAACATCATCACTTGCAAAAACCTTTATGGGTTACTCCAATGCCTGTGTAAATAAAGCCCATGATTAGCTTAGCTCATGACACCCTATATTACGCAACTCACCAGTCTTTTGAAAGTTTATCCTTCCCAAGTCCCTTCAGATATCTTATATTTTAGCCACACTGTGTGACTTGCCATTTTCTAAACATAATTCTTTCAAGCTGCCATACTTTTGCCCATCATATATACCCAGATTTCTTTCTTCCTTAATGGTCTTTGCCTAATACACTTTTACTTGTCCTCCAACCCTCAGTATCCCAGTGTCTTAGATGCTAGAAAAACTAATGGGGACTCTAAGCTAGTGAAGGATTCTAAGAATAATAAGATGATGGCAGTTGAAATTGATTTCCAAGAAATGCAATGAAGGACTCTGACTAGATGGATGGTACACACAGGTGGTGTTCAGTGAATAATTTAAGACAAACTAGAAGTCCCAGGGGCCTAATGTTGATATTCATGTAGAGTCAATTTATAAAGAGTCAATTTATAAAGGAAAGTCATCACCTCCAAGTTCCCTGGAGGTAGACCCCAGACATTCCCATTATTTTTTTGTAGTCTGATATATATTGCTCTCAACTTGGTGTCCTGCTTGCCACATTGATGGGCAACTGTAAACTTCTATTGGACACACCAATCTGTATACATAGAAGTGTCTCTTACATTGTCAGCCTTGATTTCTCAGGTTGCTAGGTTCATGACATCTGCCAAGATCTCCCAATTAGCCATCTGCAAACCAGCTTCATGCTGAAAAATGAAAATCAGAATGAAGGCGTGTTTACTCAATGCTTCAGTGATTTAAAGACAGAGGGAAAGGGAGGGAAGGAGGGAAGGAGGCAGAGAGAGAGAGAACAATCTTTCCAGTTCATCTGTCATTTTTTTTTAGTTAATATTTTTTAGTTGCTGATGGACCTTTATTTTATATGCTTATTTATACAGTTTTCATAAATTGTAGAATAGGAGAACAAAAAGATAAAAAAAAAAATCACTTGAAAAGATTAAACTTAAAAATCACTGTGCTTAAGACTATACTTTCTGAGATCATTTCTATAGTATGTTACTAGAGAAGTTTCTCTGATTGTGTAGAGTACCGAAAACCACGAGGAGAAGTTGAGTGTTCTCTCCTGAGCGTGAAGCTGGTTCTAGGTGTTGCATTACTGCAACTGCCTATTGCCATTGATGATCATTCTTATTCTCTTTGGAGATTAGGAGGGAGAGAACACAGTCTGAGTGGTTTCTGTTAAAAAAAAAAAAAAATCATTGTGCTTGCAGCCACTGTCATTACACTAGGAGAAATGGAAGCCAGTAATATCCAAATGATAACATATTCAAAAACTACTTAATGACAAGGGCATTGAATGGGTACAAAAAGATGCCCTGAAAAACAAGAAACTTTTCAATTAAGGGAACTGCTTTGAAGCAATCTAAATTGTTTTAGAATTCATGTAAATATATCAAAAAAAAAAAAAAAATTCATCCTAAATGGATGTATTTTGCTCCTGCCATATGGTTTGTAATTACTTCAGAATTTCCTGTTGTTCTTCCTGGCTTGTCTTCTCTCTTCACATATCAGAGTTATCTGTCATAACTAAAGAGAGAGGGAAAAAAGATGCCTTGTCTTCTCATACAAGAGCTAAGTACTTTCTTTTTGTCTCTTTGCTTCAAACCCCTACCTGGGAAAGAAATTATTTTTCTTAGTTTTGGCTTTGTTTTTTGTTGGTGTTTTTTTTGTTGTTGTTGTTGTTGTAGTTGTTTGTTTGTTTTTTTTTTGGTACCAGGGATTGAACCCAGTGGTGCTTAAACATTGAGCCACATCCCCAGCCCTTTTTTAATATTTTATTTAGATACAAGGTCTCACTGAATTGCTTTAGGACCTCACTAAGTTGCTGAGGCTGGCTTTGAACTCCTGATCCTCCTGCCTCAGCCTCCTGATCCATAGGATTACAGGTGTGTACCACCATTCCCAGCTCTTGGTTTGCTTTATTGGGCTATTAAATACAACATTTTTTTTTTAAAATGAAGGTTAAATCCCTAAATTTATTTAGACTAAAATTTTGTAGATTCTGACTTCCCCCATGCCCATCTCCCAAATAATTGGTTGTTAATTGAATCTAGTTGGAATTTCTTTACCTGGTTTGTGCATGTGGCCCCTCATTGGAAGATATCCTGAGATTGTGATTTTTAAAATGGTTCACAATTTAAATCAGTACATGGAAGAGATAGCTGCATCTCCATGTTTATTGGAGCACTCTTCACAACAACCAAGGTATGAAGTCAAACTTATTGTTTATTGACAGATAAGTGGATACAGAAAATGTAGCATAGATGCACAATGGAATATTATTTGATCTTAAAAATGAAATCCTATCATGGATGGAGATGGAAGACATTAAGTGGAACAAGTCATTATAGAAAGACAAATACCACATGTTACTTACATGTAGAAGCCAAGAGGGTCACTCTCATAGAAGTAGAGAGAAGAACAGTGGTTGGGAAGGGTGGGAGGTAGGATAGACAGAGAGGTGGTTGATTAACAGGTATAGGGGTGTGGTTGGATAAGACGAATGATTTCTAAGATTCTATATGACAGTAGGCTGCTATAGTTGACAACAATTAATCATGTATTTCAAAATGACAAGTAGAGAGGATTTTGAAAGTTCCCAATACAAACAAAAAATTGGTTTTTGAGGTGATGGACATGCCAATTGCCCTGGTCTGATCATTAAACTTTGTATATATATGTTTAAATATCATATAGTACCCTAGAAATATGTACAATTATTATGTGTCAATTAAAAGTAAAATATTTTAAGAGTGATTTATGATTTGAACAGTAGTTCATCACCCTCCCCTAATCCCCACAAAGATTAGCAGGTGTGACTGCATATCTATTTTTTTTTAATTTTTGAAGAATTCATTTGAGCTTTGTTATTTTTTTATTTTTTATTTTTGTGCAATAAGAAGGATTGTTTTTTATTTTTAAATATTAAAATTTTTATTTTTTTATTTATTCTCATTAGTTATACATGATGGGACAATGCATTTAGACACATCATACATAAATGGAGTATCACTTCCCCTTTTTCTGGTCATACATGATGTAGATTCACACAGGTCATGCAGTCATATATATACGTACATAGGGAATAATGTTCGATTGAACAATTCCTCTGTCCTTCCTATGCCCATTCCCCCTCCCCTCCCTTCACTCCCTTCTGCCTAATCCAAATACCTTTGGAATATTAAAATTTAATGTGAATTTTATGACTGCAACTCCTTGTAGGAAATAAGAGGGTTATATTATATATTAACAGCAGGTCGTGTGTGTGTACACTGGCATACTGAAAAACAGTAGCATTTTACTCTACAGTCTCCAAAAGAAATTTCCAAAAGAAGTTTGTAGCTCTTTTCAAGGGAGGTGTAGGTGACAGCTTGAGTGGTTGCAGGTGGATGCCACAGGACTTCCTGTTTCTTGATTTCTGGCTCTGCCAGGGCTTGCTGGAGACCTCCCTTGGTTAAGAAACAACTTCCTGCAAGCCTTCAAAGGAGATTTCCATAGGTTAACATCCACCACTTGAAGGGAGAAGTCCAGAGAGAGAAGGAGGTCAGGGCTGAGAAGGCTTGTCTTTGAGAACTTGGTTTGACAGTTGGCAGGGAGCTCCCTGCTGCAGAGGGTCACAACCTCAAGCTCTGCTTCGTGTTAGGGAGTCATGGCCAAGGTTTGTCAAAACAAAGCCACACAAAACACCCTAGTGCCAAATGGGCAGGAGCTCTGGCCTGTTGCAAATGAAATCATTAGGAATTCCTTTGGAGTAAGAGCTACAGCCCTTGAGTTCTCGGTTGCTAAGCAAATGCAGATGTCTAATTGTGCATGTTGTTATCTCCCTCAGGCACAGCTTGGAGCATGTCACTTCCCTTTTCAAAATCCTTTAAGGATGCCACCCTCCTTGAACAAAGTCCAAAATCTTTACCCTGCCTCTCAGAGTTTTCCTAAGATTGTTCTATGCACTCACCCAATCTCAAGTCACAATGTTCCAAATGTGCCCAACACCCTAGTGTCCTCAGCTACTGCTGCTTGAGCCTAGTTTCCCCTCAAGGCCCTCCTCAATACCAGGCTTTCCCTGTTACAGATAGTCTTCCTCTCATCCTGTTCAAGGACATCTCACTCTGTTATAACATTTCTCATATCATCCTTCTCAGGGACAATGAAAAGTTCAGACATTTACATCAAATACACTGGGTTCTTCTCTGTTTTGGAGTGCAATGTCACATAAGATACTAATCTTCCCTAAGCCTCTATTTTCTACTCTGTTGGGAATTATTCTAAAATAGATGATTAAATTTTAAAAAATGTTAGGAGGAACACATTTAGAATATACCTGGTACCACATACAAGTTTGCTATTTATTATTTGTTTTTCTCACTATGCTGTGATATAGGGCCATATTTTCACATTCTCAAAAGCCTTGCAAATTCTGCCTGGTAGGTGTGAAAAACTTCATGTTGAATTAAGAAGTTTGTTGAATAGATTCACAGTACGAAGACAGGAAAATGACACCCAGCAATGCAAATATGTTAGGTTTCTACAGAAGCTCGTCCTGAAGTTGGTTTGGTTCAAGTCCACTATTACAGATCTCTAGGAAGAAATTCTGAGGAAACCATACCCATCTCCTGCCAAGGCCAACACCTGCTTGCTTCCTGGAGGTAACTTTCCAGTCTCAACCAGGAAGAAAGATGGGATTAACAAATTCCAATAGTCTCCCTAAAAATGACTGCTACTTTTATTCCCTAAAACTGAATAGAAAAAATATTGCAAAGATGATCTGCAGTACTGACTCTCAAACTTTTGGTCTAAGGATCCTTTAAAATTCTTAAAAATGATTGAGAACATCCCAGAGCTATGTTTAAGTGAGTTGTTATCTAGTTATATTTCATCATATCAAAAATTAAAGCAGAAAATTTTAAAATGTTTATTTGAAAATATCAATAAACATACATGTTAATGTATTTTATGAAAAGTAACTATTTTATAAAACAAACCAAAAACTTAGTGAAAAGAGTAGCTTTTTTGTTTGTTTTTGTTTGGGGGCAAAATTCTTTAATGTCTGATTTCATAGAAAGAGAGCTGGATTCCCTTGTCTGGTTTTGCATTCAATTGGTTATGACATGTTGTTTTGGTTAAGATGAAACTTATGAAGAAAATTGACCTCACACAGATATGTAATTGGAAAGTTAGGGGAACTCAACAAGGAGAAACTTTTCAAAGGTTAATTGCAATGTAGAATCTAAAGCATTCTCAATGACATGTACTCTATTGTATTAAAATCCATTGGTCAGTCTTGCCTTGTAAATGGATCTTTTTATTAATTTTTTAAAAAATTATTTATTTTAGTTGTACATGGACACAATGCCTCCATCTTATTTATTTATTTTTTATTTAGTCCTGAGGATCAAACCCAGTGCCTCATATGTGCTAGGCAAGGGCTCAACTGCTGAGCTACAACCCCAGCCCTTAAATTGATCTTTAAGCATGCATGGTTTTAATTTTTTAAAAAATTCATGAATTGGTCATGAGCTTAAAAATGTTAATATATTTCATTATATAATATGTAAAGCTTTCATTTGTTAATGTTGCCAACAACCTCATCAGGCAGTCTTCAAGCATTGGGAAGTTGTCAAGCTAATGGTGAAAAATAAAAGTTTCTAATTCTTGCTTGACAGCTCAAAATTTTATCATTGGCATTTTATCAATTGTTTTCCTTAAAATGATAGGCTTACTTGGTGGAGTTTGTGAACATACTGAAGCCTAAGTAACTAGAGTTTGCCTATCAGTTTTTCTTCCAAGAAAACAATGTCATTTCATGTAAAGAAAGGCCAGTTCAGCTCACTATGGAAAAACAAAAACAAACAAACAAAAAAACAAGAGTGCTTTATTTTGGGACAACTATTGTATTCCAGTATACAACAGAATTTCATTACATATACTTCCCATTTCACCACACAGAATGAAAAGACATGTAGTAAAGGATTGAGATTTAATAAAATCAATACTTTTTACTGCTTTACAAGGTCATTCTTAAGTCTAACAGATATTTGTTTTTACTGTGAGTTCACAGCAATGAAAAAAACAATGGCTCTAAGTACACTGTTAACAGTATTCAGTAAATGTGAAAATGAGAAGCTGAGATAGGCAGTTATAATTGAAAAGATATTTTATAGGCCCATAGACAAACAAAATTCCTTCCTGTTACAACATGGATCCAAAATAGGTCTTTCCCACTCCTCCCCAACCTTCCTTGAATTTCTTCCTGAGAGGACATACATTCGGGACAAGATTCAGACATGAGTGACATTTTCAGGTGTTATCTACAGAATGCTATTCCAGGGCTTGTGGCATCTCATAGTTCCTTTTAAATTTGTTCTCTTTAGAAAGAGACACCAGCTTGGAACCAGAATGCATACTTAACCCTGAAGCAAGATCATTCAAACTTTTAAATAAATTCTAGAAGATTTGAGTCTGTCAGCTGTAATGTCCCTTCCTAATCAAAATATTGAAAACAACTTCATTATAACATTTACCAATTCAATTAATAAAATCCCTTTTTGTCTCCTTACAAATTTGTTATGTTAACAGATACTTTATCAAGAAACATTGGCGTTATTAGAGCCAGTGAGAAATCTGATGATCTTGTAAGCATAAAATTAAAGATCATTCTCTTCAAAAAAAGTAAAGGACCCCCCTACACCCTGCCAGATGTCTACTTTCTTGGGCAAATTTTTAGCTTTTAGCTTTGGGCAACTCATATCAATATTCACAGAAATCGAGTTCATGGGAAAAAGTCAATTGAACCAGATCATCTAAAGGAATAGAGAAAGGTCACATGCTCCTCAGGGCTTAGCATTGGGCAAAATGCAAAGTTTTGCTTATCTTAAACACTGGAAAGACTTTACAAGAAGTTGCGTGCAAATAAAGTGGCGAATGAATAATCTACATTAATTCATCCTGACCCAAATTTCATCCTGAGCATATAGAATCTATCTATTCTAGAGAAATCTAGATCATTAAGCCTAATCACTTCATTCTAAGTTAAAAAGAGAGACATCAATGACTAACAGGGAGAGTATATTTTTTTTTCTATCCATGCAGGACAAATAATATTTTCCACATCTTTTACCCTGAGCAACAAACTAAGTTTGGAGTCTATTGTTTTATAGTGAAAATATCTTAGAAGAAGGAGATGGGGGACATAGATTCTTTTCTTGACCTCAAACATTACTAGGTTGACCTGGGCACATTGTTCTGTCTTTCAGAGTCTGAAATGATCACCAGATGGTTCAGCTCCCCTAATTCACAGATATGGCCCTTCAGTCTTAAAAAGAATCAGAATTCACTTGGGTGAAGTAGAGTGCCCCTAAGGTCTAGGTTAAAAAAAAAAAAAAAAAAAGCACTGCCTTGAACAGGTGATATATCTCCACTTCAAGGACTGAGGAAATCATAGTCTCTATGAATTCTTGGGGGAGTCAGGTTCTCCTGGTTCCTTTACCTCCTAGACTTTTTGATCTAGATGATGCATGGTGGTACCATAACTTACTTAATGATAGAATTTTATTCCCATCTTTGGTTTATGCACACATACTACCTAACTTCCTATTATTGCAATTTTAATAAAGTTTAGTGAAAATAATAATTTCAGGGTCAGTCCAGAGTCTTTGTTGGCTTCTCTCTTAAAGAAACCTCATTTAGAATTCTATTTTTTTCTCATTTAGAATTCTGATCTAACACTTAGTTGTATGATCTCTCTGAGCCATTTACTTAATCTCTCTGAGCTTTCATCTCCTTCTCAAAAGACATTGCTTCAATTATAGGTTTGCTATAAGAACAAATAAGACAATGCATGTGCACTCAAGTTTCAAAAAGATTTCCAGCTTTCTAAGGTCACCTTCTAAAAATAGATATAAAAACAATATCAGAAGTTCATATCCAGGATGGAGCAGATTAATCTCCCGGTAAGTACAACTAAAACACTTGGATATTATATATTAGAAGAAGAAACGATTAAAAAGACTCTGAGAAGTAAAGATAATAAGACAGATACACTAGGAATCTCAGGACACAGGGGAAGACACATAGTGTAATCCCTGTGTTTTCTTTTTGCCTTACATATTTTAGATTTAGAACTGAAAAAAAGTGGCAACTGGGGAATACCATTGAGCAGAGACAATAATAGGTCCAAGAAATATTGGTCTCTCTTGCCAAAGGACCAGGAAAGGGAACCAAGCAAGATAAAATTTTAGACAATAACTTTCCTACTCAATCAAAACACCATCTACATGCATGCCAAAAAAATATAAAATGATGGGCTCAGACTTCCATCCTTGCAAGATATAATGAACATTCAATGTCCCTTCTAGGGTTGTATCATAAAAGACCAAGTAGAGATCCAAGACTTTCACCATTACTCAACAATGACACCACTTGCATTGCATTTGTAGTGGAGACCATGTGGGAGTTCACGGCCCTTACAACCTGCAGTAATGAAATTATATACCCCACCTCTGCTATAGTGGCATCTGAGAAAACCAGATAAAACAGAAGGTTACAATAAGGTCCACAGTCTCACAACATGTATGAAAATGTTTAGGTTTCATATATCGTTCATCATGACAAGAACTAAGAATATCTCAAACTAATGAATGAAGGCAAAAATATAAATGCCAACCCTGAGATGACAGAGATGTCAGAATTATCTGACAAAATTTTAAAGTATTATAAAAATGATTTAATGAGAAATTATAAACTATTGAGAAAACAAAGTGAAGTTTTAACAAATAGAATGTTTCATCAAGGAAACAGAAGATATAAGTAAGACCCAATGCAAATGTTATAATTGAAAAACACAATAATTAAAGTAAGAAAGCTCAAGGGATGTGCTCAACACCATGTCAGACGACACACAGGAAAAATTAGTGAATTGTAAGATAGAGTAGAAACTATCCAATCTGAACAACAGAGAAAGAACAGAATGAAGGAAAAATAGGTGAGTAGAGCCTCAGAGACCTGTGGCACTATAGGAAAAGTTCTAATATCCATGTCATTGGAGCCCCCAGAAAGGGAAGAGTGTGGCTGAAAAAAGTACTCAAAGAAATAGTTTCTGAAATCTCCCAAATTTGCAAAGACATGTAAATATATAGATTTAAGAAAATGAACAACTTTCAAACAGGATTTACCTCGTAATTAAGCTTTTGAGAATTAAAAAGGAAAAAAAAACTTGAAATAACTAGCAGAAAACTAAAACTTACCTGAACAGGAAAAACAAGTCAGATACCAATGGATTTCTTATTAGAAATTGAAGGTGAGAAGGGAGGTATATCTTTTTCAAATACTAAAAAACAACAACAACAACAACAACAACAACAAAACTGTCAAACCTCTACTTAGATCTCACATTTTACCCAAAAAATTACTCGTAATAGATTACATAGATTACAGACTTAAATTTAAAACACAAAACTAGAAACCTTTTAGGAAAAATAGGGGACATTTTTTAAGATCTGTAGCTAGGCAAAGATTGTTTAGACTTGACACCCAAAACTTGACTTATAAAGAGAAAAAATGATAAATTGGAGTCCATCAAAAGTAAAACATTTGCTCTGGGGAAAAAAAAAACTGTTAAGAGGATGAGAAGGCAAGATATATTGGGAGAAAATATTTGCAAACCACACACCCAACAAAAGACTAATATCTGGAATACATAAAGAATTCTCAAAACTATTCAATGGAAAGGGAATCTAATTGGCTAAGAGGGAAACATATTCCAATAAAGAATAAATAAAAAGACAAATAAGGGGCAGGTATGATGGCACATGCCTGTAATCCCAGTGACTTGGGAGGCTAAAGTAGGAGAGAGTTCAAGACCAGCCTCAGCATAAATTACTAGTGAGAATATAAACAGTACAGACCCTCTGGAAAACAGTTTGTCAGTGTCTTTTAAAAGTATACACATAGTATGTGGATGCTAACCCAAAACAAGGGAGGGTGGGGAGGGGAAGAATAGAAGTCCATTGGATTCCACAAAAGGGAAGGGAGTAGAAAAGGGAATAGGAAGGACAGTAGAATTAATCAGACATAACTTTCCTAGCCTTGTGTTTGAATACATAACCAGGGTTAATCCACATCATGTTCCACCACAGGAATAGGATCCTAATTGGAATAATGTATGCTCCATGTATGTATAATATGCCAAAATACACTCTACTATCATGTATACCTAAAAAGAATAAAATTAAAAAATTTTAAAAACTCCTATACATCCCAGCAATTATACTCCTGGGAATTTATGCCTAAGAAATGAAGATTTTATGTCTACACAACAAGTGTACAAAAGCATAGCAACTTTATATGTTGCATCCCTAAACTGGAAACAATTTAGATGTCTCTCAATGGGTAGATATTTGAACAAACTGTGGTACATTCATTCCCTGGTATACTACTCAGCAATAATCAAAGACCTGCATGCACTGACACATTGGGAAGACCTGGATGATCTCTAGAGAACCAAGTTGAATGAAAACAGCCAATTCCAAAAGGTTACATACTATATTATTTCATGAATAGAATGCTTTTTAAGATTACCAAATTAAAGTAATGGTGAACAAAGTAGTGGTCACCAGGAGTTAAGTGGAGGGAGTAAGGCAGAAGAGAAGTGGCTATGCAGGGTCAACTTGAAGGGTTTTGTATATGGTGGGAGTTTCTGGAATATAAAAGTGCATTTACTTTTAATGAATGTATGATTTATGCCTTTGGAATTCTCCCTAGAAAAATATAGTATAAATCAAGATTATATAGTAAAAGCCTATTATTTTCTTCTTCTACTTTTATGGGTTTTGTTACTTTCAAGTTAAAAGTCAATCTCTGAAAACTGGGGGACAAAAGATATAGTCTGAGGTAAGACTCTATTTTGATTCCCCCTCCCCCCTGCCAAATGTAGAAACCTAACACAATTGAATAAGTTGTACTTTACCACCAATTTAAGATATCATCTTTATCATTAAAAAAAAATTACATTTACTTGTAATAATTACTTGCCTGTCTTGGCTTTTACATCTGTCCCTTTTACCATTTTATTTATCCCGGTTCCTAAGAATCATTTGAATAAGACATTTAACAACAAGAAAGTGTTTCCAGTGAAAATGACCAATTACCTAGTTTTCTTAGTCCATTAGCTTTGTAAAGCATGTTTCTAACCTCAGTTTTTCTCTCTGTAAAATAGAGCTAAAATACAATTCTACATATTACACATAGCATACAGAGATCTCCCCCTTCAAAAGTCTGCGAATTAAGAATTTTGTAGGAATTTCTGCTTACTTGGCTTAGTCTTTTCAAGTCCCAGAATCTTGTTTATAACAATCATTGAAAAAAATAAACAAACAAAAAAACCAACTTCATTGAGATAGTTTAGATTTACAGAAGTATGAAAATGGCCAGAGTTCCCACGTATCCTTCACTTAGCTTCATCTTATATTAACATCTTACATGTCAATATTTCAATTGTCAAAACTAAGTCATTAACTGATACTAATGAATAAACTACAGACTTTATTTCACCAGTTTTTTCCACTAAGGTCCATTTACACTTTCATGATCCAATTCAGGATCCCACTTTACTTTTATTTGTCAAGTGTCCTTAGTCTTCTCCAGTCTATGACAGTTCCTAAGTCCTTTCTTGTCTTTTATAACTTTCACACTTTTGAAGAATATGGCTAAGTTATTTTGATAACAGCCATTCTCAAAATAAAACTGATTTTTCTTTTACCAATATCAAATAATTGTTTTCCATTTTATTTTTTTCCAGCTTTATTACAGTATAATTGACAAACTAAATTATATATATATTTGTAATGTACAAGATGAAGTTTGGACATAATATATTGTGAAATAATTATCACAATGAAGCTAATTAACAGATCCATTACCCAGCATAGTTACCACTGGGGGGGGCGGGGTTGTTGGTGAGAACATTTAAGATCTATTCTCTTAATGAATTTCAAGTATTCAATGCATTTTTATTTACTACAGTCACTGTGCTATACATTAGGTGCCCAGAACTTATTCATCCTACATATGGATGGCTGGTGACACACAGAACTAAAAGCACTATTTGATCTTGAATTTTCTTATTGGAAGAAATGGGATTCAATAATTCCAATTCTTATATGTACAGTTTGGCTTCTATATGCTAAAATAAAAGGCAGGCAAAAAGCTCAAGTTGTTTCCTAAAATTAAAAATAAATGAAGAAGGAAAATGTTGTAACCCTCTGCTCCTCTCTTCACTGACACAACTGGAAAGGGTTAGCTTAGGACCATGAAAGAGGAAAATCTCCACACTTCCTTAATTTCACATGTTACATGTAGTTACTGTTAACACATGTGCTTCCAATCACCTCCATCTTAAAAACATTGCAAATGTGGGTGCTAAGAGAATTGAACCTGCCAAATATATTTGACATCACAATGCCCTTGGAAGAGCTATCAGCTACACTCAGATGTATATATATATACATCTCAGCAGTTCTATTTTATTAAACTCACAACATTTCCACCCAATTTAAACTCAGTGTGATAGCACACATCATGATGGATTTGGGTGGTGGTTTCCTTTCCAGTTGGCTCTAAGAGTATTGTATTGAGCCAGACCACAATCAAATGCCAAGTCCCTGATCAGCTCTCTTTGCCACTTGGGTCTCTTGTTTTTTGAGCAGATATGTAATGCTGGATACAATGACTTGTGGGTGGACCAAGGATAGGACCCATTAGAAGAGATGTGACAATGGTTGTGACAATCCATGTAAAGTGCTGCAAGTCTTGTTACTTTAAATGTTATATATGCATTTTTTAGATAAGGGCTGTTGTATCTGTAATACTGATTGCAAACTAGTGGCCCCTGGGCCATGTATGGCTCACAGATGTGTTTTATTTGGCCAGCTCAGTGTTATTAAAGCATCTGAATTTGTGGCCAATATTTACATACTAAGATATTCTACACAAAAATCTGGATTTCTGGCTTTTCATGAAAAATTTGATGTGGCCACATCAGGCCTACTTTTCCACATGGCAACAATTGGCTGGGGCTGAAGAGCAGCTGGCTTTTTGAGACAGGGTTTGAACCATCTGGTTAGCGTAATCTCTATCCAGCTCACTTCTCCCAGTTATGTAACTTGCTTCATTTCTGTGTTTAGATTTTCAACACTGGTTTATAAAGAGCACTTCAATTATCAAAGCTTCTAGTTTGACAAAGGTGAGAAAAACTGTAATGAGAAAAGATGATCTGTGTCTTAGTCTGGCTTTCTTCAAAAGTAGACTTTAAGACAAAGATTCAAGGGCAAATAATTTATTTAGGCTGTGAACCCAGGAAACGTGGCCAGGGAAATGGAAAAGTGGGATGGGGATGAAAAGGCAATCAATAAAGAATGCATTATCAAGCAAGTAACTGCTGTGGTCAACTGAAGCTTAATCCTTCTGGGGAATTCTGGGAAGTCATGTAAAGTATGACCCTCAGAATTACCCCAACAGAGAGCAAGAGAGCCGGGAAATTTATTGACTTGTTTCCATCAAGTATTGGTTGATGTCCCCAGAAGCAACAAATATCTGCATTTGCAGTCTGCCATGCCCATAGGCAAATCAAAGAAAATGCAGGACAAAGAGAGGAGGATGACAAAAATTGGGATTTGGTGCAATAGGCACTGAGCATAAGACCCAGGGGGTATATGTAAGGTACCAGAAGTGATCATCCATACCATGTTTCTGCAACTAACTACAAGTGATAGGTATGTAATAGTGGTCCACTTCATGCTTTGAATATAGCCCTTGCTCTATTCTGCCACTCAGGCTTATCTTTAAAAGAACATTTCTCCTCTTTTCCAGCTCCCAAATTAGCAAGTGAATCACAGTCCCCCTACAGGGAACACCTGGAATGTAGCCTTAGAATAGCTTCTTTAAAAACCCTCCATTCTCCCTGATGGGCAGAATTACAGCCTCTGGGACAGCAGTTCCCTGTGTTTCTTCTTTGCTAGCAAAGCAATAAAACTTCGTTTTCCTTTTCCTCAAAACCACTTCCTCCTTGTTATTGAATTGGCCTTGGGGACAAGGACTGAGCCACTGACCTTTCTGGACAAGTACAATGATGATTTTATCTCACAAAATAGAGTGGTGACACATGGTATTTTGGCCTTTGCTTCCTGCCACTCATTCCCAGTCCCAGGTTAAAAAAAAAAAAAAAAAAAAATTGCATTCAGTCAAACTACCCAAAGAAGGAGAGCTATGAGGATACAAAAAATGACTTTTGAAGCCAACCATGGGCATTAGTCCCCTTACTCTCGGCTTTTATTTCTTTATTCCAAAGCAGGGACATTTAACACTTCTTATAGTGAGCCTAGAATCAGAATCCAGATGCGAGTAGGCTACATTCATTTTTTTAAAATTACTAACAATGGTGAATCATATGAGAATTGGATGCAGCTCAAACATGAGCCTAGTACATGTGAATGCTGTAATTATGTTGATGTTCCCTTGGTGAGAATTCCTAATGTCCAAGCATCATGATATGTTTATAATGATTTTGACCTAAAATAGAAATTTGTAAGTGATATAATTATTCATACTGACTTTCAATCTTTAATTCATCCAATCCTGCTTGCATGGCAGCTGGTGGCACTCAGTGGCCCAGTGAAAACTGACCATAATAATATCCTCAGGGGCAGGGACAACACTTAGGTAGAATATGCCTGTACATAAGAAGGGCTTGCTGAGTCCCATTACTTATTCTTTGCTGCGTGGCACATAATAGGCACTTAAACATTGCATATTTTCTTCACCTTTTCTTTCCTTCTTTTCTTCTTCCCCTCTAAGTTTACCATTAGAAGTGGAATGGGGTTGGCAAAAGGGCATGCTATATAATGAGATATGAAAACAGGCAAAATTAGGTGGTAGAACACACACAGGTTAATTAGAAAATTGGCTCATATAATAACTGAGGTTGAAAAGTTCCACAATAGCCATGTTCAAGATGAAAAGCTAGAAAATTTGGCAGTAATGATTCAGTCCAAAATGCTGAAAGCAACAGAAGAGTGTGCTCAAGAAGAGTGTGCATATTCAGAAAAGGGCTAAATAAAAGAACATGGATTTTCAAGTGGATAGGGAAGATGTAAGCACCAGTGGAAGAGGTGAGGAGGCTATAGTGAGAGAATGTAGCAGAATTGTCTTGGGTTAGTCGGTTTTCCACCACTATAACAAAATTCCGGAGATACTTAGCTTATAAAGAGAAAAAGGTTATTTGGGCTCACAGTTTGCAAGTTCCAGCCTATGGTCTACTGGCTCCACAGCTTTGGGCTTATGGCAAGGCAGCACACCATGGCAGGAGTGTGTCGTGGAACAAAATCACTCACTTCATGGTCAGGAAGCAATAAAGAGTGAGGAGGGGGCCACAGTCCCACAATCTCCTTCAAAGCTAGGCTCCCAGTAACCTGAACACCACCCACTAGGCTTGACCTCTTACAGGTTCTCTCACCTCCCAATAGTGCCAACCTGGGGACTAATACTTTGACACATGGACTTTTGGGGGACATTCAACATTCAAACTATACCATACCTGGACAAGCTGTTTAAACTACAGATCTCCCTCTAGGCTGCTACTTATTTCAGGGAGTGCTGGTCAGATATGTCACTAAGTAACAACATGTAGAATAACAGTGCTATGCCCATATAGTTTGTAAAGTATGCTGCTTGTGTAAACTCTTCTATCTGTTTATCCCAGGGTGGAGGGGCCTGCTCTTGATAAAATGTGCTTTTGATGGGGGTTCTGTTCATTGCCCAGGAAGACAAGGAGCTCATAGCCTCTATGGAGGACAAGCCCCTCTTTATACAATCCCCACTGGTGGAGGCCCTGAGATTCATAGAAAGTTCCATTTCCCCTACCCCACCCGAAATGATCATTCCCAATATAGCATGAAAGGAGAGCTCTCCCTAAAAGTCATAGTCAAACCATCACTTCACTGAGTACCATTGTGTCAGTCCTGTGCTCTGTTAGAGACTTTACTGTGAGGTCCCTGTTACAGTGAAATGTGTTCCTTGTAATAAATAATGTGCAGATCCAGCATCACTTTTGGACTATATTTCATATAATGGATACCACTATTTACTGGGTGACAAATGCACATTACAGCAATCATTCAAACTACCATAGGGTGTTGTTATTCTTATCCCTTTCTACAGATGAGGAAACTGAGGCTCTAAGAAGATTTAGAAACTTGCTCATGATGTCACAGAGCTAAGGGTCAGATGTCACAGAGCTAAGGGTCAGAGTCATCCCTCCAGTACATTGGTACAGACTATTTCAGACCAGGCAACACTATCCAGTAGGGGAGGAAGGGTTTCCACTGGAGAGATGGAGCCAGTATTCTGTTTGGAGGTGACAGTCTGGTGGGAGGCAGGGTGGAAGTGGTGTTTCCTCCCTCCCTCCATCCCTGGGGTTCACTTGAAGCTGTGTTTACACAGCAGGCACATGCATGTTTTAAAATTTTACTTATTTGGAACAACTTAAAGAGGAGTGTTGATGGAACTTTTAGGGGAATTGAAGGTTTCTAATTGCCCCCTTGAAAATACCTTTAAGTTTATCCAATGGTATTTTTAAGGCAGTCACACACACCAGGCTGTCTCTGAACACTAGATGTATAACAACATGAGTACTGGAAGGAACATACACAGAAGACGGTGACACTCAACTTTAGAAAAAAAAAAAAATGATCAAAACCAAGGAAAAGAAGCTCTGCACAGATCAGACAGAAGCCAGACTCCTCTTGATGTTGCAGGATTAGTTCCTACTGTAACTAAGGCACTGGAATGGGGTCTTTTAAGTTTCCCTCTAATTCAATAACATATTCTTTTAGAGGAAGTCAGAGAAGAGACTGGAAGATTCTGGTGTAGAGTTGTGTACTGAAGGCTGCGTCTGGATACGCATTGCAGGAGAGTCAGGCTAGTGTGGAAGGGGAAGAGGTTTCAGCACAGAATGATAAAGAGAAAACACCAGGAACAAGGATGGTAGAAACAGTTTGACTTTGGGACTAGACAGACCTGGATGCAGGTCCCATCTTGCCTTCTCTTCAGAGGGTGCTTAGATGAGTGACTTACTTTTCAGAGCCTTACTCTTCTCACTCATAAGATTATTGAGAAGATCATGTGATACAGATATGTACCTAAAGCACCTTAGTATGGTGCCAAGGACATAAGGTACTCAATAGAGGGTCATTATTAATCTGATTCTTACCTAAAATTGTAATTTTCTCTGTGGCCAGTCCTCTCCTTAACTTACCCTGACAGTATTGTTTCCAAATAAATGACATCATCATTGAGGCCAAAGTCTTCTAGACTTGGATAAATCACTTCCCTTCTATAGGAAGGTTGTCTAATTTGGTTTTGTTGTTTCATTTTGCACAAACAAAAAGCCTAGGTGAATGCTTCCAGAACTTCCGCTCAATTCTACTCCTTATTTTTTATTTCATTACCACCATTAATCAAACCTCACCAGCTTCTATCATAGGACCCATGCCACAGCACAGTTTGCACACATTCATACACACATACACATTTGCCCATACAGACATATACACACATACTCACACACGTTTATGCACAGTAACACACGCACACATACACACAACCCTCAGCAGTATTCCTTTTGCTATTTTCTTTCTGTATAAGCCCATGACTAAATTATGAGTCTCTGGTTGAGTCACATTTTTGTCTGAAATAAATGAAGCATAAGATTTCCCTTGGACAGAAGCCAAACTTCCCTATCACCTCCAGGAAAAGCCTGCATCTCTCACTGAGAGCATATCAGGGAGACTATGGCACAGATGAACAGCGGACCCTTTATTAGGTCACCCAAGAAACCCAGAGGGAAGAAGGAGCACAGTTTTGTGATCATTTGAAAGGTGGAAGATCAGAAACATCTGAAATTCATGGTACAAGAAATTCCTGTTTCTCCCTCAATTATCTAAATGGCCACTGTCACCTCTGAGGACGAGGAGACATGGTACTGTTCTCACAAATGCTAGAAGCTCACATGCATTCTCAGGGCACACAGCTTCATAAAGCCTGAGCACACTCCTCCAGGCTTTCTGGTGCATGTGAGAGACAGAGATGGAGACAAAGACAGATGCCCAGAGCGGTGCAGGGAGGACTCAGGGCTCCCTGCTGGATCCAACAAGGTTCAGGAAATGCAGAGTTAACATTCTTGCTGTCAGCAGTCACACTGGAGACCCGCCTCACTCTTGGCATTCCTGGGCTGTCATCAGTCTGCCTCACAGTTTCAGGGTGCCTCCAAGTCTGTTTTGCATTTGACTCTGTCCCACATATCCCACCACGAGCCGTGTCGGTGGTTCTGCCGTTGGAGAATGGTTAATATCTGAAGAGGGTGGGCGCCCTCACCAAGCAACCCCAGGGAAGACGTGGCGCTACAACGATAACGATCAGTTTCACAGAGAAAACCACACAGGCACAAACAGCAGAAACTGATATTTAAACCCCCAACTTATAAGGGACCCCGCGTTTTCACATTAGCTGGCTGTCTGTTTCTCCTCATCAGTAAACATATGTTCTCCATGGAACCAGCCCAGCCCATCTGAACCAGTTACTATTTTTGCAAGAAGTGGGAGGGGGAGGAGAAAGAGAGAAAAAAATTTTATATCACCCTCTTCCAGTGGTGCTATAAATAGGCACCCATAGAAAGCCATGGGGTCTCATTTGCATGAGTGATACATACAAGTCAAATGTACCTCTGTGAGCTCATGCATCTCTCCCTCTGTCCTCAGTCTGCTGCCTCCGTACTGGGGTGGGCTCTAGGATACCAGAGACCTGGGTTTGAATCCCAGCTCAGCAATATCATATTGTATACCTTTGAGAAAAACATAATTTACTTCCATTTTCCAATTTCAACTGTCCCATTTTTTGACTATTATCTTCTACCTATCCAATTCCTGCTTCCACCACCACTTCAACCCAGCAACACTTTGATGCTCAGCAGACCCTTCAGTGCATTCACCTATAAGAATTTCACCATCTCTTACAATATTCATGGGATCCTTTCACTCATTATTCATATTAAAACCCCATGTTCATGCAGCAATAATTCCCTTGCATATATCCTTCATTTTCTTGCCCCTCTCCTTTGAAGTATTTGCTTGGCTAAATGACAAACCTAATTATATCCACCTCTTGGTCTATTGTATAGGTGGAGTTGGTCGTAGAAAAACACATAATCTTACTGACTAGTTTCATTAAATATGTAACTGCATCTCCAATGGGGGCCTCAGGGCTGCCTGGCAACCATGCAATGGTCCCCTGGTCCATCCACTGCTTCACTTCCTGGCTGATCATCTCTATTTCTTCTGTTCTCTTCAGATCTCCCCCACCTAATCCTCCCACTCTGTTTCTAGCATCACTTCCTACTTTCCTGAGAAAAATGAATCAAAAGAGAGAATTCCTACAAACTCCCACTATCACATCTACCTTCCCCACATGCTGCCTGATTTCTATTGATGTGCATGAACCGCCCCCTGCTCTGACCTCAGCAAGCCTTGCCACTTTCTTTCCTGCATTCCTTCTCTTTTCAAGCCACTCCCATTCTAGCATGTTACCCCATTTTACTAAAAGCTCTTCTTTTGACCCCCACTTTCCTCTGTGGCTAAAGCCCCTATTCCTCCCTATCCCTTCATAGCAAAACTCTTTAAAAGTGGGCTCTATACAATCTCTCCCAATCCTTGATTGAACATATTTTTATCACATTTTTGCTCCAATGAAAGTACTCTTATTAGACCACCAGTGACTCTCATGTCACCAAATGCATTAGTAGGTACTCAGTATATATTTTTGAATGAATGAATAAATGAATCACTCTAACCTTCATTTTCTTCATACATAAAATGGGAAAATAATACTTCTGGTGTTGATTGTGAAGTTTTGATACACTGTGGTTAAAGGATTTAGCAGAACAAAGCTAAACTTTATAGAGAGGAAAGGACATTTGCTACTTTTAAGAAGAAATATTTACTTGCAAAGACTGAACTTTTTTCTCAGTGTTGAACCTTAGAAAAAAGGTGTTGATCACTCCAGATAATTGCCACTTGCTCTTATGGTAACATTTCTTCCTATTCCTGGAAATAAGGGGACTTGACTTCCATTTTCCTACATTGCTTATTAAACACTGATACATTGAGAGGAGGGCATTTGTACTGTTTGTTAATGAGACTGTGGGGCTTCCTGACAGTCAGGCTTCTGGGTAGAAGAGATACCAGCACATTCAGTTTATTCATTAAATTGATCCTAGAATGGGTGCATAGCCCTTTGAAAATAATTGGAATCTGCTGGGCACAGAGAAAGGAAGAGGGAAAGAATGAAAAATGAAGAAGGGGATACAAGAAGTGACCCAAAAATGAAGACTGTACCTATTTGGTTGCAGATGTTGGAAAGATAGGCTAGCTGAGCCCAGCTCACAATCAAGTAGATTTGCCTGTAGAGGAATCCTAGAAGATTCAAAAATTCTCTACAAGACTTGAACTATATTCTGCTGGAGCGAACATAGATTCCTGAAACTTTTGGGGGCAATTTGGCAATTATATTATAAAGGTTCAAATATGTCCTCTAGTCATTCCACTTCTAGGAATGTATCTCAAGAAAATAATAATGGATTTACACAGAGATGTGGTAACAATGCGATTTGCTGTAATATGGTTCACAGTATTGTAAAAAGAAAATAAAAATTAGAAAAATCTAAATGCCCACCAATAAAGAATTGGTTAAACACATTAATGGTATTTAGTGTAGCCATTAAAATATGCTGGATGTTTTATTATTTGAAGTTGAAATGTGTTCACAATCCATTGTGTTAAATGAAAAAAATAAGGTCACAAAACAGTACATAGAGAAGGATTTTATATTTTTATAAATTTATAGGAAAATTTTGAGTTAATATATAACCAAATATTAATAGTTATGAGATGTCAAGTGATTTTTATTTTCTTCTTTTCATTTATAATTTTTCTACAACTATGCATTATTTATGTAATAAAAGCTAAATATCCAAAAGAAAGTTCTGTCTCTAATTGGTATAGGACTCTCTTTCTCCTGGCCCTTAACAAACATGAGCAAATAAGAATTGAAAAATGGAGTTATGTACAAGTTAACAAGCCAGCAGCAAGTAGGGACTGATTAAGAATACTGAAGAATGGCCATATGTTCATTCACCAAATATAAGTGTGAACCATGTTCAGGCACTGTACAAGTCCCCAGCCAGCAATTGAGGTTGCTGTGGGCCCATGCCCCTGTGTAGTCATGCAGCTACTGGAGAAAAGGGACATTGAGACAAATAATAATTTAAGTATGATGATTGTTACATAAGAAAAGTCTGGGTAAGACAGGAGGACCCAGAAGGATTTAACTAAGTTCAAGCGATATAAAGACCTCCCTGGGTGAGTAACCTAAGGTCTGAGGAAGGAAAGTTCTCAGCGAAGGAGCTGGCATGCATGTAGGCCCCAAGTCAGTAAATAAAACAGGGCATTTTGGAGGGAACAAAAGAAAACCAGGGCATTAAGACCATATGGGTAAGTGCAAGAGTCAGGTGTGGTTCTAAGCAGAACAATACCAGCAGTATTCCCAGAGTGTGCAGCCCACCACAGGCAGCATGTGGAGTATACCTACCAGAGTTCAAAGTAATAAATATGCCAGTCTAAATCAGAGCACCCCTAGGTCCTACAGAGTTCCCAGTCATGTAGGCCTGACAAAATATGCTTCTATAATAGCAAAATGACTTCAACCACTCGTATGATCCAGGCACTTGCTACGAGCTTCATGTGCGGGATCCCCTCACTTACTGCTATCCACCCTTCTTTGGAGTGAGAATGCTTATTATTATAATTTTATAGAGGTGGAAGCTAAGGCTTGGATAGGTCAAGTATTTTCCCAAGACCAAAATTATGAATAACAAGAGTACAAGTTCAAACCCAAGAAAGTCCATGCTGAAACCTGAAGGAAGAGAGTGAGGGAAACTCAGGAATGAATGTGAATAATCAGTTTACTCATGCAGATATGCAAGTAGAACCCCATTTCTTTAGTTTTGTAAACCAAGTTGAATTTCAAGCCCTTATTCAAATGAGCTAATGAGAAACTTGAATGTAGCATTCTCAAGGTTCCCTTGCTCTTTCTGAGGTTTTACTTCAGCTGTGAGGTTTCATGTAGCACTGGAGTTCTGGGGAGTTCCCTCTGCCTCAACTATCATCTCTCCTGGTCCTCTGGAACACCTAGACATGAGGCAAAGGGGACTTTGGGTAGAACAGAGGTCCCAGGCGTAGGACAAGGTTTTCCTAATGCCCAGTCCTGAAGTCCTGACAATCCCCAAGGGTTGCCAGAATGCAAAGATCTCCCTTTCCTTTCTTTCCCTCTTTACCTTTAGCCTGGGGGAAAAAGCTATTTCCTCCATGTTTTCCCTAGAGTCTCTCCTTGGCTCCTGGACCCTGGCCTGCTTACTGGATTTAGACTTTTGGAAAGAAAATCCATGAAGGTAAGTGCCTTACAGGTCAAAAGCAGCCTGGTCTTAAACAGGCTATTTTTCTTTTCAGAGGTCCCTGGCTATAGGTTTCCCCAATGTCTCTGAGTATGCCCTCTAGGAGCATCTGCATTCCTGGCAAGGAGGCCCCTTTGCCACCTCTTCAGGTCAGATACATGAAAATAACACTCTGAGACAAGGCTCAGACTTATCTCTGCCTTCCTAATTCCTTGTATGACTGAAACTGCCAGTGTGGTCTGATGGGTTGATGGTCTATTGCTAGTCTCTAGATTTACAATAGAATTGCAGACCCCAACCCAAAACACACACTGTACCAAGGGACAGGAGGCCTGGCCCAAACCCTACCTCAAGTCCGAGCTGTGTGGTCTCATACAAGTCACTCTGGATATTTACAACATGAGCTGGTTGGATTAGATGACTCAGGAAGGAACTTCTGAGAGGAAGAGAGCCTGACATGGGAATGGAACCATGGAGTAACTAGCCAGCCTTTGTTAAAGTAGAGTGGGGAAATTCAGAGAAGATTCCTAGAGGAGGACTCAGGTTGAGTTTTCCAACTGATGGGCAGGGTAGCCATTCCACGCAGCAGGAGCAGCCTGATCAAAAGAACAGAGGTTGTGATCAGGCTGGTGTGGGCCAGAGCCTGACCAGTGTGTAGGGAGAAGAACCAAGAAAGAGAGTCTGGTGAGGGAGACCAGGGCATGGAGAGGCCTGTATGTGATTAGTAGGTAGGACTGTGTTCCAAGAGAAAGCAGGATCACTGAGGATCTGAAGTACAGAACTAGTAGAATCAGATGGACAGCTTAGGCAGTTTCCTCTGCTTACAGTATGGAGGATATCTAAAGGGTCAGACTGGAAGCAGGATACCAGTGAGATGACTATTGCAATAATCCTGAGAAAATGAAATATGAAAAGGGGAGATGAGCAGGGAATCCATTACCAAATAATACAGATTGAATGGATAGGTCTTGGTGTCTGACTGATCAACATGGGAAGGTAGAGGCCTGGCCTGGTCAACTGGATAGACTCACTAAGACCAGGGGCAGGGTGAGCTTGGCATGGAGGAAATCATGGATTCCATATTGGTCACATCCAGTTTGAGATTTCCAGCAGGCAGTTAGTTATGAAGATGTGAAGCTCAGGAAGGAGGTCTGTATGGAAGCCTAAGCTGATCACTCATTCACTGATGTCATGGGTATGGAGGAAGTGTAGGGTGAAAGGAGAAGAGTAGGACCAAGAGTGGACTCTGGGGCACTGCATTTAAAGGGTAAATGGAATCAAAGGAGCCAGCAATGAAGAAGCCAGAAACAATGACCAGAAAGAAAGAGAGAAAAAAAATAACTGAGCTGTTATTCATTTCTTCCTTTCTGGTTGTTGGAGAACCAGATGGAACCTCACATTTAGTTATATAGGAAAAAGGATTTGAGTATGTCTAGGTGGGGATGGAGGAGGTGGAAGACGGGTGGAAGTGGGGGTGGAGGTGAGGAAACTGTGCCTTATTCCTCTAGCTCAGGGTGAATTGGGAAGTGGGAGAAAAAAGGCTGAGTAACCTCTTATGCTCCTAGAAAAAGACACAAGATGCTTCACCTACAGTGAAATGTTTGTTGTTTGGTTTATGACAGGTGGACCCACCACTGTTCACCAGGACACAGAGGCTTATCTTTCTAGCAGGCTCTCAAGGCAGCTTCTTATTCAGGTTGGAAAGGAAGAGGTAAAACTCATCTACATATGCTTTGGCTATGTATAGAGCCAGAATCAAAGTATTTTTAATGGTGAACCAGAGATTTCCCCCCACACATGGCAGCAGGCAGCCAGAGCCTGCAGAGGGCCCTGATTCAGCACACTCAGCCCATCCTGTGTATAAGCCACGGGCCAAGGGCCATGGGGAGGCAGGATGAGGAGGAGTCTGAATCTACACCCAGACATGGGTGTCTCACCTCACAAAGATGGCATGACATCCAATTTTTGATCTGTGCAATTTGACCTTCCGACAAGTGACTTAAGCAGAAGTGGGTTGTTGATCTTAAGGAGGGGGATTAATTATAATGTGGGTATGAAACAAGTCCAGTGGAATAAGGATAATTACTTGTGTGTGAACTGACAAGCACAACTTTTGCCTACAGCTGTTCAGTGGCTCTGCTGAAGAGGCAGTTCCCATGGTTGATGACCTGCAGAGTAATAATGCCACGTATGCTTAAGTGATAACAGTGCACAGGGGAACTTCAACAGCTTTTTCGGGAAGAAGAAATTGAATTTCAGACCTTAGGGATTTGCTACTGATGCTCGGAGGACATGTCTTCTCTGACTGTGAGGTAGACCTCACCCAACATCACCCATTCTGCTGCCTTAGAGGTGAGCCCACACCAGGCCACGCCCTTCCCCTCCAGGCCACTGCTCTGGAAACAAGAATCCCTTCCTTCCTCCCTAGAGGACTTGTGCTTCCTCTGGGCTCTGTGCCTTCTGAACTCCACCCCTCAGGACCTCTGTGCTTGCAATTCTCTTTGCTAAGATTTCCCTCAGCTATCCTGTGGCTAGCCTGTTTCAGTAGTTGTCTGTTTGTCCAACCTTCACCTTAATTTTAGGTGACAGAGAATGCAAAATCCAACCCCCTGAATTGGCTCAGTATCTAGATTTGTCCTGCACACGGGGATGCCAGAAAACATCACAGTGACACAATGAACTTCATCCCCTTCTCTATTTTTGCTTGGAAAACCCATTGCTAAGAAAGTCTGGTACAGAAAGACCACTGAGTTTGGGGGTAAGATGGATGGGATTTTTGCATCACAATAGAGAAAACAAATTGAAATGGAGCATTAGACATTCCCCTTTTTAAGAGCATTTGGCCACCTACCTCTGGGGATTTTATGGCCCATTTAAACCCATTTAACAATCCTGTCCTCCATCCATCTAATGTCATCTCTCTCCCTTTCCTCTTCTACTATCACTTTCATTGCCTACCTCTTTTTTTTTTCCCCCTTAAGAACACAAAATTTTCCACACTACTGTGTAAAGCAATTCATCTCTCCTCAGCTCCCACACACAATCTCCAGACCCATCTGTGCAGATCTAAGCCCATTAATGTATACTTCAGAATGAAAGGGTCTTTTCTGGAAGAAAACTCCATCTTTCCCCAACAACAACTGTACTTGTTAATAGCAATAGTTTCTTTCTGTTACAGTGGGGAGGAAAGACTTAATTTCAGGCTAAAAAGCAGGGCAGATGGGGAATCCATCTAGCTAGATGCATTTAAAAAACAAACAAGGCAAGAAGCCCTGCAATTTTTTGTATGAGTTCATTTCCATTGTCCTGAATACATATGAGGTGACTCCACAAGGAGAGAGGTTCTGGGAAACAAAGGTAATTTGGCAAATGCTACAGACATCCAGGTAATAATGTCATTGGTACTCTGAGGTGAAGGAACAAGAACCCCAGATAAGTCAACCTCAGAACAAGGAGACATTTACTTGGCCATTTGTTAGTATGTTATATAGTCTAAAGGTACAAGGAGTGTTCTGCTACATTCCTGGGTCGCCTGGGCAGAGGCTCTGGGTAGTTTGCAATGCTCAGCACATAGCAGATGCTCAATAAATATCAGAATGCGTGGAGAAATAAAAAAATATGGATGGCCCTAGTCACTGAGTAAGTTTGGGTATTTTATGATTCACAGGCCCTGATAGGGAAGCCCAGAATAAAGGACTCCTTAAAGATGTGAACAATCTATATTTTTTGTAGCACAGGTAAAGATGGGACTGTGCAGGACCACGCTGGGATGCCTGAGGCAGTAGAAACTTATGGTTTTAAAAAGTCCTTAAAAAGAAATGAATCTGGTTAGGCCCAAGCATGATAAACATATTCTCAGTTCTCCCTCCAATCATTCTAAATCAATAACATGGTAGAATTTGTCTTGGATTGAATTTCAAAAAGTTTCATTGAAGTCACATATATACCGAAACTAGGGCAGGCTAATAATAATGTTGACTTTGTCTTCTTATGCCTGGAATCTGAACATCTCTGCTTAGTAAAGATTTGCTCTCTTTCCCTCCTTCTCAGATGCTGGCTGGAAAAATGGGCTTTGGAATCAGGCAGGATCTGGATTCATCACTAATTGACTGCATAATCTTGAACAGGGCACTTAATCCCCCTGAGCCTCTGTGACTGTGACCTGGAGGAAAAGTGTAGAGAATGGTGCCCACCTGATAGAATTATTGTGGGGGATATATGAGATATGTGTTCACACATGTGCTCGGCATGGGTAGAATGATCATGTCTGAATTTGGAATTCAAACCCAGATGTGTTTGAACAGATATGAGCAAAAATTCAGATATACAACTGATTCCACTGATTGGGGAGCAGCAGGAGGACAATTGGAGACAACCAAAAGGCATTTAGACAGCGGGAACATCACACACACAGCTAGACAACTTGCAAGACTTGACAGATTCTGGATATAAAGGTAATTTAATGTGGCTGATTAAAAAAAGAGTGGATGGTGAGGCTGGATAGGGAGGCAGGGGCATCGGGGTGTGTGGACAGATTTTGTGGCAGCAACTGGCACCCCTAGGTCTGCAAGTGGAGGATAAATGGGCAGATTGTGCAAGATGGCCTGGAGGGGGAGAACTGGAAGTTGGAGATTTGTCATCATTATTTAATTGTCACTACTGACGAAAACAGCTACCTGTTACTGAGCTTCTGCAATCTGCCAGACAGGGCCCTTAGACAGTTTTCATGCTTCGTCTCTGGTCACACCACTCTATGAGATGGATGAGGTTAGCTCTAATTTACAGTTGAGAAAACTGAGATGTAGAGCAGTTAGAGAACTTGCCTGATGTCATTATGAGTCATTTCTAAAGCTCAAATCCAAATGTGTGTCTAAGATCCAAGCTATGCTGTTCTGCTGCCCCTGGACAGTGATGGTGGGAAAGGAGGCCCAACCCTGAACCACAGGCTGTGGAGCAGGGCTCTGCTCTGACAGTAGTTGTCTTCCTGTCTCCTGCTTCTCACCCAAACTCAAGGTCATGGGGATCTGCCCACCTGGAATGCCACTGCCCCCTCAGTCCCTATATCTCACACAGCACTCATGTGCACACACACATACACGTTATATTAGACCCCAAATGCTGTTCTTGCTTAGATTATACCCAAGTTCTGTCTCACTTTTTGGACATAAGGCTTTTGGTCTTCCCTGAGTATCTGCAGTTGTGAAGGTCCCCCTTGTCTTTTCCATCTTAGGGCAGGCCCAGTTCTTGGTCTTCCTCATACCCAGTCTGATTATTCTGAAAGATGTTCAGTCTATATCTATTGCTGCCTGTGAAATATGACACAGTTGTGTATGCAGTTTGCCTCAAGTGTTGTACAGTAGACAGCTTAAAAAACTAGAATGCAAAATGATCTAGGTTCAAATCCCACGTCTGCCACTTCACTAGCATGCCTTGGACAGATTTCTGAACATCTATGAATGTACTTACTAGGAAACTTAGGAGCCAAGAACAGAAACCTGCTTTTAGGCATACAAACAAAAGAAAAGAATTCATCAAAGAGACACAAAGAACTCCCAGAATCAAATAAGCAGTCAAAGGACCTGGACTTGGGAGAGACAGGCCCCTTAGAGATCTCTGTGGCGTCTAGCAACACACCACTTTTTGTTTTGTGACAGCATCTGGATTCTAATTTCCAAGGGATTTCTGGGATGCAGGGAAGGCTCACTTTGCACTCTTACAAAAGCAACATGTGTATAAGTGTCAATTTTATAATTTAAATAACTTCTAAAATAAAGAACAAAGGAGAGGGAATAGATTTTTATGGGAGGGGCAATGCTTTTATGTTCATTCCTGCTAGTCAGCACATCATCACCCATTTTCTTCCCCAGAGGGACAGGGCACCCTGAATTTTCATCACAATTGGCAGCAACCAGAATTTGGCAGGATACTTAGAAGGAAGAGGTGTGGAAAACAGGAGCACACAAAAGGGACAGAGTGAGGAGGGTGTCACACAGTTCAGAGAGTTAAAATTAGTACCTTGATTTTTTTTTCTTTAAAAAATTAATTTGGGAAATAAATGCATATATGGCATTGGGATCAAACCCTTGAAGTTCTATTAAAAGATCAAGAGAGCAATTTGAATACTTCACCTGCAGCTCCATTGTGCTAGGTCCTATGGCTATGAGAACAGTAAAACACATCTTCTCCCCACAAGCAGTTCTAAGGCTGGACGGGAGGTGGGTAAGAACTGGGTATTATAAAACGATTAAGCATTATGATAGGTGACACAGCAGAGCTGCTCAAAGCAAGAGGCAGAATGCAGAGTGGAATGCAGACTCTCAGATCCCCGTGTGGGACTGGGGCAAGCTGTCCTCTCTCATCCACCCCGGCTTCTTATCAGAAGCTCAAAGAAGAGGAAAGAGAAGCCCACTAACAACCCACACTCTCTCCATAGACTTTCTTTCCAAGCACAGTGTGTTCCATGAAAAGAATCATAACCCTAATTAGCACTTTTTTTTCAGGAGAATTTTTATTATTCCCTTCATAACAAATTTTAGAATAACATTCTTCCAGAACCACAGCTATCAAATTAAGGCACCTTGTACCCAAAATTCAGGAAATAAGGCTACTTACCTAATCAGAGAATTCAGAAGTCAAAATGTTTTTTTTTTCAAGTTTCTTTGTTTTCTTGATATTATTTGAAAAATTAAATTAATTATAACTTAGCTTTTTAAATTTTTTATTTGTTTTAATTAGTTATACATGACAGTAGAATGCATTTATGCACTTTGATATATCATATCCCATCTATCAAAATGTGTTTTTAGATCTACCGTTAACAAGATAAAATATCCTTTTCTCCCTAAATAATAAGGGTTTAAGTTTGCAGAACACTTTCACATTTATCTTTTGATCCTTATAGACTGGATATGACTAGTATTCTCCGTCTGATAGATTATTCCAAAAAAAAGGACTAATGCACCTAAATCATTTCATTTAAACCTCACAAAACTCTAAGGTTGTTAATCATTTTCTTTCTATTAAATATTTGCTAATAGTATTAGTTAAAGGTAAGACTTGAGCCACACTGCTTTGGTTCAATTCCTAGTTTTACTATTTCATGACTGTGTGACATCAGGAAAGTCATTAGAACTCTGTGCCTGAGTTTCTTCATCCATAAAAATGAGCTAATATTTAATTGGGTTCTTGTCAAGATGAGTTAATACATGTGAAGCACTTAGAACAGTGCCTGGTACTTTGGAAGCATAATTGAATTGTGAGCTCTTACTTTGAATCAAAAGATTTTGATTTTTGATTTATAATTCTATTCACTGTATTGTAAATTCCCAGAATGTGTTTGTGGGATGTTTGTTACTAGGCTTTATTGGGAAGGAGGTGTTAAAGAAGTTCCTATTGTTGGATATATTGCGGAAGTCCTTTATTAGATCAAGTCGAATATCTCTCTTCTCTATAATATTTCCCAGAGCATTTAATACATTTGTATTAACTGTGGATCTTTTCAGAGGCTTTTCTGACCAAATGCTGGCACAGAGGTCTCTCCATCCTCACTGTCTTTGCCCCACTAGTTACAAAAGCTCTTTTTTGGGTATAGAGGACTGAGGTGTCCTTGGTCTTTGAAAAATGAACAACATCCGGAAGCAGAGGTCTCTCTTGGCACAGCTATGGAGGCCTGGCTTGCCTTCTGCTATTGGGGATCCATAGGCAAATTTCTGAAGCTGTAGATGGAAACCCACACCTCTTGGATATCATATAAGAAGCCAAGGCCCCTCCTGCACCTGGTGGACTGTGGTGCTTCCCGCAGCTATGATGACAGGCCTGCATTTCACAAGGTGGCTGTGTACCTATGCTGCATTCTGGAAGAGACCATTAGGGTACTGGACGTTCCTCCAGGAGGCTGGCCCTTCTGCTCAACCACATGTGGGGAGGTGCAGAGGGGGATGGCTAAAGGTCTTGTTCTTTTCTGGTCTCTCTCTAGTTCAACTGATTTGAGAAACTGTAAACTTTTCTAGGGATAGAGTAGAGGAAAGAAAATTCAAGTTTTTTTTTTCTTTCTTTCTTTCTTTTTTGTACCAGGGATTGAACTCAGGGGCACTCCATCACTGGGCCACATCCCCAGCCATTTTTTTTTATTATTATTTTATTAGAGACAGGGTCTCACTGAGCTGCTAAGTGCCTCACCATTGCTGAGGCTGGCTTTGAACTTGCAATCCTCCTGCCTCAGCCTCCCAAGTGCTGGGATTACAGGCTTGTGCCATTGCACCCGGCAGAAAATTTGAGTTTTATATGAAAGCAGAACAATCCTTGGTAGGTTAGGTGGGTGGGTTGCTTGGGAGAATCAAAAGTTTAAAAATGTAACCAATATTTGTGAAATTCTTAGAGTTATCAAACCCTTTTATCTACACTATCTCTTCTGAGTCTCTGGACTGGTTGTCACAATTAGTTTCATACTTGACATGCCCACCTTATAATGAGGGAATGAAGGCTGGTAGAATAGGAGACCTCTCTCTCAGCTAATGATTGGTAGGACTGGGACCCAAAGTCAGGTCCTTCCATTCCAGAGTTTTGCTCTTTGCCCCACACTGTGCTGCCAGGTCTCTCTGGGATGAGAGACCTAGGAGTGGATGAGGAAATAAGAAATAAGAGCAGGGAAGCAGCTTTTCTGCAGTGTAGCCTTAGGGCAGGTTTGGAAAGGAGCTGCCAACCTTATACATTTGATAAGACAAAATCTGCCAAGAGTGAAAATCCATCCCGCTGAGGAGTTTAAAAAATAATTTCAGGCCGGAAATTGCATTTTATCTTTTCATCCCACTTAAGTTCAAAATTCAACTCCCCACAGTTGCCCTGACTTAAAAAGAAGAAAAGATTCCAGCTTCACAATTCAACGCACAGTGAATCAGAAGTCCCTGTGCAGCCATGCTGAAAATGGCCAATGGAATTAGAGTGTCTGGCAAATAAGGCAGGAGACTGCACATCTAGCAGCATCAGAGTCCATTTTCATCATTCATTATTATTGAAGGAGAAAGATTTGTGCTCATGTGCAGAATGTGGATAATACTAATCTCCATGGTAAAATTTCCAGGAATGGAGACCCTACGCTACTGGTTTCTTGGGGAATAGTCGTCCCTAAATCTAACAGCTAGGCAGACCAAAAAATTTAAAATAAATAAATAAATAAATAAATAAAAAGCTACTAAAAAGTTCTTTAAGCATGGTTTCTGCCCAGATAGCCACAGACACAATCAGGAAGAGAAAGTATATTAAAAGGGAACATTGACTTTCCAGGAAGTCACATTTGGATGTAAACCCTACAACCCCATTCACAGGTTGTGGTTATAAGCTTCATAGATTTTATGGTAGGAATCAAACAAAATACCCTAAGTAATCAATAGTGATTTGAGATGATTATATGTTTAATTAGCTTTATTTAAAACAAAGTCATCATAATTCAGTTAGGAAAAAGAGACCTTGGTTACCAGGCATGATGGCACACACCTGTAATCCACCAGTTACTCTGGTGGCTGAGGTAAGAAAATTATAAGTTCAAGGCCAGCCTTGGCAACTTAGTGAGGTTCTGTCTCAAAATTTAAAGGAAGGAAGAAAGGAAGGAAGGAAGGAAGGAAGGAAGGAAGGAAGGAAGGAAGGAAGGAAGGGAGGGAGGGGGGAAGGAAGGAAGGAAGGGAGGGAGGGGGGAAGGAAGGAAGGAAGGAAGGAAGGAAGGAAGGAAGGAAGGAAGGAAGGAAGGGAGGGAAGAAGGAAGAAGGGCGGGCAGGCTAGGGTTATAGTTCAGTGGTATAATACTTGCCTAGAATGTATAAGGCCCTAGGCTTAATCCCCAGTGAGAGAGAAGGGGGTGTGGAGAAAGAGAATGAGATGCAGATACTGATCTTAACCATGATCCTTGGTTAAGGCAAATTGACACAGCTGTCAACCAAGAGATATTCTGACCAGCAAGAGCTAAAAGCAGAAGCTGGTGAAAATCAGAAGCAAGCAGGAGTTATATTGGTCCCTTGGTCCACTGGTGTTCTCCATTACGTCAACCACAGAACTTGAGGTCTAGGAAGCCAGGGCAGGGGTGGAGCTTCTGATTCACAGCTGACCACGTGCCAGCTCTGGCCCAGAATGTTGACAGAGTAAACTAGTCAAGGAGACAGGCCAGGGGATACCGACCCTCTGCTGGTGCCTGCCAGAAACATCCTGGAATCCCGGTAGGCTGATGGCCCAGGATGCCTAGTGGGAGCTGGTTGCTAAGGAGGTGAAAACTAAAATCAAAACAGAGTTGGGCTGAGGATGGGCTGCTGAAGGGTAAAGGAAACATTTCTTTTAAGCTTACCCAGGAGCAGATCCAGTTGTGGAGGTGACAGAGGTCACGGGAGCTGTCTTGCTGCACGATCAGTCCGTTCAGCTGTCACCAGATTACAAAGCACCTTATGGCACCAGCCAGGGGTAGGTGCATGGGACTGGGTGGGGGCCCTTCTCTATCCACATTAAGTCCTGGAAAGCTGGAGTCTGTAACCTGGCTCCCTACATAAATAATTTCCTTGTGTTATAGTGCAGTGGAAATCTCCAGACTCTTACTCAGAGTCTAAGAAATAGCTCCAGAATGGCTGCTTCCTGAACTGGTCGTTGTGCCATTTGATTTTCTGAAAGAAACCAAAAAGCTCCCTTTGGCAAATTCCTATTAGAGTAGCCAGATAAAGTAGAAAGTCCAAAGGATTTGTGAGTGGAGACCTGGATTGAAGTCATGGTTCCCTATGCACTAGTAACACCCTGACTCTGGAACCCTATTTGTTATGTGGAGATAGTAACACACTCCTGGAAGGTGTTACAGGAATTACAACGTGCCAGACACCCTGCTAGGGCTTTATAAACACCTTGCTAAATTCTTACAGCCAATTTATAAGTTAGAGATTATCCCCCAACCCCTAGTTCAGAGATAAGGGATCCCATGTCTGCTTGAGCTTTTAGGTAAATTGCCCCAAGTTTCCCAGCTGGTGGGAAGACAAAGGTGACACTCATGAAAGCTCTGGGCAGTTCCTGGGTGGGTGCCACACAAGTGTCAGCCATCTTGTCCTGCTCCTCATGAAGACCTGAAAAATATATTCTCTTCTAATTATAAAAAGACAGAGCTTATTCAGACTTCCCTGTTTTCCCTATTTCCAATGTAATGTTCAATAACAGAAACTCTGTTTCATGAGTATTCTATTCCCCCAATGTGTTCATGTTTTTTTTTTTCTATTTTAGCAGCTCTATTATAGAAATATGTATTGCAGGCATTGTACATGCTACATCTCCTATCTCTCAGAAGCAGAGTTTACAATCCAGGGTCTCTACATGGACTACTAGTGTAGGGTGGATACAGCCCTGATTATAAAACAGGGAACTTTTTTTTTAAGACTAACATATTAGAATGTCTGGATTCAAATGAGGAATGCCCTTTAAAGGGGGGACCTTCCAGAGGCTAAGCACATATTACAAAGATAAATGATTCAAAACCCCTTGAATGATTTCTCTATGGGAATGTCTTCAATATCTATGACATGACTTTCCAACCCTTAAAGTAACGGCAAATTCACATCTGGAGTGTATGTGGGATGGGGGTTAATTTGGGGAACAGATAAAAAGATAAAACTCATTCAAAACTAAAACTGTTAATAAGAAGTAACTGAACTGTGGAAAGTGGACTTCAATCCAAAAGTAGATCACTATTAAAATATAAGAATGTTAGCATTCTCATGGGGCTTAGGAAGTGGCTAGAAAGACCGTGTCAAATCCTACAAATCAGATACCCTGAGAAATTTGCCTAGAAGGATGCTAAAAAGAGGTGGTCATTTTGAGGGAGGAACCTTCCTTCCTGCCGGAATGATGGGTTAGAAGAAGGGTCACAGTGATGGAAGCCAGGGCAACCATGGGAAGATGGCATTGTGTTCTTGGCAGCATTTGAATCAGGCTTCTGTGAAGTGAAGTTGTATGGAGAAGATGATACTGAATGTCAGAGGACTCATGTTTCCTTTAGTACAGGTCAGATTGCTATGGGAAAAAACATCAGGAACTCTCATTTCAAGGACCAGGCTTGGGTATAAGTGGTGAGATAGGAAGAAAATTTAACCTAGAGTCAGCACGTGCAAAGAAAAGCAGGAGAAATCACAGGCTAATAGTCACTGGTACCTACAAGAATCATCTCCTGTATCATGATTGGGAGACACTTGGTTTGCCATGTCCAGATTTAGTTTAGAACATTTTCAATGTTCAAAGGACTTACATTTTTGTTTCAATGACTGCTCATCACACCTTGTGGTATGGGTGGGGTCGATAATAATTTTATAAAAATTTATTTGACAGTAAGAAGGCCAAGAGTCAGATAAATTAGTTGACTAATCCCTCAAGGTCACTCAACTTATTAATGGGCTAAATCATCACTCCTGGAATCTTGATCTCTGCCCTCAGCTTCTGAATTTATCTCCTACTTTTCTATTTCCTTGATCAACAAAGACATAAATTTGGAATGATTTTCTACAAAGAAATCATTGCAGTGACTTCAGTGGTCTTTACATACATCTTGGAAACCACATTAAAAATAGCTTTGGAAATTATAAAGCCTCTCATGACAACTTGTCTTTGAAACCAAAGAATAAATACACACCCTGCTTTATTTTGTACATATTCATTGTCTGTTACCCTCTTTCTCTAATAAGGCAAAAGGAGCAAAAATATAATTTTCTGTGATATAGAAAAGGGAAAGAAAAACTAGGAGAAGGGAATGAAGGAAGGAGAGAGAGAAAAAAAATAAAAGGGAAAGGAAGGAGAGATGAAGTGAAGGAGAAGGTCAGGATGGGAACCTGCATCTTCAAGTCTAACCAAGTCTGACTGGGCCTGGTCCTTGGTCTCTGTTCCTGGATTTTGTGTAAGCAAAGAGGCAAGACCCTCAGGGGTGATATCAGCTCCAGCCTGCTCGCCTGTTTTCAGCCCTTGATGATTTTAATGAAGACCAGTTATAAAAATACTTGGTTTGTGTTCATTAAAAATTGCCAAGGAACAGAGAAAAATGAAGACTGGGAGTTGATTCTACCCAGAGGCATTTTTACCAGTAATTCTTGGCTTGCTTTCTCTCTTTGAGCCATGCCCACCTCAGGAGACTTCATCTGGATAAAACAAATTAAAACAAAACAAAACAAAAAAGACTCTATTAGGTCTTGTGGAGTCTGTAAGTAGAACTCTATCTTCTAGGGCATTTGTTTACCGAGCAGAGGTTGATGTCACCGTTCATCTAAGACAAGCACATCTCCTCTATCATCTCTTTTCCTGATCTGCCCCCAAGACCAGGCTGACATGGTAATCTACAGCTAACTAGCTCTCATTAGGAATTTTCTACCTTATGGTTTATGCAGGTTTTTGCCTCATACATTCATTTTGCAAGTATTTCTTGATTGTTTACTATGTATCTGGCACAGCACATTATCTCCCCTCCCTTTCTTCCCAATAGCAATGTGGAAGACAAAGGAAGTTTGTGGCTGAGGGTTATGTCTCCCAATGGTCTTTTGTTCACTTAGAACATTCTGGACTTCTTCCCAGTCCAGCATCTGTGGAAGGCAGCAGAAGCCACGGACCCACTGGGAGAAGGATCTGCAATGGATTCTAATTCACTAACACAAAGTTAAGACCCCCTTTCCTGGCTTTCAAGACTTTGTTTAACTGCACCAGGGCAGCTTCTCACTGGAAACAAACAATAGATGAAAAAGCAACCTATGAAATGGGAGGAAATAGTTGCAAACTATATATCTGATGAAGAGTTAATTTCTAAAATATATAAGGAATTCCTACAATGCCAAAAAAAGCAGCAATTAAAAAATCATTTTAAAGAATGGACTAAGGACTTTTTATAGACATTTCTCAAAAGAGACACAAATGGCCAATAAGCATATGGAAAAGTGCTGATCATCTTTAATCATTAGGGAAATGCAAATCAAAACCACTATGAGATACCTCCTTACACCTCTCAGGATCACCAATATAAATGAAAGAATAAACAAAAGACAAGTGTTGACAAGGATGCAGATAAATTGGAATCCTTGTATACTATTTTTGGGAATGTAAATTGGTACAGCTATTACAGTAAACAGTATGGAGTTTCCCCAAAAAACGTTTTTTTTTTTTTTTTAAATGCAACTACCATTGGATGCAGCAATCCTACTTTTGGGTTTTTATCCAAAACAATCAAAATCAGGATCTCAAGAGATTTTAGTACTCCCATGTTCATTGCAGTGCTATTCACAATAGCCAAGATGTGGAAATAACCTAAAAGTCTACTGGCAGGTGAATGGATAATGAAAATGTGGTATATAGACAATGGGATATTATCAGCCTTGTAAAAATAAGGGAATTCTCAATATACAGCAATGTGGATGGATCTGGAATAAGGTGTGGACTGATATTGGTTGCCTTTTGTTCATGGACTTAACCTGCTCTTGGTCTTACCTTTGATTCTAGATACAAGTGTGGCAATCAGTTCCACCTTCCCTGACTTCCTCCCCTCAAACATGTGCCATGGGCTTTTGGTGAAGCATACCTGAAGGAGTACTATTGGTTCCATTCCTGCACATCCCAGAAATAGCAAGGAATTTACATTTCATGAGGTGACCCTGGATAAGCAGGGAGTGGAAGCTATGTAATAAATGGCCTTCCTTTTGTCCTTCAGGCAGATAATTTTGATTCATGTAGTAGAGATCCCCGCAGGATCAAGCACCACAGTAATAACTAATTTACTAAAATATTCTTGCACTTATTTCTCACTTTCCCTATTCACTCTCTTCACTTTTTCATTCATAGTCCCTAGGACCACATCCCAAAATAAACCTCGGAAGCACAATCCCTTGTTCCAGGACAAGGACAAGACCAAGCTAAAACACTCCCAGTTGCTCTCTGGAGCAGAACTGCCTCTCCTGTATAGTTTTATCTCCACACAGTTCTTATTCTCTTAATTCCCAAATAAATATTCTTTTCTAAGAGGATGCCCATCTTGACACATCACTCCTCTTCCTCTTACTTTGCTCCCTGCCTATCACATTGCTGTAGTTCACCACTTTAATCCATTTCCTTTTCTTTGAAACCTGGGACTTTCCTTCAAGCATACTCACATTGAAAAACCTCAGAGAAAAACTTCTGCTGTTTTCACTGCCCAGTGTCTTTCTCCTAATGAGAGTCCCCAGCTCTCTCCTAGGAGCAACCCTTTCCACCACTTGGTCCATGGTGGAACGTGTGAGGGGTACTGAAGTCAATAGGGTAGTTTCATCGCTCTGTAATGGAGCTGGGTTCAGGAATATGTACGTAG
The DNA here is from genome assembly GCA_025594165.1 of Tamias sibiricus. Taxonomy (NCBI): domain Eukaryota; kingdom Metazoa; phylum Chordata; class Mammalia; order Rodentia; family Sciuridae; genus Tamias; species Tamias sibiricus. The sequence continues at coordinate 104,603,952 of CM046657.1, forward strand.
GTCAATCAAGCCCCATCAGAGCAAATGCCAGGGCTTTAGCTTGAATGACCAGGAAAAACAAGGAATTTCTACGGGAGATACTATTACCTGTTTCAGAATGGAACCAACCCAATAGAAGCAAGGCTGAGCAGCATCAGATCATAATGACATTGTTTGAGTCTCTGCACAAATCTTACTATAAATAACCAGACACTTGGAATTTTTCAGTTCTTTAGCTAACACAACCCTGTTTAATCCAGGTTGGGATGGATTTTCTTAGTACTCCTGGACCAGTTGTACCATTTGACTTTTCTACTTCTAGTACAGTTAATGAAAATTCTGCTTTAAATTCATAGTGTCCAAAATTAACTGCTCTCTCAACATCGTTTCTCCATCATTCTATATAACATGAATATATATGTAGAACATATAGGTATGTCATATATATTATATATGCACACACACAAACACACATGTATTTTTGGGGGGGTAGTAATCAGGGATTGAACTCAGGGGAACTCAACTACTGAGCCACATCCCCAGCCCTATTTTGTATTTTATTTAGAGACAGGGTCTCACTGAGTTGCTTAGCACCTCACTGTTGCTGAGGCTGGCTTTGAACTTATGATTCTCCTGTCTCAGCCTCCTGAGCTGCTGGGATTACAGGTGTGTGTCACTGTTCCAGCTATTTTTTTAAAAACTATTTCAAATCCTTTCAGCTTTTTCTCCCCTCCTTTAGATAAAAAGGTGTTTCTGGCTGAGCACAGTGGTACACACCTTTAATCCCAGCATCGCAGGAGGCTGAGGCAGGAGGATTACAAGCTCAAAGCCAGCCTCAGCAACCAAGCAAGGCCCTAAGCACTTAGTGAGACCATGTCTCAAATAAATAAAAAAAATAAAAAGGGCTAGGGATGTGGCTCAGTGGTTAAACATCTCTGGGTTCAATCCCTGGCATGCATATAAATAAATAAATAAATAAATAAATAAAATTAAAATATTTCTGACTTTCTCTACTTTCTTCAAGTCCCCTTATCATTCTTTTGTAATATTCCACAGACTTGCCTGATAACTCATTACAAAAATCAAACTCATTTCTTAACAAAATTTCTACTTGTAAGGGTTACCAGCAACTAGCAACAATTACAGTGTTACTCTATAAATGTTATTGGAAGAAGACATTCTTCTTTCTACCTTAGAAACTATAAACTGTAACCCAAGATCTAGCAAAACATCTGGTATGCTGTTGATGATCAGTAAATATTTGGTGGCTGAACAATTGATTCTGTCTTTTATTTAAATACAATCTACCTAATAAATAGATATGCGTGGAATATATATTCATATATGTACATCCCATATAAAGTGCTTTTGTTAAACTGTCTCATCTTTTCTTATACAAAAAAAAGAAATACATATGAAAGCATTCATATTTTCCACTACACATAATATACAGAATACTAACCACAGAGAGGAATACTCTTTTTGATACTGGGGATTAAACTCAGAGCATCACACATGCTAAGCACATACTATTCCACTGAACTACACCCTTAGTCCTATGGAGAAGGTTCTTCTTAATAAAAAAAAATCCTCAGCCTCCATCTTTAGCCCTTTCCTGATGCCTCCTAACCTGACAGAGTATTTACTAGAGGCAACCCACATTTCAGAATAAAGCTCAATGCTACAGTAATAATCAACAATCAAGAATGCACTAATTCTTCTAACTTTGTAGAGCAACATGAAATATAGTAGCCACTTAAGACATACAGGATCTCAAGACTCATCCAAGTGCACTGAGAGATGAGGAAGAAACTGATAATTAGGGAAGTTAGATGACATTCCCAAGGCCACCTGGCATATCTCAAACTAGACTTCAAGTTCTACCCCCGTCATCTCCCCATAGTAGCACTAGTTCCTTCTTAGTAGTCTAAGATCCAATATGTTCTTATAAGTTTGGACAGTGTTCCAAACCCTGTTATTAGTCATTTGCCCATATAGCTCCAAGTTAGGACACAGAGAACTCAGTAAAATGATATTGGCTATAATCCTGTCTTAAGAATCTTTCTTTGTGTTTAACCCAGTTCAGCCCATCCATTCACGAAAGAGGCAGTCATGAGGAGAATGGTTGATTTAATGTAGCTCATTTCTCCTGCCCCATGAACCCATTATCTCATGTTCCACCAACTCCCAGTTCTAAACCAGATATCAAAAAGAAAAGCTTGCTTCTGTCAGTTGGCCCTGTCTATGTACTGAGGTCCAAATAGTCTGGGATGCCTATCTAAGTAGAAAGCTGTTACTTCCTTGGTTCATACTTTTTAAAAAAACCAAAGAAGTGTGGTGGATCAAAATGTATATCTGTTTGTGATATAATAAGAAAAATGTTCTTTGGAGCTAAAAACATTTAAAAAAAAACTGACTCAGAAAAAGGAGGAAGAACATGTAATATGCTAACATGCAAACACCATTTGCTCATACTATTTTCAAGCAGGTAACCTTCAAAAAAGGTTTCAGTGTAATGATAATCATTAGAGCCTACTATGTGCTGGGGATTGTAGTAGGCCCTACAATGGGAAGACTAAGATGGGTCCTCTGTTCTCAGGGGGGATCTAAAATGACTCTACCCTGTCTTCTCTACTCCTAGGTCTCACTAAAGCCAATAGCCACCTCTTCCACTATTCCCCAAATTCAGTCCTTCCTCCTCCTATGTCCCATCATATCTTGTTTGTTCACTAAAGCAGTTTTTATCACTAGGTTGAGAAGCTCTTTCCTCTCAATTCAAATTTATAAAATCGCTATGTTCTTTTGCCTAGTGCATTACCTGCCTGCTTCCACTCCCTCCCCAAGCCTGACTGGCTTTCTGCCTGACTGCTCTCTAATCATGACTGCCTTCTCCTTATTCCCTGTCAGACTTCACCCTCACATCCTTTGTTATCTCCATAAACCTGAAGCTAATGTGCTCCTAAGAGGCTTGGCATCCTTTTTCCATTGCCAACTCCAAATCCCTCCTTTTGTGCCACCAAAGTTTGGAATGAATGCATATTCTACATCCTCTAGGTGCTTTTCTCTCCTTCCTTTACCCAGCAGAAGGGAAGAATTGTTCACTGCCTGAATTCAAGAAAGCTACCTGGCCCTCCCCTTACAAAACTACAACTGACTTCAGAGACAAGTACCTCCAGCCAAAGCCAGACGGTGTTGGAGGGAGAATCATGCACTCAGTGCTGCAGGGAGGCACCTGCTGCTCAGGGACACAGCTTCTCCCTTTCTCTTTGCTGTACCAACTGTGTTCCTCCTTCCCCGTGGCAAAAAAATCCGGGATTGTATCAACAAAGCAGTTTCTCGGGATCTGCCCACGCCCAATCTTCAAGAAAGCCAAGGCCCTTGAAATTCTTCCCAAATGGCTCTGGCAAGGCACAAGCTCATTCTTTGGCTGGCACATGCCTGTCTTTGCCTTCCCTTCATGTTTCTCTCCTGCTCTAGATGACAGTAATGACGACTTTCATGGCTGCCAATGACAAAACAGCAGCTGTGTGGTGGCTCCTGCTGGCCCAGCCAGTAATGCTGCCAAGGCAGCCAACAGAGCAGAGCTGATCTGGACCCCTGAGGCTCTGTCCTCGACCACAGAAGATGCTGTGCTGATGCCAGCAGAGAGCTAATGCTCATCAATGTCCCCACTGCATCTGTTGACAAGCCCCTCCCTTGACACACACCTCCTCAGGGACATTGATGTCACTGAAAAGAGCACAGTCTCCTATTTCTGCTGGCACCAATTCTGCTGCCACCTGGGGCTTACAGTAGCCCATGGAGATTTTAGCAAATCCATCATTTTAGTTTTTATTTATTTTATATCAGAGCTCCCTGAACCTAGGACTTAGATATGAATCCAGAGTTGCCAAATCACTGGATAACTGATAAATGCTTGTGCTGCATTTAGAAAATGACTCTTTCCCTATGAACTCTCCAGAAGGTCCCTCTGCTAAGCCCTACATGCTCACTTTTCCCTTACTTAGAGTGAGCTCAGCTCTCATGTAAATGAACTGTGTCAGGTTTATCCTGCCAGTCTTCCCAATGTGCCTAATAGAGTACAAAACACCCACTAAGCAGTGCAACAGAAAACCTCAGTGGAAACAAATGACCAAAAATTAGAAAATCCATCCAGAAAAAGACACACTACCCCTATAGGTGCATATGCACATAACACAGTGGCTTTCAACTGAGAGGTCACTCCAGAAGAAAATAAATTAGAAAAACCACTAATCAGAATCCTGTTTACTCGTCCATCCCTGTGTTCCTTCTGAATGAGAGCTTTATCCCTTAATTATAGCTCTTAGTGACTGTCAGCAATGGACAATTTAATTATTGCACAATTTCTCAGAATTTACTCTCTTATGATTGTAAACAGCCTCTATTTTCACAGAATCAAAGTTCTCAACATTTCTTAGGGGCTTATTTCAAGTGAGTAACTGGGCTTCACAAGAGGCACCACAGAATCACGTGTACAAACCTATGCCTCAAACCCACAACCCCTGGGTACATTTGTAGGAGGAACAAACCACACATGATGCAAGAAAGTTCAAGAGCTCTGTGATTCTTCCAAGGTGCATACTTCTGTGCTCAAATAATATAGTTTCTCTTTCCTTGGAAGTTGAATTTTCCCAAAATATTTTCTTGTAAGTGGTATTTCTGTCAAGGCACTCTCTTGCTTATGTAAACTATCTCCACTTTTCTTTGGTCAAGCTCTGGAAAAGCAGAAGATATCTGCTTCTAATTGCTTTCTTGCTCTTGGCTTTGAACTTCACCTACTTCTAGCTGAAATCCTTTCTTTCCCTGGGAGTGTGGCATTGCTAATGCAAACCATAGTCATCCCTGTGGACTGGGTTTTTTCTGCAAAGGAATGTCTTGATCAGAGATTGCAATTCTTATATCCTGCTTGTATGACTGTGGATTTTATTGGATTTGATTCTATTAGATCAAGTTCAGGGCAGACTGTCTTATCTTTTTATGCTACACTGACTTTATTATGCCTTTTATGGGCCAGTGGTCCTAAACACTACTGCACTTAACCTTTTCTCTGTGAACATCCCTTCAGTAATTTATCACAAAATTGCACTCTGAATGGAGCATGGGTATCTTCTGGTATCTGCTGTTCTGCTTTTTTGTTGTTGTTGTTGTTTGTTTTAAATCACAATTACTACCCAATTCTGTAGACCTTCAAATCAAAAGGACAAACAGGAAGAAAAAAAAATACAAAACTAGGTATTAGAAGTCTTGAATAAATGTGGTTTATGAGGAAGAGTTTAAGATAAATTCAATTTTTATAAAGAAATGTATCTAAATATATTCTGTGTGGGAACTCAAAGTTTCACCATTCAGGCACTGAACTATATGCCTCTGAGGAGACTTAGTTTCTCTGTGCTTCAACTCCCTTCTGCATAAAGTCAGAATAATACTGTCTCTCCTGTCTTAGGAGTTACAATCATGAGATATTCATAGGAGACAATTTTAAAATCTATAAAGCTCCATGCACCTGTTATTTATTGGTATTATCATTAGAAGGGTAGAAACACCATCCTTAGAAAAAGAAGCCATTTTCTTATTAAATGATTTCCCCTTTACTCTTAGGGTTGGCCTTTTGATGAACAGAACGGACAACTCCTATGTGGCAAAATCCTGAGACTTGGAAAGCATCTTTGAAACCCAAAGAAGTCTATGCCAACTGCTTATTGATATTTGAATTGCAATCAAAACACACATTTAGAGATGAGGCTGGCAAAAAACTCCTGAAGAAGCCATCATTGATATATTTTCAAATCTATGGCATAAATTAAAACAGATCTGGAACTTACCCATTAAGTAGGTTTGGATATGATGGAGAGAGGTGATCCTTGCATGGTATACCAGTCTCCTAAAGCATGCATATTTTGGTTTTCTCCCAATTATTTCTCACTCTTGATTAATTAGTTTGTTATTACAATGGCCTAAAATTATAACAAAATAGCAATTACCTCCCATGATCACAGTTGATGTTGGCCACAATGGGTATCCCTAACCATTCATATGGTTGAGTCTATAGGTCCACAAGTTGGGCTGGGATATTCAAAGCCCCCACATCAAGACCACTCTGAACCACAAAATGTCAGAAACAAAAGGACATTTTAGAGACTAATCAATGGCTCTGTAACTTAAAATTCCAGACGCCAGGTGGGTAATATGAAAGTGTGAATCAGAATGGTAATGAGAAAATAGTGAGTGGTGAGGTCTATGGCAAACTAAAGAGAGAATAAATGTAGAAGCACTTGAATTCAGATCTAAAAAATTGTGCTGGTCAAGTCATGGATATCCACAGAGTGACTACAATTGGCATCTAGTTGCTGGTCTGTGACTTCTGGCTCAACGTCCTTACTATAGAGGTACCCTGTGTACAATCATTGCCAGCTTGATTATTAAACTTCATATTCCTCCCCATTTAAGGGAATCCCAGTTGGTCCTGGATGCATCACAACACTATCTTAGTCTCCCTGTGCTGTCTGCTTTGATCACTCCCTCTCTCCTCCTTTATCTCCACTTGGACTGCTGATCTTAAAGCTGTGAAGGGGACCTTACTGTAGCTAATACTAATGGCGCCCTTGTGGAAACACGAATGTTATTTCAAGGTGCTACCCCAACGCCCTCAGCATCACCATTCCCAGGCTGCAGAGAAGGGAGAATCACTGTCCAATTCGGTGCACCTCTTGGTCACTGGGGCCCCAAAGCCATACTGGGTGAGCCCAGAATAACAGAAGGCTTCTTTTGAAAGGCAGCCCCTATGGCTTCCTTCCTCTGGACCGGCCTCTCATACAGCACTCTAAGACAAACATACAAACACCATCCATCTCTGTCAAAATGAGCCACGACACAGGCACGGTGCAAATAGTGCCAAGAAATATTTTTACCCCACCCGCCCCATCACCAAATAAACAAAAGCAAATTTGCAAAGGCATTGCTTTGACTAAAACATAGCCAGGAGTTTACACTAACCCAAAGAACCTAGTTTCTTTGTTTAAAGTCTCAGCAGGAAGAAAACTGTCCAGTCAGTGCAGTGAATCAGGACTGGGTTTATATTTGTGCAGCTAAAGGGGCTGCTCAGTTGACTGAGCCAGAGCAAAGGAACAAGCTTCCCCAAGAAGTACTGAGTGTAATTTCAATGACACAGACAACTGGTAGCTTTCAAGTGAAATGTTTCAGCTTCTACTCATAGTCTCTGCAAAAATCTTGCAATTGAGTTTCAGTCAGCTTATCTTACATCTTGTTCTATATATAGTTGAGACTTCAAGAAGGGATGTTTCTGTAAATGGTACCAACAAGAGAGTGAAAAGAAAAGCCACAGACTAGGAGAAAATATTCACAAATTATATATATGATAAGTGACTTGTATCTGGAATACAAAAAACTCTTGTAACTCAATGATTTAAAAAATGACCTAATTTAAAAGTGGATAAAAGATTTGAATTTCTCCAAAGAAGTTATAAAAATGGCCAATAAGCATATGAAAAGATGCTCAGTTTCATTAGCCATCAGGTAGATGCAAATAAAAACTATAGTGAGATATTTATTCATACCACTATAACAAAAAATATCAAGCATTGTCAAAGATGTGGAGAAATTGGCATCCTCATATGCTACTGGTAGAAATGTCAAAAAGTGCAAGCAACCACTTTTGAAAATAGTTAGGCAGTTCCCCAAAACATTAAACATGCTTTACCATATGATCCAGGAATTCCACTCCTCTATATATAACCAAAACAATTAAAAACATAAAAACACATGGAACTTCTGCATGAATAATCACAGAAGCATTATTCTTATTAGTCAACAAGTGGAAGCAACCCAAATGTCTATCAGCTATAAGTGGATAAATGCAATGCTCTATACAAATCTAGTTAAATATTATTTGACAATAAAGAGGAAAGAAGTGCTGATACAGGCTACCTCACAGGTGAACCTTGAAGACAGTATACTAAATGCAACAAGTGAGGCACAAAACACTGTGTATTGTATAGCTCCACTAACAGCAGCCCCCTCATCCATGGGGAATATATCTCAACACCCCCTGCTAAGGCTTGAAACTGCAGATAATACTGAATCATATATATATTTTTTTCCTATGCATACCTACCTATGATAAAGTTTAATTTATACATTATTCACAAGAGGATAATGAAAACTAAAAACAAAATTGAATCATTATAACAATGTGCCATAATAAAATTTATGTGACTATATGACTTCTCCCTTTCTCTCTCTCAAAATATCTTGCCATACTGTATATCTTAGATTTTAGCAACCTCAGTGTATCATCTTTTTCCTTCCCTAGTAAGTGGAGGACTTTCAATTCTTCACGTAAAAGAAACACTTTACAGCTTCTTTTGATATATTCAAGTTGCCAGCATGACCATTCATGCACTCTGGAGTCATTATTAAATCATAAGGACTACTTGAATGAATCTGACATAACTTTCCTGTGTACATATATTAATATACCACAGTGAATCTCACCATCATGTACATCCACAAGAAAATAATTTTAAAAAATAACTATGGGTAAATGGCAGAAAGATTAGAAGGAAGGGAATGGGGGAGGCAGAGGAGGGGAAGGTACTGGGAACTGAATTAGAATAAGATATATTCCATGCTTTATAATTATGATAATTATGTCAAAATGGATTCTACTGTCATATATAACTAAAAAGGATCAATAAATCTGTTTTTGTAAAAAAAAAAAAAAAAAAAAAGATCTACTTGAACAGAAGTGCTCTGATACCATGACAATTTGATAACCAAGACAAGTGCTGAGTGACTAATGGGCAGGTAGTGTATACAGTGTGTACACCTTGGACAAAGGGATAATTCACATCCCAGCATCAAAGCAAGATGGCACAGGACCTCATCACACTATTCAGAATAGTGAGCAATTTAAAATCTCAAAAATGATTAAAATATATTTATTTTTTTTTTTTTTTTTCAATTTTTTTTATTATTTATTTACTTATTCATCATGCACAAGTATAGTATCTTTTTACATACAACTGCTTGTATACAAAGTATATAAGTACCATTCAGATCTTCAATCATGCATTTAGGATAATGATATCCATCTCATTCAATCACCAATTTTTTTCCAACCCCCCCCCTTACTCCCTCCCTCCCCTCCCTTTCCGTTGACCATTCTAGTGTTCCTCTGATCCTATGTACCCCCTTCCAAGAACTCTGTGAACCAGCCTCCTTATATCAGAGAAAACATTCGGTACTTGGATTTTTGAGATTGACTAATTTCACTTAGCATTATATTCTCCAACTTCATCCATTTACCTGCAAATGCCATTATTTTATTCTCTCTTATTGCTGAGTAAAATTCCATTTTGTATATATACCATATTTTCTTTATCCACTCATCTACTGAGGGGCATCTAGGTTGGTTCCATAACCTAGCTATTGTGAATTGTGCTGCTATAAACATTGAAGTGGCTGTGTCACTGTAATATGCTGTTTTTAAGTCTTTTGGGAATAGACCCAGGAGTGGGATGGCTGGGTCATAGGGTGGTTCCATTCCCATTTTCCCAAGAAATCTCCATACTGCTTTCCATAGCGGTTGCACCATTTTGCAGTCCCACCAGCAATGTATGAGTGTGCCTTTTTCCCCACATCCTCTCCAACATTTATTGTTGTTTGTGTTCTTGATAGCTGCCATTCTGACTGGAGTGAAATGAAATCTTAGAGTAGTTTTGATTTGCATTTCTCTAATTGCCAGTGATGTTGAGCATTTTTTCATGTATTTGTTGATTAATCGTGTATCTTCTTCTGAGAAGTGTCTTTTCAATTCCTTAGCCCATTTATTGATTGGGTTATTTGCTTTTTTGGTGTTAAGTTTTTTTAGTTCTATATACATTCTAGAAATTAGTGCTCTATCTGATGTGCATGTATTAAATATTTGTTCCCAATTAGTTGGCTCTCTATTCACCTCACTGATTGTTTCTTTTGCTGAGAAGAAGCTTTTCAGTTTAAATCTATCCCATTCATTAATTCTTGGTAATAGTTCTTGTGCTACAGGATTCTTATTAAGGAACTTGGGGCCTAATCCGACATGTTGGAAATTGGAGCTTACTTTTTCTTCTATTAGGTGTATTGTCTCTGGTCTAATTCCTAGGTCCTTGATCCACTTTGAATTGAATTTTGTGCATGGTGAGAGACAAGGGTTTAATTTCATTTTGTTGCATATGGATTTCCAGTTTTCCCAGCACCATTTATTGAAGAGGCTATCCTTTCTCCACTGTACATTTTTGGCACCTTTGTCTAATATAAGATAGCTGAAATTATATGTATTAGTCTCTGTGTCCTCAATTCTGTACCATTGGTCCACCAGTCTGTTTTGGTGCCAATACCATGCTGTTTTTGTTACTATTGCTCTATAGTATAATTTAAAGTCCGGTATGGTGATGCCCCCTGCTTCACTTTTCTTGCTCAGGATTGCTTTGGCTATTCTGGGTCTCTTATTTCTCCAGATGAATTTCATGACTGCTTTTTCTATTTCTTTGAAGAATGACATTGGGATTTTGATTGGAATTGCATTAAATCTGTATAATGTTTTTGGTAGTATGGACATTTTGACAATATTGATTCTACCTATCCAAGAGCAAGGTAGGTCTTTCCATCTTCTGAGTTCTTCTATGATTTCTTTCTTTAGTGTTCTATAATTTTCCTTATAGAGCTCTTTCACCTCTTTCGTTAAGTTGATTCCCAGGTATTTTATTTTTTTTGATGCTATTGTAAATGGGGTAGTTTTCATCATTTCCCTTTCAGAGGCTTTGTCACTGATGTACAAAAATGCCTTTGACTTATGGGTATTGATTTTGTATCCTGCTACTTTGCCAAATTCATTTACTAGTTGTAAAAGTTTTCTGGTAGAGTTTTTTGGGTCTTCTAGGTAGATTATCATGTCATCAGCAAATAGTGCTAATTTGAGCTCTTCTTTTCCTATCTTGATCCCTTTAATTTCTTTTGTCTGTCTAATTGCTCTGGCCAGAGTTTCCAGTACTATGTTAAATAGCAGTGGTGAGAGGGGGCATCCCTGTCTTGTTCCAGTTTTTAGAGGGAATGCTTTCAATTTTTCTCCATTTAAGATAATGTTAGCTCTGGGCCTTGCATAAATAGCTTTTATAATGTTGAGATATGTCCCTGATATTCCTAGTTTTTCCAGTGTTTTGAACATAAAGGGGTGCTGTATTTTGTCAAATGCTTTTTCTGCATCTATTGAGATAATCATATGATTTTTATCTTTAAGTCTATTGATGTGATGTATTATGTTTATTGATTTCCGAATGTTGAACCAGCCTTGCATCCCTGGAATAAACCCCACTTGATCGTGGTGCACTATCTTTTTGATATGTTTTTGTATCCGATTTGCCAGAATTTTGTTGAGGATTTTTGCATCTATGTTCATTAAAGATATTGGCCTAAAGTTTTCTTTTTTGGATGTGTCTTTGCCTGGCTTTGGAATTAATGTAATATTGGCCTCATAGAAAGAGTCTGGAAGAGCTCCCTCTTTTTCTATTTCTTGAAATAGTTTGAAGAGCATTGGTATTAGTTCTTCTTTGAAAGTCTTGTAGAACTCTGCTGTAAACCCATCAGGTCCTGGACTTTTCCTTGTTGGTAGCTTTTTGATGACATCTTCTATTTCTTTGCTTGTAATCGATCTGTTTAAATTGTGTATTGCCTCCAGATCCAGTTTAGGCAAATCATATGACTCTAGAAATCTGTCAATGCATTCAGCATTTTCTGTTTTATTAGAGTACAAGTTTTCAAAGTAATTTCTAATTATTTTCTGTATATCTGAGTTGTTTGTTGTGATATTCCCTTTTTCATCACAAATGTTAGTGATTTGAGTTTTTTCTCTTCTTCTTTTCGTTAGCATTGCTAAGGGTCTGTCAATTTTGTTTATTTTTTCAAAGAACCAACTTTTAGTTTTGTCAATTCTTTGAATTGTTTCCTTAGTCTCAATTTCATTAATTTCTGCTCTGATTTTAATTATTTCCTGTCTTCTGCTGCTCTTGGTGTTGATCTGTTCTTCTTTTTCTAGTGCTTGGAGGTGTGATGTTAAGTCGTTTATTTGTTGGTTTTTTTTCCTTTTAAAGAATGAACTCAGTGCAATGAATTTTCCTCTTACTACTGCCTTCATAGTGTCCCAGAGATTTCTATATGATGTATCTGTGTTCTCATTTACCTCTAGGAATTTTTTAATCTCCTCTTTGATGTCTTCTTCAACCCCTTGTTCATTCAGTAGCATGTTGCTTAGCTTCCAGTTGTTGGAGTAGTTTTTCTTATTCCTTGTTTTGTCGTTGATTTCCAATTTCATCCCTTTATGGTCTGATAGCATGCAGGGTAGTATTTCTATTTTTTTATATTTGCTGAGATTTGCCTTGTGACATAGTATATGATCTATTTTGGAGAAGGAGCCATGTGCTGCTGAGAAAAAAGTGTATTCATTTACTGAGGGATGAAATATTCTATATATGTCCGTTAGATCTAAGTTATTAATTGTTTTAAGGAGGCCTAAGATTTCTTTGTTTAGTTTTTGTTTGGATGATCTATCCATTGGTGAGAGAGGTGTGTTGAAATCCCCTAGAATAACTGTGTTGTGGTCAATTTTACTCTTGAACTTGAGAAGTGTTTGTTTGATGAATGTAGGTGCTCCATTATTTGGGGCATATAGATTTATGATTGTTATATCCTCTTGATGAATGGTTCCCTTAAGTAGTAAGAAATATCCATCTTTGTCCCTTTTGATTAACTTTGGCTTGAAGTCTACCTTATTTGAAATGAGAATGGAGACCCCTGCTTGCTTCCGCAGGCCATGTGAGTGATAAGACTTTTCCCAGCCTTTTACCTTCAGTCTATTGATGTCTTTTTCTATGAGGTGTGTTTCTTGTAGACAGCAGATTGTTGGGTCATTTCTTTTAATCCATTCAGATAATCTGTGTCTTTTGAATGGCGAGTTTAGGCCATTAACATTCAGGGTTATTATTGAGATGTGATTTTTATTCCCATCCATTTTTATTTGTATGATGATCTTTAGCTTGATTTGGTTTCTCTTCTGGTTGGTATTTCCCTTAGTTTAATATCTCCCTTTGTTGATTTTCATTGTTATTTTTCTCTTCTTCTTCATGAAAAATTTTGCCCAGGATGTTCAGAAGTGCTGGCTTTCGAGATGTGAAATCTTTTAACTTTTGCTTGTCGTGGAAGGTTTTTATTTCATCTTCAAATCTAAAGCTCAATTTTGCTGGATATAAGATTCTTGGTTGACATCCCTTTTCCTTCAGAGCTTGAAATATGCTATTCCAGGATCTTCTTGCTTTTAAGGTCTGGGTAGAAAAATCTGAACATAGTCTGATTGGTTTCCCCCTATATGTAATCTGCTTCCTTTCTCTTGTGGCTTTTAATATTCTCTCCTTGCTCAGTATATTAGGCATTTTCATTATAATGTGTCTTGGTGTGGATCTGTTGTGATTTTGTATGTTTGGTGTTCGGTAGGCCTCTTGAACTTGGTTTTCCCCTTCATTCCTCAAGTTTGGAAAATTTTCTGTAATTATTTCATTAAATAAATTACTCATTCCTTTGGCTTGAAACTCTGCCCCCTCCTCTACCCCAATCACTCTTATGTTTGGTCTTTTTATGTTGTCCCATAATTCTTGAATGTTCTGTTCTTGGTTTCTTACCATTTTTGCTGTGTAATCTAGATTTTTCTCTAGGATATATATTTTGTCTTCATTGTCTGAGGTTCTTTCTTCCAAGTGATCTACTCTGTTGGTGATACTTTCGATTGAGCTTTTATTTTGATTTATTGCTTCTTTCATTTCTGGAATTTCTGTTTGGTTTCTCTTTAGAGCCTCTATCTCCCTATTGAAGTAATCTTTTACTTCCTGTATTTGTTTATGGAGTTCTTTGTCAAAATGATCTTTTACCTCCTGTATTTGCTCCCTCATCTCATTTTTTAGTTCATTCTTAAGTTCCGCTAACATTTGGAATATGTAATTTCTGAATTCCATCTCTGGCATTGCACCAACTGTGCATGGTATGGAATCTACTGAGGAGGTATATTGATTTGTTTGTGTCACTTTCTTCCCTTGTTTCTTCATATTGCTTGTGCGTCTTTTCTACCTGCACTGTGGGACCTTGTCTACTTTGATTTTACCTTAAAACCTTATGTTGCTCCTGTAGTACAATGCTATCAGATCCCCTTATATTTCCTTTACACTTTAAAATCAAACACTTACTATTCAGAGAATCCCAGTTTGATCACAATGTACAGATTTAGTTAACCCAGATGTTGTTTCCAATTTACTCTGTATGCTTCTGATGGGGTTTTAAAGTTTCAAGTAATGGACAGAGAGGTAATATGTTTAGGAAGAAGGAAGTGAGTGTATTGACTTGTTCTTTCTTAGAAAGTATGAAAAGAGAGTTCTATGGAAGTGGTTTAGTATCAGCCGACGAGAGAGGAAAGAGAATGGAGTGAATGAATAGATGGAAAGACTGATTTACATATAAACCTAACTTATGCGGTGGTTGAGAGGAGAAATAAAGAAAGATGGAAAAGAAAAAAAAAAAAAAAAAGAAGAGAAAAAAAAATAACCAAGGAGTAGTAATTAGTGTAAGAGAGAGGAGAGAGAGAATAAGTCTAGAAAATAGAGAATAAACCATATATAACACCACTTTGCTATATATTTCAATTGTACACGTTCTAGAAATCTCAATTTGTGCGTATAACTTGTTTTTGCCTCTGTTGAGAATGCAATGGCAGGGTGTAAATAGGGAAGATGAAGGAAGAAAAAAAATATAAAAGTGAGAAGGAAGAAAAGAAAGAAAAGAGGAGCAGAAGCACACAAACACACTGTCAATCAAAACAAAAACAAAAAACTCCCAAGAAACAACAAAACAAACAAACAAGCAAATAAAAACAAAAACGTTGAACCCAAGAACAAGTCTCAAACAAAATGGACCCTTGGAAGCCCTTCTTTTTTCCCTTCCAGTTTAAGCCACCTGACCCAGATCATGTACAGTCAGCAACCCTGTTAGTGGAGTCAAGGCTGCACCTTTGGTCCTTGCAGAGTGGCACAGTGGAATAGTGGAAGGGGCTTATCCTCAGGCTGGGCCCTGCTTACAGCAGCAGGGAGATGCTACTATGGGCCTTGGAAGCCAGGCAAACTGGCTGCGGGTTCTCTCCTTCCAGCGGGCAGGTGCCTACCTCTTGCTCTGGTTGCAGCTGGGCAGGTCGCACTCCCCCAGGGAGTGGAGGAAGCACTTCGCCAGGTCTGGCCCCGCGTGCAGCAGCCGGGAGATGCTGTTCTGGGCCCTGAAGACCAGGCAAACTGGTGGCTGGGTTTCTCCTTCCAGCGGAGTCTACCTCTTGCTCTGGTCGCAAATGGGCAGGTCGCACTCTTCCCGATAATGGAGGAAGCCCTTCCCCAGGTCTGGCCCTGCGTGCAGCAGCAGGGAGCTGCTACTCTGGGTCCAGGCGGCCAGGGACACTGGCGGCTGGGTCTCTCCTTCCAGCGGGCGGGTGCCTACCTCTTGTTCTGGTCGCAGCTGGGCAGGTCCCACTCTTCCCGGGAATGAAGGAAGCCCTTCCCCAGGTCTGGCCCTGTGTGCAGCAGCAGGGAGCTGCTACTCTGGGCCCAGGCAGCCAGGGACACTGGCGGCTGGGTCTCTCCTTCCAGCGGGCGGGAGTCTACCTCTTGCTCTGGTCGCAAATGGGCAGGTCGCACTCTTCCCGATAATGGAGGAAGCCCTTCCCCAGGTCTGGCCCTGCGTGCAGCAGCAGAGAGCTGCTACTCTGGGCCCAGGCGGCCAGGGACACTGGCGGCTGGGTCACTCCTTCCAGCGGGCGGGAGTCTACCTCTTGCTCTGGTCGCAAATGGGCTATATTTATTTTTTAAAAGAATGAATATGGATTCTTAGAGGCATAACCAGATTGACTGACCTTGATTCCCATGTGTAAATCTGTAATAAAAGTGGTGGCGATATGAATATAGAAATAGGAATAAAAGTAGACACAGATTTTTTTTAATATTTCAAATACTTATTATATTACTATTACTTTCTATATTGAAAGACTGAAGTTGACTCACTAGAAATTTCAGAAAAAGTATGGAGAAGCCCTTATGCCCTTCTCCTAGCTTCCTTCCATGATAATACCTTATATGTACTTAGTGCCTTAGAGACAGAGCTTTTTAAATTACTTCTGAGAGTTCTTCCCCTTAATTGTGATACATTTCTTTGTGGGAGAGAGTCTCACAACTGTTTTGTTCCTGCCTTCAAATTTGCCAAAACAGGACAAAACTCCTTCACCACCAATGCCACAAACTGAGCCCTGCTTGAAATTCCTGAGTTTGTCTCTGATGCCCATAAAAGGTAAGTTTTGTAACAATATGCCCAGCCTTCTTCGAAATGGCCCTCAGGAAGACACCCTGTAGCCAGAAGCACCACAGGTTGCAGGGCATAGCCTCAGGCCCACAGGCCTTGCAGGAGGCCCCTGAGCTTACCAAGGCACTCTCCTGAGACTACAACTGACATCTGAGCTGTGCACACTGGATTTAAGAAGAAGGGGGAAAGAGAGCAAGTGTGAATGAAGGCGCGAAAAACTTCACTTGAACATCCATCCCAAGGGTAGGAAGTGGGAAGTGAGGCTGCTGAAATGTCAAGTGAGGAAATAGTAAGTCAAGAGCAATGGATGGGCTTTGGCGGGCTGACCAGATCTTGGGAGCAAACAGGGACAAAATACAACCTCAAATGGCTGAGATGCAAACATGAGAAAAAATAAAAAAGGACTGGCTCAGTGCCAAGGGCAACATTCAACTAATTCTAACAGCAAAGCAAAATGCATAAAATGCAAGGAAACATTGAGTCACTCAGGTTGATTTGAATAGGAGAATAAAAAATGTGAGCGACCTCCTCCAAGGGCATTTCTAAGATTCTCTTGCCAAGTCTTCCTGGGCCACTATCTTCGGATTCTTTTCAAGTTCAGTTAAACTCAGGCAACAGATTATGCTGGCTAATTCAGGCTTTAAAGTCAAACTAACAGATGTCTCACCTATTCCTGCTGTATTATCTTAAATTAGTTACCTCTCTATTGTGAGCCTCAGGTTCCTCATCTATAAAGTGTGAATACCAATAATAATAGCTCTACTTCACAAAGTGGTTATGAAGACATAAGACAGTAGCATGGAGAGCTGTCTGGTTTGTCTCCATCTATTTCTGAAATATAAAGGGCAGGAAAAAAGTTTTTAAAGGCCTTGCAAGTAAAGTCTCAACAAAAAACTAGATGAGAAGTGCTGGGAACCAGAAAGAGCAGGGAAGTCTTCCCCTGTCCCCCACTTCACAAGTAGATACCAGGAAAGAGCCAGAACTATTTAACTAGGATGATGGGGAGATGCCATTTGAAGTGAACACAGGAAAGTGGTTCTTGCAAATCACTTAGAAAAATGAATAGATTTCAACTTCAAACCAGAGAAGGGAAAGAGTAAGTGGGCTTGACTCTTAATTATGTCTCTCTCTCTCTCTCTCTCTCTTCCTCCCTCCCTCCCTCCCTCTCATATATTGCCTTATTGTTCCATCCCATTGACCAGAAAACAAATGCAATTCCATTTATATGAAATATCAAGAATTGATAAATTCATAGAGACAAAAGTAGATTGGTACCAGGGAACTGGAGGGAGTGAAGAATTGAGCAAAACAGCTTAATAAGTGTGGGTTTTATTTTAGAGTGGTGGGAAAGTTTCAGAACTAAAGTGTTGTATAAACACAACACTATAAATGCACTAAGTGCCACTGAAGTGTTCATTTTAAAATTGTTAATTTTATGGTATATGAATAGAGTCTTAATAAATAGTATATATATTTATATACAGGGTATATAAATAGTATATTCATATATATATATATATATATATATATATATATATGTCCTAAAAAGCATTGTCTCTACTTTCTGCTGTAGTTGTTCATTCCTTACTGTCTGTGGACCTCATACAAATTAAGCTTTCACCTCTATCACCCCAACCAAACTGTTATTGTTAGAGTCCTCATGATTTTCGGAATTCTAAATCCCATGGTAACTCATAGCTGTATGTAGCTGCAAGAGATGCTGCAAAGTATGGTCTTTATTCTAGGCAGTCACATCTCAACTAACATCAACCTTTTTATTATTAGAAACACAGAGAAAACTGATAATAAAGGATAACTAGAAGTTTCTGTTAGTTTCTTTTAGGGTAAACTATTAAACACTAGCAATAGTAGGTACAGCCTCCAAACTAGGAGATTTAAGTCAGGGGAGAAGGATTTTTTAAAAACTTTATTAATTCAGGAGATAAGAAAGGAGGCATATGCAAAGAAAAAATATTTCAATAAGCAGAACACACAAAGTAGGAGGGCAGAAATAATTTAAATATATAATTATCATAACTATAAATGCAAAAGCCATCACTTATAAGACAGATTCTTTCCAGTAATTTGTCCATTTCATCTCAGTCACCAAATTTGTGAACATATGATATTTCATAGCATTTCTTTATTATCTTTTATTTCTGATATTAGTAATTTGCATTTTTTCTCTATTTTTTTACTTAGTCTGGCTGGAAGTTTATCAGTTTTATTTGCCTTTTCAAAGAACCAACAGTTAGTTTTGTTGAATTATTATTTTCCTGTTTTCCATTTTATTGTTGTTTGTTCTTTTATTATTTTTTTCAGCTTGCTTTGGATTTAGCTGGCTTCTTTTCTAGCTCCTGAAGTGGGAGCTTATATTATGACTTTTTATTCTTTTTATTTTTTAATATATGTATTCTCAGTTCTACAACTTTACAATTAAGCACTGCTCTCACTGCATCCTATACATTTTGATAAGTTGTATTTTTATTTTTATTTAATTCAAATGCTTCTCTGAGACTTCTTTCTTTGACCCGTGTGTTATTTAGAAACATTTGTTTAATCTCCAAATATTTGGGATTTCTAGCTGTCATTCTTTTTATTTTTTAATTTAATTTAATTTGTTATACATGCTTTTAGAGTGCAATTCCTTTCATATTACATATAAAGAGCACAGTTTTCTAAGTAATTGGTTTTACACAAAGTATTTTCATACCATTTGAGTTTTTAGACATGCACTTAGTATATTTATGTCCAACTCCTTCTGCCATTGTTTCTAGCTGTTACAGATTTCTACTTTAATTTCACTGTGATCTGAAAGCACACTGCACTTTGTATGATTTTTTTTTTCTTTCAAATCTAAGTTGTAATTTTAGGCTCAGAATTTGGTCTTGATGAATATTCCATATGAATGCGAGCAGAATGTGCGTTCAGCTGTTGTTCAATGAAATAATCTATGAATGTCAGATCCAGCTGATTGATGTACTTTTCATTTGAACTACATCCTACTAATTTCCTTTCCACTGAATCTGTCAATTATTGATAAAGGGGTACTGATGTTTCCAAGTAGAATAGTAAAATTGTCTATTTCTCCTTGCAGTTCTATCAGTTTTTGTTTCATGCATTTTAATGCTTTGTTTTTGGGGCACATATACATTGTTTATCTTCATGGAAAAGTGATATCCTTATTGATATAATGAACATCTTCATCCCTGATCATTTCCCTTGTTCTGATATTTGCTTTAAATAGAGACCTCTAAATTAAATAGAAAAGCAAAATAATGTTCTTTGCTGTTTATGAAAGAAACAAGAAAATTTTACACAGAACAATTAAAAACAAAGGGATGAAAAAAGTCAAAACTAATCAAAATGATCTTATGTGTTGATATTAAATAGTAGGCAAAACAGAATTTAAAAATAGAACTCAGTAGAATTGACAAAGTTACAATTAATCAACAAAATATAGTTTAATCTAAAATAAGAGGGATACTTTATAATAATAAGCATAAAATACCACAAAAAAATGGTACAAATGGAAATGTACATGTACCTATCAACCCAATCTTAGAATATATAAAAGCAAAAAGCTGATATAATTACAAGGAAAATCTGATAAATCTCTAGCCATAATAGGAGGTTTTAATACTCTTTTCAAAGAGTAGGCAGAAAAAATGCTGAACATCACTGGCAATTAGAGAAATGCAAATCAAAACTACTCTAAGATTTCATTTCACTCCAGTCAGAATGGCAGCTATCAAGAACACAAACAACAATAAATGTTGGAGAGGATGTGGGGGGAAAAAGGCACACTCATACATTGCTGGTGGGACTGCAAAATGGTGCAACCGTTATGGAAAGCAGTATGGAGATTTCTTGGAAAACTGGGAACGGAACCACCCTATGACCCAGTCATCCCACTCCTGGGTCTATTCCCAAAGGACTTAAAAACAGCATATTATAGTGACACAGCCATTTCAATGTTTATAGCAGCACAATTCACAATAGCTAGGCTGTGGAAACAATCTAGATGTCCCTCAGTAGATAAATGGATAAAAAAAATGTGGTATATATACAAAATGGAATTTTACTCAGCAATAAAAGAGAATAAAATAATGGCATTTGCAGGTAAATGGATGAAGTTGGAGAATATAATGCTAAGTGAAATTAGTCAATCTCAAAAATCCAAATACCGAATGTTTTCTCTGATATAAGGAGGCTAGTTCACAGTGTTGTTGGATGGGGGTACATAGGAGGATTAGAGGAACACTAGAATGGTCAAAGGGAAGGGAGGGGAAGGGAGGGAGTAAGGGGGGAGGGGGGAAGAAAGAAAAGAAAAGGTGGTTGAATGAGATGGATATCATTTTCCTAAATGCATGATTGAAGACCTGAATGGTACGAATATACTTTGTATACAAACAGTTGTATGTAAAAAGATGCTATATATATGCATTATGAATTGTAATACATACTAATATTATAAATAAAATATAAAAAATATAATAACAAAAAGAGTAGGCAGACAAGATAATTATAAGAATGCACAGATTTCAACAATATAATTGATAAATTTAATCTGAAATATATATGTGTGTATATATATACATGTGTACATGTGCATATATATGTGTGTATATATATACATACATATAATATACATATATTTTATATATATATATATATATATATATATATATATATATATATATAAAACCCTGTACTTTACAAATGAAGAATATGATTTTATTTTTCAAAAGGACATGAGTGTGTTTCAAAAAAAAAAATAAATGGTCACATACTAGACTTGCTTGTCCTGTTTAAGGACAGCTAGACTCTAGAACATTGTTTTATGATCACACAATGTCCACTCTTGTCTAGGACCAGGTAGAATCCTTCAAGGAGCACAAGTAGAGAGAGAAGTCAAATTCAAGTATGAAAACTGCTCATAGAGAACATTGGAAGGGAGCACAGAGTCATAAATGTAGCTTTACAAAGAAGGAAGCAACCTCTTCTGAAGAATCAATATCATTTAAAACATGTTCTTCAATAATGCAAATAAACATGAAACTTTTTTCAAAAATTTAAGCAAAAAGATTAGAAATTACACAGCTTTTATGACCATTTTCAGACAGTTTTTAATTTACTTTCATCCACAAAAACAGTCACTTTAACAATATAAAGACCAACTTCTGAGCCAAAATCAAATAACTCCATATTTTTATCCAGATTAAATCTTCTTCCCTCTCCTAGCTCCAGCCTGCCTCAGCCAGAGGACCAGAGTTAAGGTTCTCTTCTTCCACACCTTGCTCTCTTCTGGCGCTGCAGAGTTAAAGGGTGAAAGATAAAGATAAAGGACCAGAAATATCCTATAACTTACACAGTCACAACCTGGAGCTTGCCTTGGGGGGCAGTAGTCACCCTGCCATTTCCTCAGGCACTTTGTGGCTCCCCTCAGCTGGTCCTAGTGGGATCCTTGGATTGTAATTGTCATGACAAAGAAACTGAGGCTCTTGGTAGGTAAGTAATGGGTTCTTCTCAGCCTATCATTATTGCTCTTCTTTCCTGGGCATCTGGTAGTTCACTGCTATTAGGATCAAGTAATCCTCTTAGGTGCAATCAAAAAAGAGTCCAAGGGAGCCCCTGGCCTAAGTGAGCTGAAGCTCAAAGCTTGTGTCTGAGAAACACTCCCTCATCCTTGATCCTCTGAGAGTGGAAAAACTCTGAGTGAAGCCCCTTCCTCTTGATTTGACTACTTTAAACTAATCTAGCTACAACATTCACTGGAGTCCTGGGCTCCCCCAAGTTCCTGCAGGTATAGTTCAAGGTTCTTGGGCTCTTCCCATGAGGCCCCCATATCTCTTCTGGCTGAAGGAGAAGAAGCAGCACAAGCAGTCCTTTTCACCCCCAGGGATGAGTTGGGAGTACAGAGGTGGATACAGGGCTCTCTGGCATCTCTTCACAGACATCTTCTCCCACCTCAGCCTCTGATTTGATCCTTCTAAATGGATGATGGCAGAAGGGTACCAAAATGAATTTTATCACCATCCTTTAATGTCTTACATAAATGGTCTTAACAGCCTTTTTTTTTTTTTTTTTTTTAATCTCCTAGTATTTGGTCCTTTGCTGTCAGGAAGAGGCCATTTGCTCACCCTGCCGCGTAACCATTGTCATTATCAAGCCATGAGATGAATAAATGTAGAGGGGGTTTTTGCCTAAATGAGTCCCCATCTCTAGAAACATGTATTCGACATTTGCCTGGTCTTCTCAGGTTCACTCAGCATAACCTGAGGCACTCGTGTTCTGATAATACCAGGAAGTCATGCCAGGAAGTGGGGGAAGGGAGATCATTTGGAGGCAAGAGAAGATCCAGGCATTTCAGCTTTCTTCAAATCAAGTCCGTACTTTTTAGCATTTGTTTAGTAAGGTGAATTTAGAAAGTGCTTATTTTTTTCTCATTTTATATTCTGTGCTATTGTCTGTGTTATTATCCTAATTTCCTTACAAGAGAAGTGTATTTTTTACGGTTATGCAGCTCATTTACAGCACAGAGGAATTTAAATTCCTGTTCTTTCTCTGCCCTTGAGCTTGATCTGCATTTGAGCCCACACGTCCTAGCTTCTTACCAAAAAGTTATGATGGAGTAGAGTTTTGAAAGTCAATACATAAAAAAATAAAAAATAAAAAAAAAAAAAAACCAGGCTAAATATTCCCCCTACCCAGCCCTGTAGTTCAGATTAAGTTCCACGAGGTAATCACAAATATATTTAGAACTGTATAGTTCTGTCTCTTAGATATATGATCTTCAAGAATGCATTTGTCATTTTTAGTGTTCTAGATTGCTTCTGAGATTGGAGGTAGTCTCTGAAAATATTGGTCTAATAAGGAAGAAGTACTAAGCAAAAGCCTCCAAGTTCGGTCTCACAAAGGTTTTGATTGGTTTGTGATTTATCACATGCTTAATTTTCAAAACAAATTAAAACATTCTTTCTCTAATTTATGCCCCCAAAGTCTTGTGAGTGCTTATGGCAGTCTCCTTGCCAGCTGGAGCAGTTTGGAAGAATTGAGTGGGCTCTCATAAGAGTGAGGGAGAAAATGCAGGATGGTATCAACATCGTGTGATCAGACTACTTGGCTCTCATACATGTTCCTAATAAATTACTGCTGTCAGAGGACCCATAAACACAATGGGTAAGGCAGACTTCAGGACTATAGCTACTAGTACATTCAGCATGGGTCTCTTATTGACTGTCCCCAGTTCCACTCAAGCAAATGACATCCAGGAATCCTTAGCTGAAATGACAAAGTCATTGGCTATTTTATCATGAGCATACTGCTTGTGTTTTAGGAGAAAAAAAATCATTTTTATATCCAATTTAATTCAATTGGGGATAAGAAACTATGCTCTATGTGGGAGAACTATTTTTATGAGTTTTAGCTACCTAAAGGTAGAATCATTTTTAAAAATCCTCTTAGCAAAAATAAATTAGGACCTTTCATCCTTCACAAAAATTAACTCAAATAGACATAGACCTAAATGAAAACTACAAAATTCCTAGAAGATAGCATAGGAGAAAATCTAGATGTCTTTGATTATGGCGATGACTTTTTAGATACAATATTAAAGGTATAATACATGAAAGAAACAATTGATAAGGTGGATTTCATTTAAAACTTCTACTCTGCAAACAAATTGTCAAGAGGATAAGATGCCAAAAGACAGACCAGGAGGAAGTATTTGCAAAAGACATATATAATAAAGGATTATTACCCAAAATTAATAAAGAACTCTTAAAAACTCAACAGTAAGAAAGCAACTACTTGATTTTTTAAAAATGAGCCAAAGATTTTAAAAGATACCTTATCAAAAAAATATATATATACAGATGACAAATAACCACATGAAAAGGTGTTCTATGTCTTCAGGGAAATACAAATTAAAATAACCCACAGATTCAACAAAATAACTCTAAGAAGAGCTAACATGCAGAAGACTCACACCACCAAATGCTGGTGAGAACATGGAGCAGCAGGAACTCTTATTCACTGCTGACAGAAATGAAAAAGAGAGCAGCCACTTTGAAAGATGGTTTGGTGGGTTCTTACAAAACTAAATATGTTCTTACCATACAACCAAGCAATTACACCACTTGGCTTTTACTCAAAGGAGGTGAGAACTTATGCCCACATAAAATACCTTCGTACAGATGTTTGTAACAGCTTTGTTTGTGATTACTCAAAGTTAGAAGCAACCAAGATATCCTTCAGCAGGTGAATGAAGAAACTATGGTACATCCAGATAATCAAGCATTATTCATCACAAAAGAGAAATAAGTTGTCAGGCCACGAGAAGACATTAAGAACCTTAAATGCATATTATTAAGTGAAAGAAGCCTATCTTGAAAGGCTACACACTGCACGATTTCAGCCTCTGCAAAAGGCAAAAGGCAGTAAAAAGATCAGTGGTAACCAAGGGTTAATGAAGAGAAAAGGATGAAAAGGCAGAGCATGGAGGATTTTTTACGGCTGTGAAAAATACTCTATTACTATAATGATGGGTACATGTCATTATACATCTGTCCAAATCCATTTTATGTGCAACACCAAGAGTGAATGCTAAGGTAAAACATGGACTTGGGGTAATTATGATATGTCAACATAGCTTGATCAGTTATAACAAATGTACCACTCTGGTTGAAGATATTAGAAATGGGGAGGGAGAGAGTATATGGGAAATTTCTATACCTTCCTCTCAAATTTGTTGTAATCCTAAAACTTCTCTTTAAAAAAATAGTCTTTTTTTTTTTTAAGTGCACACACACAAAATAAAATAAAATAGGAGTGGATTGATTCCACAGGCATTCAGGGTGCTGGTTCAGGTCTGACACAATTATTTGCATTAGGCAGGAAAGGGAGTGTCACGGGAATAGCACTGAGCTCAGGCAGAGTAAACTGAGGCTACACCAAGGTCTAGGAGCCTGTCTCAGCCTCAGCTGTATCATCTGAAAATTGGGTATGCCGTGTAAATCTGAAAACCCAGAAACCAGTCAACAGTTATTTCATAAAGGTCTATTCAAAAGTTTCCATTTATGATTTTTTTGATGTTCCATCTGTGAAATGTGCTGAGGGAAGAAAGGAGAATATACCTGTGCTTTGTAGGAGGCAGTGGCATAGGGGGTCTAGTACAGCTCTTGGGGAATGCTACAGGGTATGAATCTTGCCTCAGGTCACTCACTGGACATGTGACAGAGGCAGGGAAATTATTTTCCCTCTATGTGCCTCAGCTGTATCATCCTTGAAATCCCACAGGGTAGTTGTAAAGCTCAGATGAGTTGCATACATAAAGCATTAGAACAGTATGTGGCACCAAGTAAATATATAGTAGGCGTTAACTCTTCCTCTCCTTTTTCATATATACAAATTACATAAACAGACCAACTCCTAGTAAATACATTCAATGTTAAGATTGGCAATAATCAGTATTTGATCCCTATAAAGTACAGACACTGTGCTGGGCATCCTATATATACTTTCTTTGACATTATCAATGATTCTTCAAGGTAGACAATATGGAATTATTACTTTGCTTATTTTTCAGAAAAGGGAAATAAAGTTAGAGTTGTGTTCAAATCCATTTAGTAAATGGCAAAACTCCAATCTAAATCCAAGCCCATTCGAGGTCTTAAACATGCTGCTTTGAGAGTAACCAAGGCCACTCCTCTGAATGATTGCTCTGGGACAGGTGTGTTTCTGGCCACTTTCCTTTACTCATTGTGTCTAGAGCTCATGGTCCTGAAGCATGAGCACTGTTACTTCCATTTCTTTTCTCAAAGAGCTGATCCAAGCCTTCTACTTCACATCCTATAGTGCTTCCCAGCAACAGTCAGG
This sequence comes from Tamias sibiricus, assembly GCA_025594165.1. NCBI lineage: Eukaryota > Metazoa > Chordata > Mammalia > Rodentia > Sciuridae > Tamias > Tamias sibiricus. The sequence continues at coordinate 104,630,259 of CM046657.1, forward strand.
TGGGAAGAATCTGAAACCATTCAAAGTAGGAGTTGAGATGACATTGCTGACAACACTCAGATATATTTATTTCCAACCATGCCAACTGGTACCCTGGCACCTCGTATTAAATAATGAGGCTCATTCAAGATGGAAGGATGACTCATCACCTGTCAGTGCTAACTAACGAGATTGTCTGACTATGGCCTAAAGCCAGGCACCCTCTCTCATTAGTGCTGGGGATGCACACCCTCACCTCCTGGCATGAACACTTCTGAGGGCGTCATGCCCCCACCTCCACTTTCAACCACCACTCTTCCTCGCCTGTACCATGACAGGGCAAGGCCAGGGACAGAAAGCCCAGCCTAATTACCCTAACCAATGGCTTGTCGCAGTACAACAGACCATGAAATCTTTACCTAGATTGGATGCTCAGGCTTGCGTATTTATTTTTATGACATCTCATAAAATTAAGAGAAGTCAAAATTGAAGTTACAATTGTCACTGTGACATTTAGGAATTCCAAACCAGGCTTCACTTTGTTTTGGGTGAGTATTCTCCTCAGGCATGCTCCCAGGGGGGCTGGCCATTTGGGTCATCAGATGGCCCATGTGTACTTGGCTACAACAAGAAGACTTGATGCAGCCACTTGTCATGGGTCTGTTTGGAAGAAAAAAAGGAAAGGGTGACACCCAGAAAATAAGCTTATGAGATGAGGATGTGTGCTCAAGCTCTACAATCACTACTTCTCTGGAAACCCGTGTGGCCCCTTTACTTCCCTAGTCCTTGTTTTTCAGGTGTAGTTTTTAAAATTGTAGCTAAAATACGTGGTTTCTAAGAGTTTTGAGGTAATCTACCCTCTGATTCTATAAGCATCCACACCTTGCCAAGGGGAAGCTATTCTGTTTAAAATCCTGCAAAGATAATTATTCCCCAGCCCTTGCCCTCCTGGCCTCCTGTGGTAAATCATTCCTGGAGGTAGCAAGCTTTCTCATAAGCAGGGTGCTTTGTTGAACATTCTCTCCTTAACACCCTTTTTACAGCATGCTCTTTGGTTTTAATAAATGCCAACCTCATTATCCGGCTGCTTCTCTGAATTTTCTTACAGTCTATGTTCCCTTTAATTTAGCCTTTTCCTAGCCAGGAGCTAGCTCCTGAGTGTTCTTCAGAAGATTCTTAAACCTCCTTATCTCATAAGAGACCCCTGAACTGTGGTTAAGTGGAACATTTCTCGAAGTGTTCTGTGGAACACTTATCACCAAGGATGTGAAATAAGTACTCCAAGATCAGACTCTAGAATCAAACATATTTTGGCAATGCTGGGTTGAACAGAGTTGAGGAAGCAACTTTATCACAAGTAGTTGGGGGTCTCTCTTCCTCACCTGTTAGAGCTGCTGGGACTGTGGAATAAGGAACCTAAGGCAGGGGAATTTCCCCATCCTGGCACAATTACCTGAAACTTGCAGACAGGAAAGGGAAGCAATGGAAATTCCTTTCCCATTACTCCTCACAGGCTAACATTATGACATTCCCTGCAGAACACCCCTGCCACAGGGGATGTCATGGAGGAATGAACAGGTCAAGGACTTTGGATGTACATAGGCCACTCAAGTTCAATTCCCAACTCCTCAAATTCTGCTTGTGTGATGTTAGGCTTATTATTCTCTCTCTGAGCTCTATATCATCATTGATGGAATAAAAAAAATATACCTCATGCACAAAGGGCCCATAGTCAGACAACTCCAAATACTCTCAGAAGCAAAATCCAATTTGCCTTATTATCAACCAGCCCCACTTTCCTTTTCGAAGATGTGATTGGCCTCTCCCTTTGAACCAGGTTTACTCCTGCCCCTTCTTCCTCCTCAGGCAGTGTTGTCCTGACTTTCAGGCACAACACGCCCCATGGAGGAATGCCACATCCAACTTTGTGCAGCACTGATGGCAGATGGATGCCTACCATGGGCAGGAACATCTGTGGAGAGGCAGCTTGTCAGCAATTTAAAAAACCACTGAAACACCAGAAATGGACAAGTGCAGTGTGGAAAGAGTGAAAGAGAAGAGTCCCTATTCCTGATGTCAGTTAGAAGCCCTGCAGGGGCCATCCTGGCTCTGGGAGAGGAGGGGGATGTTATCTGGAAATCAGTCAACACTCACCTGCCACCTCCAGTCTTTAACAAGATAAAAACTGGCAGCCCTCAAACATGTTTCCCTTGGCCCACATGATGGCCTTAAAAATTCATGTTAGTTGCCAAGATTTTAAAATTCAGAGTTCACACAAAAATTCAAATTTATAACTTCTTCTTTTTAAATTTAAGTCTTCCTGCCTTGCAGCAATTGCCCAAAGTAGAATAGGTGCCATCTCTCTTCAGAGGACAGTAGGAGGTCCACTCTCCAGTGTCCTCCTCTTCTACTTTGCTGCAACTGCTTTTCTTTACTTCCTGTGGCACCTCCAGGCATCTGAGCGTGAATCCCACCCATTAATAAATTTTATGCCATGTACCATGCTGGGCATTAGATGTATAAAACAGGCAAGTGAGGAAGAAAGAGATGCAAACAATGGCAATATGCTTGGGTGCTCTGACAGCTGTAAACAAAATGCTATGAGAATTCAGAGGTGGGAGGAACTAATTGCCTAACAATAACACCTAAACTTTACTGAGCATTTACTATGTGTGAAGCATTTTGCCTAAGGAGTCAGAGATACCTTCACACAAGTATTTCACTTGCATAGCCCTTTAAAAATAAGAAAACTGCCAAGCAGAGAAGGATATTTTAGATAGAATCACATATTCAAAGGCTTGTGAATACACCAAAATAGTTCAGAATGGAAATTATTATGTGGTTGCAATCTGAGTTGCATGGGGGCTGAGATAAGACCAAGTGCTGCGCATTCAGCTTAGGGATAGAGAGGACCAGATTTCTATCCTACAGCCAATGGAAAAGAATCTGAACTTTTAAAAATTTAAAACATTTAATTAAGTAGTAAATATTGGACAATGAAATGATTGACATGCTTTATGTAATTATTGTCACAAACTAACACATCCATAACTATCCACTGATTAGATTTCCAGAACTTGTTCATCTTATGACTGAATATTTGTACCCTCCCATCAGAATCCCTTCATTTCTCCTTTCACCAGCCCCTGGCAACCACCATTCCACTCTTTGATTCTATGACATTTTTAGATTTCACATATAAGTCAGATTGTACAGTATCTTTTTGTGTCTGCCTTATCCCACTTAGCATGATGTCCTCTAGATACATCCATTTTGTCACAAATGACTGACTTTCTTTCTTTTTCTGGATTATGTATATATGTGCATGTGTATGTATATATATCATTCCCACATGTATTTAATAAACTTATCAAACATCATAGCTTAGTCTAACCTGCCTTAAACATGCTCAACACTTACATGAATCTACTGTTGGGCAAAACCATTGAACAAAAAGCCTATTTTACAATCAAATGGTGAGTATCTAATGTAATTTATTGAATGCCTACCTCCAGGCATGCAGTGCCCCTGGAGAGGATTGGCCACTTCCCCTTGTGATCCTGTGGCTGGCTATAAGCTCTGGCTCCCTGCCACTGCCCAACTTCATGAGAGAGTATCAGACTGCACATCGCTAGCTGGGGAAAAGATTAAAATTCAAAAATTGAAGTATGGATTCTAGTGGCTTCATGAGGGTGTAAGTTAAACCATGGTAAGTCAGGGACAGCCTGTAAATTAGTCCAAGTCCAACGTAACGAGGAGGATAAAGAATGGTGCCAAACCAACTGACAAGGCCCTTGAAACCCAAGTGAGATCCAGTTCCCTCCACCTTGAGTTGATCAGACTCCTCCCCCACTCTGAAACAGGTTTCAGTCTAAGTATCTGCAAATATACACCTTTCCTCTCAAAGCCGCGCTCAGAATACCTTTCCAACATACATGCTTTTATCATTGCTCCTTCCAGTAAATTCACTGTTTTCTGTTAAATCCGCTTTGCGAATTACTTCTCTTTGGCAACACCCATTCATGCTAATAGGCAAAGGGGTCACTGGGGGGTTGGGGTCTGGGGCCACTTTGCCATGCAGATTATTTAGGAGAAGCAACATGAGAGCCCTTTGGGAAATTCTCGCATGTAACTAAATCAGAATGTAATATCCTGTTTTGTCTGCACTCTGCACTAGTCCTCATGTGTCCTGTAGAGGAATCCTGGAGTTTCTCCCTGCTGGCTGAAAGATAAACAAATCACTGGCTCCCAGCCCTACCCTAGAGCTGTCCTAGGGAATTACACTGAAAACAAAGTGTCATCAAAACTGAACCAGAAGGATGCAAATGCAGCCTCCAAGCTCTTACTAGCTGCAGACCAAAAATGCTCAGACCAGAAATTTCCACTTTTGCATTGTAGAACCAAAGCATTTCTATCAAGAGTAGGTGACTCCAAAACTTTCCATTAAAAAAAGAAGGCTCTCTTTTGAATACTGAATGTCAATATCAAGCAACTGAGGAAAAAATACAATAAAAACCCACTAATGAATCAGAATTTTAATTTTCTTAACCATAACAGTATCTTTGCCTGTTGAACAATGGCATCTGTCTTTTGCTCAGTCTGAAGTGTACATCGTATTAGTTGGTAAGCTTATTGGTCATGGAAGGCTTAGCAAGAATGTTCTTTCCCATACTCCGTCCCCAACAGGAGTCCTCTACCCACAGATTGAAAATCACTATGACTCTGGAGAAACAGCAAGGGTGCAGTGTTCTGTGTTTCTTTTAAGTTTGTTTTTGTTCTGTCAGGGAACAGAATCCACAGCAATATCTGTGAAAAATTAATGGGACTTGGTCAAACCCCTGTAAAACTGTGCTTTCTGGCTGAGCTGTGAAGTGCATGCCTATAATCCCAGCAGTTTGGGAGGCTGAGGCAGGAGGACCACAGATTCAAAGCCAGCCTCAGCATCTTGGTGAGGCCCTAAACAACTTTGTGAGTCCCTGTCTCAAAAGAAAAAATAAAAAGGGCTGGGGATGTGTCTCAGTGGTTAAGTGCCCCTGGTTTCAATCCCTGGTACTAAAAACAAAACAAAACAACAACAACAACAAAAAAAAAACAACAACTGTGCTTTCTGCCTGGCTGCCTTCTGGTTGTATTAGCCAGTCTCCTCAAAAGGTAGGCTCTTACATGGTCTCTGTTTTCACTTACTCCAGCATGGAATAGTCTTCCTTCAGGGTCTATAGCTCCATGCTCAGGACTTAATATGAATATAGCAGTTTCTCCTCTGGGAGTTAATCCTTCAGGAAGGATCAGAGTAATCTGGATTTAACACAAGATGTGATCTTACAATGGGGCTAGAAAGGGCCAGGACATCAAGTCCCATAAAGAATTTAGTCATAATCTACCTTCATCATGTATTGAATATGTACCACATGTCATGTAATATGGGGCAAAAATTGAAAATCTGACCTTGTGAGAGATACAAGGTAGAGGTGTTTTAAAGCTTATTCAGTAGCTATGGAACAAGTTAAATTCCATCTAAGGCACAAATGGAGAATCACAGTTCACAGAAGGGAAAGTGGTCCCCCAGTCAGGTGAGAGACCTATGTAGACCTACGAAGAAAGTATTCAAGTTGGGCCTTGGAAGACAGGAGATTTGGACATTTCTTTAAATTCTATACCTACTATATAATGTCTGTGGTTTGAGTCCATAAATTTAGAGTGGTGAAGAAATAGTCACTTGGCCTTCACTTAATCAGAGAGGACTTTTCAGTAGAGGATAGTGAAGAAACCTTTGAAAGAAGGTAAAATGTACACCCCTGTCACCAGGCAATGTAACTGGTAAACTTCCAGATTACATAGGCTAGTCACAAAGGTCCAGGTTCTAGTAAATCTGAATGAATTACCTTCCCTGTTAAAAGCTGAATCCAACCCCATAAATTATATTTGAAGTCCTAACCCCCAGTTCTTCTGCATGTGACTGTATTGGAGATAGGTCTCTAAAGATGTCATTAAGTTATACTGAAACCCTTAAGATGAGATTTAATCCATGAGATGAGGACCCTTATAAGAAGAAATGAGAACACAGGCAGTTACACAGAGAAGACCATATGAAAACAAGAGAGATGACGTTCCTGTATGAGCCAAGGCCTTAGCAATAACTGACTCTGTTAACTAGGATGACTAGTGGGAGCCTCCAGAACTGTAAGCAATAAACTTGTTTAAGCCATTTGGTCTGTGGTACTTTGTTATAGCAACCTTAGAAAACTAATACGTTCCCTACATTACAGTTTCCTGATCTTAGAATCATTATACTTCTTAGATTACCATATTTTACTATACATTTTCATGCAAAGACCACTGACATTTTACACCTAACCACTTCTCTGCCATCTCTCTCACTCTTCCCTGACATGACACCCTGCCAGCAGCCTTCTCTATTGCACACTTCACACTCTCACCTACAACACCAAGCCACTTATTCTTTTTTCTTGGGGGGATGGTTTTCTGGGGATTGAACCCAGGGACACTTCACCACTGAGCTACGTCCCCAGCCCTTTAATTTATTATTATTATTATTATTATTATTATTATTATTATTATTTTGAGACAGGGCCTCACTAAGTTGCTCAGGGCCTCACTGAATTGCTGAAGTTGCCTTCAAATTTGTGATCCTCCTGCTTCAGCCTCCCAAGTTGCTGGGAATACAGGCATGAGCCACCATACCTGACTACTTAAGAGAATTCTGCACTCACAAAAAGGTACATTACTTTATGCATCTGTGTATGTCTTCTCCTTTGCCTGGAATGTCCTTACGCCCTCTGTTCATTTGCGAGTTCCTTATAATCTTTCAAACTCAACTCAAAACCATAACTTCTGAGTAGGTTTCCCCAGCCTCCTCTACCCAATTCTTGACCATTACCCATCCATATTCTGAACATAGTTGTATTTTTGCTCATACACTTGTATCTTACTTCCTAGTGTGCTCCTTTCTGCACTGTGTCTGATTCTTATCTGTGGACCCAGCACCTAACACAGATTCTGGCACTCAGCAGGTACTCAATAAATGCTTATTGCCTTGAACAAGTAATTGAACAGGCTGTCATCAAATAAATTCACATCTTAACAAGTATTTAATAGATAGCAAACTCTCAAGTGGGACAGAAAACAAAATGGATTTTTGTGGTTGAAATAACATTGACACAAAGTTTAACTGCTTGCCAAATACTTTTATTATCATCAAATATACATGTGTATGTACAAATATGTATTTATATTTATATATACATACATTTATACATACATATATTTATATTTGTGTGAGCATGTTAGAGACTAAAATGATCTTAAATCTTGGGTTAAATATCTTCATTTACAAAGGGAGAAAATTAAGTGAGGAGAAGAAATTTATCCAAGTCACCTAGCTAGTCAAGGGGGAGATAGAACTCAGACAGACACTCCACAGCTGACCCAGTGCCCTTTCATTCATTTAAACTGGCATCACCATTTCAGGCCTGGGTTGAATCCCAGCTCCTCTTAGGAGACTCTTCTCATTACTCCAATCCATGCCAATGACCCTCTCCTCCAGAGCTACCATCAGCCCAACTTACATTGGCTCTTGATTTGCTCTCACATGTGATGTCTCATAATTGTCTTTTCAGCACAGGTTCTGAAACATACCCACACACATACTTTCACATTGACCAAAAATGAACTGGGCTTTGTACTGCCATGGGTATGGAGATTCTGCAACACTTGCAGGCTGGATCTCATCTCTAGAGCTATAGAAGAGAGGTTCAATATCAGGGCAGAAGAAATTTTTGGCCCAGGATGTGGCAGGTGATTCATTTAGTGGATTGTCCTCAAATGCAGAAATCCTGGAAGGGTCATAGGTACAAGGAAATGTGAATTCTTGTCTTTTCTGGCTACCAGGGAGAGCTGGTCACCTCAGTTCATGATACAGCTTCACCCATCTCCCCTGGTGACCATTCAACTTTAACCCAGTTCTAGGTGTTCCTCAACAGGGAAAAGGGTGTGGAGACCCTGTATTGTCATTCCTGCCCCATCCTGGTGCTGACTTCCCGTGGGTACAGAATACTTTATGAGTCACCTGCAGAATGACTGGCAAAGAGTCCTGGCAACTAAGGCCACACTGTGATAGCCACTGATGCCATTGTGGCTCGCTGATAGCTGTGAAACTTTACCAGAGGAAATACTGTACAGAGTTGTGGTATCATTGCCTGAAGGTGTGAATGAGGTTTTTGTGTGTGTCTGTGTTTTTATGGGTGGGGGGAATTACCTGGAAGATGGTAGTATGAGTGACTAAAGACAAAAGTCTGTTTTATAGGAAAATAGAAGTTGGCATTTGATTTCCTGCCTTGATTAAAAATTAAAAATTTCTGGCAAACTCATGTCATTCTGACAAAGAAAAAATGTGAAGGTCTCAAGTTATCTCTGATGGAGATCATCCTTGAGATCAACCTGCTGCTGAGCATAGAATCAAAAGAAAACTGAATAGGTCTTACTCTTTGAAATTAAAATTGACTTGCTAGAAAAACAACTGAAGGAAGAGAAATCTACAGGTCCAAAACAATATATGGTGAGAGCTGATGTCACAAAAACTTCTGCCCAAAAGATGATTCAGCATCCATCCAATGCCATGTGACTGAAGTCAAAACAACTTCCGAGTTACATTAGAAGAGTGCAGAACCACTAAAGGAGGCATGGAGAGAAGATATAGATATGAATTCTCAAGTTTAAGAGATTTTAACAAGATGCTAACACTTGGAAAAAAACGAGCATAGAGCACAAAAAAGAACATTTTAATGCAGGTGTGGAAAATACTATAAGAAAAAATATCAGATCAAGTATCTTACTGAATGCCTACTGTTTTAGTCCATTTTATGCTACAATAATGGACTATCTGAGATCAGATAATTTATAATGAACAGATTTACTTATTACATCTGGAAACTAGAAAGTACAAAGCCAAGAGGCCTGCATTGGCCCTCTTGCTGTATCATATCATGGCAGATGACATCATGTGATGAGAGGGCAAATTCACTGTAATGATAACTAACCCACTCTTGCAGTAGATGTTAATTTGTTCATGAGGGTAGTGTCCTTAGGACACAATTACCTCATACTAGCTCCCAAAGCCCAATACTTATGCATTGGGAATTAACTTTCCAACACATGAATTTAGGAGAAAGAATTCAAACCATAGTTCCTCCTAAAGATAGCAGATATAGCATAGACAACAGTGACTGGAAGGTGAACAAAAGGAGAGTTAAATTGGAGATCACTAAAGTAATCAATCAGAAAAGGGTTTTGAAAGACTTATTTGCACTCCTGAGCTGAAGTCCTTCCTTGTAAATTCTTAAAGAAGAAAATTACCAGCCGGGCGCGATAGCACACACCTGTAATACCAGCACTTGGGAGGCTGAGGCAGGAGGATCACAAGTTCAAAGCCAGCCTCAGCAATGGCGAGGCACTTAGCAACTCAGTGAGACCCTGTCTCTAATAAAAATATAAAAAAGGGCTGGGGATGTGACCCAGTGGTTGAGTGCCCCTGAGTTCAATCCCCGGTACCACAAAAAAAGAAGAAGAAGAAGGAAGAGGAGGAGGAGGAGGAGGAGGAGGAGGAGAAGAAGAAGAAGAGTACTAAATATATATTAAATCTCTGGAGATGATAAAAAGAAACACTTAAGAACTATATCAAGACTGTCTAGAGGAAGAATGCCCCTGGGAAATCAAAAAATGCAAACAATGGAAAATCAGAGAGCTTAAATTTAAAATGACAACTCTAACAAGGAGATGAAGGAAAACAAAAACAAAAACAAAACCTCAGAGGTAGAAGGGGAAAATTGTTTAAGAGTAAAGGAGAAATGTCCTAATGTGTAAAAACACGAGCTGTGCTCCAGAGTCACTGGATACCTGTGGAAAATAATATAATGCTAAGTGAAGAAATATAGATTTGTGAGTGGCTGGAAAAGCAGATCATTGCTACTGGTAACAAAGCACATATACACAGTTAATACTTCAAACTCCAATGACTTGGAAAAAAGGAGGTAGACCCTGTGGACCAAAATAAACTGAAGCAGATGTTACATTTGGGCTTTTAGAAAGGGTATGTGAAGTTTGGGGAATCCAATTACCAAATCTGGCTAAACTGAATTTGGAATCCTTAGATTATCAGATCACCATGGCATGAGTCATCTTTAACTGGGATGGCTCAGGCTTTCAGGTTCCAAAGCTCCCAGTGTAGGTGGGTTTCAGGATCCAGATCCTAGGAGGAGGATCTCTCCATCCTGTCAACCTAATCCTGGACCAGTTCTTCCTCCAGATGGGTCATAGAGCTCACCCGATTTGTTCAGAACTCTGAACATCAGTCTGGATCAGCCTACTCACAAATTTTATAAGTCTTCTTTTTTTTATTATTCAAAGTGGTTGTATATATAACAGTAGCATGCATTACAATTCATAATACATATATAGAGCACCTTTTTACATATCACTGTATACAAAGTATATTCATACTATTCATGTCTTCAAACATGCATTTAGGGTAATGATATTCATCTCATTCTACCATCTTTTTTTTCCCCTCATACGCCCTTGCCCCCTTCCTTCCTCTCCCTCCGCATTGACCTTTCTGGTGTTCCTCTAATCCTCCTATGCAACCCGACCCAACCACGATGTGAATCAGCCTCCTTATATCAGAGAAAACATTCGGTATTTGGATTTTTGAGATTGGCTAACTTCACTTAGCATTATATTCTCCAACTTCATCCATTTACCTGCAAATGCCATTATTTTATTCTCTTTTTTGTTGTTGTTGTTGTTGAGTAATATTCCATTGTGTATTGTAGGAGCCCTAATTAAGGAGATAGCTAAGATTGCAGTTAGCTGTGAGCCATAAAGTATTACCACCTTTCATGATCTTGCGAGACTTGGCCCGAGACATTGCGGACCGGGTTAATGCCATTTTGTGGTGGTTAGAGGAGTGTAGACTGCGTGTTAGGGTGTTGTTAGAGCCAGAGGAAAAAGCTGACAAAATAAAGAGCCTGTTCGTTTCCAGTCTGCCTCTAAACTTATTCCCGTGGCTTTGTTGCTGCAGGCGGCCATCGCTTCAGGCAACAACAGTGTATATATACCACATTTTCTTTATCCACTCATCTACTGAGGGGCATCTAGATTGGTTCCACAACCTACCTATTGTGAATTGTGCTGCTATAAACATTGATGTGACTGTGTTCCCTGTACCATGATGTTTTTAAGTCTTTTGGGAATAGACCCAGGAGTGGGATGGCTGGGTCATAAGGTGGTTCCATTCCCAGTTTTCCAAAGAATCTCCAAACTGCTTTCCACAATGGCTGCACCATTTTGCAGTCCCACCAGCAATGTATGAGTGTGCCTATTTCCCCACTTCCTCTCCAACACTTATTGTTGTTTGTGTTCTTAATAGCTGCCATCCTGACTGGAGTGAAATGAAATCTTAGAGTAGTTCGAGCATAACGTCTAACATTCTCAAAAGTAGAGTCTAGCAGAAAGGATACTAACATGCTTTTGAACATTTCTGGCCTTCAGTTTTCACTCTCAGGCTTGAAAGTGGAGCAGCTGGCCAAGCTTCCTTCCTGCCTCTCCATATCCAGGCAGGTGTCTCATGCTGGAAACTGATTCAGGGGACAAGTCCTAGAGGGGAATCTCCTGCTCCTCTCTCTATTCCAATAAACTCATATAAAGCCCTTCAAATTACTTCCTGCCCAAAGGATTTTCTGGATCATTCCATCCTCCAGTAGGAACTGAGCAACATTTGTCCTTCAAAGGACACCCTTGTCATCCTTGGTGAATTTCATCTCTGCCATCACTTTTGGAAAGGCAGAGTAAAAGCCTGAGGTGCTAGCCCCCCCTTCAAATGAGCCACCTTATAAAGATCTAGAACCAGGGAAAGAAAGATTCTGCTTATTTTCTAGCAACTTTTTGAATGCTTCCTTTTTATAATTAAAACACTTTTAAATGATTGTACATTTATTAAAATTGAAGCTTGATAGACACATGAATCTTTCTAATATTTATATATGTTGAGATTTATAAATTAGGATCTTATAAATAAGTTATTTTATTATCTTTTTTAGATAATGTATTGTACTTTAGTTTGATTAATCAGCCTATTATAGCATAAGCAATAAGATGCATTTTGTGGGGGCAATTCAGCAACTGGACATATTTGAAATTTTAAAAGCTATTTCTTTTTTCCAAGAACTATATTTTTTATAGGTTTCTACAGCTGTAGAATATGAAAGTAGTTAAAAGTTAAAAAATTAATTTTCATTAATTTTAAATAAACAAATATTAATTCTATATGACCCCCCCTTAATAAAAGCTTGAATGGAAGACAGGGATGGTAACTAATATTTTCTTAATATTTCTGGCATATATACTTCTTAGAGTAAGCATTAGATCCTTAAAAACTATTGAATGAAAAGAATGAGTTCATCAATGAACTTTTCTAAACTGCTCCTGTTTTATCCTCTATAATTTCACATTTATCATAAAACAATTTCCTAAGTTACTAAGTCAAACTTTCTTATCTGTTGCACTTAGCAGTTCCTGGTGAATTTATGGGTAAGACCAGTCCTCATTCTGGGTTTCCCAGTTTTAACCTTTACCGATGAGTATGTTTGATGCTTAAAACCACAAATTTGTTTGAAGACTAATGATATAACTCCAATGGTAATAACTATAAGTGCTAGCATTTAATGAATGCCAGTCCCAGACACAGAGGGTCAGGCACAATACTAGCCATCTTGCATGTACTATTTTATTTCATTTTTCATGTACTCTAGAAGATTGATTGCCTTATTTTCTTAATCTTAGGCACAAAGAAGTTAAATTAATGGCTAACAAGTAAATGGCTATGCTTTGAATTTACCCTCTCCCCACCTCTTCTCTGTCTCCCTCTCTAAATTTAAACTCTTATTTATTATGCTATAATCACCTCAGTAAGACGGCGAAATACACATTCACAGAACCTACCATCTTGTGCATTTAAGTATATGCTGTGCAGACCACCTTCAAAAGACCTATACTTCTAGTCCAATTATTTAATAGCACTCATGGCCTTGGGCCAAGCCATTTATACTCTTTTGCCTAAGTTGCATTCTGACCCATGATCCACTCCCATTTATCTGGATTGATGTAATCATGCCCTATAAACCTCAAGGATATGTTAACTCAAACTCGGTTTTTTAATATGGATCACTAGCTCCTCTAACCCTAAGAACTATAGCTAAGAGAACTGCCAAACCCCATTATCAAGGACACCTGCTAGTCTAAAGCCATTGTTGATTAGTTCTGGAAAATATTTAAGAATTTTTTGCCAAGATTCTGAAGAAAACCACTGAGTCAATGCTGAATTCCTCTTAAGGGCATCATAAATTTTAATGTGTGAATTTCAATATTCCATTCTTACTTAACCCTGTACCTAAAAAGAACTTCCGGATGGGATTCTAGGTGCCTAAGAAAACTTTCTCAAGTGGTTTTTACTTTTCTTTCACCATTAAGTGTCAATTAAAGCTAATAGTTATTGTATACTCTTTTTCTTCATTTATTACAAAGTCTCAAGAAGCGTTAGGTTCTAGACTTTAGACAGAGAATTAGTTAATTTTGAAACAGAGAAGTGGCAAATCATAAGCGACATTAATTTCTTTCGGTCTTCTCTGACCAATTTCTTTTCTAAGAGACAACTACTAGTAATCACAGAGTCTACAGTTTCATACCCTGCTGCTTTCCCAAATGAAATTAATACCTGCCCTAGAAGCTGGTAAATAATAAAATACCCACAGAAGAACATTTGAAAATTAGATTTTACAAAGAAAAGAGCTCGAATTTCAGTAAAGCAGAACAATTTGCATGTGGTAATTAATAATTGCCACAAAAGGAATAGAATATTGGAGTGCAATACTCTGGAAATACACAGAAATCCTAGCTCTTCTGAAAGGTCTAAGATTGACTCTTACAGATCAAATGAATCCTTCTAGAAATCCTTGAGTATAAGAGGAATTATGATCCATGTTAAAGTCACATAAAATTATGCTGTTATTTCACCTAGATTTATTTTTCTTAAACACATTGTTGTGTAAGATCCAGGAAACTGCCTGTGCAGACAGTATCCACATGTGGCAGTAGCCTGAGACTGGATCTCTGGGTATAGTTATTTAGCGTCTTCCCCAGTGCTGGAAGGAGGCAGGACATGAATAGTAATGAAGCTGCCCAGCCTTGCAGAGCCAGGGGTGGTGAATCCATGGTGAACAAATTGGAGAGAAGACAAACTGACACCACTCTGGAGGACCCATTACCCCAGACTTTCATGCATGCTGGTAGAACTTGCTGTCTTTTCATTTCTCTTCTTCCTTGCTGAAATCTTTTTACCTGTTACTACTCATCCCCTAGAAAAACAGACAAGATGCAACAAAATTAAGAAATGTGGGGAAATCACAAACATTCCAGAAATTTTATGAATTTTTTTTAGATGAAGATCTCAACTTTCATTTTAAAATGATGTTCAGTAACCTCTTTCTGACCATTTTAAATGTTAATCTTCAGATCCAACTATTGATATTAAGCACAGAGCTATTGGGAGGCATTTCTTCATGGGTCTCTTTCATGTCTTCATGTCTTACAAATAGAAGTCCTGACTTTCTTTGTTCTAGACTGTCTTTTAAAATTTTAACAAACAGCCTTGGAGAAAATAAATATAAAAGTAAACATAAGGCACAATTACTGTTCATTATAAAAGATGTGGGTTCCCTTGGCTCCAAGTTCCTCTTCTGAGATGACATCTACTGCATGTGCAGTCACGCACTATCCCATCTGCATTTTCCCCATCAGACTTGAGCAAAAGGAAGTGATGAAAATATGCTTGTGTCACTTGCCGAACCATGACAGGTCCTTTGTAACCCAAAAGGTTCATTCCTTCTTCCAACATCCATGGAACTGGCAAGCTAACTGTTAGGCTTGCAAGTAGGTTAAAAATCATAGTCCTTAATAAATGTTAATTGTTCTCACTTAGATTTCCTCCTGTAAGCCCTGGTAGGGTCTCTGCTACTTCGGGTCCACTTCCTAATCAACCTCCGAACATAGTCCTTTCTTCTTTCTACTCTGAGGCTAGTCCTTTAGGTCTTTCTAGTTAAGGAGTGCATCTGCTTCTCTGAGCACTAAAATTTCCTCTACCCAACAGGATGGTCTGGCCTTCCTGTACATTGCTCAGGCTTCACTTATTAGAAATCTTACCCTCATATTTAGTGGCATCCATATCTTGTCTTTGTAGAATTTTTCTTCTAGATTTTAGATTCTCTGCCCTTCATTTGACCAGCATTTGACCAGTTGTTCTATCCCCAAATCCAGGGAGGATTTTTCATTCAGTCATTCCCCCAGAGCCCTCCAGATCCACAATGTTAGCATTCCTGTCTGAGACTTTGGGCTCTTCTACCCAGGCTAATGCTCACATTAAACACTGTCCCTTCTATCCCTTCTTTCCTTCTCCTTTTTATTATTTATTGATTAATATGTCTCTCCTATAAGTATTTTGGAGAACAAAATATCATATTCCTTTGTGTATACCCTCTACTGACTAGTGCTTTTACAAGTAAATGCATTCACTAATTAAAATGAATTATAATTTTACGTATAAAAGCTCAGGCATAAGCCAGTCATGGTGGCTCAAATTTATAATCCCAGTGACTTGGGAAACTGCGGAAGGAGGATTGCAAGTCCAAGGCCAGCCTCTGCAATTTAACAACACTCTAAGAAACTCAGTGAGCTCTCTTCTCAAAATAAAAAATGAAAAGGGCCACGAATGTAACTCAGTGGTAAGGTACCCTCTGGATTCAATACCCAGTACAAAAAAACAAACAAATAAACTCAGGCATATATTTCATTGATGTTTTATTTTTCATACTTTCAGCAGGATTGGAGGAGTGTCATTTTGTCACATGGGCCATTTTCTCCTCCTCTTTGCCCTCACTGTTGCTATTTTTAAACACCCTACTGCATATGTCTTCCTTGATAAGAAAAAAGATGGTGTCATAAACTAGGTGCCACACTGAAGAAGACTCAGAAGCCAGAGTGGAGTTACCAGGTAAAGAGTCCTTGGAGATCTAAGTGACAATGAAGGAAGCACATTGGTTACTGGAGAAAAGGAATTCATCAAGGTTACTTAGGCTCCCCACTGAAGAGCTTCAAAATCCAACATGGGTGGGTATACACACAGAGGGAAGAATCTGTAGAATGGGGAGAATTCTGGGGGCATGCTAATTTCAGTAGGACATATGCAATTGGTGTGGGTGACTGCAGAAAAAGGAAGGTCTTATTTTGGTCTTGCTTTTTAGAAAGTTTCCCTAGGGAGGTATTCTAGAGGCAGGCAGGAAAATTATCTTGGAGTGAGAAGGTCACTTAGTAAACCCAAGGGTCTTATTCTACCATTTATTCACCACTCTGCTTTTCACCCTTATTCCACTGTCAAAACAAAAGGTTTTCCCTGGCCCACTGAGCCCAAACCTGCTCTCCTGCACTTTCCAAGTTTCAGTCTACAGTAGAGAAAAAATAAGGCCTTAGGAGAACAGCTGCTTCTTTCATAGCATGCCTCGCCACCCCTTGGAGATGAAGACACAGGGCGTGCACAGGGTCTTCATTTTATTTCTCTGATGTGCGTGGCACAAATGCCAAAGACAGCTACAAGTAATTGCTCTCTAAGCTCCAGTGAACTAGAACATCTTCATTTAAGTCATGCATAGCCTGGAACTTTTTTTTAAAGGAGAGAAAGATGACTTTATGTGGTAGTTGCTAAGCAGCCAGACTCTCAGGGAGCTCAAACACACATGCAGCTTTGCAGAATCTCAACAGGAAGCCACACAGCCCTCTTTACAACACTCTCCTTATGCAACCCTTACTGTCTTCTACTGCATCCCAAAATGTAAGTTTTCCTTGTTGTTTGTTTTTAACTACTCACCATCCCCACACCCCATTAACCAATGATAAACCAGAGATGCCTACTCTGAGAATTCCAGTGAAAGTAGTGGAAGAAGTAAAATGTCATAGCTTTTCATTTATTGCTTTACATGTGCATGAAAAAAAAAATTGGACACTGCAGAGAAGTATAAAGCAATAAAATTATTTTGAAAAAAAATGTAATTCCATGACAGAGAAAGTCAATGGTAATTTTGGTGATTTCTTTTTTCCCTAAGGATACATAAAAATTGAGATGAGCACATGGATTTAACACCATTGAAAATGGTAGGCACTTATATTCAATAAATAATTTTAATAGGTGGATGAGTAGATTCCATTTTATGTTGTTTTTTCAATGAATATTGCAATATAAATATAGTCACATTATTGAAGAATGTTAGTGATTGATACTTCAGCATATAAATATTATAAAACTTTTTTTCTATTTTTGGCTATTCTGAGGTATTTACTCTAATTTTAAGCTAATTTAAACAAAGCTCTCATGAAAAGCATTTATATAATTCTTTATCTATTTTTCCTATTCTTTAAGATAGATCCCTAGAATTAGAATTATTTGACCAAAATGTATGAATTTTGCTAAATTTAATTGTTATCGTCAAAGGGCTTTCAAAAAATTGGTAATAATTCACATCATAAGTTATGCTAATTGTTACCTCACTATACCTTTATTCACATAGTATGTTGTTATTTTTAACTGTTGATTTTATTGACATTTTATTCTATAAAGAGGTAGTTGTTAAATATAAACATTAATTCAGTATATTAATTGTTTTTCATATTTAACGGCCACTGATATTTATTCTTTCATGAACTGTGACAAAGTGGCTTTTGTAGACTTTTCCCATCCAAATGATAGGACCTCACAAAGGCCTGAATACCAGGAGGCAGGACCACCTCCAACTATGTCTGTCATAACCATCCTTAGACTCATCTGTCTCATGGGCATAAAAGTACGGAGGTTTAAAAGGCCAAAAGGAAGGATTTCATTTTAGAGAGTTGTCAAGGTAGTTGGAATTTCTCATTACACCACCCTATGGAGAAGGCAGGGAAAGGTTTGCCAAGGAAGAGTGGGGGCTCCATGAACAGCATGCAGAGTCTGGCTTGCGTCCCATGGAGTCTGAGGAGCACAAGTTATGAGCAGCTGAGCCTAGGAGCTGCCTGAGGAGACAAAAGCCTGGGGAAAACCCTGAGCTAACTGGATTATATCCCACTTGGGAGGGACAGAGCACTTCATGGATCAGATGGAGGTCACCTGGAGGCATCCTGACTCCTGTGCAAGATGACTGCTGGGACAGGTGACATGCAGCCAGTGCAGGGGCAGATAGTCAGATGTCCAGGAATTAGAAGTAGCTGGCAAAGGTAAACCATGGCACATGCTAAAACACCTCTGTTTGAAGACTCCACTGGTTTAATGCAGTTGTGACTAAAAGAGCTGGCAGGAACATCTTAAAGGAGCATCAGTCCACAGATGACCAACTCCTTCCTTTGGGCCCAACGTGAAGCAGTGCATCACGGCAGAAGGGCCTAGTAGAGGAAAGCTGCTCAGCTTGTGGTGGGGTCAGGAAGCAAAGGCACAGGGGCCACAGGGAAGATGCACCCTTCTAGGGCACACACCCAGTGACCCACCTCTTTAGCCATACCCCAATTGCCTGTAGTTACCACTCAGTCTATTCAAACTAGAATGAAACAGATTAGGTTACAACTCTCATAATCTAATTACCTCATCTCTGAATTTTAACACAAAAACTGGGAGAACATTAAGCAGTCCTTCCCCAAAAGCCCATGAGAGGACTCCATGAGAGAAAGAACCAGCATTAGATGCAAGGCCTCACCAGCACACCCAGTGGACTCCATCTCATAATCATTGCTGTGTCAGGTAGCAGGACCTTTCCTGACCCTCATCTCTTCTCCCTGTCCCTCTTCCTCTATTCAAGGGGACAGAATGCTTAGTAAAATCCAAGAGTAGAGGAGCAAGATTCCCTATCAGCCAAGACACCAGGACATCCTTTGCTTCCATTACTATAGCTTTCTGGTACTAGTTGAGGGAGAAGAGAATACATAATTTTTTAAAATCTTTTAATTTTGTACAACATTGGACATTATAACCACAGAATGAGAGTGTTTTTTTTTATCATTAAAGTGAAAAAAATACATTTTTAAAAATCCAAATGTAACTGGAAACTTCAAAATCTCTCAAAGTTTTCATCTAAAGGATGGGAAAGAAACAGTTCACAAACACAGTTCAGGGTCAGCAGTGAGAAAGAATAAGGTTATTTTTTGCCTATCAAGTTGAAACTCATTCAAATATCTGGCAGAAGGACCCCAGCATTTCTGTACCTATCAAAACAAATTCTTATCTATTCTAATCTGTTTCTTTTGTTAGATTAGCTTTAAATTACTAAAAAAAAAAAAAAATCATAACTAGGATTTTTATTGGAGTAGGCCTGTACATTTCATTTGGAGAAAATTTAGTCCTCTGTAATACATGTTACCCTAGAACATGGTATCCCTCTGTTTATGCAATTATTTTTAATTACTCAGTAAAGCTTAATAATAACCATCTTCATTATATCCTATATATTTATTGTTGAATTTAAATCTATAAATGTTATGGTTTGTTTTATTGATGTTTTTGTTGTTGCTACAATGGAGTATTTCTTTCATGTCTTCAAATTGGCTATTGAATTTAACTTACAGTTGATCCTCTACTTACATTGCAATAAACCCACCACAAGTGAAAATACCATAAGCTGAAAGTGCATTTAATATAAAAAACATACTGAACATCATAGCTTGGCAGCACAGCTCATCTAAAGTGTCTCCTGATTATCATCATGACCACAAGGCTGAGTAGG
Organism: Tamias sibiricus; assembly: GCA_025594165.1. Taxonomy (NCBI): domain Eukaryota; kingdom Metazoa; phylum Chordata; class Mammalia; order Rodentia; family Sciuridae; genus Tamias; species Tamias sibiricus. The sequence goes on from CM046657.1 coordinate 104,650,100, forward strand.
AGCTGCAGCATATCATTAGCCCAGGAAATATCAAAATTTAAAACTCAAAGTATGAATTTTACTGAATGTGTATTGCTTTCATTGTAAAGTTTAAAAGTTATTATTCAAACCATTATAAGTCAGGAGTCATCTATATAATGATTGATGTTTATGTCATAACTTTACTAAACTTTTGTTAATTTAAAAAAATGTTTTAGTTGATTATCTTGTATTCCCAGCATTTGTAGTTTAATGATCTGCAAAATTAATATGTATGTGTCTTCATTTTGTAGCTTTAATTTATTCTTTGTATTTTAATGCATTGTCAAAAAAGATCTAGAAAAACGCTATGAATGGTGATATAGATCAGATAGGTCATATTTTTTATTTTAACTGGAATTTTTCTACTTTTTCAACCTTGAGGTTGAGGTCAACTGTTGTCTTTAGAAATATGTCTTTGTGTGTGAAGGAAATAAAATGTTATTCCTGGTCTTACAAAAATTAGGTCAAGAAAGGATATGTAACTGTTTAAAGGCTACCACTTTAAGATATTTTGACATTCAAAAAAGCAACTCTTCAAGTGCTTAATTGCCCTATGCATAATTTAATTTAATTTTATAAATTCAATCTATATACTCATGTTTTTCCTCAGAGGCACAAAATTGTCAGTTCTTAGACTTTAAGGCCCATATAAGAAACTAATAAATTGGCCAACAGGATTATTAATCACTAAACTTGTATACATGTTCAATTTTCAAGAGATTTCAAAAGCAGATTTTCTTTCATGCTATAATCATAATAGTAGTTAACATTTTTAGCTTTTGTAAGCACTTAGGAAGGAATAAGGTAATCACCAGGAACCGTATATGTTCACTGAAAATAACATGCCAATTAACCAAAATATTTGTCTTTTTTTATAGTTATTAAATAAGAGAAATTCAGCAGACAGAGTAAAATTGGATTGCATGAATTCATTTATGAAATCTATTTGGTAAAACCTCTCATGATGTCCTTTTGGTAAGCTGGCAACATGTGGATGGAATTGTAGATTTACAGCTACTTGAAATTAGAGTCTCAATAGTGGTTCTGTGTTCCAAGGAGGAATTACCAGGAGAGGCTCTTCTATCAGTTCTTGGAATGAAGCTATAGGAGGCACACATGTCAAACTTCAAAATGTCACAAAGTTAGGAAAGAGAAGAAATCAAATAGCCAAGAATATAAAACCTTTTATATTAGTGACTTGAACCATAGGTAGAACTATGAAAAAAAATTAAGAAAATGAGTGAGGTCTTGCATAAATAAATACATCAGAAAAGCATAGGATGAGGTCACTGACTTGGTGGTATTCACATTAATACTGTTAACTAATGTCCCATGAGTTCTAGTCAATATGGAGTGCCATGTCATAGGATGGATCCTCAAGAAGCAGGTGGAGAAGGGGAGGTTGATGGACAGGATGTTTACTAGGAATGCCCTTGGAAGCAATACCTGTGAAGGGAAGGTGGGAAGCAGGAGCAGGCAAAGGGAGAAGTCGAACTGCAACACATACTCAGGGGCTCCTTGACCAAACTCGTGGCATGCTCAGAATTAGAATGGCTCTTCAGAATTGGTCCTGAGTTGGTCCCAAGTTGGACCAAGATGGCAGGGCCTCTATATTCTTACACTAACCAACCATTGGATGTGGGCTGCCCAGGGTAAAAAAGGGACATGACCTTGGATGAAAGGGCTCTCTGCAGCTGAGCAATCCCCAAAAGGTTGACAGCTGAGCACTATCTACAGACAGTACTGCCAGCAGCTGGGTCAACAAATCCTTCAGTGAAGAGGTTTCTGGGCCATGTATCACAGTGTCCACCACAGTGGGGAACCCCAGCGCCTGCTCCAAACCCACAGAAATGCTGGGGAGAATATATTTTTTAAGATGTTTTTAATACATGGTTAAGCATAGAAAAGCAAGAGAGAGTGCCAAAAGTAAAGCAGGAGCTGACAGGCAAAGCACATGGCCCAGATGTATGCCTTAGGAGAACATGGGTTTAAGTTCTTTGAGAACGAAATTAAAGCCCTTAGTCTCTATTCCCAATCAGACATCAAAAACCAGAAAACCAGACACATGCCACTTGTGGGTGTGTGGTCTGAATTTTTACTATTCTCAATGTGAGAGAACCCTAAATGAGCCATTAACATAAAAATTGATTTTAAAATGGTCCTATGTATAGATCCTCAGCAGAGGAAAAACTCAAACACCCCATCACCCTGTGGGATGGTCCCACCCCGGTTCACCTGAGACTCCCATGGTAAGCAATGCCACTGAAATGAGCACACATGCATAGTAACAGGGGCAGGGGTGGAAACTTCCACCTGCCAGAGAGTCTTCAAAAGTTTGACCATCTGAAGGAGACTTAAAAACTGTTTAAAATATTCAGAAAAATGAAGGGGAAAAAATCCAAAAAGGAAATAGACTGGAGAAAATCACAAATAGAAGTTGTAAGCTGGGTGTGGTGGCGCACGCCTATAATCCCAGCACTTGGGAGGCTGAGGCAGGAGGATCACAAGTTCAAAGCCAGCCTCAGCAATGGCGAGGTACTTAGCAACTCACTGAGATCCTGTCTTTAAATAAAATAGAAAATAGGGTTGGGTGCCCCTTAGTTCAATCCCTGGTACCAAAACAAGGAAAAAACAAAACCACCAAATAGAAGTTGTAGAAATTAAAAGTACAGACATTGAAAAAAATTTAATGTATTAGAGAACTGATCACAGAGATCACCTGGGATGCAGTCCAGAAAGATAAATTAATGAAAAATGTGAAAGTTATCTACTATGTTCAAGAAATCTTTTAAGATGCTGAAAACCCTTTTTCATTCATTAAACATGTATTAAATAACTACTATGTGCCTGCCAGGCATTGTACTAGATATTGAGAATACAACAATCACCAAAATAGAGCAACATTTACTCAAATTTATGTTGGCTTCACGAAAATGTAGTTCACACTTTCATAATTCATGACACCTACAATTAAATAAATTAATTAAAAGTTAAATAAGAAGAGCCATCTGGTAGGCTTGAACTATGATGATGATGAGGAAAAAATTTGTCCCACTGTGCTTTTTACTAGTTACCCATATCTGGAATAATGTGATCCTTTCTGGACATCACAACTTAAAATTGGGTGTTGATAAATTATGGAGAAGCCAGACTCCACAAACAAGGATAAAGAAAATCCTGGGATATAGGGCATTTAATAAGTAGCTGAGGAGTATTCCAACTAGGGAATAAGAAAATAAATAAATACAAAACCCTCTAGTGCTTTCTAAATCTAAAGTGTTTTGCTTCAGCTCAAGGCTTCTGTGTCAATGATGAACAGTTCACTTTTTCCTTCTCCTCATTACACAGGTGGACTACATTTCCTAGCTTTTCCTCTAGTTAGAAAAGGTCATATGACTGATTTTTTTTCTAGCCAATAGAACAGGACAAGAAGTACCTTGTACAAATTTCAAGCATGTCCATAATAACCTCACACATGCATCTGTGCTCTCACCATCTGCAGACTTGGGGCAGAACACAGTGACCTTGGAAGCCAGTGTTGAAAGTAGTAGAACCACAGGGTGGAAGGAGTTGCAGTCCCTGAGTCACTGTCTGGAGAAGAGCTTCTATCAAGGACATAAAATTATTCCAGATTTTACATAATTGAGAAGTATAATTTTACCTGTTTAAGCATTTACACATTTTTTTCCCTTTAGATATCAGACCACTGATATAACCACAGCATAACAAGATTCAAGGGAGGAATATGTCATACAATGGTGTGAACACCCAAACATCATGCTTATGAACCACAGTCTTTCTAATTAATAACCTTTACTAATACAGCATCTTTAAATAAAATTCCCCATCCAATTTTCACTCCAAGTACCTGCCTAATTCATCCTAATGGAATTCGACTTATCACAATCCTATTGCCCTCGGGGAGGCGCTCTTGCAGGGAAAGCTTTGTCATTACCCGGAATTCTTTTGGTCATAGAAACTGGTACATCATTTTGTCACTGTCCAACTTCTTTAAAGGAAAGGATGTTTCTTACTCATTCTCCATCAGAAAGTTAAGTGTTTCCTCCTCAAAGAAATTGAGTTATCTAAAGATTCTTTCACACTTTGGTTTATATCCTCAGGAATGATCAGGTATACAGCAGGCAATTATTGACTGGGCCAATTAATAATGGGAGAGTTATAAATGTGAAGGTGTGCCTCTGAGCTTTTTGACTCCAAATGAGAAAACCAGACAGAGCAATATTTTGCAAAAAGAACAGAGATGATGTATGTATGCAAACACAGAAAACATTTCAGTGGTAACATATCTCTATGCACATGTTTGTATATAAATGAGAACAGGTTGACTTCAAATCAGTTATTTCTGTGCATAAAATGAACAGCTTCCTTTTTGTTCTCTTTACTACATCAAGGAAACCTGGATATGTAGCTATTTTTAAAATACACACAGGGTTTCCCTGCGCAAATGGTCTTCCACTAAATTAGTAAATGAGTAATGGTAATGAGATTACTCTGGGAATAGCACATGTCAGAAAATTATAGTGCTCAGGAACCAAAAAACAAGCAACCAAGACTTTCAGGAAATCTTAATCTTTTGCTACTGAACAAACACATCTGTCCAGCTCAAGGCCAAATAGCTAATAGATCCCTGATTTTTATGAGCATAAATAAAATTTTAGACAATGCTCAAGGGCAATGCATTCTTACCTTTCTCAGGGATTTGCACTGGAATCAGAAATAAGAATGAAAGGAAAATATGGGCTTGTTATTTTCAGAGACTAAGAATAAAAGCCAGTGCTTGGTAAATGGAAAACATCTAATTACTATGTAACTTAATGATGTTCTAGAAACCTAGACCTGCCCCCTTGGGCCTCCTGAGATTTCTCCACTTGCACAGATCACATAGCACAGTAATTATGCACTTCTACATCTGCCTTCTTCTCTTTAGCTAAGATTCATGAGGACAGGCCTTACTGCTGACCACACATTTGATCCTAGGGAATTGGCATAATCAAAACCTTTAGAAAATATTTACTAAATTCTTGCTATATAATCTTGGAATTTTCCTAAAAGCATCAATACAATTGTGATGACTTTTCTCCCTGTTTTGAGTAAAATTTGAAGAACAGAACACAAAATTAATCAACTTTCACACACTATCTGTGTGACCTCTAAATTAGTGATTTTCAAGTCAGCTAAGAGAAAATGATGCTAAAGAGCTTACCTAGGTTTTACCACCAGTAACAATCCCTCTTCCATTTTTACCTTAACTATAAATTATGTTCTATGGAAATAGAAACACATCTGTCTTACTTGGGACAGGACCCCAGCATGCATGCAATAAGTGTTTGTTGAGTAAATGACTAATCTCTCTCATGTGTGTTTTTTTTTTTTTCTTTTCTTTTTCTTTTTCTTTTCTTTTTTTTCTTTTTTTTTTTTTTATTGTGGTACTGGGTATTGAACTCAGGGGCACTCGACCACTGGGTCACACATCCCAAGCCATTTTCTTGTATTTTATTTATAGACAGGGTCTCACTAGGTTGCCAAGTGCCTCGCCATTGCTGAGGCTGGCTTTGAACTCGTGATCCTCCTGCCTCAGCCTCCCAAGTGCTGGGATTACAGGCGTGCACCACCGTGCCCAGCTCTCTCATGTGGTTTTTTGAGAAAGTTTCAATGACATTACCTTTTCAAGATGAATCCTTCACATGATCACTTCTCTGATTCCCTTTGTATGCTTCCAACTTGTCAGCTGGCTTACCTCAATGTATTCATTTTTTTAATCACTGCTATAAAAGATTTCAAAATCTTAGCTTATTAGTTCACAGGTCTCCGGGTCAGAAGTCCAGGCTGGCTCAGAGTCTAATCTGAATCTCACAAAACTGAAATCAATGTCAGCCAAGCTGGGTTCTTATCTTAATGTTTTAGGGAAAAATCCACTTCCAGGCTCATTCAGACCGTTGACAAAATTCAGTTCCATATGATTGTTGGACTGAGATCCTTGAGTCCTTGCTGCTTGTTGATCAAAAGTCATACTCCGCTTCCAAAGCCACCCACATTCTGGGGCTATTGACCCCTTTGTCTTAAGCCAGCAATGGTGGACTGAGACTTTCTCACACCTCAGATCTCTTTGATCCTCCTTTCTGCATAATGTCTACTGTCTTCTACAGCTGGGTTCAGGTGATTCCATTGGGCCTTGCTGGATAAACCCAAGATCATCTTTCTATTTTAAGGTGAGTTGATACCTCAGTTCCATCTGCAAAATCACTTCAGAACAGCATGAGATTATGTTTGAGTAACTAACTTTGGGAATTTGGTGGGACATTTTTAGAATTCTGCCTACCACACACAGAGTAAATAAATGAAAGAGCCCCAAATGATAACCAGTATTTATGTAACATTATCTCAGAAATGACATCCATTGTTTCTTCCATATTCTAATTGTTAGAAGCAAGTCAGTAAATGCAGCTCACAGCCAAGGGGAGAGAATACACAGTGCTTTGGATACTAGGAGGCAGGGATCATTGGGGACCACCTTAGAGGTTGCTTACCCCAACCAGGAAAGAAAATGGCATCCAGCTATTAAAAGCATTTAAATAATCACAGTGATAGAAACATTGAACATGTATCTAAGAAAAATTATTACAACATCATACTAAGAGGAGAAAGTGATGGAATAAAAACGTATTTAATAGAAGAGGGAAGAAATAAAGCTAAGCCTGCCTAGCTGATGTGGGAATTAATATAAATTCTTTAAAATGGCATATAAAGAAGTGGCATTCAATAGGTTCTTTAGAGACATAAAGGGGAAAATATCAAATAATCAGGTAAAACGCTGGGGCAGGGAAATGTCACATGGGAGGGTTGTTCATAAGGATAGCTATGGTTTATAACAAACCTTATGGAATTCTTTAACTCTTTAAACCACGTATACCTATAACTTTGATTAAAACAGGGGAAAACCAAAAATGAGGCAGCAGAGGAAAACTGTGAAATCATTTTCATTCAGTGAAAATAATTTAATGCATCTCTGAAATAGGAAAACTTTGGCCCAAGAAGAACAGAACAGGAGGATGCTATTGATAAAGACTATGACTAGTTCAGCGGAACTGCAGCTATCTGTCCAGCCACACATTAACCAGCCTGACCCACATGCACCCTTGAGGCCTATGACAAATGGCCGGCAAGGCCAGCTCCAAAACTGCCTCTCTTTGCTACCACCTTCATTTTTATTCTGGCTCAACTGCTTCTTAAGATTTGTTTTTATTTCTAGGTATCAGTCTAGCTTCTAGACTTTGGAATATTTTTAATGTTAACTTTATAGCGTTGGGTTATTTGAAAGATGATGAAGTCTGTTCCTGGGCCAAACTCACTTTCACCACAGGACCCCTGCCCTTGCTGTTCTGCAGCAGTGGACTATGGCTGGACTGACTTCTGGCTGCCTCCTCCTTGTTGTTCATTATTTCCTTCTCAGGAACTTTTCCTGACTGCCCAAACTTAATGTGTATTCTTCACAACCCCATCACTGTCTGCCACTTTGCCCCATCTTGTTTTATTCTAGCATTTATCAAAATGCAAACTTATCCTGTTCATTTAATTTTGTTTTATTCACCATGGTATTCTTGGGGCCTGTAATTATAAGTATCTAACATATATATCAGTTACCTAACACATAATTGTTGAATGAAAAAAATGAATTAGGTAGCATATTTATCCAATTTTACCAAGTCACCCTAAAACTTGATGTCTTAAAATAAGCATGTCTTTTTGCCCATGGATCTATGGATCAACTTGCATTCAGTTGATGTTGGGTGAGCTCCGCTGGGCTTGGATCCGGGCAGGGGCTCTGTTCAGCTTCACACCATGTGTTTACTCATGCCTCAAGCTACAGGCTACCCCCAGAAAACAAGAAGGCAGGCAGAAGCATGCCACACTTCTTGAAGCCTGTGATAGAATTGGCACTCTGCTAGTTGTAGGCACTTTCCACTGGTCAAATCACATCACATGACCAAGACTAAACATCAGTGGAGTTAGTGGGAAGATATAGTCTGGCCACCATCATTTGTGATTATGACACTAACTTAACAGCACATATGCAGATATATACAGTTGGCAGCACTGAGTTTAGACCATGAATCAGAAGCAGCACCATCTACATGGATGCATGATTTCCTGTAGTGCTCCTCTGTTCAACCATGTATGGAACGCTCATCGTGGATCATGAAAACAGGTAGAGTTCCTAGTTCCAAGCACATTAAAGTCTAATCAACACATACCCAGGATGAGTTAATGACAAGAGAAAGAATTCAGTTATAATTCAGAATTTAAAACTAAAAACTGAGACATGGATTCATGCAAATGTAACCTTTCTATCTCATCTGCCAGTATCAAATGTCACTATCATTTAATTTTCTAATAAATTGCAGTCATATACAGTGCTTAAATGCAAAATTTAATGAAGTCAATAAAGTATGGGCATAAAACAGCAGAATGTAAATTCTATTTCTGTCCTTTACTACCTAATTGAGAGATAAATGTCATTTAGCTTGAGATAATATTTTCACAAAAGCACTTAGAAGAATTTCAGCTCTAGCATTCCAAAAGAACCACTGATAGCCACTACTATTTATGATTATGACATTAAAATTTAAAACATACAGTGAAATAAGCCTCCATAGAATTGCTGTTTAATATTAACTGTTAATGTCACAGAATGATAAAATTGTACAGAACTTTGCTCTGGTCCAACCGTCTCATTTACAGATGGGAAATAGACAAGGATGTGAAGAACTGAAACAAATTTTGCAGAAGGCACACAACAAATTAATAGCAAATCTAAAACAAATCCTAAATCCCCTGATTCCCACTCCAGGGTCATTCTACTGCACTAGTCTGTTTCCTTAACTGTACTTGGACACATTATCAAGCAGGTATCCCAGGTTACCCATGACAAGTCGCTTTAAACAAAGAAGGAAAAGAAAGGCCTCAAAGGGCTAGTTGTATACAATATCACTCTCTGTTCTTCATGAATCAGCAGAACCTCAGAGGAGTAGTCCCACCACACAGAGACTGAGGGGCATACAATTCATGATAATGGCACAGTCAACAGCAGACCCTTTGAGGGGCCGACAGAGCCATGGTGTCTAACACTCAAAGATGTTTTCTGGCAAGGAAGTTGTATACCATCTAAAAATCTGAATGAATATGGTAACTGTATGGGAGCAGAAAGTGTCATTTGCTTTTTTTGAAAAGTTTGTGAAGTCACTGGGTGCTGACTCAGTCACAGGGCAACCAGTGTGCTGGAAAGAACATAACCACAAAGAACATACCCCCATCTTCACAGTTCAGGATTCACACCAGTGAAGGGGTGCTAATATGCTGTTTAATGATCTTATTTCCATTTTCTATAAGCCTTCCAAGAGAACAGACCACAAACCTTGAATTTCTGACATTTCAGACTACTTTATCCATTTTTTTCTCTTTTCCACATTTCCAATATTCCCTGGTACAGGTTTTAGGAAGTTGCAGGGAATATCTCAAGTTATTCCAGGATCATATGCAGAAGAGATTTTGATCTTTGGTCAAACAATTCATAGGGTATTGTGTTTTGTTCATTTCATTTTAGGAAGGTCATGGAGAAAACAGCATGTGAACTGACAAGTCTTAAATGATTGAAGAAATTCAGAATGTTTAGCCTGCAAAGAACATACATTAAAAAAGACTGATTTCTCCAAATGTTTTGAAGATAATTGTCTTTGCATTTGCAAAAATTATGTGCATATTAGTTTGTAAAAAGTCAGTTAATACAAGCTGGGCGCGGTGGTGCACGCCTGTAATCCCAGCACTTTGGGAGGCTGAGGCAGGAGGATCGCGAGTTCAAAGCCAGCTTCAGCAATGGCGAGGCATTTAGCAACTCAGTGAGACCCTGTCTCTAATAAAATACAAAAATGGGCTGGGGACTTTGCCCAGTGGTCGAGTGCCCCTGAGTTCAATCCCCAGTACCACAAAAAAAAAAAAAAAAAAAAAGTCAGTTAATAAAAAAAATAAAAAACATTAAAAAAAAAAAGATCAAAGAGGACCAAAAGGCTTCTCAAGAAGTCTAAGCATAAGCCAAGGATTTGGAAGAATATGTGATGAAAATATATATATGAAAATATATTCAGGAAAGCCTTCCCCATTCATTCTGGAACTAGTAGATTCTCTGGATTAGGTTAGGAAAAGAGAATCTAAGGTGAGCATGACTTGTGTAGAACATGTAGGTCCATTGAAAGAAAAGCTTGATGAGGAAATGATAGTGCCCCAAATGGAACCGAGGACTCTAAGAGGGGAACAAAGCCCAATGGGACACAGACTCTAGAGGAGAAAGGCTGGGTGCTTTGTCAGCAAACACTGGCCTGCAGCTGCTTCATAGGGACCCTGACCCTGGTGGGGCCAAAAAGTAACCACCATATCCTGGGCAGCCAAGAGTGCATGAAATTGTCAGGGTTCTAAGGAGTCTCAGAGCATCTGATGGCCTGGAATGGACTGAGAGCTGCACATTCAATTCCTTGACACATGAAAGGTTTGGAAAGAGGATTGAAGACTTTAGCAACCTCAGAAAGTCTTTCATTTAGAAACCTGTGACAGCTAGTCAGCAATCTGCATGAATTAATCGCAGATAATGAAATAAGAATAAAGACATCTCAAATATCAGGATCTACTGATGACAAGCCATCATCTATACCACTCCACCCCAGAACTCACACACAAATCATGGAGGAAAGTCAGGGCAACTCAAATCAACTGAAACTATGCACCAAAATCTCAGTGATAGGAATATGCAAAATAGAATTTTTTTTTCTAGCCCACAAACTCACATTTCTTCTATCCCTTGACTTGTGGTCTGAGATTATGTTATGTGGCTTCAATACATGTTATGCTATATATAAGAAGCCCTTTCTTATCCTCAACTAACACTCTCTTGTAATGCCTGAGTATTGCAGGTGAGCTGGTAACAGTCTCTCTTAACTTGAATTCTAATGCCACTATGATTAAATTATCTGGTTCATGTGAAATCTGCATTCAGATTATCTATATAATTACCAATGTTAGCTATATCAGAGTCCTTTTTATTATGCCAAAATAGGAAGAATAAGTCTTTTAAAATAGCATAATTCAATGAAAAAATTGAAATCATCATTAAGTAATGCCTTTGAGTTCAATTAAACATTTAGCCCCTTAGTGGAACAGGAAGCCCCAACGGGACAGCCATGGAAATCTGTTAAGGTCTGTAGCATTGGCTACCAAGAGACATGTGCTTTTGCACATAAAACTCACTGACTTTTCTATCTCAACTATTATAAATAGGTAACATTTGGCACTGATTTTATTCCCAACATTTGCATATATTTTGTGTGAACTCATTTATTTGATCCTTACAGAAATCTATAAGCTCAAGACCATTATCCTGATTGACAGCTCGGGAATCCAATGGTTAGAGGCAAAGCAACTGGCTCAAGGTCACAGAAGTGCTATTGACCAATCCAGGTCTTCAGGCCTCCAAAGCCTACTTTCTTAATCATTAAGCTATTCAACCAGCCCAATAAGCCCCTACCCACCCAGTGCTAAAAAATGCAAGTTAAAAGAAAAATATCTGGTCATTCAGGGACACAATCCATGACAATGTATTTATAATTCAGGGAGAGGAGGCGGGGGAGGGCATTCTCTACTAACCATGGTAAGCAATCTGTTCAGTCCCCAAAGCATGAAGTTTGATTTTCTTTTTATCTGGTTTTTATGTTCAAGGGAATATAAATGTCAGGAATCAAGCATTCCCTCTGGATGGTGGAGTAATAAATAACTTTCATACCATTTTGCACAGATGCTATAACTAAATCGAGACCAGGAAAGATACAGACAACTATAGCAACACAGTGATGATGAATCTATTTTTGAAAGCAACTATTAAATTAGAAAGGTTTGTCAAGTTTAAAAAAAGAAAAAACTTCAGAGGAAATAATTTGGGCACAATTCTAAGAAATTCAAAGGAGATTTAAAGATAGAGTGAATGATCACTTCCCCATTTTAAACAAAATTCTGAATGTTTTTAAAGTATAAAGGCAAAGGAAAATTTTTATACCTTAAAAGCCTTAAAATGCTACTTAGAATGCAGGCAAATATTTCTGAAATGATAAAAACTTTACACTCCAAATTGTGTAACATATCTAGTAAACAAATAATACTTTCTAAATAATATTAAAAGTATTATAATTTATCTGTCTTTAGTTCTAAATTCACACTTAAAACCAAGTTAGGAACAGTCATCCTAAGCTGATTAAATTTAATTTATTTATTAAATATTTTGTACCACTACAGGCCAGTAATACCATTCCTGGGTACTTATCTTAAATGTCAGTAATAATAAGTATTCAATGAAACATCATTTCATTTTAGCAATATATCACAACAGGGACCAAAATGTAGAAAAATAATAATTTACTCAGTAACAATTACTTGGCATGTATTATCTGGATACTTTGCTTACGTTATTGGATTCAATAGGATTAATCTAGATATTCTTTTCATAATGAAGGAATAAGTTCAAAGAGGTTACCTGTCAAAGATCAAACTGCAAGTTAATAAAGGATCAATGCATAATCTAAAAGACATTCAATAGAAAGATAGTTAATTAATTGTATCTAAAAATTTATTATTACTTATGCAGGCATTGAAACTAATAGTTCTGAAGACCATAAAGCAGCATAGAAAGTGCTTAAGATTTAATATTTAAATATGCTTATACATGCATGCATTTTGTTGCCTGTATGCTATAATTAAAGAGGTAAAATTGTATGTACAAACAGGTGATGAGTAGAACATAAGAACAGCTCATATTTGTTAAGGTAGTAGTTATAAATGACTTTCGTTAATTAACAATCTTCCATTGTTCATTACATTTAAGAAATACTTATTGAGAGCCTACATCAATGAGCAAAATAAAGTCCCTGTCCTCCTAGAGATTATATTTCAGTAGGGGAGAGAAATAATAAAGATATAATGGTTTATAAAATCAATAAATGATAAATGCTATGAAGAAAAATGAAGGTGTGAGGATGGAGAGTTGATGGGATTCACTTCAGAAACACTGGACACAGAAGGTCTCCCTCCATAGTAAAGTAAGAGGGAGGGGGTTATAGACAGGAGAAATAACATGGGCAAAAGTCCTGAAGCTGAAGTGGGATGCCACATAGACATGTTAGGCATAAATAGGATAGGAAAGGCTGTAAAGCTATGCCTGCATCTAACAATTATGTAAAAAATCACTGAATAAAGAAATAAATCAAAAGGTATAAACACTACATTGGTGGTGAGTTATATTGGTATAAATTAGTTTTTAAGAGCTCTGGAAGACTGCCTGGATTTAAATCTCAGTTTTTTGACCTCTGGGAATTTACATAGCCTGTCTGCCTCATCTATAAAGTGGAAGTAATAATAATAATAGTACCTGGAGGTAGTATAGCATTGCAAATAGATATGGTAAGCAGAATAATACGCTGATTTGTCCATGTCCTAATCCCTGGATCTACATGTTACCCTACCTAACAAAGGGGAAAGAAATTGCAGCTGATTTTAAACTAGGAAAATTACCTGGGGTTATCTATTCAGGCCCTATATGATGACAGGGTCCTTAAAAGTTAAAGAGGGAGGTAGAAGAAGGAAGGAGGGGAGAGAGGGAGAGAGGGCAGGGCAGTTTGGGCTTTGAAGATGGAGGTGCAGGCCCTGAGGGCCCTGAATGTGAGCTGCCTCCAAAAGCTGGAAATGGTGAAGAAACATCCTTCCCTAGAGCCTCCAGAAAAATAACAAAAACTACATGCTGCTGACACCTTGATTTTAGCCCAAACATATCAGACTTCCCAACTAGAGAACTATAAAGATAAGAAATTTGTGGTGGTGTAATCCACTGAATCTGTGGTGATTTTTCAGAGCAGTAATAGAAAACTAATACAAGAGAATGAAATGGATTTTTAGTGAGTAAAATATTTAGAATAATATTTAATTTAATAATGATGAGCATTCTATAAGCTGTTAAAATATTCACAGTGGTGTTTTCTCCCATGTTTTTCAAGAAACAATAATTATGACTTGGTTAAATTTTTTTTTCTTTAAATCAATGTTTATAGCAGCACAATTCACAATAACTAGGCTGTGGAACCAGCCTAGATGCCCCTCACTAGATGAATGGGTAAAGAAAGTGTGGTATATATACACAATGGAATATTACTCTGCAATAAAAGAGAATAAAATAATGGCATTTGCAGGTAAATAGATGAAATTGGAGAATATAATGCTAAATGAAGTTAGCCAATCTCAAAAATCCAAATGCCCAATGTTTTCTCTGATACAGGGAAGTAGATTCACAGCGGGGTTGGGATGGGAAGCATAGGAGGATTAGAGGAACACTAGAAAGGTCAATGGGGAGGGAGGGAAAGGGAGGGGGCAAGGGGGTAGGATGAGATGCATATCATTACCCTAAGTGCATGTATGAAGACAAGAATGGTATGAATATATTTTGTATACTACCAGAGATATGTAAAAATGTGCTCTATATGTGTATTATGAATTGTAATGCATTCTACTCTCATATACAACTTCGAATAAAAAATAATAATAAAAAAAATTAAGGGGAGAAAATGTTTAAAAAGAGAAACCTTTTTTATTAGGATTGCTAATACCTGAAAAGAAAGATTTTAATTGTTATTAGGATTATTAATATGTGAAGAAGCAGATTTTAATTGCAAGCGAACAAATTAATTGAAATGTAAAATAGAAATAATAAAACAAAAAAAAAAACTTTTCCCTAAATTAAAAAGACCTTATGTTTTTAAGTTGCATTCTTTAGTTGCTAACAAAATACTGACAAGTTGCTGGGACTGGAGTAGATTAAAAGAGGTTTCATTTTGGGTAAGTGATTTATAGACTATGAGGAAAACCGTGAATCCATCTAGAATCCAGATGTGGGCCAGTAACCTAAGGTATGGGGTCCAGTAAGTTCCTTTACAGACAAGGATCATAAAAGCTTGGAATTTCACTCCTAGTAAAAGCCTCTAGGAATTTGTGAATTTCATTTTCCTTCCAACAGGAAAGTGACAAATCAAATTGTAGCAAGTGAACTCAGAGCACCCCCTCCCTTGATTCTTGGCTCAGTCAGGTCTCCAGGGCACTCAAAAATTTCAATTTCATCCAAACACTTAGCAAGCATCTCCCATATGTATGTCCTGACCCAGCATAAGTAGCATTGAACTTACAGACAGTACATAATCTGTAACTTTTATAGTTGAAAAAATTACAGCTTTGTTATTTTAAAAAATCAGAACATTCACTGCTCATGCTCAATTTCTTATTCGGAAATATTTATTGAATGTTGTGAATATTTTCAGATATGAAATACTTTCAAATACACTTCATGGATTCTCAAATAGTTTGTAGGAAAGAAACAGGAAATTTTGTAGATTTTCTATTTTACTGCTTTGGAATTACTTTCAGATACCTTACCATTTAGATATCTGGGGGGAAAGTCAGAATATTTATAATTTTTTAAGAATTATGTAACAAGACATTGTCATGATGGTAGATTTTGAGATACTGCTTTCTGTTTTTTAATTTCACTTTTATTCTGGTTAGAGTCTCTCTCTCTCTCTCTCTCTCTCTCTCTCTCTCTCTCTCTCTCTCTCACTCACACACACACACACACACACACACACACACACCAAATACATACCCCAGCCGTCTGCTTTCCCAATTTCAACACCCCAGAAAATGACACTTTCGATAATTTTGCCTGTTTCTTCTGGTGTTTACTTCCATTTTTCTAAATATCTTAATTACATTGCTCTTTTATGATAAAATTTAAAATGTATCAATGCATGATGAGAATTTAAGTCACAGTCAGGCCCCTACCCTCTAACAAATGTACAATCACCCCTCAGCATCCATGGGGGATTGGTTCTGGGACTCCATGAAGGTACCATCATCTGGAGTGTTCAAGTCCCTTACAAAATGGTGTCTTGTTTACACATAGCCTATGCACATCCTCTCATACACATCTAGATTCCTTATAATGCTTAATGCAGTGTAAATACTATGCAAGTATTTGTACTAGATTGTCTAGGGACTAGAAATAGGAAAAAAAAATGACCATACATGTTCAGTACACATACAATTTTTAAATTTTATTTTATTAATTTTAGTACCAAGGAGTGAACCCAGGGGTGCTTAACCACTGAACCATATCCAGTCCTTTTATAATTTTTTATTTTGAGACAGCATCTCACTAAGTCACTTAGGGCCTCACTACATTGCTGAGGCTGGCTTTGAACTTGAGAGCTTCCTGCCTCAGCTTTCTGAGTTGCTGGAAGTATAGGTAGAAACCTCTGCACCCAGCTTTTTGCAAATAGTTTCAACCCTCACTTAATTGAATCCTGGACGCAAAACCCAAGGATAGAGGACCCACTGGAACCTCATCTTTTTCTATTCTTCTAAAAGAACTCTATCACGTTTTTTGTGATACATAATCAATGTTTACTATTTATATTTTGGAACTACATAAAATACTGCAGTATAGATCATGATAGTATATTCTAATTGCATTTCTTTTTTCCTGTAATACTTGGCTTCATGAATTTTTTCAGTTCAGCTGTTGACTTTACTGTGAAAGTATTACTCATCCCTCAACTCCAACAGAGCTGAATGTCAACACAACAGGAAGTCCATCAGATTTGTTTTTGATTGATTGATTGATTGCAGACATGGCTGCTGGATTCCTCTGATCCTCCCACTTTGAACTGGACTTGTTGGTTTGGAGCTCTACCACTTCATAATCATACCAGGACTTGACATCTCCTTCATTCTGAAAATTATCTTCACCTCCTTCCTATGTTACAAATCTTGTTTCCAAGATGCTTTACCTTCTCTCTTGGATGATATCCTGACTTCAGGAAAATATCATCCTTCAGGAGCTTCCAGAATAGGATCCTTGGAACCTAAAGTTGTTGAGAAGTTACAAAAACGAACCTCATTTTCTTCTACCCTCATGCTTAATTGTTAGTTTGGCTGGACGTAGGATTCTGGTTTATAAATTGAAATGGTTAAAACATACTATTCTGGCATACTAAGTTAAGTGCATTTGAAGAACAGCAGGTGCAAAAAGATCACTCTAATCTTCATCCATTTCTCTTATGGTTTAGATATTAGGTATCCCCCAAAAGCTCATGCAAGAGACAATGCAAGAACATTAGAATTGAAAGGATTAGATTAAGGCTGTCATAACCCAATTAGTGAATTAATCCCCTGCTGGGGATTAACTGAGTGGTAACTGAAGGCAGGTAGGGTATGGCTGGAGGAGGTGGATTTGGGGGTCTTGCTTTTGGGGTACACGTTTTATATCTGGTGAGTGGAGTCTTTCTCTGCTTCCTGGTAATATCCTGAACCACTTCCCTCCACCAAACTTTTAGACCATGATGTTCTTTCTACCTCACCTAAGTCCCAAAGAATGGAATCAACCACCTATGCCGACTGAGACCTCTGAAACTGAGATCCCCAAAGTAAACTTTTCCTCCTTAATATTGTCCTTGTCAGGTCTTTTGGTCGCAGTAATGATTTAGGTCGCAAGCCTAAAACAATTTCTTAAGAACAGAAAATGAAATTCCCACATGAAAGATGCATCATCCTTATCCTCAAGAATGAAAAGTTGAGTAAAGACCAAGAGAATTCTTCATAGACCATGTTAAAGTAATTCTTATCTTTTAGCCTTCCCCCACATAATTTAGTTGCTTTTTCATAACTTACCACTCTTTACCCAATTCAGTACATAAGCAGCTGTTTTCTTTCAGTCATTACTTTCTTATATGGGCTCCTATGCCACATAAAACATTTGTAAATAAATGTGTATGTTTTAGTCATGCTATGCTATCTTATATTAATTAAGTTATCTGGCAGTTGTGCCCCTAATAGAATGAAGGTGGATTTTTGCCACCCCTACAAAATGCACCCATTTCTAGCATTCTGTATTGTTTTTGAGAGCCTGAACTTATTCTAATTCCTGATTAGTTATGAGTAACCTACTATGGTTTAAATGTATGCCCCCAAATTCACAGGCTAGAAACTTAATTCCCACTGCAACTATGCTGGGAAGTGGGG
Organism: Tamias sibiricus; assembly: GCA_025594165.1. Taxonomy (NCBI): domain Eukaryota; kingdom Metazoa; phylum Chordata; class Mammalia; order Rodentia; family Sciuridae; genus Tamias; species Tamias sibiricus. The sequence continues at coordinate 104,668,292 of CM046657.1, forward strand.
CCTAATAAAACACGATGAGGTGATGAGGGCTCTGTGTCATGGATGGATTGTTATTGCAGGAGGGGGCTAGTTATCATGAGATGACTAATTTGTTAAGGGATAGTTCAGCCCCATCTTGCACATTTGCTCTCTTGCCCTTCTGCACTCTGCCAGGGGATGGCACAGCACAAAGCCCCTTTCCAGAAGCCAGTGCCAGGCTGTTAGATTTCCTGACCTCCAGAACTGTGAGACAAATGAACTTACTTCTTCTATTGATTATTAATCACACAGTTCTTGGAATTCTGCTATAGTAGCAGAAAAAGAACCAAGACATAACTTTTCCATCTCTCTCTGGGGTCTTTTAGAATTTTCTCTCATCGTGAGTATCCTAAAATATTTATGATGATGGACCTTGCTTTAGTTTTAGTTTATGTTTTTCATCGCCCACTTACTGGCCAATCTTTTAGCCTTTTTTCTTGAAAGTTGATTCCTATAATTCTGGAAAGTATTTTTAGAATATATCTTTAATATTTTTCATTTCCTCTGGTTCCGCCTTTTGGAACTTCTATTATGATGATGATGTCAACTGATCCTTTAGTTTCTTATTCTATCCCAGCACTTTAGGGAGATACATTTTGAAATATTTCCTCAATTCTGTTTTCCAAGCTTCCCATTCCACTAAATGCTTAATTTCTGCTATTACTTTTTAATATCCAAATCTTTCCTTTTAAAAGAAATCTGTTGTTTTTCATGGGAATGTTTTCTTCTATTTTCTAAGAATATTAAAAGTTTCTTATTTGTTCAGTTCACTGTTAGTTTTTCTTTAAGTATCTGATGATTTGTGGGTGCCTGGATGCCTCTGTGTAGCATTTGTTGACTAGTGGGCATCACTGCAAGATGATCTGGTATGGACACGGTTGTCTTTTTAAAGAACCACAAAAGTAGTCTCTGCAGCAGTTCACATTTGGGTATATTATGTTTCACAAATAAGAGTTTTCCCATCTCCTGGTTTAGGAAAAGGGAGGTGGTTCCAAGTTTCATGGCTGGTGTTCAAGAAGCCAGGTTTGGTGTGGTGAAGGTCTCATTTTCAGGATACAGCTCTCTACCTAAATCCTGTTTTCAGTAAAAGATCTCTATTTTACCCAAAGAGTACAGCTGCACCCATTTGTGAGCCCTTGTGATGCACTCTACCTAGATGAACCTTTAAATGAGCAAATTTCAAATCCTTGGCCAGAGTATAGAGGGACAGTTGTCCTAGGAAAGAAGATTTGGAGGCCTAGTGCTAATACAAATAAATATTTTCAACTAATCCATCTGTTTTAGCCCCATCCTACACCTCCTACTTTTCTAGATACCTGCGGTCTCAAATTCCTGAGACTTTTTCAAGTTATGCAGGATGAACTCGTTTGCTTGTATTGGCTTTCCAAGCTGTAGGCTTGGATCTTTGATTTTTTTTTTTCCAGGTCAGGTAAGTCAGTTATTTCTAGTTCCTCCAAATTCCTGCTTTCAGATTAAAAAAAAAAAATCAGTTTGCTATAAATTCATGCACCTCTGTCCTCGTAAATGTGTGTCTTTAAAAAAAAGAACAACAAAACTTTTGTTGTCACTTTAGGAAACTTGGAGAAGAAGACTAGGTAAACACAAGGTTTACCCTATTATGTTTACCTAGAACAATGCCTTTTATTTATAAAATAATTCAATATTCCTTTATTCTCCTGATGCTACTTTGAGATTTTGTAAGTATGAAGCAGTCTCTTAAAGAAACATATGATGCAGGTGGGGAGGCTGAGACAAGAGAATTGTGAGTTCAAAGCCAGCCTCAGCAACAGTGAGGTGCTAAGCAACTCAGTGAGACCCCATCTCTAAAATATAAAATAGGGCTGGGGATGTGGCTCAGGGGCTGAGTGCCCCTGAGTGCAATCCCTGGCACCCCCCCCCCCCCAAAAAAAAGAAACATGATGATTGGAAGAGAGGCATTTTTAAATACCCATCTTCTTCATTTTCCAGAAAATGAAGCACTTTTACAAGCACTTTCTACTAAAATGGAAATAATAATGGTATGTACCTCACAATAAAGAATACAACCACAAGAATGGGATCCTAATTAGATTAAATTACTCTCCATGTATGTAAATGTCATAAATACACTCTACTGTCATATATATCTAAAAATAACAAATTTTTAAAAATTAAAAATACATGAGACAATTCATAAAGGCTACCCAACACATACTAAAATGTCAAATGTTAAATTTGGGGGTGTGGTGAGGTACCAGGGATTGAACTCAGGGGCACTCGACCACTGAGCCACATCCCCAACCCTCTTTTGTATTTTATTTAGAGATAGGGTCTCACTGAGTTGCTTAGCACCTCGCTAAATTGCTGAGGCTGGCTTTGAACTCACGATCCTCCTGCCTCCCCCTCCTGAGCCACTGGGATTACAGGCGTGCACCACCACACCTGGCTTCAAATGTTAATTTTAATTATTATATAAAAACTTTCTGTTTTAAAGGGGCTGAAACAAAACGTTTTTCATATTCAATAACTTGGTTGTCCATGGTAAGGACTTTTACTTCTAAAAATGGTTTCACCAGTCATTTAACATAAAATGTTAAGAATTCATTTTCAAGAAAATGAAGCACTTTTAAAAGCACTTTCTAGTAAAAGTAGCATATTTGCAACTATATCACATTCATTTTTCTATTAACCCTCAGGATGAACAGCAGTTCTCTTTACCAGAACATCCAGCAATCAATGACATAATATTAATTCTGTGGCAATAAAGTAGAATATGGGAAAGCATTGAGAAGGAGAAAGAATACATTGATAAATGTTAACTTCAGAGTCAAAATATTCATCAAAAAGTCTGGGAGAGAGTTTTAAGTACTGAATTATTGATTCAGTTGTGTACCCCATACTTCCCCATCTGAATCATTAGGATAAAGTCCCACTTGTCATCAGATATAAGAGGCATTTGAAATTTCAGCACTTTGGAAAGAATAGTGGACATGATGTTTCCATTTGGCTAGATTCAGATTTTTCTTCCATTACTTAGAGAATTCCCACTTCTGGTATGAAGCAGATCCATCTCCTGCTATAGAAGCCAAAATTCTCTGACACTACTCGTCCCAGGCTGTCTTGCAAATAAGGCAAAGATACATCTTAGACTCTGTCAATCAGACATACACATCCAAGTCTTTAAATTGAGAAATACTGAGACAAAACAAAGATAGCCACAAACAACTACTGTGGTGGCAACAGCTGTCAGAATGGCTAGGTTCATGGGCTGTTGGTGGTGACTGTGCCAGTACCCAGTATCCAGTGTGCTGCATGTAGGCAGGGCCAGCTGCAGTGTCTCATGCTCAGTGGAGGTACCAATGCTGTCCTCACTGGACTAGCTGGGTGATGTAATTTCCCAGGATGTTCCCAGGATGTTCCTGGTTGCATATGCTGCTTCTCCATTCCTTCTACTGATGCTATTAGCTCTGTAGTACCCTCTCTTTTACCTGCTCCTTCCTCTTTCACTTATTATCCATTACATTTGGAAACTGACCATATAACATTGCAATATTAGCAAATGCCTTAAAATTTTTATATAAAGCCTGAATTTACATAAAACAAGAGTTCCAAATTCAGTAGAGTTCCTCAAGACAAAAAAATAAGAGTAACAGTTTTTTAGAAAAAAAAGAAGCTACCATACCCCAACCTCATAACTCATTATTGAATCATCTTGGCTGCTGACATTTCTAATATGACATTTTACATCTTGCTCCCAATGTTTCTGATTATCAGAAAGCTTGGGTTAGGGATCTCAAATTAAATACTAATTTCTGTCCAAGAAATAAGGGAATTGAAAATCATAAAACTCTATGGAATACCATGAAACATGAAAAAAGCAAGATTATCCACATTAAAAAATACAAAACCAAAATAGATAACAGCATATATGATATTAAAGAAGTAGTATCAGATACAAAATATTTTAAAATACATACTTGGGAGGAAAATGTATTATTCTACATCAGCTTAACTTTTTGGTGAAATCTGGGGAAAGTTTAACACTGTTTGATTTCAACAATCACTGCATGAACTCATACTAGCTAGATGAATTGAAATGCTGGTATTGATGAACTAAAAATTTTTTAAAGTTTCTAAGGTAAACAGATGTTAAGAGAACCTGTCCATGTTTCCAAATGGCTAAAGAAAACACCTACTTTCTGAGCACATTAAAAAAAAAAATCTGGGGCTGGAGGTGTAGCTTATTGGTGGAGTGCTTCCCTGGAATGGGTAGGGCACTGGTACAGCACCACATAAAAATAAAAAAGGTATTGTGTCCATCTACAACTAAAAAAGATCCTCACTTGCTTTAGCTCAATAGCTCATGCTTGGTAATTCTACAAGCATGCAACCCAACTAAAAGCTCTTTCAAGATATTTTTTTAAAAGTGCTAAAGCCTTATTTCTTTCTAATGTCTACTCTTTGTGTGCCACTTGGGGGAGGGGGAGGAATACCTCTATTAAGACCATGTATGATTTGAAGTCAGCATCACTATTCCATGTGTTGTAGTGGACACAGATCCTTTCCAGGCACTGCAACTTATCAAAAGATTGGCACACACAAAAAAAAAACAACCAACCAATTCATACCCTTAACGTTCATACAAATAAAAACTGGGTACCTGGTCAGTTCCCTTCTCTGCCCTGTACTTCACAGAACTGCACTGTGCTGGATCAGTCAGAGACCTCGGGATGCTCAGCAGGGACTGTGCTTCCCTACAGAGAACAGCCTTCTCCATGTGCTGGCGACTAAAGTAATCCTATGCTGCTGGCCTTAACTGACTGGGCCCAAGGTCATGGGCCTATGCCAAGGGCAGCCCACTAGGGATGCTCTGTTACAGATGACAACTAATAACCCCAATACAAGAGCAACATATGCCTTAAAATGTAAAAGGACAAGTATCAAATGGAACAGATTCAAATACAAGCAAGATTCTAATCAAGTTGTCAACACATAAAAATTTTTTAAAACACCAGATTAGAATAAGACATAAATATGGAACAGATCCTTGGGGTAAAATCAATTCCATTTCAGTAGCCTGAGATAGGGAAAACTTCTGATTCTCTACTTCTGCTTCCAGAAACTCATCCCTCTAGTTGGAAGAATTTGCCACCCGAAGGAAGAAGAGAAGGAAGAAGAGTATGAGAGAATAGGAGAGAGGAAGAAAGAAAGAAGAGAAGAGAAAAGGAAGAAAGAGAATAGTAGAAGAATTAGAAAGAAGAAGAAGAATAAGATGAGATGAGATAGAGAGAAAGAAGTAGGAAGAAGAGAGGAAGAAGGTAGGAAAGGAAAGAAAGTAGAAGAAGAAAGAAGGAGAGAAGAATTTGCCCATACCTTGTGAAATGCACACTCACTGAGGTATTGGGTGTTGCTGGTACTTGCACATGAACTTAATATTCTGAGTTCCCTCACTCTGGGATAACGCCATCCCATAGAAAAGCTCTGGCCTGGAATCAGGGACCTCATTGACTACCCAGTCTCCCTGTGAACTTGGACAAGCTGCATATCCCTAGACAAGCCTGTCTTCTTACTTGTAGTAGACAGAATCGAGCTGGATAATTTGTAAGGTCTCTACAGGAGTCTATTTGGTGAAAGAACAGTTTTAGATCTGCTTACCATCTGAAGGATGAAATGTGGTAGGTAGAATATTGTCCCTGCTCAACATGTTCACAACCTGATCCCAGAACCTAGAAACTTTACCATACATGGCAAAAGTGTCTTGAAAATGCAATTACCTTAAGAATCTTGAGATGGAGAGATTATTCAGGACTATCTGGGTGGGCCTGATAGAATTACAAGGGTCCTTGTAAGAGGGAGATCAGATTGTCAGAGTTGAGAAAGAGATAAATAATCAGAAGCAGAGATTGCAGAGATATGACCCTGAGCCAAGGAATGCTGGCAACCTCAAGAAGCTGGAAAAGGCAGGAGATGGATTCTCCCTAAGAGCCGTCAGTCAGAAGACAACTCTGCTGATGCCTTGACTTTGGTTCTGAAAGTCAGGCCCATTCCCGATGTCCACTCTCTAGAAATATAAGAAAACAGATGTGTGCTGTTTTAATCCATTAAAGTTCTGGCAATCTGTTACAGCAACCATAGGACAATAATACATGCAGCAGTGCGGGGATAGGGTGGAATGCTGACTTTGTACCGAAAGGAAGGGCCTAGGAAAGAGATGAGGCTCCAGCAGAGGAGTAGGGCTTTTTGTGAGAATGGCAGAAATGTGGTGTTGTCATGTGTGCTATCACATGATGTCTCATACTCACTGAATTTTGCCTAAGGTCGTGACTCCAAAAACCACTTATTAAAATTTACAAATGTACCCTTTTCTTAAATCTAAAGAAGATGGACAATCAAGAGAAATATTTTGCTTAAGTATCACTCCATATATATGCAAATGCTATGTCACTAAATGTTTTGTTATTTTTTTCTTTTATTCATTTATTTTCCATAAATCTCTACTAAGCACCACAGATATCTGATATTCTACAAATACATAGAAAGCTAGGCACAGGAATTAAATGATAAAATAATAATAATAATACCTTCATGGGACTTATAAACTAGTAAAAAAGGCAGTTATTAAAAGTGTTAGGCCAGGTATAGTGGTGCCTATATGCCTATAATCCCAATGATGTGGGAGGCTGAGGCAGGAGGATCACAGGTTCTAGGCCAGCCGCAGCAACTTGGCGAGGCCCTAAGCAACTTAATGAGACCCTGTCTCAAAAAAAAACAAAACAGAAAGGGTTGGAGAATGTGGCTCAGAGGTAAAGCACCTCAGGGTTCAATCCCCAGTACCAAAAATAAATAAATAATAAATAGTTAGGAAAAGAAAGAAAAGAGGTTTTCAGAGTTCTTTATGAGAGAATAAAGAGAGAGAGAGAAACAGACATACAGAGAGAGAAAGGATATATTAGCGAGGCCCTAAGCAACTTAGTGAGAACCTGTTTCAAAAATTTTTAAAAAGGCACTGGGTGCAGTGGTGACCGCCTGTAATCCCATGGTTCGGGAGGCTGAGACAGGAGGATCGCGAATTCAAAGCCAGCCTTAGTGATTTAACAAGGTGCTAAGCAACTCAGTGAGACCCTGTCTCTAAATTAAATACAAAAAGGGCTGGGGACATGACTCAGTGATTGAGTGCCCCCAAGTTCAATCCCTCGTATGCACCCCCCAAAAAAGGCAGGGGATGTGGCTCAGTGATAAAGTACCCTGTGTTCAATCCCTGGTACAAAAAAAAAAAAAAAAAAAAATTACAGAAGCACATAGTATGGGGGTTAACTGATAGAATGGGGGATCAAAGAAGGTTCCCTTTGGGGTTACGGTTTACCCATACCCAAGGGTAACGCTGAAGCTGGGTCCCACAGGATAAATAGAAGCTAGCAAGACAAAAGGAGATAGAAAGGAAGGAGTGTTCTAGACAGAGAGAAGCAAAAGCCCCAAGACAGAAGGAACATCAAGATTGAGTTCATGTTTTTAAAGTTTGACTATGGTTGCCGTGTAGTGGCTGGGATGCAGGCAACTGGGTACTAGGTGGTTAGAAAGAAGAGGTTGGTGGTAACCATCCATATCAGGGGTCCAGAAGACTGCAGAGCTGGTACCAAATCTCCTACTAAATAATGATAATACCTAACCTTTATTGAAGGGTTACTGTGTACCAGGCACTGTTCTAAGTTCTTTACCTAAACTACCTTACTACTCTTCCCTGATGAGGCAGAGATCATTACTGTGCCTGTTTTAAAGAAAATGGATTGAATAAGATATATACTATGCTTGTAAAGTTTTATCAAAATGGATTCTACTGTTATGTGTAACTAAAAAGAACCAATAAAATAAAATTAAAAAAAAAAAAAAGAAGAAGCATTATGTGCCTTGCCCTCAAACACCTAGCTAGTAAGTTACAGAGCTGGGCTTTTTCTGGTTTCAGAGTTTATCTTCTCAACCCTCCATGCCATGCTGCCTCTACTGACCTACTGAATATTCTAAGAAAAATATAAAACACAGCAATTGTCCTGCCAAACAAAGGAACAGCTCACTGGGACTCCTCTGGAAAGGGAAAGAATTGAGCCGAACCAACACTTAGCTCCTTTTTGTTCCAGTTCTACGATTTTGTCTGGAAAACCAAGATTCTGCAGCTTGTTCTTTACCCAGGGGGAGTATTTGTTGCCTGAGAGGAGTATCCAGAGCCCAAGATGATGGTTGAACTTAAACCTGGATCAGAGACCTTGGAGAGTCAAGCAGACACCTGCACCCTACGTGCTCTACTTTCTGATTGCAAGGCCTGCTCCACTGCACCCAATCCACTCTACCCCAACTCCAGATAGCCCACTCCCAGCTATCCTCCACAACTCCCATCTTAACCTGGATGAAACCAGAATCTCAATCATTTATTTTGGAGTTATGAAACCATGAGTGACTTTTGGTTTTGTGTCAGCTGCCTGGTACCGAAAACCGGGAGGAAAACTCTCGGAGGCAGAGTTAAGCTTTTTACTACTTTTACTTCTACTTTCTTAGAGAGAGCTTAGAATCTTAGAGAGAAAGAAAGATAGAACTTAGAACTTAGCTTAAAGAAAGATAGAGCTTAGCTTAGAGAAAGATTAGAGAAAGAAAGATAGAGCTTAGCTTAGAGAAAGATTAGAGCTTCTTTCTTCTCTCTTCTTTCTTCCTTCTTCTTTCTTCTGTCTTCTGTCTTCCTCAGGAGCCTCGGCCTAACTCTGACCAGTCATTACTTCTTCTATCTGGTTTCTCTTCTGTCTTCTATCTGGTTTCTCTTCTGTAACCGCTCTGCCTACGTTCTGGCCGCTCTGATTCTTCTGACCGACCGAGTGACTGCCCTGCTGACTGAATTCTCCATTCTCCTAACTCGGACCGCTTTCACCGGTTATATACCTTCAAGTTTGCGGGTGCCTACAGTGCGTCACATACATATCAGGTGGAACTTATGGCTTCCAGCTAGCTGCAACAGCCCTTCCTAATTAGGGCTCCTTCAGTTTTGTTTTGGGATTTTCTGTTAGAAACATGTATTCATTAAGAAAAAACATTTTTAAAATGTGTTCTTAATGAGGCATCTAATTGGTATTACTCAATAGTTTGTGAAGTTCAATTCAGTAATTATATTTTTCATCCCCCCAAGTAATATTTAATTTCCAGAAGACCAGACTTAAAGTAGGCCAGGCCATATACCATGTATGTAAGAAACCAGTAAAATTACAGAATGTTACTACTGAAAGTATTTTCATGTCATTGATACCAGTGATTTTTAAACTGTATTCCTTTGACTCTAAGGGTTCTGTAGATAACTCTTGAGACTACATTAGAGGGGATGGCAAATGGGTATGGATACAGATATCCTACCTCTTGTGAAACCAAACTTTCTTTTATCTTCTTTTTTGATAAAAATGTTACTTGCTCCACAATATATCTTCTCTCCATGTCAATTGCCCTCACTTTAATGTGATCATCATCCCTGCACCAGATTATGGTAATAACCTCATTATCTAATCACTATGCTTCCATGCTTGCCTTTTGCTCCAATTTCATCTCCTGTCACCACCCCCCTTACACTTTGCTTACTGTGTTCAAGTCATACTTGATTTTTATTTATTCTCCAAACACACTTATATTACCCAAAACAGGATAGGATATGCTGAAGTAAAAAACCACCTCAAAGTATCAGTTCTAATAAAATTATAATTTTTTCACATCAGAATCTTATATACCTTCCCCTAAGAAGTGACTCAAAGACCCAGGGTCTTTTCATTTTAGGACATCGTCATGTTTAACACATGGCATTCATGATTGCTATGTAAAGGGATGGGGGGAGGGGACTTCTCAGGTCTGGATATGGAACAAAGGCCATTGACCAGAACTTAGACACAGAGCTCAACTAATTGCAAGAAAGACTGCTAGGCATAGTCTTTCACAATGCCCAGAAAAAGGGAAATGACATAGGATTTGGTGAAGAATTGGTAATTATGTAGAATTGTCTCTATCCTGCCAATTCTGTACAATTGCTTTTGCCCTTTCCTCTTCATAGGATATCCTTCCCATAGCTTTTTGACTATGAATCCTTCTTGTCTTTCATGTTTAAGCTCAGTTTTAATCTCTTCTAACATACCTTCTCTAATCATGAACTAAAGTAGTCTAATACAGCAGAGAATGCTTAATCTCTCATTATTTTTTCTCTCTTGCACCTTTAGCAAAGGGAAAATTTACATTTTTCTGAGAGTGTTGCTGTCCAGTTACCAAAAAACACATTTCTTATCTGTCTTTGAAGCCAGGCTTGTCCATGTGACTGTTTTGGCCAGTGAGATGTTAAGTGTGATGTGAAAATGTCTAGAAAGTTCCTTTAAGGAGACTGCATGTGTTTTCTTTCACTCCTTCCTCCCCTACTCCCTACTTTAATTGAGGCTAGAATGATTCAAGCAACCAACCTGGACTATGAGGCAACATAAGCAGGCTGGACCATCAGCTAAATGAACTGATACCCCTGACCACTCTGTAATGCCACCATAGCAGACCTGGACTGCATGTCTCAAGATTTCTTGAATGAGGGAAAGAAATTAATTTCTATCTTAAAATGCTATTGTTTTTATAAATCACTAATTTAATACAACATCCTAATTATATATATGTACATATATAATACTAATTTAGTACCTCCTTATAAACTCAGGAACCAAAGTACTCTAATATGGCAGAGAATGCTTAACCTCTCATCACTATTTCTTTTTCCTTTAGCAAAGAGAACATTTACATTTAGCTGAGTGTGTTGCTGATCTTATTTCATATTATATATATATATTAATATATGTACTTACATATGATTAAGTGGCTCTAATGACATAAGAATTACTTCTCTGACTTCCAATTAAGTACTCTTCACATATCAACAGTCTTAACATGAAGTTTCAGTAAAAACAAAAACAAAACATGCTGAATTGCTATCACACTTCTACGATGCACAGAAATATAATACATGCATAGTTTCTGCCCTTGTCATAATGACATCACAACATAGTAATATTATGACAGAGACATGTATAAGCATGCAATTTAGCACTGAAATACAAGGAAAGGGAGTAATTTAATTCTGATTAAATTAACACAGGAGTCAGACCTTGAAGGGTAAATAGGAGTTTCTCAGGTATGATAAAAGGCAGGTAATGAGAAAGATTTTCTAGGCAGATGAAACCCCAATATAGAGGTATGAAATGTCATGCAAAGTCTAAGGACTGCTCAGAGCAGAAGGATCAGAAAAGTGACAAGTGAGTGAAGAAATGTAGGCTAATGACAGACTCTAAAGATCCTACATACAAACCCAGGACTAGATCATACAGACAAGGAAGGTGTAACAGATTTTCACTGATATTGGAGACCTCATTATTTATTTCCCCTTCCTAAAACAAACCTAATTTCTATTCATTCCTCAAATATATACATATATATGGATATATATATATGTGTGTGTGTATATACATTTATAGATGTTCCTCCACTTAATGATGAGGTTACATCCCAATAAACACACCGTAGGTTAAAATTGTTGTAAATCAAAAGTGTATTTAACACACCTATCCTAATAAACAAGCTGGCTTGGCAACATAGCACCTGTGGAATACCGATTGTTGCATCTCATGATCAAGTGGCTGAGGGAGCTGTGACTTGCTGCCATTGCTCAACTTTCCAAGAAAGGATGATATGACATATTGCTAGTCCAGAAAAAGATCAAAATTCAAAATACAGTTTCTACTGAGTGTATATGATTCTCACTCTATCATAAAGTCAAAAAATTCTAAGTTGAATCATCCTAAATGATGGATTGTCTATAGTCTGATGGGACCCAACTAGGGTCTCCACTCTCCCTCATCCATGGAGGACCAAGTGACCCAAGCTAGGCCAATTGGGTGCTCCTGCTTTGGACCCTGAATATTGGGGGGAAAAAAACAGAAAAGAAAAAAACACAAACAGCTGTCCCTCCCCGCCATCAGCAAGTCAAGGTCCTCACAATAATGCTGCTGACAGGAGACTGTCTTCTGACCTCCTCAAATCAACCTCAATGCAACCAGCCTCCAAGGTAACCTGGCTCTTATGCTTCTTTCTGTTCATTCTCTGAGTTTCCATTGATCTTCTGATATATTTATTCTGCTTAAGTGAAACAGAATGGTTTCTATAGCTCAAAGGAAAGAAACTTCTCACATAAAGTATCACAATATGAATTGAATTTTAGAAAAACAATTCTGGTAACAAGGTAGATCATGGAACTAGGAAAAGAGAGACTGAGGCAAGAGGACTAGGTAGGGAGAAAAAACCATAGTTCATATCAGGAATTATAAATGAGGAAGTTGGATTTTCTTAGCATTTAGTAGTTTATACTTTAACCTTAGTTAAAACTGGGCTTTCATAGAATGCTAAGTGTTTTGATATTTTAATAGTTATCAAATTTGTTTGAAAAGTTATATAGGCCTCTTCTTAAGGCCATTAAAGTACTCACACGTGGATATTTCTAAAAAGTAGTTAACAGTGTACAGTAATTTCCAAACCTATTTGATATAACATTTTTTATGGCAACCTCTCTCAAAAATAGTTTTAAAAATAGAAACATGGACTCAGAGGAAGGTAGATTCTTCAGCTGATTACTGATCCAAATTGTTTTTCAAGAAGGCTGCAGAGCCCTGGGGTCAATGACTCTAGAGTCAAACTACTTTCATATGCCAGTCTTCCATTTATGAGCATAGATGACTATCTGCAGAGACATCCACTAACAATCACTTCATTCTCTAAACGCGTATCACAACTCTTTTGAAGAAGTGAAAACTATATCCTCCCTTCTTGAATTTGTGCTGGACTTTGCCTTGCTTTGACCAATAGAATGTAGTGGAAGTGATGTGATGTGACTTTTGGGCCTAGGCCTTCAGACCTGCTAACTTCCATGTTCCCCTTATTGAAGCCTAATCCACAATATAAAGAAGCCCAATTACCTTGCTGGAGAATAATGCCATGTGAAGAGACAGAAGCCTGAAGAATGAAATAAAAAAGAGAGTTATAAGCAGATCCCAGTTCTTCTGGCTACCACAACTGAGGCAGAAGAGTGGGAGGGGAGCCATCTTGGATCATCTCACCTCAACTGAGTGGTCCCACCCCTTGGAGCCGGAAGTACACATTCACAAGAAGATAAGTGGTGATTTCAGCTACAAAGTTTTAGAGTTATCCTATAATAATAGATAACTAATATACTAGCTGTGACCCAAGGTAAGACACATAATGTTTTTGTGCCTCAGACTTCTTACCAAATATGAAGAACAACTCCTCATAAGGCAAATGAGAGGGTTAAATGAGATTATACTTGTGAAGAGCCTAGTGGGATATTCGACAAAGGTAAACACTGATTTTTTTTTCAATGCTGTGAATTGATCCAGGGCTTCACAAGGCAAGCCCTCTATCACTGAAGTATATCCCCAACTCGAATACTATTACATGTAAATACTGAAAAAATGTCAGTTATTATCATATTAGTTATTTCTTCTTACTAATCAAGAATAGTGAACACAGACAATAATGGGTTTTTTTTCAGAGCATGTTCACCAATGTTAGAAGGAAACAGCTTTCCCTTGACCCCTATATTTTCCATAAGGAACCATTTTCCTTAAACTCTCTAAATCTATGTCCCACCTTTTGTCTCATGACAGAGGTGAATTAACTCGTAGGTAACTTTTATTTTTTAATTTGGTGGAAATAAGGTACTGAAGGTTCTGAGCATGTGGGTTTGGTCTTTTCCTCTTCCTTCTCCATCCAGCCAAGGGCAACAGCATCAGCCTGTGCTTTCCCCCTTAGAGCTGTTGTTCCAAGGTGGAACTCCTTGGAGACTGGGGAGTGAGGCACTTGCACACTAACTGAGGCTTAGACCAAGCTACATCCATCAACCTGGCTGCTGTCAGTAAAAGCTGGCTCTTTTTTGTCTTACTTTTCACTTGGTTCAGACCTTTATTAAGGAAAACAGAGACCACATATGAGCTCCCTCAAAGACCACAAATGACATATGCTACCACAGTTAACCTATAGAACAAGACAGGAAAAGGAAAGCATTTTACATTAAATGTCCCCATGAACAGCAGAAAACTGTGCCCAAGCACACAGCCAAGGCCTGGACACTCATGTCCTAATTCAAGATCCCATACTTTTGTTCCTGAAAGTATTGTCCAGCTGGGTTTGTGACCCTTCTGGTTACTTCCCCCAAAGCTTTCTCTTTTACAAATTCAGAGTTGGTGATCATGAAATCCATGCTTAAGACAGTAAATCCATGCTTCCCATGAGAAGTCTTTCAGACGTGACCTAGATAAAACCAAACAGTCTGTCCCTGGATTCTTACATTCCTCTGGATTCATACAGCAAAAGCAAATGCCAAGAAGGAAGAGCGCTTTAGGGCAGGGTGCAACAAATTTCTGAGTCTTCCTTAATTAAAAAGGGATTTAGGGCATTTATTTTATCAAGATCCTCAGACGATTCAAAGAACACTTTTTTTAGATAAATGATCATGTTACTAAGGGTAATAGGAGATATTATTAAGGGTTTCATAAATATTTAGAGAATGACAAGGAATTTTAATGATACAGGGTAGAAATTTTGCCTTCCCCTAAAAAATAATTCAGACTAATAGAAGACCTTGAAAGTCATCTCAACTATTTCATTCCAATCCCTGCACAAAAGTGCACAGATAGGCCCTGAGGTGGGGCTATGAAACCACTCATCAATCTCTTTTATACTTCAATCTTGATCTTAAATGTTAGTGAAATTCAAGTGGGATGAACTAGTAAACATCCTCCCAGAATCATCTTTCTGGATTCATAGGTAAACTCCCAAAAAAAGATGCCAGCAGTTTGTATTCTCAGCCTTTCCAATACTTTTATTAGCAAGGTTTTCCTATTGTTCAAGAATTGAATGCAATTGCCATCTCTACAAATCATCAAATCAGGTATTGAAGAACAGGAACTTACCTTATAAATTATTCATTCCAACTGAAGGGCAAAAATCACACCGGAGACAACCGTGCAGCCAAGAGATTTATTCACCAGCCTTTATGGCTGGTCAGAGGTAGAAGAAGTACGGGGAGAGAGGAGTCAGGGAGAGGAAAGTGTGCAAGCTCTGGACAGAGGGTCGGTGCCTGGTTGTGCCAGCTGTGGTCTCTGGAGCTGTCAGCTAGGGCAGCTGCTGACGGGCTGGAGGCTGGAGCTGTCAGCTGGAGCAGGTGAGTCTGGAGCTGTTGCAGCGGCTGCTTCCTCTCTGCAGGGAGGAGCTGTTGTGTTGTGCACTCCAGGCAGGCAGGGACTTAAGTAGGGATTTCTGGTGGTGGTGGGGGAGGTGTGCCTGAGTGACCTTTAACGCTATTGGCTCTTTTCCCAGTAAACAGGGTGAACTTTAAGCCGATTGGCTCCTGCCTGGGGAAAATGAAACCAGGTTGCTCCTAATGGAAATTTCCATGGGGGAGGTGGCCTGTCGGCCCAAGCCTATCTATCACCAACCATTGCACTTGACCAGCAGATAAAGTAGAAAGGAAAATCAGTCATCTAGGCTCACCAATCAGTTACAGCACAACCAGGAATCATCTGTTATCCCTGAATATTGCAGATTTTTCATTATAATACATGTTGCTGACAGGAGGACTTACAAAACATTTTTGTTTTTTTCTTTTTTGGCACTCATAGATGGGGGTGGAGATGAATGGAAAAACAAAATTCATCTTGATAGCTTGTAATAATATCTTTGGGTAGCTGGTGGAGGAGAAATGTCCTTTTCTTAAAAAAAAAAGAAAAAGTAAAGAAAAGAAATATCTACCATAAATAACACAACAGAAAACATAAATAGTTTTCTATTATGTTTGATATAAATAACAACAGTTTGGCCTGCCCATAAATAATAGTGCAGATTGAGTGGCTTAACCAACAGATACTTATTTTCTCACAGTCCTTGAGTCTGGAAGTCCAAGATCAGGATGCCAGCATGGCCAGGTTATAGTGAGGGTCCTCCTCCTGGCTTGAAGATGGCTGTCTTCTCCCAGTCCTCATATGGTGCCTCTTTTTATAAGGATACTGATCCTATCGCAAGGGCCTCACCCTCAGGACCTCATGATAGCCCTCATCTCTAAACACTGTCAAAGGATCAGGGCTTCAAGATTTGAATTTGGAGTGGCCACCAATTCAGTTCACAAAAGAAAATCACCTGAAAGGAAGCTGAAACTCTAAGGGTATTTGTTACCTAGGCATCAAAAGTGATCATTAAATTGTTTTAAACAAGAAAGAACTTTACACATAAGAAAGAATAGTAATTTAAAGGTGGTGGTGATGGTGGTATAAATGGATGGTATAAAAAAATAAAGCAACAGAAAATATGAAAAGGAAGGAAAGCCGCCCAGCTGACTCCAGGTGGGAGTAATTTTCATCTAGGTCCACCAGGAATCATGTGTTGTCAGGTGACAGATGTGATCAGCAGAAAATCCTGGGAGTGGGATAACTAAAGGATTGCAATCTAGAAGATGCCTAATGTACATTTTAAGTCCATCTATATTTGCTCTAGTAAAATTCCTTCCCCAAGCTCCAAAGTTCTGGTTGATTTTCCTCCACACATAATGTGCTCTGTGGAGTGAGTCTTCCTATGGAATAAGAAAAGTTCCTAGTTTTATACCTTAACCTTCTGTGGATTGTGGATGGATACACAGGCTGACAAAATCACCCTTGAACTATGGAAAACCCAAAGATGATCAGAAGAATATAATCCCTCTTGCTGAACCAGAAGCCAATGATATCTGGCTCCCAAGAAGAGGGAGCCCTCCCTACCAGGGGTTAAACAGGCAAAAATATCATAGGTATTTATTCAATGTGGATTAAAGACACTATCAAAGCCTATCTTTAGAAGATGTCATGGGGAGAAAGAGCCGCCTCACTGAATACCTTAAGGTTATATCAAGACTCCCAGCTCTCTGCTTCGAGATTCCTAGGGAGGCTGTGATGTATAAGCTGTCCTCTCTTTCTCTTAGTTAGCAAGAACTGCTGGGGTTTCTTTTTCTTTTTGTCTTTTTTTTAAGAGCTAACATATACATGGAGTGTTTTCTTTGTTTGAGGGTGGGAGCAAGGGAAAACCTAAGTAAGTTGTCTTTCCCGTAAATGATCAAATAGTCTACTGAAGTATTTGCAAAACAGTTCTCCGTCGGAGGCTCACATGTTGTCCCCCTCCCTGTCCTGATGAAAGATGACTCCAAATGTAATAAAATGGCCTCCAGAGAAATCTGTTTATTTATTCCAAATATTTCAGCTAATGAGAAAGCCAATTTGTACTCCCTTTTCCTCAGGGGCTTTGTAGCCAAGCTCTCTGGCAGTGTCCTTGGCGTGGGCACTATGATCCATTCCTTCTGCCTCTACAGTTCTGTGAGGCCCACTTTCTCTCCAAGCTTATTATTAGAACCCCATCACTCATGTGGGATGCAAAGGCCTCACTCCTGCTGATGCCTTTATTGTACTCTACCCCCTCCCCAGCCTCTTCAGGCCCTCTCCCTTGCTCTACTCCAGCCCTCCCTCTCTGCAGGACTCCCTCCCATTCTGTCATCCTTCTGTGTGGCTCCTGGCAAGAAGCTGCCTTTGATGGATTCCACAGACCCCTGACCTTACTTTGAAGTCCCCACAGCTTAATCAAACACGCCCACCCCAAGACTCAGCATTGCCCCTTTCACTGGCTTACCAACTCATTAGGCAACCCGAGGGATCCAAGGAGGGACTCAGTTTGCCTCCTGTGTAACAGGATGATAAGGAGGCTTGGGAGAAAGGAAAAGAAGTGTTATATTCTTGTACATATGCCACTAAGAAAGCTGAACTTCCCCCTGGAAGGAAGCCAAGAAAGCTGCCCTCCTCCAGCCCCAGCCAGGCCTAGAGCTATTGGGCTTTGGGCACAGAGAGACATGAGTTAGTCATGAGCTCAGTTCCAGCTCTGCCTGGTTGAGACTGACCTTGAGCATGACACTTTGTCAGAATTTATGACTAGCAATCATCCTTAAGATCTTTGTGAGGATTAATTGACTAAAGTACTTAGCACAATATGTGACAAAACATAGTCACCAAAAGCATGATTATTGCTATTTCCAGAAACAGGTAATTTGTGCATCAGAGTTAAATACCCAGTATCCCAACCACTGTGTCCTCCTAACCTCTGATATCTTGCTGGTGCCTCTCACTGAATGATTGTAATAGGAACTCGATGACAAGGGAGCTAAGAAAAGTAGCCCATAGAGGTCAGCCTCCTTGAGCACAAGGAGGAGAAGAGGGTGGGCTGGAGAAACATCAAAGAGTCATGCAGCTTCTAAGTGGAAAACCAAGGAGCTTGCTCAACTTAGAAGTCCAACATGAAGCCCAATCCCCACTATACAGATATTAGTATAGTTTTTGGGTAACTGAGTCATCCCATGACTAGATTCCAACTATAAGTATAGTGAAGGAAAATTATTGGATGCTATAAAAGAGAGTAGTAGGATCTCAATGAAACTGAATTTGAGTCCAAAGTACATTGCTCATCCTCTCTACCCCCTTTTCAAGGTATCCATCTCTTCTTCGACTCATTCTGAGACATATGCACCCTCTGTACTCAGTACCTAACGACTACAAGCCAGTCTGTCACCAGCTTCTGCTTTTTGGAGAATCGGTCCTACTGGGCCATCTGCCTTACCCCACCACCTCGACTTCACCCACCCATACACTAAAAATCTGCTGGTTATATATTCTCCATCTGGTTACAAAGAACAACAGTCAACAAACCTACCATGTGCTATAAACTCTTCAAGGCCCCAAAAATCAGCTATGAAAAAATAAATAAACCAGGCACAGCACAGAGTCACTACTTAGGACACTGTTAGGGTTTAGGTATTAGGTGCCCTCCAAAAGCTCTTGTGTAAGATAATGCAAGAAAATTTAGAAGTGAAATGATTGGGTTATAGGAGCTCTAACCTAATCAGTGCATTAATCTACTGACCCGGATTACCTGGGCAGTAACTGTAGGCAGGTGGGGAGTGGCTGGAGGAAGTGCATCACTGGGGGCATGCCTTTGGGGTTTATATTGTTTTCCCTGGGAGTGGAGCTCTCTCTGCTTCCTTCTCACCACGTCCTAAACTGCTCTTCTCCACCATCCTCTTGGGCCATGATGCTTTCCCTGACCTTGGGCCCAGAGCTATGGAGTCAGTTTATCATGGACTGAACCTCTGAAACCATGTCCCCAAATAAACTTTTTCTCATCTACATTGTTCTTGTTAGGGCTTTTGGTCTCCACAACCAAAAAAAGCTAACTAAAACAGACACTGAGGCAGAAAGGATTATAAGTTTAAGGCCAGTCTGGGCAACTTTGTGAGTCCCTATATCAAAATAAGATTTAGAAAGGGCTGGGGACTAGCTATCTGACTCTTTGGTATGTATCCAAAGGATTTAAAATCAGCATACTAGAGTGACACAGCCACATCAATGATTATAGCAGCTCAATTCGCAATAGCTAAGCTGTGGAACAACCTAGATGCCCTTCAACAGATGGATGAATAAAGAAAATGTTGTGTATATATATAATGGAGTATTACTTAGTCAGAAAGAATGATGACTTTTTGACATTTACAAGCAAATGGATGGATCTGGAGACTATTATGCTGAGTGAAATAAGCCAGTTCCAAAAAGCCAAAGGTCAAATGCTTTCATTGATATGTAGAAGCTAGCCCACAATAAGGGGAAAGAGGGGAAGAATAGATATTCAATAGATTAGACAAAGAAGAATGAAGGGAAGGGAGGGGGGATAGGAAAATGAAAGATAGTGGAATGAATCTGATATACCTCTCCTATGTGAATACCATAATGAATCCTACCATCAGGTACATCCATAAGAATGGGGTCCTAACTAGAATAATATATTCCGTGTTTGTATAATTATACCAAAATGAATTCTAATGTCATGTATAACTTTAAAAAAAATCCAATAAAATTTTTAAAAATAAAGGGCTGGGGAGGTAGCTCAGTGATAGAGTACTTATCCAGTATGTGAGGGGCCCTGGGTTTAATTCCCAAAACTGCCCAAAAAAAAAAGATAGGCAATAACTTCTGCCCTTGTGGAGTGTGTATTCTAATGGAAGAGAAAACATAAGATAACAACTAAGAAGAATATGTAATGTGTTAGAAGATGACAAGGGCTAAGGAAAAACTCAAGAAGGAAAGGAAAATGAGAGGTTATGGTATAAGAAGGGGCTAACAATTTAATTAGGGTGGCCTGAAAAGACCTTACCAGAGGTAGAAAAGACATGGAACATTTTACAGATTTGCATGCCATAATAAATATTAACATTATTGGTCAAAGAAAATTTAAGTTTCTGACAAGCTATGCACTCAATTGTTTTGTCTGTGTTGATGCCAGAGGCATGTAATGGGAAAGATTTGAGAATTGCTAAGTAGATATTGGGGGGTTTATCACAACCAAGAGAATACAGGGTAACATAGGACACCATATACTTCTCTGTGTAGTTGGTCTCAGACACAGTCCTTCCAAGTCTAAGAAACAGAGAAGCTCTCACACAGAATTGTGTCACCTTTGGGTGCTTAGACTCAGTTCATATAATTCATCCTTCCTAAGTATATTTAGAGTATAAGTGTTGACTGTGTTGGGTTGCTGACATCCAATATGGACTCCTCCATGGGAGAGAGCTTTTAAATAAGTCATGTCAGTGATAGCAAATTCCCTTGTGGTCATCTGCAGTTTGAAGTCCTTGGTTTGATAGTGGATAGGTCAGATTAGGCCAGAATACATTGAGGCAGTAAATTAACAGAAATCCCAGGAGCTTAGAACTACAAAAGTTCATTACTCACACAACCTTCATTCATGGTCTAGGTAACATCAAAGACAACTCTTCCGCAGGCTGTTTCAATCTTTTGGTTTTACTTCCTCTACATGAGCCTTCCTCCTCAAAGACAGGGAAGGAGAGCATACAGATTTCATACCTTTACTGGTGTTTCACCCTGGAAGTGATGAGAATTACTTCTACTGAAAGATTCGTCATTCAGATCTAGTGATGTGATGGTTATGTGACTAGTTCTCTACCCAGAAGGAAAAGCCCAATGCTGGAGGTCATTAACAATGTCTACCAGAATCACTTGCCTCTACTCCAGGTGGTTGAGGAAGACAGTAGATAGAAATGATTTCACTCCATGTATACCAACTACACTTGTTTTGTGCAGAAAGAACATATTTGCCACACCAAGTCCACATAGGAACTTTCCCCTCTGTAGAGAGAGGCAAGGGAGAAAGGAAGAGTCAGCACAATATGTAGATACCAGCAATCTCATCTACTGGAAAGTTTCACAATCTTCACAGGATGTCATCCCACTTTGATAAGTAACCTGGAACCTGCACAGTAGCCCTGCTTTGGAAAAGGATCTCACATCATCTCCCACTGAACATCCAGGGTTCTCTAGCCAGGAGTCATCTTGAGAACTGAACTAGGACTGCACTAGGGGTAATAAACCCTGCACATTCTATCTCTTGGACTCCACAGGTATTCCACTGCACTGGCTGGAACAGTAGCTGTGTTGTAAATTCAACTTGGTCCAGCAGACTGACTATGACCAAGCCCAGTGGGTACTCTGAAGTGTAAGAGTCAGGTGCTAAATATGGAGGTACTTGTGTACCTGGGCTTTTGCCCTTTGAGACCAAAGGTGTGGCCAGTGCTACTCACACCAGGGCCAGAACTGAAGGCTTCCAGCCAACCCTCCTCCATGCTCAAGTACCTGTTTCTGACAGGGTGAGGGGGGAATACTGTGGCCACACCTCTATCCCGTTCACAGAGGCATGCTGAGGGGGCCTTTAACAAATCTATGGATCTAGCTATTGCCAAGTCCCCAGTATGCCTGGCTGGGGTATGGGGAACAAATGCAATTTTGCCCAGCTCTTGCCAATGTCCCACTCCAGGTGGGCAGTACTACCAAAGCAGCAGAGAGGAGCACCACTGTTCCCATTTCTGCCCTGCCTCCACACTGTCTGACCATGCACTGCTGTCTGACTGGGTGTGAGCACCACAGAGAGGATGCTGCAGTTCTATCACCTTCTCTCCCCATGTAGCATCTGGGCCCATACTACTGACTAGGGGAAGGACAAGTGCTTCCAGCCCCTAGCCATGCTAGGGCTCCAGTGCCAGAATTCCTTACAGAGATGTCATCAATAGTGCCTGAGAAAACCCCCATAATTCAATAGGGACCACCATTCTCAGTGAAGGAATAGCCATAGAGTTAGCATCCCACACCTACTACTGTCTGCACCATACCTTCCTGACTGCTAGTGTCCCTACTCTTTCATGACTTATAGAGACAGAGAGTCTTTCCAACTCTACCACAACAGGCACTGTGCCCAAAGCCATTAGTCACATCCAAAGAAACTGTAGGGAGACTACACTATGGCACCCAGCTAGAATCAAGGTCAACACTGCATAACAAATCAAAACCTTATGATAAATCATCAAAAGAAAGCCACTTTCTAAGAAGTCTTCCCCATAAAGGGCACCTGGTACCTCATTCACCAGATACACAAATCTAAACACAGGAACACAACATGAAAAACTGAGGTAATATGTGATCTCAAAAAGAATATAATGACTTTCAAGCAACAGATGCCAAAGAAATATGATTGAAATATCTAATAAAGAATTTTAAAATGATTATTTAAAAACTCAATGAGATCCAACAGACTACAGATAGTTAAATGAATTATGGAGGAAAATGCAGAACATGAATGAGAAATTCAACAAATTGAGATTTGGGGAAAGAATGAAACCTATCTTTTAAATGAAGAGCTCAATAAATCAAATAAAAAGACAGTTGAATCCTAGCAGCTCAACATGCTGAGGGAGGAGGATTGCAGGTTCAAAGCCAGCCTCAGCAACCTAGAAAGGCCCTAACTAACTTAGTGAGACCCTGTCTCAAAATAAAAAATAAAATGAGCTAGGGATATGGTTCAGTGGTTAAGAACTCCTGGGTTTAATCCATGGATCATCATTTGACCCGGCTATACCACTCCTCGGTATATACCCAAAGGACTTAAAAATAGCATACTACAGGGACACAGCTACATCAATGTTTATAGCAGCACAATTAACAATTGCTAAATTGTGGAACCAACCCAGATGCCCTTCAGTAGATGAATGCATAGGGAAACTTTGGTGTATATATACACAATGAAACATTATTCATCACTAAAAGAGAAAAAAAAAAAACATGGCATTTGCAGGTAAATGGATGGAGTTGGAGAAAATAATGCTAAGTAAAGTAAGCCAATCCCAAAAAACCAGAGGCCAAATTATTTCTTTGATGTGAGGAGGCTAACTCATAATGGCAATGGGGGGCAGGGGAGCATGGGAAGAATGAAGGAACTTTAAATAGATCAAAGGGAAGGGAGGGGAAAAGAGGGGACAAGGGGTAGGAATAACGGTGGAATGAGTTGGACATCATTATCCTAAGTACATGTATGAAGACACAAATGGTTTGAAAATACTTTGTGTAAAACCAGTGACTTGAAAAATTGTGCTCTATATATGTAATATGCAAGCATGTATAACAAATTAGAATAAATAAGTAATTTTTTTTAAAAAAGGAAACAGCAGTTGAAAACCTCAACTAGATCAGGTAGGAGAAATAATATATGGACTTGACAGCAGGAATTTAAAAATATTCTAAAAATGAAAGAATGAAGGGTATTTAAGACTTTTAGGAAATCATTAAATAAACAAATATCCACATTTTCAGAGTACTCAAAGGCAAGGAGAAAAAAAATATTGGCATAAAGATTCTATTTGATGAAATAGAAAATTTCCCTAATTTAGGGAAAGCTATGGACATCCAAGAAGAGGAAGCTTATAGGACCACAAACAGACACGACCAGAAAAGATCTTCAGCATAGCACACATAGCCAGACTTCCAAAACAAAGAAAAAAATCTAAAATCTGCAAGAGAAAAGTGGCAGGTAATATTAAATGGTATCCCCATTAGATTACCAGAAGTTTTCTCTGCAGAAACTCTATAAACCAGAAAGGAATGGAATGATGTATTCCAACTCCTGAAACAAAATAACTGCCCACCAAGAATACTATACTCAGCAAGACTATCCATCAGAAATGAAGTAAAAGTAAGTTCTTTGACCTTAAGCAAAAACTGAGAAAATTCATAACTACCAGACCAGCATTACAAGAGATGCTCAAAGGAATCCCATATCCTAAGGGGAAGAAAGAAAACTACCATCACGAAAGTTATAGACTAATATCTGGATAAACATAGATGCAAATTCTCAACAAAATACTAGCAAATGGAATTAAACAATACCTCAAAAAGATCATTCACCATGATCAAGTTGGTTTCATTCCAGGAATGTAAGGATGTCTCAATATATACAAATGAATAAACATAAGATGTAGTCATCAACAGAACAAAGGATAAATATCCATATGATCATTTCAACAGATGTAGTAAAAGCATTTGAGAACATTCAATTTTCTTTCATGATAAAAGTTCTGAGCAAACTACGTATTCAAGAATTTTAATTCAATGTGATAAAGACTAAATATGACAAACCCACAGCCTAACATCATACTGAATGTAGAAAAGCTGAAAACATTTCCTCGCAGATCACAAACAAGATAAGCATGGTCACTTCATCACTTGTATTCAATATAGTACTAGAAGTTTTAGCTCAGCAACTGGGCAAGAGAAAGAAAGAAAAGGCATACAAATAGCAAGTGAGAAAAATTATCTGTATTTTCAGATGATATAATTCTCTATATAGAAAAACCTAAAGATTCCAGAAAAAAGACAATTAGAACTTATAAATTAATTCAGCAAAGTAGCAAGATACAAAATCAACATACAGGAATCAGTAGCTCTTTTATATAACATCAATAACAAATTTTCTGAGAAAGCAATTATAAAAGCAATCCCACTCACAATAACTGCAAGGTAAAATACCTGGGAATACCACTTCAAGGAAGTGGAAGACCTCTACAATGAAAATTACAAAATACTGATGAAAGAACTTGAAGAAGACACAGAAAGAGGGAAAGACCTCTCATGTTCATGAATTGGAAGAACATCATTAAAATGTTTATGTTACCCAAGGTGATCTAAAGATTCAGTGTAATTCCAATCAAAATACAAATGGCATTATTAAGAAAATAGAAAAAAATCCAAAATTCATGTGGAAGCACAAAAAACGATGAATATCCAAAGCAATCTTAAACAAAACCAACAAAGCTGGAGTCATCACAATTCCTGATTTCAAGATACATGACGAAGCCATCGTGACCAAAACAGCAATGGTACTGGCATAAAAACAGACACATAGGCCAATGAAACATAATAGAGAACCCCAAAGAAAATCCACACATCTACAGCCAACTGATTATTAACAAAGTCACCAAAAATATACATTGGAGAAAGAACAGCCTTTTCAACAAATAGTGGTGGGAAAACATGATATCCACATGCAGAAGATTGGAACTTGACCTTATCTCTCATCCCATACAAAAATAACTCAAGACAGATTAAAGATCCAAATGTGTGACCTGGAACTCTCAAATTACAAGAAAATATAAGAGCAACACTTCAAGACATTGATACAAGTGATGGTTTGCTGACTAGGATCCCAAACCTTCCAAATTCAAAAAATCAACAAATAGGATCACTCAAAAGCTTCTCCACAGCAAAAGAAGCAAATGGAGTGAAAATTACAGAATGGTAAAAAATATTTGTCAACCATTCATCACATAGACGATTAATATCCAAAATATAAAGAAACTCAGAAAATATAATAAAAAAATCAAGTAATCCAATTTAAAAAGTGGCAAATATCTGAAGATAATTCCCAAAGGAAGAAATACAAATGGCCAACAAATATATTTTAAAAATGCTCAAAATCATCAGCTATCAGGGAATTCCAAATCAAAACTATAATGAAATACCATCTCACTCCAGTCAGAATGGCTAATAAAGACAAAAAACTAACACATGCTGCTGAAGATGTGGAGAGAAAGGAACCCTAACACCCTGTAACAGGAACATAAATTAGTACAGCTATTATAGAGAATAATATGAAGATTTCACAAAAAACAAACAAATGAAAATAGAACTACCATATTATTCAGCTCCCACTTCGGGGTATTTATCCAAAGAAAATGAAAACAGCATAACAAAGAGAAACTTGTGTGCCTATGTTTATTGTGGCACTATTTGTAATAGCTAAATATGGAATCAGCCTAGGTGCCCATCAATAGATGAATAGATAAAGACAATGTGGTATGCACAAAATGGTGTATTATGTAGCCACAAAGAAGAGCAAAATCCTGTCATTCACAGCAAAATGATTGGAAGGAGCGGGCATTATGTTAACTGAAATCAGCTACACACAGAAAAACAAGTACCATATATTCTCTTTCCTGTGTGGAAGCTTAAAAAGAGTCAACCTGAAAGTAGATTAGTGAATTACCAAAGATTGGGAATGGTGTGGGGTCAAAGGTGAAAAAGGAGGATGTATTTTATTAGTGCACACTAAATACTTGTGGGAAATGTCACAAGGAACTCCATGAACACATACGACGTGCATTAATTTAAACAAAAATGAAACTATACTTGAGAGCTAAGCTCAGAAAAATGCTTTGCCACATTCCTAAAAAATAAATAAATGGAGGTCAGACATCATTTATTTTAGAGTAACTTAATCAATGCTTTTCTGACTTATACACAAATAGCCATAACAAAATTCCTTGTGGAATAAGAATTAAAAGGCACATGTGTGTGTTAGCAGGAAACTTCTATCTTGTTTCTTTAATTCCTTCCTGTATTTACCTGCTTTGTGGACTTAGTTTCATATTCATTGTTTTCTGACACCCTCTACTATTCATTTTAGAAAATATTTAGAATGGTTTCTCACTATAATGCACTAATTATGAAAAAGTACTATAGTTGAGATACTATAATTGAAATATTTAGAGATTTTTAAAAAAATCTCTAGCATTGTTTCTAATTCTTGAAACTCTCTGAATGGCCACATGATTCTTATTAGTGTTAGAATTAATCTACAAATAATATGGCCAGTACAGAATACTATACAAACATACATCAATATTTCCATTACATGTAATTATTCATTTATTCCACAAATACATGTTCATACCGAGCTATGTTCGGGTGACAGAAGGGAAACAAGACTGGTTATTTCCTGCTCTCTTCTACCTTGCAATCTTGATGGAGGACACAGACAATAAACTTGTAGTAAGGAGATAAGACTTTCCAGACACTAATGCCACAAGAAACAGAATGGAATAAAGGGATACATACAGATTGAAAGAGGCTTACTTTAATGAGGGCCGTTAGAAAGGGACTCTTCAAAGTGGGAACATTTTTGCTGAGGCCCACAAGCCATGCAGAGATGTGATGGTTGTTCAGGCAGAGGTGGATCAGACGCAAAGGCCCTGAGGGAGGAACAAACTGGAAAAAGAAGGCCAATGTGACGGGAGCATGGTCAGCACCAACTAGAGTGGCATCAGAGGGACTAGAAGAGACAGAGCCATGTAAATAAGATTTCTCAATGTTATTTAAAGTTCAGTGGCAAACAATTGAGAGGATTTGAGTGGTTTTTAAAAGATTCTTTGGTTACTGTGAAGAAAAGTGAATGTAAGGAACAAAAGCAGAGGCAGGAGGACCAATTGATTCAGAAGACAAGAGAGTGGCCTTGATTCAGGTGTAAGCAGTTTACCTGGAGCACAGTGGTCGGCTTAGGGATCAGGCTAGAGGTAGAGTCAAAAGGCCTTGATGCTGGGAATGCAGGAAAGAGGATAATTAAGGATGATTCTGTCATTTATGGCTTGCATGGCTGTCTCTGCTACAAGACTTTGAGGTCCTTGATGGCCAGAAAGTTACCTTGATATCTTTTTACCTTTACCAACTACCAGAGAGCTTGGAATATGGTTCCTCTTAGTAAATAAGTGAATATAAGAACAAATGGAACTTGGTGGTCTCTCTGTTCCCAAAGAAATAAAAGAACTCACAATGTTTATAGCTAACTGCAGTGGCCACTGGCTGGTCAGGTGATGAAACTACATCTCAGTAAGAAGGAAGACAGGCTTTATCGTATTCAGACACAAGAATAATTTTTCTTGTTTTAATCCAGAAGACAATCATATCAGAACTTGGATAAGTACTAACTATGCTTACTAGCAAGTACTTACACCATATCCACAGGAGAGTCCTATGTGAACCTATATAATGATTTAATGTTTAATTACTCAGAGTGAGTATGTTGTTTTCCCCTGCTTGTTTCCTGTCTTCTCTTTGAGGGCTATTTATAGATCCAATGGACTCTTTCTGGCCAACAAGTTTATCTAATTGTTCTTTGACATTATCCCTGAGGTCTGAAATGAAAACTTTTCTCTTTTTCTGTCTGCACTCTTTGACCAGACTTTTTCCCCACATTGACTCATCTAATCCTTACATGCTTTAAAACATGACCACCTAAAACTGAATGAGATTTTTACATAGCATCAGAAGAGTTTTATTACACCAGATGGTGTTGTTTTATAGTTATGAAAATCAGTGCTTCCTACCCCAACAGCAGTCAGCTCCTCAGCACTGAGGCATTTTCATACTTCGATGAAGGCTTTGTTAAGCACAAGTGTATCATCTATCCCTACTTTAATCATGCTCAGTGCCTAGCACTGAGTAAGGAGCTCAGTAAGATGGTTGTTAAACAACTGAGTCAATTAATTATAGCATATTTTTAACACACCATACAATTAATTATTCCATTTCAACAAACATGTCAGCTAGGCTTCAAACATTTTTTAAATTGATATGGATGAAACTGAGGGAACTCAGTTCCTAGAATTCTTACTCTGGACTCAGGCCAGTGCAACTCTTTAATGTCCTGCTTTCTTGTTCCTGCTTTTTGTCAAGGATAAGTTCTCACTATTTTTACTTAAGCATTGGCCAGGTCATTACATTTTATGAACATATGGCCATTTTGTGAACTCTTGACTTGGATACTCTAATTAAGTCACTTTTAACTGGACCTCACTTCTTGGCAGCTCTTCTTTCCACCACCAAATATTCTCCACACCTATCTGTTGGTACCTTACAGATACCCATAGAAGAAGGGTTGGAGGGTTGGGGTTGGATTTTTTTTTTTTTTTTTTTTTTTGCTTTTTTTTTTTTTTTGTTGTTTGTTTGTTTGCTTGTTTTGTTCCTAGGGTCTCTCTGTCAAGAATAGCCATTAGCCAAGACAGCCACTGTCTAGGAGAGCCCCAACGGGGCAGAAAGCTGGATTCAGGTGTAGTATGCATCAGGCAAGACAGGATAAGGACATGAAACCAAAATGCATGAAATAAGAAATGTATTACTCACAGGTCCAGAGAGGTTAAAGGTGTTGATAGGAGTCTGATGGAAAGTCCATGGCTACAGGGAGCTCAAGTCAGCAGCAGGGGAGTGAGCAGGAGAGAGAGAGGACCTGTGAGGCTACAGCTTATTAAGGCCCATGGGAATTAGCTCTTTGGCTTTCCCAGGAGCTGTGAATAGGTAGTTTAAACACATAGGAAGCAGGAGAACTTGAAACATGACACGGGTGTTGACCATTAGGTTTATCATGATCAGCACTTGTGGGTAGGCTTCATTTTGAGTCAATGAGATGAGGAAGAAAGAGGAACCAACAGGGAGGGGAAGTTTGAATTGGGCCAAAGGTGACAAGGGTATCCCTGGGTTTCACATAACTTTTGTCAGTCCTAAAAATGGATATCGAGGCAACAACTTCCATAAATAAACTTATGACAACAGGCAGCACAGAGATAATGTGTAACAACTTAAATCCATCTAGAATCAATTAAATGGATGGTTAAGCAGCTGAAAATGGTAGCCATGGGCTGTCATGTGGGGTGACTCAACAGGTAAATGTTCAACATCAGCCATTGCCTCAAAGCTCCCTAAATGGAAAATAAGACTTTGGGACAGATTTCATAAAATTTGTTTTTA
The DNA here is from genome assembly GCA_025594165.1 of Tamias sibiricus. Classification (NCBI taxonomy): domain Eukaryota; kingdom Metazoa; phylum Chordata; class Mammalia; order Rodentia; family Sciuridae; genus Tamias; species Tamias sibiricus. The sequence continues at coordinate 104,698,378 of CM046657.1, forward strand.
CAGCAATTAAAAGTAACATGTTTTCTGCAATAAAATTACATAAAAATTATCAAAAGCCACCCTCAACTCTTCTCCCTCTCCTCAGCTTCTCATACCCAATGCAAATGGCCTTGGAGATCAATATATTATAATACATTGGTATTATTCTTTTACACCTTTTATAGGCACACAAACTCTTTCTTTTTTGGACACTGGCCTATACTACACATTTCCTACAATGTGCCATATTTTTTTAACAGAAAGTTGCAGAGTCATCTGTGGTCATATGTGCCTGTAATCCCAGTGACTCAGGAGGCTAAGGCAGGAGGATTGCAAGTTCCAGGCCAGCCTCAGAAATTTAGTGAGGCCCTAAGTAACTTAGTGAGACTCTGTCTCAAGGAATAAAAAGGGCTGGGAATGTAGTTCAGCAGCAAAGCACCCCTGGGTTCAATCTCCAATATCGAAAAAAAAAAAAAAATGTTGCAGATGTTCCAGGTCAGTAAAGAGATGTGCTTTTCTCTCTCTAGTGGATTTCACATGTGACATTAAAAGTTGCTGCTAGATTTCTTCGTTTTTGTTTTTGCACTTCATGAGCATTTCTGTACCTATATCTTTGTGCATTCATCTATAGGATAAATTTCTAGAAGTGGCATTGCTGGGTTAAAGGGCATACAACTTTGAATTTTGATTGATATTTCAAATACCTTGTACAAGGTGGTTGCACTAATTTATATTCTCAGAAACTCTGAATTGGTCATTTTTCCTGAAAATAAAAGTAGAAAAAGAAATGGAGAATGAAAACCAGGGACTCAGGAGATAGAGGACAGAAGCAGGAAAACAAGAGCAAAGTCAGCTCACCATCCTCCCTGGCTGGGCCCACATCCTGATGCTCTGCAGGAGAGCCCTACAAGAAGGAGCTGCTGGTTAACAAACACTTCTGGGCCAGTCGGAATGGGAAAGGCCTGTTTCCCAGTAATAGATACTTTTAGAAAATGAAGGCTTGATGGGAGAACATCTTCTAATCTACCTATCTGGCTTTGTTCAAGAATCTCTGTGCCTCACTCCAGGAGAGGACAGGCCTTTTGGACAAGGCTTTCTTTCAAAAACAACAAGTACAAAATGTTTGAGTGGTGGTAATTTAATTCTGACACCCCCCAGAATTCCCAGAAGAAACAAGATCCAGCAACACAGATGATTGAGTTATACAGGCAAAGTGGGGTTAAAGGAACTAACATAGATAAATTGGATCTTTCTGGCCTTTCCTAGCTCTATTAATAAAAATCGCCTGAAACCTCTTAACTCTATGCTTGTTAAGTTCTGAAGCAATCCATGGCTTTTCCCTGCTTGGATTTTCTAAGAGCAAAACAAAAAGATATCTGATCCCACATATAAAATCCCATAAGTACCATTACCTACTGCCAAGAAAATTTCTTCTTGAAAAGTAAGAATAAAAATTAAGTTTTAAAAGGAAAGTCAAATGCCAAGAGCAAGAAAAATTTGCCACTGGTATTTTCTCAAAAAAAATTACCTTCAATGCAATTCAATTTGCATTCTCTCTCCCTTTATTTACTTACTTTTTTTGTTTATGTGTTTGTTTGTATTCCCAGGGTGGGCTCAAATCCTCTCTCCCTTTCCTAACATCATAATCTGCCACCCTCTTTTGAGAAATGTGTTTTACTAATCCATATCTTCATAACCCCCAAGCTGCCCATACCTGCCTGATGAAATGCTTGCTACAGTCCTACAAATGAGAACTATCTAAGAGATATATGAGTCAACTCTTATTATTCACAGCAGTTTTAGTCTATAAAGTTGCTGCAAACACTGCATTAAAGAACACTGCACCCTTGCACCTGGTGGAAATGCAAATTTGGCCCCTGCAAATCTGTGGTTTCAACATTTTTATCAATACATCAATATGCCATCTTGTTTTATGTATACTTCTGTCTAAAGACATCTAATTTCTTTCTTTTTTTTTTTTTTTTTTTTTTTTTTTTTTTTTGTACCAGGGATTGAACTTAGGGGCACTGGACCACTGGGCCACATCCCCAGCCCTTTTTTGTATTTTATTAGAGACAGGGTCTCACTGAGTTGCTAAGTGCCTTGCCATTGCTGAGGCTGGCTTTGAACTCTCTATCCTCCTGCCTCAGCCTCCCAAGTGCTGGGATTACAGGTGTGTGCCACTGCGCCCAGCTATCTAGTTTAATATATAGTGTTGCCTCACTTGCTTTGGACTCATAGCCAACAACACTGTGACTCATGCCTGAATGAAGCTTATCAAACACATGTATTTTTTTTGAAAGTCACATCACCATCCTCTTGCTTTAGAAACACCAGACAACACTTAGCACTACATTGGTGGGCATTTTCAACAGTGAACTTACCAACAAAAGGCACAAAAATGCAAAAAAGTATATAGCATTAAGTACACCTTGGAAAAGACTTATTTATAAGATGAGAGCTGCAGCAGGAAGGGGGAGTGTCAACTTGTTGGAACTCTACTGGGAACATGCATTGCCAACTCAGCTTTTACCTCTCCATGCTTGTTTGTGAATAACCACAAAATGCCATGAGTGATGATTTGGGGGTTACAAATACCAAATAGAAGAATTCCCAAATACAGGATGATGAATATTGAGTATGAACTGTTTCCCACTCAGGTCAGAGCAGACCTCCCCACAAACCAGTCCACCCACTGCACCCTTCCCAGTCCTCAGGATGTGGCCAAGTTTGACTTGGAGGCTCCAACAGATCCAGCCTCTTAGTAAAGGCACTGAATGAGGCTCCAAAGAGAGGTGTGAGATGGGCACGAAATAATCCCACTCACCTCCTAGCAAAACTGGGGGCACTGCTCGCAAATGATGATGATTTTAGACCCAGAGCAGCAAGTGCCTTTATAGACTAATGACATGAAAGGGATGGTAGATGAAGGTGTGAAAGTACTTCCTGCAGTTTTCCCTAGTATTCTCATATTCTCTCCTCTCTCCCTTCCTCCCTCCCTCCCTTCCTCCCTTTCTTTCTATTTTTTGGTATTGGGAATTTAAGCCAAAGGGGCTTAACCACTGAAACACTGAGCTACATCCCCAGCCCTTTTTATTTTTTATTTTAAACAGGGCCTCACTAAGTTTCTTCAGGTCTCACCAAGTTGCTGAGGCTGGCTTTGGACTTTTGATCCTCCTGCCTCCACCTCCCAAGTAGCTGGGATTACAGGCATGCACCACTATATTGGCAGTATTCTTTATTCTTAAGAAATTATGACTTTTTTTATTACTACAAGAAGTATTACGTCTTTTTGTAGTAGAAAACAAAAATAATGTTTTTTCCAAATGAGATACCAGAAATAGGATTGTCAGATTCAACAAATAAAAATGTAAGTCATCCAGTTAAATTTGAATTTTGGATAAACAACAAATTATTCTTTTAGTATAAATATGTCTCATGTTTATCCTAAATGCATTATACTTGTGTGTGTGTGTGTGCGCACAAGGATGTTAGTAGGGCTTGAAACCAGGGGCCCTTTACCACTGAGCTACTTCCCCAGCCCTTTTTTTTTTTTAATTTTGAGACAGAGTCTCACTAAGCTGCTAAGGCTGGCCTCAAGCATGCAATGCCCCTACCTCAGCGTCCCAAACTGTTGGGATGACATGTGTGTGCCCCTGCACCTGGCTGTATTTATACTTTGTGCTAGTGTGTCCAATGACCTGAGCAAAGTCAGGTGAAAGCTGAGGAGGGAGAGAGAGTACAAGGTGAGAGACATCTAGAGCCACAGACAAAGGCAATTTTCATTCCTGGCTCCACACTTCCTACCAAAAGTCACATAGATATTGTTGGACTTTGGGGTCTTTATCTTTTTTCTGTGCATACTTGTAAACTTATTTTATCATGGTAAGAACACTCAACATGAGAGTTCCCTCTTCAATTGTTACGGGAACTATACAGGACTGTTGACTCTAAGTACCGTGTTATAAGCAAATCTGTAGAGCTTAATCATCTTGCTTAATTGCTACTTAATGCCCATTGATTAGTAACTCCCAATTTCCCCTCCCTCAACCCCTGGCAATCATCATTTCACTCTTTAATTCTATGAATTTGACTATTTTAGATACCCCATCTAAGTGGAATCAGACAGCTGTGTCTATGTGAGGTTGGCTTGTTTCACTTAGCATATGTCCTCAAGATTCATCCATGTTGTCACATATTGAAGAATTTCCTTCTTTTAATGCTAAATAGTATTCTGTTGTGCGCACAAGCCATATTTTCTATATTGATTCATGGACAGATGTGTAAGATCTTGATATCAACTCTTTTGGATACATACTCAGACATGGGGTTGCTATTTTTCTTTCACATAGAAATTATTTCTCCCTCACTAGGCAATTGGGATGATCAAGTGAGCTCATGGATGTAAGTGTGTGTCATTATATCTGTCCAAGGCAAGAGGGAGAACCAGCATCTCTGTGACCATTAGAAACTTTGGCTGTTTTGGTTTTTGTTTGTTTCCAAAGCTGTTTTGTCTTGGGAAATACTATCATAGAAAGGCATGAAATACTGCCAGTTTTTTTTTTTTTTTTTAACATAAGAGAAATTAGCTTACTGCACAAATGTTATTCCAGTTTCCTTAAGCTTCAGTCTCACTATGAAAATTAAAAATGGCAATTACATGATCTGCTTGTACATCTCATCTAACATGTTGTTTTGAAACCTCTGGATGCCAAATTTTCAAGTTTTAAAATGGATGCTTGTTGACTTTGTAATTATAACTGTAAAACTCCATCTATGTCATTTCATACTTTTGCTAGCATTTATGAAGTGAATTATCCACACTCAGATGTTCTTCTTGCTTACTCTTTTTTCAGTACCAAGAAACTATGGATTCAAATGACAAATAAATAATCAAGAAGCATGGAAGCTCACTCTGTGATTTCTTTCAAACAGAACCATTGTTTGTGTTAATTTTCTCACTTAATTTTCATACATATTGGCAGCAACAATATACTTAAATGATGCAGTGAAAGTCATTTGTTCATTCATTCAACAAATATTTATATTTCATGTTTCTGCCATGGGTTAGTCACTATTCTAGGCACTGGAGAGACAGCAATGAACAAAGAAATAGAAACTCCTGCTGTCTTAGAGTTTCACTTCAAGTGGATAGAGAAAATAGGTAGGTTGGTAGATAGAACCATTGATCTTGGTTGAAAGACCCCAATACACAACAGTCATTCTGTCAGCAAAGGAGATTAGCACTCAGGCAATAAATGGGATGGACTATGAATATGGACACTACACCTGTCCTTATGTGTCCTCCACCAGAATGAGATAGACTACATATGGCTCCTAGCAATAAACAGCTGTTGAGGAAAATGGTCAAGATTGGGATGAGCCAATGTGAACTAACCAAGGAACACAGGCAAGGTAGAAGAAGGCTTAGGAGGTATAGCAGCAGGCCTGAGCATCTCTGTCCTGGTAGTATTCAAAGAAGCTGTCCTGTCCCTGTAATGTGTGGCTAGAGGACAGCAGGGATCCTGTCTTAGTGGCTTGGTGTAGAGGAGAGGTGGGAAGGTGGGCACAGGGTAGAAGACAGGGGCTCAGGATCTAAGGTGGACTTTGAGATTAGCAGCCTAACGGTAAGGGTTAGGTGTTCATTCATTCTGTTCTACTTACTGAGCACTAGTACTATTCTAAGTATTGGGCATACAGTAATTTACAAGACACAGACAAATCTCCCTCCTATGGAGTCTGTATTTAGAGATGAACAATAAACCATAAACAAATAAAGCAAAGAAGAAGCACTGGGAAGGTGTCAGCGATTTTAAAGAGGGGTCAGGCCTTACTGAGAAGATGACATTTGAGTTAAGATTGTAAAAAGATGAAGATGATTACAGACAGAGAAAAAGCCCCGCAGTGCAAAAACCCACATGCACCCAAGGAACAGGGAGAAGGTCAGTGTGGCCAGAGCAGAGTAAGCTGTGGGGAGAAGAATTGCCCAGGCCAGAAAACCAGTGCATGAATGGATATGAGGTAGAGGAAAGGGGGAGATACATAAATCATTGAATGAATGTTTACTGATCATCTAAAGGAGATGGGAAGCCCACTGGAGGGTTCAGAGCAGAGGAGAGTTACAGTCTGAGATTTCAACAAGCTCATCTACCTGCTATGTAGAAAGTACACCATAGAGAGGCCAGGGCTCTTTCTAAACTAAAGGCATTAGTTCAGCAATAGATGTAAAAACACCAGTGATATGATGCTGAGTCAGCCCAGCTACTGCCCCCTGGTTCTTACATTCCTTTGACTAAGAACAAGATTAATGATGGAGCAGGGGCAGAGCAGTGACCGCTGCAGCTGGAGATGAAATGACCCCAGCTGTGAGACAAATAGGCCAAGAAGGCAGGATTCATCATAGAGATAGGTGACTCTCAACCCAGTTTCACATTATTTCCTTAGGGACCTTTTAAAAATATGATGCAAGACCCTACCCATAGAGATTCCTACTTTGTGGTTCTAGGATGGAGTGTTTTTATTAAGTCCCCCACTGATTCTAATTTGCAGCCAGGGTTCAAAACTACTGATGGAGACCGTTGCAATCTGATACCACAAAGAGCAGGTGGTCACCCATCCATTCATCACGCATTTCTTAAATATTATATGCCCAGCTGGGAGCTACACAGCCTAGCACATAGAAAGTGCTCAGTGAGTGCTACATTTTATTAGCATTAGCAATGAGAAAGACTGACAGTCTTTGCCCTATGGAGTAAGATGATCATATCTATGGTTTGAAATTTTTTTATGGGCAGTGATAGGCAAATAACTGTGGTTCAGAAGAGAACCTGGGAGAATGTTAGATCAAGGTCTCAATTATCAGCATGTATCAGAGTCACCTGTAGGCCTTCTTGAACCAGGTTGCTGGGCTCCACACCCCAAATATTCTAATTCAGAGGGCCTGGAGTGAGGTGCTTGAATTTGCATTTGGAACACATTCCCAGTTTCTATCGATGCTGCCGCTCTGAAGACTACACTCTGAGACCTGAACTGTGTTACCATTAGCTACAACAAATGGTCAGGTGAGAAGTAAAGGAGAAAGGGAACAAGCTAAGACTGTTGTGCAGGTAAATTCAACACAGTGTTGCAATTGGCTGAGGTGAGGACTGGAGGAAGGACAAGGGAGACGCCAGTGATGATGCTGAAGTCAAAATATGGGTAAGTTGTTCAAGATCGTGCACAACCCCATTCTTATTTATTTGAGCTCCTCTGTAAAAATCAAAAGTTGTTCTTTGTTTTCCCTATACAGGTTTTTGCCCTTTTATCCCCCTACTAAATAGTACAATAAATTCCACAGCCTTATTTGTTTCATCAAATAAAAGAATTGCTGCCAATATTGTTAGGCTAATATTACAGTTCAATTCCAGAACATCTTGTAATGGTTATTTCCAACATGTTCTGGAATCTGTACTTAGGGTGCTCAGTTCCTTAACCAACCCACATTTGAAACTTCACTGCTGGTGCACAAGCTTATCGAGGTTATTAAGCCCACAGAGTAATTTATACCTGATACGGACCAGGGTATACATCCTCTGATACCACAGTTATTTCAGTAATCTATACATTCAAAGTCTGACAATAGAACAATAAATGTTATGAAGTGTTTCTATTTTTGACTGACTTTTCTGGTAGATGAAACCACATCAATAGCTTAAAATATGTTCCTAGGGAAGGAATATGAGGTTGCCAGACCCATGCCTATAATTTAATAAGCTGGTATAATGTCAAAGTGATGTTTAGTTGATTTAACTCTATTAACTTGGAGAACAAATAGAAACACCTTTTTATTGTCTGGTTAGATAATAAAGTACCGTCTTAGACCCTCTTCACCATGCCACCTATTTAGAAAATGCACATTCCTGAACCTGACCTCAGACTTTCTGAATATCTTGCTGGGACCTTAATATCTGCCTTTTAAATAAGAACTGCAGGGGTTGGAGGTGTGCCTCAGTATTAGTGTTAGCCTAGCATGCTTGAAGCCATGGGTTTGATTCCCAGCACCATAAAAAAGTAAAACAATGTCCACGGGTTTAAGAGTCACCGAGGGAAAATATACTTCGGGTCCTAACAGAGGGCAATTGATGCTGGGGTTGGGAAGTTTTTACAAATAGGGATTTCCACAGGAGTCTATTTACATATGCAATTATATACCTAACCATGAAATTTTAGAGGAGAGAAAGAGGCTCACCCAGGCCTGCACCAGCAGTTTGTCATCAATGTGAAGAGAAAGCTCCCACTAGAAGTCAGGTCTTCTTGCTCTAAATCCAGTGCTAGTTAAGTGAGCATCTTGTTTATTTTTAGTGCTTTGTTTTCATGGCTATCAGCATACAGAGCTTTTATGGTCATCACACAATTTTCCTTGCTTGGCAGCTACTGCATATCTATTTGTTAGCTATCATCAGGGTGAACCCAGCCTAAGTAAGGATCCTGAAACCCTTACAATTACTTCTTGCATGTGTGCTGATTGTCCACCTACACAAACAGTACCCACTTACGATGGTACAGATTTTTCAACTTTACAAGGGTGTAAAAGTGAAATGCCTTCAGTAGAAATCATACTTTGAATTTCAAATCTTGATCTTCTCCAGGACTAGTGATACACAGTCCTATCCTTTCTAGTGATGCTGGACAATGGCAGAGAGCCACAGCTCCGAGCCAGCCACATGACCACAAGGGAAACAACAGACACTCTTCAGGCTCCTGTGCTGCTAAACTGTGATGTTTGGTAGGTTAGGGTATTTAATGCATTCTGACTTATGATATCTTCAACTTAGGATGGGTTTATCAGGATATGACCCCATCATATCAAGGAGCATGTGTACATAACTTTCTGACATGCATTATTTCCCCAGTGCTTCTGATAGAAGCAATAACTTTATTTTTTACTTTTTTTAGCTTTATTGAGGCATAATTGATATATGATAATCTGTAGATATTTAAAATATGTAATTTGATGATTTGTGACATATGTATACACTCCTGAAATCATTGCAAAAATCAAAATACTGAATGTATTCATCTGTCCCAAAGTTTTGGTGACTCTCTGAGATTTCTCTTCCCCATACCCCACTCATTTCTATCACCACAAACCACTGAACTATTTTCTGAAACAACAAACTCTCTGGAATTTTAAGTTAATGGAATGAGAGAGTACAATCTTTTTCCTCTTCTAGTACTTTCCTTCCATATTCTTAGCTTGAGAGTTGTCACATGTATCAGCAATTCTTACCTTTTTTAATTTAGTGGGTCCTCATTGCATAAATGTACCATTGTTCGTTTCTCCATTCACTTATTGATTGACATTAGGATTGCTTCCAGTTTCTGGCTATTACAAATAAACTACTATGAACTTTGCATTCGAGTTTTGTGTGTGTGTACATATGTTTTCAGTTATATTGGGTAAACACCTCAGAGAATAACTAGATCATTTGATAAGTGTACATGTAACTTTTTATTGCACTGGCAAATTATTTTTCAAAGTGGCTTTAATTTATGAGTTTCAGTTCCTCCATATCCTTGCCAACACTTGATATGGTCAGTCTTTAGAATTTTAGCCATTCTGTGTTATGGAGTATCTCTTCATATTTCAGAGATTAAGACTTGCAAATATTATTCTGGTTTGCCAAGAAAAAAATGGAAAATTGGGGATGTAAATATGACAAGCCAGTAAAATCAATATCAATCCCTGTCAAAATTCCAGAGGAATTAATCAACCAGGTAGTTAATAAATATTTAGAAAAGATTGGCAGTATCACTGACTGCTGACCTGGGCTTATTCTCAAAACTCATACTGAGCAAATGTTAATATTCTGATAAGACATTATTAGATCAGTAGATAAGAGAAAAAATGTAAGGTCTTATTACTAAATACTGTCATCAGAACATAGCAGTTGCCTTCCATTATGGGAAATACTTGTGCATGCCTACATTGCTGTACCATGAGTACCTCAGTGTCCTTCTTTGTTTGTCAGCCTGTGTGTCTCCTTACCCTCATTCTGCAGCAGCAGGAATCTCTTCATTTATTGTTGGGTTAAATCCAAGTCCTTCAACAACCTCTTGTTTCATGACACTAATTTCTGTTTCAGTGTGTACTTTTCCATTCACAATGGCCCTCTTCCAATCTTCTACATGTTTTTCTATTTAATCTAGTTGTCAACTCAGGATATTTTATGAAAAATCACTTGTATATTGCTTGCCCATAAATTTTTGTAATTTTCTAACTGGCTTAAACATAATGTCCTGTTGTATTTGTTTCATCATTATATTATCTACTGAATATTCAGTTTAGAGACAATCTTATCCCAGTCAGAGGGTTCATGTCTATTAATATATAATGGTTTTTGTTATCCTGTTCATACTGTGGGTATTAAACTTGGTTCAATTTTAGCCTTATTTTCAGTTTTATTTGTGCCTCTTACTCCTAAAACAGTTCTGAATTTAAGCAGGTCTTAATCTACATAGAGGCTCTTATTATTAAAATTGAACAGCTGCCTAAACCTGCTTCAATTGTCAACAAGAAGAAAATTAGAGGTAGTTTTCCTAAGTGAGGGAAGAAAAAATTAATCTCCTTATGGATAAGGAGTGGTCATGGGTTTTTCTCCCCCCATAATACTCCCAAGATGCTTCCAGAAATGAAAGATACTAAGCCTTGCTGCATAGTCCCAGTAGTTCCTAGAAGAAAAAAACAATTTTTTTTTTTATCTCTTGGGTTAAGAAGAAACATTAGAAAGATTGCTCATGATCCCGTTTTTCCTAAATCAGGAAACTACCAACAAGACAGCTGCTTTTACACAATGGAAGGTGCTGGCAAAGAATCTGGAGGTTCCTGAGCCAGAGACTATTAAACAAGAAACTCTAGGAGTAAAAATCGAGCTTTTATGCAGGTGCAGAAACAAAACCAGCTGGGAGAGCAGGTAGCTGAAAATATAAGAAAAAACATGTTTTTCATATTTTCTAGGAAGATTATTTTCCTTAGATGATTAACATGTTACAAAAAACATGCTCTAAATGTACTTAAGATGCACATTTGTACAACCTGAACAATAAGATGACATCCAGATGAGACTACAGGTATGAGCCAATTGTCCATCCCCATCTTGGAAGATAGTAAGTTCTTTGGGTTTTTTTAGTTGTTAATTAATTTTGTTTGTTTGTTTGTATATCTGAATTATTAAAATAGTTTGTAGCTCTCAAAATACAGTTTTAGTATTATAATCATCTAATGCAGAATCTTACACTCCAGACTTTGATTCTAATGAGCGAGAACAGGAATCTACATTTTTTATCAAGAATCCAGGGAATTCACATGCTCAATGAATTTTGAGAACCACTGCTTTAAACCTTTGAAAAGGATGTGTCGTGGGTCCAGTCTGGTTCTAACTTACAAGATCATTCCAGATACAAGAATAAAACTTCATATTTTTTATTTTGGAATGAAGTTGTAGTTTGTAAATCATCTTAATCTGTTATCCTAAGCTCCCTCATTGCTGGAGATTTTCTAATAACAGTTGGAGATTTTACTGAACTGAAGGTCCAGCCAATACTATATGATGCCTTCTACATTCAATTTCTTACATGTAAACATGTACATCATGACAAACCTATCCTGAAAATATATTTAATATGTCTAGTTTAGTGCCTGGCTTATAAAAAGCATATAAATATTTACTTAATGAAGAAATGTTTGCTCATCTGATCTTTTCTACATCTCTTTGGCCTCAAAAGCTTCTGTCTTGTTATCAAAGTAATTATTATTGCCATATGCTATGGTTTGAAAGTGTCCACTCCAAAACTCAGATGCTAGAACTTAATGGCTAGTATGATGTTATTGAGATGTAAGGGCTTTAAGAAGTAATTAAGCCATGAGGATGCCTCTTATGAATCGGATTAAGACCCTTACAAAAGAAGCTTCACACAGAATTCAACCCTTTTTCACTAGTCCTTTTGCCTTCTGCTATGTGAGGACTCAGCATCCCTCCCTTCCATAAGATACAGCAACCAGACTCCATCTTGGAAGCAAAGAATTGCCCTCTCCAGACAACCAAACTTGCCTGCACCTTGATCTTGGACTTTCCAGTCTCCAGACTAGAAAAAAAAAAATTCTGTTCTTTATAACTTACTCAGTCTACAATATCGTTATAGAACTACAAATGGACTAAGACACCATCTACCCAGATTTTCACCTTCTCATTCATGAATAATTGGTCACTAACTCCTGTCATGTTTGCATGTTTGTACCATCCAGAATTTTCCTATTCCTTATAGCTCCATGGTTGGGTTACATATTGGTAAAGGAATAATAAATTGAAAGATGTAAGGATAATGAGAATATGTGTACCCAAGAATATAAGCAATAAATTATAAAATGTCATCCTACACATTATAATTATAATTATAAATTATAATTGGAGATTTTAACACAACCCTTTTGGAAATTTTTAAATCAAGTTTTTTAAAAAGCAAAGATTATAGATAATTTGAATACCATGATTAATAAATCCAAACCAATGGATTTTGAGAAATTTATATCCAACAGAGAATACACATTTTTCTTGAGCAAACACAGAACACTCACAAAACTCTTTGTGTGTTAAATTCCAAATAACCACCAGTATATAAACTATATTCTCTGTTTATACATCCTGCAATAAAATTAGAATTCAGCAACCAAGAATTTTTTATACCCTATTCCTGGAAACTAAGTGACATACTCAAGTGACCCTTAGGTTAAAAAGAATAACATAAGGTAGATTACAAAATGCCCAGAACAAGGGAACACTACATGCCAAGCTTTTGGAACATAGGAAGCAAGTACTTTAGAGGAAATTTCTAGTTTGGAATAAATTTGCCACCAAATGAAAGATTGAAAACAAGTGCAAAACATTCAACTCAAGAATCTGGGAAAAGGAGCAATTTATTAAATTCAATAGAATTCTTCTTTTTTTTTAATTTTTTTATTATTTATTTACTTATTCATCATGCACAAGTATAGTATCTTTTTTACATACAACTGCTTGTATACAAAGTATATAAGTACCATTCAGATCTTCAATCATGCATTTAGGATAATGATATCCATCTCATTCAACCACCAATTTTTTTCCAACCCCCCCCTTACTCCCTCCCTCCCCTCCCTTTCCGTTGACCATTCTAGTGTTCCTCTGATCCTATGTACCCCCTTCCAACAACACTGTGAACCAGCCTCCTTATATCAGAGAAAACATTCGGTACTTGGATTTTTGAGATTGACTAATTTCACTTAGCATTATATTCTCCAACTTCATCCATTTACCTGCAAATGCCATTATTTTATTCTCTCTTATTGCTGAGTAAAATTCCATTTTGTATATATACCATATTTTCTTTATCCACTCATCTACTGAGGGGCATCTAGGTTGGTTCCATAACCTAGCTATTGTGAATTGTGCTGCTATAAACATTGAAGTGGCTGTGTCACTGTAATATGCTGTTTTTAAGTCTTTTGGGAATAGACCCAGGAGTGGGATGGCTGGGTCATAGGGTGGTTCCATTCCCATTTTCCCAAGAAATCTCCATACTGCTTTCCATAGCGGTTGCACCATTTTGCAGTCCCACCAGCAATGTATGAGTGTGCCTTTTTCCCCACATCCTCTCCAACATTTATTGTTGTTTGTGTTCTTGATAGCTGCCATTCTGACTGGAGTGAAATGAAATCTTAAAGTAGTTTTGATTTGCATTTCTCTAATTGCCAGTGATGTTGAGCATTTTTTCATGTATTTGTTGATTAATCGTGTATCTTCTTCTGAGAAGTGTCTTTTCAATTCCTTAGCCCATTTATTGATTGGGTTATTTGCTTTTTTGGTGTTAAGTTTTTTTAGTTCTATATACATTCTAGAAATTAGTGCTCTATCTGATCCTTTATCGAAAGAAAAAAACTTTTTAAATTAATTACAAAAGAAGATCTAAGTGAATGAAGCAAAAATATCGAGTTCATGAAGGAGTACCTTATAGTGAAGATGTCTCACATCCTCAGATTAATTTCTAAATGTAATGTAATTCCAATTTAAATCACAATAGAATGTTTTGGACAACTATATTTTCTAAAAAGTACAGCACAGAACACTGTTACACAAATAGTTACATCAACTTTAAAAGGAAGTGTGAAGAAGAGAGTCTCAGGTTGGCAGATGTTTGGTCAAACTGCAAAGCTGGAGTAGTAACAACACTGTGGTAGAAGCATTATGATAAAGCAGAAGATTAGTGGAACAGGAAGAGAATGCAGAAGTAGATCCATGGAGACAATGGCCACACAAGTCTATGGAAAAGAGATAAACTGTCACATGCTAAAAGAACAACTGGCTGACGATATGAAGAAAACTAAAACGGTGTCACTAACTTAGACAAGTTGCACGGAATATGTAATCTTGTTGTATGGAGTATGTGAAGAAACAAAACTATAAAACAAAAGAAGACAATATAGAAGTACATGCTTTTGACCTTATAGTATAGAAAGTCTTATTAGAGAAGATTCCAAAATTAATAGTTACAAGGCAAAAAAAAAAAAAAAAAGCTATTGGATTTGACTACAAAATTAACAGGTAAGTTTTTGGATCTGAAAATGAAGCATTTGAAAGCTTCACTTTTATATGTATATTAATAATAACAAATGAGTCTTTAAGAAAAATCCAAGGTGTAACCTCCATGGGGTCAACAAACATGCTTTTGTTGTTCTTTTTTCTAGCTCGGGGACCTCTCACTGTACCTGGCATATAGTAGTAGGTGCTTGTCCCAACAAGGCAGCTCTTATGATAGCCACATAAATGAGAAACACTAAAGAAAGACACTGAGCAGAAAATAGGCTTTCACTTTATGGAGTATCAATAATACTAATGCATTGAAATAGAATAAGGTTGATCTGGCGTTCTATGAACCTTATTTCCTCTACTTCTGGAATAGCACATAAACTACTTTCAGTTCAACTCAACCAAAACCCAATAGATCTATAAAATCTGTAGAGAAAGAAGCAAACTAAGGCAAATAGCATTACTGGAGATAGAGGGTTACTTCATAATGGCAAAAGTTTTTTTTCAACAGAAGAATATAATGCTTTAAATTTATATGCACCTACTAATTAGATATTGAAATAAATATGTAAGGCAAAATTGGCACAAGGAAAAAAAGAAATATTTAAATATATCTTATTCTTCTTTAAAAAAAAAAAAAAAAGAAAAAAGAACATTTAGTCCAAATTGCTTAGACCACCACTGCTAGAAGTAAAGTCTCACAGGACAATTTTTAAGGTCTTAGCCTTCTGCTTGTCAAGATTCATTTAGCAGGTGATGCCCTGGGAATCCTGTTTAGAGCACAGAGGGCCTGATATAACAGCATACCATGTCAAGAGTACTGAATTCTACATCAGGTTCAACCTACACTAATCCCACTACTGGATGTTGCCTTGTGGTTAGTTGGGGTAGTTAAAGAGCAACATGGCAAGGAGATCTTTCCCTTTGTTTTCTGATATTAAATGAATCCAAGCAATTCTATAGCATGTGCAAGAGCATATCTTCTTGTGTAAAAGTCAGTAACAGAATCTCAGAAGTGGCCTCATCTTGTAGAGAAGGTAATGTTTTCAGGGATTTTAGAGAAAGCCAGCCTCTTATATTCCTCAAAGACCTAATTTTTTTAAATAATAAATATAAAAAAGTTATAAAATATATGTAATAGTACTTCAGATGTGATGTTAAATTTAAAAATCAACACTTTCAACATGAAATAATGGTTATACATGTATAAGAAAATAACTAAAACTAAATGGGTGAATCTTGGTGAGTGTAAGACCAACTCAATGTTCCTTTCCCCAAACCCATGCCTAACCCTAGTCCTCCTTAAGACCCACAGGATGCCCCAGGACACGTGCACTTGCTATTTTCATTTAAATACAATAGATTTAATATATTGGTCTTAGGACTCAGCTCACTCCTATCATACCTTGCTCAGATTAAGATCTGCCTTGTTTTCTTTAAATGTTAAATCCTTTATCTAGGATTAGATAATTCCCACAAAACTATAAGAGGTATAATTACCAAAGGGAGGACAGCTTCCTGATCAGGGATGCATTCTTAAACATGTAAATTAAGCTTTTATGTGTTTTAGTGTAACTTCCCTGGGACTGTGCTAAACTTGAATGTCCTTAGTGCTGGAAGTGGGTAGAATTAACAATCAATAAAGTGGCATGATTAATAGAGGCCAGAGAACTAGGTTTGAAGACCAAAATGCATTCTTAAAGTCACTGATGGGGAAATCAACTTTGACTTTGGTCGTTTGTCCGTGTACCCATAGCTGATATGCAGTAGAGCTCACATGTGGTTCTATATGGTTCCAAGACCCATACACTTTCTGTTACATCTAATCTGGTTTACTGTATTCAAATGTATTTGCTTTTGTTCTTGTGTTTGTGCAATCTTACACATAAGAAATAAATCTTCATGGGTGGCTAGTCATAAAGGCACCAGGCTAGGTCAAGAGATACAATGGGGGATAAAAAAGGTTATGGCCTTCATGATACATAGAGTTCAACAAGAAGACATAACAAAATGTTAAAAATTAATATGTATGGACAAACAAGAACTGGGGGTGGGTTCATAAGGACACTAGTACCATAATAAAATCAATGTTTTAAGCAAGAGACTCTAAACAAATGCAAATGTTTGAGACAAAAATATAGAGGCCCAGGCTGGCCTGGTTCCTACTTTATAATGTTATTACACTCATATAACTTTGTAAGTTATTAAATCCTACTCCAATATATAGAAAGATAGATAAGTAGAGAGGTAGGCAGGTGACTAGATAAACAAACAGAGGGTAATGGATGGTAAGTGATAGAGTCAAGAAGGGAAAGAGTAAAAGTGACCATCTATACCTCAAAGGAAAAAAGCAAGAACACTAATTTTGGACCACGTTTTTCCTGGCAGAAACTTGCTGCTTAGGCTGATGGTTTGAGGTCTAAAGTGGTCACTTTTGTTAACACTCCTCCTGTGTAACTCTTCTGGAAGCCAGGATTTGTTTCTGTTCATAGGGTACACAGTCTCTCATCAAATAGAATTCCAAGCAGTAGTCAGGCCTTTGCCAAAGCTAGGATATGACAACAGTATAAATAATTGTGAATGTCAGTGCTGCTACTTGTTTTATGTTTGTTTTTTATTTATTCCACGAATTCAGACTGACCTGATTATTGGTCTAAATTAGTGAAATTGGGTATTTTGCAGGTAGTCTAGTGGACTCTATCCTCTCTTAACTCATAATGGATTCCTTAAGCTCATAAGGGAGGTTGCATTTAGATAGACAGATGGCAGGACACAGCATAGCCAAGCTAGTCATAGACCATTCACTCTCTGAAGGCTGTTTCTACCCCTGCCATCAGAGAGCAGAAACTTCATCCCAAGTATATCAGCTATTCTGTAAATCCCCTAAGAATAAAATGCATATACAATCAAGAAACAGATCTCCTAGCTCCCCAATCTTACTGATCCTTTAATTTTTTTTAATTAAAAGAAACTTTTTTTATTTATTCCTTCACAAATCCATCAATCAACCCTCATTAGACACCTACAATGTTCCAATTAATAGTGAAAATTTAGGGAAACAAAAGTCCTTGAGCCCATGGTCCTGTTCAGGGAGTGCTATGTTCACTGGTGAACTTCTGGGTGAGCCCAGTCAGAAAGACACCGCTGTTCACCACATGTTTTGTAAGAGTCCTACTACCCTAAGCAGATGTGTTTATTTAACTTTCTTGTATAACTGCATATTCTAGGTCTAGTTTTGTCCAGGGTTAGGTTTCCAGAATTCACATGAATTTTCACAGTTTTAAGTTTCTTTAACTCCTCGAATGTAACCATCTTATATAAAATGAAAACATAAAAGCACTCAAAAAAAAATAATAGCTCAGAGATTTGAAAAAAAATGGAAGAAAGTGGAATAGCAGTAGGGTAAGATGGCCTTATTAATGCCAAACTTATTATCTTGTCTTTATCTTAAATAAATGGCAGTGGGAAGTAGGAATGGATCAGGCTTTCTACAAACAGATGTTACTCTCATTTGGGTACTAGAATTTGACATCTGCTTTTGAAAGTAACAAACAATGACATCTAATTTCCTTATGGTACCAAAGCTTCTGAATTATTATGTGCCAAGAATTGTGTCAGGTACTAGTGATATACAGATAAATATAACACAGTTCTTACTCTCAAAAAACTTTGCTTATTATCTACCTCTTAAGTGAACCCTATGGTCCCTGTGATTTCCTAAGAGCTGGAACTGTGTACTATAAAAAATAAATGTATCTTACCATACAACATTGTCAGGATGGAAATGCATCTCCACCCTAAGCCCAGGACCAAAATAACTCAGGAGCTCATAGAAGTCTGAAAATAATAAACAGGTAAGTAAAGGCGGCACGCAGTAGGTTCTAACTGAGCCTAGAGGAAATGGGCAGCCTGCCTCTTAATTTGGAAGTCATACACAGATGGCAAGCATTCAACTCAAAAGGAGAAACATTTTGGAAGATTATAAAGGGAAGTGATGAATGAAGAAGAGAGTGTGACACTGAAGGCTGTGAACAGGCCTGGGAAGTAATGGGTCACTCAGTCTTGAAGAGATGTGAGGACATGAGACTGAATAGTCTAACACATGGCCCCTAAAAGGCCTAGAGAATGAGTGGTGTCACTCAATTCCATCAGCACTGTCTTCATGATAAGCTTTCTTTCTTTTTTTTTTTTTTTTTTTTTTGGTGGTGGTGCTGGGGATTGAAGTCAGGGCCTTGTGCATGTGAGGCAAGCACTCTACCAACTGAGCTATATCCCTAGCCCTTCATGATAAGCTTTCTATTGGCCTTGAATAACCCCATCAGAGAAATCTATGGCATAGGAGTAACAGAAAAGAGCACTGGGAGCAGACTCTCTGTCCAGGATCTTGGATCCATTAGTGAACCTACCTGGTCCTCAGTTTCTTAACTTATAAAATTTGGATAATTAGTTGTTTGGATGATATTGCATAATGAATATGGAGCATCTAGATGCTGTATGTGGAGCACATTGCCTGGATCTATAAATGTTGGCTTCCTGGGGAAAAAATATGATTCTCATAGCACATGCCAGAGGCTGTGTTTGTATAGATAATGGTTATATTTCCAGCAGCCAAGATATTATGGCTAAAAACAAATAAAGAACAAATTTATAAATCCTCATTAGTAAATACTGGAATATGAACCAAGTGTGTAAGTTATAGGCAGACATTCCACAAGTAACAGAGGATTGTATTGAACTCAGTGCCTCCAAGAGAACGCTGTTGTAGACATCTCTTATTCTTTGTGGCCACCCAGAACCTTTGGAATACTCTTCTTATAGCTGGGGAAAGTCTTTCTTGGTGAGCCCTTCCTGCCTTCCCAAAAAGAAGCCAAAAACTTATTTGCCTTGCTTCTTTGCAGCTAAAAAGCAAGCATGTGACCTGATTAGTCTGATAAATTGCATAGGTTGTATCTAAGATCCCATTCAGAAAACGGCATTAAGGGAGAATACAGCATGCAGAACCTAAGCTGGTAATGACTCGAGACAGCCATCTTCTACAAAAAGTAAACTCCAGCAGGGAAGAGACCCTGGTGCTAGTATTCTTGGCCCAAGATTCTTGAGGCAGTAAGATCTCTATGGGAAGAGCAGATGGTAAGACTTGGGTAGTGTTCTTTGTCATATGCCTGCCAACCCTGACTCTGACCCTTCCAGATAATCTCTAAAGGACCTCATTGCCTTTTCTGCATTAACCAACTAGAATATATTCTGGTGTTTGTGATGAAGTACCCTGAGTGACAGAGAGGCTTTTTAATATTCATTCTGCCATTCTTGGAACTGTATCTAAACATAGTTCAATGTGAAAATGGGTAATCACTCTTATCTAGAGAAGGTAGTGAGGCAAAGAAGACTCTGACCCTGAGCATATGAGCTCCTTTCAATCTTCCACTGAGTTCACTGACTTGAATCAATATTCCACTGACCTACTAGCTTCATTCAACCCACATAAGCCAGATGTTTCTATTTATCTTTTCAAAGCTGCTCTGACTACCTGGGTTTGTCCTGTGTCCTTAATCTGATTCTTCCTGCACTCTTTCAGTAGATATTTGTTGAGTACCTGCTGTATACCAGACACCATTTCATGGTCTGGGAATATGGTAATGAACAACACAGACAAGGCCTTTGTCTTCATGGAATGCACTATAGTTTAATGATACATGTATTATACAAACAAATAAATAATATCACAAAGAACAAAGTGTAAAATATAATAGCACCAATAATATATCTGATAATTTTTTAGGGGAAAAGGTAGAGAACAGGAACTATCTTTTAGAGTGTGTGTAAATCCCTTCTTGAGGAGGTGCTATTTAAGTTGAGGATTCAGTAATGAGGAGAAAACATTCAGAAGGACTGAGGAAGACTCTCCCAAACAGAAATACCAGTAAGTGCAAAGATAGACAGACACAAGGCAGGCTAAAGTCTGCGTGGAAGAATGGAGGCTAAAGTGGTCATGAGTCATCAAAGTGTTTATGTCCAGCAAGAATCTGTGTGCATGGATCATCTGAAGTATGGAGAAGTAGTTGAGACAGAAAACATTGCTTGTATCATCAGGATTCTGATGGTAATTAAAACAAGGAGAGTTGATGAGACTGCCCAAGCAGAGCAAGATCGTACAAAGCAGATGGGGCCAAAAATGGAACTCCGGAGAACCCAAGTATGTAAGGAATGTGCAGAAGAGACAGAATCCATGAAAACAGAGGAAACAGATCAAGAAAGATGGGGGAAATGAATAGGGAATAGTGCCAAAGAACCCAAGAAAACGGGATTTCAGGAATAGAAAGTGGTGGCAGTTTGAATAAATTTATCCCTTTTCTGTTAACAACATTCTCACTCTTGTGTCTCTCTGTGTACATGCACAGAAAATATCTGAAGTTACATATCAAGAAAATGTTAATAGTTGGTTATCTCTCAGGAATAAGATTAAGAAGTTGGAAATGAGGGTGGGAAAATTCATGTCTCCTTCATTCCTTTCTCTACTGTACTTGTTTTTATAGTGAGCAAATATTACTTTTGTAATTTTGTGTGGAATCTAGGAAATTGCAATAGTACAGCTGGTGAATATCCATTGGGTATGGGTGTGGGGACAGGCAGTCCAGCATCTCTAGACATGGAACAAGACTTTTGAGGAAGTATTTTGGATTGCAAACAGAATTTTTAGCAATGTATAGTATTCAGAAGTCAAAAATGAACATATGACATATGAAGAGAAATTTGTGTCTCCCCTACAAATTATCAGGTATTTAAATACACATTTAAATACACATTCACCTCAACAACCCAGATTTGAATACAAGTTGCATATACCTTATCGAGAATGCTGAGACCAGAAATATTTTGGATTTCAGATTTTGAAATATTAGTATACACTTAATGAACTATCTTGGGGATAGAACTCAGTCTAAACACATAATGCATTTGTTTCTTATACATTTATATTCATTGCCTCAGAGTCATTTCAAACCATATTTTTGAGGATTTTGTGTATTAAACGAAGTGTCCTGGTATGAAAGTTTCCACCTGTTGTGTCAAGTCAGCACTCAGTTTTTAAGCATTTCAGATTTCAGATTATCAAATTTTCAAATGAGGAATACTTAATCTGTACCACTTTTTGTAAACAGCACGTAACATATGACATATATTAAATCTGTGTTCACTGAGCTAGTATACTTTCGTTGGAGAAAAGGAGACTACCCTAAACAGATGTTTATTCCCTCATCAAACACTAGTGGCATTTTGCTAAGAAATTTGAATGGAGAAGTTACAGATGCAATTGACTCCATGATAATAGCCATGCAAAAGGAGTCACAGGACCACAAATAGACCATAAGATATACTGATCACAAGAGTTCAACTCCTTTCCTCCTGACAACCCATCAAATGACTGGAATGCCCTCCTGGGAGAAAACTGAGAGTCAGAATTGGGAAGCAGTCACCATGAGTGCAGGTAGAGGAGCTGGCTGCTTAACTACACACAGGTGTCATGATGTAGCACTCCACTCCCCAAATTCCAGGCCAAGTAAGTGATACAGTGTGCTATGGGATGCCGGAGGAGGGAGATTACTCTTTCAACTGAATATACATCACTTCATTGTAAGAAGAATTTAATTGATACATGTTATAGTCATAATCTCAAAAGATGAATATAATTTGAGTGAAAAAAAATACATGATGGATAATATATCAAGTGCTGAGTTCTGAATGGAATATAGAACTACAATAAAGACATTGGCTAAAGTCTTTAAAAGCTAACAAAGAAGCGTTAAATAATCTACAAATCACCATACCACCTGCCAGTGAACTAAATTGCTTTTGAAATGCTGCTGAAATAGGGTGAAAAGAATAAATGGAATTTTATTATAATCTTACAGCTCAGTTTGTTCCTGAAACTCTGAGCCCTAACGAAGTGTTCTTGTTAGTTACTAGCTGTGATTTTATCCCAAATAGGTCTTTGTGCTGCAGAGAAGGATGGCTGTAGTTATCACCATTAATTAAAATCAGTTATATAAAAGGAGTTCAAAAGTAAAGTACCTTTGTCATAAAAGGGGGAAACAGGAGCAATAAGGAGTAGGTTGCCACTTCCCTTAGGAAAATCATTCTGAAGAAGTACTGGAGAGAAAACAAATGAAATAATCATGCCAAGTGCCGGCCATTTAAGAGAAACTTTGGGGAGCCTTGTGGTCATCTACATTCTTACAAAGATGTAGGAGTTTTAGACCCTGGGCTTCCAATATTTCTTTTATTAAGGATTTTCAACATATGAATTCACTTTCTTCACACAGGCTTATAATGTGCTTCTTTGATTTACATACGCTTAAACCAGTTATGTAAAAGAATTTGGGCTTTCAGAGACATAGTCTTGGACACAGAAAAACACACAAATTACATTTTGGCATTCAGGTTCCTACAAACTTGCATGGCAATCGTCTTTGCATCCACACTTTGGATCCCACTCTTCTGGAAACTAGATGCTTCATCATCTAATGAGGATCTTCTATATTGGCTTAGCCAATCATCAGCAAAGTCATCAGCAAAAACACCCATTTCTTTCCATCTCCACCAACTAGAACAGAAAACAGCTAGGCTTTCAGTACTGTGCTGGTAGCTCTACTTGAAATCATGCAGGGTGCAAATGCATTCATTCCAAGAGTTTTCAAACAGATGGTCTGATGAATTGAAGCAATACAAACAACACACACACACACACACACAAAAAAAAAAAACTTTAGAGTTGGAAAAGACCTCAATATCCAGATAACTATAGTTTTGAAAGCTTGAAGAAGTTCAGTTTCCTCATTTTGCATAAGAAATCTGGGAGGCTAAAACAAACAAACAAACAAAAATGTTGGAAACAAACTATGCATTGTACTTAGACAGCTGTTATAATGCTATAGCAAAGAGAATTTACAACAATAAAATGCACAGACTTTAAGTACTTTGATGAATTTTAACTAATGCATAGATACTTGTAAACTTCCTATTAAGACATACAACAGTTTCATCAACTTAGAAAGCTCTTTTTTGTGCTCTTTGAAGTAAATATCCCTCAACTCACACCCCAGGCATCCACTGATCTGACTTCTATCAACACAGGCTAGATTTTTTTCTGTTTCAGAACTTCATATAAATGGAAGAGGACAGAGCCACCAGCTCACCTGGCCACAGGCTCACGCAGTCATCGCCTCCAGGGTTGGGAATAGCAGCTCCCCCGCTGCAGACAGGGCCGGACTAGAGGAAGGGCCCCGTCCATTCTTTGGGGAACTGCGACCTGCCCAGCTGCGACCAGAACAAGCAGTAGGCACCCGCCAGAAGGAGCGACCCAGCCACCAGTTCGCCTGGCCAATGGCTCACGCCATCACCAGGACCAGGAACTGCAGGCTTCACTCTGTGGAAGGGCCCTGCTGCCCACTTGCCCAACCCCCCCACGGAAACAACTAGACTGGGAGGAGACCCAGGAAGAGGAGAGTGGGGAGAAGAAAGCCAGACTGCCTGCTCCACCACACTGAGGCCAGGAGGGGATCTGGAGAGAGAGGCTCACTCCACGCCTGCAAATCCAAGAGGCAACTAGCATCTGCTCAGAGAGACACACCAAACTGGGATCCCGTAGTTACTCAACCCAACACCAATATAATTATAGGCCTGAGGCTACCACTGCCACAAAACTGAGTTAGTGCTGCTACTACCAAGGAACAACAAAAAGGTCCCTAGAGACCAGGATGCACCAAAAGGTGCAACCAGTTATAATGTTGTGAACTAAAAGGGAATCTTACATGGGGTTGTCTATTTCTTGCTTATTCTACTAACAGCCAATTTCTAATGATTATATTCTCACTAGTCAAATAATCTAATACATCTATTTTCTCACATCTTACTTCATAAACATTTAAGCCAACCTCTAAGTCCCCCCTTTCTTTCATCAGATACTGTAAACCACCATGCAAAAATAGAGACTATATGGAATAAGATAACTGATCTCATCATTTATGTTTATAGCGACAAAACTATAAATATAAAAATAGAAATTAACTGATATATGAACATGCATTGGGTACATTGAAAGATCTAATATTGATATTTCCCTAAAAAGTGAGGTTCTGGGTAACCTGGAGGGACCTTATAAGACAAAAGGGCAGAAGTTGTAATACCTCAGGCTTACCTTGCAAGAGAGGAAAACACATAGACATCATGAGGAAACAAGGGAGGAAAATGCCCCCAAACAAACCAAGATACTACAACAATAGAAACCATAGAAAGCACAGTAGGTGAAATGTCAGAGAAAGAGTTCCGGATATACATAATTAAAATGATAAGGGATTTTAAAAACGACCTAAATGAACAGATACAGGCAAAAATCATCTCTCCAGCAAAGAGATAAGAGGTCAAATACAGGCAACCATCCATCACACCAACAAAGAGATATGAGAACATCCAGGTAGCAAAAGATTACTTCAAGAAAGAGATAGAGGGTTTGAGAAAAAACCAAACAGAAATCCTTGAAATGAAAGAAACAGTAAGCTACTTAAAAAATTCAAAAGAAAGCATCACCAACAGATTGGACCACTTGGAAGATAGGACCTCAGACAATGAGGACAAAATATATAATCTTGAAAATCAAGTTGATCTCACACTGAAGATGGTAAGAAACCATGAACAAAACATGCAAGAATTATGGGATACCATCAAAAGACCAAATTTAAGATTTATTGGAATAGAGGAAGTTGCAGAGATTCAAACCAAAGGAATGCACAATCTCTTCAATGAAATAATATCAGAAAATTTCCCAAGCAGGAAGAATGAATTTGAAAATCAAATACTAGAGGCCTATAGGACACCAAATGTAAAAAATTACAACAGGTCCACACCAAGGCACATTGTAATGAAAATGCCTAGCATACAAAATAAAGATAGAATTTTAAAGGCTTCGAGAGAGAAAAGTCAGATTACCTATAAGGGAAAACCAATTCGCATCTCAGCAGATTTTTCAATCCAGACCCTCAAAGCCAGGAGAGCCTGGAACAACATATACCAGGCTCTAAAGGATAAGGGATGCCAACCAAGAATTTTATATCCAGCAAAATTAAGCTTCAGATTTGAGGATGAAATAAAAACCTTCCATGATAAACAAAAGCTAAAAGAATGTACAACAAGAAAGCCTGCTCTACAGAACATTTTTAGTAAAATATTCCATGAGGAGGAAATGAAAAACAATAATGAAAATCTGCAAAGGGAAGAACTACAATAAAGGGAAAAACCAACCAAAGGAAAAACCAAGTCAAACTAAATACCAAAAATAATAAAAAAATAAAATTGACTGGTAATACAAATTATGTCTCAATAAAAACCCTGAATGTTAATGGCCTAAACTCGCCAATTAAAAGACATAGGCTAGAGCCAGGTGCAGTGGCACATGCCTGTAATCCCAGCACTTGGGAGGCTGAGGTAGGAGGATTGCGAGTTCAAAGCCAGCCTCAGCAATGGTGAGGCACTTAGCAACTCAGTGAGAACCTGCCTCTAATAAAATACAAAGTGCTGGGGATGTGGCCCTGTGGTCAAGTGCCCTTGAGTCCAATCCCCAGTTTAAAAAAAAAAAAAAAAAAAAAAAGACATAGGCTAGTAGATTGGATTAAAAAAACAGATCTAACAATTTGTTGCCTTCAAGAGACACATCTCATAGGAAAAGACGCGCATAGACTAAAGGTGAAAGGATGGGATAAAATATATCACTCACATGGTCTACATAAGCAAGCAGGTGTCTCCATCCTCATATTCAATAAAGTAGACTTCAAGCCAAAGTTAGTCAAAAGAGATAAAGATGGACATTTCATACTGCTTAAGGGAATCATAGATCAACAAGATATAACTGATATAAATATATATGCCCCAAATAATGGAGCATCTACATTCATCAATCAAACTCTTCTCAAGTTAAGAATCAAATAGACCACAACACAATAATTCTAGGTGACTTTAACACACCTCTTTCACCACTGGATAGATCTTCCAAACAAAAGGTAAACAAACAAACTATAGAACTCAATAATACAATTAATAATTTAGACTTAACTGACATATATAGAGTATATCACCCATCAATGAGCCAATACACTTTCTTCTCAGCAGCACATGGATCCTTCTCAAAAATAGACCATATATTATGCCATAAAGCAACTCTAAGCAAATATTAAAAAGTAGGGATACTACCCTGCATTCTATCAGATCATAATGGAATGAAATTAGAAATCAATGACAAAAAAAGAAAGAAAAGCTACACTAACACCTGGAGACTAAATAATATTCTATTGAATGATCAATGGGTTGCAGAAGACATCAAGAAGGAGATTAAGAAATTTGTAGAGGTAAATGAGAACAATGATACAACATACCGAAATCTCTGGGACACCCTGAAGGCAGTACTAAGAGGAAAGTTCATTGCATGGAGCTCATTCCTTCAAAAAAGAAAAAGTCAACAAATAAATGAACTAACATTACATCTCAAAGCCCTAGAAAAAGAAGAACAAATCAACCCCCAAAGAAGTAGAAGACAGGAAATAATTAAAATCAGAGCTGAAATTAATGAAATTGAAACTAAAAAAAAAAAGAAAACAATTGAAAAATTGACAGAACAAAAAGTTGGTTCTTTGAAAAAATAAATAAAATTGATAGACCTTTAACTAAGCTAACAAAGAAGAGAGAAAACACAAATTACCAATATCTACAATGAAAAAGGAAATATCACAATGAAGACTATAGAAATACAGAAGATAATTAAAATTATTTTGAAAATTTATACTCCAATGAAATCGAAAACAATGAAGGCATCAACAGATGAGACATATGATATGCCCAAACTAAATCGAGATGATATACACAATTTAAATAGGTCAATTTCAAGCAAATAAATAGAGGATGCCATAAAAAACTTACCAACCCAGAAAAGCCCAGGAACAGATGGATACACAGCTGAGTTCTATAAGACCTTTAAAGAAGAACTAATACCAATACTTCTCAAACTATTTCATGAAATAGAAAAAGAGGGAACACTCCCAGACTCATTCTATGAGGCCAATATCACCCTGATTCCAAAACCAGACAGAGACAAATCAAAGAAAGAAAACTTCAGATCAATATCTCTAATAAATATAGATGCAAAAATTCTCAATAAAATTCTGGCAAATCGAATGCAAAAACACATTAAGAAGATAGTGCATCATGATCAAGTGGGCTTCATTCCAGGGATGCAAGGTTGGTTCAATATAAGGAAATCAATAAATGTAATCCATCACATCAACAGGCTCAAAGATAAAAATCGGGGCTGGAGTTGTGGCTCAGCGGCAGAGCGCTCGCCTCGCATGTGCGCGGCCCGGGTTCGATCCTCAGCACCACGTAAACATAAATACATTGCATTGTGTACAACTAAAGTAAATAAATAAATATTTTAAAAAAAGATAAAAATCATATGATCATCTCAATAGATTCAGAGAAAGCATCTGACAAAATACAATATCTCTTCATGTTCAAAATGCTAGAAAAAATAGGGATAACAGGAACATACCTCAACATCGTAAAGGCCATCTATGCTAAGCCCCAGGCCAACATCATCCTAAATGGAGAAAAATTGAAAGCATTCCTTCTAAAAACTGGAACAAGACAGGGATGCCCTCTTTCACCACTCCTATTTAACATAGTTCTTGAAGCCCTAGCCAGAGCAATTAGACAGATGAAAGAAATTAAAGGGATACAGATAAGAAAAGAAGAACTCAAATTATCACTATTTGCAGACAATATGATTCTATACATAGCAGATCCAAAAAATTCCACCAGAAATCTTCTAAATCTAATAAATGAATTCAGCAATGTAGCTGGATATAAAATCAATACCCATAAATCAAAGGCATTTCTGTACATCAGCGACAAATCCTCAGAAAGAGAAACTAGGAAATCCACCCCATTTACTATAGCCTAAAAAAAAAAAATTGGGGAATCAACTTAACAAAAGAAGTGAAAGACCTCTACAATGAAAACTACAGCACACTAAAGAAAGAAATTAATGAAGATCTTAGAAGATGGAAAGATCTACCTTGTTCATGGATAGGTAGAACTAATGTTGTCAAAATGACCATTCTCCCAAAAGCACTATACAGATTCAATGCAATACCAATCAAAATCCCAATATAATTCCTCATAGAAATAGAAAAAGCAATCATGAAATTCATCTGGAAAAGTAAGAGACCCAGAATAGCCAAAGCGATTCTTAGCAAGAAGAATTATATATAGTTATAATGCACTGATTACAAAAGAGTCCTTAAAGTAAAAACTCCAAACCCAGAAGATATACTCTGGCTCATCACTGCTCAAAACACTGGGACAGCTCTGGGGACTGGGTCTCCTTGCCAGACCATGCCTCTTTCCCTTCTGCAGGAACTCTGCAGTCCTTTGACTCAGGTCTGTATCTTCTTGATCCTCTACTAGTTTCTCTGTTTCACTGCACTGTATGTTTTGTGTGTTGTGGCTCCAAGAAAATATCACAACTTATATTCAGTCATGAGCCAGACATACCTCATGTGTGTCTCTTTCATTTGCTGCATTTATATTTGTCTTGTTAGATTAGTGCATCCAGTTTCATGTCTATTATGACCAGTCTGTCAAGCTGCCACAACAGAAAGTAAACCAGCCTACATGGCAGCAAGTGTCTATGGCTGACCCCTGGGAAGAAGACCATGTCTGAAAGGTTCTTTAGGCCCATTTTTCTCCTCACTGTTACAAGCTGGAGGCTATATCTACTTTCCTCCTGGTCCCCAGGAGCTCAGGCAACCCTCTATGCTGCAGATTGCTGGAATGGGCTTAGCAGCTACATCTAGTCCTCCTTAGAGGCCGAGCTCCCAAGATAGCCAGCACTTCAGCTCTTGCTGCTGGACAAGAACAGCAGCCAGATACTGACACATTGCTGAGCTCTCTCCAAAGCACAAATGGTTCTCAGGAACAATACATTTCATAAACAGAAAATGTTACTGTGCTCTCCCTGTGGTCAACTCCTGGATTGCAGAAGAGGTTAAGAGTATAATATATCTGCAGATTTTATGTCTTAATACAAATCTGTGACAAGGAAAGAGAAAGGGAATCATCATTTGAAAAATTAGATTATGCTCTACTGTCTCCAAAGGCAGCATGCCACAGGAAAAGGTCACACTCAGAAAGGAGAGGCCAGGCAGAGACTCTCCCTGGTAGGATATGAACCTTCCATCAGGCTATTTTCTCCTAGGTCCAGAAACAACATAACCCTGGTGTGCGAGTTTGTTTTAGTTCTTTGGGCTGGCGCTTCTGCCAAGAAAATCCTCGCTGCCTCTTTGTCCTGCTTGTTGTTTAACTAGTCATTTCCACGTAAAGAATTGAGAGCCCATCACTGAGCAGAAGGAAGGAGCAGAAGCTCAAGTGTTTATTATTTCTAAACTCCCTAGTGCCCCTCTGAGATGTATGCACATGCATAAAAGGACAGACACATGAGATGGACATTGCTTCCCTAAGAAAACTCTTCAACACAAGGACCAGAGACCTGTAGCTCTTCAGCAAGGCTTATGTTTTCTCTTTTATTATTCTCTTCCCCCATTTCTAAGAGATTTCCTTGTCAGTGAGGATTCCAAAGCTGGTCATGTGATATATAGTAAAAATTATACCATCAGAGGCCAATGATGGAGATGGAAATGTGAACACATGTAATTCAAGTAATCATGTGACCCGCAACAAAGAGTTGAGTGGTTTACACTGTGGTTAGGTACCAACCACTGAAAACTGGGGTACTTCATAGTATACACACACACACACACACACACACACAAACACACACAGCCACAATCTAAAGTGGCAAAAAGCACAGAATTTAGAGTGGTGTAACTAGGGCCATACCTGAACCTTGCCACTTACCCAAGTGCAAGCAGCTCTTTCCAAACTCCATATTGCAACTTCCTCATCAGCAAGTGGGAACAAAAATGACACCTAGCCTGCTAATTCCCCAAGGGTATTACAAGAATGGGGTTATATAGAAAAAGTGGTTATTGTATGTCATCAAGTTTTTTCACTATTATAATATTCTATGGAATAGTGAAGGGTTTTGAATGAGAAATTTCCCTTCAATAATTTAACAATTCTTGCCGGGCACAGTGGCGCATGCCTGTAATCCCAGCACTTTGGAAGGCTGAGGCAAGAAGATTGCTAGTTCAAAGCCAGCCTTAGCAATGGCGATGCACTTAGCAACTCAGTGAGACCCTGTCTCTAAAATAAAATACAAAAAAAAAAAAAAAAAAAAGGCTGAGGATGTGACCCAGGGATTGAGTGCCCCTGAGTTCAATCCCGGTACCAAAAAAAATAATAATTTAACAATTCTTTATTGAATGCCTACTATGTGCTAGATATTCCTATTTTTTTTTTCTTTTTTTGGTGGGGGGAGGGATACCAGAGATTGAATTTAGAGGCATTTAATCAGTGAACCACATCCCCAGCCCTATTTTGTATTTTATTTAGAGACAGGGTCTCACTGAGTTGCTTAGCACCTCACTTTTGCTGATGCTGGCTTTGAACTCACAATCCTCCTGCCTCAGCCTCCCAAGCCACTGGGATTACAGGTGTACACCACTGTGCCTGGCATTATTCTTACTTCGTAAACCCTTTTAATCTTTTAAGTTCCGGGGTTGGGGGTGGGGCTAGTGCTTTTATATATTCTATGTAACTTTTATAAATAAACCTCTACATAACAAAAAGGAATGTACACATTCCAGAAAGAAATAGAACATCACATCAATGTTATCAAGAAAGACATCAATGAAACCAAGACAAAATTAAAACCATATACTCAGAAATATGCTATGCTAATGTGTTTTAGAAAAATAAATCACAGATAGTTGTTCTTAATAACTTGATAGTTTGCGCTCTGAAAGGGAAAATTCAATTTGCAAACTTTATCATCATCTTTTTATCACAGCTTCTGAGCTATTGTAATCTTTCATCCCATACTATATATTTCTCCCCAATCTTTCACATTCTGAAGTCTTTTCACATTCTGAGGTTTAAGGATCTTGGACCTCCACATAGTCCATCATGCTACTTACGTCAATTTTCTCCATCACTAGCCTGTCTGTTTACTAAGCTCAAGGCCAGAACTTGAGTTCAGAATTTCAACCCTACTTCATCTCGAGCTTTCTCTTATTTCAATAGTTTAAAAAACTGTGGCTGACTTGCTGAAAGTACTTCATGAATAAAGAGGGAAAAAAAAGTGGACTCCAACTTTGGAGGATGATTTAAGTTCCATGTTTTTCTTTCTTCATGGTTTATAATTTCAATAAATAGACAAATTAATTTCTTTCAAAACAAAATAATCATTCTTTTAGTCTGTCATAT
This sequence comes from Tamias sibiricus, assembly GCA_025594165.1. Lineage (NCBI taxonomy): Eukaryota > Metazoa > Chordata > Mammalia > Rodentia > Sciuridae > Tamias > Tamias sibiricus. The sequence continues at coordinate 104,730,381 of CM046657.1, forward strand.
TCATTAGATTACTTCAAGTAAAACTTTTAAATAAAAATATATACTATAAAACTTTTGTTTCTCTTTTATGTTCCTCATTAAAATGACTCCTTTCATTTTAAAGTAATTTATAACAGTGATTGTTTGTACAGGGTTTGATGTATACTTTTTACTGTGTCTTTTTTGCAAATGCAAATTCAAAAAAATATTAAAGGAATAAAATAACATAAATGGAATTTGCCAAGAGAGATCTACAAAGCATGTTGGGTGTGATGTTTCAGACCTGTAAGGACTGGAGTCAGTTGTCATAGACTGCCTTAAGCTGACACACGGCTGGGCTGTGTCTTCTATTCTTTCTTTTCCTTTTTGGCCAGGAGCAGGGGCCTACACTGATCCAGCTACCACCTGTGTGCACACACAAGCCACCCTGCCTATAGCACCCTGCCTCTCCCCTTCCCACTGTTGTCACAGCTCTGTCCTTACCAGGATCATGCAAACCACACAGGGGAAGGAGAGCTTCCCAGACTGCTTGGATAAGGGAATGGTTCTCTGCTTCAACTTATCTTTGGCTGGAAAATTCACCCAGTGATGCTGAAAGGATTCTTACTTCTCCAGCACCCAGGATGCTCTTTGAACACCTCCAAGAGAAGCAGGGAAGACTGGGCTGATAAAACACCTGCCTGGGTGAACAAGAGAAAGAGCTCCTGTTGACAACCTTGCAGTGTGATTACAGTGGGAAGACCTGCCACTCACTGCCACACCTCCTCCTTGCTCACTCAGCTCCAGGCACACCTCAGTGCACCCAGCACTAACCCACCTATAATCACCAGTCACTTTGGAAATGTGTCCTCCCACTGTATAATGCCACTGTATATAAATCAAATTCAACTCTTTCAGAATGGGGCACAGGGGCATGCCCCCATGGTTAATATCATTCTTTCCCTATTTTGGCAAAAGGCCATGTTCTTCTCAGTTGTTATTAAAGCAATCATAATTCTGTCCTCTTTTTATACAGTGGCAAGCCACAAAGGTAAGGAAAGGGAAGGGTGGTTATGGGGATATCACATTGGCAAAACACAAGCAGTTTGTATAAGGATGAACTGTGTAGGAAGAAGGAGAGATCATTTCTTAGTTCATTTTGTGTTGCTATAACAAAATACCTGAGGCTGAGTGACATAAAGTAAAAAGTTTTATTTTGCTCCTGATTCTGGTGGCTAGAGTGTCCCAACAGCATAATACCCACAGCATCCTGGCAAAGGCCCCCTGGTTGTGTCCCAACATGGCAGAGAAGCAAAAAGGGAGCCAACCACGTGCCAAAGGGGCACATGTGTAAGCAAGGAAGCAAGAGAAGGGGGAGGGGCCTGGATCACTCTTGTGGTAATCACCTGTCATGGGAACTAACCCACTGTTACAAGTCCCAACCCAGACCTGACCCACACCTGTAAGGCAGCATTAATCTGTTCATGAGGATGGAGATCTAACTACCTTCCCCTAGACCCCACCACTTTAAGTTCCACCACCTCAACACTGCTACCCTGAGGACCAAATTTCAAGCACATTAACCTCCAGGGTATAGGCCACTATCCAATGATAGCAGGAGGCAAGAATTGTACAGCATTTTGCTAAGAAGTCTGAATTCTTTGGTATTAGTTTAAATCACCCTAAAAAGTGCCCAAATATTCTGACTCTTGGATAACCAACCTGGGTACTACAAATACTTTTAAGCTAACCTTTGATGGGTTACAAATGAGCATAATTTTTAAGTGAGTAATGATTTAACAAAGTGTGCAAAAGAGTCATTGTATTGGAATTCAGTGCATCCTCATTAAATCATTGGAGATAATATCCATTGCTTGTTCTTAAAACCACAGAGGTTCTCCATGGTTTTGAGCCTTAAATAGCAAAATGAAACTCATACCAACATAGATTATCTAAGACAATATCAGCAAATTTCTTCTTTATTTCTTCTCTATTGTCTGGCTTTTGGGTGAACAAGTTTTCCTTTCAATTAGATACACTGACCCAATCTCCCGTTAGCCACAAAAGAACAAGAAGAAATAACAAAACTTTTGTGATGATGTCTATAATTTGATCTTTACAATGATCCCAGAGAAAACTCTGAGTCTGCTTTGTGCTCAAAAGATATTCTTTTGTGAAAGCTCAAAATGCCTTCACTCGCGCATGTTATTTTCAAGAATTAATTGTGATACAGCATTTTAAAAATGCTTCATTATGGGGGCTGTGGCTATGGCTCAGTGGTAAAGCGCTTGTCTTGCATGTGTGAGGTAGTGGGTTCAATCCTCAGCACCACATGAATAAAATAAAGGTGTTGTGTCCACCTACAACTAAAAAAAATTTTTTTTTTTTAATTCTTCATTATGGAATTCTCTGTATATTATGCATTCTTTTCAAAGCATATCAAACGTTATACCAGTAACACCCTAAATATGTCCTGAATCCTAGAGAACAACATAGCTCACAATGGTTGTAGATACAGGTAGTTGGTGCTTACTTTCTGGTCAGGAGACCATAAAATGTTATGGACAGAGATCCAAACATACATAATTGAGCCATGATTGTTTCCTATGCAAGACATGTCTTATTAGAAATACAATACCATTTCATTTGATCTATAGATTCAAAAGCATCTTCTGCAAAAGAAGATAAAATTTCAAAGATAAAATATCTCCAAAACACAGACTTAGTTGTTTTCCCATTATTCTTTCCCTCCCTCATCCTTTGTAAATGAGCATAAGCTTACATCAACTGATGTGGCAATTTTCCCAACAATAACACTGCATGGCATCTTTTGTAGATAGAAGCAGTCAAAGAGATACGACTAAAAGTCATTGAGTGTACTTTCTTAGAAAGGGAACTGAGTCAAAGGGGAGGCAGGATGGGAAAGATGTAGCTATTGCAGCCATCCTTTAGGAATGAGGTTATCCTGAGGATGGAAGCCACTTACTATGGATAGTGGCACAGAAAGATAGGGGACCGGCTCCTCCAACCATGGCATTAAGGCACAAGTCCTTACTAACCTAGCCTACATTTAGAATTCTTTTAATAAAAAAGGAAAACATGCCTATATTATTTAAGTCATGGCTACTTTGGATCTTACCAACAACCAAACCCTATGCTGTCTTCCTTCACCCTCCCAACTGTATCTGATGCATCTAATGATTGAAATAAATTATTAAAATATAACTGAGATGATTGCAACTACAGGGAAATAGAATTTTACAGTTCCTAAGCATGATCACTTCAATGAAGAGGACCTCTGGAGTATAAGAGCATAATAAAAAAAATCATGTAGGAAGGATTAGGAATTGTACAGTGGACCTCAGGGACTTTCGCCATAAAAAAGACCCATTATGAAATGCAAATTATGGACTCTGGCCCTCACAGGGGAGAATCATGTAAAGCACAGGATCACAACCCAGGAAAGTAGGAGAAAGAGGCAAAAGAGGAGAGAGAGAGAGAGAGAGAGAGAGAGAGAGAGAGAGAGAGAGAGAATAATTAGCTCATGGGGTGACTAAAACAGAAAAATGGTATAAGCAACTATAAAGTTGATAAATCCTCAATGATAGGGGAAACAATCTTCTGACTTGGGAGCTAGAGACTTGTAGAATTACAGGATGGGTATGGTATCTGTTGTGGAGAATGACAACTCTAAAAGGTGTATTTAAATATACTAGAATTAGATTCTGGGGCCTGAATAATTAGGCTCATGGCTAAGCTTAAGAACAAGGCTCAAACTACACAGCAGAGCGGCCTGATAAAGCAACCTGTGACATGACATGACCATCCAGTGCAATTGCACTGCTTGAGTTGAAGGACCAACCATGATGCCATTTCTGCATCAGGAGCTGGCCTTAGCTGTACCCCCTGTTCAGCAATAAAGCCTACTTCCTCACATGATCTCCCCTTCTGTCTGTCACATGTCTTGTGCAAGAGAGCCTGGAAATTGAGAGTCAACTTCAACATTGGGAAGGAATTTCCCCAAATACACAGTCTTGTCAAAACATGACAGGAAGACATGAACAGAATAAAAGCACACCACACAACTTCTAAGGATGAAGAATTTAAGAGGTTGTGGTTATTAAATGTGGGAAAAGAAAAAAAAAAATGCTTGAAGAATTAAGGAAACTGGTAAAAGTCCAGTTTCAGATTAAAACCAGGAATGGAGCTAAGGAAGCCATGGTGTTCAGGATGCAAGTGCTCTTCCACTCAGCAAATAGTTATTGAGCACCTAATACATTCCAGGCCCTGGTACAGCAACTGGAGACTCAGCAGTGAACAAAACCAATAAAAGTCCTCAGGCCATAGAGCTTGCATTTCACTGGCAAAACAATCAGGACCCAAAAGGCCAGATTGAAGAGTAAGCCACTGCATATGTATGATTCATGCAGACATATATTGAGCTGTGTTCCCTAATTCCTTTCCCAATATCTCCCCAAGTAGGTTTTTTCGGTACGTGACAAAGAATCAAGAGTAAACAGGCTCGTCAAAGGCAGGATTTCTCAGAAGCATTGACATATTACTGTGGACTGGAACTCTCCAAGAGAAGGATAGAGGAGATATACTGTATGTCCCAAACCTGAATGCCCATAGGACCTTTCTCAGAGACAAAAAATCTGATAGAACAAGAATTCCTGGAAACACTTTTTAAAAATGCTTTTTTACTCTACAACAAAGTTGATTTTGTGCTCTGAAAATAACTGCTGAAGGAAGTGGAGAGCCTGGAGCACAATAACAGCAGGGAAGCCTGGTTGGGTTCCAATGAAGCCACTGAGGAAAGGATATTCCTGGTTTTCCAGGTGGTGGCAACAGGAGGCCACGGCAGTGCACCTAGGAACACCATGTCTTAGGAGTTCTAGGCAGCTTTCACAGAAGAGAATTCACTTAAAGAACATAATGGCTGATTTTCTAAGGGGCACTCAACAACAGAGAAATATATAATATGTAGGTAATCAACCATCTTAGAGTCTACGAAGGGGCCCTATCACACAAAAAAATTAATTATCATATACAAAAGAAACTTTTCTCTATTACTGGGAGAAATACAAAATGTACCATTCATATGCTTTTCAAATTACCCACAAGGACCACAACATTGAAAGCAGTAATTTACAACACTTTCTTCACCAAACCCTTCATTAGAACCATGAAAAAAGTAGCAAATAACTCTAATTTTGATCTGACCTGTCCATAGCCCTATGGGGTGCTGATGAATAGGTCAAAAATCAGAGCACAATTCACACACACACACACACACATACACACACACAGAGAGGGGGGTGGGAGAAGGAATAATCTCTACAGGGTGGAAGAAAAGCCTTTGGATATTTGACAGGTCACAGAAAACCTTGAAGGGAATAGTGAGAAGCCTTGTGCACAGAAGACACAAAAAGGAGTTATTTTTGAAATATAATGTGAATCCTGCCTCTTTTTTCCCAGAGGTGAAGGTCAGATGAAACAGATCAGTATTTTGAACTCTGAGCCTTCCTCCATCTTTCAAGAGTCCTGACTTAAAATACCACAGATTGAGAAATATTTTACTCCATTATCTTTGAAGTTCTGCTCAAAATGGGCACAGTGGTTAAAAACCACCTGGGATATGTGATTCAATGGCCTATTTTCTAAAACTCAAGAGGTATTTTGAGAAGAAAAATCATCAGCCTTGAAATATACAAAGTAATTTTTTAATTGAAATATTTCTCTAAATCACCTCCTTTCTGCATTATTGGCTTTTATCAAATTCAGTATGTCTGACTGGGTGTGTGAATACTGGGGCCATACTGACAAAATGAAATTTCAAAAATTACTGTGGAACAGCTGCTATGGCCTCCAAATTATGTTGATTCTTATGAGAGATATATAAGGAGATAAATGGCATTTTTCTGCCCTTGAGGAGCTGACAACCCTTTTGAGAAAAAAGAAATTGTACATGGGAAACAAGCAGATTTGTAACAAATGAAGCCCCACATGGGAGCAGGCCCGGATCCTGGCCTAGAATGATGGGAGAAGGGGCCAGCCGCACAGAAGGAAAGAATCAGCTCTGACATATAGCTTTGGAATGTGCTGCAGAGAGGCCAAACTGGACAGAGAGAAATGAAGCAGAAGGGAGCAGCCTTTCCAGGAGCCAAAGCAGGACAGAACCAGGAAGAAAGAGAAAGAGACAGAGAAAGACAACCCAAAGGGAAGAGAGGGAGGCATTCTGGGCAGTCTGGGATTCTTACTGGAATGGGATGAAGGACTCACATCTGTTGTCCTTCATTCACTGCCTGTTCTCATGCAGCAGTGTACAGATTCCTCTACTCATCACAGTATCATCCTGTTCATGAGCCTTTTCCCTGCTAGACAATAATCTCCTCCAGGCGAGGAGCCAGGTCTTATTCTACAACTTTACAGTGGAGAATAGAGCAAAGTGAGTGCCTGATCCGTGGTCTTTCCACTGAATGCAGTGATGGGACAGCCACAGAGGGGCTTCCTTAGGGGCCCAGGGACAGAGGAAGGGTGGGATAATCATGGAAGAGAAGAGAGTGGCGGAGTCTAGGAATCAGGTCACAGATCTGGGTAGCTGAATCCAAAATCCACAGGAGAGAAGGGGCAGAAGGGAAATCCTACAGGGTAACTTAACCTCCATTTCATTTTCATTTTCCCTTCTCCTCAGAAATTGATGTTTCTATTCAATTTCCTCTTTTAAAAGATAAAAGAAATGCCTTAAAATGCAGCTTTCATTGGACATCAGCCAGAGTTTCTCTAGCAAATATATTAAATTTATCCCCTTCGTAGACTAGCAGAAGTGTTTGAAATGGCTGACTAGATCACTAATTATTTCCAATTCTTGCCAAAAAAAAAAGAAAAACAAAAAAAGGGGGGGGGGGGTAGTGACTCATTTGTTATCTGACCATAAAGTCTCCATCTAAACTACAGTCATGTGGGTCTTGCCCACACCTCACCAACCCTAACTGTGAGAAGGTGTAGGGCTGGCGCCATCTTGCCTTGCATGGCACAGGCCTGCATGTGCACCAGTGCTGGATCGTTGCTGCCTGGGATGCAGTGGACGGCTGCTCCATGCCTGCCTAGCCTCCTGCTCTGCCCAGGTTGGTGTTGCCTTCTCATTTCTTTTGCTGGCAACTCACAAAGCAGAGCCTCCATGCAATCCTCTTCTTACAAGACCTACCCAGACCCCCTGAAGCCTAAATGCATGTTCATGATAGAACAAAGTGCAACCCAGCTGTCTCGGTATTTACCAAAATCACACATCACTGTAAGTCTTCAGAAAGAAAGCCAGCTAGCTCTAGTTATCAATACAGAATCAGAGGTATCTTAAAGCAGAGACTTTATCAAATCATGACAAAGCATACATTCAGAAGACAGTTCTACTCATTCAGGATCTAGAATGTGATTTGTGTTTCATCCCTTGATGAATCACATCCAATTTCCTGTGCCTCTCTGAATCAATGTGACAACAGGCTTTTCATTTGCTTATCTCTCCTACCGGACAATAAGTTTCCTAAGGGCAGGGACTTGACCATATTCACTTTTGTATCCTCTCCCTCTGGTAGAGTGGTAGTCTCATAATGGACACTCCAAAAGAACTGTCGCTGAATGGAGGGTAAGTGACTCTTCCCTCAAGGAGTGTATGCAATAGTACTATGGGAGGGGGCAGGGGAGATTGTCCCATGGTATCATGTCTTTAATACAAGGTCAAAAATAATGAATTTGATAAAGGAAGTTGAAAAAGTATAGCCAATTTTTATTATTAGCAACAGTTATGTTCCATAAAGTTGCTGTGAACACAGATTTGGCAAATGCTTCCCATAAAAACAGGGCTAACTTACATTCCCACTAACAGCATGTAAGTGTTCCCTTCCCTCTGCATCCCTCTGCATTTGGTATTTTTTGTCTTTTTGATGATAGCCATTCTAACTTGGATGAGACGAGATGCTATCTCATTGTGTTTTGATTTGCATTTCTCTGAGGATTAGTGCAACTGGACATTCTCTAATGTGTTTTTTTGGCCACTTGTAAGTCCTCTTTTGAGATGTGTCTGTTTAGTTCTTTAGCCCATTTTTAATTGAATTTTTTTGTTGTTTAGCTTTTATTTTTTTGTCTTTATTTATTTTTAAATCTCCTTCCCATATATTATTATTTTTCCTTTGTTCTAATTAGTTATACATGACACTAGAATGTATTTTGACACATCCTACATAAATGGAGTGTAACTTCTCATTCTCATGTAGTCACATATGCACATAGGGTAATAATGTCAGATTCATTCTACTATCCTTCCTATCCCCATACCCCCTCTCCTCCCTTCATTCTCCCCTGCTAAATCCAAAGTAACTCTATTCTTCCCTACACCCCGACACTTATTGTGAATTAGCATCCACATATAAAACATTCAGCTTTTGGTTCTTTGGAATTGGCTTATTTCACTTAGTATAATATTCTCCAGTTCCATCCATTTACCTGCAAATGCCATAATTTAATAATTTCATTCTTCTTTAAGGCTGAGGAATCTTCCATCATATATATATATATATATATATATATATATATATATATATATGAATATATAAGTATCATACATAAGTATCATATATATGTATATATATATATATTATACATAATATCATATTTTTCAATCCATTCATCTCTTTAAGGGCACCTAGTTTGGTTCCATAGTGTAGCTATTGTGAGTTGAGCTGCTAGAAACATTGATGTGGCTGCATCACTATAATATGCTGATTTCAAGTCCTTTGGATATAGACCAAGGAGTAGGATAGCTGGGTCAAATGATGGTTCCATTCCAAGTTTTCTGAGGAAACTCCATACCACTTTCCAAAATGGTTGGACCAATTTGCATCCCCGGTAGCAATGTATGAGTGTACCTTTCCCCCACATCCTCACCAACATTTATTGTTACATGTATTCTTTTTTTTAATTTATTTTTTTATTTATAATAATTGCAATTCATAGTGCACATATATAGCATCTTTTTACATACAACTGTTTGTATACAAAGTATACTCATACCATTCAGGTCTTCAATCGTGCATTTAGGATAATAATATCCATCTCATTCAACCACGTTTTTTTTTTTTTTTTTTCTTTTCTCCGCCTCCTTCCCCCCTTGTTCCCTCCCTTCCCCTCCCTTCCCTTTGACCATTACATGTATTCTTGATAATTGCCATTCTGACTGGAGTGAGATGAAATCTTAGAGTAGTTTTGATCTGCATCTCTCTAATTGCTAGAGGTGTTGAACATTTTTTCATATATTTGTTGATTGATTGTATTTCTTCTTCTGTTCAATTCCTTGGCCTGTTTATTGATTGGGTTGATTTTTTGGTGTTAAGTTTTTTGAGTTCTTGAGTCCTGCTGAACTTCACCCTAGTGCGGCCAGGCTCAGGTCAGTCCCACGACCTCCCCTGTGTGCTATCAGGCTCCAGTCAGTCCCGCTGACTTCCGCCCCAGAGCAGGAGACACAAGGACAGACCTGTCCAATTCTGCTAGAGTGCAGGCGGGCCAAGGACAATCCCAGGAACCTACACTGGAGTGTGGCTAGGATCAGGTCAGTCCTGCTGACCTCCACCCTAGCGTGACCAGGCTCAGGTCAGTCCTGCTGACCTCTACCCTAGCACAGCCAGACCCAGGTCAGTCCCACTGACATCTGCTTGAGTGTGGTCAGACTCAGGGCAGTTCCACCAATCTCCGCCCAAGTGCAGGTGGGCCAAGGTCAGCCCAGCCTGAACCCACTTAGCTCAGGCAGGCATAGGACAGCTTCACTGACCTCCACTCTGAGGACCACCTCTTCCAATAGCAGACCACCACAGGAGCTCAGATTCAACCAATTCGGCCCACACCAACCTGCATGGGAACCAGCCCCAGCTAGCATACTTTGAGGGACACCTGCAGGGTCTGAAAACCCATCTGCCACAAATGATTGGGCATTAATCCTCTTGGGTTAACCTCATAATGTGAATTGGGCAAATGTGTCACACAAGATTGACAAGTCTTCACAATTGTTCGAGATGATCTTTAGTTATTTTGAACCTTTGTTGTAAAGTAGTACTATTAACATGAAATTGAGAATGGAACAAGGTGGCTTGTTGGACTGCTGAAAATATAAAGATTGTTTGAGTGAGGGCATCGGCCTTTTGATTACCTTCATGGAGAGGACCAGGCAAATTAGTATGAGCTCTGATATGTCCAATAAACTAATGAAGGAGCCCTAATTAGGAAGGGCTGTTGTAGCTAGCTGGAAGCCATGGGTTCCACCTGATATGTATGTGACGCACCTGTAGGCACCCGAAAACCTGAAGGTATATAACCGGGTGAAAGCGGTCCGAGTTAGGAGAACGAATTCATTCGGTCAGTCGGGCAGCCACTCGGTCGGTCAGAAGAATCAGAGCGGCCAGAACGTAGGCAGAGCGGTTACAGAAGAGAAACCAGATAGAAGAAGTAATGACTGGCCAGAGTTAGGCCGAGGCTCCAGAGGAGTGGTCAGAGTAAGGCCGAGGCTCCCGAGGAAGACAGAAGACAGAAGACAGAAGAAGGAAGAAAGAAGAGAGAAGAAAGAAGCTCTAATCTTTCTCTAAGCTAAGCTCTATCTTTCTATCTTTCTAACTAAGAACTCTAAGCTCTAAGCTAAGCTCTATCTTTCTAACTCTAACTCTAAGCTAAGAAGACAAGAAGAAAAGCTCGTTCTAATCTTTCTCTCTAAAAATCGTTCTTTCCCTCTCTAAGCTCTAAGAAAGTAGAAGTAAAAGTAGTAAAAGCTTAACTCTGCCTCCGAGAATTTTCCCGCGGCACCGTGGCTGGCCACAACAGGCAGCTTACAAACTAAGGTTCTTTACGTTCCCATAGAAGGTTTTGAATTTGAAAAAACAATTTAAAGGACCTGCTAGCTCCAATTTAGGGACAGCATGTACAATATAGTGGCTGTCTGAAAAAAATATTTATGGGCTGTTCTTTAAAAGTTTCAAGAGCTATAATAATAGCTTCTAGCTCAGCCAATTGAGCTGATTTATGGGCAGCAATATGAATCATATTTTCTTTTTGAGTGACTAATGCAGAAGTACCATTAGAGGACCCATCTGTAAATACATTTAATTCCTTAGGAATAGGTTGATTTTTTATTACCTGTGGAAATATAATGGGATGATTGATACAAAAAGATAGTATAGGAGACTTAGGAAGATGGTTATCAAAATTTGCAGAAGTAGAGCATCTAGCTATAGCCCAATCATTATCATTTAAGCATAAATATTCAACCTGTGATGATGAATAGGGGGTAATAGTAGCGGGGTGAATGCCAAATGTTTTAGTAGAAGTCTTAAGTCCTTGAAGAATAAGTTTAGCCACCATGGAGGTATAAGACTCAATTGTACTTTTAGGAGAGACGGGCAAATGTATCCATAATAAAGGCCCCTGTTGCCAAAATACTCCTGTGGGTGTATATTGTGAAGAAATAATGATCAATATCAGCGGTCGAGTAAAATCAATTCTATCACAGTGGGATCCTTCAATGGCCTTTTCTACCAACTTTAAAGCTTCCCTAGCATCAGAAGTCAATGTTCGCGGTGAAGATGGATCAGGATTCCCACGAAGGATATCAAATAAGGGTTTTAATTGGCCAGTAGTGAGGCTTAGTGTAGGGCGAAGCCAATTAATGTCTCCCAGCAATTTTTGAAAATCATTAAGAGCAGCTAGATGTTCCTTATTTATTAAAAATTTTCGAGGCCTAATAAAAGTATCCATAATTTGGAATCCTAGATATAATATTGGAGATCTAATTTGAACCTTTTCTTCAGCAATGTTTAGTCCATATCGTTTCAAGTTTTCTGATATATCGCTAAATATGGTGAATAAGACTTCTTGATTAGGATAAGCAAGCAAAACATCATCCATATAATGGAGGCACATAAGCTCTGGGTATTTGTTCTTGATAGGCTGAATAACTTTATCTACATAGATTTGACACATAGTGAGCCTATTAGCCATACCCTGGGGTAAAACTTTCCGCTGAAATCTTTGATCAGGTCCATTATTATTAATAGAAGGAACTGAAAAAGCAAACCTGGGGCATCCAGAGGATGTAAAGGAATAGAAAAAAAAAACAATCCTTTATATCAAGAGTTATAAGATGGAAATTTTTAGGAATAGCTACAGGATTAGGAAGTCCAGGTTGGGTAGGGCCCATAATTTGCACGGTTTTATTGATTTCTCTAAGATCATGTAACAATCACCATTTTCCTGATTTTTTCCTAATCACGAATATGGGGGAATTCCAGGGAGAGGTAGAAGGTTCTATATATTCTGCTTCTAGTTGTTCTTGGACTAGTAGGGGGGCCACTTGTAATTTCTCTCTAGATAGGGGCCACTGAGGGACCCAAACTGGCTTATCAGAAAGCCATGGTATTTTCAAAATTATTTTCTCAGTGGCCCCTAAAAAAAAATATCCTTTACCTTTTCGATGATGATTTCCTTTAAGCTCAATAGGGTTAGGATTACCCTGTAGATTTTTATTTTTAACACCTGCAGGCTTGGTTGCAAGGTGTACTCCCATTTGTTGTAAAATATCTCTTCCCCATAAGGTAACTGGCAAGCTGGACAAAACATAAGGCTGAAATGTTCCTTTATGCCCTTCATCATCTTCCCATTTTAAAACTGTTGCACTTTGTTCTAGGCTATTAGAATATCCCAAGCCTCTCAAACTAGTTGAAGCCTTTTGCAAAGGCCAGTGTTTGGGCCATTGTTGTACATGGATAATGGAAGAGTCAGCCCCAGTGTCAATCAATCCCTTCATCTCTATTCCTTGAATTTTTATTTTGCACATAGGCCTCTGTGAACAATCCTGAACCCAGCAAGCCATAGGTCTCGAGCCAGTGGAACCAAATCCCCTATTCTTCCTATTTTGAGGCATACTCTTAAATGAGTCGTGTAAACTGGGAAGGAGAAGCAGCTGAGCAATTCTATCTACTTGGTTAACAGAGCTAATGCCTCGAGGTGAACTAAGCATAATCTTAATTTCTCCTTGGTAGTCTGAGTCTATTACACCTGGAGTCACTTGAAAACCTGATAAGCTTTTAGAACTTCACCCGAGGATAAGTCCTACAGTCCCTAAGGGAAGAGGTCCCCTGACTCTCGTGGGAATCAGTTGAACCCCCATTTCAGGTGTTAGCACTATTCGGGCGGTGGAACAGAGGTCTAGTCCTGTACTTCCTCTTGTCCCTCTGACAAGGGAGTCAATGGGTAAGAGGGATTGTGTTGAGGAATCATCTGGATGGATGTTTGAGGATACTCTTCCTCTAATGCCTCGTACATTTGTGGCCCCGGGGCATTGGGCCCCGTGCCCCGTTTTTTGAATTGCCAGACAAAATGTTACCATAAACATCAGTTTTGGATCTGCATTTATTAGCCCAATGGTTTCCTTTTTTACACCTAGGGCAGCGGCCTGGGGCACAATATGAGCTTGGTCTTATTTCTATTGTCTTTTGCCTTCTTTGGGGATATTGTTTTCTATAATAACCTGATTGACTATAATAATGTTTAGGTTGAGCCCTTCTTGTAAAATTTTGAGGAGAAGCACCTCTCATGGCTGCTGCGATTACATTTCCTGTAGCAAATGCGTCGTTTATGTCTTTGCATAGTCTTATATGTACAGAAAGTTTCCTTTTAGATTTCCAAGGTCTGATAGCGTCTTGACAATATTTGTTGGCATTTTAATATGCCAGCTGAACTACTAATGGCATGGCTTGATCAACATCTCCAAACACTCTACCTGCAGTTCGCAAAAGTCGATCAGCAAAGTTAGCATATGGCTCATTAGGTCCCTGAATTACCCTAGACAAGCTACCCTGTAAGTCACCAGTTCCTTGTAATGTTTTCCATGCCTTAATATCTGCAGCGTATATTTGCACGTAAACTCCAGGATCATACTGAATCTGAACCTGTAAATCAGCAAACTGCCCTTCTCCAGTTAACATGTCTACGTTAAGGTCTGGAAATCCTGCAGTCGCATTTCTTCTAGCTGTTTCAACACAGAACTCTTGGAATTGAGACCTCCAAATCAAGTATTGTCCATTCAATACTGCCTTACATAAGCCCTTCCAATCTGAAGGAGTTAAATTTAAAGTATTAAGGGCTTCAAGCATACTTATGGTAAAAGGAGCTTGGGGTCCATATGTCATTGTTGCTTCTTTAAATTTTTTTATAGTTTTGAAATCTAAAAATTGATGGTATCTTTGCTCATTTTCATTTTCAAATACTGGCAGATCCCAATGTCCCTGCGAGTTTTGACACTCAGGGGCATGCAAGCACTCAGAAAGACCATTAATCTCTGCTTCACGGGCGCACAAGTGCTTAGAAAGACCATTCATAGTTTCTGTAATTGATTCAACCCATGGGGGAGCAGAGGGCACAAGTGGTTCCTCCACTTGATGGTTCCTTATCTTGGTCCTCCTTAATTTCCTTTTGCTACTATCCTTACTGGTCCTAACTGACTCAGTGGAGGCTATGCTTTCATAATCACTTTTACTTGATTCCTCACTACTACTACTCTCACTGGTAGTAACATCCTGAGTCCCAGGTTCAATTGAGAGCATGTATCCTTCAGCTATCTCTAATAAATCTTGAATAGCTTTAGCAGCTCGGATTTTTGTCATTTTTTAACCCATTTTCAAAATTGTTTTCTCAGTTTTCTTACCGTGCCGATTCCAAACTCCCCGTACAGGCCATCACTTGTTGCCGCCTGCAGCTGCTGCCACCTGCAGCAACGATACCGCGGGAAAGAATTCGGAGGCAGACTGGGAATAAGTAGGTTCTTTATTCTTGCTTTCTCCTGCTGACTTCTCTCTCCAACTCCAACTCCAACAACAACCCCCACACAACTCCAACCCTACCTGGTTAAATACCCTCTACCTTAAGTATACACATGTCACAAGCTCAATTTACAGGTGCGTCACACAGTGTTCACGGGCACAGAAAGATTCTTAGTTGATTACATTAAGGTCAGGAGAAAACAATTAAACGCCTCCTCTTTGGCTCTCAGCCAGCCACCATCTTAGCTACCTCCTCATTAAGGCTCTTACGCAACTAGAAAGCCAGCACTACAGAACATCCTCAGCAAAATATTCCATGAAAAGGAAATGAAAAACAATGATGAAAATCAGCAGAGAAAGGTATAACACTAAAGGAAAACCAATCAGAAGAGCAACCATGTCAAGGTAAATACCAAAAATAAACAAAAAATGGCTGGGAATACAAAACATGTCTCAATAATAACTCTGAATGTTAATGGCCTAAACTCACCAATCAAAAAACATAGACTAGCAGATTGAATCAAAAAAACAGACCCAACAAAATGCTGCCTCCAAGAGACTCATCTCATAGGAAAAGGTATCCATAGGCTGAGGGTGAAAGGTTGGGAGAAATGCTACCATTCACATGGACTGAGGAAATAATCAGGGGTTTCCATCCTCATATCAAATAAAGTAGACTTCAAGCTACAGTCAATCAAAAGGGATAAAGAAGGACACTACATGCTGCTCAAGGGAACCATACACCAACAAGACTTAACAATTATAAATATATATGCCCCAAACAATGGAGCATCCATGTTCATCAAACAAATTCTTCTCAAGTTCAAGAGTCAAATTGACCACAACACAATAATCCTAGGAGACTTTAACACACCCCTTTCACCACTAGATATATCTTCCAAACAAAATCTGAACAAAGAAACTATAGAACTCAAAAATACAATAAACAACTTAGACTTAACTGACTTACATAGAATATTTCATCCTTCAACAAGTGAATACACTTTCTTCTCAGCAGCCCATGGATCCTTCTCTAAAATAGACCATATACTAGGCCACAAAACAACTCTGAGCAAATATTTTTAAAAAAGAGAGATACTACCCTGCATTCTATCAGACCATAATGATATGAAATTAGAAATCAATGATAAAATAAGAAGTAAAAGCTATTCCAACACCTGTAGACTAAATAATATGCTACTGAATGAACAATGGGTTGCAGATGACTTCAAAGAGAAGATTAAAAAATTCTTAGAGGTGAATGAGAACACAGACACAACATATCGAAATCTCTGGGACACTATGAAGGCAGTTCTAAGAGGAAAGTTCATTGCATTGAGTTCATTTTTCAAAAGATGAAAAAGTCAACAATTAAATGACTTAACATTACATCTCAAAGCTCTAGAAAAAGAAGAACAATCCAACACCAAAATTGGTAGAAGACAGGTAATAATTAAAATCAGACCTGAAATCAATGAAATTGAAACAAAAGAAACAATGGAAAAATAAGACAAAACAAAAAGGTGATTCTTTGAAAAAATAAATAAAATTGACAGACCCTTAGCCAGGCTAACAAAGAGAAGGAGAGAGAAAACTCAAAATACTAACATATGTGATGAAAAAAGGAAATATCACAACAGACACTACAGAAATACAGGAAATAATTAGAAATTATTTTGAAAACTTGTACTCCAGTAAAATACAAAACACTGAAGGCATCTAGAGTTATATGATCCCAAATTAAAGCAGGATGATATACACAATTTAAAGACCAATTTCAAGCAATGAAATAGAAGATGCCATCAGAAGCCTACCAACCTAGAAAAGCCCAGGACCAGATGGATACACAGCCGAGTTCAAAGAAGAACTGATACCAATACTCTTCAATTTATTTCAGGAAATGGAAAAAGAGGGAGAACTTCCAAACTCATTCTATGAGGCCAATATCACCCTGATCCCCAAACCAGGCAAAGACACATCAAAAAAAGAAAACTTCAGACCAATATCTCTAATGAACATAGATGCAAAAATTCTCAATAAAATTCTGGCAAAATGAATACAAAAACATATCAAAAATATAATACACCATGATCAAGCGGAGTTCATTTCAGGGATGCAAGGATGGTTCAACATACGGAAATCAATAAATCTAATTCATCACATCGATAGACTTAAAGATAAGAACCATATTATTATCTCAAAAGATGCAGGAAAACCATTCAACAAAATACAGCACCCCTTCATGTTCAAAACACTAGAAAAACTAGGGATAAGAAGACTATATCTCAACATTGTAAAAGTTATCTAAGTTAAGCCCCAGGCCAACATTATTCTAAATGGAGAAAAATTGAAAGCATTCCTTCTAAAAACTGGAACAAGACAGGGATGCCCTCTTTCACCACTCCTATTTAACATAGATCTTGAAGCCCTAGCTAGAGCAATTAGACAGATGAAAGAAATTAAAGGGATACAGATAGGTAAAGTAGAACTCAAATTATCACTATTTGCTGATGATATGATTTTATACCTAGAAGACCCAAAAAATTCCACCAGAAAACTTCTAGAACTCATAAATGAATTCAGCAAAGTAGCAGGATACAAAATCAATACCCTTAAATCTAAATTAGTGACAAATCCTCTGAAAGGGAAATGAGGAAAACTACCCCTTTTACAATAGCATCAAAAAATAAATAAATAAAATAAAATACTTGGGAATCAACTTAACCAAAGACGTGAAAGACCTCTGTAATGAAAACTACAGAACACTAAAGAAAGAAATTATGGAAGACCTTAGAAAATGGAAAGATCTACCTTTTCTTGGATAGGCAGAACTAATATTGTCAAAATGACCATACTACCAAAAGCACTATACAGATTTAATGCAATGCCAATCAAAATCCCAATGACATTCCTCATAGAAATAGAAAAAACAGTCATGAAATTCATCTGGAAAAATAAGGGACCCAGAATAGATAAAGCAGTCCTTAGCAAGAAGAGTGACGCAGGTGACATCACTATACCAGACCTTAAATTAAACTACAGAGCAAAAGTTACAAAAACAGCATGGTTTTGGCACCAAAATAGATTGGTAGAGCAATGGTACAGAACTGAGGACACAGAGACTAACACATATAATTTCAGTTACAATTCCAGGTACCAAAAATGTACATTGGAGAAAAGATATCCTCTTCAACAAATGGTGCGGGGCAAACTGGAAATCCATATGCAAGAAAATGAAATTAAACCTCTATCTCTCACCATGCACAAAACTCAAAGTGGATCAAGGATCTAGGAATTAGACCAGAGACACTACTCCTAATAGAAGAAAAAGTAAGCTCTAATTTCCAACGTGTTGGATTAAGCCCCTAAAGACTCCTGTAGCGCAAGAATTAATATCAAGAATCAATAAATGGGATAGATTCAAACAAAAAAGCTTCTTCTCAGCAAAAGAAACAATCAGTGAGGTGAATAGAGAGCCTACTAATTGGGAACAAATTTTTACCACATGCACATAAGATAGAACACTAATCTCTAGAATATATAAAGAACTCAAAAACCATAACACCAAAAGAAACAAATAACCCAGTCAATAAATGGGCCAAGGAACTGAACAGACACTTCTCAGAAGAAGATATACAATCAGAAGAAGATATACAATCAATCAACAAATACATGAAAAAATGTTCAACATCTTTGACAATTAGAGAAATGCAAATCAAAACCACTTTAAGATTTCATCTCATACCAGTCAGAACAGCAGCTATTAAGAACACAAACAACAATAAATGTTGTCTAGGATGTGGGGAAAAAGGCACACTCATACATTGCTAGTGGGAGTGCAAAATGGTACAGGCAATATGGAAAGTAGTATGGAGATTCCTTGGAAAACTGGGAATGTAACCACCTTATGACCCAGCTATCCCACTCCTCTGTCTATACCCAAAGGATTTAAAAACAGCATACTACAGGGACACAGCCACATCAATGTTTATAGCAGCACAATTCACAATAGCTAAACTGTGGAACCAACCAAGATGCCCTTCAGTAGATAAATGCATAAAGAAAATGTGGTATATATATATACACAATGGAGTATTACTCAGTAATAAAAGAGAATAAAATCATGGCATTCGCAGGTAAATGGATGAAGTTGGAGAATATAATGCTAAGTGAAGTTAGCCAATCCCAAAAATCCAAATGCCGAATGTTTTCTCTGATATAAGGAGGCCGATTCACAGTGGGGTTGGGACAGGGAGCATAGGAGGATTAGAGGAACACTAGAATGGCCAATGGAGAGGGAGGAAAAGGGAGGGGGCAAAAGGGTGAAGAAGAAAAAAAAATATGGTAGAACGAGATTGATATCATTACCCTTAAGTGCATGTATGAAGTCACGAATGGTATGAATATACTTTGTATACAACCAGAGATATGTAAAAATGCGTTCTATAAGTTAATATGAAATGTAATGCATTATGCTGGCATTTCTAACAACTTAGAATAAAAAAAAATAAATTTTTAAAAAAAGTTTTTTGAGTTCTTTATGTATCCTGGAAATTAATGCTCTATATGAGGTGCATGTGGTAAAGATTTTCTCCCATTCTGTAGGCTCTCTTTTCATTGTTTCCTTTGCTGAGAAGCAGCTTTTTTATTTGAATCTATCCCATTTATTGATTCTTGATTTTACTTCTTGTGCCTTAGGAGTCTTGTTAAGGAAGTCAGATCCTGTGCCAGCATGGTGAAGATTTGAACCTACCTTTTCTTCTGTTAGGCGCAGGGTCTCTATCCTAGTGCCTAACTCTTTAATCCACTTTGAATTGAGTTTTGTGCAGGGTGAGAAATAGGGGTTAATTTCATTTAGTTACATGTGAATTTCTACTTTTCTTAGCACCATTTATTAAATAGGCTATCTTTTCTCCAGTGAATGTTTTTGGCACCTTTGTCTAGTATAAGATAACTGTATTTGTGTGAGTTTGTTTCTGTGTCTTCTATTCTATACCATTGGTCTATGTATCTGTTTTGATGGCAATACCTTGCCATTTTTATTACTATGGCTCTGTAGTATAGTTTAAGTTCAGGAATTGTGATGCCTCCTGCTTCACTCTTCTTGCTAAGGATTCCTTTGGATATTCTGGGTCTTTTAATTTTCCAAATGAATTTTATGATTATTTTTTCTATTTCTATGAGGAATGATTTTTAGGATTTTAATTGGAATTGCATTAAATCTGTATAAAACTTTTGGTAGTATGGCTATTTTGACAATATTAATTCTGTCTATCCAGGAGTATGGAAGTTCTTTCCATCTTCTAACGTATTCTTCAGTTTTTTTCTTTAGTGTTCTGTTATTTTCAATATAGAGGTCTTTTACCTCTTTTTTAGATTGATTCCCAAGTTTTTGTTGTTGTTGTTGTTGTTGTTGTTGTTGTTGTTGTTGTTTTGGAAGCTATTGTGAGTGGGGTAGTCTTCCTAATTTCTCTTTCAGTAGATTCATCACTGATGTATAGGAATGCATTTGATTTATGGGTGTTGATTTTATAACCTGCTACTTTGCTGAATTCATTTATGAGTTTTAGAAGTTTTCTGTTGGAATCTTTTGGCTCTTCTAAATATAGAATCATGTCATTGGCAAATAGTGATAGTTTAAGTTCTTCTTTTCCTATTTGTATCCCTTTAATTCTTTCTTCTCTCTAATTGCTCTGGCTAGAGTTTTAAAGACAATGTTGAATAGAAGTGGTGAAAGAAGGCATCCTTGTCTTGTTCCAGTTTTTAGAGGGAATGTTTTCAATTTTTCTCCACTTAAAATTATGTTGGCCTTGGGTTTTGTTGTTTGTAGTCTTGATAGTTTCAATTCTGACTGGAGTGAGATGGAATCTCAATGTAGTTTTGATTTGCATTTCTCTAATTGCTAGAGATGTAGAACATTTTTTTCATACATTTATTGATCAGTTGTGTGGTGTTGAGCTTTGTTAGTTCTCTGTATGTACTAAATATCAATCCAAATACTTTCTGAAAGTTGTCTTTTAATTTTGCTATTTCCTTTACTGTGCAGAAATTTCTTAGGTTAGTTTGTCAATTTTTACTCTTGTTGCCTATGCTTTGGAGATCCTATCTAAAAAAATTCTTTGCTTACACCCATGTCTTGAAGTTTTCCCCTATGTTTTCTAAGGTAATTTGGAAATTCCTCAAAAAAACTAAAAGTCGAATTACCATATGACCCAGGAATTCCAAATACCAAGTATGTATGTATGTGAGTGTGTGTGTGTGTGTGTGTGTGTGTGTGTGTGTATCTCCAAAGGAGATAAAATCATTATACCAAAATGATACTTGCTTTTCCATGTTAATTGCAGAACTGTCCAGAATAACCAAAATATGGCATCAATCCAGATGACTCTATGTGAATGAGTAGATAAAGAAAATGTGGTATATTCATACAATGGAGTACTATTCAACCATAAAAAGAATGAAATTCTGTCACTTGCAGCAACACATATGAAACCAGGGAACATCATATTAACTGAAACAAGCCAGATACAGAAAAACAAATACCACATGATCTCACTCATTTGTAGAAACCAAAAAGTCAACCTGGTAAAATGAAATGGATTAGTGGTCACTAGAGACTGGGAAGGGTAGAGGGGAAGGAGGAGAGAAAGCTCAATAAGAGGCACCAAAAACACAGTTGGAATGGAGAAATCACTTCTGATTCTTTTTTAGCACAGTAGAATAACTGTTGGGTAAAACAAAATGATATATTTCAAAGTGACTACAAAAGAAGAGTATGAAATTCCCAACACAGAAAAACAAAGCTTGAACAGATGTAAATGCTTATCACTTTGATTTGATTATTACACATTTTATACATGTATTGAATTACCATAAGTTACCCCAAAGAGATGTACAAATTTAAAAAATAATAATTAGCAAATGAAAAACTATTGCTGCTGGGGGAAATATAGAACTAGGTTCCTGGAAGCCCTGGATCACAACTTTTTCATCAACTGAAATGCCATTTGTATTCTAAAGTTTGTTTACCAACTTCTTTGTAAAACAAGCCAGTCTAACCAGCACTGGAAACTTGCTCTTTCACATAACTGTTTTCCTATATAATATTAGCAAGTATTTTCAAAATCTTCTGTGGCCTCCAGATCTGCAGAATCTACTTCATCTGCAAGCCTAACATCTTTCATACCATATCACCTCTTGGAATATGTGAACCAGCCAAGCCAAAGCTAGCCAAGAAGAGCTTCATATTTTCCTGACCCTGGGTAACATGACCATAAATTTCTTTGGCTTTCAGCCTCACAACTGTGACATACATTATGCATCTTTTTAAATTGATTGTCATCTAATGAAACCACAAATTCAGTTGCTTTTCCATCTTTTCCATAGGTTCATCATGCACTAGAGATGGTACTTTACACCTCAGGAGTGGCCTCATGCAAAGATTAGTGAATTATCCCTCCTTTCTTTGTATGCACTGAATTGTTGATTAACATTGAACTCATGGCCGATGGCACTATAACTCAAATCTGAATTAAGCTCACCTAACATGTATTTTCTTCTAAGACACATCACAGCCTTCTTGCCAGTAGGTACACCAAGTGGTACTTCAGCACAATGCTTTGAGGACGGTTTTAAACTGCAAAATTACTAACAAAGTACAAAAATGCAAACAACATGGCACTAAATAGACTGCATTGCTTTGTTTGACCTCAAGCGGGAATGTGTGCATCAGGCTCTCTCAAATTTTTCACCAGTCTGTGCATATTCACAAATGACCACAAAAGTGCCATGAGTATTGATTTCTGATTTATAATCAGATTTAATAAGTAGGTGAATTTGCAAATATAAGAGTTCAAGAATAATGAGGACTATGCTTTGGGAATGAAGTTCAGAGGAAGGAAATTCTCTCAAGGAATTGTTTTGATAATCAAATAATGTCACATATATTAAGCATTAGCACAATACCTGACAGTAGTCCATAGATTCCCATATTTTAACTAATAAAATGAGATAACCCTTAGGGAGGAGGTAACTTTTGAGATGGCCCCTTAAATATAAATAAGATGTGGACGTACATGGATGAGAAGAAAATATTCTAAGCAGAGAGAACATTATAAGACAAGGGAAAGAGAGAGTATAGGGGAAATCAAATGGCTACACCTCACTGAATTGTAGGGTATATAATGGAATTTTCCAAGAAAGAATTTGAAAAGGCAGGTTGCACCAATTCATAGAGTGCCTTAGATTCCAGGCTGAAAAATCTGGACATAATTCTATGGGCAACAAAACAGGTTTAGTGTTTCTTGAACAGGAAAATAATGATCAAAGCTGAGTTTCCAAAACTCATTTTGCAGACAAAGACCCTGCAGTACTTACTTATGGACTCCCATGGGGTCCACAAATCTAGGTTAAGAATGCTGTAACCTAAAGGATCTTAGGACACCTTCAACCACCACTAAACTACTGAGATATGTGTGAGATTTTTGTGCACGAACTATAATGAAGCTGAAGGTGCCATGCATCTCCAAGACAATATTTGGTGAATTATGTATATCAGGAGAAGATCCCGGTGACATGTATAAGTTCATCTTGTGGAGATGTCAATAGCATACACACTCACCACACACCACACTCACACACACGCACATGCACACACACACACACACACACATACACATCATTTGTGATGAACAGTTTTGTGGAAACTAAGCTTCAGTGAAAAGAAGATTAACAATGGACTCAGACATCTCAGCTCTTCATAATGGGTAGGCGTGAAAATACATTGGGAACTATAATGAAGGAAGGAACTGAACTGAAAATCAGCAGGCAGAGCAGATCAGCAACAAGGTCTGGCAAGTCACAGGGAGTTTCAGGTGGTAACCTATTCTTGGAGACTTCCGAATCCAGCTGTCTTGGCAGCCTGTGTGACCCTGGGGAGAAAGGAGCCCATGTAAGAACTCTGCAATGCTTCAGGACTCCAAGGTCCACTAAAGCCCATCCTTCCCAGATTAAGTGCAATACAGAAGAGAGCGTTTAGCCCCACACCATGAAGGGGCTAAAGGCATTGGTGGCTAGACGAACCAGCAGGGATCTGGGCCTAACTGGGCACAGAGACTCATGCAGAATAGGCAAAAACAGCTGGAGCAAGGCTGTAATTCATGAAGCAGAAGACAAGTAAGAGTAACCTGGACCCATGGGGATGTTCAGGTTACTCAGGGAATGATTTTAACATCAGCAAGTGTTTTTTGTATGTGTGTGTGTGTGTGTGTGTGTGTGTGTGCATAAGACTGTGTACGTGTGTGTATGTGTGTGTACATATATGTACATGTGAAATGTGTGCAGAAAAGTGTGAGAAGTCACAAATCTTCCCTGCTTCATTGACTCCTTTTTAGTCCAGAATCTTCCTGGTTTCATTCTCTCCTGGGCCCCTGGTCTAAGGTGCTTAAGAAGCTCAGGAGCCAAAATACCATGTTCTAATCCTGGCTCTATCACATAGTGCTGTGACTTTAGGTAATTATTTTAACCTTCCTGTGCCTTGATATCCAGATATTAGTATGGCCCTATTCATGTCAAACTGCCCTTAATACCTGGGGACATTCAAGTAACATAGGCATTAAAAATGATCACTGCTAGCCACAGATTCCTGAGTCACTTTCTCCATTGATTAACTGTCCCCCCATCCTCTGCTCCTCCCGTGAGCCCTCTCTCAGAGAGTCTGTACCAAGAATCCCTACTGAGTGGGCAGAAAGCAGGGCAGTGTGACCACCCCAGAGGACAGTAGGCAAAAATAAGAAGATACTCTAATTCAGGCTGAAAAACTTCTGTTTTCTTTTAGTGGCTCTACATCATCAGACCAAATTATCTACCAAATTCTCCTATTAATGTTACCTTTTAATTATCTGTTTTAAAGTGCACTATAAATAGCTGTGAAGAAATTAGCACATTTCAGAATTCTCATTCTTAACTTATATTTAGCTTCAAACTAAAATCAGACATTATCCATAAATAAGAAAAAATGTAAAGGCAACGGTGATGGGACATTGCTCCTATTTTGATTTGTTCAGGTAATATTCAGAACCATTACTAGAAATAGTGAGATTTCGTCAAAAGCCAAGCCCAATTGTCCCCTTTACCATCTTACACGTGTGTAAATGAATGTGTGCATTTGTGTGCTTTGTGTATATGAGTGTGTACATGTGTGAGCATGTGTATGTGTGTGTAGATGTGTGAGTGTAAACATGTGTGCAACCAGTTATGAATGAGCAGTCACAAGTCGCTTCTGCTTCACAAGTCCCACTCTGATCCAGACTCTTCTCGGTTTCATTCGGACTTATACCCTTGGTCCCAGAGGCTTAAGAAAACAGGTTCAGGGACCAGAGCACTGAATTCTAATCCTAACTCTACAACAGTGCTATGACTTTAGGCAATTGTTTTAACCTCTGCACTTCCATTTTTCATCTGTAAAATAGTGTGTATGTATGCCATAATTTTTTGAAGATTAAAAGAAGTAGAGAACTCTTAGAAGCATGCATATCAAATAAATACTCAAAAAATGCTGTTACAATGATTAATCATATCCCTTAGTTATTAGAAAAATAGTTTCTTCCTTGACTGAATACCAAGCCACTCCTCAATTTCAGGTTGAAACTGTTCTGCTTATTGGCAAAGCCCTGACTCAGCAACCCCAGATGTAACGTAAGATTTCCTGCTGTTAAGCTCTTCCATAAGCATCCATTATCCCCTAGGGAGTCATGGCCTCAGGTCTTCTCCCTTTGAAGATTTTATAACCTGACTCCCACCTCCCTTCCTCCCCCACCAGACTCCATAATTGTAGATTATCCTTTTTCCTTAAGGGTTCAATTTTCCCTATTTTTTTTTTTTTTGTACCAGGAATTGAACCCAGAGATGCTCAACCACTGACTATGAGCCACATCCCCAGCCCTAAGTTGCTTAAGTCCTCACTAAATTGCTGTGGCTGGCTTTAAACTCACAATCCACCTGCTTCAGCCTCCTGAGCCACTGCCATTACAGGCATGCGCCCTACTCCTTTTCCCTATTCTTCACATGCTCACACACACACACACACACACACACACCACAATCCTAGAGACCCTCTTCACACCTGAAAAAAGACTGCCTCTTTCTCCAAGGTATAAGTAAGTACTTTTAAAATCCTTGTCCAAATTGCACAGCCTTCTCTAATGCCCATTTACTTTTGATAGTAACCACACACACCTACTATCTTGGGTTATGCTTCAACCCACACAGTTTTCAGAGAAATCAGAGGAAGTGACATTTTGTGCAAGAAAGGGTCATTCAGGAAGCAGCGACAACTGCCATGAGCCTGGGGTGCAGCACATGTGGGAAGAACAACAGAGAAAGGCTGGAGATGCTGAAGACCTTGGTGGGTGAGTTCAAGGAGTTTCACCACTTCCTGTCACTGAGGAGGCACCGAATGATTTTGAGCAGGATAGAGTCATCATCAAATTGGCATTTGAGAAATATTACCTGACTGCAGCAAAGGAAAGGAATCAGGGAAGAGAGAGAAAGGTGAAAGGCAATTTTCTAAACCACCGTGGAGACGTGGTAAGGAGTGGCTTCAAAGCTAGAAAAGAGAGGCCATTTTTGAGAAGTGGAGTACAGCCAACAGGACTTGAATTTATTTTTTTGTTTATTTTTTAGGACTTGAATTTTGAGACTTTAAAAGTAGTAAGAAGACAGAGTGAATCTAAGATGACTATAGAGCTGGCAAATGTGGCATGCCTTTAACAGAAGCAGGCAATATAGGAGAAAGATAAATGACATGGAAACAAGTTCAATTTGGGACATGTTCATTTTAATGCTCACAGGCATCTGAGCAAGCCAGACTGTTGGGCACTTTGAAGTTTACAACTGGTACCCAAGAGAAAGATCTGGAGGTGTTAGTCAGTGTGATATGCCAATATAGATATTGTTATAAAAATAGAATTTTGGAGCCTTAGGAGTAAAGAGAATAACCAAATAAATTAATCAAATAGAGCACAGAGCACAAGAAAAGAAAAGAGCCAGAGCAGGACCTCTTAGGAACACTAGCATTTAAGAAATGGGCAAAGGAAGATGGATCTGGGCTGGAATACCAGAATGGTTGGAAAACAATCAGGAGAGAGTAGTGTCTCCAAAGACAAAAGAGGACCATGTTCAGGAAGGAAGTGGTCAGAAGTGTGAAATTCCACCAGTAGGTCAAGTAAAACAAAGACCGAAAAAATAAATGCACATTGGATTTGGAAATTAGGTGACAAAAATAAGATGAGGAATATGAAACTTTAGCATGATTCTCAACAAATATCTTCTCTCACATGCATGGGGCAGTTTAGGGTGTGTGTTACTAAAGATTGAGAATGACTGCCTAAGCAAAAGCACTTTCTGTGGAGTACTAAGAGTAGAAGTCAGACTTCAACAGAATGAAAAAGGTAATTTTGAGGAGAGGAAGTAGAGACAGGAAAGATAGGGAGCAGATGGCATGCACCCAGATCAATGGATGATTTGGGTTTGTTTTTATAAATAGGAGTCAGGGGAAATAAAGTTGTGGAAAGAAAGAATGATAGGGAAAGTTAAAGAGAGAGGGGGGAGGGAGGGAAATCATTGATTACCCTATGAATGAAGAGTTGGAGAAAAACAGAATCAAGAGCAGAACTGAGCAAGAAAACTAAGGTATTCTTGCTACATTTTTACTTTTTTTTTTTTTTCCACCCTAACAGTAACTTCATGACCTTTCTTCAAAACTTCAAGTTTGTCAGGAAAGACAAAGAAGAGGTGCTAGAGCCCAGAGAATAAAGAAAAGATCTCAAACCTATTTAGATTCTGAAGCCACACTATGCTGGGCACTTTTATAAGTTATCTAATTCCACCCAACTTTATCACTAAGTATTACCATTCCTATTTTACCCAGCGGAAATTGGGATCCAGAGAGGCCAAATGAATCGAAATGCAAAAAAGAGCCAGAATGTGTCACTAGGAAGAGACAGGAGAAAAAGAGGTGGGCAAGAGGGAGACTGAATCCACATGAAGAAACTGGGGAAATTCATTCAATATGTAAGGATCGAGCATCTACCATATGTGTGTGATGATAATTAATGGATGGGAAGAAGATGCAAGGGAGTGTAGTTTCATGGTTATACCTCCAAAGGAGCTTACAGTTGATATGAGAAGCAATACACATTACCCTGATGTCACCAGTGACAAAACATGATGATTCAGGAGATGGATGAAAACGGGAAATAATGAGGAGCTAAAGAAATGTGGAGATAGCAATTGCTGTAAGAGTTGAAACAAGAGCCAAAATATAGTCAGAAAATTTTAGTGAGAAAGGTGACTTTTGAATAAGACTTTGAAGAATGGATTAAATCTGAATAACTGTGGGGTTCAAAAGCAAGTACACTAAGAGAAATGGAGTATTGAGATTGAACAGGGAAAAGTGTTCAATGGAGCATCATAAAGAAACAGTAACAGAACAAATTAGACAAATAGTTTTGGTCCACATTGTGCTAAGCTTGAATGTGGAATTAAGGCATTTCCACTTCCAACTGTGTGAGTTAATTTCAATGTAAGTCAAGACTTTGGGATTTTGGTGTGTGTGTGTGTGTGTGTGTGTGTGTGTGTGTGAAGAATGACACTGAGCAAAAGCCTAAGCTACATATCTCCTGTGCTGTCACACAGGTCTCAGGCCAGGAATCCAGGGAGCTCACGATGGAGCCAGTAAGTTAAATGCACTGGTGTTAATTAACATCAGGTCCTTAGAGTCAAGAAGCACAGTGAGGAATACCAGCCACCTCTTAAAACAGAAAAATTCTGGGTGGTATACCATATGGACAAAAAACTCACTCAAGGGGAGAAAATTTGGGGTTCTCTAGTATGAAAGTGTTAATTTTAATATGAAACAGTTACATGCATAAAAGAAAGAAGAGGTGGATCTGGAATACAATTAAGAGCAAGTTAAATGAAAAAGTTCAACAATATAGAGACCAATAAGGAATCGATGTATATAGCGGAGTAAAAATGTCCCTGACACCAGTGGACAGGAAGCTTCTTCATATCTTAGTGGCAATGACTAAAGAAGGTAGCAGCTTAAAAAAAATGCCTAAGTTAACACAAAGGGTCAGGGTTAATCATGGAGACTTGGAAATAAGTCATAGTAGAGTAACAATGATACACCATAAATGCCAAATACCTCTAATGGTCTCTTATAACCTTACTTGATTCCCCTCAGGGACTGCAAAATGAGAATCAAGTGATTTTACAGAGAGGATAGTGATTCACATATACCATAATGTAACTGTTTTCATTAGCTCGCCACGAGGCTGCTGTTATCTGGACGAATGTGTGACACCTGTATAAATACACACATTCATCCATTCAGCAAAATCAAGCCACAAGAGAAACCAAACACCATACGGCAGATCCTAAGCTCTGTGAAGATGCAAAGCATGCCTGTGTCACCTCCTTTAGCATCCCCAGACACATGGTCTCTGCTTCAAGGAGCTAAGGGCTTGACCAAAAGAGATAAAGATATAAAGAAAGAGATATGAAGAGAGAGAGAGAGAGCGATATAAAGAGAAAAGATATAAAGAGAGAAGTGGAAGGAATTGTAATTGTTGGCTCAAATTACAGTTTGAGAGATAAAGAAGTGGACAATTAATAAAAAAGAACAATATAAGGCACTTTGTGTTATACCTTGAACATAGTAAAAACTCAATAAATAATTGCTATTCCTAATATTATATAGTGTGCTTATCTTAAGTACTCCTCCAAAACTCAAGTGTCTTGGGAAATCCTAACACCTAAAGATAAATTTGTATCTAGCTATAAGCTGGCCTCAGGTGTAGTTCAACCTTCGTAGAAGAGCGTAAGTCAGTCTCTTCAGGCAAGCAGAGTGTTTTTAAGACAGATGGTTTAAATCAAGTTATTTTATTATTCAAAATTCTCCCCCTCAACAGGAATTCACAGAAGTTTAAACTGAAGATGAGTAGTCTTTCTCAGTCAGAGTCATCCCCATCTTGAAAAATACCTCTTCCCTTATGTTTTGGTTACATTTTCCTTTGATAGACAAATAGCTCCAGCTGTTTCAACCCTTGAAGTGCCTCAAGGTTTCCTGGGCAGGCTCCATAGCCCACTCTTCCTACAGAGACAGGAGATGTGTGTTCAGCCCCTGTGAAGTGGAGAGGGCCTGTGTTTTCCTTCTGATCTTAGGCTAATCTTTTTTAGTAAATACAAAGACAGCCCCTTAGACTATATAGCTCTGTGGATATTATATATCCAGCAAAAAAAAAAAAAAAAAAAACAACTCACAGAGTTTGGGTATTGGGTACTGTTTTAAAAAGAAAACACACAGAGAATTGAACACACTAGCAGTTGATTATATAAATGTTGGATGAACAGGACGGAGTTCATTCATAGAACTAGAACTCTTGCCAACTCATATTGACAATCAGTCCATGGTATTACCAAATTATTATTATCAATTTTATTTTATTCCCTTTCATGTAGAGTGGAGTTTTGAGGGATTTGGAGGCTTAGTTTTATTATTTTCTATTAATTATTAGTATTATTTTAATTGTACATATTTATGGTGTACATTGATCATTTGATACATGTATATGATGCACAATGATCAAATGAGGATAATTAGCATTTTCATATCCTTAGCTGTGTTTTAAAAAACATTTTGTGTATGTGTGATGTTGGAGATAGAAACTAGGGCCTCAGCATGCCTAGATATACTCCCTGTCTTTTTACACATATTTCATTAACATGTACCTATTCAGGAGGTATATTTTATTCAAGGTCATGGCCAGTTTTTAATCCAACAACCAGGTGGTAATTGACTCTCGTCAGTCTAGGAGAGTGACTTTGGAACATTATAATAGAGACAGATTTGATGTCACAAATACCAAGACAAAGTTTCCTCAAAATTAAAGACCACTGGGCACAGTGGTGCATGCCTGTAATCCCAGCACTTGGGAGGCTGAGGCAGGAGGATCGCGAGTTCAAAGCCAGCCTCAGCAATGATGAGGCACTTAGCAACTCAGTGAGATTCTGTCTCTAATAAAATACAAAAAAGGATTGGGGATGTGGCCTGGTAGTTGAGTGGCCCTGAGTTCAATCCCCAGTACCAAAAAAAAAAAAAAAAAAAAAAAAAAAAAAAAAAAAGACCAATTGCTGCATTTATTCTATCCTACGTGGTAACTTCGATTCTGTAGATAGATCATTATATTTTATTCACCCGATTGATATTTAAGATGCAAAGATTTAAGATTGGATGACCTACTGCTGACTGCCCTCTAGCCTGATAGATGGACCTTGGTTCCTTTTATCCAAGTAGAACCTTATGTGCTGCCTCAAAAGACATCCAACAGCACGCGCCAAGTACGTTAGTGGTTTCCCTAGAGAAAAGTTCGTTTTTCTTGACAACAGTAATTCTACCAGGAATAGCTTTCTAGCTTAGGTAAAAATAACTGTTTTCATCAGCCATTATACTTCCTGTTCAGCTGTTATATACACACCACTTCTACAAAAATGGAAAAAAATGGGGGAAAGGGGAGCTTTAAATGTTATCAAATTCATAGGCTGCTTCTGTATTAAAATATAGTTTACAACACAAATAAAGAAATAAAAAGAGGATTTTCCCCATATCAAAAATACTGATTGATAATTACAGATGCTTCCTCTGATTGAAGAGATAGCTTTTATTAGAAGACTCTCACTGGCACAATGAAACATAGGAATCCCAGCTCAGCACCACAGTGCGATTTAGACAAAATGTACAGAATTTTAGGGAGTTGCAACAAAGGACTTTGAGAGTAAAAATAAAACAGAGAAGTCAGAGATATGGTCACGCATAGATTATCCTCCCCCAACACAGAAAACACTTATACAGAGGTTGACACTTTCTGTATTGAGTTACCAAGCTCTTTTTTACCCAAGCAGTCTTTCAATCAGACTGTGAGTCTATTCATTTATATTTAATTTTTAATTGGCCTTGTTATACAAAATCCAAGGGATTCAAAAATGTATCATTTGGAAAGCAAAACTACTTATGATCTCCCCTGCCTCTTCAGTCCTAATATTTTGTTGTTGTTCTAAGGATTTTCTAAATAGTAAAATAAAGGTGATTCATGCATTTCTGAAACACTGACTTTGTTTACTACCTCGTTTACTTGTCAACCTCTAGAGGGAAGAAAAAAAAAAAAAACAGCAAGATGGAATGATGGATTTAGTTGTGTATTTAGCAGAAATCTATTATTCTTTACAGGCCAGATATTAAAATGGTGGAATTTCAGAGCTGGAAAGTCCTTCAGAACAATGAGGTCCTAAACATTTAAAAAGACCACAGTTTGGGAAGCACTGTGTGATCCCAGCTTGCAGTCAAGGTTCAGACACAGTGTGCTGAATCAGTGCTTCTCAAATTTTAATGAGCAAAGGAGCCACTTAAGGGTCTTGTGAGAGTACAGATTCTGATGCGTTAGGTCTAGGGCAGGTCCTGAGAGACTGCATTTCTAACCAGCTCCCAGGTACAGCTGATACTGCCATGCATTGATGGCATTCTGGGTAGCCAGGTTGCAGTGATCAGCTAGGCCAATGGTTATCAAATTGTTCTTTGCACTCTGTGATTCAGAAGACAGCATTGGAAAGGTGTTCAATCAATCCTAGATTTTGCTAGCAATGTTGCTCCTCTGATCCCACATCCATTGCCCAATCTTTACTTTATCTCTCCAAACTTAAATTTGCCTATGTAATTAAACAGAACGCATTATCTTCAGTGACTGCCTTTACTATAAATGTAAGTGGAAAAAATATACAGATCTATTTTACATATAATTTTCTATGAAAGAGTATGTGCTGCCCAAAAGCACTTCTCTGTATTGCCTTCTTCATAGATGGGGAAATTAAGGCCCAGAGAAGATCATTGACCTTATGTAAGTCACATCACACTTTGTTAAAGGCTAAAACAATTCCCACTCAAAACACCAGTTTTCTTATATAATTCAAAAGAACCAATCTGCCTAAGGTCAAATTAATGGGAATGTAATTGGGTTTCAGATCTGCTTATTTATGTCATGGCTTAAATAAAGCAATGTGACCCTGTAATTCCTGGGTGTAGATACTGCTCCTGACCAGGGCTTTGTTGAAAATGAAAGGAAAACCACTTTTAGGAGCTACAAGAAAAGGGAAGAAAAGAAATTGTGATTTAAAGACAACATTTCAAGGAATGGTGGTGGGGGGAGCAAAAGAAAAGAGAAGTCGAAAAGAGGGCTCAAGGGGAGAATCAAAGAGGCTCTCAAAGTTGTATGGGCACTAAAGTAATATCTACTAATTCAAGTAGAACTCTGTGACCAGGAAGGAATTAATGGAAGCAGAGGTCTGATGCCCAGAGGGCTGTAGAGACCTCAGTGGTAAACTTTTTTTTTTTATGTTTTTATTTTTATTTTTTTATTTATAATAGTAGTATGTATTACAATTCATAGTGCACATATATAGCATCTTTTTACATACAACTGTTTGTATACAAAGTATATAAGTACCATTCAGGTCTTCAATCATGCATTTAGGATAATAATATCCATCTCATTCAACCACCTTTTCTTTTTTTTTCCTTTTCCCCCCTCCATCCCCCCTTGCTCCCTCCCTTCCCCTCCCTTCCCTTTGACCATTCTAGTGTTCCTTTAATCCTCCTATGTACCCCCATCCAACAACACTGTGAACTAGCCTCCTTATATCAGAGAAAACATTTGGTAAACTTAGGAGAAAGGCCTTGGAGAATCACTGAAGAGAATAGTTCTAGTGAACTCTTTCATCTAGTAAGCATAGTAAAGGTGAATCAGATATAAAACTGCTGACCCGGACCTCCGCCCCAGAGCAGGAGTCAGCAAGGACAGACCCGCCAACTCTTCCTGAGCCCAGGAGGGCCCAGGGCAGCCCCACTGAACTTCACCAGAGCGCCATCAGCCCCAGGTCAGTCCCGCTGACCCCCTACTGCTGTGTGACCAGGCTCCAGCCAGCCCCGGGGACTTCTGCCCCAGAGCAGGAGACAGCAAGGACAGACCCACCAATTCTGCACTGAGTTCAGGCGGGCCCAGGGCAGTCCTGCTGATCTTCAACCCAGCCTGGTTAGCCCCAGACCACCCCAAGAACTAAGACTCAACCAAGCAGCGTGGACCCAGCCCCAGGTAGCATACTTTGAGGATCAGCGGCAGGTTTTGATAGTCCAGCACTAAGGGGAGGCACAGACAACCTGCAAGAGTATTATAAAGATACAGGGAAGAAACTGTAATAACTCAGATCTACACTGCAAGAAAGTAAGGTAAACAGATGACATGAAAAAACAAGGGAGGAAAATTCCCCAAACAAACCAGGATTCTACAATAACAGAACCCACGCTCAGCGAAGTTGATGAAATGTCAGAGAAGGAGTTCAGAAGATTCATAATTAAAATGATCTGTGGCCGGGTGCGGTGGCGCACGCCTGTAATCCCAGCACTTTGGGAGGCTGAGGCAGGAGGATCGCGAGTTCAAAGCCAGCCTCAGCAATGGCGAGGCACTTAGCAACTCAGCGAGACCCTGTCTCTAATAAAATACAAAAAAGGGATGGGGATGTGACCCAGTGGTCGAGTGTCACTGAGTTCAATCCCCGGTACCAAAAAGAAAAAAAAAATGATCTGTGAATCAAAGAATGACCTAAATGAGAAAATACAGGCAAAAATTGACCACTACAACAAAGATATAAGAGAGCAAATACAGGTAGCAAAAGATTACTTTGAAAAATAAATAGAAACTCTGAAAAAAAATCAGTCAGAAATCCTTGAAATGAAGGAAACAATTAACCAAATAAAAAACAATTAAAGCCATCACCAACAGACTAGATCAACTGGAAGAAAGAACTTCAGACAATGAAGACAAAGTATATAATCTTGAAAATAAAGTTGACCACACAATGAAGATAGTAAGAAACCATGAACAGAACATCCAAGAAGTATGGGACAGCAGCAAAAGACCAAATCTAAGAGTAATTGGGATAGAGGAAGGCACTGAGTTTCAAACCAAAGGAATGCACAACCTCTTCAATGAGATAATATCAGAAAATTTCCCAAGCATGAAGAATGAATTGGAAAACCAAATACAAGAGGCTTACAGAACACCAAATGTACAAAATTACAACAGAGCTACACCAATACACATTATAATGAAAATGCCTAGCATACAGAATAAGGATAGAATTTTAAAGGCTGCAAAAGAGAGAAATCAGATCACATATAGGGGGAGACCAATTCGTATAACAGCAGATTTTTCAAATCAGACACTCAAAGCGAGGAGATCATGGAACAACATATTCCAAGCTCTGAAGGAAAAGGGATGCCAGCCAAGAATCTTATACCCAGCAAAATTAAGCTTTAGATTTGAGGACGAAATAAAAACCTTCCATGATAAACAAAAGTTAAAAGAATTTACAACTAGAAAGCCAGCACTACAGAACATCTTCAGCAAAATATTCCATGAAGAGAAAAAAAAAAAAAAAAACAATGATGAAAATCAACAGAGAGAGGTATTACACTAAAGGAAATACCAAGGAGAAGAGCAACCATGTCAAGGTAAATACCAAAAATAAACAAAAATAGCTGGGAATACAAAACATGTCTCAATAATAACTCTGAATGTTAATGGCCTAAACTCACCAATCAAAAGACATAGACTTGCAAATTGGATAAAAAAAAAAAAAAAAAAAAAAAAAAACAGGCCCAATAATATGCTGCCTCCAAGAGACTCGTCTCATAGGAAAAGACATCCACAGGCTGAGGGTGAAAGGTTGAGAGAAATCCTACCACTCATATGGACAGAGGAAACAAGCAGGGGTTTCCATCTTCATATCAAATAAAGTAGACTTCAAGCTACAGTCAATCAAAAGGGAAAAAGTAGGACACTATATACTGCTCAAGAGAACCATACACCAACAAGACTTAACAATTATAAATATATATGCCCCAAACAATGGAGCGTCCATGTTCATCAAACAAACTCTCCTCAAGTTTAAGAGTCAAATTGACCACAACACAATAATTCTGGGTGACTTTAACATGCCCATTTCACCACTAGATAGATCTTCCAAACAAAAGCTGAACAAAGAAACTATAGAAATCAAAAGTACAATAAACAACTTAGACTTAACTGACTTATATAGAATATTTCATCCTTCAACAAGTGAATACACTTTCTTCTCAGCAGCACATGGATCCTTTTCTAAAATAGAAATATAAAAATGTAGGGATACTACCATGCATTCTATCAGACCATAAAGGAATGAAATTAGAAATCAATGATAAAATAAGAAATAAAAGCCACTCCAACACCTGGATACTAAATAATATGCTACTGAATGAACAATGGGTTGCAGATGACATCAAAGAAGAAATTAAAAAATTCTTAGATGTGAATGAGAACACAGACACAACATATCGAAATCTCTGGGACACTATGAAGGCAGTTCTAAGAGGAAAGTTCATTGCATCGAGTTCATTCCTCAAAAGAAGAAAAAGTCAACAAATAAATGACTTAAAACTACATCTCAAAGCTCTAGAAAAAGAAGAGCAATCCAACACCAAGAGTGGTAGAAGACAGGAAATAATTAAAATCAGAGCTGAAATTAATGAAATTGAAACAAAAGAAACAATTGAAAAAATTGACAAAACAAAATGTTGGTTCTTTGAAAAAATAAATAAAATTGACAGACCCTTAGCCAGGCTAACAAAGAGAAGGAGAGAGAAAACTCAAATTACTAACATATGTGATGAAAAAGGAAATATCACAATAAACACTACGGAAATACAGGAAATAATTCGAAATTATTTTGAAAACTTGTACTCCAACAAAATAGAAAACACCGAAGGCATGGACAAATTTCTAGAGTCTTATGATCTACCCAAACTTAAGCAGGATGATATACATAATTTGAACAGACCAATTTCAAGCGACGAAATAGAAGATGCAGCCTACCAACCAAGAAAAGCCCAGGATCAGATGGATACACAGCCGAGTTCTACAGGACCTTCAAAGAAGAACTGATACCAATACTCTTCAATTTATTTCAGGAAATAGAAAAAGAGGGTGCACTTCCAAACTCATTCTATGAGGCCAATACCACCCTGATCCCCAAACCAGGAAAAGACACATCAAAAAAAGAAAACTTCAGGCCCATATCTTTAATGAAGATAGATTAAAAAATTCTCAATAAAATTCTGGCAAAATGGATACAAAAACATATCAAAAATATAATACACCATGATCAAGTGGAGTTCATTCTAGGGATGCAAGGATTTTTCAACATACAGAAATCAATAAATGTAATTCATCACATCAATAGACTCAAAGATAAGAACCATATGATTATCTCAATAGATGCAGAAAAAGTATTTGACAAAATACAGCACCCCTTCATGTTCAAAACACTTGAAAAACTAGGGGTAACAGGAACATATCTCAGCATCATAAAAGCTATCTATGCTAATCCCCAAGCCAACATTATTCTAAATGGAGAAAAATTGAAAACATTCCCTCTAAAAACTGGAACAAGACAGGGATGCCCTCTTTCACCACTTCTATTCAATATAGTAATTGAAATGCTGGCCAGAACAATAAGACAAATGAAAGAAATTAAAGGGATACAGATAGGTAAAGTAGAACTCAAATTATCACTATTCGCCAACAATATGATTTTATACCTAGAAGACCCAAAAAATTCCACCAGAAAACTTCTAGAACTCATAAATGAATTCAGCAAAGGAGCAGGATACAAAATCAACACCCATAAATCTAAGGCATTTCTATGTATTAGTGACAAATCCTCTGAAACGGAAGTGAGGAAAACTACCCCTTTTACAATAGCATCAAAAAAAAAAATAAAATACTTGGGAATCAACTTAACCAAAGACGTGAAAGACCTCTATAATGAAAACTACAGAACACTAAAGAAAGAAATTATGGAAGACCTTAGAAGATGGGAAGATCTACCCTGTTCTTGGATAGGCAGAACTAATATTGTCAAAATGATCATACTACCAAAAGCACTATACAGATTTAATGCAATGCCAATCAAAATCCCAATGATATTCCTCATAGAAATAGAAAAAGCAGTCATGAAATTCATCTGGAAAAATAAGAGACCCAGAATAGCTAAAGCAATCATTAGCAAGAGGAGTGAAGCAGGTGGCATCACTATTCCAGACCTTAAATTATACTACAGAGCAATAGTAACAAAAACAGCATGGTATTGGCACCAAAATAGGCTGGTAGACCAATGGTACAGAATAGAGGACACAGAGACTAACACATATAATTTTAGTTATCTTATATTAGACAAAGGCGCCAAAAACATACATTGGAGAAAAGATATCCTCTTCAACAAATGGTGCAGGGCAAACTGGAAATCCATATGCAAGAAAATGAAATTAAACCTCTGTCTCTCGCCATGCACAAAATTCAACTCAAAGTGGATCAAGGATCTAGGAATTAGACCAGAGACACTACACCTAATAGAAGAAAAAGTAAGCTCTAATCTCCAACATGTTGGATTAAGCCCCAAGTTCCTTAATAAGAATCCTGTAGCATAAGAAATAATATCAAGAATCAATAAATGGGATAGATTTAAATTACAAAGCTTCTTCTCAGCAAGAAATAATCAGTGAGGTGAGTAGAGAGCCTACTAATTGGGAACAAATTTTTACCACATGTACGTCAAATAGAGCACTAATCTCTAGAATATATAAAGACCTCAAAAATCTTAACACCAAAAAAACAAATAACCCAATCAATAAATGGGCCAAGGAACTGAACAGACACTTCTCAGAAGAAGATATACAATCAATCAACAAATACATGAAAAAATGTTCAACATCTCTGGCAACTAGAGAAATGTAAATCAAAACAACTCTAAGATTTCATCTCACACCTGTCAGAATGGCAGCTATTAAGAACACAAACAATAATAAATGTTGGCGAGGATGTGGAGAAAAAGGCACACTCATGCATTGTTGGTGGGACTGAAACATGGTGCAGCCAATATGGAAAGCAGTATGAAGATACCTTGGAAAACTTGGATTGGATCCACCTTATGACCCAGCTATCCCACTCCTTGGTCTTTACCCAAAGGTCTTAAAAACAGCATACTACAGGGACACAGCCACATCAATGTTTAGAGCAGCACAATTCACAATAGCTAAACTGTGGAACAAACCTAGATGCCCTTCAGTAGATGAATGGATAAAGAAAATGTGGTGTATACACACAATGGAGTATTACTCAGCAATAAGAAAGAATAAAATCATGGCATTCGCAGGTAAATGGATGGAGTTAGACAATATAATGCTAAGTGAAGTTAGCCAATCCCCAAAAGCCAAATGCTAAATGCTTTCTCTGATATAAGGAGGCTGATTCATAGTCAGGTTGGGATGGGGAGCATAGGAGGATTAGAGGAACATTAGAATGGCCAATGGGGAGGGAGGGCAAGGGAGGGGGCAAAAGGCGTCAAGAAAAAAAAATGAAGGTAGAATAAGATGGATATCATTACCCTAAGTGCATGTATGAAGTCACGAATGGTGTAATTATACTTTGTATACAACCGGAGATATGTAAAATTGTGCTCTACAAGTACAATATGAAATGTAATACATTCTGCTGTCATTTCTAACAATTTAGAATAAAAAATAAATTTGAAAAAAATAAAACTGATGACCCAATTAAAATCAGATCGTAGTCATCTCTTGTGCCAGTCTTGTCATTATTCTGCTTTGTTATCTTTATGTTCTTTTATGCTGGGATCTTCTTAGGGTTTGATTTTTGCATTCCCGGTAACTGGGAGTAAAAACAGAGGCAAGACCCAGGGAGCAGAATTGTAAGAGTCCCCTATTACATTTGGATGACAAAATGGATCAGGAAACTTTTTGCAGAGGAGGTCCTCAGATATATTAATAGTTGTTACAATAGTAATAAACATTCAACCTAATAAAAGACAAAGAACATGATATATCGATTGAGATGTATAGACCTATTTATATATAATAGGTAAATATACATAAACATAGGTAAATGTACATAAACATACACATAGATATGCAAACATATATTTATTCAGGGGCCCAGCAGGAAACAGATGGCACACTTAAATTAATGAGTTTATGAAGGGATTATTGACAAGGCAGAAGGAGGGGGTAGTACCAGGAGCTGAAAGTAGCAGGGAGCTGATACCATCCCTAGGCTTGACAAGGCAAAGAAAACGAGTAACTACAGAAATTCAAGGAGCCCTATGGCTGAAGAGGAGGCTGCCCTGAGCCAAAAGGAGCTGTGACCTCTTAAGCCACTGCCAGCCCACAGCCTAGCAAGCCCAGCAAGGAGGCTCTTCAGCAGTAAATTCCCTGGTGAGCTTCTTCCACCCCCTTATCTCTTGCTGATGCCTCCACTGGTTTGACTTAACCAGATACCTAAGAGAAAGGGAGCCTGGTTGGTTTCAACCACACAGGTTAGCACCCTGGGACTCAGAGCTGTGGGGAAAGAATCTGGAGGGGCAGAGGAAAAACATGTATACTGGGAGAACTTCCATGACACCCTGCAGTAAAATGGGCTCTTTGCACCTTGGCACACAATATCTTCCTGCTTGTCTCCTGCTGTTTTCCCCTTCCTGAAACACCTGACACCACTCCTTGGTATATATACTTAAACCCTATACAGGTGTTTTACACAAGAAGCCTCCCATCTCAGGCACAATTTTGTCCACCCAAATGGGTGGCAGGCTCTTTGAAGGCAGGGCCACAATTGTCTCTAGCAAAGGGAAGATAATCTGCTTCCAGCAGCCAGCTCAGCAGAAGCCACAGGTGGCCCTCAGTGCTCAGGACATAGCCTTTGCAGCCTAACTGTTCTCCATGTGCCAGGGGAAGCAGCAGCATGATGACAGGAATCCTCAGCTCTGCTCATATTTTTGTCCTGCCTGCCCGTCCTCTATACCCTGCCTTCCCAGTCACATGATCTTTGACCATCCATGGTACAAATCCCCTGCAGAGGGATTTGTAGTCTACATAGTTCGTTACCATTTGCAAATTAGCTGCCATCATTTAAAATCCAGGAGATGCCACATAATCTGGATGTACTGCTTAAAAAAAAAAAAAAAAAAATGAGAAAATTTGGCAGCTCTAGGTCTATTCTCTTGTGACAATAACCAGCTGGAGCTGAACAGTGGCTGCTTCTTCAGATTGGGCACATGCTGGCCAGCCTATTCATGCTGCACCCCATCCAGGCTGTTCCACTCACTGACACTGGCCAGCTTTTCCCTGTAGCATTCAAATTTGAGATACTTGTTTTATAGGCACCAATGCGAAACCTCTCCCTTCCCCACTTCCTGCCTTCCAGCCAGTCATCCCTCACTGACCTTGTGTCTAATCCTTTCTGTTTATTCTGTGAAGCCCTCATTCTGTTATAAACAAAATCATCTCTTCCCGCGTCCCCATTACACAATGTATCTTCTGTTCCTTTCTGTTGTTGGTTAAATTGCTTCACAAAAAAAGATATATTGAAATCCCAACCCCAGTGTATGTAAATATGACTTTATTTGGAAATAGGGGCTTTGTAGATATAATCAAATTAAGATGATGTCCTACTGGATTTGGGTGGCCCTAAATCCAATGGCTGGTGTCCTTATAAGAAGACATATCTGAAGACATAGAGGAGATACAGGAAAGAGAAGGGAGACAGAGATTGGAGTTGTGTTGCCCAAATCCAAGAAAGGCCAAATATAGGAGCTAGGAAGATGCAAGGAAAAATTCCCAGAGCCTTCTCCAGAGCCTTCAGTGGGAGCACAGCCCTGCTGACACCTTGATTTTAGAATTCCAATCTCCAGAACTAAGACAGAATGAATTTCTCTTGCTTTAATCCCCTGAGGTTGTGGTACTACGCCACACAGCCCTAAAAACTTACTACATCTTCCTTTAACTGAAACGAGAGAAATATGCTCAAGAAGTAACATACTCTTGGTGCCAGACTGCCTCGTGTTCATACAGAAGCTTTGCCCTCTTGCAAAATCCTTTTCTTCTTTTTTTAAGGCCTGTGACATTCAGTGATGTCCACCCTTGTTCCATCATCACCTCGTGACCATCATATAGGATTTGGGTATCTTTTTTGCATTCGAATTCTTGCCATTATAAAGGTATCTTAAAAGTGTGTAGTGGGGTCAGCTAACACCTGACCCCTAATGTCCTGGGCACTTGGGTTCCTCCCTTTCAGTGACTTCCCATCTTCTTCACTTCAGCCATCTCTCCCATAACCAAACCCAAAGATAGCTAGATGATTTATAGCCCCGTTTTTTAAATTATAATTTTCTATTTCCCCCATCCTCTTCCTCCAACTATGCCTGTTCTTCATCTTCATTGAGACCTCTCGGTCAGAGGCACTTTTACTCCTGAGTTCTTGATCACCTACATGGATTTCAGGGGACGTCTATGAATATCCCGAAATTATATGCAGATGATGTGCCCAAGCTTCAGCCCTCTGCACATTCATGCAAATTAAAGCCACCACAAATGTGTAGGTGACCCGCAGCACTGCCCAGAAATCTTCCTGTTTCTCCTAAGTTGATGCTTTTTTGGCTCTTCCCCTACAAGTGTAGAAGCTTCTCTGCCCTGCTGCAGCCCAGACTCCCCTTTCCCTCCAATGACCTTATCTCCCGCTTCACTACTCCTCAAAGTTGTGCACTAATGTGTCCATCTTTCCCTCCTTAAGAGGAAGAGTCTGTGTCTCAGAGAAGGAAATGTTGTGCCTCTGTATGGTAGGAAAAGAAGAAAGACCCCTGGTAGTGAGCATCTTTAAACATCCTGCTCACAGGATTAGTTGGTGGATTTACTACACAGAGGAGAATAGATCCTGCATACCCACCCAAAATTGCTTTGAGAAGTGAGCCTGAAGCTGCCACATGTGCAGCAAGAGTGTTTGAAAAAATTGATTACTCACATAATGAGCTTCCTGGACAGAGCAAGCAGGCTTCCAAGATGGTCTAAAACTGGCTGGAGAGAGCAGGAAAAGGACACCAACTTGGCTCTTATTGCAATTAGAAGTTAGGCTGGTGTGAAGGCTCCCTGGCATGGGTTGGGGGGCTTCTGTGGTGGGGCTTCCCACCAGCACCAAAAAAGAGAGCCCCCCCCCCCCCCAGACAATCCTAATAGCTTGCAGAGGGGAAGGAGGTGTGGTGGGGCTTAAAAGCTGTCAGCAACTAGAAATGGAGTCATCAGAAATGGAGTTGGGCTCTTCATTAAACTCTCCAAGAAGAGGTGGATTTGAACTCTAAGTCTATTACTTACTGGCTGGCAATCCTTAAAAAAGCCTTTTACTCATAATGAATCTAATTTCTATACCAATCACACGACAGTTAACAGCATCTTCCCACTGTGTTTTTGTAAGAATTAAATGAGATAGAGTGTACTCACTGCCTAGTATAGTTAACCCAATGTATCATTTGGTTTTGCATCCACAAATTCAACCAACTACAGGTCAAAAGTACCACCCCCCCCAAAATGGAATTAGTTCTGTATTGAATGTACAAAGTTTTTTTTCTTATCACTATTATCCCAAACAATACAGTATAGCATCAATTTATAAAGCACTACATTTTATTAGGCATTATAAGTCATCTAGAGATTATTTGAGTATACAGGAGGTCATGTGTAAATTTTACATCATTTGTATAAGATACTTAAGCATCTGCTGATTTGGGTACCTGCAAGGGGTTCCTGGGAGAGTCTGGGAATCATCTCATGCAAATACCAAGGGATGACTATGTAACGGCAAATACTCAGTAACATAGGAAGATTATTCCCTCCCAGTTCCAAAGCTAGCTCTTTACCACGTGCCCTGGATCCCCTCCCCTCATGCCTACTCTAACACTGTGCTCTTCGCTTACCCCTCTTTCTCCAGCATCTTCAATTTCTTCATTTTCAATGATTTCTAGAACCCTTAAACACCTTCACAGTGTCTATATGTACATCAAGCACCTCTAACAGGCACACTAACCACTTCACATGTATTCACACCACCAAGGACAAATCCTATGGGGCTCCAGAAATTTTAGTGCTGTGCTTCATATGTCCCTTTCACACTCTGAACATCTAATAAGTCACCTAATTTCATGGATTCCAGATCAGAAGTTTCTTCCATCTCCAACTCTATTAGCCCTATCTTGTCCAACATCTTATTATCTCTCAGACTCCTGATTGGTTTCTGTCGTAAGTTTCTCAAGATGCCAGTTTTGTTCCTGTAATTACTCTATTAGAAATCTCTGTTGCTTTTTTTTAATTATACAAAAATGGATACCATTATAGCAAGAAGTGAAAAAGTATAAAAGTCTATAAATAGGAGAAGATGAGGGGAAAATAAGCTAAAA
Source organism: Tamias sibiricus (assembly GCA_025594165.1). Lineage (NCBI taxonomy): Eukaryota > Metazoa > Chordata > Mammalia > Rodentia > Sciuridae > Tamias > Tamias sibiricus. Next base: position 104,774,630 of record CM046657.1, read on the forward strand.
TTTTAACAGTAATCCTCTCTGCATGGTAATATCATGGGTATTTTGTTTCTTTGTATATTTATATATTCCAATTTTCTACAATATGCATATATTACTTTATTAATGTTATTTTAAATAACAAACTCCACCACCTTCCTCAGGATTGTTGTTTAAAATGCAAACTCCTGAGCTATATATACAATGCACTTCACAATCTGCTCCTGCAGTAGCCATCCACGATGACTCTCAAGCAGTGCTCTAGAATGGTCTAAGAGATAAGAAATGCAGGTCTTCTGCCAAAATTCAGCGCTGAACTTTCCAGACATGTGAATGCACCACCTTGAAAACAGACCCTCCAGCCCCGTCACATCTTCAAGTGACAGCCAGCCAAGTGGACATATTGACTGACCTCATATAAGATTGGGAAAAAGAACCACCCAGCTAAGCAGCTCCCCAATTCCTCACCCGTGGAAATGGTGAAATAATTTATTATTTTTAAGCCACTAAGTTTTGAGGTAAATTTTTTATACAGCAATAGACAGCTAATACAATCTTCAAAATATCTTTCTGACTTTATCTCCCAAAAGTCCCTTTTGTACATTATACTCCTACCATACTGAACTTGTAACCAATTCCTAGATGGTTGCAGAAATTCATCTTAATATTTAATTTAACTGCTTAACTCTCTTTTATAGTCCTTCAAAAGTTAGCTCAAAGCTCACCTCCCTGGTGAAGCAGAATTAATTCCTCCCTCCTGTGCATATCCCTGGCCCTTTCTTCCCATCTTTATAATAGCATTTATCCTACTCTGCTGTAATAAATCTGTGAGCACGTTCACATCTCCCTCTAGACTGTGAGGTATCCAAGGCCAAGGCCTAAGCATCATTAATCTTTGTGTCTCTAGCACCTGAAACATAGAAGACAAAAAATAAATGGTTGATGAGCGAACAGATACCTGAATGATGGACTGAATGAAAAATTACAGTACTGAGACTGTCTTTGCCAGAGTTGGAAACTCGTACAAAATCTCTGCATGTTCAGCTAAGAGGTTAAAAATTAGCTACCAAAGCAATGACCCATAAACCAAGTTAACAATCCACAACCACCAATTAATCAGGTCAATATCCCTTGAGCTGTAGAGTTAGCTAGTGGGGAAAAAAAAAAGTCAAAGTTTTTGGAATATAATTATTAAATTTTGAAGAAAACATAGTAGAATCCTACCATAGCAGCACTCATTAAAATGTGAATTTAAATATAACTGGGACTGAATTGTGTCTCTTTCTCAAAACACTGTTAACTACCATGGAAGGGCTCATATGGCACACTTACACCAGTTGACCGATTTCCAGTAATTCCTATGCAGTTCGTAAATATTTTGCTCCTGAAACAAGTGGTATGGACTGTTAGTAAAGTTGGTTAACAAAGGACACATTAAGCTGAAATACTTGATCTCCTCAACTAACACGCTTCTCTGAGGTAGCAGGTACTAATCTTACCAACTAAAACTGTGGCTCAATTACTTGTTTGTAAACATTTTTAAGGAGCCAAGAATTCATTGCTATCACTCTAAGGTTCTGTGATATTATTTTTGAAGGGTTAATAATTTAAAATAGGCCATATTTAAGTTCATATGGCCATGGTTCATCTTTCTCTGTAATGACTAGCTAATTTCTAACACAGAATAACCAAGGGAAAAAAAAGTCCTGGGTGGATTGTCTTAGTCTGGTCAGGTTTCTAAAGCAAAATACCTCAGGCTGGGTAATATAAACAAGATAAATTCATTTCTCAGTTCTAGAGACTGGGAAAGTCCAATATCAGGGCACTGGCAGATTCAGTGTCTAGTGAGGGCTCCCGTCTGCTTCAAAGATGGCGTCTCTGGCTGTGTCCTCACAAGGTGGAAGGGGGAGAGGATGTGTGGGCTTCCTCCAGCCCTTTTATAAGGACAATAATCCCACTCATGAAGGCAGAGCACTCATACCCTGATGGGATGTGAGGCACTAGGCCAAATACATCCCAGCCTTAATTCCTTTGCCTTAACTCATCACTGACTCTTTTTTGAGTTTGAAATGTCTTCACCAATTCCCCCCAAATTATGAGTACTAGGTTGATTTAGATAACTTATGACTTTAGCATTTTTTAAAAGCTATGATTGCTTTGCCGTTATATATTTGATGCTTCACAACAGAACAAAACATGTTTTGTCATAAGCATGAATTTTAGCAAAATGTATAAACTTGATGTTTTTTATAAACATCAAGAGTATTTTCAGTAACAAATTTTCCAAAATATATCAGTTTAATTGTAGATAAATGTGTATGAAACAAACATTCTTTATGCAATACATGAAGGAAAACAATCCACAACTCATTCAAAACTGATGTTTGCCTAGAATATGATCCCAATGGAAAGACATTTAAATAATAAAAATATCTCCCAGTGAGATTTTTGATAAAGGCAAAGCTAAAAAAACAACAAAACAAAAAAAAGACAACTTCATCATTATGTAGCTAAACAAGAGACATTTTAAAAATATGTTTTAGAGAAACTCTTTAGTGAATTTTGGTTCTGAATTCTGAATTTCTGTTGTGAGCCCTACTCTAGAAACAGGATTCTCCAGTGAGCCTGGCTCCTGGTTCTAGGGATGCAGACAGCTGGGCCTTGTAGAGGGCTGGGTGCATAGGAAAAGGTTGACTATGACAGTCTTCTGTCCTGGGGACCCTAAAAAGAGTAAGAACACCAAGCCTAATCCCTCTCCCTGGTGCTGTCAGAACTTCCGGGAGCACCTACCTACTGTAACAGGTTTCCTACCTCCTGTGAGGAATGCCAGAGCGGATCCCATCTCACAGCCCTTTTGCCCAAGTTCCCATGTCCATACTTCTCCCTGTTTGCCTTTTTCTCTGAATGTACATCTAACAAACTCTCTTGTAGGCTTTGCTACTCCTTGTGCCTTAAATTAAAACCTAGCTCGCTCTCAAGAGGATCTAACCACCTTCTCCCTCTACTCAATGCCAATAGCTTCTCAACGTCTAATTGCCTCCCTTGTTTGTTGTTTGTTTGTTTGTTTGTTTGTCTTTTAAGAATTCAACTCCTGCCATGGAAGTGTTGGGTACTTCAACTCATCCTCATTCTCTGGACCTCAACAACCACCTGAAGGAAGCAAAAGCATTATATCAGGGTGCTAAATGTGACCAGAAATCAAGCAAATTCTAATTAAAACAGAACCCATTCATTCCAATGCCTATCAAAGTGGCAAATGTTTCAAAATTATAAGCCTGACAATATTTAGTTCATTGATGATATGAATATACAAGACTCCTAAAGCACAAGAAGTAAATTCAAGAATCAAAAAAGAAAAGAACTCAAAAAACTTAACACCAAAAAATCAAATAACCCAGTCAATAAATGGGCTAAGGAACTGAACGGACACTTCACTAAAGAAGAAATATAATTGATCAACAAATATATGAAAAAAAATGTTCAAAATCTCCAGAGAAATGCAAATCAAAACTATGCTAAGATTTTTATCTAACTCCAGTCAGAATGGCAATTATCAAGAATACAAGCAACAACAAGTATTGGTTAGAATGTAGGGGAAAAGATACACTTATACATTAGGACTGCAAATTGGTGCAATCACTCTGGAAAGCAGTATGAAAATTCTTCAGAAAATTTGGAATGGAGCCACCATTTGACCCAATTATCCCACTCCTTGCTTTATACCCAAAGGACTTAAAATCAGCACACCATAGTGACACAGCCACATCAATATTTATAGCAGCTCAACTCACAATAGCTAAACTATGGAACCAACCTAAGTGTCCTTCAACAGATGAATGGATAAAGAAAATGTGGTATAGACACACAATGGAATATTACTGAGCCTTAAGGAAGAATGAAATTATGGCATTTGCCCATAAATGGATAGAGCTGGAGAATATCATGCTAAGTGAAACAAGCCAATCCCAAAGAATCAAAGGCCTAATGTTTCCTCTGATTTGCAGATGCTAATTCACACTAAGGGGGGAGGGGCTAGGGAAGAATAGAGGTACTTTGTATCAGGCAGAGGGGAGTAAAGGATGGGGGGGGTATTGGGGTAGGAAGGACAGTAGACTGAATTTGACATTATTACCCTATGTGTATATATGACTATGTGAATGGTATGATTCTACATCATGTACAATCAGAAGAATGAAAATTTATACTCCATTTATGTATGATCTGTCAAAGTGCATTCTACTGTATGTATAACAAATTAGAATAAATTTAAAAAATAGAATTCTCAGGCACTGATGGAACAGTACAGCCACAATGGAGAGGAAGTTTGTAATAATAGCCAGGCCAAAGATAAACATACCCAGAAATGCTACCTCTAGATACATGCCCACATGTACAAGAAGAAAAACATTGCAAAGTTGATTTCAGTGGTATTCATATACATATAACAACCTAAATGTCAATCAATGGGTAACTGGTAAATTAATTATGGCTTATTCATACACTATAACAGTATGTAGCAATTAAATACATAGGCAAACAAAAACTGAAATTGGATAATGGTTATCTAGAGGAAAAAAGAGGGTAGTGGGATTTAGGATGGGCACAGATGGATTCATCTACGTCTATTACATTTTATTTATTACATTCAAAAAGAATAGAAGGGACATGAAACAAATAAGCTAAAACAGTTAAACCTTAGTAACAGGTACATTTTTTAAAAAGGAAAAAAATGTTCTGCCAATTCTTCTTGGCAACAAAATTGGAAACCTGGAATAACTTTAGAATTCCAAATATCCCCTAGCAATACAAATGTTGTGTACATAGGGAAAAGGAAAGATGTTTGGCAGTTATTCAATTAATTTCACTGGTATTAGATATCTAAGATTAAAAATTGCATGAAATTAATTCATATGAAAAATAAATTATTTTTGAGTATTTAATATTGACCAGGAGTACCAAATAATAGTCAAATCCCCACTACACTGTGCATTATGTGGAAACAATCTTATGCAAGTACAAATCTCTAAAATGTTCAGTAAGAAAAAAAAAGTAATTTGTTTCTACACCTGGCCTTACTTAAGGAGAGTAATGCTTTATTTATTCAACATCATTGTGAAATGAAGTGTTTCAAATAATTTTACGCCTTTAAGTGCCAAGACTTTTCTTTTTATAATTTTAACCACTTGGATTGGAGTCATTTTTGGAAAGCTATTACACATTTGGATGTTTTTCTCCCTCTCTTAAAGCAGTAGACAGAATATGATTAAAGTTTTTGTGCTAACCCAGGGTCAAGATCATTTAGGCTCCTAATCTCATTTTGCCTTGTAATTCCTGAGGATCCTTGTCCACCATTCTCTCCAGGAAATATATGTTGTCAGAGTTCCCTATACACTTTGGGTTGCTAAACAATTACTGGATGTTTCTCCGGAAAGCTGCTCTTTTTCATAACCATCCAAACCATCTCTTCAGTTGACTTCACTGGGCTTAAGTAACATCTATTCACAAACACACATATGCCAGTATACTTTCATTTCCATAGAACTTCTGATTGATCTAGTCCATACTTCATAATTGTCTTTACCCATATTAATAGTTATTTGTACATAAGAACTGCTTATCCCACCAGTAAACTACCACATGGATAGGGGCTTGAAATTGCTATGAATGTTTTAAGCTATGAATGCTTTAATCTCTAGAAGCTGCTTGCTTTCCTGTTACCCTTTTCTAATTTGCTGGTTCTGATCCATCCTGGGCTATGAAATAAGGTAACTTATTCAAAAGTAAGAATAAATACATTGTGACCGACAGGCTACATTATTGCCTGTGAGGAAAATGTGTAAACTTGGATACATTCAGCCCTTTTTAAGCTCTGCATGTGAGTCTAGTTCTTGCTCTTCTGTAATGTCCCAGAATAATCCAGTTCCTAGGAGCTCCCTTGAGAGAGTGAGCCATTACCAAATGTGGACCCACTTCAACTTACAGGTGAATTGATTCCAGGGGCTTATGTGCACCATGATGGAATTTACCTTTTTTTTTTTTTTAATTCTCCTTCTGGACAAATGGCATTCTTATTGTTGAAAAGTTTTAGAACAAAATATTATATTTGGGAAATTTTATTAAAAGCTTGCTGACTGACATACTGATAGCAAAAGCATGCAATATAAATCCATGTCTGCATGTTATAAACTGCCTACTAGAATACATGTAATCCCACTTAACTTCCAAATCAAGAAATTTGAAGTAGACATTTTATTCTGTATACCAGACATCAGCAAACTACAGCTTACAAGCCAAATGCTGGCAGCTTTTGCAAATATAGTTTTATCAGAATTCAACTCATTAGTTTACATATTATCTATGATTGCTTCCATGATACAGTGGTAGAGTGGAGTGAGTGAGACAGAGGTTGTATGGCCCAAAAAGACTAATATATTTTTAGTTAATATATTTAAGTTAGCCAACCCCTGATCCACGCTAACTAATCACCCTGGCCTAAGTAGGTTTACATTCCCAGGGCAAATTCCAACAAATGGGAAAGATGCAAAACAAATCAGACTAACTACTGAGCAAATAATTAACTGTTTCTGAGCTATTTCAATATTATGGGTGAATTCTTAATGACTGACACTTGTCCCACTGGACAAGAAAATTTATAGGCAACACTGGAATTTACACAAGTATCTCCCAAGAATACCAGTGATGACACTCTCTAACTGCAGTGGAAGCACAAGGAGAATGCACATCATAATTCTTTCCCAGACATAAAATTAGACAAGAGATAGAAAATTTCTTAAATAATCACTGTGCTCTTCAATGCAAAGCATAATTAATATAACATTAGACCCACAATTTGGAAAAACTACAAATACTGAGAAGTGGCTGGTAATTAATAGACTGTAATGTTACTCAGGCAAGCTAAAGTTTATACTATTTAAGAAAATAAAATAAATGTTATTTGGAACTACTTACATTTTATCTAGGTTAATGACTACAATATTAAGAAAAGGAAATACAACATAATTCCTTTATAAATTTGGTACCAGAAAATAGATTCCTGTAATTCAACTGTTATATTTTATGAGGCATGTCAAAGACTTGCTTGATGAATATATTTACAATGTTTGGGAGGACATGATTTGACCCATGTTAATCCAAATCCCCATGAAATAACTGTTTAAATGTTATATGAGTTCCAACACGTTTTATATGTAGCACATATCTTTAACAAGCCCATTGGGTGGAATTTCACTAAAATTCAACCTTATTTCTGCCTCTCAATGCTCTTTGAAACTATTCAGTGAATGAATCTTTGCCCCTGCACTGATGAAAACTCAGCAGGTCTCATAAGTTTTCTACTTACTTTAAGGTGATAAACACTGCCACGGCCACTTGAGAACAGTTATAATCTTGCTTCATAGATTAAGAGTCCAGTCAGCCTAAGACATTAATCAATGTTTCATCTTCCACTCAACTAATAACACCTCGTATTCATGTATGTCCTTATAAAGGACAGGTACTACTCTGCATATCTTACCTAAAAACAACCTGAAATGTTACAGTAATCAAGACAGCATGGTGTTGCTGAAAGCCTAAAAACATGGGTCAGAACAGATTCCAACAGAATGGAATAGAGTTCAGATATATAGACTCCACACAAATAGAGTCGAATGATCTTTGAAATAGAAGAAAAGGCAATTCAAAGGAGGGATGGTCTTTTCAACAAATAGTCCCAGAATAATTAAACATCTATATAAAAACAGAAACCCAGACAGAGACTTTATGCCTTTTATAAAAATTAACTCCAAAGACATCACAGACATATGTGTAAAAGGCAAACCCATAGAACTTCTAGAAGAAAACAGGATAAAAATCTAGTTGATCTTGATTTTAGATACAACATCAAAAGCAACATACATGAAAGAAAAAAAAGATAAGTTGGAATTTATTAAAATTAAAAACTTCTGCTTTGTGAAAAAGAAACTGTTAGAGAATGAAAAATAACCACACACAAAAAAATCTTTTCAAAATAACATGTGTAATGAGGAATTTGTATCTAAAATATACAAAGAGCTTTTAAAATTCAATAAGAAAATAAACAACTTAATTCTAAAATGAACAGAAAATCTAAACAGAGACCTCACCAAAAAAGATATGAATGGTAAACAAGCATATGAAAAGATGCTCAACATTATTTGTCATTAGAGAATTGCAAATACCACTACATAACTATTATGTATAACTACATAACTATTAGAAAGGCTAAAATCCAAAAATTGACAATACCAATTGCAGATAAGGATTTGAAACAATAAGAACTGTCATATATTGTTGGTGGAAATACCATGATGCAAGATAGTTTGGCAATTTCTTACGAAGCCAAATAGAGTCTTATATGATCCTAAGTATCTGTCCAACTTAGTTTAAAATACATCCACACAAAAACTAAACATAAATCTTTACAACAATTCTACTTGAACTATCAGATACTGGAAGTAACCAAGGTCTCTTTTAATAGATGATTAAATGAACAAATTGCAGACAATGAAATATTCAATGGTAGAAAGAACTGAACTATCAACAAACCAAAAGACATGGGTGAATCTTTAAAAATGCACTTTGTTAAATGAGAGAAGCTAGTATGAAAAGGCTACCCATTGTGTGATTCCTTTTATACACATTCTAGAAAAGGAAAAACTATGGCAATGATTAAAATGTCACTAGTTTCCAAGGGTTTGGGAAATCACAGGAGAATTGTGTAGGACAGTGAAACTACTCTGATACTGTAACTGTGAATATATGATGTTATGAATTTATCAAAATACACAGAAATTTATAGCACAAATAGCAAACTTAAATGTATGTATTATTAAAAATCATTAAGGAGGTCAAGGGAAACTCAGATGTAATAATGTAACAAAACAATTTCATAAAATTATGAAATGACCTCATTGAAGATTAGGTAAAACAGTGCTGCCCTACTTTGGAAGTGAGTGGAGTCTGTAAGACTAAATGCAAAAGGAACTGTACATAAGCACTGTACTCTAATGATAAATATGTTTCCCAAGCTGGGCACGGTGGTGCACGCCTGTAATCCCAGCAGCTCCGTAGGCTGAGATAGGAAGATCACAGCAATTTAGCAAGGCCCTAAGCAACTCAGTGAGACCCTGTCTCTAAATAAAATACAAAATAGGGCTGGGGTTGTGGCTCAGTGGTCGAGTGCACCTGAGTTCAATCCCCAGTAACAACAACAACAACAAAAGTTTTTCCCATAGAGCTATGGTTAACAATTCTGAAGCCACTATATATGTATGTTAGAAACAAACAATTAAGTAAATGGATGGCAGATAGAAGCAGCTAGTTTTCTCACTGTTGGTATGGGAGTTTACAAGTAGGCAAGAGCAAGAGGCTAGAGTGATCTACATGGTGATGGATTAGAGTTGGAGACATTGATATGAACTTATGTTTAGCTTAAATATGGATATAAAAGGTTACACACACACAACATACACATACTATTAGGATATATGTATTTTCTTGTTCTATCAGTTGAAAGGGTTTAGAGGCTGGTAAACTAGTCACAAGTAGAACACTTAGCACTCGAACTTGAGTTCTAATACTATACCTCAATAAAAGGAACCTTTCAATAAAAGGATTCTTATAGAAATTCTAGAACTGAACCAGGAAATATACAAGATGAGCATGAAGCATCCTGTACTGGAAAACAAAGAAATGCTCAAGAAAACAGAAAAAGAAACACACACACAACAACAATGCTATATCAAAGAAAAACAGAAGTCAACGAAGGAGCCCTTGAAGTCAAAGCTAGAATAATTTGAATTTTAAAATAGGGTAGTTTGGGATTATGATGCAAAGTATAAATAAATATCCATGAATCTATACTGATAAAAATAAATGAATGAATAAGTAAATGGCAGAGAAAAGACAAATTTCCAGTGCAAAATTCCAAATAATTTATACAGATATTTCACCCTCAAGGAGGTGGAACATAACCGTCCCCCCATTTAAGGGTAGATTGCACAAAATGAATTCTTCCAAACAGTATACTATGGAAAGAAGGAAAAAGGAATAACTTGTGATAGTGGGGAGATCTGACAAACAATACCTTTAGCTATTGGGTGACAAGATTGGTATTAGTAATAAGTCACATTGACAATATGTACCCTTGATGTGATGTGATGAAAACTGTCACTCTGTTGTCTTTCTTCCAGAAAAAAAAAAAATACAACCCCAGTCCCATTGTGAGAAAAATATCAAATAAATACCAATTAAGAGATATTCTATAAATACCTGACCAGTACTTCTCAAGATTGTCAAGATCATCAAAAACATGGAAAGTCTGAGAAACCAATTAGCCAAGAAGAACCTAAGGAGATGCAGCAACTAAAGGTAATGTGGTGTCTTGGTTGGGATCCTAGACTAGAAAAGGGACTTTAGGTAAGTGTGCAGGAAATTTGAATTATGTGTGGACCTTAGTGAAGAATAATATGTCAATCCTGGTTCATCAATTGTAACAACTATACAATATTAATATTATATATTAAAATAAGGAAAATGGTGTGCGATATTTGGAAATATCTGTACTATCTTCTCATTTTTTCTGTATATCTAAAATTTACAAGTATAAATTTTAATAAAAATAACAAAAACAAGGACCTAATGGTGTGCATACTATCAGCACTCCTACTCTATAGAAGAGCGAACAAAATCGTGGAGAAAACAAATTCCTCCCTGCCAGCCATCAAAACTGCAGTTTGAACCAGTGGGACTTGAATGTGTGTTCTCACCACTGCACTGCACCACTGTGCTTCCCCTACTCTTAGCAAGGGTTGTCGTGACTGCAGAGAAAATGAGCACTTTCTCACTCTCTGCTGACATTCACCCCACCTATCTGCTTTGGACCAAGCGGGCTGAAGCAGGTTGTGGGCAGAAGTCTGCAGAGCTGGAACCAGAAGTTCTTGTTTATCTACAAAACTACTACAAATTGATATGAGGCTCTACAGCCAACTTACTTCAAGCTCAAGAGTATTTCCCTGGAGTCTTTGGAGGGACCTGCAGTGCCCCTCTCCCCCCAGGTGCCCAGGCCAACCACCCATCTTCATCTCCCTGGCTCTTAGCTGTCCTGTTGGCTCCTCTCACCAGCCAGGCAGTCCCTCCTGGGCAGCACATGAAGGACTATGCTCACTCTCTGTCAGAGCCAATAGCTGGTCCACAGAAATCTAGGACTTCCTTCGCTCTCTGTCCTGTCATAGCTGCCTGTCCTTGTTTGAGGTGTTCCCTACCTATAAGGAACACAGTGGACATTCTGAAGGATCATTTGAAGCCTCTGTACTCCCCCTTAGATTCATTCCCCATTATGTTGGAAGTGAAGAAGCAGGCATGTGCAGACACAAACACACACACACACACACACCCTTAGATCAGAGCTCAGCTTTCTCTAATGAATCCTGTTCACAAAATCTAACTCCTATACTTCGATCCCAATTGATCTGACTAGGTGATTCAGGAGTCAGGAAACCATTCTTAACCACTGCTTTTAAAATTCCGTATTTTTTCCTCACATCTCATTTTGGTAAGCAGCATTTGTAACTTGATTTGGAACTTCAATTTTAAGGTCCTGAGTGAGATAGATAGATAGATAGATAGATATCAATAAATATCTGTGAGATAGCTTAGCCATGGACAATGATATATGGAAACCTACTAACTTTATATGTCATACTCTAACTAGATTATAAATTCCTCAAGGGCTATAATATCTTCTACATCTTTGTAATGTATACATACATATACACACATACACACATACACACACACACACACAACTTCTATCTTAAAATTGACAAGAAATACTGGTAGCTGACCTGGAGATGTATCCATATATACTAAATTCTACAAAAGCAATCAAGCATGAATTTGAGGTTAGGACATAAAATTTGGAGCCAGAATTTGGGACTGTGGGTTTCCAACTAGGTCACTAGTAGCCACCTGCAAAGCTGGCATCACAGACCACAGAAAGATCCAGATCAGACAGCCAATGTTGAAGATCAATGGAATGACAAATGTTGCCTTCAGAGCAAACTGACATCCAAATATACTATCATAACACATCATCCAGGTAAAATATTATTTTGTACCTTATAATTTATTTGGTTCTGTAAGAATAACATTTTTAGTTGGAAGATTGGTCCCCCTAGAATTGGCAGGCACATAACTTAAAATTCAAGTGAAATGCATCATTTAGACCCACAAGCTAGCAAACCAACTCCATTCATACTTAAGTCTCCAATACTGAAACTATTTCAGTTCTTCCTTGGCCAGGGATGCAGTTTTCCTCATACAAGATGGCCCAAATTGGTCACCCTATGTTCAAATATTGACAGGGATCCAGGACTGTGGGCAAACCATTGTGCACAGACAATGGATTGATGGGTGTAACAGACCAAACACTCATTCCACCCTCAGTCCTCACCATGGCTGGTATCTTTCCCTCCACACTTTGAATACTCCAATTGGCACGACCCCCCCCCCCACACACACACACACACAAACACACATCCTCTTCCCTTTACCCTGGCTCCAGGCTTACTTCACCTTTGGGGGTGGGAAAACTCTAGCTAAATATAAGCATGCATTAGAGCCTTTTCTTCCCCATTGAGTCCAGCAGCATTGAGTCTTTGTGTTTGCTTCTGTGTGGAACAGGAAAGCAAAAACAGCCCAGGGTACCCATGAGGCATGAAAGGGAGAAAGATATACTAAACATAGAAAATATACCAATTAATCAGGACTGGGGTTATAGCTCAGCAGTAGAGCACTTGCCTCGCACATGTGAGGCACTGGGTTCGATCCTCAGCACCACATAAAAATAAATAAATAAAATAAAGTAAAGATATTGTGTCCATCTTTTTAAAAATCTTTACAAAAAAATAAGAAAATTTACCAATTAATCCTTCAAACCATAAATGCTTTCCAACCAATATCCTATGACCTTTACAAAAACCATTACCCTTATTTACTTCCCATGTCATGTTCTTTAAAAGCAAAACAGTTTGAGGGAAAAAAATGATACAATTTGAAATTTTTCAATTAACCAAGAAAGACAAGAAAGATCAACAGACACAATCAAGATTGTGGTCAAACAAAAGAATTTAGTAAGTTAGGCAAAGATGATGTCATGGTCAGGGGCAACAGAGGAGGGTATCTTAGGCAGAGTAATGTCACCATTAGTGGTCAGTGACCAGGCAAGGGAAGCAATCATCAGGCCAAGAGAACCATGCCTAGGTAATCCACACCAAGTAGGCACATTGTTACTGGGTGAGGAAAATGGGTACTACAGCTCTGTGTGGATCCACTAGTCCTAAAAGAACAATTGGAGCTTCTAGAAACTGAATATTTGAACTGAATCAGTTAAGACAGATATGGATTCTAGAATAACTCTAAAGATGTTTCAATACCCAGTTCTTCTCTGAGAAATTTATTTTTAATTTTTTTAAAGTACTTTTAAAAAAATATTTATTTATTTGCTTTAGTTGTATACAATGCGTTTATTTTTGCATGGTGCTGAGGATTGAACCCGGGGCGCACGAGTGCTAGGTGAGAGCTCTACCTCTGAGCCACAATCCCAGCCCCTCTGAGAAATTTTTAATTGATTTGATTTTTAGAATCCTTGATGGACTTTGAGTCTGCTTCAAGAAGGCAAGCAAAGGAAGTTTAGGCCAGTAATCTTAAATCTTTATCCCCAAATCTCACCTCAAAGAGCATGAAAATCTTTTTAGACCTAACACCAAGTGACATGTTATGATTTGCTTTGGATTAAGATATTGATGTTAGAATTGTGTTTTCATCCAGAAAGTTTTATAATTTCTTGCTTACAAAAGTATCTCCAATTAATGCTATAATTTTTCTTTTAATGATGCCAGGTGTCCCTTTGGGGACAAAGCACGTTCAAAAGGCTTGTAACCAACATATTGCTCTGTCTCAGCTCAGTGGCATATGAACATGAAGCACTTTCTTTTTTTTTTTAATTACTGCCTTCACCCAAGCTCAATCCAATTTGCCCTCTGTATCCCTTAATGACATCCTCAGCAGATTTCAGAACTTTGACATTTATTTTCCATTATTAAAACTCAGTCCAATTGAAACTTTAATCTAAAACTTGATACCACATCTTCTCCTCCCTATAGCACAGTTTTGTGCTGAGACCCGGGGAGTTGAGGGAGGAAGGGACACAGAGGCTCTGAGTTGCTTCCTCCACCCTATCGTCAAGGCCAGGTTTCTCCAATATATTGGCAGGAAGGAGGCAGAGTTCCAGGTGTCTCTTATTTAACCCACCCCTGGGGTTCCTTTCCCAGCTGGTTGCTCTGCTTGAGGGGGCTGTAGATGTGCTCCCTGCAATTAATGTTCAAATACCTGCCTTTTCAAGGAGCCCAGTGAGAGTTCTCCCCAGGGATCCCAGGCTTCAGCTCCGTGTGCATCCCTAACTCAGGAGATCTAGTTCCCATTCTGCCTCTCCACCTCCTACAACTTCCACCTCTAGGGACACTTCCCACAGCACCATGACAACTCATTACCAGGGTTTCCCACTGTGTTAGATACCCTCTTAAGTGACTCAAGGCTCCTGACCTTCCACTATGGCCTCTAAGTCCACAGAAGACACCTACATCCTTATCTTGGTTACACCATCTCCCAATTCTCCTTCCCCTGCTCAGGGAGGTACAGGGAAAAACAGCAAGTCATCCCACTGGGGACCAAGATGCCAATCTCCTCTTATGAAAGTCACCTCCTCTAATTTCTACAGAAATTTTATTAGTACCTCCTCTCACATGGCTTGGGGAAGAGGATATATAGCTCACTCCTCAGTGAAGGGAAAGAGAAAAAAATAACTCCTCAATAAAAGCTCCACATGCCAATTGAAGGGCAAAAATCACACCGGAGACAACCGTGCAGCCAAGAGATTTTTTCACCAGCCTTTATGGCTGGTCGGAGGTAGAAGAAGTACAGGGAGAGAGGAGTCAGGGAGAGGGGAGTGTGCAAGCTCTGAATAGAAGGTGGGTGCCTGGTCATGCCGGCTGTGGTCTCTGGAGCTGTTGGCTGGAGCAGCTGCCGTGGGGTTGGAGATGGTGAACCTGGAGCTGTTGCTTTTGCTGCATCCTCTCAGCAGGGACGAGCTGTTGTGTCTGAGCTCCGGGCAGGCAGGAGCTTTAAGTAGGGATTTCTGGTGGGAGGTATACCAGAGTGACCTTTAACGCTATTGGCTCTTTTCCCAGGGAACAGGGCGACCTTTAAGCCAATTGGCTCCTGCCTGGGAAACAGAAATACCTTTAAGCTGATTGGCTCCTGCCTGGGGAAAATGAAACCAGGTTGCTTCTTATGGAAATTTCCATGGAGGAGGTGGCCCATAGGCCCAAGCCTATCTATCACCAATGCTTCTCTCCCCACTCCTCCATCTTTACCAAGTCATAGTCTATTTGTACTGCTATAACAAAAAACCTTACTCCAGGCAATTTATTAAGAAAATAAATGTATTTCTTACAGGTCTGAAGGCAAAGAAGTCCAAGATCAAGGCCCCAGCATTCAGTGTTTGGTGAGGGACTTCTCACTACATCCTCAAATGGCAAGAAGGGCAGACACTGTGTCCACTCATGACAGAAGATGGAAGGCCAGAAAGGACTCACTAGTTCTCTTGAGCCATAGGTACTAATTCCATTCCTGAGGATGAAGTCCTCGTGGCCTAATCATCTCCTACAGGCCTGCCTTTATTATCAACACACTGGGTCTTAGTTTTCAACATAATAAATTTTAAAGGGTCACATACATTCCAATCATGCACCACCACCCCACCACCACCCCTGATGTATATAGACATGGGGTTGGGATGCAAGTAGTGGGTGGTCGAAGGAACACTTCATTACTTCCTAATAAGCCTGAGAGGTTGGCTTCCCAGGTCCTCCAAGGCTTTGGGTTCTCTTCACAATGAAAGGAAGTTTACACCTGTTATTTTTTACTATTGGCCCTAGGACCCATTTGGGGTTTCAGGGAGAAGGCCACTTCAGCAGGTTTCAACAGAAAATGCACAAACTTAAAAAAAATTTGACCACAGAAACCAAGGCACAAATCTCTTTTTCAGGAATGAATGAGACATGTTTGTTTTGTAGACATAGAAATTCTCTGCTGTCCTAAAAGATTGTTTCTCCTATGAACAGATCAGAAAGGAAAAACTGTTTCATAAGCTGAGGAAACCTAACAGCTGTTGGTAGTGGGAAACAGAACCCCCGATCTTCAGGACCCTGGTGCCCTCCTCTGACACCTTCAGCCAATTGTGCTAGAAATTCCTGAGCCTGTGAAAGACTCCATTTTCCCTCCTCTTCTAGTCTCTACTTAACCCCAACAGTCAGTCAGTGAGGCACTAACTGGAGGACAGTCTGAAGTGCATGAAGTGCCGATCTAAGAAGTAAAGAGAGTTGCTATCAGCAGAGGAGAGGTGTTCACAGGAGACCCCTAAGGAGATGTGAGCTCCATTTTACAAGGTGATACAGAATAGAGGACTATTGTATCCAAGGCGCTCTGTTCTCTTCCTTCATAGCTCTGCATCCCCAACAGTCACTCCATGACCTGACTTGTTTGTAGTACCTACTGTCTGCTATGTGGAGATGCAGAGAAGAGAGCTGGTTCCTACTCCTCAACTGTTGGGAGTAAAGATGCACACTCCACCAACAATCCCCATCAGGGAAGCCACTGAATAAACCTTTGTAAACCAAACTGATTTCAAAGGTTTTCTATCTAGCAGAGTATTCAGCAATGTTATGAAAGAAGACAGGCAGGCAAGTTAGATGTACAATAGTTACAAAGAAGGAGGTACCAAGAGCAGGGTGGTGGGGCTGGGGAGGGGCTGGAGCAGCCAGCCTTTGGCTGGAACACTAGTGGTATCTTGCAGAGGTTTTGCTTCCAAGAATATAGCCAACAAGGAGCTCACGATGAGAGGAACATGCTAACAATCTTGTATCACCTTTATGGTCAGAAATAAAGCTCTCTCAGTCCTGAATGCAGGAGGCATACCAAGGTTCCTTTTTAAAGAACAGCCTGGAAAAGATGCAGACTTGCATTATCTGATGAGGGCCAGCAAGATGGCAAACTGAGACTACCAAAGACCAAAGTTTGCTTGGTTCCAACCTGGATAGTGCTAATAAGCAATAACTACACCACCACAGTGTAGCAATTCTGAAATAGATCCCCATCCTTCTTCCCATTTTGCAGATAAGGAAACTGAGGCATAGAGAAATTAAATGACTTGTCCATGTTTACAAAGTTTGTAAGTGAAGCCAGGATACAAGCCCTATAGATCCAGAGCCTTAATCTTCTGTGTCTGCAGTTTCTGTTGAACATGAGAAAAGCGCCCCAACCCTCCACTACTCCAAGATAGAGGGCTTCCTCTGTGTGTCACTATTACCACTCTAGGTTTCCTGTACTGATTTGCTGCAAAAGGGAAATGAGTAGGAGGAATAGGCAGGAAAGTTGGGGAAATGGCCTCCTCTGCAGCCATTCATACAGGGGAAATTCGAGTTGACTTCCAGGATTTTCAGGAAGAAGAGAGTACATTGCTTCCATATCACTGCAGTTCCCCAAAATTCCTTGCTCTTAACCCAGTTGTCAGC
This sequence comes from Tamias sibiricus, assembly GCA_025594165.1. Classification (NCBI taxonomy): domain Eukaryota; kingdom Metazoa; phylum Chordata; class Mammalia; order Rodentia; family Sciuridae; genus Tamias; species Tamias sibiricus. The sequence continues at coordinate 104,792,275 of CM046657.1, forward strand.
GCAACCCCTTTGGCGAGTTATGCAAAGGGTTGAGGCACCACCTAGTGGCTGAAATTAAAAATACTCCCAAAGGAATGTCACTGGTGAATCCCAGGCAGAGGAAAATAGTGATCTGAGGCAGGAAAAGGGAATTGAGAGCAAAATTTACTCATGCTGGAGGCCTTCTTTCTGCATTCCCTGTTGTATACAGCATTAAAACATATCTTTTTAATGCCAACCTGTTCAAGGACTCTAAGTTTATCCAGTGTAGCAGTCACAAAACAGGAGCTAGAATCCAGGAGACCTAAGCCCCAAATTCCAGTCACTCTGCAGTAGGATGTTTTCTAAAGTCTCTCCTCAGGACTTAGAATCATCCTGGATATATGTACCCTACTCAACATCTGGGGGCAACTCAATGCCACCTCTGTTGGTGGAAAAGAAGGAGCAGGGAAAAAAGAAAGACATGGGGAAAATATTTGTTCTCCCCAAAAATAGTTACTGCTGAGTTTATTGCAAAAACTCAGAGAAATGGAAGGAAGCAGTGCCACCTTTGCAGGCCTGTGCCCCTCTTCCTTGCTATCTCAGGAGTTGTTGTTCATGGGTGTCTACCCTTACTTGGCAGCTTTTAAGGAGAAGCGAAAGGCACCAGACCAAGCAAGTTTACCTGGGCACTTCCATGGGAGAGAAGTTGACAGGTCAGGTCCATGTATCCTCGACCCCGGGGAACTCGATCAGGCATGCAGAGGTAGAGAACTATGGGAAAGAAAGGTAGCCAGGAGGTATGGTCTGAGGGGACAGGATTAAAGAGAGTTTCTAGGACTCTGAGCAGTGAGGTCAGACTTTGGCATCAGGTGCAGATGAGGCCATTAACTGGTGAAGCCAATTCACTGTAATTCAGGGTAGCTAACTCTACCCTGTTCCAGGAAACCAGGCAGCTAACTACTCAGCTCCACCTCACCTCTAGAACACTGGGGATGTAGAGATATCCCAAGTATTCAAAGGACCAGACTGGAAAGGTCTAAAGGGACAAAAACAGATTGAGAAAGCAGCCAAATCTAGTATCAACCAGTACCAGGTTGGATGTTGGCCAGTCTGTACAAACTTGGTCCCAAGTCTGCTCATGATAGCATTGTTCTGAGGGGAAAAGAACCCTTGACCTTCAGGAATTGATATTCTGGGACATTTTCTATGAATGAATCTCCAGATGTTCCTTTCTCTACCTGGACTCTGCTATATCTACTCTGAAGGCATCCCAGCCCCTACAAGGCTGCAATATTCAGGCTAAGACAGAGGACAGTATTTCTCCCATTTGATCTTCAGGAATTCTTGCCCTTCAGGCATATTGGGAATGACATTGCAGTTCACTCTTTCACCTTCCTATTAGTCTGCACATTCAAGTCCCTAAAGTCTCCCTGCCTATGTTCTTTATTGTCCATTTTGGTTCACCTTTACATTCACTTTCCAGGGTTGGTTCTATCCTTACGGAGAGTATGGCTTCTTTGCGTTGTTCTAAGCTGAGCTCAAAGCTTAGTCTCACCAGTGGCCATACAGCTTTACTGGTCAGAGTCATGTCAGGTCACTCTTTGCTCCATGTCAGATCCCTGCCACAGCTACCAGACTATGGTCTCTCCCTATTGCAAAGGCTCAGGTCGCTAAACTTGTTCAGGATAACAGTGTCAACCCTAGGTCTTTATTCCTTTGTTATATGGAGCTGATTTGCATGCCCTGAAGATCAATGAATGAGTGGGCCTTCCTCTATGTATGTTAATGGATCACCTTCTTATTTATGTTCCTTTTGTATTTGAAAAGCTAAGCTGCTATAACAAAGAGGCCCTGAATTACAGTGCCTTAAAAATAAAGTTTATTTCTTTCTTATGTTAAAGTTTCAAAATTAACCAGCTGTTAAACTGGGCACAATCCTTCATGTACACTTCCATTTTTTTCTTCAATACCTATTAGAAAATCCTATATTCAATAAATACTCAAGCACTTGTTGTTTAAAAGGTTCTGGGTCGTATTTCACAGGAGATACATATTCTGGGCCTTTTAAGAACTCATGATTTAACGGGAAGACAGAGCAAATTAACATGTGTAGTTCAGAGGAGGGAAACAAGCACAGAAGAGAGAGCTTTCATTTCTTACTGTATAAAATAAATACAGTTCTTACTATATCCTTTAAAAAATTACTAGTGAACCTAGTTTAAAAAATAAAGTGCCAACAGACATAGAAAGAAATGTGGGAAGCCACCATATAAAGAAGAAATTAAAAGAGTTACAATAGTCGACTTTTCTCACCTCTGCACAAAAACATCTGAAAATCAAGATTAAATGGATAATTTACTATGGGCATGTAATTTATTCCAAATATCCACTAATGATATAATTGTGTATTTGAAATAAATAAAAGTGACTATAAAACTACTATAGATAATAAAATAATCAGTAACATGAAGAGATGTCAGATTAATATGCAGAAATCAACAGCTTTCATGTACAAAAGCAATGAGTTGGAATATATTGGAAGAAAATATTTCCTTTCCAATATCAACAAAATATAGAAAATAACTGGAATAAACTTTATAAAAATGGGCAAAACATATAAATAAAATTTAACTACTATGGCAGCAAAACATGACCAAGTAAAATATGCTTTTTGTAAAAATAAAATGAACCAAATGAATAAATAAACCCAAAAGGGTATAAAAAGCCAAGGGTTTAGGAAGCCAAGAAATGTATGAAATATATACATGTTCATTTAGATTATGATTAATGTGGCATTGAAAATCAGTGTGGGAAAGACAAAGTATTCCAAAAATAGTTTTGTCATCTGAGTTCCAGTTGGATATGAGAACTCAATAAGAAAGCCAGAGAGAGACAGAGAGAAAGGAAGGAAAGGAACATGGGTGAATTCCTTTATAAACTTGGCTTGAAAAAAAAAGTGTTTCTCATTCTAAATTTAAAAAAAAAAAGTAGAAAAGAGATAGATAAATAAAAACATATGCTTTAAAAAAAAAACTACAAATACTAAATCCATAAGCAAAGTCAAAAGATAAATGACAAACAGGGAAGAATTATTTGCAACTCTTATTACATAAAGCACTGATATTAATATGCAAATACTCCCAGAATTTGACAAGACAAAACACAATCAACCCAATATAAAAGTAGATAGTTCCCAGAAAAGGAAAGAGATATGTGAAAAGACGTTCAGTCTCTTGATAATAAGAGAAATGCAAATTAAAGCTATACTGAGATAACGTTCATCACCTTTAGATTGGCAAAGAACCTCAAATTTGATAACCGCGGATATTCGTTTCCTTATTGCTTCTGTAACAATACACACACTTAAAGGGTTAAACAACACAGAAGTGTTATTTTACAGCTTTGTGGGTGACAGCCCCACAACAGTGAGTCAAAGCAAAAATAAAAGTGTCAGCAAGGTGGCGCTCCTTCTGGAGGCTCCAAGAGAGAATCTGCAACCTTTCCCCTTCCAGCTTCTGGAAGCTTCCCACACTCCTTTGATTGTGGCCTCCTTCCTCCATCTGCAAAGCCAGCAATGTTGCATCACCCTGATCCTTTCTTTAGTCACATCTTCCTCTGACTCACCCATCTGCCTCCCACTTTCACTTTTAAATACATTTGTAATTATACTGAACCTATTAGATGATCCAGAGAAATCTCCCTATCTTAACATTGGCTGATTAGCAACCTTAGTTCCTCTTTGCTATTTTCCCTAACATATTCACGTGTTCCAGGCATTGGTACTTGAACACCTCTGTGGGAAGCGTAGAGGGATGATTCTCTCTACTGCACACACTGCTCGTGCAGTTGTGGGAAGCTGGCACTCTCATCAGAATGCTGTCATCACTATGGGGGAGGGTAAGTTGGTAAAAGGACTATGTAGGGTAATTTGGTAACATCTACATTTAAAGATCTAAAATGCACATAACCTTTGATCCAGAAATTCTACCTTAAGAATCTATCCGACAGATATACTTTCATACAGATAAAATGATGGGTAGCTAAGATTATTTATGTTAGCAATGTTTGTAACAGCAGAAGATCGGGAACAACTTAAGTGCTTACTAGTAGAAAAACAATTGAAATAGTGATAATACATCTCTGCAAAAGAAATTTAAAAGAATAATCCCTAAGGTAATTAGGAAGAATAAAGAGGGGAATAGTGTGCTGTGTGGTAGAAGCTGAGTAAGATAAGAATCTGTATTTACTAGTGAATACATAAAGAAACTTAGGGAAAATAGACAAAAAACTTAATGATGATTATCTTAGAGGAGAAGGATGGATAGGTAGAAAACATACACTAAAAACACACACACACACACACACACACACACACACACACACACCAAAACTCACCTTAAATGCGTCCATCTGTAAGGATCCTTCCTGTTTCTAAGTCTCTTTATAGCCATTCATAGTTATTTAAACATTTGTGTTAATATTAGGGGACCCATGCTGCTGCTTTTTTTTTTTTTTGCATTATTTCAATTTGTGCATAACTCTTTCCTCTACTTACCTAGTGATCAGAAGAAAACAAGGAAGAGGAGAAAAGATGGGGGGAAAGATGCCACTTTCTGAATCTTTAGGAGAAGAGAATGTTTTATGTTTATCAAAAACAAGCATGCATTTTAAAATGTTTAAGAAACCCTGTACACACTATACATACCTGGAGGGCAGGGATAATAATCTCCAAAGAGCACTTTTCACATTGCATTCTAGCAATCTGATTTTTTTCTGCCTGTCCCACTAAACCACCAGCCCCTTAAGGTGAGTTTCCTTGTAGAAACGCAATAGGTGGCCCATTTGAAAGGCTGAATGAAAACTCATCTGCATCTTTTCACCATCTTTCCTGCCCCCCATTTTTCCCATTCCTCCCCCCTCCCCTTTATGGATGAGCATCCATATAGCAGAGAGAACATTCAGCCTTTAGTTTTTTGGGATTGGCTTACTTCGCTTATCATGATATTGTCCAACTCCATTCATTTACCTGCAAATTCCACAATTTTATTCTCTTTTAATGCTGAGTAATATTCCATATTGTATATATACTACAGTTTCTTTATCCATTCATCTATTGAAGGGCATCAAGTTTGCTTCCACAGTTTAGCTATTGTGAATTGAGCTGCTATACACTTTGATGTGGCTGTGTCCCTGTCGTATGCTGTTTTTAAGTCCTTTGGGTATAAACTGAGGAATGGGATAGCTGGGTCAAATGATGGTTCCATTCCCAGTTTTCTTTTTTATCTATTTATTTTAATTCTAATTTGTTATACATGCTTGCAGAATGCAATTCATTTCCTATTACATATAAGGAGCACAATTTTTCAAGTCACTGGTTTTACATAAAGTATTTTCACACCATTTATGTCTTCATACATGTACTTAGGGTATTGATGTCTAACTCATTCTGCCATTATTCCTATCCCCTTGCCCCCTCCCCCCATCCATCCCTTTGTTCTATTTAAAGTTCTTTCATTCCTCTCATCCCCCCCCCCTTGCCTTTATAAGTCAGTATCTTCATAACAAAGAGAGCATCCAACCTTTGGCTTTTTGGGATTGGCTAACTTCACTTAGCATTATTTTCTCCAACTCCATCCATTTACCTGCAAATGCCATGATTTTATTCTTTTAGTGCTGAGTAGTGTTCCATTGTGTATATATATACCAAAGTTTCCCTATCCATTCATCTATTGAAGGGCATTGTGGTTGGTTCCACAATCTAGCTATTGTGAATTGTGCTGCTATAAACATTGAAGTGGCTGTGTTCCTGTAGCAAGCTGTTTTAAAGTCCTTTGGGAATAGACCAAGGAGTGGATAGCTGGGTCAAATGATGGTTCCATTCCAAGTTTTCCTAGGAATCTCCATACTACTTTCCAGATTGGCTTCACCAATTTGCAGTCCCACCAGCAATGTATGAGTGTACCTTTGTCCCCACATCCTCGCCAGCATTTATTGTTGTTTGTATTTTTGATAGCTGCCATTCTTACTGGAGTAAGACCTTAGAGTTGTTTGGATTTTCATTTCTCTAATTGCTAGAGATATTGAACATTTTTTCATATTTTTGTTTATTGATTGTATATCATCTTCTGAGAAGTGTCTGTTTAATTCCTTGGCCCATTTATTGATTGGGTTATTTGTTTTTTTGGTGTTAAGGTTTTTGAGGGTTTTATATATATTTGAGGTTAGTGTTCCATCTGATGTGCTTGTGGTAAAGATTTGTCCCCATTCTGTAGGTTCTCTATTCACCTCACTGATTGTTTCTTTTGCTGAGAAGAAGCTTTTTAGTTTGAATCCATCCCATTTATTAATTCTTGGTTTTAATTCTTGTGCTATAGGGGTCTTATTGAGGAAGTTGGGGCCTAATTCAACATGATGGAGATTTGGGCCTACTTAAGATGGTGGAATGAGATGGACATCATTACCCTAGGTGCATATATGACTGCACATATGGTGTGACACTACATGATGTACAACCAGAGAAATTCAAAGTTGTGCTGCAATTGTGTACAATGAATCAAAATGCATTCTGCTGTCATATATGCCTAATTAAAATAAATTAATTAATTAAAAATATATATAGGGAAAAAAAAAAGAAAACTCATCTGCATTTCTTTTTAGAGGAAAGGATTGGGGAAATGAACTCTCTGACACATAAATTTTGTAAGAGTTCCTCCTTGTTTTCAGGACTCACATGTTTTCACAATCCAGCATTTCCAAACGGAGTCATACCCACAGTCACTGTCATCTGAGCAGCGCTGCTGGCACAGCTGTTGCCGCCCACATCACTGCAACTTAAGTCATAGCCATTGCTTTGCTGCTGTCACCTTGGTTGAGGTATGTGTAAGGTGACCACATAATTTCATCTTCCAAACTGAGCCTCTTTAGAGAGTGAAGGAGACATTACCAGATGGGATGCCATGACAAGAGTCAACTTGGACCTTGTCCGAGCAAACCTGGCCATAGGGTCACCCTAGTTATATAAGTTATTAGTACCAAGTAGGTTGGATAAGTATCATTCAAATGTGTACACTAGAATAAGCACTGACACTAAAAATTATCATGCCCACAAAAAGCAGTAAAAGGTCATAAATTAGAAAAATATTCATTTTTGGAGGAATGACCACAATTCCATGGTTTCTTATAAAGCAAAACCCTAGAATTCATGAAAAATAAAAAAAGAAATACCTACAAATATATAAAAGTGTGTTACATTATGTTGGTGGGAAACATGCAAAAGAATTGCCTTTTAAATGTCACATAATGCAACTGAAGGCAGGAGAAAGTGCTAAATCCCCCAAAGTTGATTTTTAAAAACTCCAAAGTAAGGAGAAGGCTTGTGCTGCTTCCTTCTCGGTGGTGCACAAAGTCATGATGTCTCTGATAATGGACAGTACCTTGACTTCACTGAGATGCACTACTTTTTCCACACATGAGCAGCGACCTTCTCATTGACACATACTTGGCTGTATCTGGATCAGGGATGTTTCTGAAGATGATTTATCAAGTCCCCTCAGTTCTCCCTGGCGGTAGACTCAGGCCAACCTTCAAACCAAGCTCTGGCCAGAATACAAGACTCCTCAATGGGACTGTCTACCTCTTTTACTCAGATATGAGCAAATTCCAGAAGAATTATTATGTGCACTTGTAAATACTGTCTTTAGTAGGCCACAACATTTGATTCTAATATCTGGGCCTGGGTCCTATTTCATATTATACCACCAGAGCCATTGTCCACAGCTTACATAATAATAGCACCACCAGACACTGGCATTGCAATTGTGTAGTGGTGACCAGTCTGGACATAAGCTGTCCATTATTTACAATCTCACAATGCCACAGAGGGGAGAAGCACAACGTGGTTGGCCTCATAGTCCACAACCAGCTTGCTGCCTGGCACCAAATAAATGTGAAGTAAAATCCTATTTCAACAAATCTCACTGAGCCTACTTCTTGGCTTACATAGTTAAGATCCCCACTTTGACTGTCACAGTTGAGATTCCTAAATATATGAGAAGCTTATGATTCTAATCTCCTGGCATTTTTATTAATCTAACCTCTTGGTTAGAAAAAGGGCTTATTTTCATCCTCCTGCCATCACTGCTACTTCTCCTCACTACACCAGAGTTAAGGGACTCAGCAGCAGGCTCTTCACAAAGGGAAATGTGCTAGAGTTGAGGTGAGAATGGTCCAGCCTTTACCTGCTGGACCACCATTCCAGCTCACCTGGCCTTTTACTAGTCCCTAACAACCACTTTCATGCTTAGATTCTGGGGTGATCTTAGAGAATTGACTGACTCTGATAAGAAGTGTGAGGAACCAAAACCTGCCTCAGGCCTTATACACTGCTCAGAAAATAAACCCATCCTCTCCTCAGCTCCAAAGACATACTCCATTCTTCCTGAAGGGGACTGTGGGCATCACAGAATGGTATAGCCCAGGAAATAAAATAACTGCATACCTCAAAGTGTCACTAGCCCCTGATAACAGATTTGTCGTCTCCCATGGCTATGGGTCGATGTACCCTAAAAACATGTCCTGCACCAAAGTAGTACCCAAAATGTTGGTAGCCCCAATGCTACCAAACAAAATGTTAAGATCAATGTAATCATTTGTCCCATGGTGGCGATTTATTCTGATCCAGCAGATCTAGGACTAAATTTTCTCCCATTCACACTAAGGAATATAAGCTATCTGATCTCCAATGTGAAGGTCATCTCTCATCTGCATTTTATTCTCCAAATGAGCTTCCATAAACATGCCCAAATGTCATGGTATTTGCAAAACAGCTGTTCCAGATTCAAGGGAAAGTTTGTGGTCATGAAACTGGCCACATGTAGAAGGATCCAGATGGCTAAATACCCAGGACACTCCAATACAAATTCAAAGGAGGTCTCTCTAAATAATGATTCAGCTGGTTTGGAGTCACTATTCTGGTACCTTCCCTACCTATTGCTGTACCCTAGGTCAGCAATATAAACTATTGGCTATATTCTCCAGCCTGAGCCCTTTGACACTTTTCAAATGAAACATTCCAATAGCCCAAACCAATAAACATCCCTAACTGCTCCCTCCCACCCCCTGTAGATCCTGGGGAATAAGATGGCCTTAGAACAAAGGCATGATGGGGGAAATAAGAGGACTTTGGTTACCACCTTGGTGTGTCTGTTCCAGGGCCCCATATGCCTGTGTTCCACACCTTCACCTCCACCACATCTGCCTCACTGACAGTTTGTCAATGATGCCACTGCCAAGTTGTCAGGAGATACCTAATCCTCACAGCATCGTCCCAGCCCTGTAATTAATAAGGAGGCAGACACAGAGACACTGTGGTTGGGAGTATCAGGAAGACATATACTAACCATGCCTGTGCTCTGTGGATCACAGTTTATTTCACCCAAACCCACGCTTGTTTTCCCTCCTTCATAGCTGACAGCCCCAGATCATCATCAGCCTTACTGTGGCTCAGAAACCTGCCTGATGTCACATGTGCCTTGTTCCCAAGCCCACCAGCAACTAAAGCAAACAGCCAAATCTATCACCAACCCACAACCTTCCAGCAACAACAGCTACTCCACTCTGTGGGAGAATTGTTTCCTTGAAATAAGAGGACAATCTGCCTTTGGCTTTATTTTTAAATGTATTTAATTCTATGTAAGTAACACTGGAGCTCTAAATAAATGCAACATGTATACTAGAGGGTACTTTCAAGAACAAGCCAATAATTATTGCAAATCAATTTCTCAGCTTTAATGTATTTCACCTCTGATGACACTGAATATCTGAATTGCTTCTGCAGTGAACTGGATATTTCTGCATTGAGCTTCCTGTAGAAAATTACTATGGCTTTGAGCTTCAGACTCTAGACCAACCTACAGGGAGATGGTTACAGGCTCTTCAGTGTTGTGTTTGGTTTGTGGCAAAAGAAAGGTAACATTCATGGTAACATTTTTTTAACCATGAAAAATAATGGACTATCTTTTGCTACGCTTCGTCTTTTATATATTGCTGCTTCTACCCAGAAATCATCATCTCTGATGGACTCTATGCACATTTTGGCATGGCTGGTACTCTCTGGGGTGGGGGGATGTACTATATAGCACAGTACCATAAACACAATAACATAGCAGGACTGCAGAGAAGAAAACAAGTGAGAGAGAGACAGTCTAGCTGGTGTGAGGGATAGGCATGCAAATCACTGACAAGAATGGAAAGTGTAAGTACAGCTATTATATGTCAATATAATAAATGAGTAAATAACATTTTTAAAAATGGAAAGTAGCAAGAAATCAGTGCCATTACAGAAATTCAAACAAAGACAACTGGGAAATGAGCTGCTAAATCAATCTTGATGAATACACAAGTAAACTATGAGGAAAATGTGGCATTTGAGTTGAATCTTGAAAGATACATAGAATTTAATCAGACAAAGCAAGAGAGAGTGCTTTAGTTTGAGAGAATACTATAAACAGAGGCAGAGAGGGGAAAGCCTGCAACTTACTTGTAAAACACTGACTAATCCCTTGTAGCTGTAACAGAGCCCTCAACCTTTAGTGTTTAAGAATCACACAGGGAGGGACTGATACAAAGGGCAGGTTATCTGGCATGATTGCCAGCTATTCTGATGCAGTAAGTCTGGGATAGACTGAATTTTGTAAGCTTCAAAAGTGACTATGAGGCAGGTGGTTCAAGATCCCCTTTGAGAAACCCTGCACAGGGACACAGGCCACTTGGAGGAAAGCAATGACAGACAAGGTAGAAAGGTAGGATGGAGCCAGGTCATAGAGAGCCTTGAATGCCATACTACAGAGGTTGGTCTTCATTTGATTGGAGATGGGGTGTTATATCTGTGCTTTAAAATGATTCTATTCTGCTTGAAAAGTTTAAAATGTTTAAAATGTTCTCTTTTTTAAGAGTAAAATGCTAAAAGGAATCTATAAGCTTGGCGAATTGGCAGACTGAGTTATCCATGATTACCCTAAATACATTGTATGAAGATACAATTGTTGTAAAAATACTTTGTTAAACCAGCAACTTGAAAAAATTGTGCTCTTTATATGTAATATGAAATGAAATGTACTCTGCAAACGTGTATAACAAATTAGAATAATAAAAAAAAATTAATTAATTAATTAATTTAATTAAAAGTTTTTTTAAAAAAGAAAGTCAGTAGTTCACTTAATGATTTCGTTACTTGAATATGGAGGTATTAGCTGGAAGTGCAAGGAGGAATGAGCTGGGGTGGCTGCTGGGGCACCCCTGCTTGGAAAAGGATAAAAAACACTGTGGCTACAGAGTCAACATGGTCATGCTCTTCCTATCAGAAATAGGTGCTGGAAACTGAGAAATTGGGATTTTTTTTTTTTTTTTTTTTTTTTTTGTCTTTTGGATTTTTGCTTGAAATGTAGGAACACAAGGGGTATATTCTATAAATAAGAGAAGTACAGATTTCTCAAATCTGTGCATCAGAAAACCCTTAAACTACAGACATCCTTCTGGAGAGGCAGTTAAACTTTCAGGTTCCAGAACCCCTTTACTCTTCTATAAATTATGGGCTCCAAAAGCCCATGTGAGTTGTTTCTCCACATATTTATTACATTATAAATTAATAGTGTTTGTTTAATAGGATTTGTTTATTTAATATAGCAATAATAAAACATGACCTGTTAGCATAAGCAAAACATTTTTTAAGAAAAAAACAACTCTATTTTCCAAACTCCAAAAATAAAATTCATTAGAAGAGAATTGTTATGGTTTTTTTGCATATTTAATGTCCAGCTTCCTATATAACAGCTGGATTCTCACATCTGCTTCTCCTTTCAATCTTTTGAGATATCATATGCATCCATGAAAAATGGGAGGATAAAGGGGAAATCATTCATTAATTTTATTATGAAACAGGGCAAATCATTTATTGGTTTTATCATAGTTTGGACTTTGCAGAACCTCTGGAAATCAGTCTCCAGGACCCCAGGATCTTTAGGACATATTCTGAATGCTCTACATTCACTGTCTCAAATGGTACATCCAGGCTTAACAATCACTAGATGATGCCTGTTTGGGGCTCTGAAATACCAACTGTTATACAAATCCAGAGGGACCAGGAAGGCACCTGGTTCTAACTCTGTTTAGAATCAGGAGACAGCCAAAATGATGTTAAGCAGTAACTCTAGGTGGTTAAAGATGAATGAGGGAAATGTCAGAAAGCACCCCAAATTTTTTTTTTATTTTGCTCTAAAGGAATTCATGGCACTAACTATGTATCATAATGACTCTTTTCCAAAAATGAGAAAGTTTGTTTTAAAAGGTAGTTATCCAAATCTTACTTCAAAAGATTTGGCACTCTGCCACGAGGGGCAGGGCAAAGATATTTTTGATGAGCTATACAAATGATTCTGCTTTATCTTAGAGTACAGGAACCTCTAGCTCCTATATTTGTTTCATAAATCACAAAAAGGCAATGTAATTGTATTTTTTAAAATATTTATTTATTTGCCTTAGTTGTACACAATGTGTTTACTTGTACGTGGTGCTGAGGATCGAACCCGGGCCGTGCATGTGCTAGGCAAGCGCTGTACCACTGAGCCACAACCCCAGCCCTGTATTTTTGACATTAATTTTGACTTCAATTTTATTGGTTCTTTTTAGTTATACATGACAACAGAATTCATTTTGACATAATTATGAAAACATAGAAAATAATTTGTTCTAATTCTGTCCCCAGTATGTCCCCTTCTCCTTCCTTCCCACCTCCCCTGGTTACCTTTCCTTTATTCTTTTGATCTTTCTGCTACTTACTCATAGTTATATTTTTTAATTAGAATCTTGTGGATGAACATTATGGTGAGATTCACTGTGGTATATTCATATATGTACACAGGAATATTAGGTCAGATTCATTCCATTGTCTTTTTCCCTATCCCATCTCTCCTCTCTCCCTTTCATTCCCCTTTGTCTACCCCACTGATCTTTCTTCTGTTGACTTCTGTTTCTTTTCTTTCTTTTTTTTCCATTTGTTCTAATTAGTTATACATGAAAGCAGAATGCATTTCAATTCATTGTACACAAATGAAACATAACTTTTCATTTCTCTGGTTGTACATGATGTAGAGTCATAGCATATGTGCAGTCATACATGAACCTAGGGTAATAATGTTCATCTCATTCCACCAGACTTCTGTTCCTAAATGAAAACAACTTCCTAGGGTTTTATCTACAAGTGAAAAACACCCAGCTTTTAAAAATCATGCACCCATAATTTAAGTCTTGAGGATCGTTCCTACTGGAAAACATAGACTTTTTCAATACAAGCATACTGTTTTTAAAAAAATATAATCCTAAATTAAAGGGATGAAAAAATGCCACTGCTTTCATGAAACAAATAATGAGTGCCTTGTTTCCATAATAAACATTTAAGAGAGCTTGTTCCTAATGGAAACTATTGTTACTGATTAAAAATCTTCTTAGGGAGGAAAAAAGTACCTCCATATACAATCTCCATTGGGGATGCAAATTGGAAAGCAACATACACCAAAGGATTTGCATTTAATCAAATCCAAAGCAAGTCATTTCAGAAGCATCTCCACTAAGTACGGAAGGCTTTCCCACTAGGATCAGGCTGAGCTCTCCAGAGGATCAGGATCCCTTACCAAGGAGTGGATACCATTTGCAGAGGCCCTGCACTGCTGCTAAGAAGGAAATTCACCAGAACCATCCAGAATGGAGAGTGGTAAGTCAATGTCAATCGTTGCAATTTTAAAAAATTTAATAACTCTAATTTTTATTTTTGACATCACAAAATTATAACACAAAGTAAAGGTAAAGAAGAGATAGCACTAATTTTGACTAGAACATATAAAAATATAAAAACATGGACCAGAAACCAACTATTTAGAACTCTTGGTGACATGTTTACAATTCTAGTCACATTTAATTACTAATTCTTAGATGTAATTTTGCCGCATTGAATTTAGGTATTTATTCTGAAAGATCAATTCAATTAACATTATTTTTACAAAATTATTACCTGAATATTAATGCATTATTCTCTACTATTGTGAAATTTTATGTTAAATGAAACAACTTCCAGTAAGTCCTCAATTATAAGGTCCAGTAGAATCCACATTTACATTGAATTTGAAATACCTTTTATTCAGGCATCTTGCTTTAGGCTCTTAAGGCTAGGATGAAGGGCAATATATTAACATATGATAAATAAGAGACTCTCATTTCCTGCATTCAAACTACATACAGATCTTCATCCTGAAGATACAAGTATTAGTGTCAATATAAAGAATAAAACCCCACCTGTTCAGGAATAAATTTGAGACATAAACTTTAGCATTTTAAATGTTAATAAATAATGACAGATAAAATAGTTCAAAAATGCCTTCTAAGCTATCTTGAAAAAAAATATTTTAAAAATTCACACATCTTTGGATCTAAAAGATAAGGAGATAAAGTTAGAAAAGCATCTATCTTCTGCAACATGGAATTAGTTTCGGCAGTAGTGCTGTTTTGGGATCCAACTAGGTGGGATCCTTACAAGGTAGGAATGGAGGGGAGGTCAGGAGAGGCTGTGGATAGCAATAGTGTGGGCAAACCAAACTTCAACTAAATCCTAACATATTGACTAATTTGGCCTTGCATTCTTAAAATTTTCAGTCTTTAAGATTTCATAAGCAGTATTCATTATTTTTCTATTTAATAATTTGAACATTTAATTAGTGGACAAATTTGGAGATTCTATGTTGCTTTTCCTTGTATCCTCTTGGAGGTTTCCCACAGTAAAACTAATATATCATCTTCCCAGATCAGAAGTAGAATACAAACAACGAGCTTCTAGCATGCCTGGCACTAGTACTATTTACTCCAGGGCAGGTATCTGCCTTCCCCTCAGTGAGAAGGCTCTGATCTTCAGCAAGGCAAGCTGTCTGGGGTAAGAAGAGAGGTCCCCACAGGACAAGAGGGGCAGCTGAGCCAAACAGTGATGCAAGTACCAAATTGCCCATGTGTTTTCTGGGACCTCATTGTTGGCCCTTTCCTAACAGGCAGAGAATGGAACAAACATGCAGAATGTCCATCAATAACCCATCGTTGTGGATTTTTACTCTGTTCTGTCTTGAATGACATTGTGCCTCCATGCCAAAGTCATGAGGGACGATAGTTCAAAGACATCATCTACTATCTTCATTGTGCCATAGTCCAGTTACAGAACTCAAAATATAAATGCTTTTTTTTCTAAAGTAACTTTCTTTTTTCTTTGTTTCATATGCTCTCTTTATTCCCTTGCCTTCTGTCACAAGCTTAGACACTCTAATGAATTTGAAAGTAAGAAAATGCACTCCACAAAAATGTCATCAGAAATGTAGAATTAGCTGGGCATGGTGGCGCACGCCTGTAATCCCAACACTTGGGAGGCTGAGGCAGGAGGATCGTGAGTTCAAAGCCAGCCTCAAGACCCTGTCTCTAATAAAATACAAAAAAAGGGCTGGGGATGTGGCCCAGTGGTCAAGTGCCCGTGAGTTAAATCCCTGGTACAAAAAAAAAAAAAAAAAAAAAGAAAGAAAGAAAGAAAGAAAAAAGAAAAAGAGAAAGAAGAAATGTAGAATTAGAATGAATTTGAAATATGGAAAGTGGACTTATCATTTAATAACTAAGAACAGTTTAGGGATCACCCGTATTTTAATTGTTAAATCAATTTCAGAATATACAGTGTAGGGCTGGGGATATAGCTCAGTTGGTAGAGTGCTTGCCTTGCATGCACAAGGTCCTGGGTTCGATCCCCAGCACCACAAAAAATATAAAAATAAAAGAATTTTTAAAAATCAGAATATACAGTGTGATTTGATGCAAAAAAATGTTTAATTTTCAAAGTAATATTAAAGTGATAGCTCCATTAAATCTACTATGGACTATATTCTCCATCAAAAAAAAAGGGGGGGGAATAAGGATGTCATATGGCTAAAACAGTTTGCTGGGCTGGGGGCATAGCTCAGTGGTAGAGCACTTGCCTAGCAGGCTCAAGAGCCTAGGTGTAATCCCCAGTATTTCAAAAAATTAAAAATAAAATATTTTTCTAATAAAAATTTTAAAAATTCTGCTGCATGAGTATAATCGCAATCATACAGTGCCAATTTTTTATTCCAAATT
Source organism: Tamias sibiricus (assembly GCA_025594165.1). Classification (NCBI taxonomy): domain Eukaryota; kingdom Metazoa; phylum Chordata; class Mammalia; order Rodentia; family Sciuridae; genus Tamias; species Tamias sibiricus. Next base: position 104,808,424 of record CM046657.1, read on the forward strand.
CTAAAGGAAAACTTGATTCCTATTGATGAATTTGCTTGTGCTTTCTCTCCGGAAACACTTGTCTTTGTTTTCTCAACAACTAATCTGAATGCAAGTTTGTATCTAGAGTATTTGAATAAAAACTCTTAAGCTCTCCTGGTTTATGCAGGTGTGGATTCTTTAAATAGACACAATACGCAGGAAAAAAAGTTTGAGACTAGGAATACTGGTAATATTTTTCGAACTCTATATATCATGTCTGCCTTTAAAAAAATAGAAAAGGAGATTCAGAAATTGCCAAAAACTCAAAAATCTTGAAAAATACTCCAGGTGGGATTTTAAATAATTTGTTCAAGGCACCGTGCTTTGTCAAAGTTAATTTCTTCTTTTTTTTTAATTTATAATATTAGTATGCATTACAATTCTGTGCTTTTGTAAAGTGTAGGTGTTAACCTTTCTGGACCACTGCATTGGAGCATGGTTTTAGCCATGTTCCCATAAAACCCCAAAAAGAGGACATCTCCTCCTTTGTCTTTTGAAACTGTTCTTTCCCAAGTTTTAAAGCCCATGGCCTTTCTTGCTTTCGTTTTCCTCAATTTCTCTAAGGCATTTTGTATTTACTACAAGTACTGATTGAGAGCCTAGGTGTCAGGTGCAGAACTAGCTACCCTCTTTCTCTATGCTCCTCCTTCCTTCATTCCCCTGATGATGCTTCTTCAGTACACAGTGACCTTTCAGGCCTCACCCTGCTCCCGCCCTGCACCCCTCCCACAGTGGCCTTTCTCTGTCTTCCTTCCTCTGGGCTCAGAACTGCAGCCATTTCCCAAGGCTCTGTACTTGAATTGCTACTCTTCTTTTGCAAATCCTCCTTGGAAAACTTTATTTTCATTGCTTTAATTCTCATAGTTTTTAAGATGTTTCTTGGATGTACGGTTCTAGCCCAGGTTCATGTTCTAGTCTTAGCTACAGGATATTTTTTTTTATATTTTTATTTTAATTTGATTATGTCACCACAGTCAAAATTGAATTCTTCTTTCCCTATCAGAATCAACTCTCTACTCTACCTTCTTAGATCTCTCCTCTTAATCATGGTGTTGTTTTAGTGTGTGTGTGTGTGTGTGTGTGTGTGTGTGCTGTTGTTGTTGTTGTTCTCTTAAATCTGCCCTTTCCCTGACATGTCCAGGTTCCAAGCTAGCCTCTGTTTTATAATTTCTTACCCTCTCCACTTCCTCATCTTTAGCCCATTCTAGGATCTACACTCAGATCCATCTTTCAAAAAATTTTCCAACCCTTCCAAAAAATATGATACACAATATTCTTTTTTTTATTCAAAGTTGTTTATATATAACAGTAACATGCATTACAATATAGAGCACCTTTTTACATAACACTGTATACGAAGTATATTCATACTATTCATGTCTTCAATCATGCATTTAAGATAATGATCTTATGTTGAAAACAATCTAATCGTTTCCATCACCTACAACGTAAAGCATAATCATGCACTAACTGCATGTAGGACAGTGGTCCCATGATATTATGTCACCTAGTGACATCAGAGCCATTTTAATTTACATAAGTACACTCTATGATGTTTGCACAATGATGAAATCACCTAAAGACTCATTTCTCAGAACACATTCCAGTCTCTAAGTGATAGATGACCACATACATTTCTATAGTCAGGTTTTTAAGACCTTCAGCACCTCATTATCAACAGCAACAACAAATGATTACTGGAAAGCTGTGTAGAACTTAAATTCGTGCAAGGAGCAAACAATAAACAAATGCAAAAATTTTAAGGAACTTTATAAAGTGACAAGTGCCACATAGGAATAGGTAGTGCAGAATAAGGGGGATCCAGCAAATTTTATGAGGAAGGTGAAATTTTAAATATGTTCTCACTGAGAAGCTGACATTTGAGCCAAGACTTGAAGGAGGAAAGAAAAGTCAGCCATGTGGATAAAAGGAGGAAGAATATTCCAGATCTGGTAGAGGTGGCCAGTGCAAAGTTCCAAGGCAAAAGTGCACTTGGTACATTTCAGAATCTGGCTATGGGGGTAGAATCTTGGGAAATGAGAACAGAGGTATAAGCATAGGGTCACATAGGGCCATTTTAAAGACTGTGGCTGTTACGCTGAGTGAAATGAAGAACCACTGTAGGGTTTTGAGCACAGCAGTGACAAAACTGGACTTTCTTTTTTGAAAGGATCACTCTGGCTGCTATGTTGAAAGCAGACTGGGCCAGGGGTGAAGGGTAGAGGCAGGAGGACCATTAGAAGGCTCCCTCAATAATCTCCATGAGATGACAGTAGAATGAACCTGGATATTGGAGATGAAGGTGAAGATAAGTCAACAGACTCTGGATCTATTGGGTAGGTGGTCCCATCCTGTATTCCCAAAAGATGGGTTATAAAGTCTGAGAGGAAGAGAGGAATCAAGGAGGAACCCAGCTCTTTGAGATTGAGAAACTACAAGGATGGAGTTGCCATCAACTGAAGTGGGGAGGACTTCAGGTAAAACCAAAATGAAAGGGAAGAATGAAATTCAGATTTGGACATGTGGAATTTGAGATGTCTACTGGACATGCAAATATAGATGGATATCCAAGTCTAAAGTCCTGGTCAGAGCCAGGCTATTCATTTGAAGTTCATCTCTGTCTACATGCATTTAAATCTAGCAACTGCAATTAACACTAGTTCCTTACCCCTTCCACACAAGCATTGCTCGTTCCTGCCTCTGCTTCTGCCCACTCATACCTGCTGCCTACAAGGCCCATCTCCCTCTGCCTAACCCATCTACACTCTTCTAAATCCAGCCTAAGTTCCATCCCCTCCCACAAAACTCTCATCAGCCATCCGAAGTATATTCTTCTCCCTCCCCTACTCTTTCACATGCGAATGTCTTATTTCCCTCACTAAAATAGAATCTCTTTAAGGACATCTGCTATATGTTCTAAACTTATTTTGCTTCCCCTGTGGCATGTGGCCCCACCCTTTGTACTATCAGTGCCAACTGATACAGAAGATGGATTGCTTTATGACAAAACTAAAGAAGTTCTGATCTGGTCATTTGCCATCTCATGAATTTTATTCCTCTATTAATTACCATGGAGTTATTTGTTAAACTTATTTAGAAGAGGCATACTTCCCCTAGGCTCTTTGGCATGCACAAAAAGTATGAATCACTAATTCAGATTGAAATCATCACCTAAAAGGCCCTTCAGAATAAAGGAAAGCCAAGACTGTCTAATCCAGCCTGGACCTCTTCAACTCCTGCCCCTCCTCCTCCACAGGCCCAAGTCCACGCCTACCATTAATCCCTCAGATGTTCCCCTTCTTGCTCAACCAGGACTGCCTGGATTATAGTTTCCCCCTGCCCAACACACTCTGTCATACCCAGGAACTTCATTCATAAAGATATTTACAGTTCTCAAACTTCAGAGAAATCAGAGTCATCTAGAAGGCCAGGCCCCATTCCTAGGGTTTCTAGGGTACTTTGGGGTAGGACCTGATAATCTACATTCCTACCAGGTTTCTAGCCAATGTTGATACTGAAGGTCATGAGAATCATCTGTGCTTATTCTCGATTTAACTTGTCTTTCTGGGTCTGACCCCTGCCTTATTCCAACCTTTAGTATCTGAGTTACTCTCCTACTCCAGGCTGCTGCATATATATTGGGGCTGTCTTAGTCCCTGGCTATACCATTCTTCCCCACTCACCACCCACCCTTCCTTATTTTAGTATCAGGGGCTGAGGACAAATTGGTGTCCTTGATTCCACTATATTTCTTCCTCTTTGAGGCCTTCTATCATTTTTCCCTCTTTCCAAAATCTTTAGTCTTTCCCTCCATTCCATTCAATTATCCTCAATTCCCACCTACTGATAAGTACATAAAGAGATATAAAACACATAAGCAAACCTCTCTGTGACAATGTAATTCCCACCAACCATCACCCAATCTCTTGCTTCCCTTTCTCAAACTTCAAGAAGTAGTCTTCTCTCTCTCCTTTTTCCACCTCCCCCCTGAATTATTGCCTGGTTTCTAGCCAACCATACTTCCAAAATCACTCTTGCTGAGGGTCAACACCAGCCACTGGATTGAAAGCAATGGATGCTTTTCCATCCTTATCTTCCTGGACCACTTGTACTGGCATCCAATACTTTCCCTTTTTTTTTTTTTTTTTTTTTTTTTTTTTGCCCCTGGAAATCTCTCCCCAAGTTCTACATGCCTTATTCCCCCTGAACCCCCTGACTCTTACTGGATCTTTTCCAACCAGTCTACAAATGTCCTGTCACAAGGCTTTCTTCTCCTCTGACAGCCCTTCAAATATAAATGTTCCCCAGATTTCCATCTTGAACCATTCAGTGTGGAGCTTCCCAACCAATCTGTCAGAAATCAGTGCTCAAGGCCTTCCCAAGACGCAGATCCTCTCAGCCCTTGGGAGTACCCAGGCCTGGTATCCCAGAGTTCCAGACACATTATTGTTTTCTCTGTGTGCCATTATGTGACTCTGTCACAGGCTCCCTCGGGGATTCCATCCTCCTCCCTGGTTTCATTGTCGTCAATGTCATGATGACTCTGAAACTTATGTCCTAGTGCCATAGTGGAAGCTTGAGAATCATCCTGGAGTCTTCCCTCTCCTTTATTTCCCATACCTACATAATTTTCACATCTATCTGATCCTTGCCTGCTTATCTCAGACCCTAGCACCTCTTGCCTGAATTATTCCAGAATCCTCCTGATTGATCTGTATGAGGCTTTATGATTCTCAAATCCACCTTCCACACAGCTGCCAGAAGAGTCTATCCAAAATGCAAATCTAACCACACCACTTCTTTGCTTAAGAGCCTCCAGTGGCACATTGCTGACAGGTTGAAGTCCAAGTTCCTGTATACCAGAAACACCATGGTTATTTAAACCTTACTTGTTTCCCCAGCCTCACTTCCTCCCTCACACCTCTTTCTGTTCTGCAGTCCAGACCTTTGCCCAGGCTGCCGGTACATCTGGAAACTTCTTGCCCATCTTACCATCACCTCCCCCGGGCCTCCTCTGTTAAGCCTCAGCTCAGAGGCTGTCCCAGCCCTCTCCCTGCTCCCACAGGAAGTGACGCATTCTGTTTCTCAGAATATCTAGGCTTATTTCTGTTGTTGTATTATAATTATCTATAAAATATTTCTCTTCCACTAGATACCATGTTCTTTTGTATTCTGTCAATACATAGAAAATAGTCAATAAATAATTGATAAATAAATGTAACCTTAGGCTTTTCCAAATAAATAAGATACTCCCAATTCTAGAAGCAACATTTAGATTCATTTGGAACAAACCTGTGGTCATTGTATTTTATGTTTGGGACTTATTTGAAAGGAGTACTTCAAGCCTCTTTAAAAGACAGACAGACCAAACCCTGTCAAAAGGCCAAAGGACCCTTCAAATAATTTTGTTTTGTTGAAATCAGGTTGCATGTAGTTTTCTTTTAATTATGTTTTGGAACCTAGATTTCTTCAACTCCTGCCCCCTCCTCCTCCACAGGCCCAAGTCCACACCTACCATCAATCATTTGGATGTTCTTCTTCTTGCTCATCCAGGACTGCCTGGGTTTAGAGGCACAGAAACTTGGTAGTTTCCAAAGCATTTTCATATGCATATGTTATTTTTTACTTACAAACCTCTGGATACAGCATAAAAGAGATTATATCCATATTAATAGGGGAAAAATGAAACTGAAAAATTGTGAATTTTTTCCCCAAAGTCAGTGGCTAACATGTAGCTATGTAAACTCTTGATTCAAGCCAGCAACTTCCCCCACCCCTTGAACCACCCTGCCTCTGGTTATAACTTCAGTTATTTTGTTGTTGTTGTTATTTTGTTTGTTTTGTTTCTTTCCTCCTCTCATTCTTTTTGTGATACAATTTAATTTATATGTCAAATACATTTCAGACTATCTGTAAATTCAGATAATAGAATATTTTTGGTTATGTGCTTCATACATTTATACAATATTACTCCTGCCATATATGTTGATGCTAAATGCTGTCCCAGCTGACTTGGCTGGTAAGCCAGCCACATTTGGATTGAAGCCATCCAACCTACTACAGAATCCCAATTTCATAGGCAAAATAAATCTTGAACTGTGTCTAGTTCAACCACTAACTCAGTGATTAAATGCTTTCTAGAACAGTTCAAACAAACAGTTCTCTGGCTTGATTATCCCCAGCGACAAGGAGCTCACAATCCCTGGAAGTGATGTTGATAAATTTTAGAACCACGGAGATAAGTTTTTCTCTATATCTCCATGTAATTTCCTCTTGTTTAAAGCGAAATAATCAATGTGAATTGCAGATCACTATGATATCTTCAGTAAGTGCATGTAGTAAGTGCTCAAAAATTATTTGTTAAATGAACAAATAACTCTTCCCTTATCCTGGGCCTAGTTTTAAAGCAGTAATTCCTCATGTCCAATCACCATATTTTTTTTAAAAAAAAACAAAGCACACTCTTTTAGTGTAGTAAACAAATAACAAATGACTTTCCTCTTAGGAACATGATCATCCAGTTGACCTGTTCCCTCACATCAGGTACCAAGATGATGGGGCAGCCGAACAGTCTGTGACCTGAGTCGTGCAAATCTAACTTGTTCCTCATGTAATAAGAATGATTATTTCAAGTTGCATCCAATCCCTTATCTGGTGATTAAAACATAAGTTATAAATCTTGACAAATCTGAGTAGAAAAAAGAGGGCATTTTGAAGAGCACTTGAGCAGAAAACACAAGAGTGTTTATTGTTTTACTTACACAGAGCTCAGGTGAGCTTCCATCAAGGACCAGAGTTTGGACTCTACTGAAGCCACTTCATATTCCAGACTTCTACCATTCGAATGGGAAAATGGCATCAGGATTATCAACCCTGAGTACATGCCTGGGAGGTTGACCTTACTACCCCTTCTAGGTCTGACTGTGACTATTCCCTTTGCTTAAGTCCCAGGAGATTACAGCAAACGAGTGTACCAAGGTGTGAGAGTGAAGCACACGGTCAAGGATCTCCTGGCAGAAAAACGATCCAGGCAAAGTGACTCCAGACTTAACGTGAGTCCCAGCTTGATACATGCTGAAGCCTTAGGGCTCCAGCCCTTAGTTGAGGGTGGCCATCTCCCTTCTCCCTTCCTCCACACACCACTCTCCTCCTCCTGGGTCTGATATTCTCAAGCTCCTACTTACCTGGAACACACTATAAAATGATGTTATTGTTGTGGGTTTTTTTTTTTTTTTTTTTTTTTTTCATTTCTCCTGAGACCAACAATCTTGGCCTGCAGAGCACACCCCCTTGACTGCCTCCTGACTCACCCAGTGGTGCCAACATCTCCACTTTAGCTTTCACTCCCCCTGTTGCCCTACTCATCCTATTGTACACTTGTTTGGGGAAAGAGTGTTTGTATCTCTCTTCATCTGTATTGAGCATATGCCCTTAGAAATAGAATGCATGTTCCCTCAGAGCTGTATATTATGTAAATCACAGTGGAGTAGAAGGAACACGAACAGTGAGGGAATAGCAGCCCTGCCAGGGACAAACTGTGTGACCCTGAGAAAGTCACTTGACTTCTCTGGATCCAACATGAAATGAATTAAACTCCAGGGTTCATTATTTTTTTTTTTTTTTATGTTAAGAAATCTTGCCTTGAGTATAATCCTGTGTTGCCATTCAGCTCTTTTTCTTTTTCTTTCTTTTCTTTTTCTTTTTTTATTTATAATAGTAGTATGTATTACAATTCATAATGCACATATATAGCATCTTTTTACATACAACTATTTGTATACAAAGTATATTCGTACCATTCAGGTCTTCAATCATGCATTTAGGATAATGATATCCATCTCATTCGACCACCTTTTCTTTTTTTTTTTTTTTTTTCTTTTTCCCCCCTCCCTCCCCCCTTGCTCTCTCCCTTCCCCTCCCTTCCTTTGACCATTCTAGTGTTCCTCTAATCCTCCTATGTACCCCCATCCAACAACACTGTGAACTAGCCTCCTTATATCAGAGAAAACATTCGGTATTTGGATTTTTGAGGTTGACTAATTTCACTTAGCATTATATTCTCCAACTTCATCCATTTACCTACAAATGCCATTATTTTATTCTCTTTTATTGCTGAGTAAAATTCCATTTTGTATATATACCACATTTTCTTTATCCACTCATCTACTGAGGGACATCTAGGTTGGTTCCACAACCTAGCTATTGTGAATTGTGCTGCTATAAACATTGAAGTGTCTGGGTCACTGCAATATGCTGTTTTTAAGTCCTTTGGGAACAGACCCAGGAGAGGGATGGCTGGGTCATAGGGTGGTTCCATTCCCAGTTTTCCAAGAAATCTCCATACTGCTTTCCATAACAGTTGCACCATTTTGCAGTCCCACCAGCAACGTATGAGAGTGTGCCTTTTTCCCCACATCCTCTCCAACATTTATTGTTGTTTGTGTTCTTGATAGCTGCCATCCTGCAGGGTTCATTATTATGTAAAAATCTCTAAACTGTTATTAACATGATGCACATTTGTTAGCAACCAGCAGTGTTCCAAGAGTTTTGTGATCTTATTGGCTGGTCACTTTAGCAGTTGGTAATGAAAAGATGATGTGTCCTCACTTTTTCATTTCCCATAGTCATGAATTAACAAAGGTCTATTTTGTGGAAATAACACTGACCTTCATTCATATGGCATTCTAAATCCAACAGATATAACTTAGAAAAAATTTATCTCTGTACCATAAAAAAATCAGATTTTAAAATGTTAGTAGAAAGTACTTGTATTGCATTTAGTGTTTCATTCTAAAACCTCTATCTGTCATCTATATCTTCAAAAATGTCTGTGCTCTGTGTCTAAAATGTTTCAGTCATTTCATCCAGATCTCCAAAACTGATTCAAGAATGGTAATAGCATTTGGCTTTCAAGGTCTGTAAATAGCCACCTATTCTACTAAGTGCCATACAATAACAAGACTGTTGGGCATGTTCAGATGACCAGGAATAAATGGGGCAGCCACATACAGGACCTAGTGCAGGGGCTGATGTACACTGGCACTGCATGTCTGCTGAGAGTGGGCACAGTGTTCAACACAGCGCCAAAAGCAAACTCCTGTAACACACTTCAAGTGAATCAACTCCAGATGCAACTTCCTCATCCAAGAACACCCTGTATTGCTCATTTTCTGTTATCCTCTTTTAAACCTCTCCTAGCTTAACAAATAGAGCTTAGCCGATACAGAGAAGTCTGAACAATTGGTTCTTGTCTGCTCCTTGCTTGGTGTTTCTCATAGGGCCTGCTCAAAAGCATCTGGAGTGTATGTTAAAAATATCCTTGCAGCCTAGTCTCCTGAGAGGGAGGGGGACAGGGAACTCAGTCTGCCCACCTTCAAGAGGAAGTAACGTGAGGGCTTGGCCATGACTATGGGCACAACCATAGACAAGGGAATAACTGAATTGTGAAACTTGATAAACATTCCAGGCAAATTGTCAGTTGAAAAGGTGGGAATCATGCCTTAGGATAAGACCCACCGTTGAGGAGCAGACATTGTATCTGCCCAGTGTGAGGAAAGGGGTAACCCAGACTTTGCTGCCATCATCAATACCTTGATGCAAATGACAAAGCACCACTCCAGAGTTCTATAAAAAGACATGCTATAGTAGAGTCACAAAGGCACACTGCATACCCAAATGGTGAATAAAACTTTTCCCCATTAAAAATTTACCTAATGTAGGGGCTGGGGTTGTGGCTCAGCGGCAGAGCGCTCGCCTTGCACGTGCGCGGCCCGGGTTCGATCCTCAGCACCACATAAACATAAATGCATTGCATTGTGTACAACTAAAGTAAATAAATAAATATTTTTAAAAAAAAAATTTACCTAATGTAGGGCTGGGGTTGTGGCTCAGTGGTGGAGCGCTTGCTTAGCATGTGGGAGACACTGGGTTCAATCCTCAGCACCACATAAAAATAAATAAATAAAATAAAGGTATTGTGCCCATCTACAACTAAAACTAATTTTTTTAAGTTTACCTAATGTGATTTTTGTCCAAGATCAATGAGAGTCAAGTCACAGATTTTGTGTTTTCTCTTTAGTTTTTAATATTTTACTTTTTAAAAGATAAAATGATATAAGCACAATAGTAAGCCATGTTATTGTATTTTAAAATACAGATTCCTGAGCTTAGTCCATGTCTACTACCAGAGTTATTAGGTTGGGGCCAGGGAATAGTCTTTTTGTCATTTTTTTTATAAACTTTAACATCACCATTTACAAACTTTGCCACAGAGCAAAGAGCAAATGTCCAAGCCTCACACCACAGCCAAGGCTCCTCTCAGATAAGAACTTGATGAGCTATTGGTACTGGCTTAGTGATACTGAGTCATTGAGAAAGTGGGTTCAAGGAACATGGAGTACAAACATAGTCCATGCCATTAAACAACAAATAACCTGGTGGAAAGGAAACATATTTACATACAAACTCATCAACCAAGCACTAGACTGAATGCTAAAGACAAAAGAGCAGGCAGTAAAGCCATGTGACACGAAAGCTGCAATAATACTTATGTAAGGCCAGTTAAGGTGCCTCTCTTCATGCATTATCTCACTTCACAGATACATGAGCCTGTGAGGTTGATGTTTACAGTCCCATTTAAGATGAGTAAGCTTCCATCAAGAGAAGGGCAGTGACTGTTTCCAAGATGCCCAGTTAGCAAGCAGCACATCTTCTGACTCCTAATTTCATATTTAAAAGAAAAGATCATGTGAACTAGCACAGAAGAATCTGCTACATTCAAACAAACAGAAAGAAAGAAAATATCATGCAGAAAGAAGTGAGACTAGAAAGTACAAACCAGCTCTAACCACAGTAGCAACTGACTCTCAGGAGCCCAGCACATAGGTGTTACAAGTTCACCCTTTCCTGTATTTTCATCGTGTTACCCAACATCTCAGTGCTAGTATCTTACTTCATCAATTCAAGAATCTTTTAAATTTGGGTCACATAACACCCAAATGTGGGGTTATTTGCGCTTACAGCATCTCAGGGACATGACTATGTTGTCTACCTGCTCGTGTCTTGTCCTCCACCCACTATTCTAGAATATCTGAAAATCTCAAGAAGGTTACCACATTCAGTTATCATCTACTCTTCAGACTCGTGTTGGTCCTGGGATGTAATTTTTAAATATTCAATGATTAACTTTTATGAAATTCCATTGAAATGGTGTAATTGAAAAACATTGGCAATAAGAAATCTGATTATACATTTTTGGTACTAGATGATGAATGGTTCATTATTTTGAGGTAAAGTGTGCAGGAATCACAGAGCACCATGTTGCAGATGGACACTGATGGGTTTCTGATCACACAGCTAACACTGAGACTACCTGCTCTTTTTTATACCATTGCACTAGGACATAATGAGTCTAATATCTCCGTTCACATAGGGAGGCCAGCTCAAAATTTTTGGCTGACAGAATGATAGTGACCCAAGGCCCTATGATGGAGCTTACTGTATTGCGCTAGGCAAAAAAGAAAAAAATGGAAAAAAAAAAAAAAAAAAAAAAAAAACAAGGAGCCCAGGTCAAACCCCTTGCTTCATAGGGGAAATTTTGTGATTAAGTTAAGATACTTGAGCGGAGGCCCTTCCCCTAGATTACCTGGGAGGCACCCAATACAATCACCTAGATCCTTGTAAGGGGGAGTTTTAAGAGAGAGAAACACACAAAAGGCAAAGTGACCACTTCAGCAGAGATTGTGATGAGGCTGCAAGTCAAGGATCCCAGCAGCCACCAAAAGCCTGGAGAGGCAAAGAACAGAATCCCCTGGAGCCCCTATGGTGAGCGCAACCTGCTGACACCCAGATTTTAGACTATGGTCCCCAGAACTAGGAGAAGATAGATTCTGATGGTTACAGCAGTCCTGGGAAGCCAGTGCACACATATTATGAATATTATGTCTATCTCTGGGGACCAGTATGCTTCAGGAAGGAATTATCCAATGCCCAAATTGCTGCTTTTTTCTTTGTGACAACACTCAACCCATGCTGATCCATCTTTAACCATTTCACTCAAGAACATCTGTTTTTGATACCAGTTTCACATCTTTGCAGTGGGCATAAAAGAAAAACACCATTTTAAAAGCAAAAAGCTTGCATCAAGAGATTTTCACCAAAGATTGGAAATTAAAAACACTTATATACATTTCAGCCATGATTCTGTGGCTTCACAACTACTATTGTGTGCTTCTATTTAAAAATCATGGCGTTTCTTTATTCTTTATCAAATTGTTCTGTTATTATTTACTACATTAATAGATCTTCTGCCAGAATAAATAAATCTGAGTCATTCGCTAACATCTAGTACCAAAAAGTATATAATTAGATTTCTGATTGCCACATTTTTTTCAATTACACTATTTCAATGGAGTTCCATAAAAGCTAATCATTGAAATTTTTTAAAATAACATCACAAAATTCAATAAACTCTGTTATCTATAAAAACAGAAGCAGTAAGTCTAATAGCTGCAATTTTTCAGTTTTGTTTCAAAATTCAGTGAACAATTTGCAGGCTATTTAGCTTTCTAATCAAGTTTTTCTGAAGCTATCATAAAGATTCATTTAAAATCATTGAATATACAACAGCTGGCAAGAGGGGAAATTTGTAAAAACTTGCTGAGTAGGAAATGGAAATTGGTTTAAAATTAAAATTGCATGGGAGAATGGAGGAGTGCTGTGTGGCATGCAGAAGATTAAGGAGACAGGGAAGCGAGTTCTGATGATCAATCTGTTCTGTTGATTTGTGACATAGTAATAAGTCTCCTTTGGACATAGTAATAGGTTTCCTGCTCCGCTCATCATCAAACAACAGTGAAATCGGTATAAATGTTCCCTTAAGTTACATGTAGAAAATAAGTAAAGATTTCTGGTTCTGTTTTTGGAAAACTAAACTGAGGAAAAGGTTTGAGGAGGAATATCCCAAGTAGGAAATACATATGGACTTTGTGGCCTTCAATTATCCATATTGTATAGATAACAGAGCAAATTTTAACTGCTTCTATTTGTCAGGATTTATTCATACCCACCTGAAGTATTTGTTGTTCAGTTATAATTACTTATAATTATTTTCTCTTCCTACATTTTCTTAAGGCCTTTCGTTTAAATTAACTGCTTAAATCTCTATGTCAAGAACATCTTGGATAAAGCCATATTGTCAGCTGGAGATCTTAGTTAATAATTTGTCCTGATTGTTTTTGGAGTGACAGCACTGTAAGTAGCAGAAAGAATTATGACAATAGTACATATCTGAAGGAAAAAATGGAAGGAACATAAGGTAAATGGGTGTCATATAGTGTGTTTATGACACAGAGTCATTGAAAGTGTTTGATCTTGGTGAGATGCAGGCAAGCTCTAACTGTAGACCAGATGTGCACTGGCTAACTCAGGTCCTAATAACTGTCTTTGCATCAGGACTGCTAGCTGGAGGTTTGTTTAGTTACATATCCAGCTGCTGTTTTGCTATACCAGTCATAGGCACACATAAGTTACCACTGACTATAAACATTGTGATGTCCATATCTGTAATTTGCATTTGGATTTCTTGCGAAGTAATAGGGAAAAATACACAATTGGAAACTGTATATTATGTCATCTCAAAGTTTCTTTGACTTCTCTTGGAACTCCATGTTGTGGCAATATCTGGTCTTAGAAAATTCCCTTCTCCTCTCTGAGCCTCAGTGTCCTTGTCAATAGAATAGAGTTGGGCCACGTCTCTAAAATTCCTCTCATCTCAGTGTTCATTTTCCAAATAAATTTGATTGTGCATATTTGAGGTTTAGGTGATGTTACAGTGCACATATAGAGAGTAAAATAGTTACCACAGTGAAACAAATTAACATGTATATCATTTCACATAGTTACTTTCTTGTGACAACAGCCTCTAAAAATCTACTTATTTAACAAAAATCTCTAACATAATACAATATTATCAACTATAGTTTCCATGTTCATGTGAGATCTCTAGACTTATTTACCCTACTTACTGATACTTTGTATCACTTAAAATTACAACTCAGAATCCATTTTTAACACTTCAGCTTTAAAACATTCATCCTGTTCTTTCATGTTCTTTATTCTTGCTATTCATATTTCAAATGTGCCTATATTGCTGTTTAGGATTTAAAATAAACCTGAATATGCAGGAACTAGCAACTACCTTGTACCCAGTGAGAAACATCCTTGAGATGATGTTTCAGATTGCTCTGTCACCTGGGAACCCCCAGCTCTGAGTTTACTGAAGTTCATCCTATAAGACCGATGGTGAAGAGTTTGGGCTCTGGATCCAGTTGACCTAAATTCGATTCCCAGTTCTGCCATTTGCCAACTATGTGCCAATGGTAAAGTTACCTAACCTTTCTGTTAAAGGAAGACAATAATTCTGCCTTGCAAGTTTATCATAAAGGCTGTATTTAATATTTGCCAAGGGCATGGCATATACTAGGTGCTTAATCAATGTGATTGCTGTTAAAAACTTATTGCATTCAAGTAGTGATGCTGGTTAGTATTCAAAGCAATAAGAAATCCATTGCCTTGAAGAAATGTACACTTCAGTTGTGGAGGAAGGAATTATACATGAAATATGTGATTAAAATACCAAGGTGGCTTTGCTCTGAGTGCCAAAAGCGTGACAGTGACCATCGGTGAATACTATAGGTTCAGAAGGGGTAAGGGACAGGGTATGTGGAGGAAATCCCCATAGAGGAAGGTGTGCCTTGAGCTAAGCTTTGAAGGAAAAAGATGACAGGTGAGCAGTGAGCAGGGGTAGAGAGTCCCGGCAGAACACACAGAGCCAGCAGAGGCCAGGGTAGAGGGGGTGCTCTATCTGCCATTGTGCAGTGAGGGAACCTACTTTGTCTGCAGAGTGGAGAAATAGAAGACTGTTGAGAGGCCTGTCTGGTGCACAACCCTTAAAAATTCAGTTTCGGGCCTACTTGGTAAGGTCTCAGACACTTCCTTCTGCTCCCAGAGCCTCCAGTATATTTTTCTGCTAAAATGCTAATTACATTGTACTGTCATTGCTTGTTTTCTTAAATCCCTTCCAGTGAGTAGTATCTTGCCATCTCTGATTGTCCTTTCTGGAGGCTCTGGCCCAGGAGAAATGGACTTGCGTGTCAGAATCAGACAGACCTTGGTAATGACTCTAGCATGCGAAAGGGATCCCATTTCTCTGGGACTCCATTTCTTCTGATGTAAATGGGGACAGTGATATCCAACACAGAAAGCTCCATGAGAGAAAAATTAGGTGATGTTGGCAAAGCACCTGGCACAACACATGGCATGTTGTAAGTGTTCAGCAAACGGCAGTTTTATGTTTTTTTTTATAGTACCCGACACATGGCAGCATTTGATAAATATTACAGCAAGGTGTGCGGTGCTAAGGTAGACACCAGATTATGGGGAGCTCTGAATAGTAGCCTTGGGAGTCAGATATCCCTGCCCTCATTACTACAAATTCTAATATAAATACATCAAGCCATTAGAAAGGCCACTTGACAACTTTGTAGGTCTGAAAAATGTATTCACTATGAGTGAATGAAATAATAAATTGGTAGAAGCAAGAACCAGCAATCTTATTTTTTCATTGATTGGGTTTTTTAATTCTTTATTTTTAATCGACGTAGTAATTATACATATTTATGGGGTACAGTGTGACATTTCAATACACATATACAATGTGTAATGATCAGGACAATTGGTGTATGCATCACTTCAAACATTTTTCATTTCTTTGTGTGGGGAACATTCAAAATTCTTTTGACATATATGATTAAATGCTCTCAACCATAGTTATTCTACTGTTATTCCATAGTTATTCTATGGAACATTGGAAGTGAATCCTCCTATCCAGACACACATCTGTTCCTGTTAGCCATCCCTTCTCCAGCCCATCTCTTCCCTCACTGACGTTAACAACCTCTGTTAACCACTATTCTACTCTCAACTTCTATGAGATCAATGTTTTTAGTTTCTAAACATGAGTGAGAGAACATGTGATATTTTGTCTTTCTGTGCCTGACTTATTTTGTTTGATATAATGTCCTCCAATTCCATTCATCTAGCCACAAATGATAGTATTTCTCTTTTTTTTATAGCTGAATAATATTCCATTGAGGGTATATACCACACCATCTTTATCCATTCATCCATTGATGGATACCTCACTTGATTCCATATCTTGGCCATTGTAAATGGTGCTGTAATAAACATGATACTAACAATCTTAATTTTATACTGACCCAGCAATACTACCCTCCTCCATCCTGCAGGTTAAGACGATTAGAGTTGAAATTCCCACTTGGTGCATTTCATTAAGATAACTTCATCTGCTTCCATTCCACAGTCCTAAATATCCACAACCTTGACCAGTCATAGATAATGAACCAGGAATTATACTTATCGATCATAAACTACTATTTTATGAGAAATCTAGCTCCAAATGACAGGAAGAAAGAAATAAAAGCTTTGATCAAGATTTACTACCAACATACTGATCTAACAAGTAATGTTACTTTCTCAAGCCTACAATTCCTCAATGTAAAAAGATTTTAAAAGTGGCACGGATGGGAGGTGATCAGTGTTCACAGTATCTCAATGTGTCCCCTTCTCCCTACTGGGTGCAGCTGTTTTTCTTCCTGACTTAATAAATTTTTCTCAGACCTCAAAATATTCTACCCACATGCACCCCAACCCCAAATCTCCAATTTCCAATGCCAAGATGAACCCCTTCTTTATTCTGAGAAAGATTTAAATCCTCTTTCCTCTAGTTCAACTAGAGGTTTGTAAATTCCCCATTTGCAAGGAAAACAGAAAATAGAAACTCACATAAAGCACAAAAATTATTATGTGGCTATAAATGTCCTGACACATCTGGTCAAAGACTAACACGGGTGGCATGACTGAGGGAACTTTCAGGCCTGAGTCCCCTTTCATCAGCTCTCTCTATAATAAATAAGAAATCACAGTGATAATAACTGAGCTCTGAAACAGGGAATTAAAAAATATTTTCATTTCTCTATTTAAAATATATTTCATTTATCAGCAAGAGCACAACAGCCTCAGGAGGGTGGCCCTGATAACTATTTTTCAGGTGAGAGGAAGGACAAGGTTTGGAGTAACCACTTTCCTTCAGGTCCCCCCTGCTCGCTCATCTCACCCCTTAGACTTCATACACAGTGTTTGGCTCCAGTTACATATTCTGTTCCCTGCCGGCCACACGTGTCTCTCTCCGGTCACTGCAGTGTGTCTGCAAACGGTCCAGGGATGCGAACCAGAGCAGGACCTTTCTTTCCTGGGATTTATAGACATCTTAGAAGAAATGAGACCCAAGAAGTTTTTCATTTTCTTCTAGAACTTACTCTAATTCTGTGCCAGAGTCCCAGAACCTGCCACCATTGTTTCTGCCTCTCTATCATTTCTGCCCCTCCTGGACCTCTAATCTCCTGGGGCCCTTCACAGCTTTACCCTCTCTGAATAGCACCTCCTGATTCAGAGTCCAGGAATACCACTGACCTTGCAGAAGCCTCTTTTCTGCTCTCCCAGTGATCTCTAGGGCCAACCGCATACAACCCATTTCTCTCTGGCCTCTTCTTGCCTGAAGCTTACTTCCCTCCAGTGTCTTGTGATGAAGTGTGACTACCACTCTGATTGAGGCTGGTATCCTGTGACTCGCTCCTGGGCCTGGAGGTAGGCTGCCACTTTGCCCACTTGAGCAGGCAGGGACCATTTCAATTCCCCTTTTGAGACCCAGAAAGACTCCTAAACCCAGGAAACACAGCATTTCCTACTTCAGTTTACCCGATGTCTCTGATAACCCCATCCTTCTGATGCTCTTCTAACCCCCATGGTGTCTGTACTTTTGTATATACATGAAAGCACCTTACTCATATTCTTTTTTTTTTTTTTTTTTTTTTTTTTTTTTTGTACCGGGGATTGAACTCAGGGGCACTCGACCACTGGGCCACATCCCCAGCCCTTTTTTGTATTTTATTTGGAGACAGGGTCTCACTGAGTTGCTAAGTGCCTCGCCATTGCTGAGGCTGGCTTTGAACTCATGATCCTCCTGCCTCAGCCTCCCAAAGTGCTGGGATTACAGGCGTGCGCCACCGCGCCCGGCTCATATTCTTAATAAATACAAAATCTACTAAGGAAAGGGGAAGGGAACTCCCTTATTCCCTTACTTCTTAATGGAACATGGGAAAGATGGAGGGAGGAAGACCATCAATGCTCTCATTTCCTCATTTTCCATGCTGAAGAGAGACAGAACTCTTTCCTAATAAAGAAATCTAATTTTCATCAAGATCTACATCCCCAAAGCACTAAAACTTGAACAGTTTGTGCACTGCACTACTTCTCTTCGATATTCTAGTGGTGCTAAACAATAAGGAAAAGACCAGAAGAAACAGCAGCAGAACATTCATAAGTTCATGAACTGATTATCCAGACCTCAAACAAGAGGGTTGGCCACACAGAAATTCAAGGGAGAATCATAGTCACGATTGTATTTTCAGGTCTAAGAACACAGACACACATGGGTCAGCTTTGGACTCAGGCAACCCAACCCCCGAAGACATATGACTGAAAAATTCAGCCCCATGGCTATTTCGGAAAATTCTCATGCTCTTCTCTGATTTCCTAGAATTCACCATAGAAATTATTTTTGCATCTCTTCAACTTTTACAAACTGAACTCACCCTACAATGTATTCTAGCTTTAGTGAGATTACCACGCTTGTCTGGGCACAAAATAATAAATGACCATCAGATGGCCTAATCTATGTCTTCTTGCTTTGCTGTTGTTTTATTGTTCTAATGTTTTCTTATATTTTTGTTTTTCCTATAGTATCTTTATTTTGCTTATATTTTTAGAAGTACCTTTTGTTCTTTGTGTTTGATTACTAACACTCTTAGGAAAACTGCAATTTTTCTTTAATTCATGCATCTCTTTGGCTTTTGTTATTTTTTCTGAATTCCCAGAATTTATTTCTTATTATTTGTAATTTTTGAAAGATTATTGACAAAGGGAATCCATGTCCATCCTGGGAGTGTCTCCCTGCACCTTTTGCTCTTTCTCATGGCACAGTCGTTTGCATATTGCCTGTTAACATTGCTAACTAACCCCCTTCATAAACCCAGAAAAAAATCAAAAAAAGGGGGAAAAAAACATTTTTGTGAGCAGGCAATGCCTTGTAAACTCAAAATGCCATCGTTTGAATACAGATACACACTATACCCCTGGCATTCATTTGAATGAATGCTTTATTTTCTAAGGCTTTCTAAAGGGCCCATTGTCTGAATTTAATTAGCCCACTGTCCTGACCTGTTTAGAGAACCAAACCACATTTCCAGGGCTTTCTGTGTTCCCCACCCAACCACCTGCTCCTGCACAATTGCAGAAAATTTTTTTAATAATAATAAAAGCAAGCCTTTTGCAAGCAACTTATTTTTTCAGCTGTTCTACTAGTTCTGTCGTTTTTTTAAATGTCATGAAATTTAAAATAATTCCTGCTGGTAAATTCTTTCATGCAGCTTGCAAAAATAATCAGGTTTTGCAGCAAAACAGCCATGGCAAGTCCATCTGGCAGGGTTGAAGTTCTGCAGATTCTGTTCTGGCCAAAGTACATCCCAGTGACTCCTGTTGTTCTAACTTAGCTACATAAATACAAATAGCATTCCAAAGGCACACCAAGATCCAGGGGTAAAAAAAATATGTTTCATTTTGTAACTTAGGCAACAGCAATCACTTTCTCAAAGAGACAGCCTGGGTATAATTGTATGCCAAGCAGGAGAGTTTTAACAGTAAAATTGTAAGAAACTGTCAGAAAGTTGAAATTCTGTAACTGTGTGAGCATTCCAAAGGACATAAAATAATTCATAACCCAGAAATTTAAGACACTTGGAATCATAGTTTTTAAAAATCTGAGATTTGCAGTAAAGATAGAAGACCTAATGGCTATTTATTTTTATTACCTAGTTGCTTTAATTATGCAAGAAATACCTTGTAAAGTTTTCAAACAGAACCAAAGAGTATAAGATAGAGAATAGAAGTATACTGAAGTCTCCCAGTCCCATACCCATTGTGTTACATCTTAAGGGTCACTACCTTCAGTTTTATGTGCATTCTTCCAGATTTTGCTGACATTTTATTATAGAGAAATTAAGTTGTTGCATCAACAAGTTACTGAATATCAAAATATATTAGAAAAACACATGCACTATTACAAAAGTGCATAAATTAATATGTTCATGGTAAATTCTTTTCCCTCAGAATTTGACATGTTTGTTTGTTCATTTGTTGTAGCAGGGATTGAACCCAGGGGCACTTAACCACTGAGCAACATCCCCAGTCCTTTTTTATATTTTATTTGGAAACAGGGTCTCGCTAAGTTGCTAAGGGCCTCCTCACTAAATGGCTTAGGCTGGCTTTGAACTTGGGATCTTCCTGCCTCAGCCTCCCAACCTGCTGGGATTACAAGTATGTACCACCACTCCAGGCTGGACATGGTTTTGTGCCTTCATTTTACCTTTATATATTTGAAGGCATTAAACAAACCACCTAATCCTTTTATATTGATAACATAGTCCCTACTGTTTCCCACACTGGTGATGATGGAGATAAAAGTGGCACAAAACCAGGTAAGTTTTTTCCTTAAGAGTTAAGTCCCCTATAACCTAGGCTTTGTAGATGCAAGGTATTTTTGAGGAAATCTGTTTCAATGTTCCTTCCTCAATTGAAAATCCTTATTGGCCTTTGGATTGGACTTATACAATGTACCATTAAATTAAATCATCGAAGAATGTGGGTTTTTCCCTCTTTTAAGTAGGGCAGACCCACTCTGTACACACATGCATCAGCCAGAAGGTTGTAATGAAGAAAAGAGGGAGAGAAAACTGAAATTGCTCAGCACCCAGGACAGTTGGCTAGCAACCCTCAGCATCTACAGGCACATTTTAGCCCTTGCTGATACATCCTCTAAAAGGATACAAGTAGATGTGAATAGAAATGTCACCTGATGGCCTCCTGAAATCCCATCAGACACTTGCCAGTGGATCTCTGATCAAGTACAATACCCACCTCATCAACCATTTCAGACTCAGTTTCCTAGGACACCACTTTTGCCATGTCTACACTGCTAAGAAATCATAGCCTGCTAGTGGACAAAGTTGAAATTCCTTAGCATCACTGAAAAAGCACTGTACAATCTGGCTTCTGCATCTTCCTCCAGCTTCTCTTCAATCCTCCTGTCTTCACCCTTTCTGCTTGCATTTCCCTGTTGCTGACATGCTGTCCCACACATTCCGGGCTTTGGTTTTCTCCATGATGTCAACACCTTTATGCTAATCTGCTTACTGATTTCCTTTCATCCTTCAAAACTGGACTCAGACATCACCTATTATGATGTGTTCAATCACATTCTCCCAGGACAGTAAATCACCCCCAATCCTCTACCTGCACAAAGCAGTGGCTGGAGTAGATAGAGGTTAAAATCCAGACTATGTCATTACTAGCTCTATGACTTGGGCAAGTCCTTCACAACATCTATGAGTTTTTCAGTCTATAAACTAGGGATAACAATCTATCTCATTGATTAATGGTAAGGAGTTGGTGAGAAAATGCATATAAATCATTAAGTACACTGCAGAGTACACAAAGCTCTCAAATATTCGTTGTCACTAAAGATGATGAGACACACACATAAAGCATCTGGTACAGAGTCTGGCAGGAAGTAGGTATCAGGAAATGCTTAGTTCTCTCAACTATTTTAATTATTGTAGTAATCACACACACACACACACACACACACACACACACATATTTGTGTAACTATTCTCCCTATGAAACCATATGCTAAGAATAGAATTCATATCTCATCTTTCTTCATATTTCTGTCAATCACTACAATTCTGGAGCACAGCAGGCAAAGAATGTATTTTTATTTTATCAGCAAAGTGAAACTTCAACTCCCAACAAACCAACTTGCTGATTATTTCTTGAAGAAAAGCTGTGATTTCCCTCCCAGGTGTTTGGTTTACAAAATTCCTCACACCTGGGAGCTTCCTTTTCTCTTTTTGCATTCCCTTAGCTTCAGGACCCAATTCAAATCCTCAGCACACCAATTTCCTGCTTTTTTGACTTCTGGTTTGTAGAGCATGGACCACACACCTAGAATTGAGGTGCATACTGTTAAGTATCACAAACAGCTGTTTCCTGGGCAATGTCTGTATCAGATACTTATTTCTGCATAAGAAACCACCCAAATCTTAGCAGTTGAAAACAATAGCAATTATTATTTCTTACAGTTTGTGTGTTGACTGGAAGTTCTTTTATTGTTTCCCCAGGGATTCCCTCAGGCAGTTGCATTTAGCTGAAAAGTCTAGAAGGACTTCCCTCCTTGATCTGGTAGTTGGTGCTGCTGGCTATCAGCAGGAGCACCTGGATTCACTTCCACCCAGGTCAGGAGACTGGATCCTGTTTCTTTTTGAAGGAGTCAAAGGGCATTTCAAGCAGGTGAAGGTGAAATCTTGCAAATCCCCTGAGGCCTAGACTCTGAAACTTACATATTACTCAGCCGTATTCTATTGGTCTAAGCAAGTCACAAAGTCATCCTAAATTCAAGGTAGAGATATAGACTCCACTTCCTGTCGAAAGGAGCTACAAAAAAAAAAAAAAAAAAGTCCATATTTAATTTGTTACAGATGACTTGTCTCCTTAAGTAGGTGGTAATCTAAGTAGTTGGTTGCATTTTTTTCTAGCACTTGCAAAATCCAGCACTGTGCCTCCTACGTAGGGTTGGCCAATAAATCCCTGTGGTTCGATTGAGGGACTAGTACACATCTTATGTCTTGAAAGCTCAGTCCTGGGTTTCAATCCAGTTCTTTAATTCATAAAATGTGTGACGTTGGGTATATTGCTTATCTTTTCTCATACTTTGTTTCCCCTTTTGCAAAATAGAGAATATCTACTTTCCACTAAGATAATATTATACAGAGCACCTGGCACAGAGTAGATGCTTATAAGTGTGGTTTCTATCCATTGTGGAGTATTTTTCTTATTTTTTACTTAAAATGTAACTCAAGTTGGGCATGGTGATACATCCCTGTAATCCCAGCAATTTAGAAGGCTGAGGCAGGAAGATCATGAGTTCAAAGCCAGCTTCAGCAATTTAGCAAGGCCCTAAGCAGCTTAGCGAGACCCTGTCTCAAAATAAAATATGAAAATGGCTGGAGATGTGGCTCAGTGGTTAAGCACCTCTGGGAATCCCTAGTACCAAAAAAAAGTAACTTAAATAAGTGGTCAAAATCTGTTTCAAAAATTGCAAAAGTAATGAATTAGAAATTTTGGGATAGTTTAACCACCATATAAGCTTTGACACCTATCAGAATGCCCCTGGTTCTACCACATATTTATCACATTAACTAAAGCATCTAATTCTCTTTTCCCATTTTTGTCTTGTGAAGAAAGTGTTCCAGTCCAACCAGTTACTCATTTAAAGGCTGTGTTAGCCTATGGCATATCTTTACATTCATTTTAAAGTTGGAGGAAAATCATATGATATCTTGGTGAGTCTACATTAAGATGTGGTGTTAGAATGTTCAATATAATATCATCAGCTCTACTTCTTCCCAACCTTATATAACATGATGAGAAATTAAATGTATAAAGTACTATGAATTCCTTGAAGAGACATACCTCCTATTCACAAAAGGGTACAATTACTAGTATGTAAGAATTAGTAACACTATCTTTAGGTTTAAGGGACACTTTCTAAATAATATAATTCAAATTTAAAGATAAAATTATTCAGCTCTGTAAAAAATGTCAGGCCGGTAAGAGAGCGCTTCCTAGTACCTATGAACATATTCTTTCAACTCAGTTGGCTCCTAAAAATATTATAGGGTCATAAAAATGATAATAAATGTACTCAAGGGAGTCTCCTAATCTTATCACTCTACTACCTTGGTGACCTATTAGTTCAAATTAACTCATTTTCATGGAGGGGCTTTTGGGGCAGCTGTGAGACTGCTGTGTTAGCTACAGGAAGTTTCAGACTGGCAAATTTCATTCAAATATAAACCTCTAAATTTGGCTACCTGGCATTGCAGGATCCTGTTGTTTGCAGTATGCAAAGTAAAAAATTATATACCATCTTACTTGGTCAAAAGCTATGGGCTCTTCAATATTCATTTTAATATGATTTCTGGAGGGCTGGTAGGCCAAGAGGCAACTGTGTGAATGTGATGTATTGAACAAGGAAGACAGGAATGTGAGTTTTCCCTTCATATGGAGAATGACAGAGAGGGTGCATGCTGAAGGCTCCAGGTTTAGGCTCTGCTCTCCTGAACTATAAAATCTGTGAATGTGGCTGGGGCTGGGGCTCAGTGGCAGAGCGTTTGCCTAGCATGTGTGAGGCACTGGGTTTGATTCTCAGCACTGCATATCAATAAATAAAATAAAAGGTCCATTGACGACGAAAAAAGCATATTTAAAAAAAAATCTGTGAATGAATGGAGAAGTGAGCACCAGCTCTAAAATCTGTCCATGAAATTCTTCTCAGTCCCATGTAGGCCCTTTAGAATTATTTTATATTCCATGAGATGAACTGAAGAGATGCATTACCATTTATTTTTATGTTGATCCATCAAAATATTTCCCAGGCCACCACAGAAGGGACAGTACTAATTATAACTACAAAATAATTAACTTGATGAAAATGTTCTATATCATATGCATGGTAGTGGATCAAAATTCACCAATTGTATGCTTAAAAATTGTGAATTTTATTATATGTAAATTATACCTCAATAAAGTTCCTCCCCAAATAGAATATCACCTGAAAGATGAAGGAGTACCTAGATAATCTTTAAATTTGAATTATATAATTCATACAAGAGGGTATCAATCCCATTTGATCTTTGTGTGTTTTTATATAATCATATGATCTCTCTGAATGTCCCTAAGTCTCCTTTATACTGGTGTTTGTAAACAATGATGCTTTCTTATTTTTATTTTTGAGTTATTAAAATGCTTGGGAAACTAATGGTCAAGATAATAGGTACTGAAATCAGAGAGGTCCTTGTTTGAACCTACCCACTGCCACCACCACAAGCAGCTGCACCTGGAACTGAGGGGAACTTAAGTCATACTCTCGTTCCTTCAGCTTCCTCATCAGTAAAATGAGAATAATATTACTTATCTTCTGAGGTTGTTGTGAGAATTAAATAAGACAATACATATAATATATTAGGGCATAACAATGCCTGTCATAACATATGACACTACTACCAGTTATTGCTTATGCATTACTTTTATTAAAATTTAAATCCCTGCTATGAGAATCACAGAAAAATAAAAGCTTTTGTGCTGTGTAAACACCAAGAAGGCATCTACATGAAGGTTCAATATTTAGGGATTTAATTCTGCTCCAGAGAGGCTAGATAGTCTCGGGTTGGGAAAGCGCTCTCACAACAAAGCTAGATTCTGTATAAAATAAATTTTAATGAGTTTTTGAGCTAGTGAAATGGCAAAGAAAATCTTTAAATCTGGATGCAGGAGAACAGTATTGGATTGGGAAGTTGGGAAAAGGTTTGGCAGAAATTAAGGTATTGAAGGATAAAAGATAATCATGTCAAAAAGAAGGTTCCCTGAGAATAAGTATCCAAATTGGCTTCACATGTAAAGATGGATCCTTGAGCTATAGCCAAGGCTGGGATGTTGAATTTATTCTGGGGACTCCAGGATTAATCTAGGGAATCTGAAAGGAAACTGGCTCCCAAGAATTATAAATATAAATCTTCTGGAGGAAAGCAACCTCAGTTTAGGCCCCCAGTTTTTTCACACAACCAGATGAGTCTCAATAAAAGATCACCAATACATGGTGGCACACACCTGTAATGCCAGCAGCTCAGGAGGCTGAGGCAGAAGGATTGTGAGTTCAAAGCCAACCTTAGCAAAACAAGGCCCTAAGCAACAGAGTGAGACGCTGTCTCTAAATAAAATACAAAAAAGGATGGAGATGTGGCTCAGTGGTTGAGTGCCCCTGAGTTCAATCCTGGTACCAAAAAAAAAAAAAAAAGAACCAAACCACTCTGAAGGAGTCATCAAAAGCAATAAATTTAAATTCAAAGGACTTTTAAATATTATAATTACCAAATGAAAAGTAACTTAAATAATGAACAGTCAACAAGAGTTCATCAAAAATTACCAAGCAGACTTAAAAGAATGAAATATATATAAATGAAAAATATAAAATGCTTAATATATTAGTTAAACAGAAGATTAACAAAAACTAAAAAAGAATTAGTGAACTAGACATAGATCTGAAAAAATCTATATCAATTTATCCGAAAATAAAGAACAGAAAATTATGGATATAAAGAAAGATTATAGAATATAGAGGATAAAAGTAAAAGGTCTAAAATATATATAAACAGTTTCAGAAGAACAGAATAAGACAATATCATTTGAGAAGATATGGTTGAAAATTCTCCAGAATTTATGAAAGAAATGAATCCCTCGACAAAAGAAGTATGTCCTACACCAAGCAGAATAAATAAAATGAAATCTACTTCTTGATAAAGTGAGTTAAACTTGAAGAACCTCAATGACAGTGGGAGTGTTAAAAGCAATCAGAAAGGAAAGATTACAACAAAGAATAACTATAAGATTAATAGCAGACGTTTCAATAGCAATCATGGAAACCAAAAGACAATGGAATGATATCTGTAAGTGCCAAGGAGAAAAAATCCTATACAGTTAGAATTATAAATCCATCAACTACCTTTTAAGTATACAATGTCAAAAGAAATTGTATTTTTCAAATAAATAAAATCTGAAACCGTTTAATATCAAAAACCCCCTAAACTTAGAGAATTTTCTAAAGAATTTATTTAGAAGAAGGAAATGGATTTAGAAAATCTGGAAGAAGAGCAGCAAAGAAAATGGTATACACGTAAAGTAAACCTAATACATGCTTACTTAATAAAGTGACAATGATCATGTGTGAAGGTTTAATGAAAAAAAAAGAAAGTAAAATATGAGAAAATAGCATATACATGAAAATTAGGAGAGGAGTGGTAAGAGTTAATGTCCTCAGCTTCCTGTCTTTCAGTGACAGGGTTAAGATGTTGTTTGTAGGTCTTGTTAAACCTGCATGGTAAAATTTTATGAGTAACCATAAGGAATGGAAATAGAGTGTGTCATTTCTACAGCAGTTAAAAGGAAAACTATATAAGAGAAAGGAATAGAGAGGCTTTTTTTCATCATTTTTTTCAGATTTTTTTTATTTTTTATTTATAATAATTACAATTCATAGTGCACATATATGGCATCTTTTTACATACAACTGTTTGTATACAAAGTATATTCGTACCATTCAGGTCTTCAATCATGCATTTAGGATAATGATATCCGTCTCATTCAACCACCTTTTTTTTTTCCTTTTCTCCCCCTCCCTCCCCCCTTGCTCTCTCCCTTCCCCTCCCTTCCCTTTGACCATTCTAGTGTTCCTCTAATCCTCCTATGTACCCCCATCCAACAATACTGTGAACTTGCCTCCTTATATCAGAGAAAGCATTCATTATTTGGAATTTTGAGATTGACTAATTTCACTTAGCATTGTATTCTCCAACTTCATCCATTTTCCTGCAAATGCCATTATTTTATCAATTTTTTAAGTCAACCAGACTTGTAAAGTGTCTGTAAATCCTTCAGATATAAAAATTGAGTTGGGAGAGGACAGTGCTGTTAGCTCCATGGTAGCAATTAAACCAAGGCAGAAGGAGGAAGGGGAGGAAAGAAGATGTAAGGACTATTTGTAGTAGAAGAGGAAGCTAGGAAAACTTTTATAGCTGAGTTATCAAGGGTGAAGGGATAGTATTAGCAACAGTGGCATATCCTGGGCTCTCTCCAGGCCTGGGGCAGAAGTAGGAGGCAGAGCCATGCCAGCTGATGACGAAGCCTGTGCGATTGTAGTAGTTATGGGCAGCTCTGGTGCTGGAAAGGTCCACACATCACCTTGGGCATGTATACTTTGACTCAAAGAAGGCTTCTTCCTGGCCCCAGCTTGGCCACAGCAGATTAAGGAAGTAGGTAGACAGAGAAGGTGGGAGAAGAACTATGGGACATCTCCCCAGACAGCACCCAGGACAGTTACCACCCTGCCACTTCCTGCTCATACTGGAAAGGAGGCTGAGGCAGAAGCCAGAAGGTATAGGGTTGACATAATCCTTGAAGGAAAAAAAAAACAGCCAGACAAGAGCCAGAAACTAGAGGGTAACACTGGACAACATAGGTCCTGGCAGCATGGGATGATGTGCCCAGACACAGGCACATCTATGGTTTAATCATGCAAATGTTAGGGGACCCTGATTTGTACCAACTCCTGGCCACTGCATGCCCAAGAGTTCCCTCCTTCCACTCAAAACTGTGAACTTATTAAACAGGAAAACACATAAATCAAAGCATATTTAGAGGAATATAGCATAGATTTAAAGGTACTTAAAAATACAGCAGGTTTCAGTACTTTCCTCTCGCCCCCACCATTATCCTCAGTTTCATTTTCCACAGTTTCAGTTACCCACAGCCAACTGCTGTCTGAAAATGTTAAATGGAAAATTCCAGAAATAAACAATTGATAATTTTTTAATTGTGTACCATTCTGAGTAGCATGATAAAATCTCATGCCATCCCACTCTGTCCTGCTCAGGACGTGAATCATAACTTTGTCTAGTGTGACAACACTGTGTATACTGCCCACAAGTGAGTCACTCAGCAGCCTTCTCAGTTATCAGGTCACTGTCGTGGTATCACAGTGTGTACACACAAGTAACCCCCATTTTACTTAATAAAGGCCTCCAAAGTGCAAGAGTGCTGATGCTGGCAATTTTATTACAGTATACCTTTATAATTGTTTTATCATTAGTTATTATTAATCTCTTACTGTGCCTAAATTAAACTTTATCATAGTATGTATAAGTAGGAAAAAAACAGTATATTGGGGGTTTGGTACTATTCACAGATTCAGGCATCTACTGGCGGTCTCATAACATATCCTCCACAGATAAGGGGGGACTAGTATAATAATAGCTAATGAGTAGACACTTCCTATTCTGTGCCAGACACCATTATAAGTACTCAACATCTATCATCTCAGTTAATCTTCATGTACCCAAGATCCAACAACTAACAAGAGGCAGTACTGGGATTCAAATGGGGACACTCTGGTTCCAGAATCTTTACTTTTAATATTATGCTGCCTCTGAGTGGGTGGAGGATATTTTGCCTGCAGAAGGCAAAATTCATGGTTTGTGCTATGGACTGAATGTTTATGTCCTCCTCAAAATTCATATGTTAAATCCCTAATCCCCAGTGTGATGGTATTTGGAGGTGGGGCCTTAGATAATTAGGTCCCAAGAGTAGAGCCCTTACAAGAAGAGACACGAGAAATGATCTCTCTCTCTCTCTCTCTCTCTCTCTCTCTCTCTCTCTCTCTGCCACATAAAGACTCAGAGAGACATGAGAAAGAGGGCTCTAATCATGACTTCAGACTTCCAGGCCCCTGAACTATGAAAAATAAATTATCATTTAAGCCAGCCACCCAGTCTATGGTATTTGTTATAGAAGCTGGAGCTGATTGAGACAGTTGGGAAATGATGGGTTGTCTTCAAATATTTGAAAGTCTGAACATGGAACAAGGGTTAAACTTAGTTTATATCGACAAAAAGATTAAAACTAGGAGAATAGTTTCTTTCCAGCCTTCTGTGTATAGTCAGAGTTCCCTAAAGAATAAATGGGCCTCCCCAGAAGGTTCTAAGTTCTGTCACTGGCTATTAGATGCACTACTGTTGGTAACATGCAGAGAATTTAAGCACTGAGTGGCTGGTTAGGTGAGACTATAAAATCTCTCACAATTCCTAAAAGTCTATAGGATCTTGAGGATCAGGAGTAAAAGCTCTGTTCCAAAGAACTGGATTTCAAGGCTTCTTAACTTACATAGCAACTATATAATCCACTTATTTTGCTCTGGGTCATTCTGGATATAGAATTTGCATTTGTATGTTTTAATATTTGTATGTTTTAATATTTTATTTATTTAATATTTTTAATAATTTTAATAAATTAAATATTTAATATTTGTATGTTTTAATACCCAGATAGCCTGAGTGTGTGTGTCCTCCTTAAACTTCATATGTCCTTCGGAGGTCAGCATAGGCATCACCTCCTCCAGAATGTTCCCCACCCACCCCTAACACCATCGCAGGTGCCCACATCACCCCACCTTTCCCTGATCGTGCTGCTTCTCACACTACAGAGTCATCTGTTTGATCATCAGCCTCCCCCGAGTTCGTTTCCCAGGGCTGTAGTAACAAATTACCACAAACAGATGGCTTAAAGCAACAGAAATTTATTTTCTCACCATTCTGAAGGTTAGAAGTCTGAAATTGAGATGTCAGAGTAATGCTCCCTCAGAAGCTGCTAGAGAAGAATCTATCCTCCTCTTTTGAACTTCTGGTGATTGCCAGCAATTCTTGGCCTTCCACAGCTTAAGATTATATCACTCAATTTTCTGCCTCCATCTTTACACAACCTTCTCCCCTCAGTCTGTATCTTTGTGTGTCCTTCTCATAGGGATATCAGTCATATACCATTCAGGACCCATTCTATTTCAGTATGACCTCATCTTAATTTAAGTAATCACATCTTCAAAGGTCTTATTTCCAAATAAGGTTTCATTCACAGGTACCAGGGATTAAGACTCAGGTCTAGGATGGAGGCCACCAATTCTGTTTCAAATCAGCTCTGAGCATGCAGGGAGACAACAGGAGCAAAGCTCACCCTCCCAAGCTAAAAAAAAATTATGGAAAAGATATTATCATGGTGGAAGATATGTCCTTAATGAATCTTATGATAAATGAATGTGTAGAGACAGCAACTGTGGGCAACAGAACAATATTGGAATGGTGGTAATAGGAAGAAACAGAACCATCATGTTATAAGCCTTAGAACAAGTATAAATAATGTCTGTTCAGCACAGAAATCCATGTCCCCTCTCCAAAGGACTTGTTTTACTATGATTATAAAATTAGGTCATATAATTTTCATATTAAACTTTTTGTTTAATAAATTTTTGTAATGGTAAAAAGAAAAAAATTCAATCTATCCTTTAGGGGACACAATTCAACCTACCACATCTCCCAACCCCCCCCCAATAGATTATGGGTTCTCTGAGCTCCACATCTTCATTCCACATGTTTTTATTGTGTCTATCATGAACTACATTCTGTTCTGGGAAACAAGGGCAAGCCACAGTCAAGGTCACTACACTCGGTGGAGCTTCTATTCTACATGGAGATTGACAATAAAATGTGCCCGTTAGGGATTGAAGCCAAATGCCAAGTGTATGTATATATGTGTAAGTACTTATATGCAAAATGAACAGCTACTTGATACCTATTTGATGAATAAGTATTAACAATAAAACACAAAGGATAAATCATTGTATTTTACCCAGCCAGTGGTCATCAGCATGTTTACTAGAATCTGAGAGTTTGGTTTCTCTCTGTCCCTTGTAAAACTTTGTTCTTCAGTACTTGAATTCTTACTCTTACACCCACAATCCAATTCTTCAAGTAAGGTATTCTGAACATTAGAAAATGAAGCTTGTAGAATGCATTCCTGGTTTTTTAATTAAATTTGAGCTCTCCCCTAAAGAACACACTTGCACTCTGTTTGCCTTCCAGGGCAGCGTCAGCTCCTCCCAGTCTCCCTTCGTCCAGATGCCAGGTGAGTACTTCAATTCAATGGGCAATTAATTCTCTTTCAAAATAAAATGGAGCATTTGGGCTCCTGTTTTTGTTTTTGTTTTTTTCACAACTGCCTTACATCACTACTTTAACAGGTTTGTTTCTTTAAAATAACTATTTTCAAAATGTAAAATCAGTAAAGATAGACTTCATTCAGTCATTCCTAAACTTAGAATCTATTGTGCCGTGAAGTCATCCTTTTGATCCCCAGCCTAGAAGAAACTTTTTGTGCAAAGGCAAGAGGAATTAAGCCCCTGACAGTTTTAAAACACCTGAAGTTCTGACATGATTTTATAGACGAGGTGCCTACTTTAGACAGAAAGAGAAAGATACCTAAGGGCAGAGATGTGGAACTACCATTCACTGGGTGCTCCCTGCACATCACCCACTCGGTTGAGCCTGATGTATTCATTTCAACACACATCTCATTAAATATTTCTGTGGGGATGGAAAAGGAGCATTTTAAAAAAACTAGAATCTAAGTTGCCTAGCCTGTCCTGGAACTCACAATCCTCCTGCTCAACCTCCAGAGTAGCTGGGATTACAGATATGCACCACTGCACCAAACAAGGGGAATTCTTAATAGTAATTTGGGACATTCTCATCCATACACGTGCACTCACACAAAAACCACCCCTTCCAGATCTCAAACTCAGAAGTGCCACAGGCCTTCTTAATAGTTTTAGAGCCCACAGAACTGGATAAGAGAAACAAACAAGGGCCTTAGAGGAGCCTTAGAGGATTCCAAATAAACAAATGTCCCTATGTTAAGTTTTCTAATCATATTTTCTGCCATTGCTCTTTGCTTCCATCTGCTCTCTTCTACACAGGGAGATTTTGCAGCTTCTCTTTTCATCTAGAATTCTTCTTCCTCCTTTTAAGGAGAAAAAGATATGCTTTAAGAGAGCAGAGGTTTTTCCTTCATGGTTGTTTTTATTCAGAAATTGGAAATAAAGATATGACAACCTGGACAGCTTATTTACATATTCTTCATTCTGTTTTCAGCTTTAACCACCCATTCCTGTGGTTATAAATTAATGACATGAAACAGAAATCTATTTATTGATACTAATTTGAATTTACACAGTTTTGTTCCCAAAGAAGTTTGCTTATAATTTAAACTCTAACTGCAGCCCTCAAAATGCATGAGTAGTTGAAAAAAATGCATGAGTAGATTTGAAGTTTGGGGTTATAGAATTTAAGATGGAAGTAAAGTGAGTAGAATCATGCTACAGGTTGTTTTTTTGTTTTGTTTTGTTTTGTTTTTTTGTACTGGGGATTGAACTCAGGGCCACTCGACCACTGGGCCACATCCCCAGCCCTTTTTTGTATTTTATTCGAGACAGGGTCTCACTGAGTTGCCAAGTGCCTCGCCATTGCTGAGGCTGGCTTTGAACCCGCGATCCTCCTGCCTCAGCCTCCCAAGTGCTGGGATTACAGGCCTGCACCACCGCGCCCAGCTGTTTTTGTTTTTGTTTTTTAATATCTTTATTTATTTATTTTTATGTGGTGCTGAGGATAGAAACCAGTGCCTCAAACGTGCAAGACAGGCACACTACAACTGAGCTACATCCCCAGACTATGCTAAAGGTTTTGATGGGGGAATTTTGATTGCTTATTCTGAATGAATAAATTTACATGTTATTGTTGAACACAATATTATGTTATTCAGTTTATGGAAAATGTATAAGACCTGAGTTCTGCCACCATGGAGCTTGCTGATTGGCTGGAAAGGCACTGTGAGAGATGAAAGAGTAATGAGCATGGTACACATAGCATCGTGTGGGGGCGGCCCAAGTTCTGTGTATGTCATCATGCAGGTCTGAGTCATGATAACAAAGAGGAAGGGTTTCCATGAGATGGTCTTCTTTCCCCCAAGAGTGGGTGGGACACAGTTCAGAAGTCCTCTGCTCTGGTTGCGGGAAGTGAAGGGAAACACCATTTGTGTCTTTGCCCTCGGTCCACACTTCTGTGACTCAGGGGGTTGGTCTTAGCCAATTAGACCAGGCTGACCCTACCTCCAGCTGGAATACTTAAACCATCGGTTTTACACCTTGGTCTATACCCCCAAACATGTTCTAAACCATCACGTATTTCCCACTACAACTAAGATACGGGGTCAGAAAATAGTTTAAAAACATATTTCTTGTCTTCTGGAACCATCTCCCTGGCACTAAATTAGACTCCTCAGCTTTCCCGATTTCCACCCAAGCATCAGTACCAGGCACTCTTGCTAAACACTGTGCCCTGGAGAGCTGAGTGATGGCCACAAGAGGGCAGCAAATAACATCAAACTCATCAAAGCCAGAAATGTTCTGTGTTCCTCTGAAATTGGCTTCTGTGCAATCATATTATCCCAAAACAAGCCCTCTACTGATGCCTCCCCAGTGAGCCACAGGGTGTTAAAGGTCAGTACACAAAAGAATTAGAAGACAGAGTACAACTTTCCTCTGATCTGCTGTGGGGTTATCTTATTTGGAGATCCATCCAGTATCTCAGATAATATTCCCAGAAGCAGCCTCTTGTATTACAGGGACAGAGCTCAGAAGCTGTGAAAAGACACTTCATTCAATAAAATGTAAATGCCAAGAGATTCTGTGACTTAGATCTTTAAGCCCGCCCCTTCCTAGCATAGTGCCCAGCTCTGCAAGATAGAAGGTAAATGTGTGATGCCTATGTGAATGGCTGAACAGTTACAGTGTGGTCTCAAACGAACTCATCCCTAAAGGCAGAGTTTTTAAAACGGGCTGGCACCATTTTTAAAAGTAAGGCAGGCATGTTTGAGTTTTTCAAGACATTGTTCTATTTCTATGTTAACATTGGTGTCAGGCAGGTAGGTGTTAGGAACATCACTTCACACTAGAGCCACTCAGCGGCAACAGAGATGCCCTGACATGGCTGGGGTGGGAATTTTTGCCCACTTGTCTTTCGTTTGGCAACAGGTTCGCCGGTCATGTCCGGTTACTACGGCGTCAGAAGATCTTTTTTGTCTGACTCAGACTTCCACAACAGTAAACCGTTTTCAAATGACGTCTACACCTCCAGCGTGGCAAAGCCCTTTCCCTGCGAGCCGTCTGCAGGGCAGAGCCACGCGGCGCTGCTGGAGTCCTACCTGGCCGAGCCCTATGGGGACTACCGCCCGCCTGCCCTGACCCCAAGCCCGGGCTCTCTGTTCAGCGCCTCCCCGCTGCCGCCGCTCCTGCCGCCGCCCTTTCCCAGCGACCCGGCTCACTTGGTATTTGTGAGTATGCATTATTTCAGGAGCAGGGAGTAACGGGAGGAGTAAGGGCTCCCTCGGATCAGCCCCGCCACGCGCTGGGCAACCAGGTTGAAACGGGTCTGACTGACTCGTGGAGAGCCCTGAGGCTGCTCTGCTGTTGCCCAAATGGTCCAGGTCAAGGCTGGCTGCCAGGACACCTGAGGGAGCCTTGCTCAAAGATCGATGTTAACCTTGACAGCAAGAGTCCATCTAGGGATTTGAACTAGGAAAACTATACGGTAAAATTTACATTCATTTTGCGAATTGTTTGCAGATTTTGCCACATATTCCCCCACAGCATTAGCACAGTCATTATCATTCCTCCTGCCCATAAGAGAGAAGCATGACCTTACATCTAGACATGGCTAGTTACCTTTCCCCACAAGCACAGCTGGCTTCTTCCCACCCAACCCCCTGCCTCCCGCTTTCCCAAAATATTTCTACCATAAAACGTTGTTCTCTGGATCCTTCCAACAAGATGAGTTCATAGAGATCTGAAGGATGCTAAAACTCTTCATGAAAACTAAAACTGTAAAGCCTTCTTGCCACAAAGGAATGAATTTTAGAGAAAAGGGGTGGGACAGGGAATTAACATTATTGACTACATATTTTATATCAGGAAACTTGGTGGGGTTTTAATCATTTAATATGCACTAATTCGGGAAAGATTTTTGAAAGTCCCATTTCACAGATGAATAAAGTGAGGTGCTCAGAGTCAGGAGGGGAGTAGGTGGCACAGCTGTGAAAGAGTCCAGCCCACTCCCAGAGAGGTAGGCTTGAGGAGGGAGCATCAAGCCTACTTCTTTGCTCACTGAGGTCAGAGCAGCCTCCTCCACCCACTCCAAAGCTCACTGTGCAGCTGGAAGTCTACTCCTTCCAAAAGCCAGCCAAGGGCTGACTTATCCACTAGTGTAAAGGGTAGTCTGAGACCCAGAGAAACCTGAGCCTCAAAAAGAATGCAAGCAGTGCTTTATCGTAAACAATAGAATCCTGGGTACAAGGCCATTTTATTCTTCTCAAATTTCATTCATTTAATGTTGTTTTCTGGGAAAAGAAATCTCAATACATATAGGAAATCTCATTCTCTCATTCCAGAGTAAAAAAGAACCAAAACATTCCCCCCTGGTGTCAGGATAAAGCTGTGTGGGTGGGCTTTAACAGCAGAGGGGAGGGGGTCCTACGGCTGCTCTGGAAGTACGCTCTAGCAGCACCCCTCGAAACAGCAAAGCATCAACTAACACATAATCCCATTCTCTTCAGAGGGACTCCTGGGAGCAGACAGTGCCTGATGGCCTCAGCCAGACGGACCCCATGCCCGCCGATGCCCTGCAGACCTTGCCGCCCAGCACCAGCTGCCTCTCCCAGCTTGAGTCAGGAAGTACCACGCAGCACCGGAGCTCCAGCTGGGGGGCCTCCCTTGCTGGCACTCAGTCCTATTCTCTACACACACTGGAGGATCTGCACAGCACATCTGGGTACCCCACCCCGCCTCCTTATCCCTTTACCCCTTTCATGACGGTGTCAAATGACCTACCACCAAAGGTGGTGCCTCTCTCCCCAGATGAGGGGACAGACCCCTCTTCCATTCATGACCCTTCACCTTGGACCAAAGAAGATGGGAGCATGGCCTGGGGGTCATACGAATGTCGAAGAGCTTACTGAGGGTGTGGACCAAAGGACTCCTGTGCTTTTCTTTAAGTTGGGTTCTGTATTCCATGGATTGCTTTAGGTGTGCTGGCTCATTCAGAACTGGATTTTCAGGACAAGCCATAATGCCATCCTTTGTTAATGGACGATGGCATTTATTTGTAATCTTCACCACCATAACCCCATTGAAATACAATACAGTGCCCATTAAATATAGCATGGACCCTGTCCTAGTGAGGCAACCTTACAGTGATGTCATTTTGGAAATTTAGCAGCCAATTCCATTCTGAATCTTCTATTATCTTTGAAATATCATTTCTGGGCACTGATTTTTTTCTTAAATTATGCAGATCATAAAACAGAATGGTTTTCCTGTCTAATTTTTCTTAGTCATAAACCATGTGTATTATTTAATAAAAGAGATAGCTAGGATATAATATAGGTTGGGGCACATAAAACAAAATTCATTTTATACCATGTGACTTTAAAGAGTGAAGTGTTATATGCATTTCCCTCATTACAAGGACTTGTAAAGCCCCAGTAAAAAGATATGGCATTGTGTGTAAATGTTTTTGTCAATAAAAGAGGATGAGGTCCAGAGACTGTGTGTGTTTGTGTTTTTTTTTAAATACATAGTGTCAACTCTGCTTTAAAGCCCAGGATGTCAAAAAATTAATCCATCCCCACCCTCCAAAAAAAGCCAAAAATTTTGTTTGATCAATGACAGTCTAAATTGAGGTAGACATGGTCTCTCTGAGGAATAAACCTTGGGTTATCAGAGTGGATGAGTAAAATGGACATTTGGTGATCAAATCAGAATCCTTGCATCTTAAAGAAAATACAGAAAACAGAACTAAGCTGTTGGCAAAAAAAACAGACCACCAAATGCCAAAAAGCAAAGTGTCTTGGAAGAAGGACATATTGTCAGGTAAGTCAGTGGCACCACACACAGTGTCCCCTAACTATGCCTTGCTGGTGGCTTATTGGTCAGAGATGTATAGCTCTCATTGTATAAAAATGAAGGGACAATATCTGAAACACTAATCTGTCTCCTGTAAGTCTGATTGGTGTGGGTTCCTTTGCCAAATATGAGAAACCCCCGCCAAGCAGTGCACCTGTCTGCAGGCCACACCCATCATAAATGCCCTGCACACACTTTGACTGGAAGTACATAAATCAAGGCCCACAAATTACATGTACACCTTTCCTCCTGTCTTCCTACCTCCAACCTTCCTTTACTTCCTTCTCACATCTTTCTGATCCCGCTGGTCCCTCCTGATCATCTTCTGGTGGGCAAGACTCTCATTTCCACCTGGTTGCCCAAAACCCTTCAATGCAGTCTCTATCACATCTTCTAGTACTCATTCTCTACCTCAGCTAGGTAGGAGTCCAGAAATTCAAATAAAGGGATTTGTTCACACTTAGATGTGAATAATTGGTATTTCTCCTTCTCTACTCCTTTAAGGATATTTTCTGGTTCAGCAAACACATTTCTAACTTATGGAGTACCAGCAGAGATGCTTGGGTAGGGAGCCTTCCTTTACCTCACACCCTAAAGCTCTCTCCCAGGAGAGCAAATCAAGAATGAGCCTCGGGGGCTGGGGTTGTGGCTCAGTGGTAGAATGCTCGCCTAGCATGCATGAGGCACTGGGTTCGATCCTCAGCACGACGTAACAATAAAATAAAGATAATGTGTCCACCGAAAACTAAAAAATAAAAAATATTAAAAAAAAAAAAGAACGAGCCTCACCTGCTGGGTGTCCCTCCTCCAGGCCACCCAGCTTCCTTTCTCCAACCAGCTCTTTTCTGGCAGCCTGGTATATAATTTTTTTGCCTTTTCTTAAATTTCATTTTTTATTACTAAGCAATAATTGTGCACACTTATAGGGGTACAATGCAATGTTTCAATACATGTATACACTAAATGATGGTCCAAGGTAATTAGCATATCACCTCAAACATATAATTTCTTGGTATTAAAACATTAAAAATCCTCTCTTCTAGTGTTCCTGAAATATATGATGTATTATTATTGACTATTATGGTTTGAATATAAAGTGTCCTCCAAAGACTCATGTATTGAGGGATTGGTCCCCAGAGGAATAGGGTTGAGAGGTAGGGCTTTCATGAGTGGATCATCAATGGATTAATCCACTGATAGATGAATGGACTACTGGGAGGTAGTGGGCCATGGTTGGAGGAATTAGGTCACTGGGGCATGCCCAGGAAATGTATTTCTTGTCCTCAGCTTCTTGCATTCTCTTTCTGCTCCCTGACTGCCATGAGCTGAGTAGCTTTCCTCTATCATGCCCTTCCACCATCATGTTCTGCCTCACTTCAGGCCCCAAGTAATGGAGCCCACAGACCGAAACCTCTGAAACCATGAGCCAAAATAAATCTTTCCTCTAAATTGTTTTTCTCAGGCATTTGTCATGATTACTGAAAGCTGACTAACACACTGACTATAGTTACCCTACTGTGCAATAGCACACCAAAACTTATTCCTCCTCAGTGTAACTCTGTACTACTCATTGACCAACTTCTCCCCATCATCCCATCCCCTCTTCAGCTTCTAAGAACCATTATTCTAGTCTCTATTTCTATGAGATGGACTTGTACATATTATGCACATGAGTGAAATTGTGGTGTACTTGTCTTTCCACAGCTGGCTATTTCACTTAACATATGTCATCCATGTCCTTCCATGTTGTCACATAGGACAGGATTTTATCTTTTTGTGCCTGAATAGTATTACATTGTATCTATATAGCACATTTTCTCATCCATTTATCCACTGATGAACACTTAGTTTGATTCTATATCTTGGGTATAGTGAATATAGCCACAATAAATATGCAAGTGTAGATGTGTCTTCAATATTATAGAGGTTCCTCAAAAAACTAGAAACATAACTACCCTATGATCCAGCAATCTCACTCTGGGAACACACCCAGAGGAAATGAAATTATCCTGAGCTTTATTTTGCATAATATTTGTTCTTCAGCAAAAGGTAGCAATATTCAGTGTGGGAGAGAAAAACTGATCTTTCTCCACTTCAGTGGAAATTGGGACCTCAATCCTGGTTCCCAATAACTTTGGCAGTCATCTGTCCCCCAGCAGTAACTCATTTATGGACAACAGATCTCTGTATCAGACAGAAGAGATATGGCCCCCTCTGTGTAGTTAGGGATCCTCATGGGGGTCTGAGTCATTTTTCTGAATTAATTGTGTAAAA
The DNA here is from genome assembly GCA_025594165.1 of Tamias sibiricus. Lineage (NCBI taxonomy): Eukaryota > Metazoa > Chordata > Mammalia > Rodentia > Sciuridae > Tamias > Tamias sibiricus. The sequence continues at coordinate 104,848,424 of CM046657.1, forward strand.
TATATAACTACTCACCATTTGTTACTAAGAAGCAACAACACAACATTGTTAATGTAGAAATATATATATATACACACATATATGGACATGTATAGATATTATATATGATATATAACACATATATCAATATAATAATGATTATAGATAACAGCTACATATCTCCACATAACTTTAGCTTTTGATTATAATGCTAAATATTAGCCATGTTCATATCACTTACTTGGATGTTATCTGCCCATGTATTATGTCCATTCATCTGTTCACAACTTGAAGTTGCATTGGTTCTCAGATAAGTAGAGCTCAGTAAACAGACCTCCAAACACAAGCAAATGCAGTGTGTGCAATGGTGTCTACATTCTTCTTAAAGCATCGAACCCCTTTCTTGGTGTTTAATAAAGTCAATTAATAAAGAAGGAGACACACACAGGCCCATACTATATCCATTTTGGTTATCTAGCTTAAAAGTACTTGGAGGGAACAAGAGTGATGCTAATGAATTCCAAATAATAAATGATTTTTTAAAATTCTGTTTAACTTGACAATGTGCTTCTATACTTCATATAATTTATTTTATTGTTTTGGGAACATTTTTGCTAAAAAGTGAAAAAAAAGAAAAAAATTGAAACATGAAAATTATGTTTATTTCCTCATCCTATTTGCCATTTGAGTTCTCCCAATTTTCTGTTGCTGCTGTTTTAAAAATAATTTTATTATAAAAATTATCATTTACAGTCATAATAGGAAATGACCATGCATGATCAATAATTTCATTCTACCACTCATAAAATTCCATACCCCTAACAATCGAGAAAATGGGGCATTTGTCTTTTTTTCTACAAAGAAAGTGCTTCCTTCTCAAGTCCTCCCAATTTTCTACTGCATGTGGGGACCAACCACACCTTCATGCCTAATATCATCACATGGAAAAGTACACATTCTTCTCTCCCCTTCCTTCCTTGAACCTGCTCTTCTCTGATTCACAGCTTTCCTAGGAAAGCCAGAGAAAATTCAAGAGCTTAGATTCAAAATTCCATCTCTTTCAGGCCCTGCCAGGATTTAGCATATATGTAAGATTTAAAGTAAGCAGTGATAGCGATGTCATTTGAAGCTACGTAAGGAAGCTGAGTAGATGAAAAAGTCAAAAAGAAGCCAAAAGTGAAATGTACCCATGCAAAAACTGCAATATAGACAATCATCTGTGAATCACTGGAATCAGACATAGCGTGGAGTTGGAAGTGTTTGTATTTCCCTTACAATGTTATTCAAACCCAAAGAATGAGAGAATAAAACCACATCTTTACTTTGTTTATTTAATAAATAATTTTAAATAATCATTATGACCTGCCATAGCTCAGTTAATAATACAATGTCATGGTACTATTGTGGCAGAGGAAAAAGAATAAAGTGCTCCAAAGGAAATTCCACAAAGGGAAAAGAATTAGTAACCCTGATAGCAAATATAGTAACCCTGATAGCAAATATATATTATATATATATATATATATACACAGAAAAGTATCTTTGTAACCCATTTTCAAAATGTAAATCTAAATGATACAGTCATAAGGAATTAAACATCAGTTATATTTAAAGTACCAAAATAACAATTGATGTTCAAGGTTTAAACCACATTGCACTATAGTGATTCTGTCAACCACATACCAAAATTATATTCGTCCTTTGGGTTCAATCCCTGTGTTCTGTCTAAAGTATACTTTCTATTCAAAACAATATTGTACTGTTCTTTTCACACACCATACTCACCACCTATTGACTCTAGAGAAGTTAAGTGCAAAATCATACACTCTAAAGAAAGTGATTTACTAGCTGAAGAAACAAGGAAGGACACATGGATGGCTTATCACTTTATCACTGTTTCTCCAGCACCTGGCTCAGGGCCTTGCATGTTGTAGGTGCTCACTAAATATGTGGTAGGTTGAGCTAAAACTAGACCACAAAGATGAATAACTATTTAGTCCTTGACTCAGTGGATGACAGCTCTCTGGAACCAGTGAATGAGAAAATTCTCTCCAGTAGACAAATTCTGCAAATTCAGACACTAGGTGGATCTTGGGCTTTAGTGGTAATATATTTAAGATAATTGATTGAGTGTTTTTAAATGTCTTTAAGAAAGGAAATTACTGAACTTTTGAAATAGCACAGGAAAATGTTGAAAATCCATTTGCATTGACATGGACTATATTGATAAGACTTATAAACAAAAATTATTTGTAGTTTGGTATTATCTCTGGTGGTGTTAAAACAAGTATGATAAACAAATCAGAAACTAGAATCCCCCAGGGTCAAACTGAATAAATAGTAATAATAACAGTTATTTACAAACAACGATACCACATTATATTTGATCTTTGATACAGAAGTGCCTTGACCCCTAATAAATAATCATGTAGGTTTGCAATATGCAATGTAATTTTCAGTACATTAGGGGAAAAAAGGAAAACAGTAAAAAAATGTTACATGTTCCAAAAGGAAAAACAATTGGAAGCAAAAAATAATAATAATAATATCATCTAGGAATTAGTTATTTTGCACTGGAAAAATTGATAGATGGTCCTGCTAACCTTTCCCTTCCCCTGAGTATCTTGAGTGGAAAAATGCAAGTTTCAATGCTTAATAAATCAATTTAGTCAAAAATGAAAGAACACTCAACCATTTTATTTCTTAACCTTGACGATACATTCATAAATTTTCATTACAGTATTTTTTTAACTATAGCTTTATGATTATACGTAGCAGTTGGGTTCATCACAGTCTTCTTGATGTGTTTTTGTGTGTTTCAAACATCACATAATAAAAATGTTGTAAGTAAAAGATGAATTTTTAAAGAGGTATATAATATGATATCTTTTTTTAAAAGGATAAATTATCAAGTACTTGTTCCTCATGGAAACTTTGAAAGGAAAACAATTAAAGCTTCAAGTGCATCTTATGGGAAGAGATTGACAAACCATTGACTAGCTTTTACTTAATAGTCTTCCTGGTCATTTTCATATGGGCCAAATGTTCATTCTAGGGCTTAACACTTACCTGTTTCCTCCATGTATTCAACTTTTTGGAATTTGATATTTCCTACAAGATTTGATAACAGTGTCTAAACTCAAGGTGACAAAAGAACTTTGCATTAATAAGGAAAATTTAGAGCTGTAGTCAAATTTGGAGGGAATAAACTATCCCTTTTCCATATACTGAAAGTCTTTTAACATGCCTGTACCTAAGTATAATAAAACCTCCTATTTTGGGGGGAAACCATAATGTTCTGTAGTTTCATTTGCATACTAATTACTACCAAAATTTTTTCAATTAAAATATCCAGTTTAAAACTTCAAAAGCAAATCTATATCTATTCTACCACTGACTGACTTTAAGATGGTCAATGACAAACTGAAGGATTTCTGAACTCAGTGGAAAAAACAAATAGAGACCTGAAAAACAGATTTATGAAGAACCAGAGAAATTGCAAGTGATGGCTTCAAAAACAGAAAGATTGGGTAGAGAGTAGGCATGATTAACTTCCTCATATGAGCACTAGACAGGGGCAGAAGATAATCAACACATGGTTATTCAATGAATGAATGAACTAAACAAACTCATAATAGAAAAGCACTCATGTGGAAGTGAGAGAATAGAGCCATTGACAGCAGAAACCAGGACTTATTTCTTTGTATTCCTGGTGTTTAATACCATGCCTGATATATAGTGTTGCTCAATTAATACCTAATTGAATTATGGCTCAATCACCGATCACCATATTGGACTTAGACTGTTCCAAGTCCAATTGTGGAACAGGCTACCTTATAAATAATGAGTTTGCATTTCCTCTATACAGATTCTGCTACGAGCCAGGCTCTCAGCCAAGCAATGGAGCCAGAGGCTAAATAGCTATCAGCAGAGATATTGGAAAAAGACTCAGTCCCTCCTACTTCAAAGAGCCATCCTGACACCAAATATTGAGTCCACGGTTATATTTTCGAGTCAATGATCCTGGAATAGTGGATTAAACGTCACAGTTTTTCAGTTTTTATTGTTTTTAATCAAAACCCCAAAAGGATTATCAGGACTTCAGGGCAGACACCCTAGAAGTGACAATGCTTCCAGCAAGAGGGTTCCAGACTGAGAAACACAGATGGTTAAGAAGCATAATTAAGAGCTCATCCTCATCTCCAGCCAGTCTCTTCTTCAGAGTTCCAGCATTTCCAGAATACTCTCAAGTCAGTATGCTGTGCCATCTTTGATTCTGTGCAAGTAAACTACACACCAAAACACTCCCACGAGCACAACACAGAGATGTGTGTGCATATCTTAAGAGTGGTACTTTTCCAATGCTACTTACAACTCATGAGAGGGTAACATTAAATTGCCTTAGTGAGTTCCAACCAACATCTATTTCATAAACAGAATGAAATGAAAAGGCTGAAATATAAAATATCAGAGTGCCTCACATGCATAGATATACATTGTTTCATGCATAGTTTGTTTTATAAATGTATATATTGTTGCAGAAATGTGTGAATTTCTCATGGGCTGAAGTCCAAAAAATTCAAGAGCTTCTGAAGGACGACAATTGTATTTAACACCAAGGGCTCTGGGGCTAGACGTATCAAAGTATGAATCCCAATTCTGCCACTGCTGTGCTCAATCATCTTGGCAAGCCTGTTTCCTCATCTATAAAATGGAAGAACCATACAACACAGTGCCTGACATCGATGAACAACAAATGAGAACTTTAAAGAGTTTATGAGGCCAGGTGTGGTGGTGCACGCCTATAATCCCAATGGCTTGAGAGGCCGAGGCAAGAAGATCACGAGTTCAAAGCCAGCCTTAGCAAAAGCAAGGCACTAAGCAACTCAGTGAGTCCCTGTCTCTAAATAAAATACAAAAAGGACTGGGGAATGTGGTTCAGTGGTTGAGTGCCCCTGAGTTCAATCCCTAGTACCCCGCAAGAAAATCTGTGAGGATTACCCATTTTTATGGGTTTCTATGGTTCTCAGGGTAGAAGCAGTTGTCAGCATACACGCAGGTGTCAGCATACATGCAGATTTATAAGAAGGAGTCCAGGATCCATTTAGAAAGGATTATTCCCTACCTGCACAGCATGGGGTTTGACTCTTAAATACCTGTGCTGGGATTTTGCAGTTACAGAAACCAAAACTCCTTAATGTTGGGCTAACAACCAGAATAGAGTGTGAGGAAGGAAAGGGGTTCTTCCTCAAACAGGGCTCAGGCAAAGGGAAATCTAGTTTTCTGAAGTTATTGATCAGCAACTTGATGTTCATCCCAGTAACAGGAACCAACACAGAAATCCAGGACTGCTGCCATGGCTCAGACAGAGGCTTCTGGAAGAAGGGACAGAGGTTCTTTGCTGTGCCTACAGACCCCATGACTTTCAAGGAACCACCCCCCCACCCCCCGCACTGATACACAAACCCAGTCTCACATGCCTTCTCTAATGAGTAGCCTCTCATCAGCATGAACCTCCATGATGTTGCCAAGGGAGCAGAATGGCCTCCTGCCCTCTCTCTCCATCAGATTAGGAAGAAGATTAAGCATGAAAACATGGAATAGCACCCCAGAACATGGAGAAATAGAGGTTACATAGGGAACCAGAGAGAAAAACAGCAATACAGGCAAGAAACCGAGGAAAGCAGTAAAAGGAAGGGAGAGACAAAGGAAAACTGCAGGGGTGGGGAGGGCGGAAGGAAGGTTTTAAAAAAGCAAACCAAAAAATAAGCAGAAGTTAAAAATAATGGAAGAAGCTATGAGGACAAAAGACCATCCCTAATTCTAAGCAGTGCCCTGGTATGGCAGATGGCAGGACAATGTGGAGATAGGGGCTTTCTCAATCCCCATTGCCCTTCCCTTCCTCACATCTGGTCTTCAAGCCTAGCTACTATCAGAGAAAACCAGGACACAGGCCCAGGGCCTTTGGAGAAATAAGCTCCAAACACTGATATATCCCAACTGGATTTGGTACAAACACTCTCCATCCTGTCTTCTACTGCCAGGAGTCACATCAGGAATTCCCATCCCTGCTCCTCTCCCCCAGTGATATGGCTCCAACTGTCAAGCAATTCACACTCATCATTTTCAGAGATGCCCTTTCTTTAAGTTCTATATGATGCCCTGGTTCTGACACATTTGGGTGCATTCAGATATTTTTCTGAAGGCCTTTGGGACTAACTGTACTCCCCCAACCCCAGAGAACTCAGGGATGATTAAAGAACAGAGGCCTATAACAATCACCTGGCCTGACATCCTTGGAATTATCCTGGTTATTTGCAAAGGAACCCCTGTCTCCTAGTGTCACTACAGAGGATTTGGCCTGGCATTGCTCCCTCTCTGGCCCAGTCCTATCTTCCAACTTCCAAATCACAGAAAAGATGCACAGCCAGTGCTTGGAGGAGATGAGCTAGCTAGCACAGCCTCAAGTCATTTGTGTTGGGCTCGGCCTAGACCAAGATTTCAGCCTGACCTCAAATCCCTTCCACCTCTCACCCCAAAGTAAGTTTTGAAAAACAAATCCATGTCCTTTCAGCTAAACTGAGCAGGCATCCAGCCTGTCACCATTTTCTCACAGGTGCTTCTACAGAGAGAAGGCAGGAGTGGCTCTAGGGGGAGAAAGACGAGAGCAGAAGGGGGGACCTCACAGTGCAGTGATGAAACACCAGCCTTAGAAAACTGCTCCTGGGTGAGGCCCATGGGCATCCCCAGGTATGTGGGACAGATCAAAAGGTCTTAATGGGCAGGAATTTGGTGTTGAAACCCCAGTGTTTGGGACCAAGTAAGACAGCAGGATAAAAAGGGAAGAGAAGCCCACATGCAGCCAGGTGAAGCCAGAAAGACACAAAGTGCAGAGGGAAGGCCTCTTCTGTCCTCTGGCCTGCAATCTGGGACCAGAGTGACCCCTTGCTGGGCCACACCCATGGGCTGCCATGTTCAGTCCCCAAAATCTGAGATTTCCCCTTAAATGGAAATTGGGCATGTGGAAATGAGTCTGGCCAGCCAGCCTGGCTCAGGTGGTCATGAGGGTCAGTCTAAGTCACTCTGGGCTTCTGAGCTATTTTTTGAGGCAGAAATACAGAGCATCTTTGAGGACACCTGCTCTGTCTGTGGGAAGGTGGACAAAATGCTCAAAATACAATAAAAGCAAGGGTCAGGACCCAAAGGGGTCTCACTCCCTGTTTCTCTGGACTCCCTATGGGGTGCCTGTCTGCAGGATTTCTGCAGAAGATAGTCCATTTTGTTAAGCCTTTGAATATTCAAATTGAAAGTATCGCGCAATCATTGATTGTCAAATCATGGGTTTCTAGAGGTTTTAAATACTTGGCATGAGGGGGAAAAAACTCAAACCTATACCCGAAGGTATAAAACATTAATTCTGTGTGTCTCCTGCTCCAGGGACCTGGGTGCAGCCAGATGCTTTGTGAAACTTTAAAAATGTCGCATCTCTGCCTTTCTCCCTGCACAGGAGCCCTCCTAGGCGCAGAGTTCCTGCAGCTGCAGCATCCAGCCTGCAAACCAGTTCCTGCTGACCACGATGTCCGGTAATTCGGCTGCTTCTCTGGGGGTCGGATCATGAGGGCCAGGGGCATTTCGATCCGGGTGTATTTCCACAGCTTTTCCTGCATACAACAGAGAGGCACAAAGTCAGAGCACGCCAGTTAAGGGCCGGGCAGGATCCGGAGAGGGCGCGGGCCAAGCTGTGGCCGCTCCCACTCGGTGCCTGCTCCCCAGAGCAGAGGCCCAGAGCCCAAGTTGGCCGCTCCGGACATTGGAGTACCCCAGGCCCCTGCCCGCCCTCCCACTTTTCCACCGTCTTGTCCTGGGACTTCGCGGCGCGGACCTTGCGAGCCCAGAAACGGCGGCGCGGGGGAGCTAGAGGTTCACCGTGAGCCCGCGACGCGAGCAGAGAGCATCGGTCGCACAAAACTGGGCTGTGGCGGTCTCTGTGTCGACCCCAAGACGCGTCCACTGCCCGCGGAGCCCCGAACCGAGCCAGGAAGTGGGAGCGGGAGGAAAGGAAATTGAACACGGAGAGTGCGCGGCGCCTGGTCTCTGCGAGCCAGGAGCGAGATTCCCTGGGTCTGGGCGAAGAAGAGCGCGACCCCGTTCCTGGGGAGACCCTAGCTCGGGTCTGGGGTGAGGGGTTCCATGCTATCCAGCTGCGGTCCCTGCAGTGACCAGGCGAGGCGCTGGCGGTCTAGCACTATCATCAGACGCCCAGGCTGAACGCACTGCCGCCCCCAGCCGCCGCGCCCGGCCCCACCCCGCGCGATTCCCAGGCGCTCACTCCAGGGTCGAGGTCAGGGCGGGAGTCGTACTGGGCTCCGCCGCCGAAACCACCTCTAAAGCTCGCCCGGCCCGGCTTGGCCTAACAACCTGCCTGGCCTACTCACTGCTGCTCTCAGGGCCGTGGCTTTCCCTACTCCCGGCACGCTGGGGTCCCTCCGGCAGACCCCTGTGGCGCGCACCTGGCCATTTCGACTCGCCGGGGCAACCCACCTGGCCCAGCCAGCTCAGTGGCGGCTCCTTCCGAAAGGCTTCCTCCTAGCGATTGCGCGGTCCTCGGAAGCCTCCGCACGGGTGTTCCCCGAGCTCGCGCTACGCTGACTCCCCGGAGGCTCCGGGCGCCGCCGGGAAATGCCTACACCAGAAAGGGAGGGGGTGGGGAGAGAGGGGAAGAAGGGGAGAGCTAGAGCGGGGCCGAAGGAGGGAGGAGGAAGATGTGGAGAGCGGGAAAGGCGGAGGAAAGGGGCGAAAGAGAGATGGCAGAAAAAGGAGAGGAGGGCGGGAGGAACCTTTACTAGGTTCTCTCTGGTCCCGCCAGCCCAGGTCAGGGCTGACCAAATCCCGCCGCTTGTCCCAGGGCTGGCTTCCAGGCCAAGGGCATGTAGAGGTCGTAGTGTCCCCAGAAGTCAGGTCTGGACTGGTGGAGAAGGAAGAGACTGAGGACTTAACACCAGTGGGAACATCACGGTGGAGTGGGCTGTCAGCTGCTATAAATCAGGCCCCCCAGATCCATAATACCTTCTCCCAGCAGGCTGGGTCCTGAACCCCAGGATCTCCCAAGTTAGCCAAGGTGGGGGACAACCCTGTATTGGCCTCCATATTCCCGAGCAGAGACACCTGTGTGCTATTGTTCTAGGGATGGGCCCAGACTGGGGTGGATGGCCCCACAAATTTCCATGTCTTCTGTTCCCACTGGGGCCCTAGAAAGTGCTCAGCCTCTCTTCATCCTTTGAAATTTCCGGTTACCTTAAACCATCTTTTAGCATTCTCCTTGTGTTGTCCAAACCCAGAAACTTGGCCTTGGTGGACATAGCCTATAAAGGGGGTCCTCACTATGTAGTCTGATACCAGACCTTGGACTTGACAACTAACTCAGTTGCCTTTTCCCAGAAAAACCAAAGGTGTATCAAGGTGTCCGGGTGAAGATCACAGTGAAGGAGCTGTTGCAGCAAAGGAGGGCACACCAGGCAGCCTCAGGGGGAACCGTAAGCATGAACCCCTCATTCCCTCCCCAGCCCATGGTAGGCCTCATTCAGCCCTATACTGGGAAGGTGTGGAGGCCATCCCCAGGGCCTGCCTTCCTCAGATGTTCTTATAACTTCTATGCCCAACTTCATCCCAGTTTACCACAGGAAGCCACAGAGAACAGGTGGGGCATGCTTACAGGGCTCAGGATTTGGGGGAGTTCATCTGTCACTGGTCAAAGTTGGGTATAAAAGGCTTATTGATCCTCTGCAGGAAAAGAGTCAGCCAGGTAAGTAGGTTGTTGCTATTTTAGGAAGACAGTGTAGGTCCAGCCCTCACATACTCAAAGAAAATCTCTCCTAGAAATTCACCTTATGTAGGGGAGCCCTTCCAGGTTAACCTATCTGTGAGACATCTTTCCTACCCCCCTTATTCTTCTGGAACTCAGCTCCTGAGGTCACTTGTCTGTAAATCTTCCCAACAGAAGAGGGCCATATCACTGGAGTATACATAGAACTACTTCCTTAAGATGTAATGAAGCCTTATGGAGGTCCAGGTTATTACAAAATTAGTCTGGACTATCATAAGGTACCCTTACATATTCTATTCCTTTCTAGAGTAGAAAGGAGTGCTCAGGGCTACAGCAGCAGCAGCAGCAGCAGCAGAACCCAACAAAAATGAACGGAGGTCATCCCCCAGGAGGAGAGCTCTTACTGAAAACCTCCATAGACAGTACAATTTTTTGTGTGTTGGTTTGGGTGTGGAGGATCAGGCAGCTGGGGCTCGTATTGCCTCTGTTAGGATTGGTCCTTATCCAGCCTGTGGGCATCTGCCCTGTAACGGTTTTTGTGCCTGGTGCTGTTTATGTTCAATGTCCAACTTCACGAAATGGGCTTTGGGCAATGAATCTCCTGAAATGGGAGGAGGCAAAGTATGTAGGAGAGGTGAGACAGGTTCCAGAGCCAGATGGCCTGAGTTCAGATCTCAGCTCCTTCATGGTATGTATCCCCCAGCAAATTACTCAATCTTTCTTGTCTGTTTCCCCTTATCCTTTAAACTGGGGATAATAGGATTTTGTAAAGATTAAGTGAGGTATTGCATATAAAGCACTTGGAAGAGTGGTTTCCACACAGTGAGTGCCAATAAATATTATCTGGGTAAAGAAACTAAAATTACAATCAGGGATTGAGAGTCAATTATTCAATAATGTTAATCTAACCCTCTGTTCAGAGTTTAGAGGTCAAGTGTGAGCTTGCTGTGAATTGGTAATACAGCTAGAGAAGTTAATATCTCTGCAGGATTTCAGGTCACTAAAAATTCCTTACATTTATAGAAGGCTTCACAGTGGTTCTTCATTTAAAGCACTTTTGCACACTCATTATTTTATTTAGTTCACATAATAACCGGGGTGGGGGGGGGAGTAGATCAGAAATCTGCAATCCTCTATTATAGCTTAAGTTCACAGTCTTTCAGTTGCTATTGGTAGAGCATAAGGAAGGACCAAGGTTGTTTTATAGTTAGCATTAAAAACCCTTCCCACCTATTGACTCTTTAAGTTCTCTTTCTGAAAATCCATCCATCCTAAGCAGGATTCTGGTAACCTTGATCCCTTCAGTTCAGAGATGGTTATATAATTAATAAAATTAGGTCTGGAACACCTCCCCGCCACCACCCCAGTCAAGATGTTCAGTACAAAACAATGTCTTTCACTAATGAGCTTTGATACTTGGTAGAATTCTGCTTCAGCTACACCTGGAGAAATCCCATTTGGGCAAAGCAACTTTATTCCTATAGGGTCCATACAGACTGGTTTGACCACTGTTCCCTTGTTAGCAAGTATAGAAGGTAAAGCATTTCACCTGTATATCTAACCAGTTTCCCTGGAGCAGTTAAGACTTACTTTTTCTGAATCCCCACACCCACGTAAACACACACACACACAAACACACACACACACATCCACACACATCCACACATCCCACAGGACTCCTGACCTAGCACCTTGCAGGAAAAACACTACTTTGTTTCCTGGAAGATTCTGTCAGCCCATTCCCTCACAAGCACATATGAGTAACACACATAATTTCAGAAGGGAGAGCCAGATATAAAATCCCTCACTAGGAGCCATCAGAATGATCTGAGATTCTAGGAATGCTGCAAAAGTATATTCAGTAGGCAAGGATGGCAAATACCCAAGGGTAATTTATGCCTGCTCTTTGGTGTAGGTAGGCCTTTCTAGCTTAACAGAGATTATCTCCAATTGTTCCATTGTCAAAGGACACCTCTGGGAAACTTTAAGCCAAAGAGAGAATTAATAGTATCAAATATTACAAAACAGGAAGAAATTTATCTTAATTTCTTATAAAGTCAGAATAGTATCCACAGTTAAAAGTTTAAGCATGCAAACATGAAGTTAAAGTTTGAGAGAAATATCCAGATCTCAAGCAGTGCCGGAAGAAACTATGTGCATGTGCATGCCAGACTGATAATTTAACTTAAAAACACTTTCAACCAGATTAATTTGCAAATTCTCTCTCTCTCTCTCTCTCTCTCTCTCTCTCTCTCTCTCTCATGCACACAGACACATTTCTTTTGTCTTCAGGGTAAAGAGAGAGTACTTTTCAAAAGATATAATTTACCTTTTTTTAATTATTAGTTTGTTTTTTTTTAACAGACTTGATGTGTTTTTATAAGGTGGAGATTGTAGGTTTTGTGCTGTTTGAAACCTAAGAGAAAGGTGCTTTTCTTTGTATTGTTGGAGCAAAGTAGAAAGTGAACCCATGACTAGAAAGATAATATCAAGTAGGATATTGTAAACATACCTCAGGGAGATAACAACAGGATAACAGGGAGCAGGCAAACAAACAGGCCAATCCAGGGGAGAAATGGGGTTAAAGAGAGCTCTACAATGAAACAGATTTTTAAAACCCGCTCCTTCCAAGTCCTTCAGCTCATGCTGTAGCCAAATATTTGCATAAAGAGCTGGTAAAGGATTCCAGCTTCCTGGTTCATGACATTACAGCATGGATCATTTTCAGAATGAACACCACCTCCTGTTTCAGCAGTGGCTGACTGTGCAGTTCTCCTAGTAGCTCAGTATACAGAAGTGAGTATCCCCTGGAACCCAAGAGAGGTGTGGTGAGATCAACTTCCCAGCCCAGAATCCCACAGCAACACTGGTCCCTTTAAACTTTAAAGCTGCCGCCTGAAATCTCAAAAAAAAAGAGAGAGAGAAAAGAAATCCTAAATTACTCCATTGGTATAATTATCCATTCAATGGGAAAATGCAGGCTGCTTTACTTTAAATAGTTGAAAGGCACAGTCTCATAAACATTGAGTTTAAAATACAGTAATGAAAAAAAAGCAACTTTTATTTAAAAATAGTAAAAAACAAAGAACTGAAATATTTCCTGACCATAGACTAGAATGTTGATAAGCTTCAAGTCACTGATTACACCTTTAAGAAAATATTTTCTATTTTAATAGTTCATAGATAGTAAGAATGTGAATATTTTTTAGCTACTCAGGCTTAACAAAGTTAGGAATTATGTTCTTTCAGATAAATGGATTCCTAAGACTAAGAAATCTGATGTTATGTGAAAATTGAGGAAAATAACTAAGTCGTGGTTGGATTACATAAATGTTACTCCTTACTAATTGGAAATTAAATAGTTTAATAGAAAGGCACTTTGCTGAGTTTTCTCAAAGTGTTTCATTTCTGCATCATAAAAAATATTTCTATCAAAATTAATAACAATTAAGTGTATCAAAATTTAATATTAAATTTCTAATATTATGAAAAAAATACCCAAGCAAACAAAGAAATAAAAGTTGAAGCTAAACAAAATATAGCATTGTTGTATTTAAGGAAGACAACCTTTTTTAGAAGAAAGAATCTGGCTTACCTTACAGCAGAAGGAAACAGTTCCTGTCTGAGTCTTAGCTTTCCCTGTATGATATGCTTCTCTTTGCTTCATGGTCATATTCTTGCTTTGGCAGTTGTCCGGAGGCAGCAGTATCCACCTTTCAGACTCAGCCGCACCATCTTCTGCAGGTCAGTACAGCCAGCATTGCAATTCCCTTAAAAACTTTTTCAAAAGTCCATCTCAAAGATCTTCCAGTGCTTGATTCAGGGGTAAAGATAGGCACCACCATTTAATTGGAATCCAACCAATCAGAAGGTGAAAAAGGCATAGTGACTCCAGATGCAAGCCCAGCAAGGAAACTAGTGCAGGGTTTTGCCCGCATTTCTGAACTGTCTCTTCTCTGCTGCCTGTTCTGTCCCATGTTCTTCACATTGATTCCAGTTTCTCATCTACAAGAAAGCAAACTTGACTACAAGATGATTTGTTTTTAGACTATGTTATATTTTCTTAATGTACTAGTAGTTGGAATACAGAACATCCTGAGACACTAAAATATGTTTTTGCTCTTGTTCATTTAGCTTCTAGCAGACAAGGGCTTCCCTCCCCTTCTTTTCTCTCTTCCCAGAAATCAGTTCAAACAAGTGTAAGTTTTCCCAGCCCAATATGAATAAATCTATTACATAAACACTCCTTCCTATGCCACTCAGCAGCTCAGAGTGAGTTTAAGAAGGTCATATATAAGAAAACCTGTGCTGATGGTGGTTCCCACTGAATGTGTCACTTTAACTTAAAGGAACTTGAGACTTAAAAAAAGAAGAAGAAGAAGAAGAAGAAAGAAAAATCCAATGTCCTTGAGCCCCTTTGGCGGGCATACTTTAAACCTCTCTTCCTTGGGCACTTAAGGATAATTATCACATGTCAGTCCTATTAACACTAAAATGGAAAAGGAGTGATGTTTTCCGAATTATTTTTGTTTTGTATTTAACATTCTTTTTATTGTACTCTCCTGTTAACATGTCTACTAAGAAAATGCTTTTTGTAATTTTAAACAAGTAGTACTGGTTTCCATAAAGAAGTTTCTGGTTTCCATTTTTATGCTTTGCATTGTCATTCATGTCAGTTCTCAATACCCTCTCCTCAAAATTTAAATTACTAAGTGTGAAAAGTTGGGGAAGGCAATAACCCTGAATCAAGAGAATTATTTCTCATAGCATCAGAAGTTTTCTCAAAGCCTTGAATGTATCTGTGATTTACTTCTAAGAGATTTACTTGAATTACAGATAGGGGCTGGCTGTAGATCCTTTTGTAGTCCCTGCCGGCAGAGGCTTGAACCATTATTCCACTTTGACACTTGGACACAGGTCAGGCCACCATGCCTCATTTTTACCCTAGCCACACTGACAGCCAATTGCCACATTGTTAACCAGATTAGTTTCACTAACACTTGAATTAACAAGATAACCAAAAAACGTTACTGCCTACCTGTTTACTTTTCCGGAATTTCTTAAGTGTCTTTCCCCTCTGAATCAGTAAATCTTGAATTTTGAAGAAAACTGTATTCAAATTCATTTTGCAATTTTGAAAAAAAAAAATTATCTTTCTCTTCTAGGATTGTATTTTGAGCCTGAATCGATGTCTTCCACACCAAATTATTTTCAACCCCGAGAATTTAACACTTGTGTTTCTTGTGAAGAAAATCCAAGCTGCCTGGACCAGATCTTTGATTCCTACCTTCAGACTGACACACTCTCAGAGCCTTTGCCCAACTGCACGCAAAGTCCTCCACACTATTTCCCAGACAGCTTCCAGGCCACCCCTTTCTGCTTTAACCAGAGCCTGGTAATTTATCTTCATTTTTTATATAACCCAATTTTTGCTAACTCTGGAGTAGTGATGCTTTGTAAAAGTTTGTGTCATCTCATGAGAAATTATACAAAGCCTATCAACAAGGAAACCATCCGGAAACAAGGAATCATTTAAAATTCAATATATAGAGATAGTCACTGCAGGGTATAAGCCTTTGGATACACAATTATGATTTTCCAAGTAAGTTGATATGTGGCAATAAAAAGGTTTCCTGGTAATACTTAATGTTTTTTAAATTGTGAAGTTAAAACATCTACTAATTTGGAAATCAGTAGTTTAAACAATGGCCCTTGAATTTTTGAGATCTTGAAAACAGGATTAAGGTTGCTTGTACACACTATGAAACTTCATTCAGATAAAGGGGTTTTGTTGTTTTGTTATTGAGTTGACTCTACTAACTGGTTGTTTGGGTCTGCCGTGGGCATAGGAACTCATTTGGGTCTGAGATGTTTAGTAAAAATTTGAATTTTATGTTCTAGATAGATCTCAAATGTTTGAAAATGTGTTATCCTTTTAAATTAAGTAAGGTTTCCATTAATAGATATTAGTTTTTGTTTTAGAAACTCAAATTTTAAATCTTTAAGGTGTTTCTTTTTCTTTATTAAGAAATTTGAATACTTTTTTCTTTTGATTTTTTTTTTTTTTTTTTTTTTTTTTTTTAGGAGTCTGTATGGGCATCAGACTAAATTTTAGAAAGAACTGAAACTAACCCTACAGAATATGCATATTGTTTGGGGAAAATACTGGGCCCCAAATACATATTTCCCTTCTAAGAAAGCCTCCAACTTTCTCGGTGACTTGTGTAAAGAGAAGGAAGTGGATAACTTTCTCCTTGGGGGACAAGACTTGGGTGATGGGAAGTATCCCAGAGGTGGGGTCCTAGCAGATCCAAGTTCTCCCTGGGTAGGGTCCATGTTCACCTGGTTCTTCTCCATCAAGGGTGTGGA
Organism: Tamias sibiricus; assembly: GCA_025594165.1. NCBI lineage: Eukaryota > Metazoa > Chordata > Mammalia > Rodentia > Sciuridae > Tamias > Tamias sibiricus. Next base: position 104,864,595 of record CM046657.1, read on the forward strand.
GAAATATCCAAGGTGCCACCTGCCGCATATACTGTGGCAAACAGCAGGATTCCATGTACAGGTGATCTGAAGCACAATAGGATTTTGTGGTTTAAGAACAAAACATCCTCTAATGTATGGCAATAACAAAGGAAGCCAGTAAAGCAAGGCAATTTGTTGTTGGGAAAGAAATAGGTAAATACAGAATGTGGTTTCATGAAAATGTGTAGTCAGCAAATAAAATTACTTCTGCAGACTTGGGTTGGGGGTTTGGAGATTTTTACGCCTAATTTTCTTATTCTGTGTGAATAAGTAAATCCATGGTGTTCAGTTCTTTTGATCCTGTTTAAGTTACTAAGCTTTTTGCTCCTTGGTTTTCACTCTCTAGACCCCAGGATCACCTTCAGATTCCTCCACTCTCTCTGGCTCCTTAGACTACAGTTACTCACCGGCTCAGCTGCCTTCATACCCTCCGGAGAATTATAGTTCTCCCCCTTCTCTGGACACCCTAAACCATGGCCATTCTCAGGAAGACTACTCCTACCATCATTTGCCCTCACATGCCCAGTACAACTGCTTCCCCACAGCCACGGCCTCGGTCTGCTACTGTGCATCCTGTGAGGCAGAGCACTTGGAAGCCCTCAGAACCCCCGAGTACTTCTACCCAAGCACTGACTGCGTGGACTTCGCACCCTCAGCCACCACCGCCAGTGATTTCTATAAGAGGGAAACAAACTGTGACATCTGCTATAGTTAATAGAAATGACACTAATTTGGAACATGGCGTGGGTATAGCTACTTTTCTACACATCTAGACAACACTTTGCAATATGCAACCTGTTAACAAAATATTACAGGCACAGTTTACATGTCACTGTCTTCAATTTTCTGATGCTAATATAGGTATTAAGATGAAGTCCTCAAACCTGGTCATGGTACCACACCTGCTGTATATATTCACAGTTGACATTTTTTGTAGGGAATGTTCCATTGTTTTATTTTTCTGTATAACGAACAAATTCTCTTTTTTTTTACTAATAAATAATTTTGCATTATTATTATATGCTGGGTTATTTTTTAAATTACCAATAGTAATTTGACTTGATTGTTATCCATTAGGCTAGGAAATTGATAACTAAACTTGAGTGGTCTCATCTTACTTATTGATGATTTTAAAATTATTTTAGTGTGGTGAGATGCCTTAGAATGGAGGTTAGACATGCTGTGAAGGTAATAAAGAGAAAATCTGCCCTGCCTCTAAATGAGGATGCACATCTAAGAGGAGCATCAGAAAAAGTCATGGACTCATGTTTGCACATTGATTTATAGGACTGACTGTGTTGTTTACAACTGACTTTCAGAGTTTACTTCCTTTGATAAATCTGTTTGAAGAAACCCATTGTCTTTTCAAGAGTCTTCAGCTACCTGTGCTAGACTCTACTATGAAATCTTGTTCACTGAGGACAATCAAAGCACAGGATTAATACCTGAAGTGAAGTCTTGAGGGGCATCCTCCATGCCCCACGTTTCAGCACCATAGCAGTAATAACTGACACCAATAGCACTGGCCACAGCCACCATTTTTTAACCCTTCCTGTGAGCCAGAATTGTCTGAGTTCTCTGACACATTATCTCATTTAGTCTTCAATAACAACATTGATAACAAAAATGAGGAGTTTGAGGTTCAGAAAATTTAAGTCACCTGCCCAGAGTTACCCAGTCAGTAAGCACCCAAGCTTGAGTCTGAAGGAATGCAAAGCCTGCTCCTTACTCTCCAGTGGTTGAGCCACCACTTGCAAAAGACTGTTCAGGAACCTATAGGATCATTAAACCCCAGCTTCATCATACAAACTTGTTCCTATCACAACTAAGTCCTCCCCAGGAGAGAAGCTGACTCACTGCCATAGCCATTCAGTGGGCTTCTTCCTATTCTGAGACAGAGATGATTTCCAAACGATGCCACCTGGTTGTCCTTTCCCTGGAGACTTAAGGGAGACTTAGGCAAACAGAACAAGTCCCAGCCTGCCTCATGGAATAGCTATGCCAGGAAAATACAACAATCCCTGCTTTCCTGACATACCAATAAAACTAGATTCTTAATGGCTTGAAACTAAATTTAAACTGGACTGTTGTCAACAAATTCCTATTTACACAGACCAAGGCCCCTTAGTATACCCCACTCCACTCCAACAGTTATCTCTAGGGACAAAGAACAGAGAAACCAAGGATGTTCAGTGTTTGGAACCAATATAGCCCTTTCCTGGATGCCCTTCTCCTCCTGCTCCTTCTCCTCTTTCTTTTTCTTCTTGCCCAGCTTCAATCCTCTGCCTTCTGAATTAATTATCTTGCAGCTCTAACAGAGATCATTTCCCAGCCCCATTATTTCTCATTCTTTCTTCCCACATCCCTTAGTTTTTGCCTGAATCTAACATGGAAAAGGATTTATAGAGGAACAGGAGACAAGGGATAATGTAACTACCATGTATTACAATGGATAACTCAACCTTAAGACAGTTTTGAGAACTTCCCAGAAATTGAGGTCAAGAGGGCAACTGGGGCATTACTAAGTGGATGGATTCTGCCCACTCAGTCTCTTAGCTGCTGCAGTTCACAGAGAAAAGCTCAGGAGCTCAGGAGCAGCAGATAAAACATCTGCCAGCAGCTCTGGGACAAACTAGACTGCCCTCACCAAACATACACCTGGGCAGCTGGATAAAGTACAGGTGCTGATGCCTCAGTGTGTGGAAGCAAAACCCAGTATGTCTGAGGCGAGGCTCATACAACTTCATGTTTTAAATGTGCCTAAGTTGATTCTGATAAAGACAGTCTCTGTCTACACTTGAAATACACTGGCATGATCAACATCTGAATTGTTCATCTAAAGGACCTATCAACACAATCTTCATAGCTCACATATACTAAGTTCTTTCTATAGGCCAGTGCTGGGAGCATTATCTCATTTAATCCTCAAACCATCACACAAGATACATATTATTATTGTTCTTATTTCTATAGACGAAAACTGGAGTTTGGAGAGATGAAATAACTTGCCCAAGATCACACCATGTACAAATCAGTAAAAGAAATTCTCCAACTCAAGTTATCTAATGTTACAGACTGAACTTCTAAAGGCCTCAGTACACTTCCCATGCACTATACCTGGAAGAATAAACTTTCTGGATTTGCCTTTTTACCTTAAAATTTACATGTATATCTGTAGCCAGTTCCTCATGCCATAGAGGCATTTAATAAAATTATAACTGGAAGTTTAAATGAACGAATGAGAACTATTAGACTGCCAGGCACGGTGGCACATGCCTGTAATCCCAGCACTTGGGAGGCTGAGGCAGGAGGATCAGGAGTTCAAAGCCAGCCTCAGCAATGGCGAGGCACTTAGCAAGTCAGTGAGACCCTGTCTCTAATAAAATACAAAATAGGGCTGGGGATGTGGCCCAGTGGTCGAGTGCCCCTGAGTTCAATCCCCAGTACCAAAAAACAAACAAAAAAAGAACCATAAGACTAATTAAACAAAAATTTAAGTGCTTACCATATGTAAAACTGATCACGTCTTCAAAACACAAATCAAAGTTTAACAGAGGTGATTTAAAAAACATAAATCTGCCAGAATTTCAGTTAGAACGGGCAAACTCCTGGGAAACATAAGGGTCAACTCTTGAAGTCAAGAGGTGAGATGAGACAAAAATAAATGCAATCAACACTTGAAAACTGTTGCCATAAGCAGTGGCCAGAGTGGGACATCTTGGCAGCTGGACTAAGTCTGCAGGTGAACATTTGGGAGCAATGTGTAGATAGATAAGGATAGTCAAAATGATGGAGACAGGAGAGAAGGCTTCTAGTTGATTTTAAAAAATGCTTTAAAAATAATGATCCAATCTAGAGAGATTAAAGTTCAAAAGAGTTAGATCAATCCATTCATCTACTGAAGGGCATCTAGGTAGGTTCCACAGTTTAGCTATTGTGAATTGAGCTGCTATAAACATTGATGTGGCTGCATTACTATAGTATGCTGATTTTAAGTCCTTTGGATATAGACCAAGAAGTGGGATAGCTGGGTCAAGTGGTGGTTCCATTCCAAGTTTTCCAAGGAATCTCCGTACTGCTTTCCAGTTTGGCTGCACCAATTTGCAGTCCCACCAGCAATTTATTTATGAGTCTGCCTTTTCCCCCACATCCTCGCCAACACTTATTGTCGTTGTACTCTTAATAACTGCCATTCTGACTGGCGTGAGATGAAATCTTAGAGTAGTTTTGATTTGCAAATCTCTAATTATTGGAGATGTTGAACGTTTTTTCATGTATTTGTTGATCAATTGTCTATCTTCTTCTGAGGTGTCTGTTCAGATCCTTAGCCCCACTGAAGAATAGGATTGGGTCAGTGGGCTATCTCAATGCTCAGGGGCGGGATTTTAGTGTGGACAGAGGGTGGCCATTTAGGGCCTGGTGGCTCTGTGCTTTAATTGGCCCCGTTCTTTATGCTCCAAGAGGCCTTGGGCAAGATGAAGGGGATAGAAGATGAACACATCTGAAATACAGCTTTGCATGTGTCCTAGGTCACACTTTAGCAAATGGTTTCTATTGCTTCATATGGATAAAGAATATACTACTGGACTTTGGGAAAATGTGCAATTTATTTATTTATTATTTGTGTGTGTGTGTGTTCCATTGGTTGTCACTTGGATAATCAGGAGGGAAAGGGGGATATCTGCCCCTTATCCTGTAAAGATTGAACCTCAAGTACCACAGCTCACCTAGGACTATCCTAATGAAGCCACCAACTCCCTCTCCCACTGCATAATTTTTGGTTGATTAACTCAGATTTTGAGAAGAGCTTTGCTTATGTTACTGAAATTCTAGGAAAGTGTGGCCCTTAGGGAGGGAGGAGTTAGAGGGTCGAGTACTAAGTCCCACTGTGGATGTGCAAAGAAGTTCTGTTTGAGGAGTACTCATCTGAGGGCAGGGAACTCGGCTAAGCATCGAGGTGCTTCTTCGGGTAGGATCCCTGTGAGAGGTTTAAGTTGGGTCTGCTTTTCTCCTGGACTACAAACCCAGTCCTATTTGGCATTATGTTTGAATTTTTCCCTTCCCACATTTTAATTCTCATTGGTTAACTGTTCAGTAAATTCTGCTTTACCATGGAACTTTGAGAGGAAGTCAACAGAATAAAGAGACTCTAAAGGAAGCATCCTCCCTCCCTGCTGAAACCCATATGAAACTGGTAGTACCTTCTTTCAGGGATTTGGTGGAGAGCTCATAGGAAGTGACCTGCAGCTAGTGAGCCCCTGGTGAAGGTCACAGTCATGGGGAAAGGCATCAAGTAAGAAGCAGCAGCTCAATGATACAGCTACAGGAAAACTATGGTTGAAAGTGAAAGAGTCATTCAAAAAAGGGCTAACTTGAAGACAAATACAGGTTATTGCCCAGTTCATAATAAACTTATCATCTCACCCTACATGATAAACATCTAAGTGGTTTCAAGAGGGTTTAGATAAATTAGATTGATAATATTTTAGGCTAGAAAGGGACCTAGAGATCATCTTCTGCAGTGGTCCTCAATCATGGCTGCATATTACAATGACCAGAAGAGGTTTAACAATCACTAATGTCCAGTAGATCATCCCAGACCAACAGATCACCATCTCTTGGGTGGGATTCAGGAATTTGGGGGGAAACAATTTTAACTCCATATATCAAAATTATAAAAAGTTGCAAAGAGAGTCTTATGTGCCCTTCACCAAACTTCTCCAGTGATGACTATCATCCTAAATATCTATAAGACAATATCAAAATCAGGAAATTAACATTGGTACAACACTGTTAACCAGGCCACAGATCTTATTCAGCTGTCGCAATTTTTCTATGCATCAGAAATGAAAAGTTTTTTAAAACTTCCCTGACGATTCTAATTTGAAAACAGGGTTGAGAATTGGTAGCCTAATCAAGCTAGCCCCCATTTCACAAGCAAGGAAATTGAATCCAGAATGGCAAAGTGACCTGCCCAAGGACAATTCCATCTTTGGTAAGGAAGGCAGCTGACAATTCTAGTCTAGTATTCTTTGCTGTACATAAAGTTACCTCTGCTCTGTGTGGTTACAAGCTACTGATGTGCTACGAAAAAAAAAAAAAAATAGTTTGGGGAGAAAGAGGCAGAGGCAGGAGGTAGAAGAAGCATGTGCTTAATTTTTGAAGTCATCTTACAGGACAAACACAAAACATAACTCTTGGTAGTCCTTCCAAGCTCATAAGGCTGTTGAAAAACATTTTGAAAAGTCACAAGCCAGGCATGGTAGTACATGCCTATAATCAGAGCAACTTGGTAGGCTAAGGCAGAAGGATTGCAAATTTGAGGCCAGCCTTGGCAACTTAGTGAGAGCCTGTCTCAAAATAAAAAGGGCTTGGGTGTAGCTCAGTGATAGAGCACCCTAGGTTCAACCCCCAATACCACAAAAATAAATGTTATGGTTTAAATATTAAGTGTCCCCCACAAGTTTATGCATGAGACAATGAAAAAATGTTTAGAGGTGAAATGGGTTATGAGGGTCTTAATCTAATCAGTGTGTTAATCTACTGGGGTTTATGTTTTGTTTGTAGAGAGGGGACCTCCCCTTGCCTCTCCTGGTGCCATGTTCCCAGCTGCTTTCCTCTGCCACATCCTTCTGCCATGATCTTACCTCAGGTCCCAAGGAATAGAGTCAGCTGGCTATGGACTGAGATCTCTAAAACCATGAGACCCAAATAAACTTTCCCTTCTCTAAAATTATCAAGTCTTTCGGTTGCAGCAGTGAAAAAGCTGACTGAAAAAATAAGTAAATAAATGAAACAGTCATAAAAAGCATGAGCTCTGGACAATGGCTAACTCCCCCATCTCAGCCCACTGTTCGTTATTGACAGAGAATTCTGGCTTGAAAGGATCAGGGGTCTGACATCCAGTAGAAATTCTTATATTCTTTGACTTTCTCCACCTCTGCGTAGCTCCTTTTGCTTGCTCAGTGTTGCAGACTTCCGGCAGCGGGAGCTTGTGGTAAGAGCTGTTAATATGATCCTCTATCATGTTCTCCAGGCACGTAACACCCATCTCCATTGGCACTATCATCCAGGCAGGCAGGAGAACTCACTCATGCTGTGGGACTCAGAATCTTAATTTTCTGTGTTTCCTTACCTGAAGAAGACACAGAAAGTTTTCTTCTTCTACAGTTACCTGCTCTTCAACACTGTGAGCTGTGAGCTGCTCTTTAGTCAAATGCAGCACATTTAGAGAAGCATACAGAACATGGCCCCTGTGTGGGTGACATGGCTTCAACCCAAATCCTTCTAAACCTGAGCACCTCACCTTTCTTAGTAAGTCCTGTGCACACCACCTTTGCCTGAAACAAACTCATGCCAGGACGTCCATCTAAACTTGAACTGGGGCTGGGGACTTGGCTCAACAGAGCACTTGACTAGCATGTGCGAGGTCCTAGGTTGAACCAGCACCAAAAAAAAAAAAAAAAAAAAAAAAAGAAAAAGAAATAAAACAGAAACTCAAACTAGAGTTTAAGACCAGGAAGATGGAAGGTCTCCAGAAATGTGTGTGGCAGATTAGAACCCTGGAGCTCGTAAGTCCACCTGACTTTCCTCCCCTCTCTCCACTCCTAAGCCAGCTTTGCACTGTCAGTTTGCAGTCAGTCTATTCATGAGGAGCTTACCCTGCCCCTCACTCACTAAGCAGAAGTAGACATAGGCAGCTGGAAAACCTCCACACAGCTCCTTTACATTTCTCTTTGGAGAGTTATAAACAGTCACTGGCAGCCACACTGAAAAGGCTGAGGTGTTCTCTTTGTCCCCTACATTGCACAAGGAGTTAAGAGGAAGGGTCAAAGCTACAATGGGCTTGACTGCCTTTCTCCAAGGCTTCTTCTTCTCCCCTCCTGCCAGAATGGCTGGAGAAGAGTCCCTGCTTGGTGAGCAGCCATTCATGTCCCCACCCCCAACTCCTAGTCCCAACACATCACCTCTCATTGGCTGGGGAAGCAGGAATTCAATGATTAACTGGAGGAGGCCATCAGTGGAGGACCAGTGGAGCCTTGCGTTCTGGTTAGCCATGCGGACCTGAACCATGGTGTTCCCTCCCACTCCCACTGCAGGAGAAAGGGAGGCTCCTTTCTGTAATTCTGCTTCCTGCAGCAGAAAGAGTGGGAGTTCAACTCCCCAAATTCTGGCTCCATTTCTATGTAAAGCAGTACAGTCCAGACTTAGTACTCTAGAGCCAGACAGACCTGGGTTTGACTCCATGTTTCACCACTTGTTTGCTCAATGATTTTGGACAAGTACCTTAACCTCTCTGGGCTACAATTTAGTTGCCAAAGAACACAAATCAAAGGAGAATACCCTACTTATTCAGAAACCCCTTCAAAACTGGTTTCATCCTGGGAGCAACCTATGGAATGTTATTTTTCTTACATTGACCACAAGGTCACTTCAGGTGCCAGCCCAGAGTCAGGTCACTTCACCCAACCCAGAAAACCTACGACTTTTCCAAATTCTCCAAGACATGGAGACAAGGCACCATTCTATCTTGAAGGAATAAATGCATCATTAATAGCACTGAAGTCCAAGAAGATGGCTATTCATTTTTGGAAAAGACTTCCCCGCCTAACTGGTTTTAGTTCTCTCCTCACACTTAGGGAGGAAAAACAAAATCATGTTTTTTCTGACTTTAACAGGTGACCTCTGCAGATGGCACCTCATTTATTTTGCATCTGCTGTGTACCAGATCCCCTGTTAGACCACCTCCATGCACCACTTCACTTGGTCCTCATAGCCATTCAATGGGATAGGTTTTATTATCCCATTTCTGGATGAGAAAACTGATATTCAGAGAGATTGAATCACATGCCCAAGCTAGTAAATGAACATAATTCAAACCTAAACCTGTTAATCCCATAACCTATTATATAGCCTATGTCCTTCTTCCACTAGCAAAGTTTCTGGATGCTTCTGACCCACACTTCACCCCCACTCAGGGTTATCCTTCAGCAGAATGAGGGCACCATTCACTCTGACAGCAAAAATGTTAACTGAAAAGCTCTGTAGGAAAATGTGGTAGAGAACAGACAGTAACTAAGAGGTTTTGATCAGATATTACCATGGTCTCTATGAGAAAAGTGTGATTTCAGATGGTACCCTCAAACTATTATTCTTTTTTTTAATTTATTTATTTTTTATTCTAAGATGTTATGAATGACAGCAGAATGCATTACATTTCATATTACACATATAGAGCACTTTTTTACAAATCTCTGGTTGTATGCAAAGTATATTCACACCATTCGTGACTTCATACATGTCAAACTATTATTCTAAGTGTCCTAAAGAACAGAAAGGCCATCGTAAGGTGCATTCTTGGAAAGAGCTTGAAATTACTAGGCTGTTCCACATCCAACAGACATTTATATGCTGCTAATATCCATGAAACGCTGCCCAGCCCTCTGCAGGTGGAAAGGTAATTAAGACACATCTCTGTTGTTAAAAGCTTATAATTCTATGTGAAATCTATACAGTAGATCAGAAAGGATGCAAAAATTGAAGGACAGAAAAATAATAGAAATACAAGTGTTATCAACTTGAAGTATTTAGTAAGTAGATGCTATTTTTGTTCTTCTAATAAGTGCACACAGATGGCTCAATGCTTTTGTTGGGTGATGTTAAGGACCTCATCCTGTAGAGTGACTCCAAAAATCTCTAAGTGACTTTTTAGCCTGAAAACAGGTGATACTCAATGGATGTGATACTTGAAGTGTTCCCAGGTATTTGGTTTCAGGTAAACTTTACTCTTTAAATGAACTGCTTTTCCTTGCTAACTATGTTGACCTTGGACGATTTACTTAATCTCTCTCTATGCCATGCTTCTTTTGCTCTAAAATGAGAGTGAGAAGAGTGTTTACCTCACTGGCTTGTGAACATCAAATGAGATAATATATGAAAAGAATATGTTTAAATGATCAGGTGTTGGTTATTGTTAACAGTTACATCATGAGTGGTTAAATATTCTTTACATAATAAAAAATGATGTTCCTGTAGAAAGAAAAGGAGGGAGTAGACTGTGAATGAGTTTTATCTCTGATTCCAGTTATTTCTTCTCCTGGTAAAACCCACAGTGCTTTGGCTGCACAACCCCATCCCCAGACCACGAGTGCTTGTCACATGCTCATCTGCACAACAATCACCTGGAGCCCTGCTGAAGTGGGGAATCTGATCCAGCAGGTCTGGGCTGTGGCCCCAGGTCCCACATTTCTGACAAGCTCCAGCTGATGCTGATACTTCTCAACCAAGATGTTTGTTCACGTGGTGACAGCAATGCAACTTGTCCTAATAGTGTCCAGAAGGAAATAGCATGCTTTTGTAGAACTAATCTAGTTAGACCCAAACATATAAAGTAAAGGCAAATATCATAATCTTCTTGTGATGACTCACTAATTGGACAGCTTATTTTAGGTTGGATTGCTTCAGTTGAGGACCTGGTTCCTGAAAGCTTTCAAAAACTTTGAAATTATGGTTTTCCTTTGGAGGCATTAAAATACAAGGGCCGAGAAGAGCATAAGAACCAGAATCACTCCCAGGTTTGATTCCCTAGGTTTGTACGCTTGGGAAAACTACTTAGCCTTTCTAAGTTTTAATGTGCCTGTTCATAAAATGGGCATGAGAATGGCATCTGCTTGCCTCCTCTTGTTTAGGACTCAGTGAAAACGCACATGAAGCATTTAGCCCAAACCTGTCTATAGCAACGGCACCATCAGCACTAGCTGTCTAGCTGTTTAAGCCTAAGGTTTCAACTCAGCACTTCCATGGAGACTTTTTGTCTCCTACTCTAGTGGATCTGCATCATGGTCACAACCTATAGAAATGAAAAATCCAAGATTTCACCTTTAGAGACTGAATACTGGCACACGTTTGTTGCAATACTACCCTATGACATGGAGAACTCATTTTTTGTTTGTTTGTTTTTGTTCTTCCTTGAGATAAATTGAGTTGGAATCTTAAGGCTCAGAGATATTTGTAGTTTCAACAGCTACTAAAAATTATTGATGTCAACAGGGGAATAAAGAAATAAAGAGGAATCCCTGAAACTTTCCTACTTGGTATTCATAGCCACTTCTTCCCTTTGCAGTCAAACTAGCACCTGTGGTGGATAACGCTGTGCTGAGAAGGCAGTGGCCATCAGGGCAGTAGCCAACTCAAAGAACCAAAGACTGCATGGCAGGAGGGCTGAGCAAGGAAAGGCAGTGCTCTCCACCTGGTCTCTGCAGTGTGGTCACAGGCCAGCAAGGTCACACTCACTGAGAGCATGTTGAAAAGCGTTTCTAGAAAGTTGCTGCAGATGCCGGCAGATCTGAGTCTCGGGACATGGTTCCTAGCCTCAGGGAGCCCAAAATACTTTTTATGAGGCAAAATTAGGGTGGGACCCAGAAGGAACAAAATTAATATATGCAAAGAGAAAAAGAGGAAGGTTGGGAGGAAAAGAGGAAAGAGAAAGGGGGAAATCAAGGAAGCAGATGTAGCTAAGGAAGGGAGAAATGAAAGAAAGAGGGAAGAAAAATAGAAAAGAAATTTTAAAAGGTAAGGATACTATTCCATGAAAATATCACAAATGCTACTTAAGAAGAAAAACCCATGAAGATGCTAAAGCATGCATCCTGACTCCTGGGAAAAGAAAATGATTCACCACATAAGCCAGGAAGAAGAGATACACACAGAGAGAGAAACCTGATCAGCTTTGGTAGTTTATAATATTGGAAAACACAAAATCTGGTTATGCTATGGTTTGTGTCCCCTACAAATTTCATGTGTTGCCAATATGATAGCTAAGAGTTGGGATCTTTAAGAGATGATTAGTCCATGAGATGAATGGAATTTGGTCCCTTATAAAGGGGCTTGATAATTCACCCTCTTGCCCTTCTGCTTTCTGCCATATGAGGACACAGCCTTGCTTCTCTCTAGAGAATGGAGGATTGGGTGCCATCTTGGAAGTAGATTAGTGCTTAGCAGACACTGGATCATACGTTTCTCAGCTTCCAGAACAGTGAGAAATAAATTTCTGTTCTTTACAAATGACCCAGTTTCAGGAACTCTGTTATAGCAACAAAAACAGGCTGAGACAGGTTCCCTTTTCTTAAAGGAAAGCTTAGAGAAATACTCTTTGTTCTCTATTCCTTTCACCCATAGTTCATGAAACTGGTGAAATGGCAGAAACCTGGGTGAGGGGCAAAAACTAAGAGATCAGCCAACTCCCATGACCAAGTCTGAAGTCTACAAAACTGCCAATCAAATCTGCTCTGAGCCTGAACCCTGCAACCATGACCTCTTTCTTTAGCTTCTTCTCTCTAGGTGCAGGGGGGTTGTATACCTTCACTGTCCAAGTTTAGACAGGTTTGTCCAAGTTTGGATGAGTTTAGAGCCAGGAAATCTCCAATAACTTGAGGTCTCAGATTCACATGCATCCTACCTGGCAGAAATCTCCTCCTGACCTAGCTCCTCTTCTTCCTCCCCAACACCTCATTGCAGTCAGTGCTCACCTGCTCTCACTAATAAGTTCAAGGCCAAGTGAAGAAAATGCTGCTAAAAAATGCACCCACAAAAGCAATAGGGTCTCTTCCAGCCCCTCTGAATTTGCTGAGGAAAATAAAATTCCTAATGAGTGTGCCACTCTGAGGGGTCCTTTTGCTTTCTGAAACTCAGGAGAGCCCTGAATTAACCAGAACTGCCCTCCACCTTCTCTCCCAACTTTGAATTATTTTTCCCTGACTAGGGCTTCAGAACTGGAGGCTGGTCGGCCAGCATTTTGAGGATAAAGAGGATTTCAGGTTCAATTACTCAAAATCAAAACCTTAGGCCCGTCCTATCTTGATCCTTCTCTAGTGACTCTCCATAACGCCAGACCGGACTCTTGACTTTCCAGAAAATATCTCCATGGAAACTCCTTGTAGTCCATTTTAGAGCCTTTTTTTTTTTTTTTTTTTTAATAACTGTCCAGAGAAATTTTACAACCCCTGAAACATTCTATCTGCCACATCAGCTCCACGGCAACAGACCAATGGTGCCTCATTTAATTAGCCAACCTCTCATAAAGTGTAGGGTTTGGACCTGAGATTGTTCTGGGAGATACACTATGCAAATATTCCATTGGTTTCACCAGAGCATAGAATTTGGCTTGGAAAAACACAGTAACTGGGGTGCCAGAGGAAGGGCTCGGGATCTTATACTGGTCAGCTGGCCCAGGACTTTTTCCAGAAGGTCCTAGGGGGACCTAGCTGAGAACTTCAGCAGGTGGGGCATGATGCTGTGCCACACCTTGTCCTGGGACTTTTAAACAGTGATTTTGGCCAAGTACTTAAGCAATCTGAGTGTGTTTGCTCATCATAATAAACATAATAATGCCAACTTCATGGGGTTCTTATAAATGCCCAGTAAAAGAAAGGGTAAAGAAATGTAGCCCTTCTAACAGGAAGGAGGAGGCAGAGGAAAGTTAAGGAGCTGGCCCAAGTTCACACAGGTGGCAGGCTTCGGTGTAAACCCAGATGACACATCTTGTATTCTCTTTCCACTTGGCTGGATAAGATAGGTGAGAAACATGCCCATGATTGCCACAGCCTCCCTCTGACGCATGGTTCCCAGCTGGCTGATACATTTGGGTCATCTTCTCCTCCAGCCAGCTTTAGCTCAGCAGAGACTTTTTAGGGGCAAAATTTTATCATAATCGCATATGCCTTTCCAAGCAATTGGGTAAAGTGTGGGATTCCCCAAAGCTCTGGCTCAGCTCAAATTCCCTGTTAGGGTCTGGGATCTGAAGCTGGGGCTCATCCAAGTGCAAATAAGAAAGTTACCATGGCAGCTTCCCATCAACTCTGTACTCACCCCTGTATACTCACCCCCGACTGCCTGTGCCCTGTGTTAGAGCTCAGAACTCTCAATATTCCAGAAACAGCCAAAGCCATCCAAAATAGTAATTAATTTTATGGAGCATTTACCAAGGTAAGTCAGGCTTTTTATAATATTTAATATTCAAAATTAAACTAAGTATAAGGTTAGTTTTTTTTTTTTACCATTCCCATTTTATGGTAAAGGAAACTGAGGCCTAGAGAGCTGAGATAACCTGCCCAAGGTCATACACCTAAGAAAGGTGAGACAGGATTCAAACTCAGGTCTTATGCCAGAACCAGTCCTGGAGAGTAGAGCACCATGCCAGCCCCCTTGTAGGCAGGCCAGACTCTCAAAAATGCAAAACTCACCGGATAGGCAGCAATGCAAATGCACACACAGACCAATGCAGATCTACCCTGTCAAGTAACCCAGGTGGCCACTTGGCCATGGAATGTGCCCAGCCCGATAAGAAGGCAAATGCCTGGCACCTTGTGGGGCCAGGGCACTTATCAGGTTTCATTGCTGAGCTGTGGCTACACAGAGCTCTATGTGGTCCTTGCCTGCCAGGACCGGCTGGCACTGATGTCCACAGCCTGCCAGGCATGACAAGCTCAGCAGTCTGCCCTTGGGGGCTTTCTCTTGCTCTGAGTAGCACTCCTAATGACTTCTTGGGGAGTACAGCTCCCCAGTGCCATATACCAGCAAACCCAGGAATGAGCTCCCCTTTCACCTCCGCCCTGCCTTTCCTTCAAGGTCACCTCAGGCCTCCCCTCAGTCACACAGGCTCAAGAGCAAACACTAGCCATATCTAGCCGTATGACCTTGGATGATGCATTTCATTCCTCTGGGCCTTCATGCCCTTTTGTGAATAAACTGGAGGCGGGGAATATCTACCTCCCAGGGTTATGGTAAGGATTGAGGGGCCAGTCCTGGAAGCCTGGAACACAGCCAGTGGAGGGACCACCTCACTTCTCCTCTGTATTTCCATTGTTCTGATCACCTGCCTGTTCAACTTAGCATTTTATTAAACATTTAGCTGGGATCCCTTTAACATCACTTTCTATTCACATGCAAGTCTTGTCTCTCCCAGAGCTCCTTAGAGCCAAGAACCAAGGTAGGTCTTTCTTTTATCCCCCAACAGACCACCCGTAATGTGACCCATCAGTTGTTGCTGGGTTGGAGGTCCTAAGTGTATTGATACCAGTACTAACTTGTCTGTAGGAAAATTTGAAGTGTGATGTGCTATATATACTGTGTGATTTCCATAATTATGTTTTTCATCTGAGCAACATGAAGCAGGTATTTTTTTTAATTCAGGAACCCTGGCTTAGGATAATTAGATGAAGTTCTCATAGTCACAAGGATAGGAAGTGAAAAAGGTCAGGATTCATCTATCCAACTCTGAAACTCATGCTTTTCACCATTACTTAATCCCAGTTACTTGATCAGGGTCCATTCCCATGTTGGAACAGAGGGTCCCACAAAAAGCCCAGGAGCAGCTAAAGAGGAAAGGAGAAACAAACAAGGAAGCACCAAAGCAAGCCTTGGGTAGGGGGCCATCTTCCTTTCTGCTCTAGGACTGACCCAGCTCTCACTCCATCCCCAACTCATTCCTGCTAAACACAAGTACAGGAAACAATTAGAGTCAAAAGCAGAAAAACAAAGTTTCTTCTTCTTAGATTAAATGCATCTTCAACAACCTAAAAGGACCACCAGATAGAAGCAGCCCACATAATGTCTATAGAAAAAAAGAACCTTGCTTTTGAGTTATCACCTATATGGCAGGAACTACCAAGCAAGTGCTGGCTTCAGAGTGTTAATTTCACCTGTCTGTTACACCTCAAATTAAAATCATTTGCATATTTGTTAAAGGGCTTTGAAATTCAGAAATCCATGTACTACAACTTGAAAGCCAAAAAAAATCAATCAAAGCAAGCCAGGACTTGTTCCCAGGAGGTATAACTGAAATTTACAAGAATTCACCCTAGTGGTTCTGGGTGCTTTCCCTGCAGAGGCTCTGGCTGCAGACTGGGTCTCAGCTCAGTCTGCTGGAAGGAGAACCTAGCCTGGCTTTGTCAGGCATCTCAGTCCTGATTCCAAGCATGGGGCTGGCCCCAGGATATTTTGGTCTGTCTTGATGTTTCCAAACTTAAGGAAGACACAGCAGATGGTCAGAGAATGCAGCCTCAGACAATTGTTTTAATCAGAGAAGGAGAGGGTTTTTTTGTTTTTTGTTTTTTGTTTTCTTTTTTATGGTACCAGGGGTTGAACCCAGCTTACCCACTGAGCCACATCCTCAGACCATTATTTTATTTTTTATTTTGAGACAACTTGATAACAACTTGATAAGTTGCTGAGACTGACTTTGAACATGCAATCGTCCTGCCTCAGCCTCCCAAGCTGCTGTAATTACAGGCATGAGCCACCACACTCAGCACAAGGAGGGATTTCAAGGATAAAAAAGAAGAAAGGAGTTCCTATTCCAAGCAAAGCACCTTTAACTGAACCCCCACAAGCTCAGCGTTCAGTATTATCATCTCTATTTTATACATGTAGAAACTGGGGCTTAGAGAAATAACATGGCCTGACTAGAGACAAACAGCTGGTAAATTCAGGCCTGCTGGCCCCAGATTTCACTTCATTACACTTGGCTGATCTGCCTCACCCAAAAGCCATCAGAGGTCAGTTCAAGCCATGTGCAGCCAGGATCAGGGGCACTGTTGCAAATACCATAGCCTGATAGCTCAGTCACTTTGTCCTGAGTCTGAGGTCAGATGGAATCATAACTGGGGCAGGGGTCAGTTGAGGTGGCCTTAGGTATCACCGTCTGACTGGTTCCGTGTCCTTGTAATGGTTCTTGGTATCTGATGGTGGAGACAGGACTGGGTGCATGCCAAGGCCACTGTCCAGGGCAAAGGTCCCTCAAGCCACCTGCCCCTAGTTCCCTGTTGACTCTAGGAATCTGGGTTTTACAGACCCGCCCTGAGCCCTGTTCTCCCTCCAGGCTCCTGGGTCTGTTTAGAACTTGGCCCCAGTCTGGAGACAACACAGAGGAATGCAGGTGGCCAGCCCAGCACCCTTCCCACCTGCAGCACCAGCCATTCCCCATCACACACACATTACAGCACGAGCTCCCTTCACTAAAACCCCATTCCTCAATGCTGCTGTGGAATCTAATAACAACCATAATCAGGACTCTGTGACCACACGCCTCAATTTTAATAAAAGAAGAGAGAAGGAAGAAGAGAATAAACAAGTATGGAGCATCTCCTCCTTGCCAGTAACTGTGCACATAACTTCTTTTTATCCTTTCCAAAAACTCAGCAAGATAATAGATCTGAAAATAAGGCCATTTACTAGAGTAGGTAGAGGCGTAGGCTATAAAGCAAAGACTGCCTAGATTCAAATTGTGGTCCCTCTTTTTACTGCTGTGTGCCCTTGAGCAAGTTACTTTCCTCTCTATGCCTCAGTTTCCATACACAGCAGCTGCTGAAGAACTTTGACTAATACAGATAATAGCAATACCTACCTCATGGGGTACTGTGAGAAGTAATGAGTTGAGGCTGGGGATATGGCTCACTTGGTAGAGTGCTTGCCTCACATGCACAAGGACCTGGGTTCAATCCCCAGCACCACAAAAAAAAAAAAAAAAAAAAAAGAAAAAAGAAAAGAAAGAAAGAAAGAAAAATAAATAAATAATGAGTTGAGAGCCATAAAATTCTTGTCACACTACATGGCTCTTGATGGGAGTGCAATGTGCTTTACTATACAGATGTGAACAGTTGGTCAAACCACCTGCCCAAAGGTTGAAATCAAGGACAATCTGTACAGTAGACTGAGGGGGGTAGGGTTGCTGAGGCGCAGATGAGAGAATGACACCAAGCCCATGAATAAGGAAGCAAGATGCCCTGACCTGGTGTTGGACTCTAGTGGGGTCAGACCAAGGACATCTGGGTTTTGATTCATCCCAAGACCAAGGGACAGAGGATCTTGCCCTTAGGCTCAGGACAGAGGATTTATAGAATAGTTGGGATGGCTAGCTGTCCATGATTTTCCCAAGATTGTCACTGGAGCACTCAAAGTCCCACATCCCTGGAACCCACTTCATCCCTGCCAAACCAGGACAGCTGGTCACCCTAGAAACAGCTCCTGAAACAAAAGAGACCTGGAATCTTAGAAGTTCCTCTTATTCCTTGAGATCTTCAGGCTCACTAGCTTTGTGCTAGAACTTCTTAGGGACTCAGCTTCATAAAGAATATTTTTAAATTTCACCAAGGAAGTGCCAATCTTCCTTTATCAAAGCTGCTCAGTTCTCTTCAATCTCACCTGTTGAGTTGAGACCCTCCCTCCCACAGTAAGGGCCAGCAAATCCCTTGTCCTGTCCACAGATGAGGAAACTGAAGCTCAGCACCAGAGGGATGTACCTAAGGTTACCCAATGCCTTCCTCTTAGTCCTAGGGGGGCCCAGCCTATACTGTCAATCATATCCTGGGCTAGAACACTATCCACATTGATCTTGGAGAAGGATCTCAGGCACAAGCAAAGCACAGAAGAGATGGCTTTTCCTTAAAAGGGTTGAGCGGTCAGGTGCTGCTGGGCATGATTATGGAAGAAGCCCTGGGGTCTGCAGGTTCCTGCAGATAAACAGCCTCTGTGCCCAGACAGACCCACCTGCTTGCTGACCAGCTCCCTTGTGTCCCACCCTCACAGGAAACAAAAGCCCAGAAGAGGCAGTGTTCCCAGTGGACTTCCAGGCTGCCTCTGAGCACTGGGTGACTCTTCACATCTGGGAAGAGAGAACTAAGTCCATGGTCCCAGATGTGGCAGGGAGACAACTGAGTCACTGAGATTGGCATAGACAGAACATAAAGATGATCTACAGAAGCCCTTCCTTTCCTTTCTTGCTCTCTGGCACCATGCTTAGATCTTCCCTCCTGGGGAAAGATCTCCAAGTTCTCTACCATTAAAACTTACCTCTCTTGTGCCCTCTCTCTCTCATTGTCTTTCTTAGAATTTTCAGATGACAAACATCTGGTCAGAAAACCACATCTGATGAATGCTAAGGTGCTAATGTGCTTTCCCTCTTGGGTAGCAACTTCTGCCATGGGCTTCAGAGGGGTTAGAAGGTAGAGGAAGAGGGACCAGGCTTCGGGAAGTCCTTTGGCACAATGGAGATATGTACCAGGCAAGATGAAGAGGGGTAGAGTATAGTTTTTAAGAAACTCATAAAGAGTAAAGAGCTGTGAGCTTTAGTCCTAATCTACCATGCAATTATAATAAGCTGTGGACCTGCCCCACCACAAAGGTTTGCAAGAAGCAGGGCTGGGAGGATGAGCTCCCGCTATTTACTCTTAAGCCAAGAATTACCAACAATGGCCTAATCTACCAGGCCCAAAGAAGACCACTCCTCAGGGGAGCTGGACACAGTCCTGCTGCAAAGTCAGTTAATGATTTCATGCTATATCTGTGTGGGTCTTCACAGGGGCCTCTGCCCCCTGGCTCCCAGGTAAACCTCAGTGCCACAACCAGACAGGTCCTACTTGGGGGTGGGGGACATCCACACACACAGGTCCGTCCACTATCCCTTGCTTCAGAATCAATCAGGGAGAGGCCCTCTCATGCCCACAGCCCATGGGCTATTTCTGGAGTCTCTAATGTCTGTCTATTAACTTTGCCAACAAAACTTCCTGAGCCACAGGGACACTAGGTCACTTTCCCAAGGCCATGCTGCTGCTAGTGGATTTGAATCCTGATTTGCTTCCAGGGACCACAATTTATTTCTTATTGTAAGGATTCAATTAGATAATAACAAAACAATATACACAAAATGAATAATTAGCATAAGGCCTGGTATATTTTAAGTGCCCTACAAGCATTAGCTTTGTTAATAGACATTGTTATCATCCTACTTTTACAAAGTTTTGAGTTTTAGCAAGGTTTCACAATTTTTTTATGGTTTCTCATACCAAGTGAAAGTCAGAGCCAAGATTATATTGTCATGCTGCTAGCAGGAAAATAAAAGCCACCAAATGAAATCACTCCTCCTTTGTTTGCATTGCCTTAATGGCCAAAAATCCTACATATCTGTTATACAAAATGTCAAAGAAGTTAGAGTTAAAAAGTTAGGATATTTCACCATCAAAAATATGAGACTTATTTCTTGTGAGTTTGCTATTTTCATGAAAAGGTAATGAATGCCTATGCTATACTATATTCTACTTTTCCTAGGCTGTGCTAGACAGAACTCAAGGTCATAATCAAGGTCAGGGACAAGGCTTATGCCTTACAGCTCTGCTCTGAAATGGGCTGGACATCAATACTCTGTTATTCAGTCCTCCCTAAAGGAGGTGGCACCTGGGTCCAGCCCAGGTGTGGACTTGCCATCCTTAAAGATTTTCCAGGAAAGACATCCTGAGCCTTCCCTGTCTTCATTTGGGACAGGGATAGCATTATCCAGTGCTTTGTATGTATATGATCATATGCTATGAGCATCTCAATTTTCATAACAGGCCTATGATTAGTGAGATTGTGGCCTTCAATTTGCAGGTGTGAACTGAAGATCAGAGAGGGTGTCACCTGACCAGCTGGAAGACTGTGACACCACTGCTCATACCTCCTGCAGCCTCCCACCTGCACACATGTCATTCCACAGTTTAAGCTCACTCTGTCTTGTGCTCTGTGCCCTCCGTGGAGACACAGCACCTTTCCCCTCAACATGAACATAACAATCCTTAAAAAGTTATCTGTTGGTGCAGCCACTTCAGAGGGTCATTTGTCAGTGTCTATGAAAATTGTAAATTTACATACTCAAACACATAGCAATTCCACTTCCACTCTCCTAGAAAAATACTCACAGAATTGCACAAAGAGCTACATCTTAAGGATCTTTACTGAAGCATAACGATGGTGGACATTTGATTACAGCTTCAGTGTTCACCAACTGGGAAATGCTCAGGAACAAAAACCAGAAAACAGAGAACTACAGCATATGCCCTTAATATGAAATTTGGAGCAGTGGTAGAAAGGAATAAAGGAAGCTGCTTATGCTTACATGAAAAGATGGTCAAGACATATTGTGAAATGAAAAAAGTTTCAGAATGGTGTTTACAAGTATAATTCCAGGTATTAAAGAACAGCTAGAGAGGCTGGTGTTTTCTATGCATACATATGTGTGTCTGAGCATGTAGGTAAAGGTCTGAAATTATGTAAACCACAATGATAACAATTATCCACTGAGTGGGAAAGTGATAGGAAATAGATGATGATCAGAGGGAATTCCAGTCTTACCTGAGTACCTTTAATTTTTTCAAATGAATAATGATGTGTTCTTGCATTACTTGTATGATCATGATGAAACTAAATTAAAGCTGTTTTGATTGTTTGCATTGGTAAATGGTAGCACACAGTGGTCAAGGATGCAGTGTGGACTGAGACCAATCTTGGCTTATATCTCAGCTTGACCACTCCATAGCTGTTTGACCTTAATAAGTTACTCAGCCTCTTTGCGTCTCTTTAGCCACATCCATATTATGAAGTTGATAATAATACCTCAGAAGATATAGTGAGGAATCAAGTCAGGTAATGGAGGAAGTACTTACCCTGTGCCCAGAGTATAATAAGTCATCAATAATTATTGGTAGCTTTTATTGCACCTAAACCTCTGTGAGGAACTGTGATTTGGAATGCAGCACTGCAGCAAGGTGTTGAGGAGCGTCCCATCCCAGCTCCAGGATTTCCATCTGGGGGATCCTGAGAACTCATGCTTCCAACACCCCACATGCATGCACACATACACTCACGCATGCACATACACACACCATGGAAGAAGAAAAGGAAGGGCAGGTGATGGGAAAGAGAAAAACTGGTGGGAAGCCAGGTGCACTGAGGTCAGAAGATGCTTGTGCGCTTGTGAAGCAAGAAGACAGAACCAACCAGCTCATCCAACAGCCTGTCCTCAGCATAGCACAGCCCAGGAATCCCCTTAGCTATGAGAGCAGGAGATCACTCCCAGGGGAGAAACTATTCTTAGAATCACTTGGAACTAGAAAGGGGAAAATACAAGAACTTGAAGAGCATATTTCTTCTTTCCTATAAGGCCCTCACTTGGTTGACCCTGCTGAGTGCCAGCTGAGCAGAGGTAGACAGAGCAGTGGGGCAGTAAGAGGGGCCTGGGAAGGTCCAGTTGGGAAAGCAGGGGACCATTTCATGGAGTAAGGGCTGGAGCTCCCCACTTGTCCCTCCAAGGCCAGCGTAGAACCAAAACACCACATTGCTATTAAAGACTGGGGCCTGGGGTGCTGTGCAGCACACCACATTCACCTGAATCCTTGTGACTGACTTGGGGACAAATAACTGTAATCTTTCCCTTAAAGTTCAGACTAGGGACTAATACTTTCCTTGGATGCCTGCCAGAGTCTGCAAACACAGGTCCTAAGTGTTGCTTTGCAGAGCTGAATCCCACATATCCTGATTAAATATTGACAATAGCTCTACCTGCCTTATCTTGATTCTGTGAAAGCCTGGTCCCTGAGGAACTGCGGACCCCCACAGCATAGCCATGGAAGCTATCATGCCCTAGTTCAGCAAAGACACTGCTCTAAGACTCATAAAATCTAAACCCACACTCCTTGGCAAAATTGGTTTTATGAATTGTTAGACCCTAAAACAAAAGGATCCATCAGTCATCTGAGCTTTTAGGAACAAATAGCAGTAATGTCACCTGTGGAAATTAATAAGTCACTCATTAACTCACTATCAGCCGGCTGGCTTGTAGGCGGGAGAGGGGACTAGGAGGGCAGAGGAGTTAGTCATTAGAGGCTCCTAAACCCTGAGCTATGGAACAAATCAGGGCCTTCCAGCCCAGAGATCAGGGCCTTGCCCTGGTGTAAGGGAGCCCAAGAGCCCCATACCTCAAGGAAACGACAAGCCAAAGACAAGTTCCAAAGGGCAAAGTCATCCTCAGCTCCCACCCTGCCCCTCCAGCCCTTTTGGCTATCCAGGAGCATGGCCTCCTCACCACATGCTCCCTGAAAAGGTTCTAGTTTCCTGATCAAGACCCCTGTGGTCCTCTCCACTAAAGCGGGAGGGCCGGAATACGATTTCCTCCCTGGAGATGAGTAGGGGGATAATCCCTTGTCCTAGGTTGCCTTGTTAACAGAGGTCACTGGGGTCTTCCTCACCAAGAAGCCTTTTAATGGCAGGGAGCCTGACAGCTAAGGAGGATAAGATATTCAGGGGGTGATGCACTTTGGCCCTTTTAACTCGCTCAGTGGGAGTTGAGGTTTCTACTCTCTCTGACAGACAAGTGAATCTAATCAGAAGCACAAATGCAGTTTGGACAGTGCTCTTCTGGTAGAACCTCTAGTTGAGTGTCATCCCTTTCTTTCTCCCACTCCACAACAGGTAGATTTCCTGAGGACATGAGGCTCCCCAAAAGGTGGGGCCTGTAGTCCCCCTTGATAGAGTTCCAGAGCTCACAGAGTGGGCCACACTGCTCTACAACACTGTGGATAGTCTTCTCTTCTGGTATCAGGTCCCACAGACTGCAAAGAGGAATCCCTATCCTCTTAGGGACTCCTCTTTGTCTCCCTGGCAGTCATCAGAGCCATAGATCACTCAAGAAGACATCAGGCACTAGGCACAGTGTTTTGCGTATATTCTGATCTAATCTGATTCTTGGAGGAACTTTTTCATAGATGGAAAAACTAAGACAGAAGGGCATCAAGCAACTTGTCCTTGGTTGCATGGCTACCAAGTGATAAAACTAGGATTTGACTCTAGATCTGCCTGACCTCTTAGAACATGATCATAGCCAGTCAGAGTCCAGAGCTGGACTGCTGAGGATGAAATGAGTTCATATCAGATAAGAACTTACTACAGTGCCTAGCACCTGGTAAGCAACACAGGAGTGTTGTTAAAATTATAAAAAGCTTTGTGGGATCACAGAAGATGACCACGTATATCCATGTGAAAAAGGAGTAGAATGCAGCAAGATTTAAGAGCTCCTCAGCCATCTATAACTCTTTTCAACTCCTGACCTTTCTCCAAATCACATCTGGTGAGAAAGAGGTGAAAGTCACCTCCAGACTAATTCTCATTCCAGACATAAGCTCCATTTGGACTTTTGCAGTCCTGGGGAGGGAGAAGGGAGGTGATCTGCAAGGCTCCCAGAAATGTTCCAATCAGACCCCTTCGTCTCAGAGGTTAGTACAGCTGGAGTTGGCTTACACTGGGATTTCAGCACACTGCATCTTCCAGGAGATAAGTCTGTATTATGCAAATTACTTGTACCAGGACTCTCCTGCAGTTACTAAGCCACAGGAGAATTGCCTAAGTGCTTAACCCTTTCTGTCCAGCTATAGAGCAAAAGTTGACACTAGTGGTCAATATTAAAAAAAAAAAAAAAAAAAAAAAAAAAAAAATTCCCAGGACCCAACAGCCTGCTGAGCAGAGTGGCTGCTCAGAGTCCAGTGATTCATCCAGTGGATTTGTCCTTGCCCCACACTGTTCATAAGCCAATCCCTACCTGCCTGTACCTTCTGAAAGGAAGTAGATTTCATCCAAGGTATCCTTAGGGCTCACTGGAGGAGGACCACAGATTTCTTCAATGGGCCTTGGAAGCTCAGATCATTTACTCTGATGACCAGATAGTGGAAGGTTCTCAAAGAAGGTGGTATTTGAACTGGGCATTGGAGGTGAATCAACAAAGAGAGTAAGGACATATCCAAGATATAGAGGTGGGAAGTTTCACAACTTACTTTAGGAACAGCGAATAGTGATGAAGACTAGGGTTGCACTGGGTAGCAGGTGAAGACAATATGTGTTTTTTATTAGGAAAAAAAAAATGAGTGTAACAATGCTAGGAATATTTAATAAAGTCATAAGTTCATGTCTAAGGTATAAAATTCACCATTTGAAAAAAGTCTATAAAAACTACTATTCAAATTCCCTAGACATATTATCCTCTAGGGGGCATTGGAGATTTAAAAGCAAAAGTTGAAGGTGGCACAAACACAAGCTTATCATTGGTACTTCCATAGCTGAGATCTTGGGTCCATCTAGAACAGTCAAGCTCCACAAGAAGATCTGTAGCTTGGCCACCTGGGACTTAAACTGCCAAGTGAATATCAAGGAAGGGCTACCCTCAAGGAATGATAGCTGGAGACATCAACTTCTCCTGTGGCTTCCATAAGAAGCAGTCATGGAATCTGCCATGGAATCACAGCAGGCAGCCAACGGGAGATCACCTTATCCATCCCTCTGGTTCCAGGGAGAGCTGTACCACACACAACATAATGAAGGTAATTTTAGCTCATGCTCAATATGTGTGTGTTGTAACAACAATCTTCACAGCCCAACCTCTTCTTTGATACTTAGAGATCTTGAGGAATCCTTCATTTTTACAACCCTGACAGCATCTCAGCACCTTTAAGAAATAACCAAAAGGTTTTTTTTCTTTACAGCCAACCTTAGAATGGAACTATGAGCAATCAGTCTTTATTTGACAGAAAATGGACTACCTTCTCCACATAGGCTTCCTACATTTTCCCTCAACTATCATGGGATGTGCCATGTTGAATCCAGCCAATTTTCTTTCTACTTAAGCCATGAATAGAAGAATAGCACACTGGTCAAAAAGCCCAAGTACTAGGAGGAAGAAAGAAATTAGACTCTGGTGCTAACCACTGGGATCTTGGGAAAGTCACTCATCTCCTGTGGACTTTCTGTAAAGTCGAAATAACAGCATCATTTAACCTGTTAGGCTACTGAGAAGATCAAAGAGAAGCCAATCTCTTTGTAAACTATATAAAATATTACAGTAAACATAAAATATTACAGTGTTACTTCTACTTACAAAGGTAATCCTAGTACCACTGAGCAAACAGTAAAGCACAAGGAGGCTAAAGCGGCTTCACTAATATATAAAAAAGAAGAAAAAAAGACTTCGAAGCAAGCAATGGAGCCAGAAATTAACAGGGGCATTTCATAATTATAAGATGCTATTCAGGGCTGGGGCTGGGGCTCAGTGGTAAAGCACTTACCTAGCACACATGAGGCACTTGGGTTCACTCCCCAGTACCACATTAAAAAAAATGAATTACAAAAAGGCATTATGTTCATCTACAACTAAAAATTTAAAAAAGAAACTATTCATAGTGCATAATGTGCATAAAAAACCATAAAGGCATATATAACTAGTAACAGAGAGTCAAACTAACATGAATCTAAAGTCTACAGAATTAATTGGAGAAATAAACAAATTCACAATCACAGAGATTTTAACAACCTTCTCTCAGCAATTGATGGAGTGACTAGAAAAAAGTATTCAGAACACAGAAGACCCAAGCATGACAATCAACTTTACTAAATTACTGTTTATAGAACACTGAACCTAACAATCACAGAATTTACTTTATTTTTCAAGAGAACATGGTACATTTACCAAGAAAGACTAAATGTGGGTCCAGAAAAATTGTCTCAATACATTTTAAATGATTGTGATTTTATGCAGCATATTCTCCCACAATGCAATTGAGTTGCAAATAAGTAATTTTATGTTATTTAGAAAAGATAGCCTCTTCAACAAATGGTGCTGGGATAACTGGAAATCTGTATGCAACAAAATGAAATTAAACCTCTATCTCTCACCATGCACAAAACTCAACTCAAAGTGGATCAAGGACCTAGGAATTAAACCAGAGACCATGCACCTATTAGAAGAAAAAGTAGGCCCAAACCTCCTTTAATTCAACACCATTGAAGATTTTTTAAAAACTCAGCAAAGTTGAAATAAAAGAATACTTCTTAAAACTGGTGAAAGGCATCCATAAAACACCCCCAACTAATATCACACAGTGATAAAATATTGAATGCTTTCTCTTAAATATTGGGAACAAGGTAAGGGGTTTATCTCTCACCGCTTTATTTACATTGTACTGGAGGTCCTGGATAATGCAACAAAATAAGAAAATGAAATAAAAGTAATATAATTTGCAATTTAATACTTTAGCAAAGAAAGAAAGAAGTAAAACTTCTGCAGACAAGAATGTTAACATATAAAATCATAACAAATTTGAAAAACAAGATTTCATAATCAACAAGTGATACAATGTTAAAATACAAAAATTAATTGCATTTTTATAAACAAATACAATTAGAAAACAATTTTTTTTTTTTAATTTCCAGAAGCAAAACAAGATAACACAGAGGAGTCTGCAAAAAGATGGCAGACAGCAGAGAGGTGCTCTCGAGAGACTGTCACTAAAAGAGGCTTAGCGGGAAGTTTGAACGCGTTCCTAGCAATACTCCTGCAACTGAGAGGGACCTGGGACATCTGCGCACCTCTGGATGGTAAAATACAACGAACTCCAGACTGTCTACGCATGGGGGCCCATTACAAGCGACCCACAAACCAAACCAGCATTAGCAGCGCAGCAGCCGCGGTAACATTGTAGTAAGGAAAGTATAGATGACAGCTTTAAAATCGAACAGCGCAGAAGACTCGAGCAGCATCCTCATAGACTTCTTTCACTCAAATTGCCAAACTGGACCTGCACGATTCGGAGTGACACACAGGTCTGGGGTACTGCTGTTGAGACCGGAGAAAGTGCCGCCATCTTGGAGGAAAGCTGCGACTGACCCGGACAAAGAAATAAGGAAGAAAAGCAGCTGCAGGCATCCAAGGATCCTGCCAGGGCTCTGAGAACAGCACACACCTGGGTAAGACATGGTCAGCCAGCAGGGGAGGGCCTGTCTGAGGCCAGCACAGCAACCTCGAGAGCTATAACTGGGGGCGGGCGTGGGGAACACGCGCTGTCTGGGTGTGATCCAGGACAACTGGCTTAAACTGGAAGGGAAAAAAGAAGAGCTTCCCAGGGTCCTGTTTGTTTGAGACTTGTTCCTGGGTTTGACTCTGGTTTGTTTGGGGTTTTTTTGTTTGTTTGTCTTTTGTTTATTGTTTGTTTTGTTTGTTTGTTTTGCTTGTTTTTTGTTTTTTGGGTTGTTTGTTTTGTTTTGTTCTTTGTTTTTGCTATGTTTTGTTTTTGTTCTGTTTGATAGTGTGCTTATTTGTTTGTTTTTGCTCCTCTTTCTTTTCTTCCCTTCTCACTTTTGTCTCTTTTCTTCTTCCCTCATCTTTTCTATTTACACCCTGTTATTGTGTACTCATCAGAAGCGAAAACAAGTTATACGCAGAAATTTCTAGATATGGGGCAATTGAACTATACAGCAAAGCAGTGTTATGTATACGTTACTCTAGTTTCTTGACTCACTTTCTCTCTCCTCTCTCTTACACTAATTCTTACTTCTTTGTTATCTCTCATTGTTCGTTTTTATTTTTTCTTTTCCATCTTTCTTTTTTTTTCTTCTCTCAAAGGCTACATAAGTCTGGTTTATATATAAATCGGTCTTCCCTCTAAATCACTCACTCCATTCTCTTTCCTCTCCCATCTGCTGATATTAAACCAATTCCATAGAATTCTATTTTCATACTTCCTAAGAAAGAACATCTCAATAACCTCACTTCCTTCTTCCTAAACATATCATCTCTGTGTCAAATACTGAAACCGTAAAGCCCTAACACAAGCATACAGAGTAAATTGGAAACAATATCTGAGTTAACTAAATCTTTACATTGTGATTAAACTGTGATTTGCTGAATAGAATAGTGTTAGATCTTAAAGTGTAAAGTATTTATAAGGGGATCTGACAGCATTGTACCACAGGAGCAACATAAGGCTATAAGGTGAAATTGAAATAGTCAAGGTCCCACAGTGCTAGAAGAATAGACACATAAGCATTATGACAAAAGAAGGGAAGAAAGTAACTGAAACAAATCAACATACCCTCTCAGTAGATTCCATGGCAAGCACAGTTGGTCAAATGCCAGAGATGGAATTTAGAAATTACATATTCCAAATGTTTATGGATCTTAAGAATGAACTCAAAAATGAGATGATAGAGCAAATTCAGGCGGTAAAAGAGCATTTTGACAAAGAACTCCAAAAACAAATACAGGAAGCAAAAGATTACTTCAATAGGGAGATAGAGATTCTAAAGAGAAACCAAACAAACAAAAATTCTGGAAATGAAAGAAGCTATAAACCAAACTAAATACTCAATTGAAAGCATCACCAACAGATTAGACCACTTGGAAGAAATGACTTCAGATAATGAAGACAAAATATATATTCTGGAGAAAAATCTAGATTACATCGCAAAAGTGGTACAAAATCAAGAACAGAGCATTCAGAAATTATGGGACAACATAAAAAGACCAAACTTAAGAGTGATTGATGTAAACGAAAGTGCAGAGTTTCAAGCCAAAGGAATGAGTAATTTATTCAATGAAATAATAGCAGAGATTTTTTCAAACTTGAGGAATGAATGGGAAAACGAAGTTCAAGAGGCTTACCAAACACCAAATGTACAAAATCACAACAGATCCATACCAAGACACATTATAATGAAAATGCCTAATATACTGGGCAAGGAGAGAATATTAAAAGCCACGTGAGAAAGGAAGCAGATTACATATAGGGGGAAACCAATCAGACTATGCTCAGATTTTTTTTCAACCTAGACCTTAAAAGCTAGAAGATCCTGGAATAGCATATTTCAAGCGCTGAAAGAAAAGGGATGTCAACCAAGAATCTTTTTTTTTTTTTTTTTTTTTTTTTTTTTTTGTGTGGTACCGGGGATTGAACTCAGGGGCACTTGACCACTGGGTCACATCCCCAGCCCTTTTTTGTATTTTATTTAGAGACAGGGTCTCACTGAGTTGCTAAGTGCCTCGCCATTGCTGAGGCTGGCTTTGAACTCGCGATCCTCCTGCCTTAGCCTCCCAAAGTGCTGGGATTACAGGCGTGCGCCACCCGCGCCCGGCAACCAAGAATCTTATATCCAGCAAAATTGAGCTTTAGATTTGAAGATTAAATAAAAACCTTCCATGACAAACAAAAGTTAAAAGATTTCACAACTTGAAAGCCACCACTTCTGAACATCTTGGGCAAAATTTTCTACAAAGAAGAGAAAAAGAACAATGAAAATCAACAAAGGGAGATATTAAACTAAAGGAATTACTAACCAGAGGAGAAACCAAATCAAACTAAATACCATAATACAATTAAAAATGGATGGAAATAAAAATCACATCTCAATATTAACCTTGAATGTTAATGGCCTAAACTCATCATTCAAAAGACACAGATTGTCAGACTGGATTAAAAGAAACAACCCAACAATTTGCTGTCTCCAAGAAACATACCTCATAGAAAAAGACATCAAGCGATTGAAGGTGAAAGGCTGGGAAAAGTCTTATCACTCATATGGGCTGAGGAAGCAAGCAGGGGTTTCCATTCTCATATCAAATAAGGTAGACTTCAAGCCAAAGCTAATCAAAAGGGACAAAGATAGATATTTCTTACTACTTAAGGAAAACATTCATCAACAAGATATAACAATTATAAATCTACATGCCCAAATAGTGGAGTACCTACATTCATCAAACAAACCCTTCTCAAGTTCAAGAGTAAAATAGACCATAACACAGTTATTCTAGGGGACTTCAACACACCTCTCTCACCAATGGATAGATCATCCAAACAAAAGCTAAATAAAGAAATTTTAGGCCTCATTAAAACAATTAATAACTTAGACCTAACGGACACATATAGAATATTTCATCCCTCAGTAAGTGAATACACTTTCTTCTCAGCAGCACATGGCTCCTTCTCCAAAATTGACCACATATTATGCCACAAGGCAACTCTCAGCAAATATAAAAAAATAGAAATACTACCCTGCATTCTATCAGACCATAATGGGATGAAATTGAAAATCAATGATAAAACAAGAAACAAACAAAAAAAAAAAACTACTCCAACAACTGGAAGCTAAACAACATGCTACTGAATGAACAAGGGGTTGAAGAAGACATCAAGGAGGAGATTAAAAAATTCCTAGAGGTAAATGAGAACACAGATACATCATATAGAAATCTCTGGGACACTATGAAAGCAGTAGTAAGAGGAAAATTCATTGCACTGAGTTCCTTCCTTAAAAGAAAAAAAACAACAACAACAACAACAAATAAATGACTTAACATCACACTTCAAAGCACTAGAAAAAGAGGAACAGATCAACACTAAGAGCAGTAGAAGACAGGAAATAATTAAAATCAGAGCTGAAATTAATGAAATTGAGACTAAAGAAACAATTCAAAGAATTGACAAAAGCAAAAGTTGGTTCTTTGAAAAAATAAATTAAATTGACAGAACCCCAGCGATGCTAACAAAAAGAAGAGAAAAAACTCAAATTACTAACGAGGAAATATCACAACAAACACCTCAGATATATAGGAGATAATTAGAAATTAGAAATTACTTTGAAAACTTGTACTCTAATAAAATAGAAAATATTAAAAGCATTGACAGATTTCTAGAGTCGTATGAATTGCCCAAACTGGAACTAGAGGCCATACACAATTTAAACAAATCAATTTCAAGCAAAGAAATAGAAGATGCTATCAAAAAAACTACCAACAAGAAAAAGTCCAGGTCCTGATGGGCTTACAGCTGAGTTCTACAAGACCTTCAAAGAAGAACTAATACCAATGCTCTTCAAATTATTTCAAGAAATAGAAAAAGAGGGAGCTCTTCCAGACTCTTTCTATGAGGCCAATATCACATTAATTCCAAAGCCAGGCAAAGACACAGCCAAAAAAGAAAACTTCAGGCCAATATCTTTAATGAACATAGACGCAAAAATCCTCAATAAAATTCTGGCAAATCAGATACAAAAATATATCAAAAAGATAATGCACCACAATCAAGTGGGGTTTATCCCAGGGATGCAAGTGGTTCAACATTTGGAAATCGATAAACATAATACATCACATCAATAGACTTAAAGATAAAAACCATATGATCATCTCAATAGACGCAGAAAAAGCATTTGACAAAATACAACACCCCTTTATGTTCAAAGCTCTAGAAAAATTAGGAATAACAGGAACATATCTCAACATTATAAAAGCTATCTATGCAAAACCTCAAGCTAACATTATCTTAAATGGAAAAAAATTGAAAGCATTCCCTCTAAAAAAGGGAACAAGACAGGGATGCCCCCTTTTACCACTGCTATTTAACATCGTACTTGAAACTCTGGCCAGAGCAATTAGACAGATGAAAGAAATTAAATGTATCCATATAGGAAAAGAAGAGCTCAAATTAGCACTATTTGCTGATGATATAATATACCTAGAAGACCCAAAAAACTCTACCAGAAAACTTTTACAACTAGTAAATGAATTCGGCAAAGTAGCAGGATACAAAATCAATACCCATAAGTCAAAGGTATTTTTGTACATCAGTGACAAAGCCTCTGAAAGCGAAATGATGAAAACTACCCCATTTACAATAGCATCAAAAAAAATGAATAAAATGCCTGGGAATCAACTTAACAAAAGAGGTGAAAGACCTCTATAACGAAAACTATAGAACACTAAAGAAAGAAATCGTAGAAGACCTCAGAAGATGGAAAGACCTACCTTGTTCTTGGATAGGTAGAATTAATATTGTCAAAATGTCCATACCACCAAAAGCATTATACAGATTTAATGCAATTCCAATCAAAATCCCAATGACATTTCTCAAAGAAATAGAAAAAGCAGTCATGAAATTAATCTGGAAAAATAAGAGACCCAGAATAGCTAAAGCAATCCTGAGCAAGAAAAGTGAAGCAGGTGGCATCACCATACCAAACTTTAAATTATACTATAGAGCAATCGTAACAAAAACAGCATGGTATTGGCACCAAAACAGACTGGTAGACCAACGGTACAGAATTGAGGACACAGAGACTAATACATATAATTTCAACTATCCTATATTAGACAAAGTTGCCAAAAATGTACAGTGGAGAAAGGATAGCCTCTTCAACAAATGGTGCTGGGAAAACTGGAAATCCATATGCAACAAAATGAAATTAAACCTTTATCTCTCACCATGCACAAAACTCAATTGCAAAGTGGATCAAGGACCTCAGAATTAGACCAGAGACAATACACCTAATAGAAGAAAAAGTAAGCTCCAATTTCCAACATGTTGGATTAGGCCCCAAGTTCCTTAATAAGAATCCTGTAGCGCAAGAATTACTACCAAGAATTAATGAATGGGATAGATTTAAACTAAAAAGCTTCTTTTCAGCAAAAGAAACAATCAGTGAGGTGAATAGAGAGCCAACTAATTGGGAACAAATATTTAATACATGCACATCAGATAGAGCACTAATCTCTAGAATATATAAAGAACTCAAAAAACTTTACACAAAAAAAAACAAAGAACTCAATCAAAAACTTAAGAAACACCTCTCAGAAGAAGATACACGATTAATCAACCATGAAAAAATGTTCAACATCGCTGGCAATTAAAAACAAATAACCTAAGATTTCATCACTCCATCAAATGGCAGGGCTAATGTTGGGAATTAAGAAGACACATTGCTCTCAAAAGAAGAAAAGATACACGATTGACCCAGCCATCCCACTCCTGGGTCTATTCCCAAAACTAAAAACAGCTTATTACATGACACAAAAAATGTTCAAACATCGATGTCCCTCAGGCAAGTTAAGAGTATATACGCACAATGGAATTTTATCAGCAAATCAAAAACTACTCTACAGATTTCATGAAAAAATTTCACTCCAATTAGAGAAATGTCAGAATGGCAGACTAATCAAGAAGTTAGTCAGTCTCACAAACAACAGGCTATTTCAAAAATGGGGGCTGGAGAGGATGGTGGGGGAGAAAAAAAAAAAAAGGACATCACTCATGATTACATTGCTGGTGTATGTAAAAAGGACTGCATATTAAAAATTATAAAAATAAAATTTTAAAAAAAAGAATTAATGAATGGGATAAAATGGTGCAAAAGAAACAATCGTTGAATGGAAAGCAGTATAGAGCGCTAATTTCTAGAGATTTCTTGGAAGACTCAGAAGAAGATACACAATTAATCAACAAATACATGGAATAGAGGCAAATCAAAACTACTCTAAACCATCAGTATGACCCAGAACACAAACAACATCCCACTCCTGGGTGCTATTGCAACCCCAAACTGGGAATGGACCCCTAAAAACAGCATATTACAGTGATACAGCCACTTCAATGTTTATAGTAGCACAATTCACAATAGCTAGGTTGTGGAACCAATCTAGATGTCCCTCAGTAGATGAGTGGATAAAGAAAATGTAGTATATATGCACAATGGAATTTTACTCAGCAATAAAAGAGAATAAAATAATGGCATTCGCAGGTAAATGGATGAAGTTGGAGAATATAATGCTAAGTGAAATTAGTCAATCTCAAAAATCCAAATACCGAATGTATTCTCTGATATAAGGAGGCTAGTTCACAATGTTGTTGGATGGGGGTACATAGGAGGATTAGAGGAACACTAGAATCCAGGTCAAAGGGAAGGGAGGAGAAGGGAAGGAGCAAGGGGAAAAAGTAAAAGTGGTTGAATAAGATGGATATCATTATTTTAAATGCATGATTGAAGACTTGAATGCTACAAATATACTTTGTATACAAACTGTTTTGTGTAAAAAGATGCTTTATATGTGCAGTATGAATTGTAATATATACTACTACTATAAATAAAAAAATTTTAATAAAAAGATAACAGAGTAAAATCCTGCAGATATCAGCTCCCCATAGACACACCAGGTTGGACAGTTTTGTATCTACCAAACTACCTCCACAAGAGCTAAGGAAACAAGGCCTACCTGCATATGGGGCCTCTGAACAGCCCTGGTGCCAGCAGAAGATATATGGTTCCAGTCTATCAAGTTTATATTCCAGCCATCATTATTTGTAGCAGGTTGCAATGGTCTCTGGCCCCAAACGCAAGCAATAGGCACCCCAAATCAGTGTGGGCCTTGATCCTTCCCCAGTGCTCTGCTGATCTTGGTGGGCTGTGGGCTGTGTGTGACACAGTTAAGTGACACTGGGGTTGGTCTAGCCACAGGATTCTACCCAGAGCTTGGCAGAATCCCATAGTACATGAGCACAGGCCGGTGACTCTGGATAAGGCATATGGGTCTACCTCTATCCCAGGGAGAGGTCTATGGACATGGAATACTCTTCTCAGGTACTCCCTTGGTTCCTTCTGAACAACACACCAGCTGTGAAGGGAAAAATCTGGGTTTGGATCACCCTCTAGTGCTGAAACAGAACCAACAAACGAACAGTAGATTGCCAATAAACCTGTATCTGGGTGTTAGCCAGTGCTAAAATAGTGCAAGTGAATACAGGATCAGGGAAAAAAAGCAGCCTGCTTAGAATTTCTGAAAATGCAGGCACAAACAAAGCTAGATTATAAAGTCTGAAATAAATGCTTAATCCTTCAATGCCCACTTGATGTCATATGCCAACAAGCTTCAATTGCTTCCAGGAAACCATGACTTAAAAAAAAGTCAAAACAGGGTGCCAGAATTTGACTAGATAGTAATCAGTATGGGAGAACTCTCAGAGAGTTCCTTAAAGTAGCTGTTTTAAGGACATTCAATGTGTCTTGAAGAAAAAACAAAGAAACAATTTAATACTTTAGCAGAAAAACTTAACCAAGAGATAGAAGAGATTAAAAGTCAAACAAATTCTTGAGCCGAAAAACACACTCTGTGAAACTAAAAATGTGATAGAGGACAGCCAGAGCAGGATAGATAAAATAGGAGAAAAGAATTAGTGAGCTCAGAGACAGGCTATTTGAAAATGTGCAATC
The DNA here is from genome assembly GCA_025594165.1 of Tamias sibiricus. NCBI lineage: Eukaryota > Metazoa > Chordata > Mammalia > Rodentia > Sciuridae > Tamias > Tamias sibiricus. The sequence goes on from CM046657.1 coordinate 104,900,271, forward strand.
AGAGGAGAAAAAAGCAAAAAGACTAATGGGGAAAGCATACAGGAACTTTGGAAAAGTAGTAAAGAACAAATAATTAATTATTGTAGTTCAAGATGGACTTGAGAATTCAAAAAGAGTAGAAAGCTTATGCAAAGAAATAATAACTAAAAAACTTCCCAGACCTAGAGAAGGATATAAACATCCAGGTATAGAAGGTAAAAGATCACTAGTCAGATATAACTCAACCAAGTCTATTCCCAAGATATCTTATAATTGCAATAGATCTCACAAGTGAAAAACAAAGGGAAAAGAGACAAATGATACATAGAGGTGTTCCAATTCATTTGACAGCAGACTTCCTTGAAAAAACCTTACAGTAGCATGAGATCTGCACAGTACTGAAAGAGAAAAATACATGCCAACCCAAAATACTGTACCAAGCAAAGCTAACCTTTGAAATGAAGAAAAGATAAAGACATTCCTAAAGAAAATCTGAGTGAATATATCTCCACCAGATCTGTACTACACAAAACACTAAAGGGAGCTCTTCAAACTGAAATAAAAAGGCATTAATGAGTAAGAAGAAAACATTGGAAGGTATAAAACTCACAGGTAAGTGTAATTATACAGAAAAAATCAGAATGCTCTAATATTGTAAATGGTGCATAAACCATTTTTAGTATAATGACTAAAAACAAAACAATTAAAAATAAAAGCTACACTAATATGTTGAGACTGGCAATACAGAAAGATGTAAAATAGGATATTAAAAACTCAGAATGTGGGGAGAAATAGAGTACAAGTGTAGAGTTTTCTTATTAGTATATTTTCTTACTTTGTTTCTATTCTTATCTTTATAATCATGTTAAGTTCCCATCATCTCAAAATAGCTTACTATAATCAAAAGATGTTTTGTTTTTGTAAGTCTTATGGAACAATCTATAATAGATAAACCAAAAATAATAAACTGTGAATCAAAACACACTACTATAGTAAATCACTTAACCACAAAAGTAGGCTATAAAAGAGTGAAGGGTAAAGAAGAAAAGGAGTGATAATAAAACTAGAATACAAATAACAAAACGAGTTAGACTGCAGTAAGACTTTATCAACAATTACCTTGAAGTAAATGTATTAATTATCCAATTAAAAGTCAAAGAGTTACTGAATGAATTTTTTTAAAAAACGGCCCAACTATATGTTGCTTACAAGAAACTCAATTACAAAAATTCCTAAGGACATTGTAGACTGAAAGTGAAGAAATAGAATAAGATACTCCATGCAAATGGAATCCAGAAGAAAACACGAGTAGCCATATTTATATCAGATAAAATTGACTTTAAATTAAAAGTAGTAAAAAGAAACGAGGAAGGCCATCATAATGGGGTTATTTCAGCAAAATGAAATAACAATTCTAAATATATATGCGCCTAATATTGGAGCACTCAAATATACAAAGCAAATATTAACAGACATAAAGGGAAAGATAGACTTGCATACAATAATATTTGGGGAGTTTAACACCCTACTTTCATCAATGGGAAGATCATTCAGGTAGAAAATCCACCAAGAAACATCAGAGTTAAATTGCACCGTAGACCAAATGACCTAACACATCTACAGGACATTTCATCCAACAGTTGGCAAATATACTTATTCTTTCATGAGCACATGGAATTTCTCCAAGATAGATCATATGATAGACCTCAAAACAAATATTAACAACTTTTTAAAAAAATGAAATCATATCAAATATCTTTTCCAACCACAATGTAATAAAACAAGAAATCAATAACAAGAAAAATTTTGGAAAGCATGTGAATAAATTGGAGTGAAACAACTTACTTTTGAACAACCAACAGATAAAGGAATACATCAAAAGGAAACTTTAAAAATTTCTTGAAACAAATGAAAATGGAGATGCAACATACAAAAACCCATGAAATACAGCAAAATTGTTACCAATAGAGAAGTTTAGAGAAGTTTAAAGTAGTCAGTGCCTACATCAAAAAAGCAAAGATCTCAAAAAACCTAAACAGGGCACTGTGATGCACACCTGTAATCCCAGCTACCTGGCAGGCTGAGGCAGAAGAATTACAAGTTCGAGGTCAGTGTGAGTAATTCAGTAAGACCCTGTCTTAAAATAAAATTTTAAAAGGGCTGGGAATGTAGCTCAATTTTCCTAGCATGCACAAGGCCCTGAGTTCAATCTCTGGTATCAAACAACAACAAAAACTATTGATAAATCTTGAGGAATAAGAAAAACAAGGATAAATCAAACCCAGAATTAGTAGGAGGAAACACATTATAAAGATCAAACCTGAAACTTAGAATAAGAGAAAAAAAAAAAAAAAAAAAAGATCAAACTTGAAATAAATGAGGGACTAAGAAATACAAAGATCAACAAAACAAAGAGCTGGTTTTTCAAAAAGATAAATAAAATACAGAAACCCTTGCTAGACTAAGACAACTGATATAACAAAAATACAAAGGATCCTCAGAGAGTATTATGAACAATCATATGCCAACAAATTTGATAACCTAGAAGAAATGGACAAATTCCTAGACATGAAGAAATAGAAAACCCAAACAGACCAATCACAATTAAATTCTATTAAACATTTAAAAAAGAACTAATACTAATTCTCTTGAAGTTATCCCAAAAACTAAAAAAGAGAGGAATTCTTCCAAACTCATTCTATAAGGCCATCATTATCCTGATAAATTAAATACGGATACAATAAAAAAGTAAATACAGGCAAAAATTGTCAATAAAAGACTAGCAAATCAAACCCAACAGCACATTAAAAAGATTATTACCAAATGAAAAAATGTACAACATCATTAGCAATTAGAGAAATGCAAATCAAAATGACTGGCAGTCATCAGGAATACAAATAATAATAAATGCTGGAGAGGAACAATTTTACACTGTTGGTGGGACTGTAAATTAGTACAATCACTATGGAAATCAGTATGAAGGCTCCTCAAAAGACTAGGTATGTGGAACCACCATATGACCCAGCTATACCTCTCCACAGTATTTATCCTAAAGAATTAAAGTCATCATACTATAGTGATACATGCATACCCATCTTTATGTCACCACAAATTCCAATAGCCAAACTATAGATGAATGGATAAAGAAAATGTGGCATATATACACAATGGATTTTTATTCAACCATAAAGAAAAATGAAATTGTGTCATTTGTAGGAAAATGGATGGAACTGAGACCATTATGTTATATAAAATAAACCAAATTCAGAAGGTCAAGGGTCATAAGTTTTCTCTCCTATGTGGAAGCTAGAGAAAAGGAAAAGAAAGGTGGGAAAGAGGATCTCATGAAAATCAAAGGGAGATCAGTAGAGGTAGGAAGTAGCAAGGGGGTGGGGGAGTGCTAGGGATTGATATTGACCAAATTATATTGTGTGCACGTACAAATATGTAATAACAAGTCCCATCATTATCTACAACTATAATGCACCTAAAAGAAATGTGGGAAGAAAAGATTATTTACCATAATCATGTAGAATTCATCCCAAGGGTACAAAGATGGTTAAACAAACACAAATCAATAAATGTGATACACTATATCAACACAATGAAGGACAAAACCCTTCATTTTGATCATCTCAATAAGTATAGGAAGGGCATCTGATAAAATTCAATATCTCTTTATGATAAAAATGCTAATTAGATAAAATACAGAAGGAACTTATCTCAATATAAAGGCCATTCATAATAAGCCAATTGTTAACATTACACTGAATGGGGAAAAGCTATAAGATTTCTAAGATCTGGACCCAGACAAGGATGACTTTCCCCATTTTTATTCAACATATTGCTGTAAATCTTAGCCATAACAATCAGGCAAAGGAAAGAAAGAAAAAGCATCCAAAGTCGAAAAGAGGAAGTCAAATTGTCACTGTTTGCAGATGACATGATCTTATATATAGAAAAATCAATGGACTCCACCAAAAACCATTAGAACTAATTAATAAATTCAGCATAATTGCAGGATACAAAATTGACATATACAAATCAGTTACATTGTATTTGCTAATAGGAAATTACTTGAAATAGAAATCAAGACAAGCAATTTCATTCATAATAGCTACAAAAAAAACTAGAAATAAATTTAACTAGAGGTAAAAAATATCAATAATTAAAACCCCAAAACATTGATAAAAGAGATGGAAAAAGTATGTAGAAAACTAAAAAGACATCCTGTTTTCATGGATTAGAAAAATAAATGTTATTAAAATGTCCAGTGTAATCCCATTAAAATACCAGTAACATTCTCCAAAGAACTAGAAAATAATCCTAAAATTTATATAGAATCTCTCACATGCACATAAACAAAACACACACACACACACACACACACACACACACACACACAGCCAAAGACATCTTCAGCATAAAGAACAAAGCAGGAAGCATAACCCTACCTGACTTCAAATATACTACAAAGCTATAGCAATTGAAACCATATTGGCATAAAAATAGATGCATACCTATTCAAGTTGTGTGTTTCCATACATAATTCCATAATTTATGGAATGTAAAAACAATTAATTAATATTTTTAAAAGACGCATACACTAATGAAACAAAATATCCTAGAAGCAAACCCACCCATTTACAGTCAACTGATTTTCAACAAAGGGGCTAAGAATGTATGTTAGAGAAAGGATGGTCTTTTCAATAAATGAGTCTGAGGAAATCGGATATCCACGTGTAGAAGAATGAAAACTAGACTCTTACCTCTCTCCAGTCACAAAAATCAACTCAAAATGGATTAGAGACTTAAATGTAAGACCTAAAAGTATGAACTTACTACTAAGAGAAAACCCAGGGGAATACTTTAGGACATCAGAATGGACTAAGAGGTTTTGGAGACCCCAAAAGCACAGGAAAAAAAAGCAAAAAATAAACAAATGGAATTACACCAAACTAAAATGCTTATACACATAAAGGAAACAATCAACAAGGGAAGAGACAAACTGTAGAATGGGAGAAAACTTTTGCAAACTATACATCAGACAAGGGATTGACATTCAGAATATATAAGGAACTCCAAGAACCCAATTGCAAAAAAACACATAACCTGATTTAAAAATGGCAATCAACCTAAATTGACAATTCTCAAAATTGTCAAAAGAAGTCATATAGAGTGCCAACAAGTATATGAAAATAAATGCCCAGTACCACTAGTTATTAGGGAAATGCAAATTAAAACCACAATGAGATATTAACTTAACCCAATAACATGGTTATTATCAATATGACTGAAGATAATAAGTGCTGCTGAGGATGTGAGAAAAGGGAGCCCTTGCACACTGTTGGTGGGAATGTAAATTAGTACAGCCGTTATGGAAAACAGTATGGAGGAACCTCAAAAAAGTAAAAATATAGCTACCAGATATATAATCCAGCAATCCCACTACTGGGTATATTTCCAAAGGAAATGAAATCAGCATATTGAAGAGATAGCTGCACTCCCGCGTTCATTGCAGCACTATTCTCAATAGCAAAGGAGCCGGGCACAGAGGCAAAAGAAATAGAAACAACCTGAATATCCATGAACAGATAAACTGATAAAGAAAATGTGCTACAAATACACGATAGAATACCATTCAGCCATAAAATGAGTGAAATTCTTTCATTTGCATCAGCAGGTGGAACTGGAGATCATTATGTCAAGTGAAATAAACCAGGCCAAGAAAGATAAGCACTGTGTGATCTCATTCATGTGGGATGTTTGAAAGTTGCTCTCACAGATGTAAAGAGTAGAATGGTGGTCCCCAGAGGCTGGGAGAATAGGGAAGGCTGAGAAGTAGGTACTAAGGAGAGTCAGACAGGAGCAGGAAGTTCTTGTGTGCTGTTGTAGTAGGCTGACAGCAACATGCTGTATGTTCAGAAGTAGAGGAAAGAATTATGAAAGTTTTTACCGTAAATAAATGACAAGTGTTTGAGATAGATAATGTTTAACCTAATCTTTTGGGGGGGTGTGGGGGAGGGTCTGGTACCGGCACTGAACCCAGGGGCACTAACCCACTGAGCTATATCCCCAGCCCGTTTTATAGTTTCTTTTGAGACTGGGTCTCCCTAAGTTGCACAGGGCCTCACTTGTTTAAACTAATTTAAACATTTCACAAAGTATACATGTATCAAAACATCACATAACACCCCATTAATATGTACAATCTTTATTTTTTTGTATTAGTTGAAAACTAAATTTAGTTTTTAAAAATTTCCTACAATAATATTAAAAGCATAATGTACTTAGAAATAAGTTTCCAAAACATGTTGTGAACTGAAAAATACTACATCTTGCTGAAAAAAAAAAAAAACTAAAAATATGGCAAGGTACATTATGTCTGTGGGTTGGAAGATGCAATGCTGTTAAGAAGCTGATTGGTCTATTGCTTCACTGAAATCCCAAACACAAACTCATCAGGAATTTTTATATGAGTTGACAAGCTAATTCTAAAATTTGCATAAAAATGCAAAACACTTAAAATATTCAAGGCAATCTTGAAAAAAGAACAAGTTGAAGGACTTATACATTTAATTTTAAAACTTACAATAAAGCCATAGTAATTAAGACAGCATGGTACTGGCATAGGATAGACAAAGAGATCTGAAAAGAGTCCAAAAATAGAATCACACTTATTCAATTTAATTTTCAACAAAAAAACATTAGAGCAATCCAATGGAGAAAGGAAAGCCTCTTCGACAAAAACGTGCTACAAAATTGGATATTCATGTAGGAAAAAGGTTAAAACAAAAAAAAGATTCCAAAGTCCTATTCATATCACACACACACAAAAGTAATGGAGTGTAGATTTATATGTAAAACATAAAATTATCAATCTTCTAGAAGAAAATAGTATATCTTCAGAATTTGAGGAGAGGCAAATATTTCCTAGAAATAAACACCTGTAGAAAAATGATTAATTGTACGCATCAAAATTTAAAGCTTTACCAAAAAAAAAACACTAGAAAAACAAATAGGAAAAAGGCAGTCTGAGGAAAAGCATCTACCCAACATGTATTTGATGAAGGAATTACATTTGGATTATATGTAAGAACCCCTATAATTCTATGAAACAAATTGGCCTACTAAAAATGGTCAAAACGTTTAAACAGACATGTGACAAAGGAAAATAAGTGAACAGACAAATACACATATGATAAAATATTCAACATCATTAGTCATCAAAAAAAAATGCAAATTAGAACAAAAGTGAGATACACCAAGACTTGCCAGCAATGTGGAATAAGCAGAACTCTTATTTGTCAGTGCTGAGAATGTAAAATGTCACAGCCACTTTGGGAAAAGTTCTGGCAATTATCAAACAAAACAGACTACAGTATGACCTGGTTGTTCCATTCTTAAGTACCTACCTAAGAGGGACTGCAAATTGGTGCAACCACTATGGAAAGCAGTATGGAGATTTCTCAGAAAACTTGGAATGGAACCATGGAACCATCATTTGACCTAGCTATCCCACTCCTAGGTTTACACCCAAAAGGCTTAAAATTAGCATACTACAGTGATGCAGCCACATCAATGTTTATAGCAGCTCAATTCACAATAGCTAAACTATGGAACCAACCTAGGTACCCTTCAACAGATGAATGGCTAAAGAAAATGTGGTATATAAACACAATGGAATATTACTCAGCCTTAAAGAAGAATGAAATAAAGGCATTTGCTGGTAAATGGATGGAACTGGAGAATATTATGCTAAGCAAAATAAGCCAATCCCAAAGAACCAAAGGCTGAATGTTCTCTCTGATATGCAGATGCTAATTCACAATAGTGGGGGAGCAGGAGGGGAGAATAAATGTATTTTCAACTAGACAGAGGGGAGTGAAGGGAGGGTAGGGGGGGATGAGGGTAGGAATGATAGTGGAATGAATCTGACATTATTAGCCTATGTGCATATATGATTACATGACCTGTGTAACTCTACATCACATACAACCAGACAAATGAGAAGTTATACTCCATTTATGTATGATGTGTCAAAATGCATTCTACTGTCATGTATAATTAGAACAAATTTTTAAAAGTATCTCCCTAAGGGAAATAAAAACATATATACACACACATACAACTTGTACAAGAATTTTCCTATCAGCTATATTCATAACGTCCAAGAATTGGAAACAGATCAGATGTCAATCAATAGGAGAATGGATAAACAAAATTTGGCAAATTTATGCAATGGAGCATGATGCAGCATTAAAAAGGAACAAATTACCTATACGTGGAACAATCCAGATGAATATAAAACATGCTGAAAGAAAGAAAAGTTACACAAAAGAGTGTATGCTGTGTGATTCCATTCATGCTAACTCTACTACAAGCAACACAAATTAATGGTGAAAAAAATTGATGGTTAAGTCTAAGGATGTGGAAGTGGAACTTGACTGATAATGGACATGAGGAAATTTGGGGATTAATAGTACTATTTGGTATCATAATGGAAACTTGGGTTATATATCTGTACTCATTTTCCAAAACTTACTGAATGGTAGTTATCTTTAAGATTTGTAGGCTTTGCTATATGTAAATGTGATATCACAATAAAAAGAACCTTAAGCTAATATCAAATATATATATATCATGATATTATGTGTGTGTATGTGTACACACTTACTTGAAAATGCATTGAAATATAAGATGGATTAACTGATAAATAGAGGATGGATAGATTTATGATAAACTGGAGTTAAAAGCTAATTGTAGAATTTAGGTGGTGAATATATTGGTGTTCCCAGTACAATTCTTTAAACTTTTATGCATATTTGAAATTCTCCATAATAAAATGATGGGTAAAAAAAATTTAGCCCCAAAGTGAAATATTAAGACTCTCTTTGGTAACCTCAGGGCATAATCACAAGTAATTAGCCCTGGTACGTATGCCTTTCTCAGATGCTTCTCAACCCACCTGGATCATGAATGCTTGTCCAGTATAGGGGGCCTCTGAGGAAACCAGGTCACTGTACTGTCCTGGTGAAGAAAACACAGGATTTTCAGAAAGCCTATGTATAGATTCTAATTTTAATAACTGTAGTTACCAGTATTAAAAGGTTTTTGACAGCCGGGCGCGGTGGCACACGCCTTTAATCCCAGAACTTGGGAGGCTGAGGCAGGAGGATCGCAAGTTCGAAGCCAGTCTCAGCAATAGCGAGGCACTTAGCAATTCAGTGAGACCCTGTCTCTAATAAAACACAAAAAAGGGCTGGTAATGTGGCCCAGTGGTCGAGTGCCCCTGAGTTCAATCCCCAGAACCAAAAAAAAAGGGTTTATGACAACCACATTATTATAAAAGAAACAAACATTTTAAGACTATTTAAAAGATCATTTAAAAGATACTCGTATTTCAGAACTCAAACTGGTGAAGAATGACTGCTGAGAACAGAAAGGTAAATTTTATTTTCCAGCCAAGAGACTCTGTTTCAATATCAGCTATAAGAAAACCAATGTGACTAAATTTTGTCTATAAAGTGTTTTTATCACAACTGTGAGCTGTTCTTCAATTTAAAAAGTTTAAGATGCAAGAATACTCTCTAATCTTTTACTTTACTAATATTACAATGGACATTTTATATACATCATCATATAGTTTATCCCCTTTGCAATCTATTTACGCCTGGTCCAAACCACTCTTTCCACTCTGCTGGCTGCCTCAGATGAGGTAATTATGTCTTTGAAATGTGAAAGGGTCAGTCATTCAATTTCAGAAGTGCATCTAATCAGGGCTTCCACCTGGAACACAGCAGCCAGTGCATCTCGGTGTCCCTGGTTGTGATAGTCCTGTCCCAGCTAGGAGCTAGAAGATCTGCTCAGAAGCCCACTTGGCATCACTAGGATCTGCTGTCTGCCTCCTGGTCTTCAAATACACACAGGCCAGAAAGTCACTGCTTCCCAAGGGGCAAAAAGAACCCAATTGCAACTTTTAAAAGTTTTTATTCTTACTTTCCTGAGGCAGAACGAAAGTACTTTTTTAGAAATCAGGTCTGCCATGGAGTTTAGGCATTTTTAATGCATCTTTCCCCCAAGGTCCTGGGCCCCTTTGTTGGCTATACACAAAGGATTATGCTATTTCTGTTTAGTAAAATGGTTTGTAGATTTCAATTTAAAAGGAAAAACATGGAAATATAAGTCTGAGTCATTTGGGGGGAAAAAAAGATAATCCCTTTCAGAATAAAGAGAAATACCTATCTAGAATCATCTTGGTAAAAAAACATATATATCACATGGGCTGAGAATTTTAGTTCAGGGGCAGAGCACTTACCTAGAACATGCAAAGCCCTGGGTTCAGTCCCCAGCAGCATGCCAATCACATTTCTTCTTCCTCTGAAAGGCATCTTTAACCAAATCCACTGAGTTAGGAGATGGTGATGAATAATTCACAACTGAGATCTCTTTTTCAGCATTCAGGCCTGACCCCAATCACAGCCCCACTGGAGGAGGAAGGGTTATGAGTGGCAGTTCTCAGTTTTGGCTGCATGTTGAAATCACATTGTGTGTCACCCATAAAAACTTTCATGGACTGGGGAGGTAGCTCAGTGATACAGTGCTCACCATGCTTGCAAAAGGCCCTGGAATTGATCACCAGTACCAAATGAAAACAACAACAAAAAAAAATTCACAATCCTTTTTATTAGGAAAAAAAGTGGAAGCATAATTTTTTATCTTTTTAAAATTTTTTTCCAAATAAAGAGTCTGGGTGGTTTTTAATTCATTGTGTTAAAAATACAAAAAGGCAACATCTTCAATGAGTTTTCAGTACTAGTTGACCTCAGTAAAGATGGGAATTTAAAGGTCAAATTGAAAAATAAAACCTTTGTATAACTGATAGAAGGGATTTCTAAATGATTTTCTATAATTTACTTAGCATAGCCAATGACACACTGCTTTTCTTTGGACCTAAATATCTTTATGTGTATCCTTTTCAGCTATGACCTCCATTCAAACAAAGTACTGAAATCAAAGTTAGACCCATCCCTTCAAATTGGCATATCACAAAGATTTTTTTTAATATTTTTAGTTGTTGATGGACCTTTGTTTTATTTATTTGTATGTGGTGCTGAGAATCGAACCCAGTGCCTCTCGCATGTTAGGCAAGCGCACTACCACTGAGCCACAATCCAAGCTCCCTATCACAAAGATTTATAAATGCAATTAGTCATATTCAGTAACATTTGCCCTTCTAAACATTATATACTTATGGGGTCAAATATAGTTTTTTATTATTAATAAATGAAATTAAATATTACTTATTTACCTCATCTTCAAAATTCCTATTATCATAAGTGTTTTATAATGGATAATATATTCATAGGATAGTTTAATGATATAATTTATAATTAAATATACATATATAAGAATAAATACTCATAATGAAAAGAGATCACTGGGCTATGAAACTATTCAAGGCAGGCACCTGTATAAGTCATGACACCTGCCTATCCCAGAGCTGGCACTCGATAAGTAAATATGATAGTGAAAAAATGTTCAACATCACTAATTACTAGCAAAATGTGAATTAAAATAACAATGAGGTTCCACAGTTTAACTATTGTGAATTGTGCTGCTATAAACACTGATGTAGCTGTGTCCCTGTAGTATGCTGTTTTTAAGTCCTTTGGGTATAGACAGAGGAGTGGGATAGCTGGGTCATAAGGTGGTTCTATTCCGAGTTTTCCAAGGAATCTCCATACTGCTTTCCAGATTGGCTGCACCATTTTGCAGGCCTACCAGCAATGTGTGAGTGTGCCTTTTTCCCCACATCCTCTCCAACAGTGATTGTTGATTGTGTTCTTAATAGCTGCCATTCTGACTGGAGTGAGATGATATATACACAATGGAATATTGCTCAGCAATAAAAGAGAATAAAATAATGGCATTTGCAGATAAATGGATGAAGTTGGAGAATATAATGCTAAGTGAAGTTAGCCAATCCCAAAAATCCAAATGCCAAATGTTTTCTCTGATATAAGGAGGCTGATTCACAGTGGGGTTGGGACAGAAAGCATAGGAGGATTATAGGAACACTAGAAAGGCCAGTGAAGAGGAAGAGGAAGGGAGTGGGGAAAAAAAGGTTAAAAAAAAAAAAAGATGATAGAATGAGATGGATATCATTACCCTAAGTGTATGTATGAAGACACAAATGGTGTGAATATACTTTGTATACAACCAGAGATATGTAAAAATGTGCTCTATATGTGTAATATGAATTGTAATGCATTCTGCTGTATATAACAACTTAGAATAAAAGAAAAAAATCACGATGAGTTACTATCTCATACTTCTCAGAAGGACTATAATCAAAAAGACAAAAGATAATAAGGGTAGGCAAGAATGTGAAAAAAAAAGGGAACCCTTGTATACTGTGGGTGAGAATGTAAATTAGTATGTTAATTATGAAAATTATATGGAGGTTCCCCAAAAAAACTTAAACTAGAATTATCATATGATTTAGCAACCCACTTCTGGGTATTTATACAAAAGATTTGAATTAATAGGTCAAAGAAATGTGTGTATTCCCATGTTCCTGCAGCACTATTTATAATAACCAGGTTATGGAATCAACTTACACGCCCATCAGCAGATGGATAAAGAAAATGTGGTATCACTACCCAAGGAATACTATTGAGACTTTAAGTAAGAAGGAGGAAATTCCACCATTTGCATCAACATGAATAGACTGAAGAACATTATGCTAAATGAGATAAACTGGACATAGAGGGACAAGTACATACATTCTCAGTTACATGCTGAATCTAAAAATGTCAAACTCATAAAAGCAGAAGGTAGAATGGTAGTTAGGGAGGCTGGAATGTGGAAGGAATGGGGAGATGATGTTCAAAATCTCAGGATGAATAGGGTTGTTTTGTTTTGTTTTAAGACCTATTTCATAGTATGGTGAATATTGTTAATAATAGTGTATTATACATTTCAAAATTTCTAACAAAGTGAATTTCAAATGTTTTCACCACAAAAAAAATTTGAGGCAATAGATATGCTAATTTACTTAATTATTCCATATATTTTCACAAATCATAACATAATTTTGTACCCCACAATATATGTATTATTATACATTATCAATTTATAATAAAATTTTAAAATTTTTGAATGTGTTGAATGTTGCAGCTATGGAATGGACAAATAGAATGCTAGCTTCTGAACGTTTCTATCCAAGCTTTCAGAGAAAACATTTGAGCAGCATCTGTGTCTACAAGTCCAGTTAAGGAGACCCTCCAATAATCAACTTGCAATCATCCATAACAAATTTAGGAGCAGTCAGTAGAGAATGTCCCCAATTAATTCAATTCAACAAGGAATCATTGAGTGTCTCATATTAGACTCACAAATGAAGTAAATTGATACAAAATAAGTTGTTTATGGTTTCTGATTTCAAGAAACTTATGTTTAATTTTAGAACATATCTTCAAACTTCTACTTAGAGATGGGTACAGCCTGATGTTCAGGGAATTTGAGCGACTTAGTTGCATGATTTTTGTTATTTTCTACATGTCAAGCTTCTTCATCTTACCACATACTCATCTGTTCCAGGATCCCCATCTCCATGCTGGAAGTGGACAGCCTGCAAATCAGAATCTTATAGAACATCAATCTATACAAAGCTGGCCTCTCTCTTCCCATTTCAGAGCATGCTGTTCACACTACAACTTCAAAACACAGTAGGTTAAGGCACTATGCATTTTTAATAGAGCTTTTCTTATAGTTGAGTCTCACTAAAGCTGTAGGAAAAAATCCTAACCCCTTTTCTTCCATGTTTTCTGTGTTTGTTTTTTTTTTTAAGAATTTTATTTTATTTATTTGTTTCAATGTGGTGCTAAGAATCAAACACAGGGCCTGACCCATGCTAGGCAAGTGCTTTACCACACCGAGCTACAACCCCAGCCCTTTTTTCAAGGTTTTGATCTGCATGACTACACAAAAATGATTATTGGTCTCAATATTCTCAATTGAGCAAAAAAGCTGGATGTGTTACTGTCCCCTCAGATCTGGAAACAAGACATACAATAGAATAATGTGTATAATTTGAAAGCAATTACCCCAATGAAGATTAACAAAAAAGGCAGAGAGCTCAGAAGACCTTAATAACTCAGGAAATCACCAGGAGAGGAGCCTCACTCCAAGGATTTATGGTGGAGGGGACTGACTGAATTCTTCAATTTCCACTTCATTGTGATGTCCGGCACTAATAGATGGGTTTCTTTGGGCATGATGTCACAAGTCCCTGGGTCCTGACTGGTGGCTTTTAGAAATACAAATGGTAGAACTTTTCCCTGGACACCCTGCATCATTAGTTGCTTGTGTAACATGAATAACAGCAGCAATAGAGTTGAAATATCTTCCTTCAATTCTCAGACACCGCCCCACTCCTCACTCTCCTAAAGACTGTGTCCTGTTTGGGAGAACTGGACTGTGAACACAGCAGGGATGGGTTTTTATCCCCTCCTACAACAGATCACTTTGCAAAATCCTCTAGTGGCACTGCCTGATGGGAGACTGAAAACTAAGGGGGATTAATTTTATAAGAAATAAAACACTTTGGTGCAGAAACGACTCCATGAATCTTTATTGAAAATGTTTCCATCTTAGCAGAATAACCCAGAAAGAAACCTAAAAGGATGATTACAGACAAGGCATTGGTCCTCAAGATAAGAAAGGGAAAAGATACCATTTCAATGCTAACAAATACATGGTTTTTTTTTTTTTGCCAACTTTAGTTCCTTTGTAAAGCTTATTTCTGCATCTTCTCAAATCCTCTAAGAGTTGTAAAATCTTGCATATATTTCTATTGGAAACCAGGGGTTTAATCAAACAGGATTGGGACCTCTCCTCTCCCTTGCCTGCTCACATACTGTCAACCAAGATGTATATTTATCATCTACGATGCTGTATTAAGCTTTTAAAATGAAACATTAAGTCTGAATAAAAATAATTCAAAATATGTGTACTGGGATTTTAGGCAAATTCCAAGAAATTTGAGTTGAAATTTAACCCAAAATGAAAAAAATTATTTTTTAAAAAAAGGCTACTTTGTCCATAGTTTTTATTTAGAATGGCAAAGAAAATGTGCCAAAGAAATTGTTCATTTCCCAGCAAAGTCCATTACTTCTATGTGGTTTCCACTGACTAAAGTGACTGCCTAATGGTGACAATGGTGTCATCAGCAGGCAATGTGCTTGTTCCCAAGGCACACATCCACCATCAGGAGGGAACAACCCTGGCAACAACTGCACTCAGTCCTCTGCAAATGACATTTCCCAAGCAAAAATATAAAAGGAAACTTGAAATAGAACCTAATGGTTCTTCTGGCTATGGCTATAGAAACCCCCAGGAAGGATGATGCTTGGAAGGAAGAAGTCTTGGCTCCTCATAATGGTGGCTTATAGATGCCCTAAGATGTTTAGAAAGTCTACATAACAGCACTAAGCAGGACCCTTGCCATTAGGCTTCAGGGGGTATGGCAAAGCATCTGGAGGGGGACACAAATAGATAAAACATCCATCCTCCTGTTTATGACAACTAGGCTTTCCTTGGAAACATCCTCTAGAAGAGCTTCAAAACTAACTCTTAATGCAATATTTTTCCTGAATTCATTGTGCTTCTTAGAAATCAAGTAAACTAGAGCTAAATCACTCCTCAGCCTTCCTCCTCTCCCCATAAGAGCCAGCTTCCTCTTCCACACCCCCACCCTAACCCCAACACGTGTTCCCAGCCCTCTTCTGCCCTCTCTCCTTTCACTGACCTGCCCCTACCCAACCTCATGTTCCTTTCCCATCCCCTACCTGTCACTATGCTGAGCCCCAGCCCTTGAGACTTTTCAGCCTGCACTGTAAATCTGGCCAAGGCTGAGAACAGCAAACAAAGGAGCAACTATGAGAACTGACAGCTCAAGGACCCTGGCATCAGGTTGCCCTGGGCTGCCTCACCAGGGAGGTGCTGGCAGGGCTGGTCTCCCCTCAGGGCACTCATTCATCTCAAAATGACAGAGGGTGTAACTGGCCCAGGAAAGTTCTACAGTGCTGCTGCTCTGACACAGCAGAGGGCACCAGAAAGGAAAGGACTTCCCTGAGGAATAAGATATGATAGAAATGGAAACGAACTGGGTTGCAGAATTGGCAGCACTTGGCATAAAATATTAGCCCTAATATTCCTATATTTTTCTCCCCAAAGGAAGAGGACTGGAAAAAGAAATAGGAAAGAGAGAAGGAAGGGGAAAGGGAAGACTACAGTTGTAGCCTCGTATAGAAAGTGTAGTTATGAAATGGATTACTCCAAACAGATATAAATCTGAACTCAATCCCAGGCTTATTTTCAAATCCCAGTTTCAGGGGAAAGGACCCTCAGGTGGGATCCAGCCCTAAAAACCTTCCACGGAGAGGGTGTGGTTAAGCTCATAGGCATTGCTATCTTCTTCCTCCAAAAGCAGCTTGTCGATGGTCAGGGAACTGATGGCTCTCCTGGGGTCGTCCATGTCCTGAAGGACAGGCTCAGGAATAGAGATGGGGAGCTGGACAAACTGAGGCCCAGGCAGGGTTGGGGCTGGAGGCTGGTACTGCAGGGTGGAGGTAGGCAGCGTGGAAAGAGGTTGAGCCCACGGGAAATAGGTGAGGGGCGCCTGGTGCTCTGGGCCCTCCAGCTGGGGTCCCACCGTGGGTGTGGCTGCGCTTCTTGTCTGTGATGAGGAAACACAGGACCAAGGTTTAGCAGCCCTGGCACATCCACCTCCCCACCCTTGACTCAAGAATCTCCAATTCTTTCCTCAACTCTGCCCTTCCCTGGTTTCTCGCTTCAGGGGGGATCCACCTCCTCCTTCTCAAAACCTCCCTCAAGGGAGAGCTAAACACACTTAAATTGTATCCATCATCTGTCACTTACTAGCTACCTGTTCTTGCTCATGCTACTTCCCAACTCAGAAGTTTTCTCCAGTTTTCTCATCTATTAAATGGGATTGGTAATGAAGTCATATGGCTGAGCAAACTAGAGAGGGTTTTCTAGATTTCACTGAATACAAAATGCATCCCAATTTCAGAAACCTTAAAATGTGAAAAATACATGTATCTTAAAGTCTGAAAATACATGTTACAGAATGAGGCTGTCACATAGCCCTGTAGCTGTATCTTGGAGGTGGCTACTGTCCTGCCCAGACACAAAGGCAATCCTGGCTCCACACAGCAACTTTGGCCTCCTGAGGTCTGGGTGAACAACACAGTTGCATCACTTTCTGGTGGTGACCAAAGAGGCCCAGCCATTCTGTAGTAGGGCAAGCCCTGCTCTGTCAGTGAATACGACCTTCCTGCTGCTGCTTGTGCCTTCTGCATCCTCTCCTCCAGTCTCTGAGCTGCAAATGCCATGGCACCCCTGGTGTCCCATGACACTCCAGGGCCATTCTCCCATGTGCTCCATGAACTGTACAGTGACTACCTTACAAACCTCAGATCCAGCCTGCCAGGGCAGCACCTAGATCCTATTATTCTTTCACAGTGGAGGAAAGTAGGCAGAAGTGGAGGTTCTATGCATGAATTGATATTGGGATGGGCAAAATCTCCCCTGCCATCCCTATTCCCTTGTCATCTCTCTCCAATTGCTACTGTGTCTTGAAAATAAACTATTGGAGTCTTTTAGAACAGAGTTGTTTTTTGTTTGTTTGTTTTTCTTTTCAGCTTCCTGGGGAATCTTGTTACAACACATATTTGGGCCCAGGAGGTCTAGAGAGGGGCCTGGAGTTCTGCATGTCTAATCAGATCTTAGGCCATGCCAATGCAACTGGTCCAGGGAGCACAGTTTTGAGTAGCAAGGCTTTAGAGTGTTTTTCCATAGCATGTTGGAGCTGGAAGCTCCCCACATCCAGGCTGGTGTGCACAGCCACTTTCTCTCCTTTGACATGAGCCCCATGACCCCAATCTAGCAACCTGAAACTAGACAGGATCTGGGGAAGCCTAATTATTTCCATTACTTCAAAAATCCAAATGGAAACCCTTCGTTTTTGTGTCCTCAACTTCTACAGGTCAATTGCAACTGCAGGGTTCCTTGTTCAGGGGGTAGAATTACACCAAACCAGCACCATACAGTTCTTATCTCTGCTGATCAGGAATGCTGACTGGTAGCACAAGCCAGCTTTGATGAGTTGATTCACAAAATAGTAAAACAAATAAATTATTTTATACTAAATACAGTTTGTTTGATACACAGAAAATTTCAAAGCAGAAGGTGGAGATAATGAAAGGGAATAAATAAAGAAAAGAATCCTTAGTAATGAAATGGCTGGGAACCATTACGTCCTCCCCTCCTTGTCCCCAACAGGAGCCCCTGATGTGGAAATGAGTTGCCTGAGGAAGGCCTTGAAATATCTCCATTTCTGGAGCCAGCCAGCACACAGGGCCTCCTCCTTCCTCACTGTAGAAGCAGAGACCTTCATGTCAAGGATGGCCAGGTGGGCCATCCACAGGCCTTCCCAGGAAGGTGCTTAGAGGCAGGGAGCAGGTGTATTGGATGACACTGGACCATCCAGGGAAGCCAAGGGACATGGGGAACCAAAACAAGCTCCACCTGGAGGGTGGCCCCTGTGACTGCTCAGGAGACCCAGCTCCACTCCCTGGTTTCCCTGGAGTACAGCTGAGTACCCCTGAAACTATCGGCCTTTTCTTTCCTGCACACTGAAGGGACTCCCATTCCTTTGGTCACACAGGCCACACCATTCACACAAAACTATGACTGCCTTCCCCCATTCCTTGGGGCATGGGTGGCAGGGAGCAGGCCCTTCCTTTCCTGCCTGGCACTTGAAGGAGGCCCTTGGTTGACATTGCTGGCGGACTTTGATGTGATGATAGTAAGTAACATTTATTGAGTAATTTCTGTATGCCAGGAATTGTGCTAAGCCTTCCACGTGCATAACCTCATTTCATCCCAACAACCACCCTCTTGTTAGTATTTCCATTTTACAGATGAGGACACTGACACTCAGAGAAGTCAAGTTAGTAAGCCAGGGACATACCGCTTACAAGTAAAGGGCTGGGATTTGAACACAAACTATCTGACATTAGAGACAGAGCTCAAAAACAACAAAAATTACCCTGTAGCTGGGTCTGACTCAAAAATACAGTTTTCTGAAAAGTTCTATCACCTTTTGCTCAGCCTAGAAATCCTCCCACAATCCCATTGTTCAGTGAAAAATCACTCCCTTAGTTATTCGAATTGAAAGGCAGAGTTCACCTGGTATCCCATTCACTAAAAACTTCAATTTGTCATAAGACTCACTGATTACAGGCCTGCTGGGGAGATTCAGGACAGAAGCAGGAGCTCTCCCCAACCAAAAGGAACAAAAGGCACAACAAAACAGGTATCTTCAAGGGAGATAGTTAGGTAAATGAAAATAGGAGCAGGCCTTCCTGGAGGACATGGTCAACTTAGATGACCTGATGATCCCGGGAATCAACAGCAAGGAAGATCTGGGGTTAGAAAGTCAGCCCTACTTCTCAACAGGTGCCACAGGCAGGCAGGTACAGCTCTGTTTTGTGTGACGTACCGTGACGTTGGTGATAAGTGGAGGGGAGGCGTAGGTCAGCACTGAGGAGGGCCCCACAACTGTGTAGCTTGGACACACGGGCTGCACATACATGTCAGCTGAGTAGGGGCAGCTGACAGCTTCATGGGACACATACTCAGTGTAGGGTGTCCATGGGGTCAGGGGCTGGAGAGTGGCTGGGGCGGGTTGAGAAAGCCAGCCAGCACATAGGGCCCCCTCCTCCGTCACTGTAGAAGCAGAGACTTCCATGTCAAGGCAGGAGGGACCTGTGGAGAAAGAAAATTATAGAACTGCTGTTGCCACCCCCATGAGGGGACTGAAGGACACCAAGGCTGTGGGGAGCTCTTACCCACTGTGGTGTAGGTCGCCAGGGGCTGATGGGGCAGCACCACCTAGAGGGAGAAGAGAAGACAGGACTGTGTTTAGCCATCGCCAGTCAGTTCTGTGCAGGGAAGCCATCCAGGGAACTCCAGGTAGAAAGCATAGGGAAGACTCTCCCTGATCAGAAGAAAACACTCCAGCCATTTGGAAGAATTTGTGTTTCCATTTTGCAAGAATGCTGTGCAGTTAGGGAACTGGCACCTTTCTCTTCCCAGAAGGAACCCCCAACTCACACCAAGGTGTGTGTCATTCACTTCTTGAGGCCTCATCAACAGCTCTGTTCAATGGGCTGAGCAAGCCAGCCCCCCCGCCCCTCATCCACCTCAAGGTACTGGTAGGTCCATCCCCGACACATCACCATGTAACTGCTGGCCTTCCTGCCCGACCCCTCTGCCCCCCAACACACATGCTGTCCACTGGCCCCCTCACCGCGGTAGGTGTCACGGCTGCCCCACTGCTGGCATGGCCACGCTTCCTTCTCAGCAGTTCTTTCACTGGCTCCTTCACGCGGACACCCTGGTATGGCCGAGGTGGGGCCGGAGCTTGTTCTGGAGCTGTGGCTGTGGAAAGCAATGTCACTGGAGCCTGTGGCCCTTCTCAGACAAGCCCCAACCCCAGGTGCCCATTGTCTCAAGGATCTGCCTGCTCTACTAAGTTGTGCTTGAACACGAGGACTACATGAGACTTCCTAGAATATTTCTCCTGGTATTGTCACTCTTCCTGTCCCCAAGCCCTCTGTAGCTCCTCGAGGAGTTGATGCCCAACCTCTCTGTCTAAAATTGAAAAGACTTCACAGTGAGATCTGAACCCATTTTTCTAACCACTTTGCATACTAACAGCTACATACACTCTGACTTCCACCAGAAGCTCTATCTTCTTCTCTACATGGTCCCTGAATGTCTTACCTCCTCATCTCTTGAGTTTTACATGTCCAGACTCTCTCCTATGTCTTTCAACCCCTATAGCCTATAGAATTTCTACAACCACAACTCAAATATTTCCACATCTGGTTAGTATTCATCATAGGTGGCAGCAGAGAGCGGCAGAAAGATCAGGGACTCTGAGGCCAATGGCACAGGCCTCGAATCCTGCCCCTACCACAGTTAAGTTGTGTGATCCTGGGCAAGTTACAAAACCCCTCTGAGACTCTGAATTTATTATCAAAAGAATGTTCTGAGGAGTCGCTTGACCTAGTAAATAAGAAGAAACCGATATGCTTTAGATAAAATCAGATGCAGAGTAAGCACTCAAGAAATTTTCATCTGCATGTAATAGTTTTTTTTTTTTTTTTGGGGGGGGGTATAAGTTTCTAATGCCCCAACTAGATTATAAACTTCCCAAGGTGAGCTATTACACCTTATTTCTCTATATCTTCTCAAGTGGCATGTCCCTAATGAGCTCAGCAACTATTTGTTGATTAATCAATTGGTGATTCTTCAAAATATGCTGCCATGCATCTTTCCTTCACCTCTCCAGTATCTTTAGAATTAATGGGCGATAGCAAGTGGCATGTAGGTTCTCTGGAACCCCCAGGACATAGAACAAACAGCTAATGGTGACCCATATAACCTGGGACTGGGTTTTCCTTGCTGCTAAAAGGTTTTCTTTGCCTTTGTAATCAAAGAAACCAAAAGCACCAACCCAAACACAAGAAACCAAAGGACCAATCCAAATATGGGCCAGATCATAAGGCCTTCCTTGGCCAGGGAGACCAAGCCAAAAGCATCCTGGCTGTGCTGTGACAATGTGCCTCCTCAGACAGCCTGTGGTCTAGGGTCCCTGGATCCTTGGAGGCCAGGCCTAGGTCAGCCAAGAGTGGTGAGAAGCACTGACCCTTAGGACTCACATATACAGCCCATTGTTATTCACTGATAAGAGCCCCAGGGACCCGGACTCTGAATCAAAGGCCCGGAAGCCTGAGTAGCTGCTAAACACAGATCCAGAGTGCTGCCTTTGCTGAACTTTGCTCAGCAAATACTCAGCTGATAAGGTCCTGGGCCTGAGTCTGCACCAGACCACCCTTTGGGCTGTAGGTATCAGCTTGGCCTTTCTTCAAAGCCCAGTAGGCAGAGATGCTTAGGCACAGGTAGCCAGAAGGAAGCAAGCCCAGGGACAGATGATGTGCATCAGGCTAGGCTTCAGACACATCAGCTGGGGTCCATCTCTTGACCATGTAGCAGAATCAACCAGAGTGATGCAAAATACTGATAGCCAGGCCCCTGCTCCTAGAGAGTGTGATTCTGGGTAGGCCTAGGAGTCAAAATGGATTAAAATCCCTCTGGTAATTCTGAAGATGTGCTGAGATTGGAATCACCGATAATTCATCCCTGATTTAACAAAAGGATCTCCCTACAACATCCCATCAGGAGATTAATTATCCTCATTTTAACTTTCCTTGTCATAACAAGGGTTCTCTACTGGTCTTCATTCACTCTTTCAAATTCCTGGGCACCGTGTGCATCTTGCAGTCTAGTCAGGAAGATAAGCAATAAAACAGATACCAGTGGAATGAATCCAAAGCCTGTAAAATTCAGGCTGACACATGAATATACAACAAGAGGAGCCGGTCTAGTATTTGTGCCCCTGATCACCTTCACTTTGATTCTAAGCAGCAGCAACAATTACCAGAATTACCAGGGGGATTTTTATCCATGTTGATTCCTAGGCCTACCCAGAATCACACTCTCTAGGAGCAGGGGCCTGGCTATCAGTATTTTGCTTCACTGTAGAGAGCCAAAAACACTGGTATTCAAATCTAGGTTTCTACTTACTGCTAGAAAATTCTCAGATTTGTTTAGTGACTCCAGCCCTCAGTTTCCTCATCTGTAAAGTGAAAATAATAACCCCTTCCTAATACAATTGTTGTGAGGATTAACTGAAGTAATACACAGGGAAATCCCAAGACCAGGTTTAGGCATGTGGTAGATGCTGCTCTTAATACATGTTGTTTTTTTTTTTTTTTTTTCTTTTTTCCTTCTCTTCCTTCTACCCCTTCCACTTTCCTTTGGAGAACTATAATGTCAGAAAGCTCTTCCTCCTGCTGAACCTGTCTATGGTAAGAAGAACTAGATTTCCTTACAGTATGTTCTAAAGAAACTCACAATTCATCCATTTATAGCTTCCTCATCCATTAGATGAGGATCATAATGGTATGCATGTTGTAAGGTAATTTGATAACATTATCCTACAACATGTAAAGTGCTTACAATAGAGTTTGGCACAGAATAAGCATTTGATATATGTGCACTAATATTATCATTAGTAGTAATATCCTTTTATACTAAATTAAGGTCCTGGAGACATGAATGAACTTCCCAGTCTTTAGCCAATTCTCAGTGACATTTTTTTAAGCATTTTTTCTGGGTGTATCACTCGGTATAAACTCCATTTGCCATGTCTCTAGCTGCTCATTGGTGCCCCATGCTGCCCACAGAACCTTGGTGTGGCTTTATTTGGGAAACAGCAGGGTTTACCTGCTTCTCCCATATTCTGCTTACCCCTTCTCAGGGTCACCCACAGCCACATCAGCATCATTCACACTCAGGTTGTTCAACCAAACTTGTTTCTATTTGGACTTCCAACTATTCCTTTGGTACAAAGTACAGACTAAGGCACTGTGTACTTGTGGAAAATTTAAGGTATGAAGTTATCTGGGGGTCCAAGCACTGTGGTCACCCTCTAACCTTATCTGGGAGACAAAAAGGCTCAATCCCATATACACACATCTCAGCCCAGATCAAAGACAGGTACATTGCTCTCCCCACTTTGATTTGCATATACAGTTCTGGGGAAGGGCCCAGAAGCCTCCCAGTTCCACTCCCTACCAGGAAGGGGACACACCACACACTTGGCTGGACAGAGACCAGCTGGGCACTTCCAGGATCTTGGGCTTCCTGCCTCCTGTTGTTTTTAAATCAATGAACAAAGAGGGTTTGGAGGAAGTGCTGCCAGCAGAGAGTATCGACTTCTAATGCCTGGACTTCCTTGGAACCCAGTGTCAACAGATGTGCCCTGAAACAACAGAGTGTATGCAGAGCAATTTCTAAGTCCCCACCTCCTGCTATTACAGCTGCAAACTCCCACAGCTCCCAAGGTCCCCTGATGCCCACTCCTGTGTCCACAATCACCTGCCAAGGAATACTGTAACTGACTCCACCTAAGCAGACAAGAGTGCGGCTGTTTCCAACAGTGTCTGTGTAAAGTGCTTGTGAAATATCAGAATCCAAAGCCTCAGGACAATTCCTAAGGGAGCCCAACAGTGAAGTGCCTTTCACACCAATCTATGTGGAGCAACAATGGACCTAATTCCACAGTAAACATTGTGCTTCCAACTGCCACCAGTATGAGAAATGAGCCCACAAACACAACTTTGCAAGAGGAAAAGAAGTTTGTCTGAAATCATGATTGCCTCACCTTAGGGCTGCTGGATCCCTGAATTGAACTAACTTTAAAACAACTGAGCCAGGCACAATGGCACATGCCTGTAATCCCAGTGGCTCAGGAGGCTGAGACAGGAGGATCATGAGTTCAAAGCCAGCCTCAGCAAAAGCAAGGTGCTAAGCAACTCAGTGAGACCCTGTCTCTAAATAAAATAGGAAATAGGGCTGGGGATGTGGCTCAGTGGTTGAGTGCCCCTGAATTCAATTTCTGGTAACATTCCCCCAACCCCCCAAAAAAAGAAAGAAAAAGAAAAATACTGAACTGGAATATTTTAAAGAATTTTTTAAAGAATTATTAAAATAACAATAAAAAAGACTATCCAAAGAAAATAAAAGAGCGGATTGAAATAATAACACATCAGCAGAGAAAAGCCCAATTTCCCAAGTAGAATTAAATAGAAATTTTAATCATCCCCCTGATCAAATTGTAGCTCTAGATAGAACAGCCTTAAAGCCTGAAGGTTTCTTGCTATTTACCATGTGGTTTGAGGGCCTTTTAAGTCTCCCTGGGCATTCCATTGCCCATCACAGAAAAATCTGTCCTCCTAAACATGAACCTCTTGGCCTTCGTTGGAAATCTCCCTTTGGGGGCTGAGAAGTTCACCATAATGCGTTTCCGTATCACTGGAAGTCAGTTGCCATTGGGGTATAGGGGAGGAATGAAATTAATTTAGAGCAAAACCCATTAATTTGGCCCTAGTGAGGGCTTCCCTTTTCCTAAATGAGCAATGAAAAATATCTGAAGGTATAAAAAGTCAGCAGAGTATATTTCAGTTCCCTTTGCCACATACCCAGACATGCTTCACACCACAAAAATAAGAGTCCTGCAGCTGCTGTTCCACTGTAGAGTGCAGAGCATGACAGACTCAAGTCAACAGGTCACCTCAAACAGCTTCCCTGGCTGCGTATTTGTTGCTCGCTCTGCACCAAGCTAAGGATACAGGAGTCTACTGATTTTAATAAGTATGGTGCTCCTGTTCCTTGATGGAGGTATAATAAAATTTTGCTGAGGAAATATGCAAAATTTCAGCACATGTTTATTTAATGACCCCATGCAAACCACACTCAAGCCGCAGTACTAAATCTACTCAGCTAAGGAAGCAGGTCACCAGGCACTGGTCATCAATAACCAATCTCTCTTCCCGAGCAGATCTAGAAGAGCCATGTCAGACAGGCATTTATGCCCTACAGTAGCTTCCAAGATGCTCTTGAGAGAAGACCCTTCTTCCAGCCATGTTCTCTTGTGATTTCCCATCAGTCCAGCCAGCAATTTGAACAACAGTTAAGAGAGCTGCTGGGCTAGGTGGGAACCAGGAGAAGCATGCATCTCTATCACACAAGAACCACAGAACAAAAATCCTTCCAACCTATCTTGACAATCTTGCCCTCTGAGAATTTTTTCCATTCACAGCTGGTTGAACCTCAAGGCTACAACCACACAACACCCATTTTGAAAGATAAAAACTTTCAAGCCCAGTAGGACATGTAACACACTATCTATTACGATACTCTATTGATCGCTCCAGGTTACCACTAAAAAATCTTTTGCTGCTGATCTTCATTATTATTAAAAAGAAAAAAAAAATAGATCCACTAAAGAAAAACAAAATTTTCTCTTTACTTACAGCAAAACAAAAAACAAACAAAAAAAATGAACAACAGGAATTTGAACCTAGGACTAATAAATTTGCCCTAGTTTCTAACTGAAAACAAAGTCTGAAAAGTTGCTGACACTATTCACTTGAATGTAAAGAACCCTGTTTATGTTCATGGCCTAAGAGAGCTGAGGTCTTCTGAAAAAGTAGACTAAAGGATTTCCTAATTGGAATGTTACTACTGGTGCTCTTTTTAGGGTGAAGGCCCGAGTCAATTTTGTTCTTTCCATTTATGGACAATGGCTGACTTTTCTCCAAGCAGGAAGAAAGAACTTGGGCTTTGGCCAAAGTTTGGACTTGACACGCTACAGAAAGGCTTCCCCACCCAATTTACTCTAGATTATAGTTTCCTTTTTTTTTTTTTTTTTTTTTTTTTTTTTTAATGTACGCCAACAAAGAGATTCCCTATTACATGTAAATGTGGGCTTTCCATTCACTAATGTTTGAACTGAGAGGAACTTGCAGCCACGACATATAAACACATCACTCATATATTCTAGAAAACTAGATAACACTCAAGGAAGAGAAGAAAAATATGGATAATGAAAGCAGAACAAAGGCAAGAGATGTGGCTTCAAAGTTGTTCAGAAGATATGAGAGAAAATGGACTAAATTAGGATTTGATGTTGTTTGTCAGTGTGCTAGGGTAGCCAAGGAGGCTGACATGACTCAGTAGGCTGGGATGTCTCTATCAAGAGATCTCAAAGGTGGTGGCTGACTCTGGCCTGGTCAAAAAAGGGAAGAGTCAGGGGCATTTCCCCTCCCTGTGTCCCCACTCTAAGGTACACATTCCTTCTCAACATCCCTGAAGGCTGTTCACTTATCAACCACAGACAAGTGCATCGGGAAAAGCTCAAGTTACTTAGAAGTTCCCCAGACCTACGGAGCTGAAAGGAACTAGGTGGAACAGTCCTGATAAAGAGAGCCAGGGCAGACTTGCTTCTGAAGTACGTTTGGAGTAACTGCAAAAGGTCGTTTAGTCTTAGAGACACAGAGCTCCAGACTGCAGTGGCCTAGGAACCTGGTGATTGCTGTGTAAAGGAAGCCATAGCCAGTGAGGATGCCCACCATGATCACATAGGAACTCCTCTCAAGATACATTAGGTATAAGAGGAAAGCCATTTGCCCACAGCCCACCTTGACCCACCAAGCTCCCGCCTGAAGTGATCCCACTTGGAAGCCTTGAGTATTACCTGGATTGCCCCAAGTGTTCTGGATGTCCCACCCCATGACCTCAGACAGAGATAGCTAAAGACCTCAAGTGCAAGAGGCTTCTATGTAGCAGCTGCCCTCTGATTCTTTCCTCACAAGCTCCAAGTGTCCAGGTGTCCATTCCCCAGGTGCTCTCCTCTCCTTCCAGACCACCTGTTCACCCTCCCTCCAAAACTCCTGTGGAACAAGCAGAGCATGGAAGGCTACTGGATGTACTTCTTCTTTATGCAGAAACAGGTATGTTGAATGAATAGGTGACAAAGGTCCATGGGTTTCCTGGTCACAGTCTTAAACTCCCAAGAACTCTGAAATAACCACACTCACATTTGCATGATGATCTGTGGCTCACAGAGCCTTTGACTCAAATGATTTCATGTGAGGCCTCACCACAACCTCTGAAGTCAATGGGGGAGGCATTTTGCTCTCCCCCTCCCTTCTTTTACAGATGAGGAAAATTATCTTTGGAGATGCTTGATGACTTGCCCAATACTACACTTAAAATAATGTCATCAAGCAAACCCAGGACCCAACACAGTACATTTCTTCCTCAACCCCTTCTTCCCTGCCCAAGAAAGTCCCATTTATTTCTCTGTAGGTCAATCATCAAATGGTCCCTGGGTCAATCCTAACTCTCCTTCCAGTTGGAGTGTGGGCTTCGATCAATCTGATCCTATCCTCCTTGCTTGCTAGTTACCCCAAGAAATAGTGCTTCCCATCTGAAGGAGGAAAAAGCAGTCCACAAAGAAACTTGCCAGCAGTCTGTTCACGTGAGGAGTGACAAGAACTGAGAGACTCAAACGATTCCCCGCAAGGTCTTATTTTTGGTATTTTTTGACTGAAATGACAACAGACAGGTCCACCTGAGAAACCAGCTGCATCTGCCCGCCCTTTACAGAAACTGGGGTCACCAGAGCAGAAAGGGTTCCCATCTCAGATACACCACATCCCAAGGCAGGGGTCAAGATCAAGAGACCACTGGCAGAGCATTCATTAAATAAGTACTTATGAGGTGTAGCATGCAAGGTCCCTGCCCTCAAGGAGCTTATAGTCTGCTCTAATGATTATAGAGTTAATCAAATAATAGCACAAGCAAGTCTAGAATTACAAACTGTGATAGAGCTGCATCTGTTTCAGAACTGAAGTAGTTCTGACTTGTTTGACTTGTTTCCACCTCCACCTGACTCAGTAATGCTTGAATAAGCAGCAAGCTAGGGAGCCCTGTCTATAGGGAGTGCATAAAGAGAAGAGGGGCAAAAGTCATGACTGATCTCTCTCCAATGCAAAGAGAAGTCTGGGGACAGAGGTTCAGGTCACACCATGAGAGTAAGTCTCATCCAACACACTCAAAGTGGCAAGCCCTGGGTGAACCATAAGGATGTTTCACCAGCTGGTATAACCCTAGTTTGGCTGATTAGCCCACCAGAAGAAGAACAGTCCCAGGGACTCCGATTCTAATATGGAAATCAGCTGGTTTCAGAGATTTTAAATCTGAGAGTCGAATTTGCAATGGTTTTTGAGCCAGAGTAGAGCTACCATTGATGAAGTCATAACCAGTCTCCTTCTAAGGGTGGACCTATTTCATTTGGAAAGGGAGGAAATAATTAAAGCAACCCTAAAATCCTATGACATTAAGAAGCAGTGTGAGCTGGGTGCAGTGGCACACATCTGTAATCCCAGCAGCTTGGGAGGCTGAGGCAGGAAGATTACCAGTTCAAAGCCAGAAACTTAGTAAGGCCATAAACAATTTAGTGAGACATTGTCTCAAAAATAAAATTTAAAAAATAAAAAGTCTGGGGATACAACTCAGTAGTTAAGCATCCCTGGGTTCAATCCCTAGTACCAAAAAAAAGGAGAAGGAGGAGCAGCAGTAACAGCAGCAGCAGCAACAGCAGTGGCATGGTATAGTTTGGGTCTTAGGCAGACCTAGTTTGCTAAGCCGGTTACATTCCTTATTACCTGTGTGACCCTTGGAAAATCACTTGCATGTGTTGCATTAGTTTTTCTCTTTGCAAAATGAGAACATCATCCATCTTAAAGGGTTATCACAAGAATTGTGTAAGATTGACACATGAATCTGATTATTTTTGGATGACATATTGGGTATTGCCTCAGCTTTTTAAAGAGCAACAGGCCTCAAAAGGGGAAAGAAAGGGCCTAACCTGAGATCTAGAGAGCAATAGACCTTTATTAGGCTTTGAACAAGAGAGTTCAACCACGCTGGGTACTGACCTAAATTCTGCAGTAAGACAGCATCATAAGGAGGTATGGAGTAGAGGAAATAGATACACCTTTCCTTATTACATAAAGGCCTGAATTTAGAATTGCCAGTCTGATCTAGGACAGGAAAAAAAAAATTGTTGGTTAGGCAACTGGAGGAGACAGCTGGCAATTAAGTTGTTTATTCCCTGATTAACCTCTATCTAGTTTTGCTTTTCTTATGAAAACAACAAACTTTTCCTGAAACACTCATGTAAGGACCACTCCCTTGGAAGGACTTTCAGACCCAGCAACAGTTGTGCACTTAATGTCAGATCCAAAGGCCCAAGGCTCACGGTGGCCTGGGATACAGTCAACATGAGTGGAAGTAGTCCCAATGATGGACTCATGATAAAAGACAAGCTACCATCAAGATGAGCTTGGGGGGGGGGGGGGTAATTCTCAGATTTACTTACCAATGGCCCTCAGGATGTGGGGGATTCCCTTGTGAAGAACAGTGGAGAAGAGTTGGGGTTATTAGAATATCAAGTTTGGGAAAGCTGTCACGAGGTCAACTGTTGAGGAATTTCCCCTTCCCCTTATTTACTAGAAACCCACAAAGACTGAGAACAGGACCTCCACATCTTCAAAGCTCCACAAAGACAAATGCAATGTGCTTCCCAGCTGTTCAATCTGTAAGCCAAGAACCTGTGAGCAGCCACCATGAATCTTGCTGAAAAGAGTGAAGGACTGATCAGGTCAGTGGTTGTCTGTGATCTGAAGAACCCTAGAATATAGTTATGGTGACTGTAGGCCAAAAGAGGAACAGAGGCAGGGAAATATGGAAGTTAACAAACAATCTGAACTCTGGATATCCCCTCAAAACTGCCCTATCTTAACTTGTACATTGGGGTTCTGCAGATGTGGTTTGAATAAAGGTAATTATGACCACAAAAATTGTGTAAATCAGCCTATATATCCTTGGATGGTCTTCCCAATGCTAAGATGCATCTGTATGTCCCAGAATCTTAGCAAAGAACCTATCGTCAATTCCCCAGGACCCATATACAATGTGTATGTTTGGTGTCATGTTTTCTGATCCCACCTGCCCCTCCTTCCTTCTGAAGATAATTTATTTCATTTGTTAATTTCTGTATCTAGAAGTAATTCCATTATTGGATGGATGGGTGGATGGATGGATGGATGGATGGATGGGAACAGGCATGAATGGGATAATGAAGAGATGATGGATTTTCCTTCTGCACCTTTATTCCCTGAATTGACGTGGCTTTCATCCAACATTAAGACTTTCTCCTATTTTCAACTCTTTTGCCTCTCTTCATTCCTTTCTTTTCTCTCTCAAGATTTCTCATACCAGAAAGTTGTAATAATCTTTGTTCTTTTCCTCACTTTCAGTTCAATGTATGGCTCTTTCTATCAGATTAAAATGAAATTCAGCTTTTCTTCAGGGTGGTCAAATCAGTTTTAGTCCCAACACCTGGCCTGAAAATGATTCTAGTTTATAATTCTTTGGCTACCAGCTCTTCCCAGAAATTGGTACTATGAAACCATTACTAAGAAAAGGAGGTAGCACATAGTTGTTTCGGTTTTCGGTATCATTAGTGCTATTTCTTGCATATTTCAAGTGTCATTCTCCTCACACGTAGTTTATAAACACCTTGGTCCAATCTAGTAAATTAAAAAACAAACATAAGTTTGCCAGTCAGTACAAGACTTTCTAGCATCAGGGGTGGTAGGGTAATCATGTCCAGGTTGGCCACAGATTGGGAAGCTTAACCATCAGCTTAATCATGAACCCTATTATTAATTACAAGACTAGGAATACATGCCCCACCATTTCACAAATGTAGAACTCAGAGGGCATACAAATTGCAGTCTACTATTAGCCTGCACAACCTTTGTCCTCCAAGGTAGGGTGAAAGAGAATAGAAAAATAATGATAATAACTACTATTTATTGGTTCTTACGTAATGCTAAGCACAGTACACACCTAAACCCTATGAAGGAAGAGCTACATCCTTTGTTCATGCATAAGGAGATGGTGACAGAAAGAGGCAAAGGGACTTGCCAGCATCACACAACCATTAGGCATAAACCTAGAAGCTAAGCTTTCAACTACTAATGGCAAACAAAGAACAGAGATGTCCTTCTCCAACTCAAATTAAACCCTACTCCACACCTCACTTATACTCACACACAGAGGTGAGAAGGGACAGCCTGGCTCTTGCTAAGTCTAGAAGGTTCAGAAGGAAGGAAGTGCTCAGGAGGCAGAAGCCTGGACTCCCAACACAGGCTGCTACACAGGATTTCCATTATAGCTGCTCAGGAAACAGAGGTGCTGGATTATTTAGGGCAGACTCTAGGTTCCTCTTTGGCCTTGCATTAACCAAGATGTCTGCAAAGGGCCCAATGGAGGAGGTGTAATAGCAAGCACAAGCAGGGCACAGTAGCGCACGCCTGTAATCACAGCAACTTGGGAGGCTGAGACAGGAGGATCTCGAGTTCAAAGACAGCCTCAGCAAAGGTGAGGCACCAAGTAACTCAGTGAGACCCTGTCTCTAAATAAAATACAAAAATAAATAAATAAATAAATAAATAAATAATGGCTGGGATGTGGCTCAGTGGTCAAGTACCCGAGTTCAATCGCCGATACCCAAAAAAGAAAAAAGAAAAAAAAAAATCAAGCACAGATCCTGT
This sequence comes from Tamias sibiricus, assembly GCA_025594165.1. Taxonomy (NCBI): domain Eukaryota; kingdom Metazoa; phylum Chordata; class Mammalia; order Rodentia; family Sciuridae; genus Tamias; species Tamias sibiricus. The sequence goes on from CM046657.1 coordinate 104,932,445, forward strand.
TTTCTTCAAGCAGTAAGCTGAAACATAAGCCAAACATATCAAAAGTGAGTTCTCAACAGGCATGGTGGTGCACACCTGTAATCCCAGCAGCTCAGGAGGCTGAGGCAGGAGGATCATGAGTTCAAAGCCAGCCTCAGCAAAAGTGATGTGCTAAGCAACTCAGTGAGAGACCCAGTCTCTAAATAAAATACAAAATAGGGATAGGGGTGTGGCTCAGTGGTCGAGTGCCCCTGAGTCCAATCCCCAGGTACCAAAGGAAAAAAAAAAGTGAATTCTCAAGGTATGAATGGCCATGTGTGGGCTGGTGGGCTTCATTTTGCCCTTGGCCTTTAACTAATGTGGAAGGCCTAGACTTTGATCAAGAGCACTTTCTCAGTGTGTGGCAAACAGAACAGCTTAGCAAGTCAATACTTGAGGTCTGGGTCAAATTAATTTCATTATGTGGGTGAGTTACTAACCTAATCTTGAAGCTTCAATTTCCTCATCTATGCAAAGACCTTGCAACAGAAACTATGCCATGGAGTTTTTATGAGAATTAAATGAGATAACACATTCAAAGCGTGGCAAAGACTGGCAGTTGTCACACCCAACATCTGCCTTCTCCCTCCTTCCTAACAACCCCTGCATTCTGGAGTGTGGCAATGTGCCCAGCTAAACAGTTACACTGCTCTCCCTCCCAGGTAGGAGTGGCTATTACGTGTTAGGAGTTTTGTGTTGGGGGAAGGGACGGTGATAGAGAGGCATTGTTTTTTGTTTCTCCCTTTTCTTCTTTGACTGTGTCTGAAAATGTGAAGAATAAGTAAATAAATAATAAAAAAATTTAAAAAAAAAGTTTAATCACAAAAAAAAAAAGAAGAAGAAGAACACAAATATAGTGGCTCAAATTACAGTGATAGCTATAAAGAAATCTTGAGGACAAAAGCCATATGTCAGCAGTAGAGTGCTCATCTCGCATGTGTGAGGCCCTGAGTTCTATCTTCAGCACCATATAAATAAAATAAAGGTATTGTGTCCACTTACAACTAAAAAATAATAATAATTTTTTTAAAAAGCCATATGCCATGGACAGCAGACCAGAAAGACAGGGATATCATTGGTGCAGTGTAGACTCCATATAATCCTGAGCAGACAAACGGGAGCTTCTTTTACATGACAGAAAGTACATTGCTGTCTTATTTAAATTTCTATTATTTCAGGTCTCTTCAGGAGCAACAAAATGTAATCCAAATAGGTCAAACAGAATCTTTGGTATACTGCATGCACCAAGTAAGTACTCACTGCCCCATAACTGCTCACAGTCGTGTAAAATCCAAAGGTAAAGTAGAAGTCATTGATTTCAACCTCCAACTCAGCAGTTCTCAACCTTGACTACACATTAGAATCACCCAGGAAAGCATTTGAAAATCCCAATGCCCAGGGAAATTTAACCAGAAGTTCCAAGTTGGGACCCAGGGATCGGTGTTTCCAAAATCTCCCCAGAGCACTCCATTGTGTAGCCAACATTGAAAAGGACAGCTCTCAGAAGATGCGAAAATCAGGGGCACTCAACCATTAAGTCACATCCCCAGCCCTATTTTATATCTTTAAATTTAGAGACAGGGTCTCACTGAGTTGCTTAGCACGTCACTTTTGCTGAGGCTGGCTTTGAACTCATGATCCTCCTGCCTCAGCCTCCTGAGCTGCTGGTATTACAGGCGTGTACCACTGTGCCTGACATATTATGGACTCACTATTGAATTAAAATGTACTTTATTTTTTATAAGTGTTTAACTTGGCAATAAGTGCTGGAAAAGAATTTCAATCAAGTTCAGTTTCCTTGCCCTTAGCCAGGAAAAGACAAGTTTCATTTCACATGAGACCCAAAGTGGTTAGGCTAATGGCCCCATGTCTTATTTTCTATGGTGCAAACTAGAGTCTTTGTCTCCTGTCTGCAAAAATAAAGCCTTGTCTACAGCATCTCACAACTAGGACAAGATGTTTCAGAGAAACCTCCCTATCCAACAAGCCCACTCTTGTCAAGCAGTACTTCCCCAAAAATGAGAAAACTAGAGTGTTGGTAGGTATTTCCTAAAGGTGAAAATCATGTTAACGATCATAATCACCCAACTTCAATTTGGTTGGTTCAGAATGAGAAATTACTGGACATTTTCATTTAGTCACAAAATAAACTATATTTAGAAGAAATTAGAGGGGGAAAACCTGATATACTTACTTGGTAATGAAAAAGTTAAAAACAAATACTTATAGGACTTCTTAATTAATCAAATGTGCACATATTCGGTGAACAAGTATAGACAACCTTGATTCTTTTTTGTTTCTCACAAAAAATAGATTTTGAAAAGAGCTTTGAAAACTTCTGAGTAACTTTTTGGGTGTAGAAAGGGGACGAATTTGGCATTTCACTTTAATAAATATGGGGAGAAGGAAGTAAGATATCCACCATGAAAACCATCTGCTCTTTTATCAATTAAATCTGTGTGCTTGGTAGATGTGTCACCTATTTATTCCACGTGTAGAAGGTACCTGCGAATTCATGTCTCTCCTTTGGATTTAACTTGTTTTTCAGAGCAAGAACCACTGAATAAGCAGGGTGCTGTAGTTTACACCTGTAATCCCAGTAGCCTGGGAGGCTGAGGCAGGATCACAAATTCAAAGCCAGCCTCAGCAACTTAGCGAGGATCTAAGCAACTCAGTGAGACCCTGTCTCTAAATAAAATATTTAAAAGGGCTGGAGATGTGGCTCAGTGGTTAAGCGTCCCTGGGTTCAATCTCTGGTACCAAAAAAAGGAACCACTGAATCAAGGATAAACTTGGTAAGCAGTAAAGGTGTTTATTAGGCTCATCAAGTAAGCAAAGGTTGTAACACAGAACAGAAATATTAGAGGTTGTACACAGATGTTAAATTACTTCTTGTTATAAGTGTATCTGAATCTATGCAGGAGATTTCAAGTTTCCAAAAATTATATGTATATTTACATTTTCCTTAAGTGCCCTAAAAATGTTGCCTAATTAATGGAACCCTAGGGTAAATCCTAAAAGCAGAGTTCATGAGAATTTTGATACCCTAATTTATCTGTTTGCTAAACCTCCTCTTTGTTCAAGTTATCTGAGAGCAAAGGCACATTTGTGCCATAATAATTTGACAATAGCTATTTCCTAAGATGCTTCCTTGGGCACTACAATAAAGATATACCAAGGCCCAATCTATGGGATATGATACAACCAGTCAAAAGAAAATCAGTTAAGCCTGTTTTCCATTATCATGTAGTTTTTTTCTTAATACAAACAAGAGTAATAAAATGCAGTTGTCCGATTCATTTCCTCTCCAACAAGTGGTGTTGAGCATATTATACACAAATTATCACTTTTAAGGAAGAAGTTCAATCAAATCAATTTTGGGCATTGGACAAAGTATTTAATAAATTGGCTGCAAGTTATATCTACCATGCTGCTGACACTGCAAGCCGAAGATACTGAGTACCCCAAGGAAATGAATGCTCAAAGTACCAAGAAAATTATCTAAGACCAGAGGGTATAAACCTTTTCTATAACAGGCCAGATGCTTATCACTATAGGCTTCATGTGATTTACTGTCTCTGTCACAACTATTCAACACCATCATCACAGCAAAAGCAGCCTCGAACACTAGAATGGCCAATGAGGAGGGAGGGGAAGGGAAGGGGCAAAAGGGTGAAGAAAAAAATATTGTAGAATGAGATGGATATCATTACCCTGAGTGCATGTATGAAGACACGAATGGTGTGAATATACTTTTGTATACAACCAGAGACATGTAAAAATGTGTTCTATAAGTATAAAATGAAATGTAATGCATTCTGCTGTCATTTAAATAACAACTTAGAATAGAAAATAAATAAATAAATAAGAAAAAGAAAGCAGCCTCAGACGAGATGCAAATAAAGAGGCATGTGTTCTAATAACTTTATTTACAAAAACAGGCAGTCGGCCTGATTTGGCACACAGGCCATATTTGCAGATCACTATTTTAGACACTTGGAAAATGTCACTAGGTCCTAACACCCAAGAATATTTTGATTGAGGCTTTATCTCTTCTAATCAAAGAGTAGAAAAGGACATACAAGAGGGAATTTGGCATAACCCTGATCACTCAAGATAGACTTAGCAGATGGAAGATGTCTAGTAAGAAGGCACTAACTGACCTGCTTTCAGAGAACTTGATATCAATCACTTCACCCATATTCTCTACTTTAGTTCTCACAAAAACTAATCAGAATCCCCATTTTCCAGGTTTTTAAGAATGTGAGAAGGTGAAATAACTCAGTTGAAAGCTACCTGTCAAATCCAGCCCTATCTCACTCTAAAACTCATTCTGTTTTTTCTGTTCCATGACTAGTTGGTGCGGGTATTAGTTCTATGCTATGTGGGACAGGCAGAGCCAAGTGCAGAACCAGAGAGAGAACTGTGATTATCCAATTGGCCAGTCAAGTAAATTTTTAATCCATAGTTGGGGCCTGAAGATCATTTCTCTGTGTCAGCAGTTCAGAGTTTTGTCACGCTAATCTTGGATCTAGCAAAGTCTGTGTTCACATTTAGTCCACAAACAGGAATCATGGACCAGGTAAGAAGGAGTCAACTTTTACAAAGTGAATGTTTTCTTAACCCTTTCCAGAACCCCAGGGCACAGTCATTTCATCTCATGCCTCGAGGGTGTTTTCTGAAAAAAGAAAGTGCCTTTTCAGCACTCTTGGTGTCTGATTTCAAACCCTGCCCTTCCATCGGTGATTCTAAGTGGGTTGATGATGCCGCCCTGTTTTTACTGGTTTTCCCACAGGGTTTAGTCATCCAGGTGCCCTCCCAGAGTACCACATACATGGGTCCTGGTTGAGAGTATAGGTACAGTGCAAAGGGCCTTTCCTAGTTTTCTTTGAGGCTATAAAGGACAATTAAGAGAACTGTGATGTGTGTTTCACCTGAACATGTGGAAAGTTTACCCCCAGTTATTCCACTGAAGAGCTTACAACGTGGTCCCCCCCCCCTTGATGGAGTTATGCTATACCTGGCTAGCCCCCAGGGTATGAGCAGAAAGCATGCCATCTGGCATTCCCTGTTTAAAAAAAAAACAAACTTCTCACCTCTTAGGCAACATTAGAAAATAAAAAGCTAGTGCATAACTGAGAAGAGAAAATATTACCTAGAGAAGTAACCTACCTCAGATGCTGATGCAGAACGGAGCAGCTAGCATCAATTTGGGAGACACTGTTGCTTACTAAGGATAGCTCTGCCAAAGGGGTATTTTTTTTTTAACCTCCATTTTAAATATTAGAAACCAAAGAATTGAAAAAAGGAGGAACTCACACAAAACCCAAATAATTCAGCTGAAAGTGAGAGGACAAAGTGACGCTTAGAAAAGACATTAATGCCCCCTGCCCTCACCCACAAAGTGCTCCCAATGGTACTGGCTGTCATTGCTTCTGGAAAGATAGGATATTTCTTCATCCTCTTTCTGGTAAAGTTGTACATCATCCAAAATAAAATGTTCCTAATTATCTTGAAAGGAATCCATAACTCTAAATCTGAATTAAACTACATTTCTTTTTATTCATAAAAATGCATCTCTCATCAATCTGAGAAATGTTGAAGTCACTCCTCTGCATCATGAATTAACAAATTCAATTCCAGAGAATTTACACAAGAAATAAAAACAACAAGTTGGTTATAATAGGACTATAAGTCACGTTTTATTTAATGAATTTATATTTTCAGAACTTCAGTGTATCCCATAGAATAGTCATTTGTAAAATAAACTCCCTAATTTACCTTTCTCTGTAAATCTACATTCTCTTAGACTAAGTTTGCTCTGTGGTAGGGTATGCCTGAATTAATTGAAAGGCATTTTAAAGAACTAAGCACCTTTTAAAGGAATAGAGCAATTTTTTGGTAACACATCTTGCCTGAAGAAGTACAGAACTGAACCCCCATAATCTTCATTTCTCAAGAGACTATCGATGTACTTTGTTTACCTCATAAAAGGAATATTGCAGATAATCTCTGTATGATTTCAATGATGAATAACACAAGTTCCTGTTTAGTCCACATAATGGAAAATAAACTTCACAGTTGTTCCATCCAACTCCAGGGATAAAAATCAAGGTCAAAGAGAAACCTCCTTCCTTTCTGCACTGGGACATACTAGTCTTACCACAGAGTGGGAAAAAGAACAAGAGGTCAGAGAGCAAAGTGAATAAAGACCCACTTCTCAAAAGCAGTTTTCTACCTTGTGCTAATGCATTCCCAGAAACAATGACCTTCAGCAAGAGCTAAAGTAGAAACAGTTCCCCAAAATTAAAAAACAGGCTGAAGAATATCTGCCTATAAAAATAAAGCCCCTCATGTAAAGAACTATACCACTTTCCCCTCCAGCCCCAACCCCATATTACATCTGGCTTTTGTTTTGTGAATCATAAACTGCCCTTTCTTCACCACAGTGATTCATGCACAGAAGCAGAGATATGATGAGCTGTCCCACCTTGGGACACTAGCTCATTCCCCCCCACCCAGCCTGGAAAATCAGCATCACCTCTGACAGGTTGGTTTCTCCACCAGGCTCCATCTCGCCCACCCCCTTCCTTCCTGCTCCCCAGCTTGGAACCTAGGCCCTGTGGCCCTATCACCACCACCTCCCCAACTCCAAGCCAACGGGTGATCTCCTGGTCCCTGACTGTGCTTACTTGGCTTTGACAGCCACAGTCAAAACCACTTACGTTTTTGCCAGAGCATGGCCTGTGACAGGATGTTGCCTTTTTTCTTTGAAGCAGACAGTTTGGCTTCTTTAATGTGAGACCTGGGTGTGCTTTCCTCCAGTGGAACCACCGCTTGCTCTGAGGCTGCTTCCTCGGCTTTTTAAAGGCCTGAGTTCCCGCTGCGTGGGGGCACGTCATCACGTCCTCCCACCTCAGGCACGGGTGCATTTTTTCTTCAGCAACGCTGCCTGTCACCCCACTATGTGTGCATCCTCAGAGGCCCGTTGGCTATAGAGTGCTTCACACCAGAAGCAGCCAGCTGGGACTGAGCAACCACAAAGCACAGGAGGCCGTGGCCATCTGCACAAGCCACAGCGTGATGTCCTGCGTGTGAGAGTGTGAAGATCTGTCTGTGTGTGTGAGATGGTGTGAGTACCACGTCAAGTCTTGAACCTCTTTCTTTTGGGGATCCCAAAAGAACCTCTGGAAAATGCTGGGTTTTCTCTGGTTCTCGTTCTGGGTTCTACCACCAGGACTTTGGCCAGACTCGGCCTGCCATGGGCGCCTGCTCAACAGGAAATGTGATTCCCAGGGGTCACTGATTCTCAACATGGGAGGAAGCACCTGTCCTCACTTCAAGCCTCACTAAACAATCTCCTCCTCCTCCTTTAATATTGCTTTTCTGTTTATTCTACTTTGAAATTCAATGGCCCCTCCCCTGGCCCCAGTCCCCGCCAAAATGGCAAGCCTTAATTTTGTTTAAATATGAAGGACATTGGTTCTGATGGTAGATATATCAGGGAAGAAAAGAGAAGATACCCACACTCCTTAAATGGAGCTGGTTTCTTAAAGGGGTTTTGTTGGCACAGTAAGAACAGGGCCTCTCTCCTAGTGCCCCCCACCTGATTAACAGGAAGCTTCTCAAAGGAGGAATAATGGGTTTAACGCCTATGTTGTATGAGGTGTGAGCCACAAGGATCCTTCCCAGTTTGGAAGTCTTCTGTCACTGTGTATCTGAAACCCACATGCTCAGGATCCAGTGACCCAATCAGTCTAGGGTCGAGACCACTTAGCTAGGACCCCCTAGGGCAGGCCTGGGACCGTGCAGCTTTGCAGGTCTGGTGCCTCAGAGCAATCTTGCATCTGACCCTGCCATTCTCGAGGGTCAGGTGCAAAAAAAAGTTCTTCTCCTTCTGCCTTCAGCCATAAAGCTGGGGGCATATAAAGCCCCTCCCAGTGCAGCCCTTGCCTTCCTCTCCAATGCATCTCCACTGCCCTCCTACCACTAACTCCTAGTGCCTTCCTAAGCACTGCTGAATATCTATGCAAACCCCTCCTTTGACCCTCTGTCCTCTCTTGCTGGGTTCCTCTCCCCTCTTCCATCTCCTCTCCCCGTCTGAAAATCATCTCTTCATTTTTCAAGATCTGGCTCAAATGTACCTCTTTTTGAAAAAAAAAAAAAAAAAAAAAAAAAAAGAATACTATGACTCACCAAACCTCCTGGTTCAGAAAATATCCATCCATTTTTCTCAGTTCTTGGAGCACTTGGTCTGGTCACTAAATGAAGGGAAGTTGTTGCATGACCCTATAGTTTCCTCAAGGAGGTTTCATCTTTTTCTCTCCAAGGCTTCACACAGGACCTGGGCCATACTGACCTCTGAAAAAGCTTCACTTTATGAAGTTATGAACGACTGTCTCTAATGGGTTGTTTGTTTGAGGGCAGGTCTTGAGGAGAAATGTTCACATAAACAACTCACTCACAAGAGAGAGAGAGGACTGTCTCCTGGCTGAGTTTTGGGCCTCACCCAAAGCCTCTAACTTCAGGATGATGGACAGCCCTGCTGTGAAGGTACCAGTATCATAAAGCATTGGGTCTCTTAGAAACTTCCACTGGAAACAGTGGCACATCCATCAGGCTTGGCTCAGTCCCAGGAGACATGGGTACCCATGAAGGTTCTGCCATTCTCTGCTGTGTCCCCTTAAACAAGTCACAAAACTCTTTTGGTCTCAGTTTCCATGTTTATAAAATAAATAAGTGATTCTCTGAATGTCTCATAGATTCCTCAGAGGATGTGAATGCTGCTGGTTCTCTCTCACATTTTGGCTCCTATTCCCTCCAAGTCCATGAAAATAAGAACTTCTTATTGAGCTCTGTTTCTCCTCACAGGCCTAGCATAACAATTTTCATAAACTAATCAAAATAACTACTTACTATGTCCAGGCTCCAAGATAATGTATTTATCCTTAAATACATTATCTAATCTAGTCCACACACAACAACTCCATGAGGAAACTTCTATCTGTATTGTTTCAAGAAACAAATGCTTAGGAAATTTAATTTGCCCAGTGTCACAGGGCTACTACGCTGTTGGGTAGGTGTCAGACTTAAGTTCATCTGATGACACCCACAGCTCTAAGTAATTATACTAGTAGATATTCATTAAGTTGGAATCAGTGAAGGGCAAATGGCAGTCATGTTTATTATTACCAATGTAGGATCACTATGATTCAAACCTGGAGCAGATCAGTAGATGCTTATACTCTCTGGGGTAAATCCCTACCCTCTGGAAACAGGGAGGAGGGAAGACCCAGATGTGAATCAGATTTTGTACACTGGCAGACACAGCCAAATAATAGAGGAAGGGAAAACTAATGGCTGGACCCATAATAATGAAATTTTAAAATAACTAACACAAGGAGGAAAACTCTAAAATTTTACTAATAAAAGTATATTAACAACTAAGAATCAAGTATCAGAATAAAAGTATACTTCTCCATAGCAAAATTAGATGCAAACAAGCAATGAAGAAGTATTTTTAAACTATTGAAGAAAAAGAACACTGAACCTGTAATTTTTAAATCCAGCCAAACTGCCATTCAAATATCGTAGCATAACAAAAATATCCTGAGACCTGCAAGGCCTCACATTAAAATTGCTCTTTGAGGAAGTATTCAAATGAAAAGAGCTACCTGGGAGGATGTTGCAAGAAATATCAGAACAAAAGGTCACCAAATATTTGGATCAAGTTTATTATAGGAATTTTCTTAAAACTAGAAACAAAAAGAGAAAATTCATCTATAACAACATAGAACAGAATATCTAAAAAATATCTACATGCTTTGCCACAAGTCCATGAGACATTATTTCTATTATTTTCTACTTAATTTTGTGATATGAAGTTCTAAAGGAAATCAAAGGGAAATTTCATTTTACTAATGTTTTGTTGCATAAAAAGGAAAATACAGATTGAATAACCTTTATCTGAAATTTTAGGATCAAAACCATTTCAGATTTCAGACATTTTTTTAGATTTTGGAATATTTGCATATACATAGTGAGATATCTTGGGTATAGGCCCCAAGTCTACACACAAAATTCACTTATATTTCATCTATACCTCATAAATATAGCCTAAAACTAATTTTGTACAATATTTTCAGCACATGCATGTTTTGACTGCAATCTGTCACATGGGGTCAGGTGTGGAATTTTCCACTGGTGGTGTCATGAAAGTCTCTGATTTTAGAGCATTTTGGATTTGGGATTTTCAGATTAAGGATGCTTAACCTGGAGAGGAAATCAATGGCAGAAAATAAATGTGTGAGGGGCAACTACCACTTCTGTTCTTACTATAAAAACAGAAATAAAGAAAACTAGACCTTTCTATGGAAAACAGAAAGGAGGTATTTTTAAAAATACAGCAAATGGAAAATAAAAATGAGATAACAGGATGAATTCTAATGCTACAGTAACTATAATAAATATTAAAAGATTAAATTTACCAATTAAAAGACACAGATTCATGGATTTAATTTAAATATTTTAAAAGGTCCAATAATGTTAAGTTATAGTTCAATCAAACAAACTACAGGAAATTTGCAAATAAAAGACTGATGTAACCTTGATTCTAAAGCTAGATAAGGTCAACATAAGAAAATTATAGGCCATTTAATTTGTGAATGTAGATTCAAGAATTCTAAATATTAGTTTGTAGAATACAATTGTGTATTAAGAAATAATACTACATCATGAAATGATAATGACACATCATAATGAGCTCATCCCAGGAATGCAAGGATGGTTTACTCTTAGTATACCTATCAAGGTAATTCAACATATTGATGAACTGTAGGAGAAAAAATTAGGACATTATCTCAATCAATGTCTAAACACTTTGATAAAGTCCAACATTTATTTTTAATTTTAGAAAAATAACTTTTAGAAAATTAGGACTAAAAGTACATTTCCTTAGCTTGATAAAGCTTATGCCAAAAATCTACAAAGATATTATACATATTGGAGAAATTGTAGACAAATTCCCTCAAAAAACAAGTTGTCCTATTGCATTATAAGATTCATTTCCAAACAGTTTTATCTACAATTTCCTGAAACACATGTATTAAACACAAAAAAACATGTTAATTATATAATTGTGCCAAATATTATTCTATACTTTAGGGATATAGCAATAAACAAAACAGAATTTGTTAGCAACATACAGACAGATAATTGGTGTTGGGTAGATAGAAAATCCAATTGATCATTTTCAACAAATGCAGATATGGATACACTAAAGCAGAGAAAAATTGATGGCCCACAAGCTTAACAATCCCTAAACACTCAAAAAAGTCTGTGGCCAGACGTTCAGGGAAATTTGTAAAGTCAGATGGATTACGTGACCTTAGAAGTGGGAGAAAAGGAGAGTACCAGGGTGGTTTTAAAGGGTACCCATGAATCTATGTGCATATAAACATTTTCCTTGGCAGAGAGTCCACCAAGTTCATGAACCATTGTTCATACCCAAGATTAAGAACCACTGTTTATTTTAAAGAAGTACTATGATATCAAATTTTGATATATGAAAGAGAAATTACTTAAATCTAGCTAGAACAATAATGGGCTCTGAGGTAAAATAGGAAGTCCACAGGTAAAACATTAAACTCCATTGCTGCCTACAATAAATTTCTCACATTTCTTTACATACTGAGTCAGTTAAGCCCATTTCTCATTTCTCTAGCAATTTCATAGCATTTCATTCTTATGCATAGTTTCCATCTAGGGGAGTCAGGAAAATATGGTGAAGAGATTATTTAATTTACATTTGGAGAGCCTTGTTTGGAATCTGACTGTACTGCAAATGGTGAAGACTTGTGAGTTGTTTGTTTAGGTTCTCCTAGTTGTAGTTTCTTCCTCTTCAAAATTGAAATAATAATTTTTGTAATAATTAGATGCAATAGTGTAGAGTTTCCTATATATATTAATTTTATTCTTTGGTTCAGACCAAGAGGCTATATAACTTAATTCCATTTCATATTTTTGTTCTCAAAATTGATGCACACTAGGGAGTCCTTCAAGATTTGCCAATTTCTACTTTTCCTGCTTCCCTTGCAGAATCAGCATTGGGTTCAGATCACATCTCATCAAGTTCCCAGCCACCATCTGCAAATATGGCTGACAGCTGCTTGGAAGGTCCTTATCTAAAAATGGCATAAATGATTGGATCTCCAGTTTTATCGCACCTTACTTACACATTATGTCTAGGTGCTATGAAAGGGAAATCACACTGGTCTGATCAAATGGAGATTGAACCAACCCACTTGGCCTGGATGGATGCCAGTGTTCAGAAGACAGGGTTTTATTACATGTAACAGCCTGGCTTCTGTGGCAGTGTAGAAGGTGTCCAATTCTCTTTATGGCAATTTTTTAATGCCCTTTGGCAGTAAACAGATGGCTTCTAGTCACACGGACAAGCTTCCATCAACCCAGGCATCTGGTAGATATCCATGTCCCATTGTGCAGATGAGAAAACCAAGGACCACGTGATTTTAATTATTATCTATAACCCAGTGCTGCTATAAACTATCTTGGAAAATAGTCAAGAAAGTCTGGTTGTTACTGGTAGAAAACAGCCTTTGCAAAAGGAAAGTCTCCAGGCTGTTCTACCCATTCTGTGGTCTTTCCAAGACAGAAAGACTTTGTTCTGTTGTTTTCTGCTTCAACATTGCTTGGCACCACCCACCACTGAATAATGGCCTATATTTGATATTTTTGCCATATGATCAATAGTACCTTTCCCCACTCCCTGCACAATTGATGGACACCTTGAAAAATATCTTCCATGATATATATTTCCACTAATGCTTAATAAGCACAAACTCTGTGCTAGAAATTGTGCTAGCTACTAAGGTAAGGAAGACACAATCCCTGTGTCAAGCAAGTTGTTAGTAGTGTTAAAAAAAAAACTGATTTTTTTTTTTTTTATAATGGAAAGTCCCACAAGAATTCCTTGAAAGGAATTCCTTGGTTCCCACTCAAATTACATGGAATGCTCATTATAAAGAGATATTCATGGGCCCCACCCCCTCCCCCAGAAAATGATTCAATAGGTTTGGAGTGGTCCATAACTCTGTTGGTTGTGTTTTGTTTTGTTTTTAAAACTTTCAGGAGACACTGCTTTGATATTTAGGAAACACCAACCTAAACAACCAAAACCTAGCCCTTCCTTTTTTCTCAAGATTCCTTTTTCTATCAATCCTCTCGAGTCTTCTTCATTGGAATGCCCCTAAAAAACCCTGATTAAGAAGAAAAACAAAAACCTCCAACTTAAGCGTAGCGTGGAGCATTCCTTTGTCTAGCTAAACATAAAACCATCATTTCCCATACACAGGAAGGAGTTTGGCACCATGAACGCTCTGCTCCCAGAAACAATCCCATTCCCATAGTCGCCCTAAGGAATAGTGTTCTGGTGACCCTATCACCTGCACCTACTCTGCCTGTCTAGGACTCAAATCCCTGAGCCTCATTGCTTCTCTGGGTGACATTCAAAGACCCCCAAAGTGACAGAACTTCCCCAAAACACAGACATCAGGGATGCTGTTGGCCTGGTCAGCTACTGATCGCTGCCCTCTTCCCTTTGAGCTGAAGCCTCAAAGAACTGAAGGGAAGGGAATTTGTCCAATGATTGAGGTGAGACTTGTCAATCATTCTTCCTTCTAAAGACACAAAAAAGGAAACTCCTCCTCTTCCTCTTCCTGAAAAAAAAAAAAAAAAAAAAAAAAAAAAAAAAAAAAAAAAATAAAAAAACAAAAAAAAAAAAAAAAAAAAAAAAAAATAAAAAAAAAAAAAAAAAAAAAAAAAAAATAACACCTGGCCCTCCGGGGACTCAAGTTTTCACCAGGTATGTTTCATGATTTGTGCCCAGACATTATGGAAGTAGGAAGTGCAGTAAAGCCAAAGTCCATTTCCTTGTGAATTAAAGGGATAGTTTACTATAAAAAGGAAAAGGTCCAACATGTGAAGACAAGTCTATTTGCACTATGCCATGCTCCTGGGCAACTTTATGTCATAGGTACAGATATAGGGCCAGCAGCTGCATGGGTTTTTTTTTTTTTTTTTTTTTGGGGGGGGGGGGGTTATTTGTTTGTTTGCTTGCTTTAAACCACCTCTTCTCTAAGTTGATGGGAGAACAACTTGAATTAATGAATCAAGAGATGCAAAACATTAAAATGATATAGAAAGATAAGTGGAAGAATAAGAAAATGAGGAAAAGTGAGAGATAAATATAGCTCAAAATTATAGATACCTTGGGAGTTCAAAGAGAAAAGTAATCAGTTTCCAAAAAGAAAGCAATTAACTTAATTAAGCAGGTCCTCTAAGTGAAGCGTTTGTGGGCCATAGTGACACTAGTGAATCTAATTAACAAAGTGAGCTAAGCCTGCCCTGTGTAAACCCAGAAACAAAGCCAGATTCTGACCTCCAATCAATACCTGGGCGTTCGTGATCCCCTGGTCCACATGAGTCCTTGACCACCAAAGCACACAAAGACTTCATAAATTATTATTGCTGCTATTTCTATTTTTATTATTGTTATAATCATTTTTATTAATAATGAGTACAAAAACTTTTTACTTGAGCCAAGCGTTTACCATTGTGGGATAGAATTTTTAAAAAGGTATCAAAAAGTATAATAGGCACACAAATGTAAACTGAATAAATTGGTTGGCATAAACACTTTTTTCTATAAAAATAAATAAAATCCTCCTAGTTTACATTTCTTCAAAAAAGGCATAGTCACGACATATTGGGGGTTGAGAAGTGTGTAGGATGGTGATAGAGGTAAAATAACTCCAAAAGCTCCACATGTACCTTGCAGCTCCCAAAATCAATATGACAAAAGGTTATGAGCATTTACCATATACCAGGATCTGTTCTGGATACTTTGCACATATTAGTTCGCTTAATCCTCATAAAAATGCTTTGAAGTATTAGTCTCATTTTACGCATGAGGAAACAAGATTTTAAAACTTAGCTAAAGGGGCTGGGGTTGTAGCTCAGTGGTAGAGCACTTGCCTAGCATGGGTGAGGCACTGGGTTCAATCCTCAGTACCACATAAAAAATAAATAAATATATTTTAAAATATATTTTTAAAAATACTTTTAAATATTAAAAAATGTTAAAAAAAAATCTTGGCTAAAGCACACAGTTGATAAAGAGGAGAGTCAGAGATCTAACCTGGGTAATCTGATTCCACAGCTTTCAATCACCACAAGAGAGCAAAGTCCCAGACAGTCAATCCTTCATTCATCCATTTATTCATTCAGCAAATGACATTTGTTAAATGTCATTCTGTTTTTGTGCATTCTATGTTTGGCACTGAGAATATCGCAGTGAACAAAAAATGTAAGGTCCCTGACTTCATAGAGTTTACATTCTAAGGGTAGTGGAGGAAGTAGAGGAGAGCTATCTTCCTACCAGACAAGCAAAGCCATGCACTAGAGAGTGCCTCTCAAAATAAAGATCTTGGGCACGTTCAGAAAAGCATTTCTAAAAACCCAGTTGAATTTGTCAGACTTTCACTCAGTCTCATAAGTTTGCAGATCCAACATTGGAATTTAGAGCCACTAGTAGGAGTGCTGAAAAATGCCGCAAGATTTTTAAGCTTTCCTACCACAAGCATGGAATGCAGATGAACCAGAAATAGACCAGTCCCCACAAAGATGAAGGCCAGTTTCAAACAGCATACTCTTAACTGAATCAAACCACTGCATGTTCAACCAGAAAAAGTATGAATACTAGAGTGTAATTCACTAAATTATGCTACAATATTACTTTAAAATATATATTTTTAAAAACCCAGTTGAGGAATATAGATAAAACACTACAATAACATTAACCCCAGATATTCCACATTCAACAAATATCATTTGGATGACAGCCAGCAGCTGCCCTTACAGTGACAAACAGAAACTGAGATCAGGGAGGCCCCAATTCAATCTGATTACAGGAAATGAGAACCCTGGCTTTAGTAAGCTTTCTGCTCTGCCACTCTGACCTCTAGAGGGTTTGACTTGAGATGCTGAGCCCATAGCTAAGAGTGTAAAGATTCTATACATTCTCGCTCTCACTTTTTCCCCAAAGTCTTCCAAGGCAATTGAGCAGCCCAGAATGAATCTCTGACAACTTATCTTCCTCAAACAAGGCAGCCAGTTTGCACCAGTAATGTGGATTTCACAGGTCAATGCACTGCAAAGCAAAGTTCCAAACAAGACTGTTAAGTAGTCCCAGACCTATCTCAGCTTGAATTTGGATTGCTCAATTTAGAAAATGATGCCAGGATGTGGATTACAGAAACTTTAAGGACTGCCTCTTGTGGTACAAGAAATATGGGTTACTGAAAATATGAGTATGTGCTCAGTAAAGTCTCATCGATTCATTGATCACTGATCCTTCACTCTTTTTCAGGGGGTGAGACAGCTGTTTACACAGCTGTAACATTAGAGGCTGCACCTGAAATTGGAAAGCGAGTTCCCCAGCCCAGATAGGTTAGAGCAGTCACCAAGCCCCAGGGATCCTATGCAGGATGTTGATTGATGAGTACAACAGCTCCAGTTCCCTCTATGGCCTCAAACCCATGCTGCTGAGTCTTGAGTCTTAAGCCAACACACCCATTTTTCATTGCTCCAAATTTTTTATAGGCTTTGAAATATACACAGGAAATTTAACCAGATTTGTCTAGAGGAAATGTCACATGAATCCCAAAGAACAGCAGAGTTTTCACCAAATGTTGCTCAAGAATTCTACCCTCTCTTTTTTTCTTGCAGCCACAGATTTCAGGTTCTGTAGAGCCTAGAACCTCTGTTGACCAGCACTCACTCCTCTTCACCATCCAATCAGCCTGTGCGTCCTAAGCAGAATTATATTTAAGGCCTCTCACATTTCTAAGCACTTCAAGCAGCCTGGTCCCCTGTTGTGTTCCATTTATAAAACATAGAAAATGGGGAGGCATTAGATTTTTAACTGAGAAGCAACAGGATCAGAATCACACTTCTTTTAAAAGTGGCTTTGGCAACAGTGTGAAAATATATAAGAATCAGGAGAAAGGGGAGGTAGAAACAGAATTTTTCTAACAATTGTTCCAGGAAGAAAACACACAAACACACACACAAAGAATTAACTAGAGCTGAACCTGGAGTAGTACAAGATGATCCCAAGCCACCTGACCCTCATTGTGTTCCACTCTGAAGGCATAGTGTCTTTGCACTCTCAGAATTTGTCACATAGTAGGCACTCAATCAATGTTGAAAAGTGAATGAATCTGGAGTGAACCCTTCATTTTTAAGATGAGGAAACCAGGGTCAGAGAGAGAAAATTACTTGACCATGGTCAGCTGGCAGGGAAAGGACAGGAATGGGCCACAAACCCACCCACCTGATTCCCATTTCCAGCGATTTCCTAACTTGATCATGTGTCAGAATCATCACACCCAGCACTCCAAGTCAAAACTTGGCAAGTTGGGATGGGGCCAGACAATTTGCCTTTCTAACAAGTTCCAGGGTGATATGAAGACTATTGGTCCTGGGGTCCCACCTGAAGACCACTGCCTTATTCAGATCACCCTTTATAACACCTCACTTTCTCATTCAGAAAGCAGGGCTCTTTCATCTCTTGCTGCTTGGCTCTGAGTTTTGGGGAGAACAGCCATCCCAGCCTATACAGTGGTAGCGCTCTTGGTAGTTGAGAGCTCAGATCTGTGAGCAAAATCACTGGACTTGATCCTGCCTCCAACAATCTTATCTCATCTGGTCACAAACATCATAAAATTTTAGGAAGAATTAGATCACTTAGTGTGTGTAAAACAATGCAAAAGTGCCACAAAAATAGAGCATATAAAGGGATATTTATTCTTTTTTTTCTTTAATTCTAAGTTGTTATATATGACAGCAGAATGCATTACAATTCATATTACACATATACAGCACAATTTTACATATCTCTGGTTGTATACAAAGTATATTCACACCGTTCATGTCCTCATACATGCACTTAGGGTAATGATATCCATCTCATTCTACCATCATTTTTTTTTTACCCTTTTGTTCTCTCCTTCCCCCTCCCTCCCCATTGGCCTTTCTAGCGTTCCTTTAATCCTCCTATGCTCCCTGTTCCAACCCCACTGTGAATCAGCCTCCTTATATCAGAGAAAACATTCGGCACTTGGATTTTTGGGATTGGCTAATTTAGCATTATATCCTCCAACTTCATCCATTTACCTGTGAATACAATTATTTTATTCTCTTTTATTGCTGAGTAATAGTCCATTGTGTGTGTGTGTGTGTGTATATATATATATATATATATATATATATATATATATATATATATATATATAAAATTTTCTTTATCCATTAATCTACTGAAGGGCATCTAGGTTGGTTCCACAGTTTAGCT
The DNA here is from genome assembly GCA_025594165.1 of Tamias sibiricus. Lineage (NCBI taxonomy): Eukaryota > Metazoa > Chordata > Mammalia > Rodentia > Sciuridae > Tamias > Tamias sibiricus. The sequence goes on from CM046657.1 coordinate 104,950,896, forward strand.
ATTGTGAATTGTGCTGCAATAAACATTGATGTGGCTATGTCCCTGTAGTATGCTGTTTTTAATTCCTTTGGGTATAGACCGAGGAGTGGGGTAGCTGGGTCATAAGGTGGTTCCAGTCCCAGTTTTACAAGGAATCTCCATATTGCTTTCCAGATTGGCTGCACCATTTTGCAGTCCCACCAGCCAAAGGCACCAAAAATGTACATTGGAGAAAAGATAGCCTCTTCAACAAATGGTGCTGGGAAAACTGGAAATCCATATGCAACAAAATGAAATTAAACCCCTATCTCTCACCATGCACAAAACTCAACTCAAAGTGGATCAAGGACCTAGGAATTAGACCAAAAACACTACGCCTATTAGAAGAAAAAGTAGGCCCTAATCTCCAACATGTCGGAATAGGCCCCAACTTCCTTAATAAGAATTCTATAGCATGACCAATATGATTCTGCAACATGTACACTTAAAAAAAATGAGAAATTGGGCTGGGGTTGTAGCTCAGCGGTAGAGCGCTTGCCTAGCATGTGCGTGGCCCAGGTTCGATCCTCAGCACCACATACAAATAAACACATTGTGTACAACTAAAACAAATAAATAAATATTAAAAAAATGAGAAGTTATATCCCATCTACATATGATATATCACAGTGCATAAATGCATTGTACTGTCAATGTATAACTAATTAAAACAAATTTAAAAATTAGAAAAAAATTCCTATAGTACAAGAATTAATATCAAGAATTAATATCAAGAATAAGAAATAGGATAGATTCGAACTAAAAAGCTTCTTCTCAGCAAAAGAAACAACCAGTGAGGTGAATAGAGAGCCTACTAACTGGGAACAAATTTTTGCCACATGCACATCAGATAGAGCACTAATCTCTAGAATATATAAAGAACTCGAAAATCTTAACACCATAAAAACAAATAACCCAATCAATAAATCAGCCAAGGAACTGAACAGACACTTCTCAGAAGAAGAAGATATACAATCAATCAACAAATACACAAAAAATGTTCAACATCCCTGGCAATTAGAGAAATGCAAATCAAAACTACTCTTAAGATTTCGTTTCGCTCCAGTCAGAATGGTAGCTATTAAGAACACGAACAACAATAAATGTTGGAGAGGATGTGGGGGGAAAGGCTTCCTCATACATTGCTGGTGAGATATTTATTCTTATTACAATCTAATGGATTACCTTAAGCCTGGGCCCCAAAGGCAATCCTGCCACAGAGAGGTGTGAGAATATGCAACAGAATGGTGATACCATACAGTCACCTAGATTCATAAACATTCATATCAACAATACATACAAATATTATTGAACACTAGGGCTGATGGCTATCTGGATCTGCCCCTCACCCCACCTCCCCCACATCCACTATAATCCCAGCACTCTTCTGTTATTACTTGGGGACAAGGAACTAGGTTACTAAATGACAATTTATAAATTCCAATGAATCGCATAATCTAATCTAGGCAACCATATGCTCCCATCTGTCAGAGGCTGTGATGTCAGCTCACAGTGATTAGATAGATCAGAACAAACAGCAGACATTGGAACATCTGCTCCTGTCCAGACCTCCTATACCCTGAGGCAGTGGCAGCTGCTGACTGTGGAGCATGGTGCCTGTGGATGTTTGAGAAGTACATGCCAAAAGCAGGCAGTGACCTTATGGGTATGGTTCCTGGGATGCAGGCCACTCAGAGAACTGCATACAGCCAGCACTGCATATCCAGGGGTTCCACATGTATGGATTCAACCAACCACAGATTGGAAATATTTAGAAAAAAAAGAAAAACTGCCTGTACCAAACATGTAGACATTTTTCTTATAATTATTCCATACATGATACAGTATAACAACTATTTATATAGTATTTACATTTCATTAGGTATTATAAGTAACCTAGAAATGGTTTAAAGTATCCAGGAGGATGTGTATAGATTGTATGCAAACACTACACCATTTAATATAAAGGACTCAAATACCCAAGGATTTATATACCTGGGGTGGGGGGTGGGGGTTCTGGAACAAATTCCCTGTGGAAACTGAAGAATTACTGTATTTTAGGTTTTCCATCAGGCTCCTAAGGGAATCTCATTAGCCATTCCCAGCTTTGGGGACAGCTAGGAAGAAGTTGCAGAGAGAAACCATGAATGAAGTCTTGCACATACTAGAGATAAGCCAACGCCCAAGGTCTGGCAGGGTCTGGAAAGGACAGGACAGGGAGATGCACTAGGAGGGAAAGAGGACTGACTAAGCAACATGACCTGTTCTCAGGTTCCTCCTCACGTGCAACTCTGGGAGCTCCACTACCTTCTGTAACACTTCATCCACACTTGAACTTGACCTCTCGTCTCAATAACACTCAGCACAGTAGAGACAGGCTAGTACTGTCTAAAAGACTCCATAACAAAAAGCCATTAGGAATTTGATTTCTGGAATCAAATAGATCTGGGTTCAGATCCCAGCTTTAGCATGTTGAACAAAGCACTTAGCACTCTGTGTCTCAATTTTCCCACCTACAAAAGACAGATATAATAATTCCTCACCAGGCTATTGTGAGGACCTAATCAAATGCTTTGTGAAAAGACCTACCATAAAGTAGATGCCCAGTCAGTGTTGGCCAGTGGATTACCAAATACAGAGCCAGAAAGCCTACACTAAGAAAGAGCCCAGAAAATGCAAAACATGGGAAAGAAGTCAAGGTGACAGTGTCTATGTCATTCCTGTGGGCTGTGGGTCCTGCCTTTTCCATACCTGTCTGTTGCCGCCTGAAGCGCTTGGAGCAACGGAGCCACGGGAAAAAGTTCAGAGGCGAACTGGAAACAAACAGCTTTTTATTCTGATAACTTTTCTCTCTGGCTCTAACAACGACTAACACGCACCACAGATACGACCAAAATGGCACTGACCCGATCAGCAATTTCGGCCAAGTCACTCGAGAACCAGGGACAAATCCCGTGAGACTACGGAAAGCGACAATGCCCAAATCTCCATGGCTCATAGTCAACCGCAATTCAAGTCAATCCCCAAACAGGGCTCCTGCATTTCCCCCTTTTTGTTTTAAAAGAGGTAATGCTCTAGGACGTCTATGTGCAACCAACATTCTTACCCGTCATCGGATAATCAAGGCTGTGCCCTTGACTCCTGTCTTAGGTTGATATGTCGGCCACATGAGACTGTCCCGTGCGACTGTGCCTGTCTTAGGTTGTCCCCCTCTGGGGATCTTACCCGTCATTGGCTAACCAGCCATCCAATGGAGCCCTTTAGGATTGACTATGTATGATGACTAACAGCCGTCCAATTGTGAGGAGATGTTGCGGCTTTAAGGCGACAAGCCTTTTGGTGATGAGCCAAATTACATAGGATATCAACTTGTTTAAACAAATCAGCTGCCCTAAGTTCCATCAAGTAACACTCTGAATTCTCTAGACAAATACCCGCAAGGCATTGTCCCGTAAAGTCCCAAACAATGAAAGATCAAAATGTCCATTTGTTGTAACATGTTGATGTAGGAGGCCCCATGCATGTAGAGCAGAGGCCACACTGTTGGTGAGGTTGTTTGATGCTTGAGCAGCAGGGATGCTTGCGGCAGCCGCGATCCCTGCAGCTGTAGCAGCAGACGTCTTTTTTATGTTTAGACAATGCCACCGGCAAATCTTCAGGGCCCGCTACCTAGAAATTCAAGCATCAATTATTAAAGAAAAGGCAGTGCTATTGCAGCACTGAGTCAAGAGGCGAGTTGTCAAACTACAAAATAGAATAATTAGATTAGAAAATTAAAGTTGATTTTTGTTCACACACATCGCTGGTTGAGCTGAATATTAAAGTTGATTTTTGTTCACACACATCGCTGGTTGAGCTTCTACAAACATAAGTTGGAAAAATATCATATTTAGAACAAAACAAAGAAAGACTGAGGGTAATTACTGCATAAAAGATAGATTAAAGAAAAGGTAAATGCACTTTAGAGAAATAATTTGTTAGCTGTAACCCTTGAGTCTCTGTATACAGAGCAATCTTTTACCTGTTGAGATAATTGAAATTAATGAGCTATTAAACAAATGAAGTTAATAACAAATAAACAATCTTATGTCAAAACACCAAAATATCAGGTTATATAGCACTAGTCATATTGTTTGCTGAAGAGAAGTCCCAGGGATACCTATAATCAAAATTGAAAGTACCTTCATTTATAAAATTATTTACCTAAATTGAATACTCTTAACCTAAAATGAATTAAAGTTATTTGGATCCATATATATATATATATATATATATATATATATATATATATATTCTTTTTCATAAGCGCCTTGTTCTTTGTGACGTCACACTGGACAGACGAACAAACATACAAACATATATTTGTGACGTCACATTAACATGAAATGTAGACAAATGTACAGACATAAAGACATGTATAAAAAGAAAAAAAAAATACAATTGTGTGCACACTAAAGAGAGATCTCCTCGTCCCGGCCGGGAGGAATGACACTTAAGTTGTGAAATATTTTGAAGAACTCTTTTGAGGGAATCATTCTGTACCTTCATCTTGGTCCTCTTGATTTTGTACCTTTTTTATTAATCTTGATTCTTCAATAACTTCATCTTGATCATTTTGATGTGGTACCTGTTTTATTAATCTAGACGGTATCCATATTGGAGAGGATTCGTCTTTTGGAAAAACACAAACAGATCCTCTTCCCCAAATTAATACTGGATCTGGACCCTTCCATGTACCTAAAAGAACATCCTTCCAGTAAACCAAAGGTTTATGTTGTTGGTGTGGATTCCAATGTCTGTCTCCAGCAGAATAACCATTAGAGTCTAAAGTTAAAAAATTTAAGGTAAACAGGGCAACTGCCAATCTGTCCTTAGGACTTTTCCAATTTCCTTCTTTTTGTTTTAATAACATAATTTTCAGTGTTCGGTTTGCTCTTTCAATAATGCCCTGACCCTGAGGATTGTATGGATGCCTGTTTTATGGGATATATTGAATTTTGCGCAAAACTGTTTGAAAGATGAGGACGTATATGCGGGGCCATTATCTGTTTTAAGCATTTTGGGGATGCCCAATGCAGCAAAAGCTTGCAAACAATGAGATGTGACATCTTTAACTTTTTCTCCAGAATGTAAGGAAGCAAAAATCATGCCTGAGCATGTATCTATGGTCACATGAATAAATCGCAATTTTCCAAAACTTGGCTCATGAGTAACATCCATCTGCCACAAATGATTGGGCATTAATCCTCTAGGGTTAACGCTGAAATGAGGATTGGGCAAATGTGTCATACAAGATTTACAATCTTTTACAATTGTTCTGGCTTGCTCCTTTGTGATTTTAAACCTACGTTGCAAGGTGGTGCTGTTGACATGAAACTGGGAGTGAAATAAAGTAGCTTGTTGTAGCACTGAAAGTATAAATATTGTTTTTGTAAGTTCATCAGCCTTTTGATTACCTTCATGGAGGGGACCAGGCAAATTAGTATGTGCTCTAATATGGCCTACGAATAGAGGTTCTTTTCTTGCCCACAAAAGTTTTTGTATTTGATAAAAAACAATTTAAAGGCTGGAGTATGAGGTGCTATTGGTCCTGCTAACTCTAATTTTGGGACGGCTTGTACAATATAGTGGCTATCTGAAAAAATGTTTACGGGCTGGTCCCTAAAATTTTCCAGAGCTCTTACCACAGCTTCCAATTCCACTAGTTGAGCTGATTTGTGTGCAGTTATGTAAGTCATATTTTCTTTTTTAGTGACTACTGTAGCAGTACCATTTGAGGACCCATCTGTAAATACATTAAATGCCTTAGGAATAGGTTGATTTTTTATTACCTGTGGAAATATAATAGGATGATTAATACAAAAAGATAATATAGGGGACTTAGAAAGATGATTATCAAAATTTGCAGAAGTAGAGCATTTAGCTATAGCCCAATCATTATCATTGAAGCATAAATATTCAATCTGTGATGATGAATAGGGAGTAATAATAGTAGCAGGGTGAATGCCAAATATTTTAGTAGAAGTCTTAAGTCCTTGAAGAATAAGTTTAGCCACCATGGAGGTATAAGATTCAATTATACTTTTAGGAGAGACGGGCAAATGTATCCATAATAAAGGCCCTTGTTGCCAAAATACTCCTGTGGGTGTATATTGTGAAGAAATAATAATCAACATCAGCGGTTGAGTTAAATCAAATCTATCACAATGAGCTCCTTCGATGGCTTTTTCTACTAACTTTAAAGCTTTCCTAGCATCAGGAGTCAATGTTCGTGGTGAAGATGGATCAGGGTCTCCACGAAGGATGTCAAATAAAGGTTTTAGTTGGCCAGTAGTGAGATTTAGTGTAGGGCGAAGCCAATTAATGTCTCCCAGTAGTTTTTGGAAATCATTGAGGGTGGTCAAATGTTCTTTATTTATTAGAATTTTTTGGGGTCTAACAAAAGTATCCATGATTTTAAATCCTAAATATAATATGGGAGATCTGGTTTGAACTTTTTCTTCTGCTATATATAATCCATATTTTTTTAAATTTTCTACCACGTCACTGAATATATTAAATAAGATTTTTTGATTAGGGTGGGCCAATAAAATATCATCCATGTAATGTAGACACATGAGGTTTGGATATTTATTTTTAATGGGTTGGATAGCCTTGTCCACATATATTTGGCATATGGTGGGGCTATTAGCCATTCCCTGTGGTAAAACCTTCCATTGATATCTCTGATCAGGGCCATTATTGTTCATAAAAGGAATTGAAAAAGCAAACCTGGGGGCATCCAGAGGATGTAGGGGAATAAAAAAGAAGCAATCCTTTATATCAAGAGTAATAAGATGGAAATTTTTTGGAATAGCTACAGGACTAGGAAGTCCAGGTTGAGTAGGGCCCATAACTTGCATGGTTTTATTGATTTGTCTAAGATCATGTAACAATCGCCATTTTCCTGACTTTTTCTTGATCACAAATATGGGGGAATTCCAGGGAGAGGTGGAAGGTTCTATATGACCTGCTTCTAATTGTTCCTGAACTAGTAGGTGGGCCGCTTGTAATTTCTCTTTAGATAGGGGCCACTGAGGGACCCACACTGGCTTATCAGAAAGCCATGGTATTTTCAAAATTATTTTCTCAGTGGCCCAGAAAAAAAATATCTTTTTCCTTTATGATAATGATTACTTTTAGGGTTAAGATTATTCTGTACTTTTTGATAATGAGTTCTTTTAGGGTTAAGATTACCCTGTAAGTTTTCACATTTAACATCTGCAGGCTTGGTTGCAAGGTGTACTCCCATTTGTTGCAAAATATCTCTTCCCCATAAAGTAACTGGTAGATTAGGTAAAACATAAGGCTGAAATGTTCCTTTATGGCCTTCATCATCCTCCCATTTTAAAATTACCGCACTTTTTTATCTGGGAGGTTATTATATCCCAAGCCTCTTAAACTGGTTGAAGCTTTTTGCAGAGGCCAGTGCTTGGGCCATTGGCGTAAATTAATAATGGAAGAGTCAGCTCCAGTATCTACTAATCCCTCCATTTCTATTCCTTGGATTTTTATTTTACACATAGGCCTCCTTGAACAGTCTCGAACCCAGCAAGCCATGGGTCTTGAGTCAGTGGAACAAAATCCTCTATTGTTCCCTTCTTGAGGCATACCCATTTTAAATGAATTATGTAAATTGGGAAGGAGAAGCAACTGAGCAATTCTATCTCCTTGATTAACAGAACTTATACTTTGAGGTGAGCTAAGCATTATTTTTATTTCCCCTTTGTAGTCTGAGTTTATTACACCTGGGGTCACTTGCAAACCTAATAAGCTTTTAGGACTACGCCCGATAATAAGTCCTACAGTCCCTGAGGGAAGAGGTCCCCTGACTCCTGTGGGAATCAGTTGAACCCCCATTTCAGGTGTTAACACTATTCGGGCGGTGGAACAGAGATCTAATCCTGCATTTCCTCTTGTTCCTCTGGCGAGGGAGTGGATGGGTAGTAGGGATTGTGTCGGGGAAGCATCTGAGTGGATGCTTGAGGATACTCCTTCTGCAATGCCCCGTACATTTGTGGGCCCCGGGGTATTGGGCCCCGTGCCCCGTTTTTTGAATTCCTGAACAAAAGATTTCCATGGATGTCAAATTTTGAATAGCATTTATTGGCCCAATGATTTCCCTTTTTACACCTGGGGCAGCGGCCTGGGGCATGGTATGAGCTTGGTCTTATTTCTCTTTTGGGATTTTGCCTAGAATAGCCTGATTGATTATGATAATTTTGCCTGGAATATCTTGATTGATTATAATGTCTACGTTTAGCCTTTGTGAAATTTCGAGGGGAAGCACCTCTCATTGAGGCTGCAATCACATTTCCTGTGACAAAGGCGTCATTTATATCTTTACATAGTTGTATATATACAGAAAGATCCTTTTTAGTTCTCCATGGCCTGATGGCTGCTTGGCACCATTTATTTGCATTTTCATAAGCTAATTGAACAACTAATGGCATAGCTTGGTCAACATCTGCAAACACACTACCTGCAGTTCTCAAAAGTCGATCAGCAAAGTCAGCATACGGCTCATTAGGTCCTTGAATTACTTTTGACAAGCTACCTTGTAGATCCCCAGGTCCTTGTACAGTTTTCCATGCCTCTAAGGCAGCTGTGTTTATCTGAGCATATACATCTGGGTCATAAGCTGTTTGAGCCTGTAAGTCTGTGAATTGCCCTTCTCCTGTGAGCATGTCTATATCATAGTTTTCAAACCCTGCAGCCACGTTTCTTTTAGCCATTTCTATACAAAGTTCTTGGAATTGCGATCGCCAAACCAAGAATTGCCCCCCGCTTAATGTTGCTTTACATAGACTTTTCCAGTCTGAGGGGGTTAAGCTAAAGGTGTTAAGGGACTCCAGCATACTCAACGTGAAAGGAGCTTGGGGCCCATAAGTCATTACTGCCTCTTTGAGATTTTTTATTGTTTTGAAATCTACTGACTGATGGACACTCTGTCCATTTTTCTTTTCAAATGCTGGCGGTTCCCAATGTATCTGTGAGTTGTCCTCGAGAGCGCATAAGCGATCAGAAAGACTTTTTATTTCTGTTTCTAGGGTATGCAAATGCCTAGTAATACCCTTCATATTTTCTGTAATGGATTCCACCCATGGGGGAGTAGAGGACACAAGTGACTCCTCTGCCTGACGGACCTTTTTCTCGGTCTTTTTTAATTTCTTTTTCCTCATTTTCTCAGGATCACTTTTACTAGATTCCTCACCACTGCTAATTTCACTGACAGCAATATCCTGAGGCCCAGGTTCCATTAAGAGCAAGTATCCTTCAGCTATCACCAATAACTCCCGAATAGCTTTAATAGCTTGGATTTTTGTCATTTTGGGGTCTCTTCTAATACTCTCTTTACTGGTCTTAGTTGGCCCAGTGGAAGCTAAGCTTTTTTGATCACTTTCACTTTTTTCTATATACTCCTCACTGAGAACGGAGTCAGGTATATCAAGGAGTCTTTGCATAGCCTCTATCACTTGGGATTCAGTTATATTCGAACCCATCTTTAGAGACCTTTCAGTTCTTACCTGTCCGCTCCAAAGTCCCCGTACGGGCCGCCACCTGTTGCCGCCTGAAGCGCTTGGAGCAACGGAGCCACGGGAAGAAGTTCAGAGGCGAACTGGAAACAAACAGCTTTTTATTCTGATAACTTTTCTCTCTGGCTCTAACAACGACTAACACGCACCACAGATACCACCAAAATGGCACTGACCCGATCAGCAATTTCGGCCAAGTCACTCGAGAACCCGGGACAAATCCCGTGAGACTACGGAAAGCGACAATGCCCAAATCTCCACGGCTCATAGTCAACCGCAATTCAAGTCAATCCCCAAACAGGTCTCCTGCACCTGTCATTAAAATTAATGCCAGATGTCTGGCCTACCTCCACTGCATCCTCACTTCACTCTTTATCACATGGGCCTGACATCATCTTTGAACATTTGCACCCAGCCATGCCTGATCTAAGAAGCATAACTTGTCTCCAAATGACTGATACCAGAAATAGTGTCACCTGATGATACAATTACTCCACCCACTAAGGTATGGGTCTACCCTTGTTGGGCCAACAATTTTAACACAGTGGAAGAGCCCTGGCACATTCATGGAATTATTCATCCCACATACATAGCTGGAGAGGCAGTAGGAACACCTGGTGGGTGTTGTACCCATCAGTCCATTTCCCTCAAAGTCATTTCATCAGGACTTACTGCCTCTAGCTCTAGAATCTAGCTCCTGGAGAATGAGTCCATGAAGTGGCTGAGGAGAAGCCTGGGTGGCCTAAGCATCATGGAGAATATTTCCTAGAGCAGAGAGGCTAGTCCTCAACCACAACTAGAAAGTAAGGAAGACACTGACAAGGCCAAGTGGGCTGGGGCTTGGGCATCCAGCAACAGCTCCTGCCTCTACAAGGTGCCCAGGGGCTCTGCTGAAGGTTTGGTCAGAAGACATGCCAGGGGAGGCTGGCTTAGAGTCCCATGTGTCTTCCTGCCTGGACAAACACACCTCCACAGCAGTGGCGGACTGTCATCTCCGCAGGCCCCTCAGGCAGCACTCACACTAGCCCATTGTTCCTCTTCCTGCTGGCAGCTCTCTGGCTCTTGCTCTCCAAGCCTGCCCCCACAGCTCCCCCAGCAGAGCCCTGCCTGATCTGTCCATCCTGAGCATGCCTTGGGACTCCATGCTCCATGCCTGTGGATGCCACAGCATTGGGACCTCCTCAATTTCAGGGACCTACTTTCAAGCCTGGTCCAAAAAAGCATGTTGGAAAAAGATCATTAGAATGACAAAACATTTTCAACTGATTTCTATCCTCAGAATCCCCTTTTTTAAAAAACAAGGAATTAAATAGTAGATTCTCAAAATATAAAAGAAATAGAAGAGGTTCAAGTATAAAGGGAGTAAGGGGTACCCCTAGGATGTCTTTGGGGTCTGTCCACTCCATTGTCTTCCCTGACCAATAGGGGCAGCCCCACAAGCATCTCCGGAGAGCACTCCAGGTCGAAGATGCTCTGCCCCATGCCATGCCTCTTCGAATTCACTCTGAAGACTAATATCTTCCAGGCTGACATTGAGACATGTTCTCTGCATCACCTCAACCTCCTCACCTAGTCCCTCTGCCTGGTAACAGGTATCTCCCAGAATCACCCCAGAGACACGCCTGTTTTCTTCTGAGCCCGACCTAGACCTGATGCTGCTAATATAGGACAGCTTCAGTCTCTGTACCCTGTAACCTCCTCCTCATCCAGGATGTGGCAGGTAGACATCAAGTAGCAACTTGAATCTGAGACTTGAAGGCAATTCAGAACCAAATATAAGCTTCAGAGTAGTTTCCTCCTGCATAAGAGCTCATTATCTCCATGCTAAGGGGAAAATATTTGGGGATTCTGAGAATGGAACTTTCAGAATGGCCTCCTACTATTATATGTAACTTCTAAACTACCTTGAGACTTGGGTAATGTTCTGAAAACCAGAGCATCCTGATTATGGGGTGATCAGCCAGAGTTATCTAAGGCTCACTACCCTCCCCATGGCAGTGCCTCAGTGCCCCTGCCCTTCCTAGGCCTCTTCCAAGTCCACCCATATGCCCCTATTTTGCTGTAATTCCAGATGGTACAGCAAAGAAGTGACCACTCAAGATGCGAACATTCACTACTCTCTCATTCTTTGCCAAAAGCTAATGTGCTTTTCCATATGTCTGAGGTTCAGTTGACCTTCCCTGAAAATCAAGGCAAATTGAAACCACAAATGTGACTGCAACCACAATGCCCCTGGCTCATACTGTTCCTGGCCTGCAATGTGCTCCCAGGCATGTTGGTCTGCTCACTCCTCAGGAGAGTCCAAAACCTTGCCTGAACCACATCTTGCACAAAATAATTTAGAATCCTCCTTTTAAAGGGTTCGTGATTACATCATTGCTTTTTGATAACTGATTGAAAACTGCCTGAATCTTCAATGAATATTTACTCAACATTGGTATCTTATGGGCAAGGACAAAGCCTTCCTGGAATGCCCCATGGTGTCCAGCACCATGTTTTATATTGTGATTTGCACACAACTGGTGTTCAATTAGTATTGGCTAATTGAGTTCTAGCCACTGGCTAGGTCTCTCTATCCATCATAGATCTGTTTCAGTCAAAGAAACAAAACTAGGGCTGAAAAAGAACACAAGACTAAATATACATCTTAATCTCCTTGTTTCGTAGTTCATTTCATATTTTCCCTGGGCAAACATTCACAAATTTAATCTGCATGACAGACATCTCCTGTCTCCCAATATCCACAATTCCTCCTCCCCCAATCCACCTCCAAAATGCAGCCAAGAGATTTATTTCTCATGCAAATCTATCATCTTCTTCCACTGCTTTAAACTGTTCAATGGCTTCCAATTTCCCTTAGGCCCTCATCCAAATCCTTCATCTAACTTCCCAGGCCCTCTGGGGTGTGGGTTTGCTGCCCCTCTGAGCTCATCTCTTGTCACTTTCTACCATGCTTTCTAGGATACAACATATTCAGATCACAGTTCTTAATACTTCTACTCCAGGCTCTCTCTCTTCCCCAAGCCTTCACCCACACTCTTCCCCGATCTAGAATGTTTGTCTCCTCACCTTCTCCTTCCCTCCTCTTCATCCCTTCATCTGACTGATTCCTGTTCAACCATCAGTTTTCAAATTAAACATCCCTTTGGAAAGGACTTACCTGAGCCCTAGAAGTAAGAGCCAGCCAATAGCTAGATGCTCACGTGTCATCCTGTGTCCCCTCTTCATTAGTGGTCTTCTTATTCATTTGTCTTCCCTCCTAGATCTTGTGGTTACAGATGGTGACTCTTATTCATCTTATAATATAGTACTAGTTGAATAGAATTGAAATGTCACCAAATTTTAGCCAAATGTTCAGGAAATCTTTTCTATTTATAATGTTTTCAATGAGTGCTTTGGGATTATTGTTTTTCAGATATAATTTACAAGTAAAGAAATGCTGTTCAAAAAAGTTCCATAACCTCTAATTCAGTACAATTCAGCTCAGAAAATAAAACTATTTACTTCCCTTACCTCAACTTTTCCTACCCAGCCCTATCCACCACCCTCACTTGTGGTTTGTGGCTTGTGGGGCACCAGAAGAGGGAAGGGGGTGGGGTAGTCACGACCACTGACATAACCACCTCTAAAAAGTACCCAGTACATTGTTGACATGTTAGGTAAATCATGCCTGTCTTTCCTTCTGGAAGCAAAGATCCTAACACTGCTGATTGTATGCAAATTTGAAATAGCTTCAGTAGGTGCACAAGCAACCATAAATGGCTTTATGTGTACACCATCTGGCCAAACCCACAAGGAGCATTGTTGCAGAGGGCACTCCTGTGGTCCATCTACATTACCTCACTCTTGACCAAAATGTCCCATCTACTCCTTGGTCCTTTAACTTAACGTGGTGGTTCTCAAACTTCAGCAGCAGCAAGCCTCAGAACCATGTGGAAGACTTAATAAAAATGCAGATTGCTAGGCCTCATCCCAGAGTTTAAACATGAGTGGGGCCCAGGATTCTGCATTTTATAAATGTATCACAAGCAATGTTGATGCATGACCAAGGTTGAGGACCACATAGAAATGTTTACCACTACTTAAAGGCAATAGTTCCTATTAAGTGATAACACCTTAAAGTAGAATCACTGATTTCTATGCTAGTATGTGTGAGTTCCTGAGCTTTCCTGATAAGTTTTAATGGAGGGAAAGGGAGTGAGTATTGAAGGTCCTGGAGCAAGAGGGCTGTGTAGATGAGGCACATGCAGAGGAGGAGAAGTGAGGCAGCCGAACACCATCATTGCCCACTTCACCAAGTGGGTTGCCCAGTCTGGAAGCCCTTTTCAGGAAGCATCCTTGAAGCTCAATTGCCACATCCACAGAGGCTTTTACTACTTTGGTTCTATTTCTTATAAGCAAACCGCAAGACTGTCAAAATGGGCAATGTGAAAAATCCAGCAGGTCAGATGTTTTGACTGAACCTTTGGATACCACTTTAACTCTAGCCACAGGGAAAACCTTTCCCCAACTTCATGCTCTTCATTGTCTAGGGAGATTCTAGAAAGAACAACCATATGAATCTGATCATCCCCCTTGTACATAGGAGTTGAATAGGACTTTAAGCTTCACTCCTGTTACCAGGAGAAATGACGAATCTCATTAGCAGGTCAAATTCAGCCAGATGTTTTCCCCTCTGCTTTTTATCCCCATTTGAAGTAGGTGGCAGAGGGATGGGGAGTGTGTTTTTCCATTTTTTTCTCCCAAATGCAAGTTTTGAAACTTACTGTCTCTTCAGAAGCTAAAACCTATTTTCTTAGTCCCTTCATGGCTTTAAGCTGGCTCAGTCTTCTAAAGGAATTTTTCTCATTGTTCCTGGAATAGCATTCTCTGAGCATAAACTCAAAATTTAATAGTTTTTACTTTCAAAATACAGCATCTTCAGTCTGGGGGCTGAGCATGGATAAAAGGGGGAAAATACTTCTAGGCCACAGCTGAGGTGGGTGGAATGGGATGCAGGGAACTGATTGGAGGAGACGAGGTCCTCCTGCCCCCAGAATGGTAGGTATGAGCAGCATGGGGCTGGGGCATTAAGAGGTTTGCAAAATGTGTTTCCTTTAGTCCTTCAGTGTCCTAAGAATGGCCTGGATACAGTCTCTATTACTGATCTTTAGAAAGGAATGGGAGGCCCTGGAAATAGCTGGGGTAGAGTACAGGGTAGAGAAGGAAATGGTTACTAGTGAGGTCAGATGGAGAAATTTACAGGAAAATAGGCATGAGAAATAGAAGACCTAGGCTCCCTCTTAACGACTGAGTAAGATATAATATGTACATCATTAAACCCAAATCAAATATCAACTACAAAAGCATCAACTATCTCTGTTTTCATATTTACTAAATAAGACTGTATAATCTGTATGAGAATGTCCACCACCATATCTTCCTCACCTGACTCAGAGTAGGCTCTGAATTAATGGTGTTATTCTGGGCTCTTACAAAGATAATTGAGTAAACCCAACCCCTGTCTTCTTAGAACAAACAACCTAGGAAGATATAATCACATATCTTCACATGTTATTTATTTATGCATATATTCATATTTCATTATATATTGCTTATGTAAATCTGAGATTTTATATATTAAATCTA
Organism: Tamias sibiricus; assembly: GCA_025594165.1. NCBI lineage: Eukaryota > Metazoa > Chordata > Mammalia > Rodentia > Sciuridae > Tamias > Tamias sibiricus. Next base: position 104,966,117 of record CM046657.1, read on the forward strand.
AAATTTTTATGTAAAATTTAAGAAGATACATTGATACATTTATACGCACATAAAATCAGAAAGAACAGAATGACAATAGGAAGGCAATCTGAGGAAAAGTGAATTCTGTGACAGTGAGATCGTTGCCTATTATCTGTTCACTGCTGTATGTTCAACACCTAGAATAAGTTTGGCACTAGAAGAGGCTCAACAAATATTTGTTCAATGGATGAATGGATTGAGCCTTACACAGCAGCCAAAGGATGAGCCCTCCAGATCCTTCCAGGGCTAGTTGTAGGAAGAGTGGGGTTACTGAAGAGAAGCCCTCAACCCTCCCAGCCTCGAGGCAAGTTGGCCTGCACCCCTGTGTTTGCGCTAAAAGCTCCTGAGATGCCCTAAAGATTTTCCCACTGGGCCTTCAACGGCCTTCCAGAATCCACGCTTGCACAAAGGTCTGACTGTATTTTTAGCCAAAGGCAAACAAACCAAAAAAGAAAAGAAATACCACATCCGAAATGTCACCACACACTCATTTCCACTTTGCAATTTGTATTGACTTGGTGAAGAAATTCAACGGAACTGAACACCTCCTTGCAGGGTGAAACTTTGAATGAAAGCCCCCAAGCAAAAATTTCAAAATGAGTCTCTTTACCCTTCTCAATTATCAAATCAATACCTCTCCAGAGAAAGACATCTCCTGTGGGGGGCCCAGAGGTGCAGGGCTGCTCACATAGCATTTATGTCCATCTTCCTAGGAGTTCTTAAATTAAAGCATGTCTCTGGGCAGAATATGGGTACATTTCTCTATGTTAGAACTGCTCAAAGTATAGCTGCAGGTTACAAAGATGAAATGCAATTGTGTGTGCAGAAATCTATCTGAGATGCCAAAGGTAATTAACTTGTGCTTTCTATGCTTCAGAATCCCAACCTCAAATATTTCTGTTGCTCTCCTCCAGGCACTCCCATTATTCAGGACTAAAGTTGAAATGAAGCGTCTTCCCTATGATGTTACAATCAATATGGAAAGGAAAATTATCTCAGTGCATTGTGGGAAAACAGAGCACTCCAGTAAACTGCGTACCTTAGTAGCAGACCTAAGAGCTGCAGAGGAAGCTATCTGAGAAGCATCCAAAATCCATTCAACCATAGCTAACTTTCCTTCTCTCCCACCAAAGAACCTACAACTTTCAGCATTAATTTTCTGTGAGTCACTCTCCTTTGAATAAAGATATTTCCTGAGTTTGGTGACAAATTAAACCACTGTCACACAGGGAGAACTTGGTATTTGATTAATCCTCAAGTTATTTTAAAATATCCTAAGGAAATAAAAATAAAATATCCTAAACAAGTGAGACATGGGATGTACTGGGTAGATTAAGATGATGATGATGGTATTGATGTTGGTGGTGATGATATCTGTGATGGTGATTATGAAGATATTAGTGATAGTGATTTGAAGACACCGATGATAGAACTAAATAACAGAAAAAATATCATTTTAGGAAAATGTATTATGTAGCAGCTACCAAGTCAGGCACTGAATTATTACAGCTTGTCCTCACATTCATTTTACAGCCTGGGAAAACTAAAATACAAAAGGATTGAGCAACTTAACTAAAATCACCCAGCTAAAAGAGAAAGTGCAGAAACCCATCAAAAAATGAAGAGGTGTGCTAGCCCAAGCACTGGAGCATCCAGCATTAGGAAGCAATTTCAGGTACCTGGAGAAGTAAGAGCACACCGCCAAAGGAATAGAGGGTAGGGAATCTTCTAACTTAATGACTAGCCCAAATGGCTCACCTCATTATCTCAGTTCTTACTTGAGGGGCAGCAGACCTCAAATTGACCTCTCTACCACCTCTGATAAAGAAATGAAAAGGACGGAGATGTCTCAGTAAATGCAGCAGGAGCTGCTGGACAAAGAATATTCCTTTACTTGGAATTGTCTCCCCGGGAAGAAATGACAGGTCATGCATGCCCAGTACAATGTCTCAAAGAAAGCTGAGAGCTTTGAGGAAAAGCCCAGGATATGAGTGGGGCATAATCAGCAGCATGTTCCATTCATCACTCACAGTCTCGTTGCCTACATGGAACAATTTCATATATTATCACCACCTGTTAGATCTTTCCAACTGGATTTCTAACTCTTTGTGGCTACAGACCATAATCCTGCTCCTTTTATACATTATCCCCCACCCCTCTGTACAATGCTGGGCCTGGTATGGGTGCCTAATAAATATCTGTGGTCTGATTTGTTGATTCACTTCCACTGTCAACAGGGTCAACCACTGAGACATTGAGATGTTAGAACCACGAGAACCCAGAGAGTGTGGAGAGGTTATCTGGAATCTCTAATGAGAACAAAACTGACTTTTTTGATATTTTTCTGCAACTCTAGGGAAACTTTCCCAAGGTTTGGGATCCGTGGCAGACTCAAGACACTTCTTTAGGAGGCAGATTCTGTGTACTATGAAAAACGTACAAAATTTTTTCCGAGAGAGGAAAAAAGATGGCGCACAGCAGAGAAGCATGCTCGGGAGACCGGCACTAAAAGAGGCTTATCGGGAAGATTGAACGCGTTCTTAGCAACACTCCGGCAACTGGAAGGGAGCTGAGACATCCGCGCACATCCAGACGGTGAAAATACAAGAAACTCCAGACCGCTGACGCACGGAGTCCAGTGCCAGTGGCCCACAGGCCAAACCAACATTAACGGCGCAGCTGCTGTGGTAGCATTGCAGTACGGGAAGTGCAGACCACTGCCTCGATCAGCGCAGAATAAAAAGAGAGCCAGACGCGAGCAGCGGCCTCACAGACTACTTTCGCGCAAATTGCCAAACGGGACGTGCACGCATCAGAGTGACACACAGGGCAGGGATACTGCTGTCAAGACCGGGGAAGGCGCCGCCATTTTGGAGAAGGGCTGCAGCTGACCCGGACAAAGAAACGGAGAAGAAAAACAGTTGCAGGCATCCAAGGAACAATCCAGGGCCCGGAGAACAGCAAACACCTGGTGAGACGCGCACAGGCAGCCTGAAGGAAAGGGCCTGCCTGAGGCCAGCGCAGCAACCACAAGAGCTATAACCAGGAGTGGGCATGGGGAATGCATGCCTTTTTGATGAACGCTTTCTTGATGCTATTCATGTACTGACACCCCCCCACCCCCCAGCCATTATTCCTAGGTGCCAATCTGCCGCTGGCCAAAGCTGCAGACTAGACTCTACTGTGACTGTCTGGGTGTGGTCCAGGACAACTGGCTTAAACTCCGACTCTGGTTTTTTTTGTGTTTTTTTTTTTTGTTGTTGTTCGTTTTTGGTTTTTTTGTTTGTTTTTGCTTTTGTTCTGTTTGATAGTGGGATTATTTGTGTGTCTGTGTTCCTCTTTCCTTTCTTCCTTCTCACTTTAGTCTCTTCTGCCCTCATCTTATCTACTTACACCCTGTCATTGTGTACTCATCAGAGGTGAAAACAAGGTATACACAGAAATTGGGACTTCTAGGCCTGGGGCAATTGAAATATACAGAAAAGCAGTGTTATATATAGTTTAATCTCTATTTTTCTTGACTCAGTTTCTCTCTCCTCTCTCTTACAATAATTCTTAATTCTTTGTTATCTCTTATTGTTCCTTTTTATTTTTTCTTTTCCATCTTCCTTTATCTTTCTTCTCTCAATGGCTAAATAAGTTGGGTTTATATACAAATCGTCTTTCCTCTAAATCACTCACTCCATTCTCTTTTCTCTCCTGTCTGCTGATATTAAACCACTTCTATAGAATTCTACTTTATACTTCCTAAGAAAGAACATCTCAGTAATCTCACTTGCTTCTTCCTAAACATATCATCTCTGTGTCCAATACTGAAACTGTAAACCCCAACGCAAGCATACAGAGTAAATTGGAAACAATTTCTGGGTTAACTAAATCTGTACATTGTGATCAAACTGGGATTTGCTGTAAAGAAAGTGTTAGAGCTTAAATTGTAAGGTATTTATAAGGGGACCTGACAGCATTGTACCACAGGAGAAACATAAGGCTATAAGGTGAAATTGAAATAGGCAAGGTCCCACAGTGCTAGGAGAATAGACACACAAGCGTTATGAAGAAGCAAGGGAAGAAAGTGGCTGAAACCAACCAACAGGCCCCTTCAATTGATTCCATGGCAAGCACAGTTGGTCAAATGCCAGAGATGGAATTTAGAAATTACATATTCCAAATGTTTATGGATCTTAAGATTGAACTCAAAAATGAGATGAGAGAGCAAATAGAGGCAGTAAAAGAGCATTTTGACAAAGAACTCCAAAAACAAATACAAGAAGCAAAAGATTACTTCAATAGGGAGATAGAGATTCTAAAGAAAAACCAAACAGAAATTCTGGAAATGAAAGAAGAAATAAACCAAACTAAATGCTCAATTGAAAGCATCACCAACAGATTAGAGCACCTGGAAGAAAGGACCTCAGATAATGAAGACAAAATATTTATCCTGGAGAAAAATCTAGAGGACACTGCAAAAGAAGTAAGAAAACAAGAACAGAGCATTCAGGAATTATGGGACAGCATAAAAAGACCAAACTTAAGAGTGATTGGTGTTGAAGAAGGTGCAGAGTTTCAAACCAAAGGAATGAGTAATTTATTCAATGAAATAATAGCAGAAAATTTTCCACACATGAGGAACGAATGGCAAAACCAAGTTCAAGAGGCTTACCAAACACCAAACGTACAAAACCACAACAGATCCACACCAAGGCACATTATAATGAAATTGCCTAATATACTAAGCAAGGAGAGAACACTAAAAGCCACAAGAGAAAGGAAGCAGATTACATATAGGGGGAAACCGATCAGATTATGCTCAGATTTTTCAACCTAGACCTTAAAAGCTAGAAGATCCTGGAATAGCATATTTCAAGCTCTGAAAGAAAAGGGATGTCAACCAAGAATCTTATATCCAGCAAAACTGAGCTATAGATTCAAAGATGAAATAAAAACCTTCCATGACAAACAAAAGTTAAAAGATTTCACAACTCGAAAGCCAGCACTTCTGAACATCTTGGGAAAATTTTCCACGAAGAAGAAGAGAGAGAAAAATAACAATGAAAACCAACAAAGGGAGATAGTAAACTAAAGGAAATACCAACCAGAGGAGAACCCAAATCAAGCTAAATACCATAATGCATTTAAAAATGGATGGAAATAAGAATCACATCTCAATAATAACCCTGAATGTTAATGGTCTAAATTCACCATTTAAAAGACACAGACTGTCAGATTGGATTAAAAGAAACAACCCAACAATTTGCTGTCTACAAGAAACACACCTCATAGAAAAAGACATCAAGCGATTGAAGGTGAAAGGCTGGGAAAAGTCTTATCACGCATATGGGCTGCGGAAGCAGGCAGGGGTTTCCATTCTCATATCAAATAAAGTAGACTTCAAGCCAAAGCTAATCAAAAGAGATAAAGATGGATATTTCTTACTACTTAAGGGAACCATTCATCAACAAGATATAACAATTATAAATCTATATGCCCCAAATAATGGAGCACCTACATTCATCAAACAAACCCTTCTCAAGTTCAAGAGTAAAATAGACCATAACACAGTTATTCTAGGGGACTTCAACACACCTCTCTCACCAATGGATAGATCATCCAAACAAAAGCTAAATAAAGAAACATTAGGCCTCATTAAAACAATTAATAACTTAGACCTAACGGACATATATAGAATATTTCATTCCTCAGTAAGCGAATACACTTTCTTCTCAGCAGCACATGGCTCCTTCTCCAAAATTGACCATATATTATGTCACAAGGCAACTCTCAGCAAATATAAAAAAATAGAGATACTACCCTGCATGCTATCGGACCATAAAGGGATGAAATTGGAAATCAACGACAAAACAAGGAATAAGAAAAACTACTCCATCAACTGGAAGCTAAACAACATGCTACTGAATGAACAAGGGGTTGAAGAAGACATCAAGGAGGAGATTAAAAACTTCCTAGAGGTAAATGAGAATGCTGATACATCATACAGAAATCTCTGGGACACTATGAAGGCAGTAGTAAGAGGAAAATTCATTGTACTGAATACCTTCATTAAAAGAAAAAAAACAACAACAAATAAAGGATTTAACATCACACCTCAAAGCACTAGAAAAAGAGGAACAGATCAACACTAAGAGCAGTAGAAGACAGGAAATAATTAAAATCAGAGCTGAAATTAATGAAATTGAGACTAAAGAAACAATTCAAAGAATTGACAAAACCAAAAGTTGGTTCTTTGAAAAAATAAATAAAATTGACAGACCCATAGCAATGCTAACAAAAAGAAGAAGAGAAAAAACTCAAATTACTAGCATCCATGATGAAAAAGGAAATATCACAACAAACACCTCAGATATACAGGAGATAATTAGAAATTACTTCAAAAAATTGTACTCTAATAAAATAGAAAATACTGAAAGCATAGACAGATTTCTAGAGTCATATGAATTACCCAAACTGGAACAGGAGGCTATACACAATTTAAATAAATCAATTTCAAGTGAAGAAATAGAAGACGCTATCAAAAACTTCCAACAAGAAAAAGTCCAGGTCCTGATGGGTTCACAACTTAGTTCTACAAGACCTTCAAAGAAGAACTAATACCGATGCTCTTCAAATTATTTCAAGAAATAGAAAAAGAGGGAGCTCTTCCAGACTCTTTCTATGAGTCCAATATCACATTAATCCCAAAGCCAGGCAAAGACACAGCCAAAAAAGAAAACTTCAGGCCAATATCTTTAATGAACATAGATGCAAAAATCCTCAATAAAATTCTGGCAAATTGGATTCAAAAACATATCAAAAAGATAGTGCACCATGATCAAGTGGGGTTTATCCCAGGGATGCAAGGCTGGTTCAACATTCGGAAATCAATAAACATAATACATCACATCAATAGACTTAAAGATAAAAACCATATGATCATCTCAATAGACGCAGAAAAAGCATTTGACAAAATACAACACTCCTTTATGTTCAAAGCTCTAGAAAAATTAGGAATAACAGGAACATATCTCAACATTATAAAAGCTATCTATGCAAAACCTCAAGCTAACATTATCTTAAATGGAGAAAAATTGAAAGCATTCCCTCTAAAAACTGGAACAAGACAGGGATGCCCCCTCTCACCACTGCTATTTAACATAGTACTTGAAACTCTGGCCAGAGCAATTAGACAGATGAAAGAAATTAAAGGGATCCAGATAGGAAAAGAAGAGCTCAAATTAGCACTATTTGCTGATGACATGATAATAAACCTAGAAGACCCAAAAAACTCTACCAGAAAACTTTTACAACTAGTAAATGAATTCGGCAAAGTAGCAGGATACAAAATCAATACCCATGAGTCAAAGGCATTTTTGTACATCAGTGACAAAGCCTCTGAAAGGGAAATGATGAAAACTACTCCATTTACAATAGCATCAAAAAAAAAATAAAATACCTGGGAATCAACTTAACGAAAGAGGTGAAGGACCTCTATAACGAAAACTATAGAACACTAAAGAAAGAAATCGTAGAAGACCTCAGAAGATGGAAAGACCTACCTTGTTCTTCGATAGGTAGAATTAATATTGTCAAAATGTCCATACCACCAAAAGCATTATACAGATTTAATGCAATTCCAATCAAAATCCCAATGACATTTCTCAAAGAAATAGAAAAAGCAGTCATGAAATTAATCTAGAAAAATAAGAGACCCAGAATAGCTAAAGCAATCCTGAGCAGGAAAAGTGAAGCAGGCAGCATCACCATACCAGACTTTAAATTATACTATAGAGCAATAGTAACAAAAACAGCATGGTACTGGCACCAAAACAGACCAGTAGACCAATGGTACAGAATTGAGGACACAGAGACTAATACATATAATTTCAGCTATCTTATATTAGACAAAGGCGCCAAAAATGTACAGTGGAGAAAGGATAGCCTCTTCAACAAATGGTGCAGGGAAAACTGGAAAGCCATATGCAACAAAATGAAATTAAACCTGTATCTCTCACCATGCACAAAATTCAATTCAAAGTGGATCAAGGACTTAGGAATTAGACCAGAGAAAATACACCTAATAGAAGAAAAAGTAAGCTACAATTTCCAACATGTCGGATTAGGCTCCAAGTTCCTTAACAAGAATCCTGTAGTGCAAGAATTATTACCAAGAATTAATGAATGGATAGATTTAAGCTAAAAAGCTTCTTCTCAGCAAAAGAAACAATCAGTGAGGTTAATAGAGAACCAACTAACTGGGAACAAATATTTAATACATGCACATCAGATAGAGTACTAATTTCTAGAATATATAAAGAACTCAAAAAACTTGACACCAAAAAAACAAATAATCCAATTGATAAATGGGCTAAGGAATTGAAAAGACACTTCTCAGAAGAAGATACACGATTAATCAACAAATACATGAAAAAATGCTCAACATCGCTGGCAATTAGAGAAATGCAAATCAAAACTACTCTAAGATTTCATTTCACTCCAATCAGAATGGCAGCTATCAAGAACACAAACAACAATAAATGTTGGAGAGGATGTGGGGAAAAAGGCACACTCATACATTGCTGGTGGGACTGCAAAATGGTACAACCATTATGGAAAGCAGTTTGGAGATTTCTTGGGAAAATGGAAATGGAAACACCCTATGACCCAGCCATCCCACTCCTGGGTCTATTCCCAAAGGACTTAAAAACAGCATATTACAGTGACACAGCTACCTCAATGTTTATAGCAGCACAATTCACAATAGCTAGGTTGTGGACCAACCTAGATGTCCCTCGGTAGATGAATGGATAAAGAAAATGTGGTATATATACACAATGGAATTTTACTCAGCAATAAAAGAGAATAAAATAATGGCATTTGCAGGTAAATGGATGAAGTTGGAGAATATAATGCTAAGTGAAATCAGTCAATCTCAAAAATCCAAATACCGAATGTTTCCTCTGATATAAGGAAGCCGGTTCACAGTATTGATGGGTCGGGGTACATAGGAGGATTAGAGGAACACTATAATGGTCAAAGGGAAGGGAGGGGAAGGGGGGTGCAAGGGGGAAGGGGGAGAAAAGTGGTTGAATAAGATGGATATCATTATTCTAAATGCATGATTTAAGACTTGAATGCTGTGAATATACTTTGTATACAAACTGTTTTATGTAAAAAGATGCTATATATGTATAGTATGAACTGTAATACATACTACTATAAATAAAAATTTTTTTAAAACTCAAAAAAAATTTTTAAAAAAACTGGAAAAAAAAAAGAAAAATGCCTTAATGTCCCCTGGGCCCTAGAGTTTTCCCATTCGAAGAGCAGGAAGGATTCACTGAGATCATGCTTTGTAAACATGTGTGCTTGCAATTCATCATAAAGAGGAGGTACAGCACAGCAGTACCAGATTGCCTGAGTTTGAAGGCCAACTGTGCTACTTGCTAGCTGTGTGACAGTTCACATGTCCTCTCTGTGACTTAGTTTTTTTCATCTGTAAATGAATATAACACTATTTATCCCATAAGATTGTTGTGAGGATGAAATGCATATAAAGTACTTATAAGAGTTCCTGGCATATAGCAAGAGCTGTTTATCAGTTAGATATTATTACTACTATCCTTTTATTATTATTACTATTAAAGTATACCACTCTTCATAATGTATGATGTCTTACTTTCTCCCACCAATTCTTTGAGACAGGTTTTATTTGTTACTATCATTACTTTAAAGAAGAGTAAATTTTAGATCAGAAGGAATAAGTGACTTATTATCAATCATATATTCTTTTCACTACACGTAGATGTCTTTGATGATAGGTGACAGTCGGTTCTGCATGCCTAGAATGGGGGAAAGGCAAGTGACTCAGTGGGACCCTCCTGTCCCAAATAAGCTGCTTTCTCAATAGAATCCTGAGTATCAGCTAACATCTTAGTTCTCCTCACTCCTCAGCCACTATTCCTAACTGCAAAATGAATCTCTAGTTCTCTTATTCTATTAGCTTTGGGGCACTTTTTCCCTAGTGCAGTATATCTTGAACACTAGAAGTACTTTTCCCTAGGGGAAAATGGTTTGTCTGCTGCCAGGCTCAGATACAGCCTGATTAGTCAAATCAGAAATGAGCAGGCAGCCAGATCTTTGGGAACTGAGCTTAAAAAGCTGGCATCCTCCTTCTTGGGGCTCTTAGCAACTAAAAAGCCGATAAGTTTTGTTGATGGCATCTCCTCCCTTCAGGCATGCCACAGAAAACTACAACCCTGGCACAAGACACTGGTGAGGTGACAAGGTTGAATTAGACATACACAGCACATGAAACTCCCAACCCGGGGAGGTTGGCAAAGTCCATGTCCAGCAAGCTCTAAGACTGGAGCCAGGCTACCTCATTTCAAATTCTACTCCTCCTCTTACTACATAGCCTTAGGCAAGTTACTTTAACTCCTCTTTGCCTCACTTTGTCATCTACAAAATTTGGACAACAGAATTAATACATATATAGGTCACAGAACAAAGTCTGGCACATGGTAAGTATTTAATAAAAGTTATCAATATTACTAGTATTATCACATATTATAAATTATTATCTACCTTTAAATATATAACATTCACCACAAATACTATATAGGATAGATACTATATATAGTTATACCATAGGTGTATCATATACATATCACATAGCCCATATATAGCACATTACTTTACATAAAATTATTTAAATGACTATATGTTGTTCACAATATTCTTCAATAACACCAAGAAGAGTGATTGTTTCTGACAAAATGGGTAAAAATGTAGTTATAAAGTGACAACAATCAGCCAGGCGCGGTGGCGCACACCTGTAGTCCCAGCACTTGGGAGGCCAAGGCAGGAGGATCGCGAGTTCAAAGCCAGCCTCAGCCACGGCCAGGCACTTAGCAACTCAGTGAGACCTTGTCTCTAATAAAAAAATACAAAAAAGGGCTGGGGGTGTGGCCCAGTGGTAGAGTGCCCCTGAGTTCAATCCCCGGTACCAAAAAATAAAAAAAAAAGTGACAACAATCAATATTTGTTGAGGGCTCAAAGGCCCTGCCCTTCACAAACATTTTCTAATATAATCTTTGTCAAACCCTGTGAGTAGATAATATGTGCCACATTTTAGTTGAATAAACTCATCCTCAGAGAGGGTATGTAACATGTACATCCATCCATAGTGGAACTGGGATTTGCACCTGGGTCAGACTATCTCCAGAATGCAAGTTCTTAGCCACTGTGCTTTATTCGTCCATGATGTCAAGAAGGCAGGAAAAGTGTAAAATGTAGGAAATCAAAGGGGAGGGCATGGAGGCTTTGATAGTTGAGGGATAGTGCTATGGAAGGGGCTCTAGCAGGGCAGTAAAAGAATGCTGCAAGACCCTTGTGTGCTGGCGCCTTGCCTAAACTGATGACGAGCTCAAATGACACTTAGCTGTCCCTGTCTTAAGCCTCCAAACTCATGCTATAGACAGATGGGAGTCCCCAAGAACAAGCACACTTGATGGGGGAACAGGGGGAAGGAAGCCATCCCCTGTCTTGACATCGATCTCTCTTACATTCTCCCACTTCCTTTCATCTCTAGGTTGCTATACCAATGAATCCCCCTGGCCCTGGGTACAGATGGCGGGCAGAGACTGCTGCATATCAGGGAAGTTCTCCACAGCAGGTGAGGCTGATCAGACTCACTCTGGGAGAAAGAGGAGCTTAGAGTTATTGGCAAGGGCAAACTGCCTCCTCCTCCAGCAGCCATCCTTGACTTCCGCATTCTTACCTCCACCATCCAAGAGAGGATTGCAGACAAACAGGCGATGAGGTGCACAGCTGGCACAAAGTAGTCAAAACAGACCACTTCTGCTTTCACTCATTTCTGCCTGAGGATGGGAGATACAAAGAAGGAGACTGAACAACCTGACTCAACAACTCTTCTCTGACCAGGAAATTCAGACCCATGAGAGATGAGAACACAGAAGATAATGAATTAGCCCTCATGGCCACCCAAGTAAACATCATGTGCACATTCATCTGTGAATATACCCCCCAGGTACCAGGTAGATATAGAGATAAGTAGAATCCCTGCCTTCTAATGCAGGAGGCATTAGTAAACAAATATTATGAGCCAGGCGCAATGGCACATGCCTGTAATCCCAGCACTTGGGAGGCTGAGGCAGGAGGATCGCGAGTTCAAAGCCAGCCTCAGCAATGGCGAGGCACTTAGCAACTCAGTGAGACCCTGTCTCTAATAAAATACAAAAAAGGGCTGGGGATGTGGCCCAGTGGACGAGTGCCCCTGAGTTCAATCCCCGGTACAAATATATATATATATATATTAGGAGTTAGTGGGATTCATGCTATTGTAGGGGTCACGGGGTGCTCTGGGAGAACTGAAGAGGAATACCCAATCTGCTAACAGAGGGTGGATGGGGCTGGAACACAGTGGCCTCTGAGCTGAGTTATGAAGTTGGTAGTGGAGGCAACCAAGGGAAGAAGTGGGATGACATCATTTCAGGAGGAAAAGATGGAAATGGGTGCTTTTGCAGATGTTTGTGGCTATGGGGAATTATGGCACACCCATCAGAATATCCATATTTTCTGAGAGGAATAGGTGAGGTGGTAAAGGATAGAAAAGTTTTAAAATGACCCCTTTAGGAGAAGAGGAAGCTGGAAAAGAGCTGACAAGGGATGCACATGTGCGGGACCCTCCCACATCAGTGTCCTCTTCCTAATGCAGGATTCAGTTTGAATTCTGATTGTTTACTGTCTTTTGCATGGTTTTAGCATAAGAAATGCTGTGTCTGATGATGGGAACCAAAGTAGTTTCACAGAACATTTTATGCAAGTTATCTCATTTGATCAACCCACTTTACAAATGCAAAAGCTAATGTATAGGAGGGATAAGTGACTCACTCAGTGTCACACACTTGGGGAAATGAAAACATAAGGAAGGTAAAAGATTCATTCCTCCCACTTAGAGCTAATGGAGATGACGAGAGCTGAGCACAGATCTTCCAATTCCAAATCCCGAATTTCACACTGAGCGTCCAGAGACCCAATATGGGTCTCTTACTGACCTGCAATGGGGTCTCAAATTAATCTCTAAGCCTCAATTTTCTCATTTTTAAAATGAATCAGTGAGTCTCCCTAAAATATTTTCTTAATTCCAATTTGTACAGAGCCTCTGTCAGTGTCTGAGAAAGGAACTTAGTAGTCATTATCGCTGTCCCCTAAAATGTTCCTTGATGAGGGTAGATATGACTAGAGATTCAAGAATGGCCACTTAGATCCCACCCATATTCCCTTTAAACCAGGCTGGGCCTTGGACAGGAAACAGAGATAGGTTTTCCAACATTTCCACAATCCCATGAGGTTTGGGAATTTCCCTAAATAAACAAATTTACCTCAATAATTCACTGGCCTAGAAATCATGCATGGAGAGATGGCATGTAATGAGTGTAGAAGACCAAAAATTAGCTCTATGACCAACTAATTGCATGACCTTAATCAAGACCTTCTCACCTCACTCAGACTTAGTGAGTTCAGCTGTGAAGTGGTCAGAATAGACAATCATTAAGTCCATCCTACCTTAACTGTCTCCCATAAACCTAAAGGTGTATAAGCAATCTGATTTTCTAGTAAACATTTCCCACTTAACAACATCCTCCAGTTTCTTCACTAAATCAGCTCCTTCTACAAAAGGCAGTTTTTCTTAGTTTCTCCAACAAATAGCCACCTTGGAGTCACCCTTGACTCTCCTCCTTTCTTTATCCTCTGCACCTAATCTATCAGAAAACCCTGTTGACTTTACCTTAAAAATATGCCCACAATCCAACTACTTCTCAGCACCTTCACCACCAACACACTATTCCAAACTGCCATCATCTCTCCCCTGGATTAATGTGACCACTTCCTACCTGGTCTCCTAGCCTCTGCCCTTGTCCTACCACAGTTACAGCATCCAGAGTGAGGCTCTTAAGGCCTAATTATGACCCTGCTTTGTTCAAAGTCCTCCAATGGCTTTCCATCGCACTTGCGCAAAAGCCCAATTTCTCATTAGGGCCTGAGCCCTATGTGATCTGGATCTCCCTGCTCCAGCCTCTGTCTACTCACCCCCTTTTCACTCATCTCCAGCCACACCAACCTCCTTACTATCTCTTGAACAAGTCACGTATGCGTCTTATTAGGGCTCCTCATACTTGCTGTCTTCTCTGCTGGGAAGGGAATCACACGCATCCCTTCTTCAGGTCACTGAGTGAGCAGATGCTTGCTATCCTCCCAAAGCATCTCATGGACCATGCTATATAAAACAGCACCCCCAAACAAACCCCACCCCACCAACACTCTCTAGTCCCTTAACCTGTTTTCTTCTCCTTCATGACATGAACAGACTATTTTGTGTAAGTAGCATGTCTCAAACTGTAATGTGCACATGAATCAACTGCAGATCTTGTTGACATGCAGATTCTGTTTCCATAGGGCTGTACTCCATACTCTGTAATGAGCTCCCAGGTGATGACATTGCTGTTGGCCCATGGGGCCTACCCTGAGAACACAGAATATATGGTACTGTATATATTCATTTGCTTATCACCTATCTCTCCCAACTAAAATGTAACCTCCATGAAAGCCACAACTTTGTTTTGGTTACTTTTATATTTCCTATCATTTATATTAAGGTTTGACAAAGAATAAACATAAAATACACTTGCCTGGGTGAATGAATGAAGAGGTGGAGAGGCATACAAGAACTCCAGAAGGTCATCTAGTAAAGTTCAAGGAGCTGGGGCAGAACCAGTGGAATGGTTTTCTAAAGCAGACAGAGATGTCTTAGGCCAGAGAAGGAAACAGTATCAGATCAGATCAGCTGAATTTAGCCATTAAGACGAAGAAATTAATTGGGCCAGCAATGAGAGACAAGGCCTAATGGTTAGAACAAACCAGAAAGCTAGAGCAATGGTAACAGAAAAGTGAGTAGGTTCAAGAGAATTGTCATGACCATAATGCTCAATGTCTGTGGTGGTGCAGAGATTACATGGTCCATCAGTAGGCTACTGTAATTTAACTTCACAGAGTTAGGAAGGATAGATTCTACTTCATTTCAACCCATTTGATTTTAGACTACACGAGACATGTTCCCTACAGTTTCTATCCACCCCATTTGAATTCATTTGTTTTCAGTTTCCTTCTACAAGATGTCTCAAGCATTCCAGTGCAATATGAAAATTTCATGGTATACTGTATACATTGTACTTCAATGCTGGCATGGTTTTGATGATTAGTGATGATGATGATTCCCATCTCACATTTCAAAAGGGTTGGAAGCAGTTTGTAAGATAATATAAAATAACAAAATAATAAATAACATTCTTCTGGGGCTTGCCACAAGCCAAGTTTTAAAGACTTCACAGATACTCATTTAATCCTCCTAGCAATCTTATGAGATTATCCCACTTTGTAGGAGAGAAAATGGGATCCCAAACAGGTTGAGTGACTTGCCCAAGATCACTTGGATAGCAAAAGGCAGTACCTACAATAAAAAAATTTAAAAAAAAAATTAAGAACCAAGTCATAAAAGAAGAGACAAGTGGGAAGAAACTCATTTTGTCAGAAAATGTGGGGAGAAACCACTGCTTAACACAAAACTTAACATAAAGCTTCCTGGTGACCTAGGGGAAAAGGAAAGTGTAGCAGATTTTAATCAAAGGTGACGTCAGGCAAATTGTAAGAGAGGCTAATGGGACCGAGGCAGAAACACTGAAGAGGGGTAGTCAGGGTGAGCAACGCCACTCTAGAAGCCAAGGTCAGAGAGAAGCGTAGAGTCAGAGGGGAAAGGTGACCAAGGTGGCTAAAAAGGAACAACAGGGTGGAGTGAAATAGGGACTAGAAGAATGAAGTAAGACATTTCAAACACAGAGAAGGCAAGAGTCAGTATAAGCCATGAACGCAGAGGGGGGTCAGCACCCAAGCAAGTCCCAAAAATGCAGGATTCTGATCACAGACTCCTTCAGCACCTTGCTGTCCAAAGCGTAGTCCTTGGACCAGCAGCATCTGCATCTCTTGGGAAGTTGTTAGAAACATGGACTTTCACCCCCACCCGTTATAATGAATCAAAGTCTGCATCTTTAACAAGACACTCAGGTGATCTGAATGTACATGTAAGTTGAGACACACTGCTTTAGCATAGACTTTGGTGAATTTCCACACAGAAATAGACTCTTGACACATCCAGGTGCTGCAATAGCTGCCTACATGTTCAGGATCTCCTTAAAAAAATAAATAAATAAATAAACTTAGGCTTTATAGCAATCAGACAGCACAGATATCCTATCCTTTTGGTGTCTTCTTTACAGATGAGGAAATTTAAGTTCACTATCACAGTCTCATACCTAGAAAAGGACAGGGCTGGAATTGGCTCCAAAACCAATTAGCTTCAAATTCAGTTCACTTCTATTGGCAATTCCACAAGGATTCATCCTAAGATGAGCGGCCTGGGACGTGGCAATCGAGGACAAGCAGCAGCTGGCATCCATCCTGAAGGCCAGAAGCAGAGTGTGCATATCAAAGAGCAAAATGGCAAACACTGGAAGAATCCTCCAGGAGTAGGTTCCGACAGAAGGGGAGGAGACAGATGTGAGCAGGTAGAATAGATGTGTTGCAGGAAAATGTTACCTGAGCTTTCTGAGAGCATGGCAATACTGGCCCCAAAACCATTTCAGAAAACAAGTTCTTCTGCATTAAAACTGAAGACGTGTAGAGATGGTTCCGGGCATGCTAAGCTGCCCCATCTGAGATCCCCCACCCCACCCCCACCTCAGCTAGCTGTGTGGTTATGTTAGTTATCCTTCTGTTTGTTCCATCCATTTAGTAAAATGTCAGTGTGGGAGCAAACCGAGAGTGAACATGTCTTTCATTTGCCAATTAGTCATGTACCACTTGTAACTGTTCTTGTGTGTGATTTATGTATATGCATGTGTTATGTTATTTAACTTTTCCTTTATTTGTGGTTGATGTCCCCACTCAATTTTTATTAAGTTCCACGTGGGCCAGGACTGTCTTGTATTTAATCAAATTCCCCAGAGCACAGGGCAGATGCACCATGCATGTCTAACAAGCTTTTGTTGCTGGATTGCCTCTTCCAGAGCATGAAGGCAAGATCCCTCCATGCCCCTCCAAGGAGAGAAGTCAGGGTGGAGTTGACAAGTACACAGGCGTCCTAATGGTCCCTTCTTTGCCCCATTGAGTCCTCCCATTTGGGGCCCAGGGAATCCCTGCCATGCTTCTCCTCTTTCATCTTCATGGGAAACTGCAACTTCACCGCACGTGGGTGTGTGGTGTGAAGACACTAGGTGGTGTTCTAGTCAGGGCAGCTGTTTTGCTGTGTTGCTTTCCTGCCCCTTCCTGAGAAGATAAGATCTGGATAGGCTTGTGGTTCTCTCCCACCGACCCTCAAAAGCAACCAGCAAGCCAAGTTCTTATTTCTCAAGCGCCCCCTCAGAATCATGCTTCACTTCAGGATATGAAATGAGATCCAGGTCACTTGAAAGCAGCAGCCCAAAATGCAGCTTCCCAGAACACGGGGTGAGATCAATGCCACTGAGCTTCTCTTTCTTCTCCCAAGATCTCCAGGCAAAACTGATTTGCATGCTCTGACAACTGGGTACCTCCCAACAGGAGATAGGAGACAGAAGCCTGAGGTTGCTGGAGATGCTGCCACCTCTGCCAGCTAGAGGGAGTGGAAGGAGATGAGTGTTTAACAGAGAAATAACTGTGAGGGTCTTTGGGAACCCTAGGGGAAGGGGAGCAGACTTCCCAGAAGAGCAAACACCAAAAGAAGTCATGGCTATGACCAAAATGGGATTTTTGCTGCCTGGCTCTAAAATAGGATTCCAGTCACAAGATGCCTTCAGAAATGAACTAACTCCTCTGGAACCCTGGTCAAAGGCACAGATGGGAGCAACTGTGCTGGCTTTGCCCAGGGCAGACCACAGAATTAGCCCCACTGGGTAAAATCCTGAAGCTGGCTGGCTAGTTATCAGTGAGCTCCCTCAGCAAGAGAGAAGGGAAACCAAATTTTGGTCACTCTTCCTTCCCCCAGAGCTTCTCCTTTTCCTTCATTCCTCTTCAGGCCCCTTATTGTAAACTGGCAGCTGGTGTCATTCACTTTGTTTTTGTTTGCAGTGCTGGGGATGGAAACAAGGCCTCTCACTAGGCAAGTGCTCTACCACTGGGCAATGCCCCTAGCCCACCACAATTCAGAGGCACTGAGTACAAAACAGAGCACTGTATATAGGACTTGCAAGAGTAGAGGGTAAAAAAACTGGGGAGCTTTTCTTTTATTTATAAGCATCAGGCCCCCTTGACCTAGGTCTCAGGGGTCAGGCTAGGAGTAAGAAAGAAAGAGAAAGGTCGAGATTCCTAATATATATCTCCTGGTGTGAAAAATGGTGGGAGGAGGAGTCTGGTATGGCTGTGGCCCCAACAGCCTCACAAGACACATCTGCATTACACAAATCAGAGAATCAGGCCTGCAGAACGAAAGTCCACCTGATCACAGAGCTGGAAGGGAAGGATGTGGCAACCCTGGGGGCCAAGGGTGGGGACATATAAAGGAGCTAGACACCCAGTGTTTAAAAATAGAATGAGATGTGGCAGCTTCTTTGCTGTTAAATTCCAGGATATTTTTCATTCCAGGCAACGTAGGTGTTTTTAGCTGTTAAGGAGAAAGGCTTGGAAGGTACCAGGAAGGGAAAGTGGGGCTATTACTGATGGTAGCCTGGGTGGAGGAAGGGGTTGCATAGATTGAGTCCACATGGCTTCATTCATCAGTTCCTTTCCTGGTCTCTGTATGTAATGAATTGAGTCAGTCTCAGTCAGTCAGTCCTGTCACCACCACCACCACCCTTCTTACATTGTTATATTCAATTCTAGGTAGGTGTACCTCTCGCTTAGGGTCCCCAAACACACACACCCTAGACCTCAGATGACTCTGGCTTCCTGAAGTCAGGTCAGAAGAACAGATGTGAAAAGCTGTTAGTCACATGACAAAATGGAATAAGCTGGGGTCCTCCACGATGACCCAGAGCACACCTTAGTTCAGTTCAACATTTATGCCTCGTCCCAGTACAGCCTGAACCGCCAGAAGGTTCAGAAGGGTCTTCCCAGGGACGAGTAGTGGGACCATTCAGAGCACACACAGGCTCTGGGGCTGAGCCCCTGGATTTGCATTCTAGCTCCACCACTTACTCTGTGACCTTGAGAAAGCAAGTTGACTTCTCTGCACCTCTTCCCCCTGCCCCCCGTGTAGTGAAGAACAACAATGATCCTAAATGAGATACTAGGTATGCCAAGCACAGTGTCTGAGCAGATTAGAGGTTTAATAAAAGTTGTTCTTCCTTTTATTTCCACTACTATCATTCTATCATCGAGATCAGGAGACACATGGCCTGCAGTGAAGTCTGTTGGAGTAGATTTTTGAGGAAGCCCTTGGCATTCCCAGACACCCTCATCTTCACTAAGATGTCTGGGCACACCCAAATTGCTGGGTTTGGTTTACCCTTGGGCCCCAGGACAGCCTAAGGATGGCCTAATATTTTGAAGAGAGTCTGATGATTCCAGTGCTTCTGTCTTATGTTCCTGGGTCCAAACCAGCTTTTTAATAGACTGAGAGACTCACTATAAGGGCTTGCCCTTTTCAGTTTTATCAACTCTGATTGAAGGACTAAAAATTATATTAACCAGCAGTTCTGACAGGGCTTCCGCCAGTCACTGCTCCACATGGCTGCTTTCGCTTCTCTTCCTCTTCCTGTCCTCTCTTTGCTGATCTGGACTCGGCCTGGTATTCTTGTCACAAGGTCATTGCCCAGGTGAGCTCAGCTCAGCGTGAAACAAAACAGCTCATCTGGTCTGTAAAGGGAGGGGACAGCCCTCCTCAACCTCCTATCTTCTCACCACTGGGCTCTTTCAGTTCCATCTTGCAAAAGCCAGGCAGAAAGGATTCTAATCTCATGGAGCCCTCTGATGGGGAACAGGAGCTGCCCCTAATTCGTTGGGTGCCATAGTCAGCAACCATTCCCTCTGAGCCCCATCCCAGGCTGACCCCTCAGCTTTAAAAGGTAGCGTGCACAATTTGTTTTCCAAAGGCTCTCATGTTTTTTATTTCTTAAACTTCAGTTTTAATCATTTGGGTGTTCTCCAGAGGGGAGCCACGCTCACTTGGCACTTAACCATTCTCTCACCCACGCCCGATCTCCCTGCTCCCAAGCACCTAGA
Source organism: Tamias sibiricus (assembly GCA_025594165.1). Classification (NCBI taxonomy): domain Eukaryota; kingdom Metazoa; phylum Chordata; class Mammalia; order Rodentia; family Sciuridae; genus Tamias; species Tamias sibiricus. The sequence goes on from CM046657.1 coordinate 104,986,403, forward strand.
ATCCCCGTTGCACCGACTAAAGTTTTGTGCCTCTGTAGTGTTTTCGTGTTTTTGGCCCATGGGGCATATTTTATAAACACGCAGTTTACACTGCCTGGGAACTTAGGGGCTTTCCTCTGTGCTGGAAACAGCTGTGAGGAACTTGACCAACCTTTGCTTTGTGCAGAGCCTCTGATGATTGCATGGGGCAGCTGCACTGCTGGGCTCCTGTGGTTACACCTGAGGAGCCTCCCAAAAATCTGAGCTAAGGGTAGCTTGCTATGCTCTCCTCCCTTGTTTCCAGCTTAACTGCTCATAAATGACTTTGCATATTACAATACCCCATATCCGCTCACCTTCGTGTCACCTATTACAGCACCTTCAACCAACTGATTACTGTGAGCCTTAAGAGAATATGAGAATCATAAAATGGTAAAACAGAAAAGGGACTTCAGAGAGTCATTCACCCAACACACTAGATGAACACTGACCATGTGCAAAACACTGCTAGATTCCAAGTGTGAAAGAAGGTGAGCAAGACCCAGCCCCTGTCCTTAAAGAATTGATAGACTCCATGTTCTTCCATCATCTCCACAAAGCCTTTGAGGACCTCCTCAGAGACTCAGGTTGTCCTCCATTGCATTCCCCTGTCTCTCTGCTGACTTCTATCATGGTACCTGTCATGATGCAGTGAAGTGATCTTCATGTCTTTCCTGCCTGTAGAACATAAACTTCTAGAGGGCAGGGCATGCCAGGATGGGTGACATAGAGATTGTGAAGGTCCTATCATCAGATTTTCATAAAGAAGAAATAATATTAGAAACGCTACATTTATTGGCCACCTTGGCTAAGCACTGAAATAAGACGAGGTTGTTGCCAGGTGTGGTGGCTCATACCTATAATCCCAGTGGCTAGGGAGGCTGAGGCAGGAGGATCTCAAGTTCAAAGCCAGCCTCAGCAAAAGCGAGGTGCTAAGCAACTCAGTGAGAGCCTGTCTCTAAATAAAATACAAAATATGGCTGGGAATGTGGCTCAGTGGCCAAGTGCTCCAGAGTTCAATCTCAGGTACCCCCGCCCCCCCCAAAAAAAAAAAAAAAAACGATGAGGTTATTGGCTGCCTGAAGGAGAAAGAACCAGAAAAGCCAAAGGGACACCACCAATACTGAAAACCCAAGAAGAAGTTGGTAAAAATGAGAACCTCTAGTCTACTGCTCTCTTGCCCACTCTATAAATCCTTTGTTATATCCAGAGGAGGTTGTATTAGTTTACAAGGGCTGCCAAAACAAAGTACCATAGACTGAGTGGCAACAGAAATTGACTTTCTCACAGTTGTGGAGGCTAGAAGTCCAAGATCAAGGTGTCAGCAGAGGTAAGTTCTGAGGGACTCTTTCTTTGGCTTACAGGTGGCCACCTTCTCCTCTTTGTCTTTCCATGTTTTCCCACACTTATCATCGATGTCCTAATCCCTTCTTGTAAGGACAACAGTCATATTGGATTGTGACCCACCCATGTTACCTCATTTTACATTAATCACCTTTTTAAAAACCTATCACCAAATACAGTCACATTCTGAGGTCTTGGGGTTAGGACTTCAACATATAAATTTAGGGAGGAAAGGACACAATTCAGCCCATAATAGAAATCAGTGCTGGTGCTCACAGAAGTGCCAAAGCATTCCCATTAAAGCCGTAGTCAGTCAGTCCCAGAGCCAAGAAATAGACCTATAGCTTCTTGGCCGACTTATAACCTTGGAGATTCAAAGCTTCATTCACACTGCTGACCAAATCTAACTCTGCTTTGCCACCACCACCTACCATATGTCCCTTCCCCTCCCCACAGAGATGTTACTCTCTGAGGTTTCTGTGTTTGAGCCAAGGGCAAGAGAAGGTGTCAATGTGGAGGAAATAAAGAAACACACCTCCCTTGGGACCAGGATGTACAATGACATTGATGGAGGCAGTTTCCAAGGAAAAGTACTGGCTTGCTTCCCAAGCTCACAAGGAGAACATAGGAAAAGGGTCCAAATGCTTTGGCTAGATGGAGAAGTGCCAAGCCACCGACAAGCACCATCAGTGGATTCCTGACTGTCTGCCAGTGCTGTGGTGCTTCTAGACAGGAACCAACATGGAACTGAAAGAAAGGCCTGCCAGCAGGATGGTCTCCCATTCACATGGCTCTTGCTGTTGGCTTATGCAGGGTCACAAGTCCTTGGCAGCCTCAGTTCCTAGGGCTGTTCCTCACCATTGGTTGCCAATTGGCATAATGTTGGGAAAGAGCACAGGATGTGAAATTCCAGAAGAACTGACTCATTGTAACCAGACTTGGCCTAGCTTGGCCACACAATGCCATGGTAGCAGGGGGGATGCTGCTGACTCAGTGCGGGGGGAGCCCAAGGACAGACAGGTGGGGAGTGGCTTGGAATGGAGCATGCCCACAAAAGACAACTGAAATAGCTGGAGATGTTCAGTGCCCAGCCACCAAGACAGAGCCCAGTTCTCCAAGGAAAGGGAAGTTCATAGGCAGTCTTCTCCACTTCAGCAGGTCTCAAGGTGCAAATTCCTGGAGGACTTGCAGAAACAGTTGTTGACTTCTCTAGGAGATACCAAAGCTTGCTCCAAAACCATCCAACGCAGTCCAAATGACATGCTTCTCAATCTCATCCTGAAATTGCATCTTTGGAACATAGACCAAGTTGAGAAGGTTGGCTCTGGAACTATAACTCAGATCATAGCCAATAACTTTCCCTAGACCAGGTAACATCTCAGCTTTGTCTGGAGAAAGTCACATTTTTTACACAAAGACAACATTAGAAGAAAGCAGGCAGTGGGCATAGTAGGGAGTGGATTCTGTCTCAGCAGAGACTCTCTGAGGAAGAGATGAGACTGTGGTCATCTTATAAAAGGTAAGTTTCAAAAGTGTAGGAGTTGCTGTGTAGAAGAACTACTTAGCCCACCAGCGGGTCCTCACTTTCAGTGGGTAAAAACAAAAAGCAGTATCCATGCAATTTGAGGAGTCTGTCCAGGAGAAGACCAGAGGGTTTATCTTCCACTGACCACCTGGTAATCCCATTCATCCATTGAACACATTTTTGGTTGAGCACCTAAATTGTACCAGAGTGAAAAACAAGATAAAATATGAACTCACAGGCCCTTCCCTCATGAAGCTTACATTGTAGCAGAGATAAAATAATCAATTATGTGACTCAAAGTACTTATAATTGTGACAAGTGCTATCCAAGTAGTTGAGAATGTTAGATGGAATACAATCTAGGAGGTAAAAGAAGGCTTCCTTGGGGAATTGACGTGTAGGCTGGGGCCTGAAGGATGAGTAGGAATCATGTAGATAAAAGAATGGGATAGGGCGGGGAGATAACATGCCAGGAAAAAGGAATGACATATGCAAAGGCTTTGAGGCCGAAACAAGCATAACAGAATCCTGGGACAAGGTCCCAAATAAGTCCAGAGATGAGTCTGAAGAGCATTCTTTCAGGGAGGACACATCATGCAAGGCCTTGTGAAGTTCTGAAGTGTTTTGATTTTTATTAAGAGCAGTGGGAACCATGGAAGTGCTGGAGAGGGAAGAGATGGCACAGTTATATATGCTGACCTGAGCACTCACCCACCTCTCTTACCTAATGTTGCCTACATGCAGAGGGGGAGACTTGGCCTTGTGTTTGAGTCCAAAGGATTTGCGAACCCTAAACAGACAATTCAATAGGGTTATTTTGCTTCTAGCAAGCAGAGATAGTTCAATTGAATTGCAAAGATAAAGTTTAGGGCAGGACATCCCTGTGGGTTCCCATCTAACCAGCATATTAAATGGTGTCTACACCAAGGAGGGTAAAAACACCCAGCTTGCAAGAAAATGAAAGTAAGTGGGGCTTCTGCAGCAATACTATAAATGAAGGCCTACAAAAGGTGGGAGGTAGGGCAGATCAGTGGTGCCACATTGAGATGGAGTTCACAGGACTCAGAAGAGCACAGAAGTTTCTGAGGAGGGGAGTCAGCCTCTTTCTATCTCTGACACTCGGTGATCCCATCACTACAAATCCCATCATGAACAGAACAACAGTCACTTCTCTCTTCTAGTTATAGAATTCTTCTGAACTGCTCCAAGCCAAACTGTCTCTTCTTTCACCCCAGGGTAGAAGGATGCAGCAAAACTTCAGAAGACAGATCCAGAAAATTCCTCCTCTGTCCCTGAGTCAACCATCTTCCCTGGCTAGCACCCCAATTTCAATCTCTATCTCATTGCCCAAGGTACAAATATTAATCTCAGACATTGCCAGTAAAGGCAGAGTGGTTCTGAAATAGACCACACTGGCCCACTTCTGTAGACTTCCTCCCCACAACTCATGAGAAATGGCCCCTAGACTCTGCCTCTGAGACCTGGGAGGTCTCCCAGGTCCCCTCCTCCTCTGAAGCCTGGACCCATCCCACAGAATCAAATCAGACGGGTGCAAGAAGGACAAGAAACCTAATATCCTATCCTTGGGCTTCCCTTGCCTTATCTAGTGTGATACAGAAATGGAGGAGAAATGGCTCTGCAGCCTCCTGAGAAAGGCAAGAGGCAGGTCCCACCTGGGCCTAAGGATTCCCTTTTAGGTCCCATCTTCTCCTTCCACAGGCATCCTTGAGTGGGCAACGGGAGGGCAGTTCCAGATCCCAGTCCTAGTAAGCAGGTGCTTCATCTTGGTGAGGTGGCACCCCTCTCCCCTTTCTCCCTCCTCCTGCTTAACCAAGCCTCCCTAAGTCAGGATGTCGGTGTCTTTTCTTCCCATGTTTACCCTGAGTACCCCTCACAAGCCCAGGGCACCAGGCACAGTAGATGTCTACTTCTTTTTCATCCAGGGCCCCTGTAGCCAGTGACTCCTGACCTGTCCTCTTCAGCACACACCTGGAGTTCTCCTGCAGAAAAGAGCCCCCTGGTCACTCCTGAAGACCCTCCTCATACCCTCCACAGACCCTAAGACCCAGATTCAGCAGCAAGGGCTGCCACAGTGGTGGAGCTCCCCCTACTGACAGCTTGCGTGGTGGAGGGCCCAGAGAGACTGATGGGATGAGACTCTGCCCTCTCACTGTTAGGTTCCGGGAACGCCTTCCAGCTCTCCCTGAACCACCCCTCCCAAATAAGGGCAGCTTTATCCAGAAGATCTTAGAATCAAAGCTCTTTATCAGTGCCAGGACTCTCCAGACAACACAGAACTTGAAGTGACACCCAGGAGAGGCCCTTAACCCAGTGCTGGGCCAGACTGATGGAATGCATTCCAGGGTCCCCATGGCACTGAGCTCAAAGAATCTTGTGTACCAAGTGATTCAATTAAGCGCCCACGCTGAATGCCTCCCAGAGAGCTGATGTACCCCTCCCAAGGAGAGCTGAGACACTTCACCCACACAAAACTGCAGGCAGCGCAACACAAGCTGACAGTGTCTGAGGGAACTGTTGATAACAGTGACCATAAGTAATATCACACACTTGGTTCTCAAAGTACCATGACCTTCGTCTAATCCTCAAAAACAATGCCATCACCGGCATGAAGCAGATCTCACCATCAGATGAGGAAACTGAGCGTAAAGAGATGACAGGCCAGGATGAAAGCTCAGCTCCTTCTACCTAGTGCCTCCTCATGAGGAGCTGTGAGCTGAGAAGTAAGGAGGAAGGACTCTAGAACCAGGAAGCCTTGGAGGCCTGAAGTCATGTCAAGGGCCTGCCAGAAGAGGAAGCCCAGAGATCCAGGCCTCCCCCTGTATGGTGCTGAGTCACCATACAGATTCAGAACCCCAACACCAGGGGGCCAATAGCCTCATGCAGACGGAGGATAGGTGAAAGAAATTAGCACAGGCTCAGAGGCTTAATTGGCCTTTCCTGTCCTGACCAACACCATGAAGCACAGCCTTTGGAAGGGTCCAGGAAAGGACTGGGGAATGCTGAAGACCCTCATGGGTGAACCTTTAGTGCCTCTCCCATCCACAACCCAAATTTATACCATCCAGAGTGAGGGCTACTTGGTGCTACCCATGTAGACTATACAATAGCCCCCATTATCTGAGGTTTTACTTTATGTAGTTTGTTCCCCTTGGTCAACTACAGTCAAAAATTGTTAAATGGAAAATTCCAGAAATAAACAATTCATAAGTTTTAAGCTGAGTGCCATTCCAAATAACATAATGAGATTTCATACCATCCTGCTGCATCCTGCCCGGGGTATGAATCATCTGTCCGTGCTGCATAAGCTACCTGCCTGTTAGTCACTTAGTAGCTGACTCAGTTGTCAGATCTGCCTCTGTGGCATTGCAGCTCTTATAGTCAAGTAACCTTTGCATAGTAGCTAAGTGCTGTGTCACAAGTACAGTGCAACAGTATATTTTGAAAGAGAGAACACATTAACATAAGTTATTAAAGTATATTGTGAAAATTGTCCTATTTCATCGTTAGTTATTGCTGTTAATTGCTTACTATACCCAGTTTATAAATTAAACTTTATCATAGGTGTGAATGTTCAGTACATACAGAGTTTGGTATTCTCTTTAATTTCAGACATACATACACTGGAGATGCTGGAATGCATTTCCATGGATGGGGGGGGCACTAATATATTCAATTTGGGAACTAACTGGATGTGGAGGACAGGGCAAGAAAAGGAAAGGGCTCTCGCCTGAGTAGCTTCTAGAATATTAGTGCTATTCTCCAAACACCAGAATTTGAGAGGAACCCAATGAAAAAGGAGCTGAGGATCTAATGTGCATATGCCTAGGGTCTTGCCCACCAGGAGGCAGAGGGCAGCCCCTCCAGAGGAGGAAGGAGAGGAGGAAGAAGAGCATAGTCAGTGGGAAGGGAAGGCAAATGAAAACACGGAAAGGTGAGCAGGCTTGTGAATAAATATACCTCCTCAAGCCCAGCACCTACTGTTCTCACTACTTGTCTCCCAAGCTCTTTGGAAATACATGTTCTCTTCCAAAAGCCATAGCTTCTTCTAGGGAAAGTGCACAATAGATAAAATATATGATAGAAATGTGTGTAGCAAATACGGTGGGGATACAGAATGGGATTTGGATCCCAGTAGTGGTGGGTGGACAAGAGTTTTCATCAGCAATGTCTCTTGTAGCTCTAATACTTTACCTTGGTTTCTTCTTGCAACTGATTTCTCCTCCACTCTCCAGAGATCCCGACTCCTGGCCCAGAGACCATGACTCCTTTGTTTTTCCCATTACTCTCAGAGCCCGGACTGTCCTGGATTCCAAATGATGACCACACTAAATCAGAAGTCACTCTCTGGCCAGCACTCAGGGCCTCTTTCCTCCCTCTCCCTCTATCACACTGCATCAGAAGCATGCAGGCCTGGGCAGGTCTGACACAGCCAGCTCCCAGGCTGGGGTGGCAAAGTTGATGTTTCCCCAGAGTTTACTTAATGTGCATGTGTCCTAACAGACCATATCCTCTGGGACCTCACAGGGGCATGGGTGTTGCTATCAGAACATTTCTCAGGCTTGCAAACCCCTTTGATTTGTGATCATGCCAGTGAAGCCTCAAAAACAGAACAAAAATCAACTCCCCATAAAGAAGTCGATTTTCTTGGAAATCATTTCTCCATAAATGGGTTTTTTTCAAATGCCCTTTCTTTGTGTATGGTCAGAATATCTCTTTTCTCTGATAATGCCATAAAACATCCCAGCAAAAGGGACCACCACATTGAAATTGTTACAAAATGATCAGTGCTCTACTCATCTCCTGCTCTGGAGACTATGGAAAAGATGAGATTGGTTCATGAAAAAAAAAAAAAAAAAAAAAAAAAAGATGTTCTTCTTTCTGGAGAAATTCAGCCACATTATAGATCTCCCTGAGTTCTGAAATTGAGTACCAGCCTTCAAGAGAGGCTGTGAGAGATGGCCCATAGCGAGCAAGAATGGTCATTGCCCATAACACAAATATGGAACCCCTGCTAACAACTCTCAGAGGACTGCTGCTGCTACCTCACCTAGGCTAACTAATATGTGGCTAACTCCATATAAAACAATAAAAAGGGACTTTTTTCTAATAAATATTCTTTTGCAGCTAATCCACCCTTTGTAACTGTCAGGCTTCGTGGGGCTGGCAGCAAGCCCATCAGATAATAACGCAGCTGTGACCTGAGAAACGTGAGAAGAGGAGCAGATTAATAAAGATGAAAAACATGTTTGGCAACTGTGTCTGAGGGAAGGTCCAAGGGGAGTCCTCAGAGGGATGCCCTGGCATTTCAGGGACCCCAAAACCAGTGCTACCCAGGAGCTGTGGCTACCCCACAGGGATGAGGTCAGTCAGGTGTGTGGGCCCTGAAAGCAGGGAGCTGGTTTCTCTATTGTTTTGCACAGGCATTTATACCTTGAAACTTTGTGAGTCAGCTTAATGGAAAATGGCAAGAGAGTGAGAGAGGTGTCATATCGGAAGGCATAAGCTTTTGGTGTCCCCCACCCAGCATCTGGCCAAGGACCACACAGCTCTGCAGGGAGGCAGCCCAAGGCAGTATCATCCTCTCTTCCTGCTCTCTAACAAGGTCCCAGCAGATAGCCATGACACATCTACATGAAGCTCCAAGGGGAGGGATTTTCCTAACCAAGAGTTGACAAGTAGTCCAACAAGTGCATGGATACGCATGGAGATATTAGGACAGAAAACTTCTGAGTAAGGCCTACCCCAAAATACCTGGTTTTAATAAAGAATAGTATAGAAACACTGGTTTATAGACTGTGATATGACAGAACTGTTAAATAGATAGAAGAAATGAAGGAATTGACTTCCTTATTTAGACTCCTACATCTTCCTCTGATTGGCTTCATCATCATCTATGATGACATCCCAAAGAAAGTTATCTCCCAACCAGCTCTCCAGGAGGTCTCCAAACCTTCCATATTGTTCCTTCTGCTTTTTCTTGGATCCCTGCCCTGTGGGTCTCAGCAGGCCCAACTGAACTACACAGTTTTGCAATATCTCGAGCCAGAGGCCACCTTCCCTCCCCAAAGGGAACTGAGGGCTGTGGGCCTGGGCTCCATAGTCACCATACCAGGAAGAGCAAGCTGGCAGGGGGCTGTGGGGAGGAGGACAGTCAGGCATCAACAGACTCTTTCATGACTCCATTTAACTCTGCCCAGAGGCCCAGATCCTGGGACATAAGATTTAGATTAGGCTGTCTTTTGGACTTCTCTGCTACCCAGTCATTCTTGCCTATGCGGAGTTACTCCTAACCCCACACCATGAGTTGTCTGGGGCACTTCAGGGAAACCAGGGTGCAGACATTCTCTCTGTCCCCACTCCCAGAACAGGTTGTGCATGCCCACCAACATGAGAGGCTAAAAGAGCTGCAGGGCAACCAGGTCTTGTTAGCTCTAGGGAGAGTAATGCCCATGACAGATTAATGAAAGATAGGATTATTTGCTAAAAAATTAAGCAAGACTGCAAACACCACTACCATTTATAGACCACTGGCTACATTCCAAACCTTGTTCTAAGCTCTTCCCATTCATGAGTTTGTCCCATCCTCACAACACCTCACTTTTTAAAATCAAAGTAAAATTTACATGGCATAAAATGCACCACTTTAACCATTTTAAACTGAACAATGAAGCAACTTACTGTACATTCACAATAGTGTACAACTTCACCACTAATTCCAAATTATTTCTATCACTCCCAAAAAGAAACCCCATTCTTATTAAGTAATCGCCCACAAAAAATCTACTTTGGAGGGAAGTACCTTCTACCGATAAAGCTTAACTTCATGCTCATGGGGAGGGAGAAAAGTTGAGAGTCCAGCCAGTACCGTAGAGCAGGTCCTGAAAGGTGAACCTGGAACTGAGAAGCAATAAGTGGATAGCTGGCACAATACTCAAATTTTACACATGAGGAAGTGGAACATGGGTGGTTCAGTACCTTGCTCAAGGACACGCGACGAGGGATAAAATCAGACTGTCTGATTCCAAAATGAGGCAGACACTTGTGTCTGGAGGGTAAAGGTTGAAGGGAAAATGTTGCATATCTTCTCAACTATAAATACTAGAGATAAGGTGTCCCTGGACTTCTTGAACAACTGAAAATACTACAGAATGAAACATTTCTAGAGCTTCAGATCAGGTAGTTTTAGGAAATTAGGCTAAGAGCTCAAAAAAAATAGTAAATAATAATAGTAAATCTCCTAATACCTATAAGAGATACAGGCCCACACAGTTAGGCCAAGATTGTATAGTCTAAGAAGTTCACTAGCAATCCATAAGCACTTGCTGAACAAAACACCATGCTTGACTCTAGGGAGAGTAGGAGGAAGAAAACCTCCTCAATTTCTGTTCTCCATCAGCTGGTTCTGCCTAATTTCTCAGATCTTCCAAGACAATGTTCTCTGTTGTACACCCTGATATTGTAAGTTCTGATATATATATCCCACTGTTCTTACTCTCTCATGTCTCTTACTCTCTTTCCTGGTTGTTGATGTTATTGCTACTGCTTTCATCTAGAAGGTATCCCCTCTCCCTCTTAGTTTATCTAAATCCTATGCCTTCTGATAAGTACTGGTCTCAATGACTCTTCTTTATCCAAACACAGAAGTCACAACTTCATCATCATCATAATAGTAAATACTTAAAGAGTCCTTGCTGTGTGTTATGAACTGCCAAAAATTTACTAAACATAGTTTCATTTAATTCTCACTAAAAAATCCAGATGAAGAAACAAGCCCAACGGGGATGAAAAACTTAGTCACACAACCACCAATGGCAGAACCAAGATGAGAATCCTGATTTTTTATGATTCCAGAAACTCTTCACCACCATACTAAAGGGTGTCTCCACTGAGTGCAGACATCTCCTATAGCCCTTCATCATATGAACTTAATACTGCTTTCTAATTATTTCACATACCCTGGCCTTTTCTTCCTGCCAGGTTACACGCATTTTGAAGACAGGCACTACGTATGCAAGAGCAGCCCAGCCCAGCATCTCATATCCATAGATTAGTTTCCTTCTTCTCTTCTGTGCTCCCGCGTCATCAATGTCAGTGATGAAAAGGTTCCATATCCAGAAGAGGAAATTAACAGGCTTATCTGAAGTGCTAATCCTTGTACCTTGTACCTTGACACGGGCAGTAAAGGACTGTTGTACTGAGAAAGAACTGAAGCATGGGGAAGGGCAGAGAAGGAGCAAGATATTGCTTTGTGTCTAGCCTAGAACCTCAGGTCAATGTCAACAAACCGATAGTAACAATATCTTTCACTTTCAGAGGCCCTGATGTGTGTCAAGCACTGCTCTAAGAGCTGAATTTGCAGTATCTCATGAGTCCACATATCAACCTATGAGGTAGGTACTGCTATTACCCCTGCTTTATTGAAATCAAAACTCAGAGAAGTAAATTTAGTAAAGACTTGTGCTGATAAATGGAAAAATTGGAATTTGAACTCAGAACTTTCTGGTTCCAAAACCAGAGAGGACACCCATAACCTGTTTAGGGAGCAGCACCTCCCATCAACATCCAAACACTCATATTTACACATTATCAAATATTCATTATTTTGTGAGCAGAAATTGATTGAATCACATACAATATGACCCTGATGCCAAGAGACTTGCCATCTAGACAAGAGGAACAGATGGAGGGAAGAAGCAGGATGTAGGACAACCACCAGGACTGAAGGAGGTGAGGGGACTGACAGGTGGAGAGGAAAAGAATGAGGAGTTTTGGAAGGGGTCCAGTTGGAGCTTTTAAGTTTTCTTAGAAAACAGTCAGCTATGTTAAGAGCAGAACTCTAGCAAAATAGAGAGCTGGGGATATATACTTTAGAGTCATCAGAAAAACAGTAGAAGATGTGGACACAAAGCCATATAAGTTACTCATTACACAACCTTGGCTGGAATTCCCAAGGCAGGACACCAAGAGGTATCAGAGCCCAGACCACAGAATTGAGTATCAAGAACCACTCAGAGAAATGGAGCAAATTCTGTTACACACATATGTGAGTACAGTACAATGAACCCCACTATTGTGTATAATTACAACATACTAATAAAAAAGTAAAGCAATATGGAAAAAAAGAACCACTCAGATCAGCTAAAGAGTCTGTCAGAAAGGTAGGAATCAGGTAAGTTTCACACCAAGTTAGTCAGGAAGGGCAGTGAGAGAGATTTGCTCAGTGCAAATCAGTAAGCACTTATGAGTACCAAGTCCTCATTCCTTTGATATTCCATTCCGTCCACAAGTACTGAATGAGCACTTATGTGAACCAGAACTGTTCCTGGAGTATGAGAGAAGGGTGAACATACATGTAAAGCCCTGCTGTTGGGGCTGCTACTAGGAGAATGCTTATGAGCAAGGCACTTCATTGTGGGACACTATGAAGCAGTCAGACCATAGTCCCCATTGCTAAATCACCTAAAGCTAGGCTGTGGACACTAAACAGACACATGTCCAGCTAAATTGCTATCCAAATTATCGGTAAGATTTAAATAAAAATGAAGGACATGAGAGATGTCAACAGGTCAAATAAAGTTTTGTTCTGCCAGATGAAGAGACACTAACATATGTGGAGGCAGGGAAGAGTGACAGTCAATTTAATTATAAATAGCTTTACACTTTTAAAAATTAAACTTTCACATTTCTTAAAAACTGAATCTTGGGGCTGGGGGTATAGCTCAGTTGGTAGAGTGCTTGCCTCGCATGTACAAGGCATGGTTCAATCCCCAGCACCAAAAAAAAAAAAAAAAAAACTGAATGTTATTATCAGTACTTCTAAGATAATATATCTTTCTTTCCTACAAGTAATCCTAGAAGCTCTTGTCATTTTAATTGATCCCAGCCAGAGAGATCCGGTCCTAGATTTGAGGCAAGAAGAGATGGTCTCCTGAATTAATTCACAAACCTACACATACTGCTGACAGTAGACTGAGGATAAAAAAATAGCCACAAAATGGCCATCAAAGATGGAAGAGACCTGAAAGATCATCAAATTTGATTACTTTATTTTCCAAAGGTGGGGGGAAACTGAGTCATGAATACATGAAATGGTTTGTCCATGGTGAATTAGTAAACTTGGCAGACTCAAATCCAAATTTCCTAGAGATCCTATAGGAAAAAAAAGAAACTATCTGTCTAGGAAAAAGTAAGGAGGCCAGGGAATCTCTGAAGTCCTTCTGAGCCTTGAACACCACCATTATTGACCGCTGCCCCCACCACCTGTCACACTCTCTGCCTGACTCATATTCCACCAGCCATCTCAACTCTGGCTGCAGAATAAGAGAGCTCATCTGACAGGTCTCTAAAGTTCAGACATAATAGTCCTGAGACTCTCTAGCCAGACACAACTCAGAAAGGCCAGCTCAGGGCTGGTACAGGTTTCCTAGGACTGCCTAGTTCTGACCAGAACTCTAAAGTCTAGCAAGACAAAGCCTGGAGGATCCAAAACCCATCTCAGTTTCTCAAAGCAAACAGAGAGACAAAAACGCCAGGCCACATGCAATGGCAGAATACTTGGTGGTTCTCTTTGCCAGAGTGTACCAGTACCATCCAGGGCTGAGGCAGAAATCCAGCAACCCAGCCCTGGTCTCCACTAGGCCAAGGGAAGCTATCAGAGCTACTTTGCTCTCAAGTACTCAGACCTCACATGAGGAAAACATTTAAGGCCAGTGACAGAGAACCCAGGGCCTCTTGGGGATGGGAAGGAACCAGAGAAGGCCCACCACTACAACCACCTTGGGTGGGAAAGGAAAGCAGGGCTCTTGTTTCTCCAAGAGGCTGCACCTTGCCCTGGGGAGGAAGCAGCTCCCCAGAAATGATACTTGAGGACTTGGCTTGGGGCCACAAGTGCATATAGTTCAGGGTTTTTGTTTCTACTTTATAAATGGAGGCAGGCGAGAAAATGAATTCTTTGGCTGAGTAATATAATACTTCTGAGTCCGGCCCACCAGGCTTGGCCCTGGGAAGAGCAAACAAGCTGCCTGCCCTGTCCCAACAGGTTTGTGGACACTCACCATGGCTGCCATTCACTGCACTGAGGTGTGGATGCTGGGGAGACAGGAAAGCAGATCCCCAGAGAGCACAAGGATGGGGAAAACCTACAGCCCAGTCCTCAACCCCCAGAGTGAGGCCAGAGCCTGATAAGGCCACAAAACCATCAGATATAACTATGCTCCACCTACCCACCCCATGCCATGCTGACCCAGGCCTCAGAGCCCAGCTGTCAGTCCAAGGCTTCTTCCCCACAAGCCAAAGGACTTCCCAACTGCTACCAGCCCAGGCTGAGGGCCTCTCCCACTGATGTATAGGTGTCCTGCAGGTCACAAGCCAGGAGAAAGCACCCAGATCACCTGCTGTGATCCAAATAGTCAATGCAAAAAAAAAAATGGTAATAAGAGCATTCATATAATATTTTGCAGATTACAAAATACTTTTTATGGACACTTTTCCATTCTCACAACAATCTTCTAAGTTAGGCATCATCACCTCCCTATATTAAAGAGAGGGAAGCAAGAGGCTCAGAGATCAGGTCTCTAGCCCAAGCTACCTAACTCTACCTCTCACACTCAGTGAGTCTCTACAAACCCAGCAGCCTGATCTGGGTACCAGTGATCAGTAGAACTGGTGATAACTAACTCCAGCTATGTAACCCCTAGCTTTTCAGACCTGGCAGCTGAACAAATGAGAGGCTCTCACCTGGCAGGCCTGAGGGGGCCGTGCAGATGTGGGTACAACCTCACCTGACCCCTGCTCCTGCAGCCAGCCCAGCCACAGTCTGGCCCCAGCAGGTGCCCTATGGCCTGGCCTGCCCGCCCCCCCCCCCCGCCCCACCCCCGCCCCACCCCTCCACCCCTCCACACACTCCGGCAGGGCGCCCTCAAGCACTGTTTGTTTTGCTGAGAGTTTCCGTTGGCTTGTTGGCTGGCTCGCGTGTGGGTGTTTGTTGTATTTCTCCTGCAGATGGCAGACAGCATGCCCTCCCCAGCATGGCCCCACCCCAAGGACTGTGTGGAAAGCAGACCTGCAGGGCAGAACAAAAGCCTAGCAGGTGAACAGCCCCGTCTGCCTTCTGCCGGCATCTTTTATCCAACCCAAGTCACAGACAATATCTTTACAAAATTCCTTTCAACTCCTCCATCATTTGGAGCCCTTCCTGCCTGACTCCCATCCTGCTGGAGCCCCCAGTACCCCCTACCCTCACAAAAACAGCTGCTGCTGTGAGGAAGCAAGGGATATACAGTTCCAAATAGGCTTTATTTTTGGAGGGGGGCGGCTTCTATCCATTATGCCCCCTCAGAACACAGAGACCCCCATGTTCCCAGAAGCTTCCTGCAAAAGGGGAGGAGTGCATTGACCTGTGGAATGCAGAAGATGATTGTCATGCTCAGACCTCCTCAACAGAAGGAATTATGGAGGCCCTTAGCTTTTTACTGTTCCATGAGGCCAGGGGTGGGAATGGGAATGAAGGCAGCTGGAAAAGGATGTTTTTAAAGCTGATGTTCTTCCTTTCCAACCCAAGTATGCTTATGGGGCAGACCTGAGGGGGCCAGACAGATGTGGGTACAACCTCACCTGACCCCTGCTCCTGCAGCCAGCCCAGGGTGTCTCTCCCTCTGCAGATATGCTGGGCCAAGGCCAGTGAATCGGCACCTGCAGAGTACAGGTGATAGAGAAACTCAGGGTCCTCGCTGCTGGCACCTGCGGCTGGAGCTGCAATAGTGAGTGCCCACAGACATCTCCTGTATCCCCACCACCACCATGTCCAGCAGCTCAGAAACAGGCTCTTCCCTCCACCCCCAGGCTAGGCATCCCAGGTTCAATCCTGTTGTCTTACCTGCTTCTCCACTCTGCCCGGGTCCTCCAGAGCTAGTTTGTCTACTCAGTCTTCCCAGGTTTTCTTGTCAGTCCCCATGACATCTTCGGTGATCTCCATCAACAACATGTCTTGAAGGCCAAGGGCCAGTCTCATTCCACCCTCATGCTCAGCTCAGGCCCATAGTCCCCTAGGATGGGGGAAATAATGTCTATGACTCATGACCCTGCTGGACAACACCTTATGGCCACCTGTAAATAATAGGAAGATGTCCAAATTGACCCTGTTATCAAAGGCTGAGAAGCAGCTGAAAATACTGCTCAGGAGAAGAGACAGAAGAGGATGCCAGGGCACCCACAGAGCCATTAGAAGGCAGGATACAGAAGCCCCCAGTGCCACCCCAATGGCAGCTCAGCAGGTGCTGACACAGGGCCCTGAAATCCCTAGATCTAACATTTGTGAGTTAGACTTCTGACTTTGATTTGTGCAGGTCAAACTCTAGCACAAAAAGAGATTTTGGGCCCAATATGAATAAACTGCCTCCCCCAGTGCCTGAGACACTATGTCATCCAGGAACAGGGAGAGCCCCCACCCCTTGTATGTCCCAAATTCCAGAACTTTGAAGCCAGCTTTGACATTTCTTTCTCTATGAAACTTTCCCCAATCCCTTTGATTAGCCCTGATCAGAAGCCAAGCATGCCTAACACTTACCAAATTCTGTCAGGTATTTTAGTTACCTGAGTAAACTTCTGAGATATATTATTTATCTCCTAGCACTGTACCTTGCCCAGACTGGACATTAATTGAATATTTTCTGGATTAATAAATCTAGGATAATCCCCCAGAATCCTTCTTCTGATTGGCTATTAGGGATCCTGGCCAGGGATTGAGGGAAAAGAAAACCAAAACATGTCTCCATCTCCTGGGCAACTATATACATTACTCTAAGTTTCAACAGAGATAATGCTAAAAAACACCATGGGTGATAATGGTCAGAGGGTCCCTGGATCACTTCTCCGAACTTCCAGTTACACTGTCCTGGTAGCATGTCTGTCCCTAACTCCTATGCATCCATCAGAAACCTCTGGATGACATGTTAAACATGTTTTCAAATCCCCAGTTCTCTGGAGGAAAAGCAGGCTTCCCTGCTGGGTGCTGGTTACCACCTGACCCACACGTGTGGCTGTCCCCTCTTCCATGTACCCACCCAGGCCAGGCAGCTAAGCCTCTGTGGTCAGGACCCCAGAGAGGCCTCTCCGTGATTTGCATATAATCACACAATGCCAGGCACAACAAAGGCACTCAATACAGTAGAGCCTTCTCAGCTGAGTTTAAGGTTTAATCTCCTTAATACAAAAGTTTCTGCTTTGCTGTTGCTGGGTTCTGGGACTCTTGCTAATGATGCTAAACAAATAATTGCCTTTATCCCCCTGTAGAAGATTTTCCCAGTGCATTGTGGTCACACAGGCCCTGGTTGTTGTGGTTTACGGGCCAGGTCTGCACCTGCACTGTTTGTGTGAGCTCATTTGGACGCCCCAGCAGTGCTCTTTAAACAGTCAAGCACAGGGACCTCCACAACACCACGAGGCGGCACCAGCCCAGGGGCTGTTGGTACTCCTGGCAGATACCAGCTCTATGCTCCCCACACTTTTGTACCCTGCTTATCCTCCTGGGAAATACTTACCCCACACCCCAAAATCCAGCTTCTTTTTTTATGTCTTCCAAGTACCATGCTTCCCCTCTCAGACTCACAACCCTCAGTTTCTGCAGCCTGCTCCACACATCTGAATGTCATTTCTAGGTCAGTTTTCCTGTTTGCTTTACCTTAGGTCTTACCGGGGTACTCAGGCAGCCCCAAGCTCAGAGCCTCCAGGACACCTTGTCAAAGGCATACTCAAGACTTTCAGTCTCCACTCCAGCCTTTCAGCCAGGTCATTTTGAGAATGAACCAAGATCTTCTGTCTCCTGTTTTGATGCAGGGTTTGGAAATGATAATTTCCCAAACTGGTAGCCTGAATGGGGGTGCCCCAGATGTCTTGTCTATTTTTGTGTAACAATCTCAAAATATAGTGCATAAAACCACAATTTTTCAATTATATCTCAATGCTTGTAATTTAAAAATCTGTGCAGGGCTCAGCCAGATGAGTTTTCTGCTCTATATGGCATCCATGCTATTTTGCTAGAAAATAAACAGAGCTGGGGGTCTCAGATAGTCTCACATTCATGGCTTCCATCTTGGTAGGTGTGGCTGGAAGTCTTGACTTAGCTGGAATTATTGATGAAAGGGTCTACATGTGGCAATCTCAGGAAAATGAGAATCCTTACATAGCAGATCAAAGCTCCCAGACAGTGTTCCAAAAAAGAAAAAAAAAAACATGTGGAAGCTACAAGGTTTCATATGACCTGAGCTCAGAAATCCTAGAACCTCACTTTTGTCACATTCTATTGGTCATGTAGATTCAAAATAAGGGAATGTACAGATGTCTATAATCTATGACAGCAGTTAAAAAGATCTTGCCAGGAGCCACCAGCCCCTATAAATAGTACAGGGACAGAGATTCCCCCAGCTCAAAGGCTTCAGAGGTTAGCCTTGCAAATAGAACATCATGGTTACCAGCCTGTGAACACTAGCAAAAGGAATAAACCTAGATTCTCATTCTTTTCCAAGAGACTCAAACCAAAATGCTACCCCTAGCCTAGTAGTGTCCCCAGTTAACCTGGTGCTTGGCCTGCTTCTCACCTGCCTTCTCACCTGTTAGCAGGACTTTTGGTTTGTCTTAGTTGCTGCCAGACCCAGAACTGCCCTTCGCAGGTTTTGTTCACATAGGCTTTAGATGGCAGACAAGGAAGCTTGAGCCAGGTTAGGTGAGACACAGAGATGGAGAGGTTAATGCCCCAAACTTAAAGTCCCATCCCAGAACGGCTTCGGGGGGGAGTTCCTAATGTAGGGAAGGGTTGTCACAGGTCATTGCTCTAAGTCTCTCTGGGAGTCAGAGGCAGGCCATGGAGATGAGAGGGACAAGGAGAGTGGCGAGAGCATAGTTGTTTTCTGTCCTGCCACACCACTTGGTACTGACGCACATCAACCCCTAAGTGACACCTGGCCAGACAGGCTCCAGCAGCCCTATCTGGCCCCAGCCAGCTTCACTTTCTCTGGCTCCAAGCTGGGAGTGGCAGGCGTGTAGCAAGGCAGTTCCTGCTCACAGAGCAGGAAGGCAGGGTCACTCAGGCCAGGGCCACAGACGACTCTTTTGATTTTCCTCATAAATAGGTTTCAAATTTTATTATGAAATATTTAAGCCACACAAAAAGGTATGAAGAATATAATAACAAACTCCCATGCACCCACAACTGAAGAAATAAAATATTACCCCATTCGTTCTCAGGGCTCTGGGTAGTTGAAGAGAGTCCAAGATCTGCTCATTTCCATGCAGGAAGAAAAGAAGCATTGGCTGGCCTGGGAGAAGGAAGCAAACCTTAGCATCAGCAATGGCTGCTCCATCCAGAAAGGGAGCACTCACTGGCTGCCACAGTCAAGGAAAATGGCAGGAATTTGGAAAGAGACTGAAAAGGACATAGAACATTCCTCCTTTCAACTCCCAGCTCAAGAGATTTCCCATATCCCAAAGTCTGAATTAGTCACAAGTTCCTTGGGGACTCCCTAGACATTGCATGCCATGTCCCTATCTGCTCTCAAGCTGTTTACATCCATCTGTCTCCCACACTTGACTGTAAACTCTGACTGAGCTTTATGACTTTTATCTCACAAGTTCTTATATACAGTTAGGACTCTATGATTGAGTTGAATGTGTGATTCACTCTTGGGAAACCCCTGTGATTAACGGACTGGGAACAGGAGAGTTAACAGAAAGGGTGGGGTGGGAGAAGTGGATTAAAAATCAAGAGACCAGAGCACATCTAGTGCTCAGATGCTGGATTCTCAATAAAATGAATCAGAGCCTGGTATGCACACCTGGTGATGCACACCTGTAATCTCAGCTGCTCAGGAGGCTGAGACAGGAAGACACAAGTTCAAAGCCAGCCTCAGCAACAGCAAGGAGCTAAGCAACTCAGTGAGACCTTGTCTCTAAATTTAAAAAATACAAAATAGGGCTGGGGATGTGGCTCAGTGGTCAAGTGCCCCGAGTTCAATCCCTGGCACCCCACCCACCCATACCCACACACAAAAAAAAGGAACCAGAACTTGTTGGGAAAATGACTGATTCTAGGACTGGGGCAAGAAATATACAAGAAGAGCCTGGACATCTTATAATGCCATAAAAGGAAGGAAATTCTCAAATACACACACACACAGAGTCATGGAAGGAGGCAACTGAAAGAGCTCACAGTAGCCAACAGTAGATGATTTTGAGAAAAAAAGTAATATGTTTAACCCAAAACATGAAGTAAATGATTGAATAAATAGATAATAAGACAAATCTCATTCAGAAGAATCTCAAATAATTGACACTCATGCTCCACCCTCTCGGAGATGGGACACAACTCCCCACTCATTCAGTGTAGGCTGATAGAATAAGTCTCTTCCTCCAAAAAGTACAGTATGGAAAGGGGAAATTTTTAAAGCAAATTTCCAGTAGAAAACCTAACAAATACTACTTCATCCAGGTGATCAAGGTCAACATCAGCAGTGATATCATGTTGATAGTATGTGTTCTTGCTGGGGTGTGATGAAAATGGCACTCTGATCTTCTCAAAAACCCATAGCTCCAGTCTAATCATGAGAAAAATACCAGATAAATCCAAACTGAGGAATATTCTACAAAATACCTATCAAGATCACCAGATCATGGACCCTCCACTGAGTATGTTCTCCTTGTAAGACTCCCTCACTCTACCCAACCCCACCACCCCAGCTTAGCACTTCCTGCAAGCTCACAGTGCCACCTACTGGAAAGACAAGGACAGGATGACTGATCAACTCAGGAACAAAGCAGATAACAGAAGTGTTGTGCAGGTCAGGGTCTACTCACAGGCTGGGGAACCCTACAGAGAAGTGGCTTCCCAGGAAGTTAGCCTATGCTGAACAATATGGAAATCACTAGCTACATGTGACTACAGAACATTTGAAATGTGGTTAGTCCAAGTTGAGAAGTGCTGCTAAGTGTAAATGCACAATGGATTCCAAAGACTTAGTAAAAAACAAAACAAAATATGTATAAAATATCACATTTTTACATTGATTACATGTTGAGGTCATATTTTAAATGCATTGAGCTCAATAAAATATTAAAGTTAATTTCACCTGCTTTTTTTACTGTTTTATTGTGGCTATTAAAGCATTTACTATTACATATGTGACTCGTGATATTTCTATTAGTCAGCACTGATGTACGACATGTTTTCTCAGAATGTGGATTCCCAGGGATGCTAATCTCCTCCTCAAGTATGACTCTACAAGAGGCTTTACTTCTGCACCCCGATAATTCTCTTTGCATCCCAGCTGCAAAAATAGCATCCTACAATCCTTCTGCACTTGCAGTTCTTTTAAGTACCACCAGCCCCAGGAGAAAGTCAGTGCATTGTAAGTACACAATAAATATTTGTGGAATGGATGACTAAATAATCAAGTGATTGAAATGCTCTCAATTGGGGGATACTTGTCCTGGGTGGGTGGATCTCTTCTTAAAAGCAACTATGCCATAAGTCATTTGGAGAAAATTTGACCAATTATATAGACAGATCAAATCAGATATACCATCTTTTATTTTTACAACTTAGACCCAACTACAAAGTAATGCAATGAGTTTTCTGCAGGCTCTCCCATCCTGGCACTATTCAAACTTGGAATCAGAAGCCCCATTTACAAGCCATAAATTATGATTACAAACTGGGAGTCTCTGTTCCCTCTCCTTAGCAGCCACACCTCATGATTTGCATTTAACCTGATGGCCTTCCAAGCCCTTCTGGCTTGTTAACTTGATTGACTTTTCACAGCAAAAATACTTAGAATACCACCTAGAAAACTATATAATATTACCTATTATCACTTTTGTACAAGGGATAAATCAACTAATTATCCAATTTTGAAAGGTAGCCTTTCTACCACCTGCTGAGCCTTTTATCTATGGTGTTACCTGGTCATATCAGGGGCTCACTGTTTTACAAGTTATAGTTATTTTGTGTTTGCACATTCTTTAAGAACATATGATTGATTTTGTCAGTTCGTTAAAAATGAATTAAGTCTTTCTGGACCTCAAGTTTTTTCCTCAGTAAATTGGGAGAAGAGAAAGATCTTCTAGGTCCTTTCTAATACTAAAATCCTATGGGTCAGGTCTCCAAAATCAAAGACAGAAGCTTTGAGTTATAGTACCTTTGCATCTCTCCTGCAGGGTTTTGAATATCAAAAGTGCTCAAAGGAGATTGACTTCTTGGCCTGGCAAAAGGAGGAAGATGTCCTTGCCTTAAGCCCATATGCTCCCCACCCATTGCCTCCCCCATCTCTCTCTCTCTCTCTCTCTCTCTCTCTCTCTCTCTCTCACACACACACACACACACACACACACACACACACACACACACACACACGCTGCTGTAGGAAGTAAATGGAGCATAGAGAGTGGAAAAAGAGTATGGGAACACTTACATTGTTTAGGCCAAGGCTGCCCAGAGGACCTATATCTCAGATTTCATCTTCATGAAATATTTAGTGAGTGCTTGCTAGAGCTGCTCTGAGTGGAAGAGGCTGTCTTCCTGCATTCTGATCCTGGGCTCAGATCTCTCTGGGCCTCACATATTGAGCCATCCTTGTCTTGTCTTAAGCTATTGCCCCCCTCTCTCTCCATCTGCTCCCCCACAGGTCTTTCTTGGTTCTGTCAGCCACCTATCTCCAGGTCTACCTCTCTCCCTGCCATGGTCACCCCTGCCCAGAAGATAAGGATTCTCCTATTTGGGGACATCCTGCGGACATGGGCCTTAATAGCTCTTTTCTGCTTTGTCCTCCAGAGAGTCACTTGCCTGATCAGAGAGAATCCTCAGGAATGCGGGGATGACATGCTCTGTGCAAAAGAAGAGCTGGACCCATCAGGATGCCCAGAGGGTAGGAGCTGGGAATGAATTTGCACCAAACGCATTGGAGGTAAAGTTGAGGAGAGAGGATAGAAAAGCAACTCTGAGGGTTGCTGCTGGTTTTATGTGACACCTGGGTTTGGCTAAGGGTCAGAAGCTCCCCAGTGGGGGAGAAGGGTAGTCGGGGTCCTCTTGGATTCCTGAGGAATCAGGGACCTATAGTTCCTGAAGCCAAGCGTTATCCTTAATTACAGCACAGCTCTCACCCACAGGTAAACTCTGTCCCAGCCTACCACCTGCTCCCTGTCCCCCCGGAACTTTCTTCTCTGGAGCCAGTCCCCACAATGTCCCCTTCTGCCACCTTTGCCCTCGGGAGTTCTTCAACCCCTGGCATGGCCAGGATGCCTGCTTCCCCTGTGGCACGGAGGCCACCCAGCCAGAGGAAGGCAAGGACACATGTGTCTGCCGTGAACCTAGGCGAGTATTCCAGGTATGTCCTCTGGTGGTGGGACTCAAGGACTGGCTGCATTTCCAGCACTGTGTTGGTCCCAGGTCAGGTTTAGCTCAGTGTAACCTGACCTGGATTGGCTCAGGCTTCCAAATCACTTTGAGTAATATTGATAGATAGAGGGTGCCCAGTTAAACTTAAATTTCAGATAAATAACACATTTTTTTTAGTACTGCATGAGATATACAAAAAAGAAAAAAACCTTTATTTTAATCTGAAACTTAAACTAGGCAACCGTGCACTTTAATTTGCTAAATCTACCTACTTTCCTCAAAGGAAAGGATGAACTTTATGTCATTCTCTACGATGATCACTCCCTAAACACCCTGGTCCAAGCCCTTTCAACTTGAACTTTCCTCGTAAGCTAATAAATGTGCATATAAATCCTTTCTTTATTGAAATTCTCAAGTCTTTTGAAATAAAATTATAGCACCAGCTGGACCCTTACCAGTCATGGCAGTAACTTTTTTTTTTTTTTTTTTTTTTTTTTTTTTTTTTGGTACCGGGGATTGAATTCAGGGGCACTCGACCGCTGGGCCACATCCCCAGCCCTTTTTTGTATTTTATTAGAGACAGGGTCTCACTGAGTTGCTAGGTGCCTCACCATTGCTGAGGCTGGCTTTGAACTCACGATCCTCCTGCCTCAGCCTCCCAAGTGCTGGGATTACAGGCATGCGCCACCATGCCCCGCTTCCCTTTGAACCAGCTCTATTGTTCCCTTCCCCCTCCTTGCCCTTCTCTTCTATCCCATCTCAGGCAGGGTCCCAGCCAAAGGGTTTTGTGTGGTTCACCGCAACCAAGAATTAACCAGCCAACCTGAAACAGCATTCCTCCCATTCCTCCCACCCACCAGCCCAGTGACGGTCAATGCCCCTGCCTCCCTGGCTACCAAGACATTGGCAAGCCACTGGGCTGTGTCCAGCGAGAACACAAGACCTGCAAGGATGGGGCCACTTTGAACCAGGAGGGGCTGTGTTTGACCAAAGGTCAATGGAATGACCACTGTGCCCACAAGGTAGGAGGCTACCCATAGATGACACCCTTGCCTTCCTGTCCCTCTGTCCTGTTATGCAAATGTCCAACCTCCCAGCTGCTGGGCTAGTTCCACTGGCCCCTCCCTAGAAACATGGAGGCCTGGACCCTACACTCTGAGGCAATTCCTAGAAGAAGCTGGAGAGACTGGGGAGGGAGACTTCCCCAGGGAGGTGTGCCCAAGAAGTTTGAGTCTTTGCACAGGTATGTGCCACACCTGAAGATGCCCGTGGCTATGATGTAGGCCTAGGGCTGTGCCTGTGCTGGGAACAACACTCAAGTGGAACATGTGGACCCCTGTGCCCAGAGAGACAGAGAGAGATCCTGCAGCTCAGCTGCCCTAAAGGCATCCCACAGATTTCCATCACTGAAGGCATCAGGAGCCAGGTACAGTGCCCTGAGGTCCAACCCTATGCTAGGGCAAGGCTGTGACTTTTGCCTCCCAAGATGGAACTTGGAGGATGGGATTGCTTATGGGAACTAGGGGCTACTGCTCATGACCCACACCACGGTCACAACCTCTCCTAGCTCAGAGTTTCTGGAACCAGAAAAAAGCCCCCTGTGTCACTTTAATTTAATTTTATAAAACCCCTTGGGAAAGCAACAGTCATTGTGTTCATTACTGAGAAGGGATACCATCCAAGAATCATGACTCTGGGTTGTTTTGGCCCAGAGTTCTAAGAACTATTTGCCCTGATACTTCTCCACCATCCCTGTCAGGACACTCAGGACTCAGAGAAGGCCCTGTGCTCTCCCCACCTCCTTGCTGAGCAAATATGTCACTCTTGATATCTTGACACTGCCCTCCCTCATT
This sequence comes from Tamias sibiricus, assembly GCA_025594165.1. Taxonomy (NCBI): domain Eukaryota; kingdom Metazoa; phylum Chordata; class Mammalia; order Rodentia; family Sciuridae; genus Tamias; species Tamias sibiricus. Next base: position 105,011,543 of record CM046657.1, read on the forward strand.
TCTAGAATCTCTCTCTCCTGGACAGACCTTCCTCACCACGTGCTGTGGGCCATCCCTGCAACTTGGGACAAGGGCAAAAGTCTGTCCCTCTGTATGTGGTCAAGGTGGATGGTAAGAGCTGGCAGAGGGAGGCCACTGCTCAGGGCCACAGGTCTGCAAGCCTTGTCCTTCCCATGGCACACGCTTTGCCCTTCAGCAGAAGATGGAGGGGCAAGGGTGATAGGGCGAAACCTCCCCACCAGGAAGGGTTCCCTGAGAAATGCATGTGAATTCTGACTCATCCTTTTTTTTAGAAACTTGAACCCTGCCATGTGCAAATTAAGACTGGACAGTTTGGGATTGTGGGGAAATCTCTAGCCCCAGTCCCTGCAGAGTCAAGGAGATCCTTGACTTATTATAGAGCTTGGCTTCCTGGGCCTAACCAGACCAGGTCATGAGCTTCTGCATCTACTTGGCCTGCCCCTCACAGATTCCAGTCATCCAGATGAGGGTCCAGGTATGCAGCACACCTTCCAAGCCCTTTCCACGCCCCAGCAAAAGCCATCTGAAAAGTGACTGCTGTCCCTCATGCTCAGAATCTTACCTAGGAAAGTCAACAGAAGGAAACTGGACTTCCCCTTGGTCACTGAGCCCCAACTCTACACACCCTGAGGACCTGTCACCCCCAGAGCCTGGCATTCGAAACCCTACAGTCTGCCTTCAAGCCAATGATACTCTGGCCTTCCTGGTCACTCGTGAGCACTACCCTGAATATGACCTGTGAGTATGCAGAGTCACAGCCCGCCACCCTGGAGGCTCCTGCATCTGCTACTACCTCCAAACGACAATGTGCTCCCTCCTCTCTCTATGCTCAGAGCCCACTTCTACAATACACAGGAGCAGTTTGACTGGGGGCACTTCCGGGCCCTGGCTGAGGAGGCCCAGCTCTCTGAGAAAAGCTCCCACCTCTTTCTGCAGCAGTTCCAGCTGCCTGGGGTCTATGTCTTTCGTCTGAGCAGCAACCAGCATCGGAAGATGGTTTGTCTATGATGATTTGCCTCATTTAAGGCATTAGGTCACCCTTTCCACTTTCTTTAAAAAATACAGCCTCAGAACCACACCAGACAGCTCTCCAGGGAAGGAGATTTCCTGGGTGTCCCCATCAAAGTTCAGGGTCCCACAATGATAACAGATGATTCTGGGGATGCTGAGGTTCCCTTAAAGCAGCCCAACATGTGATATGTGGGGAGCAAAAAACACTGTGAGGATGGATACTCAAGTGTGTATTGAAGGACACTGATGGCATGAAATGGCTTTAGGACTCCCGACTCTCTCTCATAGCCCTCCACTTTATCTCCCATCTCCACTCCTCTTTCATCCTGAAGGCACCTGTCCCAAGCCAGCCTACATAATGGTTTATCTTCATGACCTGCACTGATCCAAGTACTCTATGTCACACACAGGATTTAGTATCTCAGCCTGTCAGCATGACCACGTAAGAGGTCATACAGACAGTCCCCTCTATGCATAGTCATCTAATGTGAATGAGTTTCCCAGAAAATCTTAGATTCTGCCTTCCAGACCCCAGATCTACACAATGATCTAGACTATTTGGTTAGTGTTAACGTGCCTGGGTTGCCACTCTAGCCAGTCTCTGGCAAACAGTGACAAAAAGACTGAACAGATCTCTTTCCACCCAGTACCTCCGCACATTCCCACCTGGAGGCAAGTGCTTTGGGGACGGGCCCTTTGCCTCCACGACTCCCAGGTATCTCATCCAAACTGGCATTGCCAAGATCCCCGTGCCCCTGAAGAGGTCTAACTGGCCAGGTGTCCTGGGGGAGATTGTGCTGCTCCTGGGGCTCTGCCTGCTTCTGTTGGTGAGTAAAACTGGACAAGTAACATCTTCGCAACTGTGCATGATGACTTCTAAGGGCCCCTTTCTATAACTGAGTCTCCCATTCCCAGTATGCAGTAGGCACTGTAATTGTTGCTAGGATGTAGAGATGAGGAAGGTGCAGCCTCGGGCCTCCAGTACTCCAGGCTTAACAGGGAGGATGCAGATCAGGAAGCAAAAAATGTCAGCAAGTGTGACGGAGCTAAGTGACAGCATATCCAGAAAGCCTATGCCACACAAAGACAGGGGTGACTGTTCTCCCAGGGGTGTCAGGATAGACTTCCCGGAATAGGTGATCCCTGAAGGAGGCCTGAAATAGGAGACATATGAGAATGTGGTCCCTGTACTAACAGGGGGGTTGGTGAGTCAGGCATGGGGGGGGGGTACGCACTTGAGCAAGGGGTGAGGAGGAGAAAGTATAGATGCCCCTCCATATCCATGGAATCTGCATCCATGGATTCAATCAACCACAAATGGAAAACATTCAGAAAAAAAAAAAAAAAAAAAACACTGTATTTTACTGAACATGTACAAACATGTACAGACTTTTTTCTTGTCATTATTCCTTAAATGATATAGTATAACTATTTATATAGCATTTACATTGCATTAGGTAGTATAAGTACTCTAAAGATGATTTAAAGTAAACAGGAGGATATATATAAGTTTATATAAAATAATATACCATTCTAGGGAGCTGGGGCTGTAGCTCAGCGGCAAAGCACTTGCCTAGAATGTGTGAGACACTGGGTTTGATCTTCAGCAGCACATAAAAATAAACAAATAAAATAAAGGCATTCTGTCCATCTACAACTATAAAAAAATTAAATAATAATAATAATATACCATTTTGTATGAGGGACTTGAGCACACATGATTTTTGGTATCCATGGGGGGGTCCTGAAATCAATCCCAATTGGTAGCAAGGGATCAGGGAAATAAACATGATTTTCCATGACTGGAGCTCAGGCTGTAAGTACATAGATAAGGCTGAAACAATTTGGTCTCTCTTTCCCAAATTGTGGATGATCTCAGGGGCCCTGATAAAAAGTTTAGACTTCACCTTCTAGTCAGCAGATTAAGAATTTTGAGCAAGGGACAGAGAACAAGGACAGAGTTAAGCCTTCCTAATGGCACAAAGCAAGAGAGGCTGAGGCACTTCCAACCACAGCTGAGCAAGGACCTGGTCCTTTCAGAGTCTTCAGGAAGGATGCCTCTCTCTGGCTCCCACTGCAGATTCACTGTTACAGCCTCAGCTGGGCTCGGAAGGCCGCTCCCCACCCCACCTTCAGGACCCATCAGCAAGAATACAACCTTGATGCCTATTCTTCCCCAAGAACAGGGGTGACATCAATGAGGAGAAGCCGATCACACCAAGACTCTGACGCACCCAGTGTTGAGAGAGCTCACAGTGAGTGACATGCTGGGCTAGAATCCCAGAGTTGCCCCCAAGTCCACCTGGCCTGCTCCTGCTTCATTTTTCATCCTCCTAGATCAAATCCTCTTCATTCATTCACTTGTTTGCTCAATAAATATTTATTGAATGGCTACTCTATGCAGATGCTGCCAGGCACTAGGCATACAGAGTGTAATACAAACTTTCCAAAAGAAAAACAATATAACCATGTACAAAGTGTTCAAGAAAGTGTCCAGCACTACCTAAAGGAAGAAGTTACAGAAGAAAGTATATATCACACTGAGACTTTCACCTTCTACCTTTGCTGCTCAAAGTATGGGCCTCAAATAGCAAGGTTGGAATTGGTATGCAAATGAATTTCCTGGGGTTGGGGGTCTTCTGATTCAGTAAAGTTGGGAAGAGACCTGAGATTCTATATTTCTAACAAGTTTTTCTGCTAGGTTAATCCTGCTCACCAAGGACTACATTAGTTGGTTGAGCCTAGACTGTGGAGAGTCTATAGGAAGATACACTGAAGATGTGTACAGATCTGTACTTCAGAAGGTAATCCTACTTCCCATTCCCCCCACAGGTGGCAGCTGGGAAGCTGAGGAGCAAGTGGACCTGGAGTGGTTTGATGCACAAGCCTTCTTCAGGATCCTGTCCAGGCAGTCTCTGACAGTGACAACCCAACTCAGCCAGACCAAGGAGGAGGTAACTGGCACCTCCAGACAAAGCTGAAGAAACAAGTGGGGCTAAAAGTGGGAGAGTTGTTTATGTGATCTAAACCCTAAAGATATCTTCAGTCATCTGATAAAGAATCAAAAGAGCTGGGCACCGGGGCACATGCCTATAATCCCAGCAGTTTGGGAGGCTGAGGCAGGAGAATCTGGAGTTCAAAGCCAGCCTCAGCAGTTTAGCAAGACACTAAGCAACTCAGTGAGACCCTGTCTCTAGATAAGATACAAAATAGGGCTGGGGATGTGGCTCAGTGGTCAGTGGTCAAGTGCCCCTGAATTCAATCCTCAATACCCCCAAACTAAAAAGAATCAGAAGAAAGGAGAGTATGAGCAGGGGAGATCAATTTCAGATTAAATTTAAAGCTGATATTTATCTACCAAGGCTACATCTAGGGTGTCTTAGATTCCCAGTTCTGGTCCTCAGTAGACTAACTGGGTGAGCACATTCATACCAGTAGGTAACCGCTACCAGAATTAAAGACAATACGCTGTAAGTCCAAGTACTAAAGCTGGGCAGAGGGTTCCCCAGGCATCATGTACATGATGGGGCTTGCCAGGACTTGCCACAGCTGGTCTTTATCCATTTCAGTGTTGAGGGTGGGGGTTCCTCTGGAGTTTCTCCAGCTATTGGCAGCAGGGGGTGCTGCAGTCCCAGCAGTTGAAGACTGGATGGCTCCAGAGAGCCTGAGAGCAGAGTTTCACAGGCTAAATCCACATTATCTCTCAGCTCAAACTCCTCTACCTCAAACTTCTGAGCGAAGCCCGTTCTCTCCGGCAGCTGTGGGGTGCTCAGCGTTGCACCCCAGCCTCCACTGACCAGCTTCTGGGGGACATCCAGGGGGAGCAGCAGCAGGTTGGGCTTTGTTCATACCTTCCCACCTGGTCACTGTGCCCAGATGTGACAAACCTCTCAGGGAGGTCCAGCATCCCTCCCTTAGCACTCATCCCACCTATTCCATCTCCCTGGCCCCAGGGCTCAGGGCAAAGCCCACCACCCCTGAGAATTCCTTACCTGCTTTGCCACTGCTGCTATATTATTCCTACCCAGAACATTCTGCATTTCCCAGGGGAAGCTAGGTGGCCAGTCCCCAAGACTGCTGTCCCTGGTGGCTGTAGCCTCTGCAGGTGAACAGGCAGGGTTGTCTCTGACTCAGGCTGCTGAGGCAGCTGCCAGGGCTGCAGAAGAAGAGGCCAGGCGGAGGGGGCACCTGGCAGGTGAATATGCAGCAAGCCTCAATCACCAACTGAAGGTCCTCCACCAAGACCTCCGTGCCAGGCAGGAGCAGTGGGCCTCTTTCTGCTCAGCACTGATGGAGGCCCAGCGACTACTGAAGGCACTGACAAGCTCTAGGCCACAGAAGTCCTCCCAGACTGGGCAGCCTCCCAGAGGGTATGTACCTGCTTAAGCTGGGTTGAGGTAGTGAGATGGAGTGGGGAGTATGGCTTCATGGGGTCCCAGAACAGGCCACCCCTAGTGTCCTCTTCCCACCTCTAATTGCCCCTGCACTCTGATGGACCCTACCCTGTACCCCTGTAGGCTGATTCTCCAGATGGACACTGTACTGGGCCACCTGTCCCAGGTCATGCTGCAGGAAGGCCATCGCTTGAAGGCCTGGGGCTTCCTGGGCACTGGTACTGGGGCAGAGCTGCTACAGCCAGGTGAGCCCTACTGGACCTCACCAGGGCCCCCAGGAAAACCTGGCTCTGCATTCAGAAATTCAAATTCTACCCACAAGACACCCTTCAGGGAAGGAAGGGAGGAGGAGGGGAAAATAAAGAGAAGCCCCTGGGGTTGGGAGGAGCTTCCTGTGCAGTGCCCTGCACAAAAGACAGAGGTTAGAAATAGGAAGAACTAAAGAGGAAACAAATATGATGACCACAAATTATAGCTTTACAGGCCAGGTGACACTTCCTGAGAGTTAAAGCCTGACAGATAAATGCAAGCAGCCATGTTTGAGAAATGCTGGACTGCCTGGAAAAGAAGTCCCTCAAGGTCTTGCATGCACGCTGAGCTCAGGGAATCCCAAGGCCCTTCTAGTCTCTGGCAGCCTGCAATCTGATGCTATCACAACAGCATATCCCAAATGCGGAGTTTTGCCCTAGACTCAGAAAAAGACAAGACCCCTACCTTGGGGAGCACCATATCTGGGGTGGGGTGGAGTTCTCACCAGCTCTTTCCAGTCACCAGCCTGCCCAGGACTCAACACGCAATGTTTGCTTTCCTGCAGCTACTGTAGGCCCTCAAGGGAGCGCTGATTGCATCAGCATGAATCCCATCACTAAGCTGATGGTCCCTGGCCCCAACTGTGCAATGCTTCCAGCCAGTGGCCATGCAGGGCCCATACCTCCTGGCTACTTCATCCACCCTGACACTGGACGTGTGCTGCCTGAGGCCGGTCATCTGGGATATGACCTGCTGAGTGCTACCCTGGTGCCCACTACTGATTCTAATGCTGGTGAGACCCTGGCCTACTGTGTTACTCCAGTCTTGCTTTGGGCTTCAGAGACAGGTCAGAGTTCACTGGGGTCCTCGGGTATGAACTCCTGTGGAGCACAGCACAGAAAGAAGGCCCTGTTCTTAGACAGGTGACCAGCAGAGAATATAAATACCTCCTCCCCCTCTTCAACTTAATGTTTCTGCTGGATGCAGAAGGTCCCACGATTGCAGACAGCTGCTCAGTGAATAAAAGAAAGCAGGTGCGAGGCTTCTCGGCCTCTGCTTTTCAGGGTGAAGGAGGCAGGTTAGCATTTTGAAGGGTACCAACACCACGCCATCTCCCCATCTAGGTGGTGTACGAACATCAGAAGCCGCCATCCTCCCCTATGTGCCCTACCCAACCTGTCCTGCCACAGGTTGCCCTCCACCCACGAACCTGCCTGCCCTGCAGCCAAGAAGGACCTCACAGCTGGGGGCTCTCATGACCGACCCCCTTACCAGCATGGAGGTGCCAGTTCTGGCTGTGACCCTGCACCCCCAAACAAGGCAGTGGCTCACTCTTGGGGGCACATACTGCAATCCTCTCACCAAGACCTTGGCTCCTCTGGAGTTGGGAGGCCCCGTGGAGGATCCAGTCACAGGAGGCATCTCGCCAATCCTAGGAGTCGGATTGGATGAAAACACAGGTCTCCTGGCAGCCCTCAGTGCTGTCCTCCCACCCTTTCCTCCCTGCCTGGCCTAGCTTCCCAATCCCTATCTCTCAATCCCTACACCCCCAGGTTCTGGTCCAGGCTGCAAACTCCACCTCCTCCCACCTTTCCTCCTTATTCTTCCCCTGAACCCTAACATTATGTCTCATTCTCAATTGCCCAGTCAGTCCCCTTTCCCATTCATACAGTGCCCCTGGGAAAAGAAAAGTGAAGGTGATTTAATTCAAAGCAAACCCCAGAGGCCCATTGCTCTTCCTGCCCTGTATATGTACTCCCCTCTACCCTCTCTCTCATCCCATGCACTGACCCTCCTGCAACTCACCTCTGCCCTCTGGCCCTTCTTTACCCTATGCCTCACCTGCATTCCAAACAGCCCCTTCCTATCTTACCCTCTTGGTTTCTTGCACCCAGGTCAGGTGCTTCCCCTGGGAGGGCTGCGAGATGCCATGGGGAACCTCATGCTGCCTGGTGACAGCTTTGTAGAGCCATTGAGTGGGAAGACAGTCTGGCTCCAGGGAGTTTCCCAACAGGAGGACCAGACATTACCCCATATGGGAGGGTCACAAGCCCTGCTGGATGCCAATGTGCTGGTGGCCCAGAGGCAAGTGATTGCAGTGCTCCAACAGTGCCAGGAGAGTCCAGGGTGGAGAGTCCAGGAACTTCTGGAGGCTGCCATCAAGGACATGAAACAGGCACTGGCTTTGAGTCTGCACCACATCCTGCAGCAGGCTCGGAGACTGGCCAGACAACTGGAGGCAGCACATGGCATTGAAGCCAGCGGTGGCAGGATTGGTATGTGTTAGTAAGCGGGGCTGAGGATTACCGAGCCCTGAAATCCCCTCCCAGAATGACATGGCACTTCATGTCCCTCAGCACATAAGTTCAGAGACAGGGACACAGCTCCACTGACCATGCATGTGTGTGACCAGAGGAAGCAAGAAGGGACTGGATGACTCCATCCCCTGACACCATGAGGGCTTAGCTGCACGCCTATCTTTCAATCTCTTGTCAACCCCATTGGGTCTCATGCTTCATGTCTGTGACGTGTACATTCTCTTGTTATATCACAGCATCTCAAACACTATAATGGCATTATGATACCCATATGATAACCTGAAGTTCAGGGAATCAAGAGACAGGCCTAAAGCTGGAATCTCCCAAGTCCTCAACTCCTTTCTAACTTCTATTCTGGCAACAGTCCTCTACTTCCCACTCATAAACTCAGGAAAGGAGCCCACCCAACTCCTCACCTCCCCCCACAGCCCTAATACAAGAAAAGGCAGGAAGAGGAAGTAGGAGTGGCATCTTCCTGAAGCTTATCTCACTCTTTCTAGAAGCTTCCTTCTGGCCCATAGTGTGACAGAAAAGAACCAGTTTGAGTCAGAAATGACTTAAGTTTGAAGACCTGCCCCACTATCTATTAACTCTTTGACCTTAGACAAGCTATTAACGTTTCTGCCATCACTTTACCATCTTTATAAGTGAGGACAAAAATAGCGCTATTGCATAGATTTAGTCAAAGGAACAAATAAAGTATGACTTATATGTAATTCTTAACTCAAATTCTGATACATGGAAGGTAATGAGAATATAAGTCCTTTTCTCATCCCACTTTTCATTGTGGCCTGGAAATTGTTCCCGGCTTCCCAAAAGGTTAGTAGTACCACTTCATTCTCACTTGCTCCTTCTAAAGCAGGCCATCAGGATACCCGATCTTTCTTCTCTTATGAATTCAAAATGCTAAGCTGGGTCCAAAGGAAACAAATGCAGTCTTTATAGAGTGGCCAGTGGTCAGGGACGAGGCACTTTGAGACTGGAAAGACTTTAGGTGGCTTAAGCCCTATTCCTCCTCCCCCTTCTTCAGGAATGATGTGCTATCCTGGGACAGAGCAGTGGGTCTCAGCCCTGTATGGGATGGAGATCCCAGACCCTGAGGGCTCGGGGCTCATGGTGCCCATTCTGGGAATGGAGCAAGATGGGAATTCTGGTAATATCACACCCCTGGCCGGCTCAATGGAAGATGCTGATGGCAAAGGTAGGAGGGAACTTTGAACCCCTAAAAGCTCAAGGGAATCGGGAATGTAGGAGAAAATTTAGTAAGCTTTGGAGGGGTAGCCTTGGTTAACTCACTCATGATCCAGGACATGTGGTTATTCTGATACTTGAGACCCAAAATAAAGATGGCCAGAGCTCCCTAAATGTTGGGGCCACAGGTCATTTATCCTTCCTGAGAAAATTAGGTTCTTTCAAAGATCAGCACTTCAGAAACTCACCACCCATCCCCAACTCCAGGGTCTGCAGCCATTAGGAAGCCCCCTACTCCAACTCAGAGCCCATGAAGGGTAAAAGGAGGCCAAGGCTCTCCTTTAGCTCCTTTCCTGCCATGTTTTCTCCTTCCTGTGACCATCCCTTCCTTTTTTCTCTTATATATGGTTACTAAAGCCAGTGGTGGGCTTGGCATCCCACAGGTCTTGTCCCAATCTCCATTGGGGCTCAAGCCATAGACCCCCTGACTGGGGAGCGTGGTCCTGTCATTGGCGCTCAGAAGGATCCTTCTGCCAGAGTGGTGGTACCTGTGGTACAGGTGCTGGAGGCCTTGCCTCGGGGAGTGAAGGACCCTAGCCTGGTATGTAAAAGTTCATTTTGTTCATTCATTCATTCATTCAGCAACCACATATGGATAGCCTTCTATGTTCCAGACAATAGTTGAGGGTTTCATATATAAAGATAACTAGACAGGACTCCTTTCCCCAGGAATGGGTTAGCCATAGGTTTCAGCTATGATTGTAGTTTATGAAAGTGTTAAAAGACCTTAGAAGAATCAGGCATGGTGGTGTACACTTGTAATCCCAGCAAGTCCTTAGGCTAAGGCAGGAGGATCCCAAGTTCAAGACCAGCCTCGGCAACTTAGGGAGGCCCTGAGAAACTTAGCAAGACCCTATCTCAAAATTAAAAATAAGGGCTGGGGATGGAGCTCAGTGGTAAAGTATCTCTGAGTTCAATCCCCAATAACACCCCCCCCAAAGAAAAGGACCTTGGGGGAGGTCATCTCAATCATAGGGGAGAGTTCAGGGAAGGTTTCCCAAAGGAGGTAACACTTGGGCTGAAACTTGAAGGCAGAGAAAGCCACTTGGCCTCAGGATAGTAAGCACAAAGGACACAAGTATGGGACCACAAATGTTCCTGCAGAATGAGGAAGACAGAGGGACAAAGACAGCAGAGAGGCCAACGGGGAAGGCAGGAAAGAAATCATGAACGATATGTACTTAGAAGCCAAGAAATAGGACTTTGATCATGAGAGCCAAGTGGAACCACCAGAGGATTATGAGTGGACATGTAATATGATCAGATATTAATTTCTAAAGACTTTTAAAATTGGAAAATGTGGAATAAAAAAATACTTATAAGCCTGCTACACATTTAAAGTACATAAATGAAGCAAAATCCCCCTTCCCAACCTTTCCCCAACACCATCAACACCTCCATATTGCTCCCATAGACACTACTGGCCTCCCCTCCTGTCTCTCCCTCCAAATGTAGCCCTGTTAACAGGTTGGCAAATGTCCTTCCAGATATTTTTATGCTTATGTATATTCAGCATTCTTGAAAGTTCCCTCTGGCAGGCTTGCAAAGGATGGATGGGAACAAAGCCAGACAAGAGCAGGAAGCCCCATCAGGAGGTTATTGCAGTAATTCAGCCCTTGGCAGACCTCCATCAAAATACAAATGATTTAGGGTCTCACCATACATTCTAAGTCTAGTTATGGTTTCAGAAACAAAGATGGATATGTGATTTTGTTGGAAGCCAAGAACTTTACATTTGAGCCCTGATATCATTTCACAGATCAGCATGAAAGAGCTAGTTAGGGAGTAATAGCTACTCTCCAGTGCCACATGCCCATCTCCCATGACCTCCCCAAGAGAAAACTGGGGGCAGGAGGCACAGGGGACACTGGAAAGACCAGGCATTGAAAGGAAGGAGAGACTGGGGAACTTGAAGAAAGTGTGTGGTTCTTATTTTTCCATCTGCAACCAAGTCACCTGCTGCACCAAGATCAGTCATGGATGCCCAAGAGTGACTTGAGAAGACTTTGCTGCCAGATTAGGGGGAGGGGCGGCTCTGTTTGGAAAAGCCTAAACAGGCTAGACATTGCAGCAGGACCTCCTGGAAAAGGAGCTGAGAGCCCGGCAGCAGTACTGGCACCGTCAGCAACAGGAGGAGGAATGGCTAGCGGAACACCTGGAGCGCCTGAGCCAGGAGCTCTACTTCACTCCAGACAATGACACCAGGCTGCAGGTGAGGCCCAGAGGTGCTACCTCATGGTCCCAATCCATCTGCCAAGACTTCACAAGTTTCTCTTTGAATATCTGAAATCCTTGTCTCCTCCCTGGCCACAGGAAGGGATCCATCTCAGAGCAGACACAGTTCTAAGACTTCCTAGGCCTAGGCCCAGGCCCTAGATTTCAGTCAGTCCTAAGTGCCTAAGCAGGGGTCAACATGAGGCACCCCAGCCCAGAGGTCCTACCTTCCCTCCATGGCTCATTCCTTTGCACTTTCTGTCCTATGTAGCTGAGGGCTGCCGAGGAGGCCTGTGCAGCCCTGGAGGCCTGCTGCCTTCAGGAGGCAGAGCGGAGAGCCAGAATTCTGAGCACACTCAGCAACCCAGATCAAGGCCTTCTCTCTCAAGGTGGGAAAGAGATGCCCACAGCAACCATCTGCTAGGAGTGGTACCACCACCCACAGCTTCCCCAGGGGAGGGAAGAGTCCCTCTTACCCTCTGAATGTGCTTCTCTTTCCCAGGCTCCCAGTCAGGCTCACACCTGGCAGATCCCCTGATTCCAATAAAACACTGTCTTTTCTCTTCCTCCTTATCCTCACTGGCATTGCCATGTGGCCCTTTACTCTGCCTTTTGCAGTGGATAGAGAGGAGTGGGAAGAGGAGGCACAGGTGGCACTGGGCATGCAGGAAGTCCTGCAGAGTTTAAGGCAAGCAGAAAAAAAAGCTCAGGCAAGCATCTGGACGGCTGCAGGGCCAGGAGGAGGAAGTGTGGCTGCAGCAGAGGAGGAATCAGAGCCCACAGGTCTGGAACCGTCCCAGGAAGGTAAGCCTCAAGGCTGACACGGAGACATTGTGGAATGAGCACATCCTCCTGCGTCGTCATGTGGTTCTTCAGGCCCATACAATATTCAGGGGAAGGTAAGCCCAAGGAATAGGCTAAGAGGGAGCAGGAGGAAAGGGAGAGAAGGTCCACTTTAATACCTGTGTTTCAGGTATTACAACATCTCTCTGATGAGTTTCAAGAGACAGTGAGGGAGAAACAGAACTTCTTGCATAGGGCCCTGGGTCAACTGCAGTATCAACGGGAGCTGAGCCGCCTACAGTTCTTGCACAGCCAGGTAATGACCTCTGGAATTGACCACTGAGATCTGTATTTCCATTTTTCATGGGGGCTTTAGAGAAAAACTCCCAAAGTAGCCATGTGGGACAGGGGAACCAAGTATGGACTTTAGTTCTGTCTATTTTATCCTAGATTATTGCCTCAGGATCCCCTATATGTTTGGAGAATTACCCTGGAGACAGATTCTATGGAAGAGTCACTACTTATACCAGGGACCAAGCTGCTACCTGCCCACTATTGATCCCGTTTCTGAAGAGCCTCACTGCAGTGCTAGTGGGAGATCAAGGCCCTGGCCTTGAGGATCAGAAACCAGGAGCAGGTAAGGCTGGTCACCCATCTAATATTCCCTTCTTCTGCCAATCCTGGTCATGTTTTGATAAGTCCTAATACCACATTAGGTTTCAGGCACCATAGGAGCAGGCCACAGGAGGTTCTTTAGGAAGGAAAGAGAAATCCAATGTATTGATTATCTGTGGCTACATAACAAATTACCCCAAGATTTCATGGCTTAAAATAATAAACATTATCTCACGATTTCTATGGGTCAAGAATCTGGGTGTAGCTTACCTGGGTGCTTCTGACTCAGGGCCTCACACAGGCTGCAGTCATCTCAAGGCTTGGCTGAGGGAGGATTCACTTCCAGGCCCACTCATGGCTGTTCGCAGACCCCAAGTCCTCACTGGCTGTTGGCTAACAACATCGATACCTTGTCACATGGACTTCCTAGGGCAGCTTCCAACCTGACAGCTGGCCTCCCTCACAGAAAGCAAGCAAGAGAGAGAGAGGGAGAGAAGCCAGATTTGTGTGTGTGTGTCTTAATCTCAGAAGCGACATCTCATCACTTTTGCCATGTTGTATTCACTTGAAATGTATTGCCAAATCCAATCTTTACTCAAGGGGAGGAGATTACACAAGGGTACTGATACATTGTAGGGGATTAGAGGGGCCATCTTAAAGGATTCCTGTCATACCTGATGCCACATCTTGCTCTTTTTGGCTCTGGCCATACTCCTCTATCTTTACTCCACTATTATATTCTCCTCTGTTCAGATGCAGATAAAGTTGACACTATCCAGACCTCACCATTCTTCTCCATCCTGAAGAAAATAGACATCTGGCCCCAATCCCACAAGGAAGGAGCTCAACCACAAGTGCATCACAAACCAGGTAACCTCCTTCTCCCTGGTGGTCATGGGGCACTGAAGGTGCATGAAGGTGTGACCCCCAGGAACGAGGAATGCCAGAATCCAGTCTTGCCAATCATCCCTTCTCTCTGCCCCCACCCTAAGATTGCCAAGGAATTTTTCTATTTAATAAATAACAATTAGGAATCAAAGTACCACTATAATTATACTTGGCAATTCCCAAAAGGGAATTCCTAAAGGCCCTCTACCTCCCCACCAAACACTGAATCTAAATCTTGGGATTTTTGTCCCATACCAGCCAGCAACATGTTAAGAGGAGTTAGTGGGAAAGTATGAGATGTAGGGAGAAAAACAGGGGAGACAAAGAAGACCTTGCCCCATCGAGATCACTTTATCAATACCACCTCTTGAAATTAGAAGTCAAGAGAATGTGGCTGGCCTGCACTGAAGAGCCAGGTCTATTTCAACTCACCCACCTCCCAAGTAGATATAACAGAAAATAAGTGTGTGCCTTTCCATAGACCATGCATGATGCAGGCCACAGTTCCACAGATACCCCTGAACTTGAGAAGGGATCCACAAACTATGGCCCACAGGCCAACTCCAGCCTGCTACCTGTGCTTCTATAGTGTATGAGCTAAGAATGGCTTTCCGTTTTTAAACAATCAGGGGTAACTGGAAAGGAAGATTAACATTTTTAGGGGGTGTTTTATAATATGTCATGTAGTATTCTAAATCTTTACATATATCAACTCATTTCATTTTTACAAAAACCTATTGAGGTTGGTACTATGATCATTTTGTAGATAAGGAAACTGAAGCTTCTGGATAGGTCAAGAAAGTAATCAGAGACCTTTTTGCCAATATGTAGTTCAGTGGGAATTCAACCCTAGGGGTTCTTTCCCCAGAACTGCACTCCTAATCTGCTTCCCCATATGAAAACTACCCAATTACAAGGGCTATGCCAAAAAAGAGAGGAGGCAACACATTCTCGTGAGTTCCTAAGACAGTAGATCACTGTGTATCAGAGAAGGCAAGAAAGGCTTTGTAGGAGAAGGAGGCCCTACCTCTACCATAAAGATAGGAATCACTCAATTTGAACCCTAATTTTAGCTTTTGGGTGAAAAAGACTAAAATACTTACTATCTGGCCCTTTACAGAAAAAGATTACTGACTCTGGAACTTGACCAATCTTATGATTAATTCTTCCTCCCTTTGAAGGGAATTAAGAAGAAGACAGGCAAAGAGATGAGGGCTTCTTTAAGGGTTCCCAACTCCACTTCAACCTGCTTACAATTCTACTGACTATATCATCCTGAAAGCAATTTTATGTACATTGACTTATTTACACCTGGAAAACCTAGCTCTAATTCTATAAGATAATGAAATATTGTTCTTTATTTTATTTACATAAGAGAACCAATGCTCAAATAAGTTAAGTGATTTCCTCGGGGTCTTACAGAACCTGAGCCAGAACATAGATCTTCTGACTACTAGTTCTGTACTCTTTCCTATACTTTGCTACCCAAACCATTTTTCATTGTCCTCTCAAGAAAAATACAATAGAAATGTCTAAATACCCATTTAAATTGTCTAAAGGCCATTAGAGACAATTTGTAAGAAGGAAGATTTTTAATACAGCCAACATTTACTAAGTGCTTACTGTGTGCCAGACACTGTTCTGAGTGCAGTACATCTAATTATCCAAACAACTCTATGAAATAGCAGAGGAAAATCTGCTGCCATCTTCTCTTGGCCCTCCTTCTGGCTCCTCTGTTCTAAATCACTTCTCCATGAAGATCTTGAGGTACAGTGCATATACAGCATGGGAAGATGGATGGATGGATGGATGGATGGATGGATGGATGGATGGATTAGTTGGTTGCAAATAAACCTTTTCCTTTGCTGAGTTGTGTTGTTGTAGTTGTTGTTAATCTATCATTACCATACCAGAAAAAAAAAGTCTGTGAAATCATCACTGGTTTCTCTTGATGTCCATAGACCCAAAAAGCTCTTTCCAGGATCTCCTAAAACCCCAGAGAGTGCAGAAAGAAGAACTGATAACCGTGCAATCCACAGACCTTTCTGCCAGGGAGTTTGTGGTTTACCAGTATGGCCTCTCCATCCTGGAACTCCTCATCCCCCAGCTTCATGTAAGTCTGAAGTCTGGCCTCTTTGTGGAGCAGTCACTGGGGAGCCAAGAAGGTCAGGGTGGCCAGGAAGGAGCTCTGTGACAATGAGTCTTCCCTAGGATGAAGCCTGGAGCACTGAACTTTCTACTCCCCTTGAAGGGACTAATGGAACATTACAGTACCAATATAAAGTAGAACATTTTTGAACTATGTTAATCATAGGTGGAATGAATTAGGCACTTTCTAGATACAGAAAACATTGTAATAATCTGTGTAAATTAATTCTTTTAATCTTCACAAACCCAATTGCACCGATACTATCATTTTTCACATTTTAAATTTGAGGGAAAAAGATTCAGAGTGATTGAGTAAACTTACCCATGATCATATTTAGAAAAGTAGAGTCAGGGTTAGAATCCAGCCCATATGGCTTGTGAGCTCTCATGTCTGACTGTCAGCCTTTAATGAGAAGTAGTAAATTAATTTTGAAAAGTAGTAAGTGGTCAATTGGTATAAGTATTAAACACATAGTTAAATGTTCTCTATTTTCCCATAGTGTATACTGAATCTACTTACTCTGTTAATTTAAATGGGTGTTCCAGTGAATTTATTTCCCATTAATTTGGTTGGTGCTATGAAGCTGAGCTGCATAAGAATTTTTTAGTAAAAGCATGGGTTTTGTTTTTGTTTGTCATTCTCTTCAGGCTCCAGAAGTCACTCTGCAGATTGCTTCTCATCTTCCCTCCACAGAAGCCTCAGACAATGCCTTCCAGGGTTCCTTCTTCTACCAGGTGCTGCACATTCATTCCCAGACCAGAGATATTGAGTTCTTGGGTCTGTTAAAGATAAGCAGAAGCAAAAGAAATTAAAAAAAACATTTTTCTCTCTCAAATCCTGACATACTTTGTTCCCCTTGGAAATAAGTAATTTAGCTAAGGCACAATAAATGTCACCATGTAAGAGCTTTCTCTAATCAGTGAAGTGAATATGTCCTGGCTTGTGCCCAAGGAAGCATAATGGCTTTATGCCATTAATAGATCTCTGTCATTCTCAAAGCTGGTGGTTCCACAGTGGTATTTCCCGTAAGAGTCATGGCTCCAGCTTCAGGAAAGCTTTTGCAATCAGCATCTTTCTACAGAAAAGGATCTAAATTGTTCCTGTCCTAGTAGTTCCTCAGATATGTAGATTATAAGTGTCTTACAGATAACTTTAAGCTGGTGTATATGGATTTTAAACACTGATTTATTGGTAAATGATTCTGAGAAACTGCTAATCAATGTTAAAGGACTAGAAAATGGTTTACATTTGCCTAGTAGATCATTGGGGGGAGGGTTAATAAAACAAAAAAAAAATGCTCATACATGTTACTCTCCAGGCATTATTTCACTTGACCCTCAGAGAAACTCTATGAAGGAGAGAAAATTGAATCCTATCCTACTAATGGCAGAACAAACTCAGGAATCACTGAACGATGCGTGCCAGTCATGCTCTTGATCATGTACCTTACATGCATGTTATTTTATTTATAACTTCTAGCAACCCTTTGGGGTAGATAGTCTTATTATCTCCATTTTCTGAACTGACAAATTGGGGCCCAGAGAGTCAGAGTAACCGGCATAAGATCACAGAATTAGCAAAAATTGAGATTTGGGTCCAAGTGTATTTGACACAAACCTCATTCTCCTCCCCTACGGCTAATTCAAGGGACAGATCTCTGGCTAGTTCCAATCACCTAAGGCTTTCTCATACCAGTCTAGTGCCCCCTAAGAGAATGAATGAGGAAGTTGTTTCAAATCAATTACAAGTTGGGTGATTTGAAAACTTGATTACAACAAAAGTGTGAAAGACAAAAAAGCCTGACAACCATCTAAAGCAGTGATTCTCAAATTGTGGTCCATGGGCTCCCATATCAACTACCTAGGGAGTTTGGTAAAAATGAAAATGCCTGGGCCCTGCCTAAATCCCACCAAACCAGAAATTCTGGGACAGGCTCCAACAATAAAATCACACCCTTGTGATTCTTATTCACACTAAAGTTTAAAAATCATCTTTTAAGAAAATAGTGATTGGAGAATATTGATAATAGACATAGACACATAGGTAACTTTGCTCTGAATTTCTCAACTTGTTTTCTGTAAGATGGGGGGGTAGCAGGAAAAACTGGGAGACAGTGAACAAAACGACTTACTCATACAATAGAACTAAACAATACTTTTTCCTGCCTCTGAATCTTCCCTTCAGTACATTTCCATTAAGCCTTGGGAGCTTATTTTAGACCATATAAACTTAGAAAAAGGAAGAGGCAGTGGAAATGTTCCTTGAGGTTGACATCTCTGTGTTTGGGTATCTTCTCCATTCAGAGCGCTGAAAACACACTGTTTGTTGGGAGAGAGTGTTTGGCATCTGTAGGAAGCTTTGTTCTGCTGTTGATCCACTGCTTGGCACACATCATTGCTGGGGACTTCCACCAGGACTCCAACCCCACCTTTCTGAGATCATTTTATGAGGTATTAAAAACATACACAGGGCTTTTTTCTTCTCTTTATGACTCAGAACCCGTAATAAATGCTTTAAGTTTTGCAACATTTCAATTCTATTTGAGTCCCATTGGTGGTCTTTGTTTTCTACTTCCAGGCCAGGAAAAGGATTTTCCTAATCAAATTTCCTGTAGCAACACACACAAAATAAAAACATCTACCACTCTGTTGTGGTGCATGCATATGACAACATAGGCACCACTTTTTGAGAGAAGTGGTCTTCCTATTGAGAACAGCATCTCAGCTTTCTGCCAATATTTACTTGTCAATGCATAAATCTCTAACCAAAATGGTTAAAGGGCAAGTGAGAGTGATAGATACCAACCTCTGTTTCTTTCAACTATTATTTAAAAGTTTTAATAGCAACTGTCTTAAAGTTATACCAATCTATCCCTTTTCTTCCTTGACCAGGGACTGAAGGCCTATTTCAGGGAAGCATTCTCTACCACACTGCAAATGTCAGCAGTTTCCTGGGACAAGAAATTCGACCAAAGCATACATGCTATTCTGCTGGAAGAGCAGCCCATCTCTGGAAGAGAAAGAGATCTTCTCTCGAAACTCATTGAAAGGAAGCATGAGTCTCTCCTAGAGCCAGCGTCATCAGAAGAGGTAACTAACTTTATCTCGTGTATCACATGGTCTTGGTTAACACTGACTTCCTCACCAAGAAAATACCTCAGTGTATGACCTATTCAGATATTTCTGGCCTCTGTAGGTGGCACACTGACTTGACACTCAGCCTGCTTCTCAAACCACATATGACAATATTTTTTAAATCCTGTATTCTATAGGGCAGACAATGATTACATAGATCTTTGAGTCATAAGGATTGCAAATTTGAATCTGTAGTTATTTAACTTAGTGTCTGACTAACATTATCAATGAGTAAGCAGAATTCCATCTGTAAAATTCACTGTGACTCAGACACTAAATTTAGATGCCCAAGTGAGAGCATATTTACCCAGACTTATATTCTGCTATTTTCTGTGCAAGTTTGACAATGGTCTTCTTTTTAATACTATGGTATTTATAGCACTTTTATGAAAGTAGTATCATCTAAGATTTTTACACATTAAAAATAAAATATCTGACTAAATAGAGATGCCTAGCATATACCTCCTCCTTCACAAAAAAGACAATAAGTGTATATAGCTGCATTTTTAGGTGATTGTGGAAGAACAATGGAAATCAGCAAAAGAGAAACTGGAACCTTCTAAGAGTCAAAGACCTGGAATGACAGCATAGGAAGACAAATGAGATAACCTGTCACCTGCCACCCTGGCTGCACAGCTGTGGTGGGGTGGTGGGTGGGTGGGTTCCCCTCTGCAGGAGTCAGGGTAAAAGAGAAAGTCCCAGAAAACTCCATTAGTGTGATGCTGGTAATCCCAGATACTGGAAAGTTTCACAATCCTCACAGGCTCACAGCCCACTTAGATAAGAAACCTGAAATCTGCCCAGTAGTCTCGTGAAAAGGATCTCACATCATCTCCCAGTGTACCTCCAGGGTGCTGTCGTCAGGAGTCATCTTAAGAAGTGAGCTGTTGTCTAAGTTTGGACTGCTCTAGAGTTAGGAAACCCCTACATATCCCTCCCTATCTCTGGGACCCACAGACATTTTGCTGCACTAGCTGGCAGGGGCCAGGGAAAGGCAGGTAGCTGCCTTGCAAACCCAACTTGACCCAGCAGAGTAACTGTAACCTAAGCCCTCTGGGTGCCCTGCAATGTAGGGGGCAGATATTGTGACACTGAGGGGAACAGAAGAAGAAGCAGATTAGGATGTTTGACCTCTGAAGTTAAGGTCAGGACCAGTCTTATGTGGACTCACACCAGTGCCAAGACTGAAGGAAGGAGCCCATGCGATTCCCACTACCCATCCTGTGCCATGCTCAGATGCCTTTTACTAACAAGGCACTGCTGTCCTGCCCACTGGGTTGTGCTAAAGGGACCATAAACAAGTCTGTGGCTCTGACAGTCACACTGCCCCCAGGCATCCACTACAGCAAAAGGAATCCAGAGGAGAAAAGTATCATCACCCTGACAGCAGGTACACATAGCCAAAGAGAACCAAGAGGAAAGTTGACTGGCACTAGCCACAGTTCCCAAGACCATTCACCACAATCAAGCTGTTTCAGCCCTAGAATACAAGGAGAGATCAATATACACAAATCAATCACATCACCACAACGAAAAATAAAAATCATGATCATCTCAATAGATGCAGGAAAAGCATTTGTTAAAATTCAACATCCCTTTACAATAAAAGCCCTGAATAAAAAGATTGCACCTCAGTATAATAAAGGCTTATAAGACAAATCCATATTCAAAAGCGTACCTACTGTGGGGAAACTGAGAAGTTCATTTAAGAAGAGGAACAAGACAAAGGTGTCCACTGTCACCACTCCTTATTAAATGGAATACTAGAAGTTTTAACCAGAGCAATTAAGCAAGAGAAAGAAGTAAATGGTATGCAAAAAGAGGAAGGGAAGACATCAAATTATACTTGTTGATGATATGATCCATGTACAGAAAAATCTAAAAACTTCATCAAAGGACTATTAGAACTGATAAATGAATTCAGTCAAGTAGCAGGATACAAATGAAACATACCAAATCAGTAGTTTTTTTAATACACCAATAAAGAATTTGCTGAGGAAGAAATCATGAAAGCATTCACAATAGCTACAAAAAACTAAAATATCTATGAATAAACTTAACAAAGGAAGCAAACAACCGCTTCAATGAAGATTACAAAACTGATGAAAGAAATTTAAAAAGACACAAAAAGATGGAAAGACCTCTTATGTTTGTGGATTAGAATAATATTGTTAAAATGTCCACACTACCCAAATCTATCTATAGATTCTATGTAATATCCATCAGAAAATCAATGACATTGATCCAGAATAGCCAAAGCAATCTTAAGCAGAAAGAACAAAGGTGGAGGCAAAGAGATATCTGCATGTCCATGTTTTTATTGCAGCAGTATTCACAAAAACAAAGATATGGAATCAGACTAGGTGTTCATCAACAGATGGATGCATAAAGAAAATGTGTCATATAGACACAATGGAGTATTATTATTCAGCCATAAAGAAAAGTGAAATCTTGTTATTTACAACAGAATGGGTGGAACTAGAGGACATTATGTTAAATGAACTAAGTCAGAAACAGAAAGACAAGTACCACGTGTTCTCTCTCATATTTGGAAGCTAAAAATAGTCTACCTAAAAGTAGAATAGTGATTATTAGAGATTGGGAAGGGGGTGAGAGGTAGGTGAGGAAAAGGAAATTAAATTTGATAAGTGTACACTATATGGATATAGGGAAATACCACACTGAACTCCATTAAGATGCACAATAAAGTTGAGTGTGGTAGCCTGTAATTCCAGTGACTCAAAAGCTGAGGTATGATGATCACAAGTTTGAGGCCAGCCTCAGCAACTGAGTGAGATCCTCTCTCAAAATAAAAAATAAAAAGGGCTGGGAATGTGGCTCAGTGGTAAAGCACTCTTGGATTCAGTCCCCAGTACAAAAACAAAAGAGAAAGATGTACAATAAATATATGTAAATAAAAATGTTTAAAGAAAAATAGATCTTAGGATTAAAAGTCTATCATCTTTTAAAGATCATCCTGTGTTAAATATCAACCCATTCTTGAGTTATAAACAAGAATATAGCTTTTTTCCATTATTTTAATCAAACTTTATAAGCCTCAAAGCCATATATATATATATATATATATATATATATATATATTATCTCCCTTGAAGCACCTAGCAATCCTGCAAAGTAAGTAGCACACGTATTTTAGCCACATTATATATTTAAGGAACAAGTAAGCAATTTTCCCAAAGTCATGAAGCTATTCATGGCAGTGAATCTGAGACTAGATTCTAGATCTCCTGATTCCTAAGTAAATATTCCATAAGCATTTCTCCATAATCAAATCTCCAGCAGTGACTGAAAGGTTGACCCTGTGATGGTAATGTTTGTGGTAGTGTTGGTCATCCAGACCACTGACTTCTGTTACAGCCCAACTCCCATAAACCACAGAGAACAGTCAATTTTCTGTCCTCATCTCTCAGCAGCATTTGACATATATCCGATCACTTTCTCTTCCTCCATATCCTCCATACATTTTCTTCATTGCCTCCCAGGACACTGGCCTCCTCTGGTTTTCTTTCTATCTTTGTCATTTCTTTGTCTCCTTTGCTCATCCCACTCTTTCTTCCTAACTTCTTAATCTTGGAGGGCCAGTACATAGTCCTGTCCTCTTCATTTCTCCCCTGGGAGTCTCAGCCAGTCTTCTAGTTTTAAATCCCATCTGTATGTAAATGACTCCCAAAATCTTTATCTTCAGCCCCAATTCAATTGTCAAACTCTACACTTATACATCCAATTGCTGGCTGGCATCTCCATCTGGTTGGCTAATAAGTATCTCAAAACACAAGAGTCCAAAACCCAATTTCTTTCTTCAAACCTGCTTCACCTAAAACCGTCCTCATTTCAGTTAATGGCAACTCTGTTCTTCAGGTTTTTCAGGCCAAAGACTTCCTTGAAACTTCTGTTATATATATTTCCCACAATCAATCTGTTAGGAAATCCTGCTGTTCTGCTTCAAAGCACACCCACTGCTTATCAACTACAATGCTATCGCCCTGATGCAAGCCATCACCATCCCTCGAACAGATCTCTATAATACTAATTGATCTCCCAAATCCATCCTTCCCTCTCTTTAGTCTGTTCTCAACACAGAAGTCAAAGTAACCTCTTTTAAAATGAAAATCAGATCTGCTCAAAATCTTGCTGTGCCTCCACATTTCACTCAAGAGTAAAAGCCAAAGAAGCCAGGTCTCACTTTTTCTCACCTGCTACTTATTCTTCCCCTCATTCACTCAACTCCAACCCCAGTTTCCTCCTTGCTATCCTTCAAATACATACTTTGGGTAGACTCCCCTCTTAGGAGTTCCCTCCGTGGCTGGGGTTGTATGTAGCTCAGTGGTAGAGAGCTCGCCTAGCATGTGTGAGGCACTGGGTTCAATTCTCAGCACCACATATAAATAAATAAAGGTCCATTGAAAACTAAAATACATATATGTATGTATATATGTGTGCGTAAGGGGGGAGAGAGAGAGAGAGGGAGACGAAGAGGAAGAGAGGAGAGAGAGAGAGAGAGAGAGAGAGATTCCTCCACCTGCAGTGTAACTTCCTCTAAGGCACAGGTTCTCAGTCAGGTGTGATGACACACACCTGTAGTCTCAGTCACTTCAGATAGGAGGATCACTTGAAGTTTGAGACCAGGCCAGGCAACATAGTAATATGCCATATTTTTAAAAAGTAAGGCAGTGGTTCTCACCAAGGAGCATTTTTGTACCATAGACAACATTTGACAATGTCTAGAAACATTTTAATTGCCATGACTTGGGGAGGGAGCGATTACTGACAATTAGTGGGTAGAAGCCAGGGATGCTGCTAAGCACCTGTGATGCATAGGATAACCCCCAAAACAAAGAATTATCCCAAGATATCAGTAGTGCCAAGGTTGAGAAACCCTGATGTAATGAATTTAAAGCTTGACTCCCTTACCTCCTTCATGTTTTCTCAAGATCACCTCTCAACAAGGCCTACTCTATCCTACCTTAATTTGCAATGCACTTTACCCTCTCCCATACCCACTGTCCCTTACTGTTCTTGATTTCTTTAGCTTATATCAATCACTTCCTAAAATATTAAAAACTTTACTTACTCACACTTACTACTTTTCTTCCCCCACTATAAGCTACACAAGGGCAGAGATAGAGGCTTGTTATATTTTCTGCTGCAGCCCAAGCACCAAACTCACAGTAGAATTTAGATACATTTACTATGTTAATAAATACACTTATATGGACCCTGATACTATATACTGAAATATCCCAATCTACCAGAGGTAACCATAAGATAATGGCATACATTATATGTTTGTCAAATGTTTTACATGTTAACTCATTAAATCCTCCCCATGCCCTTATAAGGTAGGAGGTACTTTAATTTCTAAACTACAGATGAGAAAACTGAAGCTTAGAAATGTTAAAAACAATTTGTCTGAGACAGTTGTGAAACTGGAATGTTAGTTCTCTGCCAACACCCTTTATGAAGTGGTCTCATTTTAAAAAGCAGAATTGTATACAGAACTCTTGGTCTTATTTTAGCTAAGTAGATCCAGGAGAATTTAAGAAATGTTATTGTTTGGATGCGAGATGTTCCCCCAAAAGCTCATGATTAGATCATGTAACCTAATCAGTGGATTGATTGATTCGATGGATTAATCATTTGGAGGGATTGCTGTACTTGGGGATAACTGTAGACATTCAGGATGTGGCTGGAGGAAGTAGGTTGCTAGGGATGTGACTTTGGGCTTTATATTTCCTCCTTGGCTCCTCACTCTGGGCTTCCTGGCTGCCTGAGCTGAGCAGCTTCCCTCCACCACACCCTTCCCCCATGATGCTCTGCCTCACCTCAGGCCCACAGCAATGGGGTCAGCTGAGCATAGACTGAGACCTCTGACAGCATGAGTCAAAATAAACTTTTCCTCCTCTAACTTGTCAGATATTTTGGCCATAGCGAGAAAATAAACAAAAACCAAAAACAAAGAAAAATGAAAGCAAGCATACTAACTGTCTTCCACACACTCTACAGTATATTAAGAAAAACAAAGATCTTCTTCTCTTCACCAATATGGAACATTTCCTGAAAAGCATCCTTTCTGCAGAGAAACAAATCCTAAGAATACCAAAAAATCAATTTGGGGATGAAGATAAGGTGAGATGCCTATATGATCAAGAGCCTTGGGATTATACTTTGCCATATACCTTGAAATTTATTAGTGTGTGTTTGGGCCATATTTATAATTGACATTGATAGCAGAACAAAAGATTGGGAATTAATGGTAATATGAATAAGTTACATCATCAGTTAATTTAAGAGTTTCCCCAGTAAGAACAGATGATGACTGTCTGATCTCATGTTGATGTATATGTGGGTATTTTCCAGTCTGAAATTTTTTTATTACAATTAATCTTTCACACCTTCTGGTCATTACATGTGATTATTCCTAGTTATGTATATATTTATGATTAGAAATCCTGGTCTTGCTGGGCACAGTGGCGCATGCCTGTAATCCCAGCACTTGGGAGAATGAGGCAGGAGGATCACGAGTTCAAAGCTAGCCTCAGCAATGGCAAAGCACTTAGCAACTCAGTGAGACCCTGTCTCTAATAAAATACAAAAAAAGGGCTGGGGATGTGGCCCAGTGGTCAAGTGCCCCTGAATTCAATCCCCAGTACAAAACAAAAAAAAAAAAAGAAACGAAACCCTGGTCTTAGGGTATGGATAGGTTTAGCTTTAGTAGGTTCTACCAACAAGAATTCCAAATTTATTATATAACCATATGCTTCCACCAATAGGGAGTAAAGTTTCTCATCTTTCTCAAAACTTAGTATTTTACATCTTTTATATTTTATCCATTTTTCTGGAAGTGTTGTATATCACTGAAGTTTTAATTTGCATTTCCTGATGACCAGTGAAACAGCGTCTTTCATATATTTATAGACCACTTAAGTACCTTTTATAAATTACCTATTCAAGTCTTTTGTTCACTTTCCATTGAATTGTCTATTCTTATTGATTTCTAAGAATTATTTATTCTGCAACTAGTTTTCCTCGTTTTGTAGACATTTTAATAACTTTTTTTTGTTTTATTTTTAGATCTAAGAAAATGACCTCATTTTAGTCTGCATGATTAAACATTAAATATATCAATACATCTGATGAAGCTAAGATTTGAAAATAGCTGCAATATTTATGTACACATCACATAAATATGTATTATTTATGCATATATGTAACCTAACAGGAGTCTTATGTTTGCCACAGAAGAAACCTGCTGATATTTTTAATGTTACTGAAAGAAATCATTAGACCTCATATCTTTTAAAATATTTATATTGATATCTTTCTATGAATGTAAAATTTGTACATACTATCACCTAATCAGCCTATCTAAAACTATTACTGAATCACATAAGTAGATAGACATTGGTACAATGTTTGAGAATCTAGAATGAGAGTGCTTAAAATATAGGCCGTGCAATAGACAAAATTCTATTTGGAGGCCCTGGTTGGAACAGATGAGAAGTCATCTGAAACTGAAGTTTGGGGGATGGAATAAAGAGCACATCAAGACGAGACACCACCATCACATGAATTTAATGTAAGAAAAATTTCAAATTACAAAGTAAGAGCCTTGATATAGATTCAACACCTGCAATGCAAGCTTCTTGTGGATAATTCTCTTTATTATGCTTCAAGATGAATATCAGAAAGGATTTTTTTTTTAATAACAACTGTTAAGTCTCCTAAGCAATGGAAGGAAGGAAGGCTGGCAAAGAATTAAACAAAATTTGGGTGACCAGTGATTAGTAACTAAGCAGTAAATGCAGTGTCCAGCTCATATTTAACATTTTTACTTTGCAGGATTTTTGTCATAAGTGATATTCATACATGGATAAAGATTTAGCTCTAAATCCAATCAATCAAAATACTAATACTAAATTACTTGGGAGGAAATAAGTTAAAATAAAAACACTTGAAACAATGTGACCAGATTTACAGTTAAAGATTTTCAAATCAAGCCATAAAGACCATCTGCTCAGAATCAACTCACTATATTTAACTCCTCCATTTTTCCCACTTTACACTGACTGAGTTATGTGTCTTTGTTGCTAGAGATTAGTCACTTAGCTTAGTTCAGTTTAAATAGTTAGACTGGTCATCAAAGTAAGGAGTGAATTTGTCAGCCTTAAAATTGCCTCATTACCACACTACTCAGGAGGCAGAGGTAGGAAGATTACAAGTTCAAGGCCAGCCTCAGCAACTTAGCAAGACTCTGTCCCAGAGTTTTTTTTGTTTTTGTTTTTTTTAAGGTGGGGGTAGGGGCTGGTGTTGTGGCTCAGTGGTAGAGCACTTGCCTAGCATGTGCATGGCCGGGGTTCAATCCTCAGCACCATGTAAAAATAAAAACACATTGTGTACAACTAAAGCAAATAAATAAATATTTTTTTTTTAAAAGGGGAGTGGTTAGGGTATAGTTCAATGGTAAAGTACCCCTGGGTTCAATCCTCAGTACAAAAAAAAATTATCTAACTACCATTTCAATTCAAATCACTTACACAAATATCAATCAAGGTAGTTGCCCATAAGAGTGGGCTATGAAGGAACTGTTCTTCCATCTCTTCCATAAACTAGGAATTCTTAAACGCACATCCAAACTAATGCATAACAAGTTCACAAGATTAAAGACTCTCTAGTACTTTTGAGAAAGGGGTTTTAGTTTGATTTGATTAATATCAAATGCATGTCCTCAAGAACTTTATTTAGCTACTCACACAAATTATGAAATATAGTTCCCAGAAAGCAAAATGAATATTAATTAATCCAGACACACAAGACTGTTTAGGATAGTAAGGCTGAGAGTCCTGGTCCTCTGGAAAAGGTGGGAAAGAAACGCTAATGCAGAAATTGGGAATCTTTCTTCTATCTTCCTTAATCTTGGTGTTGAACAAACAGCTACCAGAACACAATCCTATTAATTTCTTGGCTGACTCTTTGGGCCCTCCATCCAATTTCCATTAATACACTTATAGCTGCAGGGTTTTAGTAAGCACATGTTTCTTAATGGAAATGCCACAGATCCAAGGCAAGGATCTTGTTCTCCTTCCCCACTGCATTATGCACATTTATTGCTGAATCAAATCAATAGGAAATTTCTTTTAAATTTTTGACACGCCAGTTATCTTTAAGGAATAGTTTGTGTACAAACACACATATACACATGTATAGTCCATTGACCATAAAAAAAGATAAGATCTCAATAGATATAGAAATCATTTTACCATTTTAGCAAAAAGGATCATTTCCCAATACTTAATTGTTTTAAGAATCATTTTTTTATTTCAAAAGTGATAGGAACATGGACGCCACTTATAGGAAGATGGAATAGACATATTCTTCCCTACTCCTTCCATGCAGTACAACTAAAATTCCTGGGTATTAAGACATAAAATATATGAACTCTCTGAGGTATAGAGAAGGTGTACTAAGGACCTCAAAACCCAAGGAAGGAAATGGTGGTGAGGTCCATAAATTTTTCTTTTCCCCTATATGTACCAGGCTTAGAAATAAAGAAGCCAACAATCCATGAACCCCACTGGTCAAATACCAATAAAAGACACCCAAAAGCCTGTTCTCCCTGGCTTAAGAATGATAAAAGAAACAGCTTACCAAGACAGGAAACTTTTAGACAATAGCTGTTTTACTCCAACAAAACACCACCAAAAAAATGAGTCCCCACAGGCATGTACCCAAGGACTTTCCCCCTTTAATTAGGCTCTATCTCCTACAGTTTCTACCATCTCCCAAAATGCCAATGAACTATTAATCCATCAGTGGATCAATCTACTGATGAGGTCAGAGCCCTCATGATCCAATCACTTCCCAAAAGTCCCACCTCAGAACATTGCTGCACTGGGGACCATTCAACACATAAGCCTTTGGGGGATGTTCCAAATCTAAGTTATAAAAACCCAAGTTTCATATTAGCAAAAAAAAAAAAAAAAAATCGCTTATCATACCAAGAACCAGAACAATATCAAACTGAGTGAAAAAAGACAATAGATGTTAATATTGAGATAACAAAGAAGATAGAATTATATGACAAAGATTTTAAAGGAACATCATAAAAATACTTCAACAAGCAATAATGAGTATGTTGAAACAATAAAATTAAAAGTCTCGGCAAGGAACTATAATGTTACATTAAGAAAACAGAAAACAAAAAAGAACCAAATGGAAATTTTAGAACTGAAAAATACAAAAACCAAAATAAAAGCCTCAGCGGTTGGCCCCAACAGTAAAATGGACAGAGGAAACACACACACACCAGTGGATTGTTAAATAAAACAATAGGAATTATCCAATCTGAACAACAGAGAAGAAAAAGACTGAAAAATGAATAAATAGAGCCCTGGGGACCTATGGTACAGTAACAAAAGATCTAGTATTTAGTATGTCAAAACCTTAAAAGGATAAGAAAAAGACAACAGGCTGGAAAAGTCCCCAGAGACATAATGGCTGAGCCATGCTGCACACCTGTAATCCCAACAATTTGGAAGGCTGAGGCAGGAGGATTCCAACTTCAAGGTCAAACTCAGCTATTTTGAAGACCCTGTCTAAAACTAAAAACCAAAAAGGGCTGGGGATGTAGCTCAGTGGTAAAGGGCCCTAGGTTCAATCCCTACTGCATGAATGAATGAATGAATGAATGCTGAAAAATCCCCAAATCTGAAGAGATTAATAAGTCTTCATATTCAAGGAGCCTAGTGAACCTCAAACAGGACAATCCCAGAGAAATCAACACCAATAACAACATAACTAAACGTCTAAGAACCTAAAAAAAAAAAAAAGAATCTTGAAAGCAACTAGAGAAAAATTCCACATTACCTGTAGAGGGAAAAAACAATTACAGTAAGAGCAAATCTCTTATCAGAAACCATAAAGTCAGGAAGAAGCAACAACACATTTTCTAGTACTGAAAGAAAAGAACTATCAACCCAGAATTCTAGAACCAGTGGAATTAAAACACAATGCATTCACCAAAAAAAAGTTAAGAATGTGTTTCAAGAAGACCCACCCTAAAAGAAGGACTAAATGGAGTTCTCAAAACAGTAAACAAAAGAAGGAATCTTGGAATATAAAGAACACAATAAGCAAAATTATGGACAAATACAAAAGACTGTCCTTGTCCTCTTGAGTTTTCTAAATTATGTTTGACAGTTGATATAAAAATTATAACAATTATGTTGCTCTAAATTTAATATAACACTTATGTTGCTCTAAATTTAATATAATATAAATTTAATTATATTATAAATGGGGAGAGAACAATAAAATATAAAGGGAAGTAAGATTTCTGTACTTCACTGGAATTGATAAAATGACACCAATAATAGACTACGATGAGCTATGTTCATATAATGCAAAACCTACAGCAGCCACTGAAAGTGCTATACAAAGAGATGTGTTCAAAAACACTATAGTTAAGCCAAAATGGAAGTCCTTGCCACAGGAAGGCAAGGTGGGGAAAGCAGAAAAATAAAAGAACAGAAAACAAAAATTAAATGGCAACTTTAGACCTAAAATATCTGTATTTACAATAAATACAAGTAGTCCAAATATACCAATTAAAAAATTGGCAAAATGAACTCAAAACAGAACTGAACTAACATATTGTCTAAAAGAAATTTACTTCAAATATAATGATATAAGTGGGTTGAAACTAAAACATGTACCATGTAAACATCAATTAGAAGAAAGCATAAAAAAGAAAGTGTGAGAGGCTATGTTACTATCAAATAAAGCAAACATCAGAGCAAATTGTTAAAGATGAAGAAAGAGGCATGACATAATGATGAAAGGGTCAATCTACCAAGAAGATATATCAGTCCAAATATTTATACACAAAACAGTTGTAACATTTGGAACAAAAACTGATAGAACCAAAAATAAATAGACAAATCACAATTATAATTAGAGATTTCAACAACTCCTCTCAATAATTTATAGAACAAGTAGACAGAAAATCAGCATGGATACAAAAGACCACCACCATCAAAAGAATTAACATTTATGGAATGTTCCTTCCAACAAGATCAGGATCATTATTCTCTCTGATAAGAGAACATGCAACAAAATAAATCATATCTTGGGTATTAAAAAAACTTGAACAAATTTTTAAATTTTGAAAATATAGAAATATCTTTTCCAACCAAAATGAAACAAAACTAGAAATTAAAAACAGAAAAATAGGCTAGGTGTGATGATACATGCCTATAATCCCAGCAACTCAGGAGACTGAGGCAAGAGGTTATAAAGTTGAGGCCAGCCTGGCCAACTTAGACCCTGTCTCAGAACAAAAAAAAATAAAAGGGGTTGAGGATGTAGCTCAGTGGTAGAATTCCCCTGGGTTCCATCTACAGGAAGGAGAGGGAAGAGGAGAGGAACGAAAGAAAAGAACAGAAAAATAATAGGTAAATGTCCAAACATTTGGAAACTAAGCAACACACTTCTAAACAATCCAATGTCAAAATAAGTCTCAAGGCAAGTTTAAAAATACATTGAGCCAGGCGTGGTGGCTCGCGCCTGTAATCCCAATGGCTCCGGAGGCTGAGGCAGGAGGACCATGAGTTCAGAATCAGCCTCAGCAAAAGCAAGGCACCAAGAAACTCAGTGAGGCCCTGTCTCTAAATAAAATACAAAATAGAGCTGGGGATGTGGCTCAGTGGTTGAGTGACCCTGAGTTCAATCCCCAGTCAAAGGAAAACAATATTGTATTTCCATATATTACCAATGAACACATAGATATTAAAATTTTAAAAAAATTTTAATTGTTTCAAAAAATGAGATTTTTAGGAGTAACTATAAAGATGTACATAGGACTTGTATGTTTAAAAGAAATCATACACAAAACACTGATGAAAGAAATTCAGGACCTAAAAAATTGGAGAGACATTTTGTTCATGGATTACAAGACTCAACAAAATAGAGATGTCAATTCTCCCAAATTGATATATAGGTTCAATACAGTTCCTTTCAAACTTGCAGGAAGGGTTTTCATATGTATAGACAAGACCATTCCAAAATTTATATGGAAAGCCAAAGAAACTAGAATAGCTAAAGTAATTTTCAGAAAGAAAAAAGTAGAAAGAATCAATCTGCCCAATTTTTAAGTTCATATATATTTACAGTAATCATGACTGTTTGGTATTGGCAAAAGAATAGAGATATATATTGATGGAATTGAGAACACAGAAATAGAACCACACATATATGCCCAGCCAAATTTTTGCAAGAAAAACCATTCAGTGGAGGAAAGATGGCCTTTGCTACATATGTTCCTGAAGCAAGAAAGATGGCCTTTGCTACATATGTTCCTGAAGCAAGCCAGTATTCACAGGCAAAAAAGAAAAAAATTTCGATCTAAGTTTCATACCTTATACTAAAAAATAAATAAATTAATAAATTTAAATTTAAAACATAAAACTTTAGGGGAAAATAAAGTCTCCAGGATCTAGGCCTAGGTAAAGTGATTTTAAACCTAACACCAAAGCACATAAAAGGAAAAATGAATTGGATTTCACCAAAATTAAAACTTCTGATCTGTGAAAGACTGTATTAAGACAGTAAAAAGCCAAGCTACAAAATAGAATATTTTCAAGCCATACATCCAACAAAAGACCAATATCTAGAAGAACTTTTTAAAACTCAATGGGAAAGTCAATCTAATTATAAAATAACCAGAAAAGATGCAGAGATATTTCACCAAAGAAGATATACAGATGGCAAATAAGCACATGAAAGGATGTTCAACATCACTAGCCATCAGGGACATGCAATTTAAAACCATAATGAGATATCACAAGGCAGAGCAACATGGTGGCTGTGTATGATCCTCCACCAATTGTCTCCCATTTGAATAATTATTTGTATTCCAATCTTCCTGTACAAGAGCTGGGGAAGCCAGGTGAGAGACCGTAGCACTTGAAGAAGGCAAGAAAGAGTTGTTTGCATCACCCTTCCCCAACTCCAAGCAGTATGGATAAACACCTCTTCTACTTTGGGGAAGTAGAGGGAATTAAGTCCAGGCCTTGGACTTGAAACTCCAGCCTTCCACAGCTCTGTAGCCACTGCCCCCAGACCAGTACCAGCAGACTGAGCCTTTGGAACTGTGTTTTCTAGGCAACTAGAGGGCTGCCTCCACCAACCCATCCCAACATCAGGCAGTGCAGCATAGAGAAAGAGTCCACCCACTGGGGAATGGAACAGGAAAGTGAGAACAGGACTAGTGATCCAGTGGCAATAGAAATGAAACCAGGGCAAGAGCACAAACCCACAGGCAATGCTTTAATCGGGAGGTTTCACTTCAAGGTGCTGTGAGGCAGCACAGAAGAGAAAACAGGCTGCTCCCCAAAGAAAAAAAGAGACAAACCTTTAGTCAGGTTGCTGAGGTGCGCTAAGGTCTGATTGATCATAATCTCATTTCTGGTTTTGCCAGGTGGCTTCAAAGAAGTCACTATCACTTAAGAAAGGGGACAATTCAGTTCCCTCGAGATGATTGCTCCTGCTTAACGGGATAACCTCAGTTTTTGTCATAGGGAAATTGCTTCCACCTGGGGTGGAGGATGATCTGTCGGTGAGGCACTGCTGTTCCTGGAATCCAATGTGACTGCAGGTTTAGGGAAATAGCTGGAGATTTTTTAGGTACCACTCCAGGGGCTCTGGAACAGGATGTAGTAAAAGTCAGCAGCTGAATATCTCTGAAAATCTTGAAAATACCTTACTCTTATTTTGGTGTCCCTAGTCTTGAGGAGGGACAAGATAGGCTATGTAAATTTAGGGATAATAAACCTTGTGTTACCAGCTTTTAGACACTCCACACCCATCTGGGCCCACAATGACGACCTTACCCTCACATGACTCCTAGAAACTAACAGGCACCCACAATCACAGCCCGGTGTGTGCCATGCCCAGAGCTGCCCATAAACATGCCCTGTATCCCAGGTAGTGGTGCAATCCCACAACCCCTGCAACCTTGGCCACTTAGACACCATAGACATTGCCAATGTTGATAACAGTTGATGCAGCTGCATGAACAGTACACCAAAGAACCCACATGGAACCAAAGCCAATGCAGCATATCCAACCAACACCCTAGCATACATCACCAGCAGAAAGTCTCACTATTAAAGCCACCTCATGAAATTGGTAGAAGCAACTGCCCCACCAGATCCACAAAAACCAACACAAGAAACATGAGCCAGGTGTGGTGGGTGGCACACGCCTATAATCCCAGTGACTTGGGAAGCTGAGGCAGGAGGATCACAAGTTCAAAGCCAGCCTCAGCAATTTAGCAAGGCCCTAAGCAACTTAGAAAAACCCTGTCTCAAAACAAAAAGTAAAGAGGGCTGACTCAGTGGTTGAGCACCCCTGGGTTCAATTCCCAATACTGAAAGACAGAAAGAAATGTGAAAAAACAATGTAACATGACAGCTCCAAAGGAACACAACAACTCTCTAGTAATAGGGCACAGGAAAATCAACTAACACTCATACATTGCTGGTGGGACTGCAAATTGGTGCAACTATTATGAAAGGCAGTATAGAGATTCCTCAGAAAACTCAGAACGAAACTACCATTTGACCCAGCTATCCCACTCCTTGGTTTATACCCAAACGACTTAAAATCAGCATACTACAATGACACAGCCATTTCAATGTTTATAGCAGCTCAATTCACAACAGCTAAACTGTGGAACCAACCTAGGTGCCCTTTAACAGATAAATGGATAAAGAAAATGTTATGTATATATACACAATGGAATATTACTCAGCCTTAAAGAATAATGAAATTATGGCATTTGCAGGTAAATGGATAGAGCTGGGGAATATTATGCCAAGCAAAATAAGCCATCCCAAAGAACCAAAAGCCAAATGCTTTCTCTGATATGTGGTTCTAATTCGCAATAAGGTTGCAGGGAGACTAGGGAATAGAATAAAGGTACTTTGAATTAGTCAGTGGGGAGTGAAGGGAGGGGAGGGGATATAGGGATAGCAAGGATAATAGAATGAATCAGACATTATTACCCTATGTGCATATATGATTACACGACCTGTGTAACGCTACCTCATGTACAACCATTAGAATAAGAAATTATACTCCATTTATGTATGATGTGTCAAGATGCATTCTACTGCCACGTATAACTATTTAGAACAAATAAAAAATTACAGGAAGAAAAGTATTATTCATTCTGGGCTGGGGACAAAGCTTAATGGCAGAGCACTTGCCTAGCATGTGTGCAGTCCTGGGTTCAATCCACAATACTGAAAAATAATCCATTCTCTGTCATAACCAAGTATATACTATTATTTATATGTAGTAACTCTTTTTAGTTAACTGTTCATTTCACCATCCACATCATACATGTGAACAACAAACAGCTTCAGATTTTTATAATTATTTCTCTGTTCTAAGAGTATTATGCAGTCTGTAACACAGAATCCTACTTAATAGAGAATAAACCAAGAAGCATTATTAGCTCCTCTAGTATCATTCTGTTATTGAATTATTTATCTGTATCAATTCTTACATCTGTATATATAGAGAAGAAAATGGAAAGATGGTCACCAAATACTAAGAATAGTCATTTCTAGTTGGATGGTAGATTTTTATTCTCACTATGGTATGTTTTCCTGCTTGGGTCGATTTCTTTATAATGAGCATGTATCACTTTCAAAGAAGAAGTCATGATTAAGTCTATTACAAGTCTTAGAAATAAACCAAATTCTTCAAAAGACACATAAAGAAGGAAATGCTGCAACTTAAAGAGTAATTTTCAAACAAGATGTTACTAAACTTGTGAAATAAAACAGTTATGACAGGCAATAAAGTTGAAGCCAGAATACTATATTAACAGGATCACTCTCCCTAAATCAAAGACTAAAATTGAAATTTTAAAAAAGGCTAAAAAAGAAACAAACTTTTAAAAACTTCCTCACAACAAAGCAAATTTTAGGAAGGTATTAAAACAAAGTACATTTATTTAAATGTCAATTTTCATAATTCATTGACTCTTATTACAGGTCAATAGCTTCA
The DNA here is from genome assembly GCA_025594165.1 of Tamias sibiricus. Lineage (NCBI taxonomy): Eukaryota > Metazoa > Chordata > Mammalia > Rodentia > Sciuridae > Tamias > Tamias sibiricus. The sequence continues at coordinate 105,047,664 of CM046657.1, forward strand.
TTCCATAACATATTGAATAAATTTGCTGGTTTACATAAAACTTCATATAAAACTAAGAATTAAAAGTACAACTAAGAGAAAATACAGAAATTTCCCATACACTTCCTGCCCTCATATACACACATATCAACATCCCGAAACAGTATGGTACATTTGTTACAATTGTCACTGTAGTTTTAATTTTCATCTGCCTAATTTCCATCTCCTTTATTGCCATTTTTATATCTTCTAGGTGAAAGGTTCAGAATTTTGGGCCATTTTGTTATTTGGTATTTTCTCGTCGAATCTTGAGGGTTTTTAAAATTTATTCTGAATATAAATCTTAGTCAAAATGTGATTTGCAAATATTTTCTCTTAGTCTGTGGCTTGTTTTTTCATTGTCTTTTGCAGAACAAAAGTATTCAATTTTAATAAAGTCCAATGTATTTTTTTAAAAAGCACAGCTAAGAACAGAGTTGGGATCTGTGTGTGAGGATTCACCATCATGCAATCCAGTCTCTAATGTGGTTGGTTTTCTTTCCTATTTCATGGGTCTCTCAACCTTAAACTTGCTTTCCTTTTAGGGAAAATGAAGCCTCTCCTCTGACTTTCTCCCATCACATGTCTGGCCATCCTGTTAATGTTTTGTGTTGACCCAGTGGTACCTGTCTACCCGGTGCATAGCAGCAGGCCTGTAACACTTAAGATTCTTATGCAAGACATGATGAATGTTCCCTAGGAGGCCCACTCGCCTATCCATCACATTCTTTTTGCGAGGGATGTGGAACCAAGATTGAAAGGGCTGTTTTAAGTTTTCAACCTGGAAAAAAAAAAAAAATAGAAAGATTGCTAAACTAATAGGTAGCTCTGAGAACTAAACATGAACCCACAACTCAGAAGTGAAATCTTTCAAAAGCATAAAGATTAAAAATGAATGAAAATATAAGTAGATAATCATCTATAGAAAATTTGCCAGCATTTTACATACCTTAAATTTAAATATGACCTTATATATTTTACTAAAACTAATTCTTTAATCCAACTGAAAAAAATTTAAACACATTATTCAAATCTTCAATATTCTTGGATTCTCCCTCACCCCATTCCAACCTGACCCCTGCCACCCCAATCCAAAACTGCCTGATCATGATCTCTGAGGCCAAGACCCAGGAGGACCCCTTGTAAATATTTCAGATGATTTACACAGGTATTTTAAAGACCATACTTTGAAAATATCTATAAAATATCTATAAATTAGCTGAATACAGATCTGATCCTTAGATGGAAGAAATTTTTCTAAGCCTAAAAATAAAATCAAGGGCAAATTTTGCAATTTAGTTTTAAACTGTTATATATATATAGAACTATATGTAAACTACGAAGTTTAGAAGACTATTTGCTAATAATATAAAATACTTCTGACTATCCATAAAGGGTCTATAATGCTACATTTGGTGAGGAGAAAATTCAGAAGACAGTAACACCTAAAATATTTGGGCTTATGGAGATTTTCTGAATATTTAGTTTCACAAGTACTACTATAGATACCATTTTCTAATCAAAGTATCTTTTAAATGAGAATAGGAAATTTTAGGGGGGAAATTGGTAAAGCAGATGCTTTCACATGGAGCTAGTGAGACTACAAAAGCACAACTTTCTAGAAGGTCTTTTGTGCATTTTACAAACCTGTAAAATGCCCACACCCAATGACCCAGTAATTTGATATTTGAGAATCAATATCAGTTTTTAGGGGCTGGGGATGTGGCTCAGCTGTAGAACGCTCGCCTAGCACGTGCGCAGCCCGGGTTCGATCCTCAGCACCACGTAAAAACGCATTGTGTACAACTAAAGCAAATAAATAAATATTTAAAAAAAAATATATCAGTTTTATAAAGGAGCAATATGGAAATAATCTAGAATGTCTTCTGATAGTAGAAAATTACAAGGAAGGTAATTGAATGTTAAAATGTTAAAGTCACTTAATATTTTGAAACATAATTAATTCTAGATCAGTCTTTTCAAACTGGGTCATGAAATCAAATTAGGTGCTTGAAATCAGCTAAGTTCACACATGGGGCATAGATGCTAGTTAAGGATAAGCATTGTTTCATGAAACTTATTTCTGATATAAATATGTATATCTTTCCATGGGTTGTGGTTTAGAGAAAAAATTAGTTGAGACTACCTTTAGTGGCAAGAATTTACTATTTACTGAATATTCCAAACTTTCTATAAATGACATTATTTTTTATTGACTCCTCCAAAAAGTCCTTAATATTTACTGAGGGAATTTAAGTGGAAGGAAACCTGTGTCTTCAAATAATGGATGAAGAGACAAGACAAGATCACAGATCCTAAGAACTCAATCAAGTAGAGGTAATGTATAGAGGTGTGGGACCAGAAAAATGTTGCCAAAATATTAATATTGTAGGGTGTTTTTTTTAACTGTATAGTTTCATTCTTTCCACATTTTTTTTTTCTTTTAGAAAGTGAGCACAGCCTTTCTAGAATAGAATAGAAAAAAGTACAGAGAAGAACTGGAACACACTTCACCTGATAGATACTCTTTGGATTGCTAACTTTAGGAATGATCCGAGGTTCCCTGCTACAACTTTCTTCATCAGAGGAAGTGCCAGAGGAGTAGTCTAATGTGGCTGTTTTAACAGCATAACTGATTTGTTGGGAAAGTTCCCATTCCTTCCATCTGCCCTTAAAAGAAGCAATTATAAATGGATGGTTTTTCTCACCATACCTAAGTAGGAAAATAAATTATTCATTAAGCATTCAACTTCCCACAAATTTTATCACTAATCCTGTCTGAAGACAACGTGTTAACATTTAAAAAGGGTTATTTTTAAAAGGGACGGGCCTAAAAATACAAATTGAAGGACATTATGACCTTCAGCTGCTGCACTGTTGTAATTAGTGAGAACATCTCGTAAGAGCTATTTTGGTTAATTGCTTAGAAAAAGACTTAGACCAATTTCTTTAAGTTCAACTAATGGACTAAATTGCCCCCCCACCCTCCCATCGTAGATAATTCCCCTTCCTTCCTGATATTCTATATAATACTTAGAAGTTAAGTCTATAGTTTGCAACAGGGTGCAGCCATTGATGTCACATTGCAAGTATTTTGCAAAATTTCTGGCCAACCATCTCCATCCACTCCTAGTAAAGATCTGTCCTGTTTGTCAGAAGTTTGCATCTAAAATCACAGCCAAACAGTGTCCTGGCTGAGGCTTTGGAGCACCATCTTTCACAAAGGTGTATAGAACTGACTAAATAACCTAAGGCTTCCAGTAGTCACAGCACACAAATTCTGAGATTACTCACCTACAGCACACTTCAAAGGGATCTACCCATATGGTCAGCTCCTTTGGAAGTCCCAGGTGAGAAAAATTCACATTACTTTCAGCACAAGCTTTTTCTAAAATGGGGTCTTTATTCTGCTTGTTTATCCTGATACACCTTAGGGAGAAAAAGGAAAGGGAAAGGAAGTGAGGACACATGACAGGTACTTCAGCAGCAAAATCATGTTGTGGGCATCCTTCAACACACACAGCTCCACTCACCCCACCCCCTCCACTCGCCCGCCACTCTTACAAGTAGGAGTAAAACACCAACTTTTGATGCAATGACTCAGAATGTGGGTTGTATCACTAAATCGTGTAACTGGGTCACCAAACATTCACTGTGTATCTTTCATGAGAAAAACAAGTTAGGAACGGTCTAAACCAGGCATCCTGCACACTTGGGCCCAGCTACTCAGGAGGTTGAGGTGGAAGGACGGCTTGTGCCTAGGAGTTCCACACCAGCCTGGGCAACATAGTGAGACACAGGTTCAAAAACAAAATGGAAACAAAGAAAACAAATTTGTCTAAGAAAACAAATTGTCTAATCCACCACACATATAGGTCTGTAGTTTTCAATTACACTGTAATGTCCCCATCGCTTTCAAACCCACATTCAAACAAATGAACTTGAACCCATAACACCTTATTTTTTTTAGTTGTCAATGGACCTTTATTTTATTTATTTATATGTGGTGCTGAGAATCCAGCCCAGTGCCTCACCTGTGCTAGGCAAGCACTCCACCACTGAGCCATAACTCCAGCACCACCATAACACTTTTGTATGTGTAGACAAACAACAAAATTCCTGCATTTTCCTAAAGATAGTCTACATTGTCCATTACTTGCCTTTGCCATGCCACATGAGCTCTCTCACCTAAAGGCTTGCCCTTTAGAAGGGCAACCAGGGTGCCAGTGACCTCTGTATGTTTCAAACAAGATTATAATCAGCTTTTCTGCAAATTTTTCTATTTGCTGTTTACTCAGTTTGTCATGTTCCTTCACCAATCTTGTGACAAAGAAAACTGCTGCTGCAATTTCATCTCTCATGATTCGAAAACAATCTGAGGAGACCTGATACCACTAAAAGGAAGCAAGAAAAAAATTACATAGAAACAAGGGTTTAATTATTGATATATAATTGCCACTTGGGAATTATAGTAAAACAGAAATCATTTGCTAGAAAGAAATCCTTAGTGAACTAAATAAGCACATCAATACTACCAATCAACAAAATAGCCAAGGACACCAATTCCTCAACTTGCTCATTTTTAAAGTTTTTCAAAGAAAAAAATCTTTAAAAGCTTAAAATACTTAACAAATGAACTATCGTTATGCAACTTAAGTAAAAATGATCCAAATATGGGAGAGCAAATTATACCCAGCACCACTTTTAAAAAAACACATTTACAAAGGGCAAAACATTTTAGCAGATAGTAGGTTGAAACCATGGCTTACAAAGTTGTACACTGTATCAATCATATACTTGCCAAAAAAATCTCTTTAGTCCCCACAAAAGTGGACCAGAGTTTAAAGACCAACTATGCTACATAGTTCTTGCTGCCAGATCTCACTCACACTTGTTTTGTGAGTGCTGGGCTGCAGCTTATATAAGCCTGGGCCCTAAAGGCTGATTGGTGGGAGGCCTTACACAGGTGCCAGCCCTCAGGATAAGCACACAGCTTTTTTTTTTTTTTTTTTTTTTTTTTTCAGGACTCCAGCAGATTGCTCTTTGGCAGATAAAGAGTGCGTTCTTCATTTAAAGTGTTTAAAGATTTTCAGGCAGGATTTCTGTCTTCTATCTTGCTAACATCTGATCTTTTATGACAAAGAGCAAGAATGACACCTTCTCCTTCTATATCCTAATATCCTACAGCCCAATAATTTCATTAACAATTCTGTCAACATATTAAATTACATCTTGGATCTTTAACAAAACTTAAACTTTCTTTGAATAGTTGTTATATTGACTGCACACTTCTTTAACTAAAATGTTTATTTGCAGAATAAGTGGAAGAGAGCTGAGTTTAGTTTCACTAGTTTTCAAAGGGAGAGTCAGTGACAACCTAATTGTGCTTTCTGGATTGCTTGCTAAAAATGCAAGCTCTTATACCTTAATCCAGATCTACTGAAATAATCTTCTAAAGGTAAGGCATGCTACTCAGTATTTGACAAGTTCTCCCAGATGATACTTATAGCATAAAATTTAAGAATCATCACACCTGATATTGTAAGTATTTATCATTCACAATTACTGATCATTCAGGTTTTTTGTTGTTGTTATTGTTTTGTTTTGGTATTGGGGATTGACTCAGGGCACTTGACCCCTGGGCCACATACCAAGCCCTTTTTTGTATTTTATTAGGGACAGGGTCTCACTGAGTTGCTAAGTGCCTCGCCTTTGCTGAGGCTGGCTTTGAACTCGCGATCCTCCTGCCTCAGCCTCCCAAGTGCTGGGATTACAGGCGCGCGCCACATGCGCAGCTCAGTTTTTTTACTAGTGAAAAATAATTCACTCTCTCACAGGGAAAAGTCCACTTCATTTCTAAAAAGCCTTCCTTCCTATGTGGAACCAAATCTACCTCTTTGATTTTCTACATGTGCAGCCTACTTTTTCCCTCTGAAACTAGACAGATTGTATCTAATTCTCCATCACAAGATGATGTTTCAAATATTAGCTATTCAGTCTCCTGGGTCCTCTCTTTTATATTTAGACACTAAATATTCCCATCTTGTTAACTGTTCTTCCTTTAGACACATTACTCAGTTCACTGTGCTGGGGACTTACATCTGGATGAGCTTCAGGTGTATCAGTAATCCTCTTTTAAAGTGTGAATCCTAGACTTGTGTACAAAGCTCCAGGTGTGTTCCACCAGTAAAGACTAGTGTGGGACCATTGCCTTCCTTGCTCTGAATACAGTCTTCTAGGAGGCAGCCTCAGGTGGCATCCCCTTGTTGGCAGTGGCATCACCCATGACCTCTCACCGAACTTGCAAGTCATTTTACTCATGCTGTCGTTTTGTCACATCTTTCCCTTCCTGCTCAGTATGACATTTAAGAACATGGCCTTTGGAGTCAGGCAGATCTGGATGTGAATCGCAACTTTACAGCTCACTCACTGTGTGATTTGGGGGCATCTTGCTGAATATGTAACTTTCAGTTTCCTGTCTGCAAATAGGAGGTACCACAGCAACCTCATAAGCTTGTTATCAAAATTACAATCAATAATTAAAGCACCTGGTCTTAAAGTGATAGGAAGAAAGAGAGTACAGCAGAGTAGTTATAAATTCAACACTGTGGGATCAAATCCTAGTCCTCCAGTTGCTAGAAACTTAGGGTAAGTTTCTCAACCTCTCCAACCTTCAAGATCTACATCTGGAAAAATGGACAAGAAATGTGCCTAGGAAGAATTTGGAACTACACTGCTGGCTTTGGATCCTGGCTCCATTTAATGTGTTACCTTAGCAAATTATTTAACCTCTCTGTCTCTCAATTTTCTCATGTATATAAAAGATATAACAGTACTTATTTTATAGGATTGTTACAAGAATCAAGTGTGAAATGTCTAGAAGAGCACCAGGTACTCAGTAAATACTCTGTAAAAGTTAAATATTATTCTGTTGCTTCTGTGGAATGAAATTGGCCAAATTATAATGTTATATTGTGTGCATGTACAAATATGTAACACTGAATTCCACTATTATGTATAAATATAATGCACAAGAAAAAAATTAAGTTGAACACATCTCTCTAAAAAATATAGGGAGCTAGGGTTGTGGCTCAGTGGTAGAGCACTTGCCTAGCATGTGTGAGGCACTGGGTTTGATTCTCAGCACCACATATAAATAAATAAAATAAAGGTCCATTGACAACTAAAAATATTGTATATATAATATATATATATTAAATATTAAATATATATGTATATTGGGTCTGGGGACCAGTTGGTAGGGTGCTTGCCTTGCATGTACAAGGCCCTGGGTTCAATCCCCAGTGCCAAAAAAATAAATAAGTATATTGCTAGAAACACTACTACTGTTGTTTTACAGGGTTCTTGTCAAGATTAAATTATAAAATTACATAAAGCACTTAACAGAGTGCCTGGTATAAAGCAAGTCCTCAAGAAGTGGTAGCCCTTCTTATTAACAAACATAAGTAAAGGATTTTAGACTGATTTTGTTAGGATACTTTTAATGCTGTGTAGTATATGTGGAGTATAAAACAACTACATATTACAATTATATTTATCGTAATTCCTTGTGCTTATTTATTTATTGTTATGGCACTCATTCTAGCCCATTGTGTTAAATTTAGATCCTTGCTACAGTGACTCAAGATTCTTTGTGATCCTGATTTTGTCATCTAGTAAATTATGTTTTTGGCTTCCTGTCACCTATACCACCCGTGTCCTCCAACAAGCAATGAATAAGCAAGTTGAATAGATAAAGCAAATGTTTTGGCAAAATTCTAGAAAATCGCACTTAAGACTGGTTTTCTTTCCACTCAACCAATTAATTCTATTATCACACAGTGGAAAGGTAGTCAACTGGAAATCTGCATGCAATATTCTTTTAATCTACCAAGGAAGTAACCTTATCATAAAAGGAAAAGGCTCTTTAACCTGACATGCCTTGTTCTTTGGGAACTGTTATTCCAAGTAATACCAAATTGTCTTATTTTTATTTTTAAAAAGTTACTAAAACAAATTTTAAAAGTATTTAAAAATAGTAAACTTGAAAAAACATGTAGTTCTTAACCACCAACAGGTCAAAATTTATAGTATATGAACCTGATATTTATAATATAATATATGAATCTAAAATTTATCATCAATAATCAGATATCAGATCCTAACATCCAAGAGTAAAAATTTTAGCTGCTTTGGTTTCATAAAATTAGTATAAGTCAAAATTCTTGTACTAGTATGGTATAAACCACTATGACATATGTAAAGAATTCATGGACTATGTCATGGAGTTCATAAACTTCAGACTCAAAGGTAATATTTGTGATCTAAACCCTGTAACGTATCTGTTTATAAACTAGTTTCAATAAAATTAAGTCAACAAGCTTAAGTTATAGTTACATCTTCCCTTCTCCTATGGTCATGGACAAATTAATTAATTTTACTGTACCTTTGTTTTATCTAAATCTGCCTGTCTCAATCTTGGTGCTTTGAGTTCTTCAGGAAAAAGGGCAGAATAAGATCTCTACTGCAATATATAACATGAAATACAGTGGTAAAATAAAGTTTATTTAGAAGTTCAAAGTGAATGGAAAATCAAATGTGCTGATCTTTAGGATCTACTGTGCTTATAATCTAACAAGATGAAAATCATATTTGTTGACAACCCCCACACACAAAAAAAAAATTTTTTCAAGTTACTCTGAATATTTTTTTTCAAGTTACATTGGAATATATTCTAAACACAGAGCTTCAAGGATTTATTTTTAAGTCTTTCGGTAACCTAATTATTGATAGTAATATTAGTAGTACTATTAAAATAATCATATGAATATATAGAAACAAATAGAACAGAATAGAGTGAAACAAACATTTAATGTTCTTAATGAAATAAGATTATTAATATAAGAAAAAGAGATAATAGTGTAAAATCAAAGAAATTAAGTAAAACCCTATTGTGTTAAATTTGAAATGGCAATATTAATTTGAACTTGTGATTTTGTTTTCAAAAAATAGTTATTTTAGTTCTGTCCATTGAACAGACCTAGAATTGTGCAATAACCAAACCTCATTTTGTGTTCTTTACATACCATTCCCCACTTTAAAAAAAAAAAAAAATTCTTTGGAGAAATGGCCAAATCCAGTTCTAGTTCAGGTAACATACGAAAAGAATCTGAAATGTCTTTCTGGTAGCTATAATTTTTAAAAAAGGGGGGAGGGTGGGTCAGTCAAAGGACACAACAGCCAATGTGAGGCGCTCCCAATGTGAACACTACAGCCAGTGCCATGATCCTCCTTTAGGAACTGCGCAATCATCCCCCAACTACTAGAAAGATCAAGTGCTAGCAGTTCATAGTTGCATTCAGGAACTGCTGGCCTCAGGAACTGCGTCACCTAAAGCTATCCCCACCTCCAAGACATCTACAGTCTTTAACAGGCTACTTGGGGACATAAAAACCTTCCCCTTGGCTTAATTTACAATAACTCTGAAGGTCCATCCCATCTTGACAGCTTCCCACAAGATAGGCCAAGGTCTCCAATGCAACTTGGTCAGTGATGGCCTCTCCTTCTGCCCAATCCTATCTTCCCACTTCCTCGCTCTCTCAAGAGGAATACACCTTCCACATGTAACTCGCATCTCTGAGTCTTGTTTTAAGGAACCCAGCCTAAGACAATTGGTACCATGAGTGTTCTAAGCAAACTCTAAAATCAGCTTCTAGAGCTAGATTACTCACTTGCTGACTGAAATAAATACCTCATGACCAGTAGTGGTGGAATATGGATCTGTATAGATCCTAGCATGCTGGAGTAGCATGATTGCTAAAACGTCCAACAGTGTGGAAATGAGATAGAATATGGATGTTAGAGCCTGCCCTGGCCATTGTCGTATCTGATACTTAAGAGGTATAAGTCGTAAGTATAAGGACTATTGAGATGGCTATCTAGCACCTTGATACATAAGAATGACAATTTAAGATTTAATGAAAGTTAGTTCAACTCATTCAGTGAGTATTTAAATGTCTGCTATGTACACACAACATATGAAAATGAAAGTGAGCCTGGGACCTTAATGATCTCCTGCCCCACCCCCACCCCCAGTATCTTATTAATTCCAGCTGTCCATGATATATATTTCTCATTTCCCTACTCACTGTCAGGGATTCCAAACTACTACACTTTGGAATCACCTGAAGATCTTTTAAAAATACTGAAGTCTGCTTCTTATTCCTTGACATTCAGATTGAATGGTATGGAGTGCAATTGGGACTTCGAGAGTTTTAAAGAGCTTCCCAATAGCTTCTAATGTACAGCAAAGGTAAAAAATCATTAAGACAGATATCTTCCAGCTATAAAGGATTTTTAACTTATTTTATACATTTGGTTATTTAATAATGCCTTAAGCTTAGCAGAGATTATTATGACAAATTTATATCATGTATTCTCAAGTTTTCTAGCCATTTGCTGGGGTAACTTTTGCAAAATTTTTGAAATTTTTGTTAAAAATTACATAACTAAAAATCAAGACAACTCCCTGCACATTGCTGAAATAAAATTGCTTCTGAACTAAAGGCGGCATATATATTAGTAAATATACAAAATTTTCCTTTTGAAATGGTTGTGTTTGCATGCACATTATTAAAATGGTGCCAGGTGTTTAAAAATTCTTTCATTACTTCCCCTCCCAGATGACATACTGTTCCACTGCACTTTGAGTCAGTGAAGCACATTAGTTGATGAGGTTTTGAACCCTCTTTCAGCATTATATTCTGCAACAGGCCCAAGCAGGCCTTGGAAGTCATGAATAGAACAGTAGAATAACAATGTACTTAGATTTCAGGAAAGAATAGTCAAATAGAAACTAAACATAATGCAATACTTTCTTCAGTTACAGGTTTATGATGACTTCAATTGCCTAATTTAAATCACTTCCTCTACATTAATGACAACTACCCCTTCTGTTTTAATTAATATTTATTCAGTGACTATTTACTGACCACCTACTACACAGTACACACTCCTGTGTGTTGGAGAGAAAAAACAAAAACAAAACTCAACTTTTCCTTTCAAGAGGAAAAAAAAGAGGCTTATAATCTAGAGAAGGAAATCATATACATACACACACACACACGTGATTGTTTGAATACAGAGTTTGAGAAATGGGATACTGTTTGGTTTTGATCTGGAATGTCTCCCCAAAGGCTTATGCGTTGAGTGCTTGGTCCCCAGTGCAGCAATGTTCAGAGGGGAATGATTGTTATCATGAGGGCTCTGACTTCATAAGTGGAGGAATCCATTTGATGGATTAATAATGCAAATGGACTATTTGGAGGTGGAAGAAACTGTAGGATATAGAGCCTCGTTGAAGGGGAGAGAGTCCTTGGGAACTCTATCTTGTCCCCAGCCCCTCTCTCACACTATACCTCCTGGCTGCCAGGAGGTGAACAGCTTTAAGTTCAAAAGTGCTTAAAGAAGAGGATGAGCATGAGCTAAAGGCACCATGGAAGATTTCTATCCAGGAGGTAGGTTTTGAGCTTGAGATTTAAACAGGTAATAGATGAACTAAAAAGGGAAAGGACAATATGAACTCTACTAAGTGTAGGCATGATTAAATCTTTGAGATAATATTCTATGAATATAAGGAAAATAAAGATAATAAATGAGTTATGGGTTATGTAATTTAAAAATATTATGTGGAAGTTCCACATAGAAAAGAAGGCATAAGTGCCAAAGGAGGATAGTAGAAATAAAAACAAGAATAAGTGGACATAGAGAGTGATACTAAAGAGAATGGCATAAAGTATTGTCACTATTATAAATAAATTAATTTCACAAGGTAGTTAATTTCCTTCTTTTGGCTTCATAGAGTTAAAGAAAACACTCTAGAGCTCTTAAGAAGAATAAACTTTCTTCAACCTTGCATCAGACTACTAACTAACTGCACCGAAAGCCTAAAATTACTTTCAAAAACCTAGAAAATCTACCAGTTTTTTGGAGATGTGACAGAGGCCAATAAGTTGCCAGGGAATTTAATCTATTTATAACCTAGAGATCATTGATCCTTCACAGACTCAATGAATTAAGCCGTGAACAAAACATTCTTATAGAACAAATCTAATAATCTGCTGCCTATGGCTAGTTCCATTGACCAAACCTCATGATTGTGATGGTGCCCAAGCAACCACTTCCCTTGACTTCATATGCATATCTGACCTTGTTTAAAACAGTGTGGCTCTTATGAAACTCCACTCCTGTGCTTCTCTCTTTGGGCTTACTCCTCTCAAAATATACTTCCTCCTGCCAGCCCATGAGTAGAAAAAGGACCCTCTTGAAGTTGCTCCTGAGCCCTCTGCTTTCCTCTAATTGAGAATAATGCATGATTATCAATCATCTACTCTGTCCATTCTGGGTGAACCATAGCAGATGCTGGAGGGTCAATGAAGAATAAGCCAATGAACATTTCTTGGTATCTTCATCCTCATGGCTAACTATCACAGCTTCAGAAAACTGCTAAATCTCTCTTTTCAGTTCTTGTGTTTTTCCAGAATTTCAGTTTCATATATCTGACTCCACCACAATGTTCTTCCACTACCTAAAACCAGATGTGCCTAGACCTAAACTCATCACAATTATCCTCTCACTAGATTTTCCCCTCTTGACCCCCTCTACCTATTTTCAAAAGCTAGAAGTTAATCTTGTTCTTTCACTTTAACCAGTCACCAAGTCCTATAAATTTTCCTTCATAAAGTGTCTTCCACTCATCCATATTTCCTACATCACATCATACCTAGATTCATTAAAATAATTTCCTACATGGACTTTCCATCTTCTCTGTCTCTCCCTATTCTAATCAATTCTCTTTTAATCTCCAGAAAAAGAACGAACACATGGCCTGGGGTTGTGGCTCAGCAGTGGAGCTCTAGCCTAGCACATGCGCAGCCCGGGTTAGATCCTCAGCACCACGTAAACATAAATGCACTGCATTGTGTACAACTAAAGCAAATACATAAATATTTTTAAAAAAAGAACAAACACACAATACACACTAGGGGCTCTTGGATCAGAAGAAGGAAAGTGAAACTCACTGTACTAATAGAGTCCTCTATGGTCTACTCACCTGTGTCTCTATCTTATTTCCCCAGTGAAGACTCACTCACTGCTGTCCCCACTGCCCATATGCATTACCATCTCTATGAATTTGCTTGTGTTTTTCCTTCACAAACTGCTCCTGCTACCAAGAACTTCCCTCTTCACCTATGTCATACTTCCCTTCTAATCTCTGTTCAATCCCACTTTTCCATGTAGCCATATCTCTGTCCCAACCTTTACAAATTTCCATATTCTTTTTCCTAAATACTGGCAATAATGAAGCTTACACTAGTATTCAGCATTCCTGAAGCACTTATACATCTAACCATCTTGATATGTAATATATTTATATGTGAGATACTATAGCATATAACATAAACATTATATTAATGGTACAAATTATTATGTGAATATTAATTTATATATTAATATCATATTTTGTGTTAATATTATTAATATAATTTGACCATCTCAATTATCTATGTATACAAATTGTCCATCTCTCCAACTAGACCACAAATCCCTGGGGATTATGTTCTGTAAAGACAGTAAATACACAAGATGTTTGCTCCTGTTGCTGAAGTCATAACTAAGAGCTCTAGCAACTTTAATTATGAAGCCCATTCTGTTAGATTGTTTCTGATTTATTTACCTAAAAGATAAATTAACACTTTCATACTGAAAACAACAGCATTTAATCAATAAATATAAACAAGAAGCTAATTAAGAATCTAGTGCACTCTTACTACTGAGAGTACAATGAAATAGAATCAGAAGTATGGAATTATAAAAACTGCTGGCAGTTCATTTTAGCTCAAATTAAACAGATTCATTGATTTTCAGTTCTTCAAAGGCACCAAATTGACTTCAATTTAGTCTTGTTTCAAAATCTCAATTCAGTTCCTAAGTATATCATGAATGTTAATAAGGTAATCCGACATTGATTATCTTTATAAAAACCAAAACATAGTTTTATATTTCCTAAGAAAAAACATGCATTCAAAACACAGGTTTAAAAGGAAACTGCTAAAATCCAATAATTTCTAATCAGTCTCATTCTTCATTTCTTCATTCCCTCACAACATCCTTCAAAAGCTTTGGAAGAGAGCAAAATGTTGAGATGTGTGTTTGCATGTGTTGAAGGAAAGGTAGGCTATCTCCACCTTTTGTAACTCCCAGTTCCTTTCATTCTAGTCTTTGATCTAGGAGCGGTAAATTAAACCAATATAAATTTGCCAAAGCTAAAGTAGAAGGTGTTTGTTTTCAATATTATTCTTGGTTTCTTCCTAATCACCAACTTCACCACCACTCCTTAGAGCTCCTTCCCCATCTCCTTGATTACCAAAAGCCTAGAAATTAAAACAGTAAACTCCCCTGAAAGGGCCTTCCTGGTGCTGTCTAAAACAAATGCAATCTTCTGTTTGGGCATTTTAAACACCACAAGCATTCTTACTTAGATTAAATCATGGGTCTCCCTGGTCTCCAGGCATGCCTAGACATGAACCATAAAGGCGACAAGATCCTTGGAGTTTCTTTAGTAACTGCAGGCCAAATCAACAGCAACCCTATCAACAAGCATTCTTTTCTTCAAACAAAACTAGGCCACACACATTTTTTGCTGTATTTTACTTTTTTAATTATACTACACACAAAATAAGCTACATTTTAAAAAATATTTTAGTAAACAATGGATCTTGATGACTTTTACATAAGTTTTCTTTATTGATTATCTTTGAAGAAAAGTTTTTAAAATCTAATTTTCAAGGCATCTAACACAACCATCACCTTGGATGACAGCAATCCAGCTCAGGTAAGATTACTTAAAATGCAACTAATAATAAAAAAATAATAAATTAGGAAGAAACATTACATATGGTATTATGTAAAAATGACTAACAATTTGAAGAAACAGATCTGTTTCTATAACTATCCTCACAAAAGTTTTAGGTATGCATATTGTTAATGGAATGAGGGCTATTTCATTCCTACTTTCATTTATACGTATATTGTAAGTATGAAGTGATTTGTTTAATGTGTGCTACAACATTGTGCATCTCCCAAATATGAGGTGAATGAATACAAAATTTATCTGCAGGTGATATTTTACCATTTAATCTTACAAGTTAATTTTTACAATTAACATTTTCTACTTTGATTTCTTACTCTTCACAAAACAAAGTATGCCTTTGGCAAAAAAAAAAAAAAAAAAAAAAAAAAAAAGTGGTGTCTTTAACAGTCAAAGATAATGTTATAGCCTACTCAAACTTATCCTTGAGAAGTTCTTGTTTTAATAGTTTTAGTTTGGAATTTGTGTCTAATAATCTAGATTGCCTGTCCCTATTCATGTTACTAGTTACCATTTGCTGGTTTTAGGAATCAATCTATAGCTAGCTAGAGGTTTTCCTTTGTGGAAAATAATTAAGAACTAAGCCTTCGGGGTCAACAATGAGTGCTCTATACTGGGTGCATAACAACCACATTCTAGGGGGACTACTTCCCATGGAGTTCTGCCATGCCTCTAATCAGAATCTGTCTTTCCTCTCCCTACTCACTCATTAAAGGAAAAAAGGGGGAAAGCAACTAAAGGAAAGGATTATTAGTAGATATACCCAGAAATCCTTTCTAACTGTCCCCTTTCCTGGCCTATTTCACACACAAACACATCCACATCATCAGATATGAAACTGTAAGAACAGGAAAACAAAACTGTCACTAGACAGTTTCTCTGGCCTCTTCAGACCTCACCCTGAATACCCAAATTTACTCTTGCTCCCAGGACCTACTCAAATCTCACCTCCTCCATGAACATTCTCATTACAGCTCTCATTGATGCCTCCCTTTCGATTTCTGTTAGTAAAGTCTATCCAGTTTAGTAATTTATTGTATACTGTCTTGAACGGCAAATAATGTGTGTTCACTTTGTGTCACCACCTAGCCTGTCCTAGACCATATGGAGGGTAGAACAAATGCTCTTAGGTGCTGAACATGTAACAGGTATTTAAACAAGTATGTGCTAGAAGTAGTTCTGCCTCAGGCTGACCTTGAGGAGTACAAAACTTAGGCTTTGATCCCAAAAGGACCACGCTTTGATCTAACTAAGGAGCTGGCTGGCTAGCTATTGACTAGAAAATCCAGCCCTCACTTCACTGTATGGCCCTTATCTAAGAATACAGCCAAGAGTTAAGCAAGGGTGAAGGTGGGCCCCTCATAGTTCTCCTGCATGTTGGGGGCCACTCAGGCCTACCTCCATTTGGAAAACTCAAGCCTACACTCTGAGGTACCTGGGAAGCTGTTTCTTCAGTGCATAATGGGCATGGAAACTGGGTGGGCTTGCGGAACTTTTGGGGGAACGGGGAAAGAAGGAGCTCTTTGCCCTTACAGCTAGCTACACCAGGAAGGGAAACTCATCCAGAATCTGTGCTTCCATCTCCCGGGTCGCCCCCAGGCCCCACAGGGGCCTCCCACAGCCCCAACTCTCGGCTCCCTCCCCTCCCCCACTCCTCCCACACCTCGCGCCCGCCCCGCCCCCTCGGCCGCGGAATTCCAAGGGCGGTTGGCCGGCCGAAGCCACCGCCTCGGTCACTTGGCGGCTCGGCGCTGCGGGGCGCACGGGGCTAGGAGCCGGCCTTAGGGTCTGGGCTGGGAACTAAAGAGAAGTTTTCTGATGCGGGCTAGACCCGGCGTGAGAGAAGTGGGAGACCGGCCGAAGAAGCGGAGGGGAAGGGAAGCTGAGCAGAAAGGCCCTGGGAGGTGCGGGAGACCGCGGGGCGGGGTACCCGGCATTCCCGCGGTCACCTGGGGTCCGGGGCGCGGCCCTGGGGATGCGGGACCCTTGGGCAGCGCTGCTCCCAGGCCTTACAACCCGCGGGGGGCGCTGCCAGTCCGGCTGGGGCCACCGCACTGGTGCGGGCCGGTCGACCCTGGAGGCGTCCCGGGGGGACCCTGGCTCAGGGCCTCGCGCCCAGTCCCGGTCAGGTGTCGGCCCAGGTGCAGTGGGGGCTGGCGGGGGGGCCCAGTCCCCGCGGCCCGCCAGCCGGCTCGGGAACACCACGTCGGCACTGCGGACCATCCGGGAGCTGCAGCGGCGGGCGCCCGGTGCTCGGTTTGTAGGCAGTGTAATTAGCTGATTGTACTATGGTGCTTACAATCACTAACTCCACTGCCATCAAAACAAGGCACAGCATCACCCGCTGCCCCGCGGAGTCTTGAGAGGAGACAGCAGCGCTGGAGCTGTGATGCGTCAGCGTTTGTCCGGGAGCAAGTTGCCAAAGTGCGAGTAAACCCTCGGAATGGGCTGGCTGCTCTCCAGATAGAGTTAAATCGTTAGCTATCTCTAGGTCAAACCGGGACGGTACAGTCTCATGCAAGGAAGAAATGCTCGGAGTTTAAAGGCTTTAATTTTAAGATACAAAAGACATTTAAACTGTTTGGAGAACCCCTCCCCCATGTAACAGTTACTGCTGTATGCTATGGTTCATTCCTATTTTCCATTAGTAACGTATTCAGCAAGCCAACGACTAAAGTGAACTACGACGTGACCAATGATTTGCCTATCACAACATATGGAGGCACCAACTTAAGACTGCTGTTATTTTTCTGTGAGTCTAGTTACTAGGCAGTGTAGTTAGCTGATTGCTGATAGTACCAATCACTAACCACACGGCCACGTAAAAAGATTGGGATTCATCCAAAAGAGCTGCCTGTGCAACGTCAGTGTGTTTGGAGGAGAGGTCTATTGGAATACGCTGGTGTTATCCATTGCCTACGCACCAGTTGCTCAACCAAGAAAAATAACAGCTACTAAATATACAATATATGTAACGTGTACGTATGTGTATTTCTTTTTCAATATTCCTTCAGGCTCCTAACCAAAATTATTTTAGATGTATCAAGCAATAGAGTTTTTTCCTTTAACTGGTTGATCTGTTATTATAGTGATCTGTGGTTATCGATCTTTGACCTATGAGACTATATTGTTAGCAATATTTTGAAAAAATAAAGTGCCTTGAAGATATAAATTGTGGATAATAACCATGTGTCCATTTCCTTTCCTCAGTTGGCTTTATGATGTCCATCTCAGTTCCTGCCATAGTAATCACAATTTTTCTACTGCTGAAATGGTTAAATTGTTCCTAGATTTAACAAAATTTCCCGGGAAAGCTATCACACTTGTTGATACGTTTATAAGGATATATTAACAAAAATTTTCATTATTTTCCATGAAAGAACTAGGTCCACTCATTAGACATATCCCTTCTTTTAAGTAATCATTTACCTATCTGTCCAGAATAGGCCTCTAGCTAAAACTTTAGCTGCTAGCTATCCTATTGAATTCTTCAACGCAGGTCTCAGAAATTCTGCAGTAGCAGGTGCTAAAGCTCCGCAGTCTGGTCTGGGAAGGGAGATTCCAGTGATGGAGTCAAAGAATTTAAAGTTTATTCAGATATCTTTTGGTAGGGAGGGGGCGGAGGGTGGAAGGTTGCGGAAGGTATATAAATGGCTAAAGTGCTCCCCCACTGGCTCTGACAGGACACATCCAAAAGTTTTATGTTGTGACTCCCATCTCGACTCCAAGGCTCGGCTGGTCCGAAGCCTACGATGCAGAATTGGGCTTCAAATGGGCCACGAGTTCGCGCTGGACCCCAACACCTACAGAAGAAACTGAGAGCTTCCGGCGGTGGCTGGTACCAACTTGCCGGGTCCGGAGGGGCGGGGCTGAGGGAGCGGTGAGGGAGCTTGGAGAAGCGTCCTGAGTTGCCATGGAAACAGGGCCTTGCAGCGTCCCTAGTAGCGGAAAGGAGTCTCACGCAATTTGTTCTCCGGGATTACTGGTGTTCGCTGGCTGCTCGGAACAGGATGCCAATTTAGCTAAACAGTTTTGGCTCGGGGCGTCGATGTATCCCACTAACGAATCTCAGCTGGTGCTGAGCAGAGGCAGCAGTCAGCGTCTGCCGGTGGCGCGGCCCGCTAAGAGCTCTGTGGCTGGTGAGTAAAGTAGCCGCCTCCCAGAGGTAATTCCTCTCCTACCATAACCAACCTAGAGGATACCAGATCCCCTTCCAGGAGAAACTTTCCAATCTAATGCTAAAATAAAAATCATTTCAAATGTCTGAAGGGTACAAAATGATAAAAGGCATACGCATATAACACATGTATAAGTAGTTCGTGAACCTTGCCAGAGATCCTTCCACCCTAAAAGGATCAATGGTATCATTTTTACATCTAAAATACATCTTACGGGCGTGGTGGCGCACGCCTGTAATCCCAGCTCTTTGGGAGGCTGAGGCAGGAGGATTGCGAGTTCAAAGCCAGCCTCAGCAATGGCGAGGCACTTAGCAACTCAGTGAGACCCTGTCTCTAAATAAAATACAAAAAAGGGCTGGGGATGTGACCCAGTGGTCGAGTGCCCCTGAGTTCAATCCCCGGTATCACAAAAATAAATAAATAAATATACATCTTAAGTGTCCTTTATGGCATCTGTTTGACAAACAGTATGGAACAATCTGAGGAAATAGTATATGTTGGCTAAAAGGATTTTAAGGATACTAAGTTGACATGAATTCAAACTGGAAAGTCCTAGAGAAAGCTGAAAGCAAAGTCAACTTTAGAATCAACTTCACTGGGGCTTGGATTGTGGCTCAGTGGTAGAGCACTTGCCTGGCATGGGTGAGGCACTGGATTCCAATCCCTGGCACCACCATTTAAAAAAAAAATCAAGTTCACTGACCAGTAAGCCTTCCATGAGGCCTAGGATGTGAAAACTGTTATTATGTAGTATTTATAGGTATAGAAAATTTAGATACCTTTCATGTTGTGGTCTTTTCCAATAATTTCTTTACTTCCCTTTTGTATTTTTTAGAGCAAAATCACTCCCAACCTTTTCCCTTTGAAAATAAGAGTAAGTACCAAGTTTAATGCCTTTCAACATCTGAAATGTCTAGGTTCTTCAGAAAATGGGTACTAAGTACAAGGGTACTGCTTTACGTTTTGGCATAACTTTCTGAATTGCATACCTAAGACCCTGCCTCGGGGACCACATTATTTCTCTAGAGAACAATATCTAAATTTCTATAACAGGTTGAATAGAAGTGTAGAACCTGAAATATGTTCTCTTTAGGGATTCTTTCTTGCCCTGACTCAGACTTACTCATCATCTAAACAGATTAGAGGTTCCCTGCAGCCATAGCTAATTAATCCAGTCTCTAATTATTTATGAATCTGGTCATACAGTGTTAAGACATATTACATATCTGTGTGTACTTTCCTACTCTTTTAACCCTTATCCAGTTTTATATCAATTTGTTATCATAAAATCATGATAAAATTATTTCAGATTGAATTTGACTTTATTTCCTCTAGAGGATACAGATTTCATTGCTAAAACCCTAAGGATTCAGGAATCTGAGGAGAAAAGAAAGTATCTACAAAAGGTAAGCCAGTTTTGCATGTCATCTGATTCCTTTAAATTTATAAATACTCCTGATTATTTTATCATTTTTATTTATTTTTGGTGCTGGGGATATTCTTTCTAAACATGCATATAAAATTTGCTACTTCTGGTGTGTCAGCTTAGAAAAGCCTTTATTAGAATTTTAATTGAAAATTAAGAATTATATTAAATTTTGGCTAGTCTCAGTCTCTGCAAAAGCCCAAGGATATACAAGAACAACAGAATCAGAGAGAAATAAAGAAAGATAGATTCTCACTTTTCAATAAGGCCCCAAAACATCTACAATGTTCTAAGTATAGAAATACTGTTAGGAACAGGAAAAGTCAAACCATTAACTCTTTTAATAGGTCAAAATTAAATAATCACAGGAATGAGTCTGTCACCTAGACCTGTTTTGACTAAAGGCTGGAATTAAACACATTGGTGTAGTCAAATCACCTGAGCATATGTCTCTTTTTGGAAACATTCCTTCTTTGCTTCTCATGATACAGGCAGAGCCTTTAACCCAGCAATTAATGCAGTGATTTATAGCAACATTTTTGTTTGGTTCATGGGGAAATTCTATTCTTGTAACAGTTCATGTACTATGAAAGCAAAGACAGAAGATTTGTTTGGGCCCAATGTCTTTAATCACTGGACATACTGGCAAACTCTGAAGGCTGTACTGGGAATTCTACATAAATTGCAAAACAATGTATTTGAGTTTACTGATCACAATTCACTCTGTGGACTACTTAGTGATTCCTTCAAACAAATTAGGTGATTACCAATAATTAGTCAGCATTTTCTTCTCTTCTTAGGATATCATGTACTATAATTTATACCAAAACTTTATGGAGATTTTAAAAAGGCTATTTTCAGTGAATTTAAAATCATTTAAAGTCAACTTCATTGGTACTTTTGGAATTCAGTTTTCACTGCATTTCATTGTAGGAAGGAATTAGAAATGAAACCTTAAATTCAAACTATTAATCAATTTTTATATGCTTTTGTCAAACAAGATGATATGAGTTATAGGTGGATATAATACTAATGTACTGTGTGGTGGTACATGCCTATAATCCCAGCGATTTGGGGGGCTGAGGCAGGAGGATTGCAAGTTGGAGACCAGCCTCAACAACTTAGTAAGGCCCTAAGCAACTTAGTGAAATGCTGTCTGAAAGTAAAAAATAAAAAGTTCTGGGGATGTAGCTCAGTGGAAAAGCTACATCCCCAGTGCACACAAATGAGCGCGCGTGCACACACACACACACACACAGAGTAATGGACTGTGATATTAATAATCTTACAAGTGGTTTCCTTACCTGGGTCCTTCTATTAATTTATTAACTACTCAGTTAATTCCATGGATATTTATTGAGAGCCTGCCATGAGCAAGTACTGTACCAGGTGCTGGAATGCAAAGATAAGATTTGGTCCATGATTTCAAAGAGCATTCAGTCCAGTAGGGGAGATAGCCAGTTAAAGTCAGTAATTTTGATATATTATTATGATACAAATGCTTATGATGTTATAAGAACACAGGGAATGACACCAGAATCAAGTTTAAGGGATCAAGAACCCTCCCAAAGTCACTTAGTTTTGAAGGATGTAGAGTTTGTCAACAGATATATAGTGTAATCCTCAAGGATACACTAATTATCTTCATAAAATCCAAACGTGAGTGTGCTACTTCTCCGCACCTCCCCTCATGGCTTTCTATTTCCTACAGGATCAAGACCAAGCTCCTCATCATGTTCTAGTCCCTTTCCAACCTGACCATAATGTACTTCTGTTTCTTTCCCTCTTCCCATATGCCCCCCTACACACACTCCGTATAGTTTGTTCTATTTAGTCCAAAGCATGCTGTTTGCCCCACTCATATGACACTGAAATGATCAGTAAGTAAAAATATATTTTTGCTATCCTTAAATATGCACAATATATGCCAAATTGTACATTAAGCTAAGGGGTCCTGCAATGCAATATAGAAGATGATTGTATTTGCTGAAAGTAGAAAATAAGGGACCTAACAAAAACATAAAGACAGCAGGAAAGAAAGCTTATATTAACTAAACTGTACTTTCTAAGTATACAGAAAAAAATCAATCAATAATACATAATGTGGTAGAATATGTTGGTTTAGTATACAATATGGTTCAGTATGCTACGTTAATAAGCTTTTCATTACTATAACAAAATACCTGAGATAATCAACTTCAAAAGAGAAAATATTCATTTTGGCTCACAGTTTGGGAGGTTTCACGTCATGGTTAGTTGGCTCCATTGCTTTTGGGCCTGGGGCAAGGTAGTATATCATAGCAAGAGTGCTTAGGGGAGAAAGCTGATTACCTCTTAGCTGGGTAAAAAAGAGAGAGACAGGAAGAGACTTGGGTACCACAGTCCCCTTCAAGGACATGCCCCCAGTGATCTAAAACCTCACACTAGACCCCACCTCTTAGTTTCTACCATGTGCCAGGCATGATGGTGCACACCTGTAATAACAGTGGCTAAGCAGGCTGAAGCAGGAGGATCACGAGTTCAAAGCCAGCCTCAGCAACTTATCGAGGCCCTGAGCAACTTAGCAAAACCCTGTCTCAAAACAAAAAATAAAAAAGGCTAGAGGATGTGGCTCAGTGGTTAAGCACCTCTAGGTTCAATCGTTGGTACCCCACCCAAGAAAAGTTTCCACCACAGTCCAATAGTACCATGAGCTAGGGACCAAGCCTTTAACACATGATCCCTATGGGGATATTCCAAATCAAAATTATTGCAAACACCATGGTGCAAAAGAGAATCCTGCAATAACCAAATGTTTTTATAGATATGTGATGTAGTATTAATAAAACCAACTTGTATCTATATTATGTGCTATACACTAAGCTAAGCAGTTTACATACATCACCTCACATACTCCTTAAAATAGCCCCTCATGATTATTACCATTTGACCAAACAAAGCTTGAAAGGTTTTCCAGAATTCTTATCATTGGTAAGTGGCAGAACCTGGATTCAAAGCCCATTTTCCTAACTCTTTGAAATAACCCCATAATAGACTCACTATATTGTAATGATTGTTAACTATGGCATTGTTCAGGTATATTGCCAAAAATTCTAAAATTCAAAACCATGGTATGAATACACCAAGTGTGAGAAATGCCACTTCCAGCATGTGGGACTATAAAATGTTTCCTCAACCTTCAGGTGGGGTGCACCTCTGTGTCTCTGCCTAAAATACTTTTCCCCACTTATCTCTAAGGCCTAGCTCCAGTGCCAGCTTCTGAAAGGCCTTCCCAGAGATTATCCAAAGACCAACTGAATAGCTCCCTTCTCTTTGCTGCCAAGGCAGGTCACAGATCCTCTCTTAGTACTTTGTCAGTTTCTGATCTGTATCCTAGGTAACTGTGTGTGTTTCTGTTTCCTGCTAGATAACAGGCACAATAGTAGTGAACTTCAGAGACAACAGGTGGGTTGAGGGTCTAACTCTGCCATTTACTATTTGCATGACTTTGAGAAATCTATCTAACCCTTGTGATCTCAGCTTCCTCAAATATAAAAGGAGAAATGATTAAAAGTACCCACTTCATAGAATTGATGTAAGATATGTAAAACACTGGCCATAGTTTGCCCTCAACAAATACCCTCTATGAGAACAGAGATTATGTCTTATTTCCTTAACCCAGTGCCTTTCTGATTATTGGAACTCAAAAGAATATTTGTTGATTAAATAAATGAATTCACAATCTCAACTAATTAATGTTCTATATTCTGTGTGTGTGTGGAGGAGGTGGGGGGTAGGGGATTGAACCCAGAGCCTCGTGAACTTGAGGCACATACTCTATAACACTGAGCTACAACCCAGTCCTGTATTATTTCAATTTTGTTTAACCTTTCCAATATAGATTTATCTAGTAAGTTTTTCTAGGTTATCTAGGAATGCTGCCAAAATCTAATGTGTTAGCATATCTCCCCTCTTCTCAATTTTGCTATTATCTCATGGATCTGAATATGATGGGAGGAAATGTGATTCCCCTAATAATTCAAACAGAGTCTAGTTTTTGATACCACTGGTTTTCTAAGTTTGTATAGTCTTCTACATTGCTGCCACCACCATCTTATAATTTTTATCCTGATGATATAAAATAAATGGGGGAATAGGAAAGTATTTATCTTTTTAACTAATAAACCATTTACAATGATCTATTTAAGAAAATCTTCTCTCTTGAAGGTGTATTCATCCACTTTCTCCTTAAAATTCATGAAAATCTAGAAGTTTATTTTCTATCTCTCCTGAACGCACATTTATAGCCCTCTTTCCCCAACAGAGATTAATTTTTAGTTGTTAAAGTTTTTTTTAACTTTAATGTTATTCTCCATTTTAGAATATTATCCAGGTATACATTATAAATGCCTTTTGTTAGTGAACAAAATGCTATTAATCACAAATACTATTTCTATGATGGATATCCATGGCAAGAAATCAAAAACAATTGAGTCTGTCAAGATTAAATGCCTTACTGTGTCCATAAAGGAAAACTTAGAGCATTATACTAGATCATTATTCTTCCTTTGAGAGTTCTAAAGTAGTCTGAAAACATTACAATAAATGAATAGTCAGCTAATTCTTTGAAATCATAAAACTAATTTGCTTTTCAGTTTTGCCACCTTTAAGAAAGCTCTTTAGCTAATTATCTCTTTATGAAAAGAATTATAAATAATTCATTTGCTGGGAGAAGGAAAAAGAGGTCAGAGAGTTTTTAAGGCACATTAAATATTGTATACGTAATATTTGAAAATGTCCATGTGGAATCAAAATGTTAACCTGAGTGGATAGAAAACAAAGGAGTCTTGGGGGACAGGGACCAAGAATTAACTCAGGGGCACTCAACCACTGAGTCACATCCCCAACTGTATTTTGTATTTTATTTAGAGATCGGGTCTCACTTAAGTTGCTTAGCAACTCATGTTTGCTGAGACTGGCTTTAAACTCCAGATCCTCCTGCCTCAGCCTCCTGAGCTGCTGCAAAATAATATCTTAGATAGGCTCTTTATTGGGAATGGGTTTTTTAGTCTATTCCGTTATACATCCTATACAACCAATACTAACCATACAATAAGCCTTCCTCAAGTCATGTCATGATGACATTTTTCTTTTTTTTAATATATATAATTTTTTAATTTTTTATTCTAATTTGTTATGCATGCTTGCAGAATGCAATTCATTTCATATTACATATAAAGAGCACAATTTTTCAAGTCACTGGTTTTACATAAAGCATTTTCACAACAATTGTGTCTTCATACATGTACTTAGAGTATTGATGTCTAACTCATTCTGCCATTATTCCTATCCCCTTGCCCCCTTCACTCCCCCCACTCCCCCACCCCCGCTTTGTTCTATTTAAAGTTCTTCCATTCCTCTCATTCCCCCTCCCTTGCCATTATAAGTCAGTATCTTCATAACAAAGAAATCATTCGACTTTTGTATTTTGGGGATTGGCTAACTTAGCATTATTTTCTCCAACTCCATCCATTTACCTGCATATGCCATTTTATTCTCTTTTAGTGCTGAGTAGTATTCCATTGTGTATATATACCAAAGTTTCCCTATCCATTTACCTACTGATGGGCATCAGTGTTGTTTCCACAATCTAGCTATTGTGAATTGTGCTGCTATAAACATTGATGTGGCTGTGTCCCTGTAGTAAGCTGTTTTTAAGTCTTTGGGGTATAGACCAAGGAGTGGGATAGCTGGGTCAAATGGTGGTTCCATTCCAAGTTTTCCTAGGAATCTCCATACTACTTTCCAGATTGGCTTCACCAATTTGCAGTCCCACCAGCAATGTAAGAGTGTGCCTTTTTCCCCACATCCTTGACAGCATTTATTGTTGTTTGTATTTTTGATAGCTGCCATTCTGACTGGAGTAAGATGAAATCTTAGAGTAGTTTTAATTTGCATTTCTCTAATTGCTAGAGATGTTGAACATTTTTTCATATATTTGTTGATTGATTGTATATCATCTTCTTAGAAGTGTCTGTTTAATTTGTTGGCCCATTTATTGATTGAGTTATTTGTTCTTTTGGAGTTAAGATTTTTGAGAGCTTTATATATCCTTGAGGTTAGTGTTCTATCTGATGTGCATGTGGTAAAGATTTGCTCCCATTCTGTAGGTTCTCTATTCACCTCACTGATTGTTTCTTTTGCTAAGAAGAAGCTTTTTAGTTTAAATGCATCCCATTTATTAATTCTTGGTTTTAATTCTTGAGCTATAGGGGTCTTATTGAGGAAGTTGGGGCCTAATCCAACATGATGGAGATTTGGGCCTACTTTTTCTTCTATTAAGTGCAAAGTCTCTGGTTTAATTCCTAGGTCCTTGATCTACTTTGAGTTTTGTGCATGGTGAGAGTTAGAGATTTAATTTCATTTTATTACATTAAGATTTCCAGTTTTCCCAACACCATTTGTTGAAGAGACTGTCTTTTTCTCCAATGAATATTTTTGGCACCTTTGTCTAACATAAGATAACTGTAGATGTGTGTTAGTTAGTCTCTGTGTCTTCTATTCTGTACCATTGGTCAACTGGTCTATTTTGGTGCCAATACCATGCTGTTTTTGTTACAATTGCTTTGTAATACACTTTAAGGTCTGGAATAGTAATGCCATCAGCTTCCCTCTTCTTGCTAAGAATTGCTTTGACTATTCTGGGTCTCTTATTTTTCTAGATGAATTTCATGATTGCTTTTTCTACTTCTATGAGGAATGATATTGGGATTTTAATTGGTATTGCATTGAAACCGTGTAGTGCTTTTGAGAGAATGGCCATTTTGACAATATTAATTCTACCTATCCGTGAACAAGGTAGCTCTTTCCATCTTCTAAGATGTTCTTTTTAAAAAAAAAAAAAAAAAACATTTATTTATTATTTAGTTGTACACAATGCAATGCACTTATGTTTACGTGGCGCTGAGGATCGAACCCGGGCCGCGCACGTGCGAGGCAAGCACTTTGCCACTGAGCCACAACCCCAGCCCCTAAGATGTTCTTTAATTTCTTTCTTTAGCATGCTGTACATCATCCTAAATGGAGAAAAATTTAATGCTTTCCCTCTAAAAACTGGAACAAGACAGGGATGCCCTCTTTCGCCACTCCTATTTAACATATTTCTTAAAACCCTAGCTAGAGCAATTAGACAGATGAAAGAAATTAAAGGGATACAGATAGGAAAAGAAGAACTCAAATTATCACTCTTTGCAGATGATATGATTCTATACATAGAAGATCCAAAAAAATGCCACCAGAAATCTTCTAGAACTAATAAATGAATTCAGCAAAGTAGCTGGATATAAAATCAACACCCATAAATCAAAGGCATTTCTGTACATCAGTGACAAATCCTCAGAAAGAAAAACTAGGAAATCCACTCCATTTACTATAGCCTAAAATAAAATAAAATACTTGGTAATCAACTTAACAAAAAAAGTGAAAGACCTCTACGATGAAAAGGACAATATTCTTAGAAGTTTCACAAATGTGTATTTTTACATACTGAGGCATGGAAGTAGAAAACTTTTTTTAAATAGGACTGGAGATCGAACCCAGGGACACTGTATCACTGAGCCATATTCCCAGCCCTTTTTTATTTTTTATTTTGAGGCAGGGTCTCTCTAAGTTGCTGAGGCTGGCCTCAAACTTGTGATCTTCCTGCCTTAGCCTCTACTGTAACTGGAACTACAGGTTTGTGTCACTACACCCAGCTGGAGAACTTTTTAACATTATTATTCATTACCATTAAGTCAGCTTCTAAAAGCCAAAGCAAAAATGTATGGAATTTCCTTAATGTCATTGCCAGGACAGGAAGAAAATCCTCCTTTGCATCAAAATGGTAGATCAAAATAATTAGCTTCCTAGCCGGGTGCGGTGGCGCATGCCTGTAATCCCAGCACTTTGGGAGGCTGAGGCAGGAGGATCGAAAGTTCAAAGCCAGCCTCAGCAATGGCGAGGCACTTAGCAACTCAGTGAGACCCTGTCTCTAATAAAATACAAAAAAGGGCTGGGGATGTGGCCCAGTGGTCTAGTGCTGCTGAGTTCAATCCCCAGTACAAAAAAAAAAAAAAAAAAAAGCTTCCTAGACAAATCTAAATTTTCCCTGTAACATCATTACCTGACATTTTTGCTACACTGCTCTAACATAGTATTTACAAAATTCCTTTTTTCCCATAAAGAGAATACCAACATAAAGTGCTAAATTCCTCCTTCAGCAAAAAAAGCTACAATTTTGGTCACCCAAATTCTTGTTGTTCCTATTTCATCAAGGCATTTGACTACAAGAATCATAAAAAGAGACTGTGCATTTATTTATCAAGGAAATAATAAAATACTACATAAATGTGTTTTGCTCTTTCACATCATCTATAATACTGCATTTTTTAAAAACTATTCAACCTTGGAGGATAGTTTCAGGCAACAGATGACGTTCCTCCTGACGTTCCTCCCTACTTTTCTTTAGTAACATCTACAATCCATGAAAACATAGTTGGGGGAAGACTAAGATTTGGAATCAAAAAACTGAATTCATTTGCCCCATACAGACCCAGTCCCAGACTTATATAGGGTCATTCCCCAAATATATCTCTTTCCTTTTTTCCCAAAGATCTGTGTACTTCATCTTCTAAACACTTCATCTTAAAAACAATATAAAAACAGTTCAAACCCTAAGGTATTCCTGAAAAAGGACCTACATTAATTATCTGCTTATAAAACATAATCAAATGAAACTATTGATATAAAAATGAAACTAAAAAGGGATTGTATATATTTTTTAAGTATTTATTTATTTTAGTTGTACACAATGTCTTTATTTATGTTTACGTGGTGCTGAGGATCGAACCCGGGCCGTGCACATGCTAGGCGAGCGCTCTACCGCTGAGCCACAATCCCAGCCCGATGTATATTTTTTAAATAAATTCCAAACTATTGATTTGATTCCAGTTACAAGAAGCCTTGTTCTTCAAATTAGTAAATACTTACAAGCAATAGGACAAATCAAATAGAATTTTTTGAAGAAGTAGAATTAGTCTTTGGATCAGGAAACTCAAATTATTATTATGACACATCTGAAATTAATGCCATAATCTACCTTCATCCTTTGCCTATAATGAAAGAAAGAAAAAAAGATCCTAGGCAGAAGATGACTTATGTATCTCTACCTACTTCATCACTATTTCATTTTCTGTGGTCATGTATTTTAGTCACATGAAACTTGGTTAGAAACAACCTAAAAAGCTGAAGCGATACAGACATTTATGTATTATCTCTTGAGATTTTATAGTTCCCAAGTCACCATGTTGATAACATTATACATCTTAATTGTTCATAGATACCATATTTACAAATTTGCCTGCTAGGTATGAATGGTGTTTTTGTGATCATTTGTGGACATGCACTAAGTGGCTGAAAAGTTTGAGGTGCCTAACACATGTCCCCAGCTGATGTCAAACAATGCTACACTCTGCCTTCATGTTTCAACTCATACTGTAAACAAGTGTCCTTTTTCGTAACTAGTCCTTTTTGGGGGGCGGGGGGTGTATTTTGGTGTTTAAATGGCCTCCAAGTGCTGAAGTGCTGCTTAGTGTTCGTAAGTGCAAGAAAGTCCATCATGATGTACCTTAATGGAGAAAATGCATGCATCAGACAAGCTTTGTTCCGGTATAGTCATAGTGATGTTGTCTATGAGTTCAATGTTAATAAGTCAACAGTATATTTTAAAACAGAAACACATAAAACAGGGTTATGTTCTATTTCAATGTTGAAATGTGACTACAGGCTGACAGGAATCTAAAGCAGTGGTTTAGTATTCACCAATTCAGTGTTTGTGGTGACTTTCTATAACTATTGCAAATAACAAAAATCAACTGTCCTAAAATTGGTCAAACCACAATTTAATATGCAGAGGCTTTCAATATCTGTCTCCTGCCATACTGCCCCAGCCTCATCTACCACCATCCCTCTTTATTTGCAATATATGCTATGGCCAATTTGAACTATGTGCAGTTCCAAGAACCACCAAAGTGTTTCAGAACTCTGTGACATTGAAACTATACTTTCTTTTCCCTGGAAATGCCTGTCTCCCATTTCTTCCATTAGATAGTACCCACTTGTACTGCAAAACAGTTCAATGCTCACATTCAAGCCTTTTCTCACCCTCACATATTCCATACTCTTATATAAAAGCCCTTCTCTTTGTCACCCTAGGACCTTGTGCTTCTTCTGTCATCATCCCTGAAATGTAGTACTGTGGGGTAGTCAATGAATTTTTCTTGCAGGTTCTATATTCCTTATGGAGAAGGACCATGGCTTTTTTAACTTTATAATCACAGGACCTAGCAAATTGTAGGTGATCTCCTAACTCACCAAATAAATGTTTATGAATAAATGGCTGTAGCTTGTCTGGACCAGGATTCTGCATGATAGCCCATTCTTTAAGCTATAGGTCATATGAGGTATTCATTTAATAGGCAAACAAACCAGAGGGCACAGGTACTTGACATACTTGCAGTCAGTTGTGCAAAAAGAATATTGGAGCAATAGATAAGAGTAGAAATAATGCTGTAGTCTATAGGTCACAGAAAAAAAAAGCCACCATAGATGACTTTTTGAGCATTATATGTACTCAAAGGAAGGAAGAGATCACAGAAAAAGGTAATATAAGTTTAAGAGCAGGCTGCCAAGGTTTAGTAGCATGAAGAGAAATCTTTCCATGAGAACTGGAATATGGAGTCAGGAGTGGAAAATAAGACAGGACCATTGTCCAAGAATATGTGGAATTCTAGACAAGGAATTAGACATGGAAACAAGACAGTATTCTATACTCTGGATTATTGATATGAAAAAGAGGCATGACCAGAATGAAAGAAAGCAAAGTCCTAGAAGCACATGCCCTTCTTCTAAACTCCAAGCACATTGCTGAACATTTGTGTCATTCCTTACTGCCAGACACAGAAAAGTGGTTTATGAGATAAACAAATTGACTATTTTCTATTTTTTGGCCAAGCCAGAAAACATTTTTGCAAAAACTAATTAACAGTTGATTCTATTGTTTAGTAACTTTTGGGGGAAAGGTGCATATTTTCATGGTAACAGTAATTCAACAACTTATTAGAAAAAAACTTTAAAATTACTTAGTCAAAACTTTGAACATTTTATTGTAAAGGATGAATTTTGAACCAAAAACACAAAGGGAAAAAAAAGAGTTCTTAACTGTAGGTATAATGAATTATATGTTATCTTTGAATCTGTGGGGTTTCTGATCATAAAAGTTCTCAGCAAATAAGTGCTGGTGTGGGTATAAACATTAGTCTGCATGTGTCTGGGTTTTACTCCAGACACTTGGTGACCCTTCACTGACATGCAGGGCCAAGTTGAACTTTATAGGATGTTGGCCAGAACCAACTAAAAACTGTAGGGTTAACAAGAGATATAAGCAAGTTAGAGATCAAAGCCAAGCATACACTTTCAACCTCAAGCAAGAAGAGCCAAGCAAAGTCATAAACAGTAAGATGACTCATGGGACCAAAAGTTAAGAGAATCTGATTCAGAAGAATTGTGCAAGATTCATTCAACACATATTTCCTTAGCATTTCTATGTGGCTGGCATTGTTCTAGGCACTGGAGTATGGTAACG
Organism: Tamias sibiricus; assembly: GCA_025594165.1. Classification (NCBI taxonomy): domain Eukaryota; kingdom Metazoa; phylum Chordata; class Mammalia; order Rodentia; family Sciuridae; genus Tamias; species Tamias sibiricus. The sequence continues at coordinate 105,079,874 of CM046657.1, forward strand.
AACAACAACAAAAAGCACAATTTAAAGATACAAACTTTAGGGCTGAGGCGTATACATATATGTAGCCCAGTAATCAAGCCCTTGCCTTGCACTCACAAGGCCTTGGGTTTGATTCGCAACACTTTAGTGAAAGAGAGACAGAACAGAAAAAATTTGCCCTTCTATGAAACATGAAGTCTAATTATGGAAAGAAATACTGATGAAAGAATTATGCATGATGTTAACAGAATATTTCATAAAGTGGTGTTGATCCAATCAAGGGAATCAGGGAAGATTTTCACAAAGCTTAACTAAGCTGAGGTTTGAAGGAAAAGTAGATATAAACTAGGAGGAAACGTTGAGAGGGTGTTCCAAGGAGTAGAAACAGTTAAGTGCAGAATGTCTGTGCTAGGAAAGGCATAGAAAACCTTAGAAGCTGGAATGGCCAATATGGAAATTCAAGAGGAAGGTTAAGCTATAGTAGAAATGATAAGATGCAACTGAAGGGTTTTTATAGCAGGAATGATAGTACCAGATTCACTTGAAAAAGATCAAAGACTTTCATATGGAGAACATACCAAAGTGGCCAGAACAGAAGTGAGGAAGTTGGACTGGAGGCCTTTGCAATTATCCAGACTCTTGGGAGGTGATCGTGGCTTGGATTAGGATGATGACCATGGGGTTGGAAAAAGTAGATTTGAGAGATATTTAGGAAGTAAAATAGTAATTACTTGGGTTATTTAATGGATATGGAAGGTGAGGCATAACAAAGTATCAAAGATAACTCATAGTTTTCTGGCACATCAGAGGATGTTTGGTGCCCATTGTCTGAAACAAGGAGCATTCGATGAAGGTCAAGTGTTGGTTTTGAGGGGGAAAGGAATTAAAAGTTCAGTTTAGACTTACAGAATTTGAGGTGCTTTGGGGATTAGCAAGTGGAGCTATCAAATAAGCATATGAATATCTGAGCTAGAAAATCAGAGACATATGAGCCAAAGAGGAAGTTTGAGGGGCATTTGTGCAGGGAGTCCTCTACTCTGTCCTCCTCAAGTCCCTGTGGGAAGGACAGGAAAGGCATATCTGAAAGATGAGGTCAGTCCATTCACCCACTCATCATGTCTGGGTAACTATCAAAATGATGAATATCTTAGTCTCAGCAGTCTTGTTCTCTAAGAACAAGCTTTGATAATTATTGCATACTAAATGGACATCAGCATATAAATCAGTCATGTAGTGAGAGGTATCCTTAATATATGTGTGCTTTATCAAATTTAAAAATACAATGTTCACTTCATGCGTTTATGTATGTATGGGGGGGGCAGTACTGGGCATATTGAACCCAAGGGCACTCTACCACTGAGCTCCATCCCCAGCCCTTTGTATTTTTTGAAACAGGATCTCACTAAATTGCTTCAAACTTGTAATCCTCTACCTCAGTCTCCCTGGTAGCTGGGATTACAGGTGTATGCCACTATGCCCAGCTCATATTTTTCTTGACATTAAAATTCAAGTCTTATTGCTCTTTTTTTATAAAAATGTGCCTTTGAAAAAAAATTTTTAATCACTCGTGTATTTGTGTGTATGTGTAAACAAGAACTATATTCTTCAGACAAGTATCACTGGGTTTCTATTAAAATACATAAAACTAAGAATATTTATCTAACAGAACCAATAACAGATAAATTCATACTTGTTTGAAATCTATATTTTAAAATTTATATTTTAAAAATGTGTTTTGACTGCCTTTCATGTAATAACTAATATGTTTTTCTCATTTTTAATAAGTTGTTATTTTTCAAATGAAAATTATATGTATGTCAGAGCTGGGAACTAAGCCAGGATCAAGCAATTTCCAGGAGGTATGAGAAGGTGCTTTCATCTGCATCTTTTTCCTACAAGTCAGCATTCTTCCTCCCTCTGAGTATTAATCCTCTATCATCATCTTCCATCCACTCCCATAGATTACTGCAGTTAGGTCTGCTTTCTAAAATCAGATCAGCACTGAAAAAAAGCCTTTTTACTGATTATTCAGCCTGTCTTTTAAAGTGAATAGTAGATCATTTGAGATCCAAGAGTTCTGTATCTTATTACTATAGTAGATATAAATTTACTCTATGGCAGTTATAGAACCTACATTGTAGGTTTCAGTTAAAAAGTATAAGAATGGTAGTAAAATCAGAGTAAATTCATAGCTGAAACATTCTATTATCAAAATCAACAAGCTGGAAAGTGCCTGCTGCCTTTTGAAATAAAGCCCAAATATGAGACCACCAATAAATAGTTTTACCTTAAGCCCATACTTCTCTCCTTCCTCAAGATTGCATTTGTAACAAATTGAAATGGAACCTACTAAGGATTAAGATTCTCCATAGAATTAGAACTGAAATTTCCTAGTGGCTCTGTAGGACAGTTAAGTCTCAATTATTAGCAGAGAATTAAAAATTAAATTCTAAAACCTAAAGAAAATGTAAATCATGAAATATTCTCAGTCTCCATTAAGTCATACAACTTTGGTTCTGCCTAGATTTTAAATTGGGAGTGTAATTCCCATTTTATATACATTTAATCTAAACAAAAATACCATAACAAATAAATAATCTAAAAATAAGATCTTAGAAAGCTCATCAGTTTAAAATAACACTATAATTCAACTATTTTTTTTTTTGCCTTTTATCTTTTTTTTTTCCAAAGTGCTATGTGATACTATCAAATAAGTATAATAATTTTGATCAAGGCTGACCTTAAACTGTATTAGCTCCCCCTGCTGTCTAGGTACATAGCACATATTTTCTGCTAGAATATAAATTTTTCTGTGAGAGCACTGTAATTGTCTCCTTCACAACAGTTAATCCTAATTAATTTTTAATTTTTGGGGATAAAGACTGAAGAAACTAGTGGGGGGTGTGAACTCGCACATGTATGTATCCCCAAATATCTAGTATGTGTTTGAAGAAATATAGCAAAGGAAACATCGAGTATGGAGTCAAACAGAACTGGAAATGAGTTTGTGATTAAGTGACCCTGAGGAAAAAGAATATGTTCATTTTTACATTTAAGGAAGTAATAATAATAATAATAATAATAATGTCAACCTTACTGTGTTGTGACTATTAGATGAGATGACCTATAAGGAACTTATACAAGGACTGCCTTTTAGAAGTTACTCAGTGAGTGTTTTTTTTTTTCAATCTTCTCCACTTTCTCTCATTCCATATCTTTTTATCCCATGATTGAAAAATAAAATTTTAAAAGATAAAAATAAGACTTAGTATTAAATGGAAATGCTTTGACTAAAGGGGTAAATCTCAAAGTACAATGAGTTACTAAAGCCATGTTCATCCAGGTGTCTACATCCTGATTAAAATATACAATCAAATTTGGCTTGTCCCAACTATTAAAATGTCTCATAATATTTTCCCTTAATCATATCTTCAGTTACCACCTTCAAAAAGAAAACTTACCACTGAAGGTCTATTTTGAAATTTCAACACTTGAACAAAAATATGTGAGCAAAATTAATTAACCTTTTGCAGGTAAATAAAAGGTAATTAAGTTTACCATAATGTCTCTCTCTACAAGTATAGATGAAGAGGTATATATCATCATGATTCTGAGAATCTGAATCAGTGGTTTTCAACCAGAACTCTCTTTAAAACCAACTAGGAAAGGAATATCTTCAACTATCCATACAACTCTGCAATAGTTCTTGGAAACCTAGAGAAAGGCTTTCTTATGGAAGCTAAATTACTGAAGCCAAAGCACTGTTAGAAATTGTGACTAGTGGGGCTGGGATTGTGGCTCAGCGGTAGAGCGCTCGCCTAGTATGTGGGCGACCCGGGTTCGATCCTCAGCACCACATACAAATAAAACGCATTGTGTACAACTAAAAGCAAATAAATAAAAATATTTTAAAAAAAAAGAAATTGTGACTAGTATAGCAGTTAGACATGATAATACAAGGCAAACTCAATTAACTAGCTAAACAGTGAACAAAATTATTTGAGATGGTAACGATGGCCTTACTCCCTACAAGCACTATAAGCTTGATTTGGTTTGCTTGTTTATTTTGTTTCTGTGTTTGGGTAGATTTGAACCAGTTTGGTAAGTTATTTTTTTCTAAAAAAATCTTCTATTTCCTGTACACTTTCAAATTTGTTGGTGTAAAGGATTCATAATATTTTAAATCATCTTTTTAATCACTGCCATAGGTCAAGTTATTACCCTTTTAATTTCTAATTATTTGTCTTTTTAAAAGTAGTTAAGTCAAAGTATTATCTATTTTAATGGTCTTTTTTAAAAAAAAACATTTGACTTTATTATTCTCTATCATATTTTTCTGTTATTCATAATTATTACTTCTTCCTTCAAATTTAGTCTTATTTTCCTACAAATTCCTTCCCTTTTTCACTTTATTTATTAATTTTCCATTTTCTCTTTTTTGGTATATGCATTTAAATAAATAAATATCCCTTGAAATTCTAATTAGCTACATCTCATAAACTGAGTAGTATTTTCATTATTATTCCATTTTAAGTATTTTTAAATTTCTATTCTGATTTCAAATGTGTCTCATGAATTATTTGGAAGCATGCTTTTTAATTTCCAAAGTATGAAGTCTTTTTAAAATTAACTGTTGTTTATTTCTAACTTCATTATATTGAGGAAAAGAAACAGTTCCTGTCTTCTACTAAATACAGTTGAAACAGAGGTATCTTTAGGTTGAAGTCTTCAGTTTGATCCCATTCACATATCTTACCCAGTCTGCCCTGGTCCCCAGGACATATATCTTGTTCCAATCAAGCCAGGCTAATCACCACCAAGTTTATTCCTACTTCTATATATACCTTTATTTTTAACTGACTGCTGTCTTCTTTTCATCATTAAGCTACTTTTTGTGTAGCCCACTTCATCCGGAACTCCTTCTCTGACAATTTCACCTACTGTGCTTTCTGTGGTCTCTATTGTTATAGTATCTTGGTTTGTTTGGGGCATTTTCTTCCCTTGTTTTTTCATGGTTTCATATGTGTTTTTTCATGTTCATATGTGTTTTCCTCTCTTGCAAGGTAAGCCTGAGGTATTACAGCTTCTGCCCTTTTATCTTATCTTACCCAAAACCTCACTTATTAGGGAAAGATCAATATTACAGCTTTCAATATACCCAATGTGTGTCCATATTTCAGTTAGTTTCTATTTATATATTTATAGTTTTGTTGCTATAAATAGAAATTATGAGATCAATTATCTTTTACCATATAGTCTCTATGTTTGTGTGATGGTTTACAGTATCTAATGGTAGAAGGGGGGACTTAGGGGTTGGCTTAGATGTTTATGAGGTAGGATGTGAGAAAATAGAGGTATGAGATTATTTGACTAGTCAGAGTGTAATCATAAGAATTTGGCTGTTAGTAGGAGAAGCAAGAGATAGGCATCCCCATGAAAGACTCCCTGTTAGTTCACAACAGCATAACTAGTTGCACCTTCTGGTGCAGCCTGGTCCCAGGGACCTTAGTGATGTCTTACCCAGACCTTTTTGTTGTTCCTTGGTAGTAGCCTAATAAGTACAGCACCATAGCAGAAGGTTAGAAAATTAATATACAAAAATTAATAGCTTCCCTATATACCAACAATGAATCTGTTGAGACATAAATCAGGAAAACAATCCTATTCACAATAGCATAAAAAAAAAAAAAACCCTAGGCATAAATCTAACCAAGGAGGTGACAGACCTCTACAATTAAAACTATAGAATGCTGAAAGAAATTGAAGAAGATCTCAGAAAATGGAAAGACCTCCCATTTTCATGAATAGATAGAATTAATACTGTTGAAATGGCCATACTACCAAAAGCAATATATAGATCAATGCAGTTACCATCAAAATATCAATAACATTCTTCACAGAACTAGAAAACAGTCCTAAAATTCTTTTTGAAGAAAAAAAGACCCATAATAGCCAAAGCAATTCTAAACCAAAAAAGCAACACTGGAGGCATCACAATACCTAACTTCAAATTATATTACAGAGTTATGGTAACAAAAACTGCATGGTACTGGCATAAAAACAGACACACAGAACAATGGTACAGAATAGAAAACAAATAGACAAACCCACACATTTATAGTTATCTGATCCTTGACAAAAAGCTGCCAAAAACATACACTGGAGAAAAGACAACCTTTTTTTAAAAATAGAGCTGGGAAAACTGGTTATCCATATGTAAAAGAATGAGATTAGACCCTTATCTCTCACCCTGCACACAAAAAAATCAACTCAAAATAAATCAAAGACTTAGGAATTGGACCAGATACTATGCAATTCCTAGAAGAAAACATAGGGTCAACACTTCAGCATCTAGGCACAGGCAATTAGTTTCTCAAAAGTACCCTTAAAGCTCAGGAAATAATGCCAAGAGTTAATAAATGGGATGGCATCAATTTAAATTAAAAAGCTTCTGCATAGCAAAGGAAACGAGAAGGTAAAGAGAAAATCTACAGAATGGGAGAAAAATTTTTACTAGCTATTTTCTGGTAAAGGATTAATATCTAGACTATAATAAGAACTCAAAACTTACCATCAAAAAAAAACAAATAACCCAATTAATAAATGGGCAAATAAATAGACACTTATCAAAAGAAGAAATACAAATGGCTAACAAATGTATGAAAAAAATGTTCATCATTAGCAATTAGGGAAATACAAATCAAAACTGCACTGAGATTGTATCTCACACCAGTCAGAATGTCAGTCAGCAAGAACACAATAATAAATGCTAGAGAGGATGTGGAGAAAAAGGGACACTTTTACACTTGGCAGGATTGTAAATTAGCACTATGGAAATCAGTATGGAGGTTTCTCAAAAGACTAGGATAGAACAACCATATGATCCAGCTATATCACTGCTCAGTATTTATCCTAAAAATTAAAGTCATCATACTACAGTGATACATGCATAAACATGTTTACAGAAGCACAATTCACAATAGCCAAACTCTGGAACCAGCCTGGATATCCATCAACAGATGAATGGATAAGGAAAATGTGGTTTACATACACAATGGAGTTATAGTCAACCATAAAGAAAAATGAAATTATGTCATTTGCAGGAAAATAGATGGAACTTGAGAACATTAGAACAAAATAAACCAAACTCAGAAGGTTATAAATCGTATGTTTTCTTTCATATGTGGAAGCTAGAGAGGTAAAGGAAAAGAAAGGTGGGGGGAATCTTATGAAAATTGAAGGGAGATTAGGAAAGGAAAGGGACCAGTGGGGAGCGATTAGGGGAGAGAAAGGGGAAATACTAGGGAATGATACTGGAATTGTTATATTGTGTGCATGTACAAATATGTAACAACAAATTCCATCATTAGACACACATATAATGCACCAATAAAAACATGTGTATTAAAAAATATTCTTCTGAAATTTTTACGTTTTACATTTTAAAGCTTATATTAAGATTTTATATTTAGAAATAGATTTGTGCAAATATTAGTTCCTTTATGTACTTTTTCCCATATTTTCTAATGTTTGCACCATTAACATATATTGCATTTTTATCCAATGGAAAGACTTTTAGATTTTTAATATCCCCATTTGAACTCAAGTATTTGCTCCAGCACTTCTTAGTCTATTTTGTTCATGTTTTTTCCTCTCAGAACATGTTCTGCTTATCATATAATAATAATGTTTTGAGAACTACCTACATATTGCGTACATGCACCGGGCATGGTGGTGCATGCCTATAATCCCAGCACTTGGGAAGCTGAGGCAGGAGGATCACGAGTTCAAACCTAGCCTCAGCAATGGCAAGGCACTTAGCAACTCAGTGAGACCCTGTCTCTAATAAAATACAAAAAAGGGCTGGGGATGTGGCCTAGTGGTTGAGTGCCCCTGAGTTCAATCCCTGGTACCAAAAAAAAAAAAAAAAAAAAGGAAGAAAAAGAAAACATATTGTGTACATTGTAAGTACTTTTCTTACATTCTTTGTTAATCCCCATATCAACCTTTGAAGGCACTGATTACTCCCATTTAACAGATGAGGAATCTGAAAGTGAAACATGTAAGTGGCCTATTCAAGGTTACACAGCTAAAATACCACAAAGTTTGAGCCGGGGTCTATGTGACAGCATAGCCAAAGTGCCCCACACTGCTATATCATACTGATTTCAAGAGCTTCTTGATTCTCTGTGTATTGGGATGACTGCCAGGCAACTAAGCAAAAGCCAGTTTTGGAATCAACTCAATACTCTTTTAAGACATCCTTAAAATTAAATTCAGTAATTCAGTTTTCATACTATGGTGGACAACAGAACATTTATTTTGTATTATAGATAAGTAATTACAGAAATAAACAGTGCCTCGTGTTATTTTTGATGAATGTTTCAGTCACAAAATTTCAATCATAACCCAAGGAAGAAATGCAATTTTCATATGAGAAACAAGTCTTAAGAAGAAAGGGACTTGCTTTTAAGTCTGGTATTCATTCAGAGCTTATTTTTTTAATAACTGAAGATTAATTAGAGAGAAAGTTTTTAGTACATTGAAGAAATTTCAGACAGAGAAATTTGCATTGCATATTTAACAGCAAACAATATCTTAGATCTCCCTCCTTGTTTTTCCTTTCCTCTCTTTAACTATATTTACCAACTAACCACAGGTCAGAATTCTTCCATGCCCGTACACAGATGTTGGATAATCCAGTCTTTTTTTCTCACTCTTTTCAACATTTTGTAAGAATTAAAAGAAAAATTTTCTCTCATTATAATAATGTTATAATAGCTACCCTTTATTAAATGCCTACCATATGCATGCATCATATTAAGCAATTTTGTATTATTTCCAATATTCACAATATTCCTCATAAAGGAGAAATACAAGACTCAGGAAAGTGGTTCTCTGATTTACCCAAGATCATAAATCTCCAACCTAGAAGTTAGTGATTACAGTTAGAGAAAAGGAGGAACCAGAAGGTATAGTTAAGATAGTAGTTACCATTAATCACACAACAGAATTGTAATCCAAACCCAAATGTATTTGACCCCACTAATTCATGTTGCCACTTAAATTATTTGACTCCAAAAAGCTAAAAAGAGAGAATTAAGTAATCTAACACTTGAAGTGACACAAAAATTCATTAACCACCTATGAGACATTAAACATATATTATCACATCCCAATTTTCTTTGATCAATTTTATTCCATGATTTATTTTTTCTAAAGTAGTATAAATATAGATAATGTAAATAAAATGTATAAATATAAGTAAATATCAAATATTAGTATATTATAAATACTTGTTGATTCCTTTAGATTATTATTTTAAGAATTGATTAAATCATCAAAATGTCTTATAAATAGAAACTTCCATTAATGAACACAACCAAAACAACCATGATTAGAAATGATAATTCTTTCATTATGATGAAATTAGCAAGTAAATTACTTGTCCCTACTAAAAATGTAAATTGTTAAGAATTTTCTCTTACCGTTGACGGGTATTTGGCAGAGATTTCTTAGAATAATCTTTGTTCAGATGACACAGTTGTTTACTGTAGTTTTGTTATTCATTCCCAGGAAATATGTCCAGGAAGCAGAAATCAAATCACATTTGAAATCTTTTTTTTTTTTTTTAGTTGTAGTTAGACACAATACCTTTATTTTACTTATTTATTTTTACGTAGATGCTGAGGTGCTGAGGATTGAACCAAGGGCCACGTGCTAGGAGAACACTCTACCACTGAGCCACAACCCTAGCTCACATTTGAAATCTTTGTTTCGAGCATTATTTTATAAAACTTATTATGTACAAAAACCCATTGTAATAAAAAAGGGCCTAAAGTCAAAGGGGAAAATGAATGAATATATTTTTTTGTTCTACTTTTATTTTTGAATCTTTTAACTAAATATTTGTCCTTTATATTAGAAGTATATATAAACATACTTTATATATATACTTATGTATAGTATATTTTATATATAAATATTCTTATATAAATATACAGACAATATAATTTGCCTATGACTTCCCAGTAGTAACACAGACAATAACCATGTTTGTGTTCATAGAAGACTTTAAGAACTAAACTTACCTACTCTTTAATTTCATTTTCTAAAATTTTCCTTTACTTGACTAATAATTGTGTATTAGTACAATGTCCCATTCATACTTCATGACTCAATTCAATTCAACAAAAATTCATTACACATCACAGAATAGGCATTTCTGAGCTCTAAGGAAAGATAAAAAGATGAGTAAGATTCTGAAAAAAAACATGTAGCAACTAAGAAATAAAGCAGGAAGAGTAAGATGGATACCATAACCAAGGCACAAAGTGCTATGTAATCATAATATGGGAGCAATTAATTCCAACCGAGTATACATGTAATGGAAAAACTGAAAAAGAAACTAACATTAAATGCCTACAATGAAAATATCTTTATCAGTAGACATTATTCAATCTTTAACAAGTTGACAGGTATTGTGAAACTTAGTTTTCAGAAAGTACTATTAATTTTTTCCTTCAGTTAACTGTGATACATGATGCCTAAAATTTAAGTAAAAGTAGAAATCCTCTCCAAAAATAAATAAAATTAAAACTGTAGGCTCATGAAAGGCAAAATCCATACAACTTGAATAGAATGAGGCAAAGCCCTAGGCCTTTCCTCTCCTCTCAGTGGATCACTCCTGATGTTTCTAGCTTCTTTTGCAGTTTAGCCTTCGGCACTAGGGGAATCACACTGAGGAATTAGCAATGCAGCAGCTTCTCTCTCTATCTATCTATCTATCACACACACACACACACACACACACACACGCTTTCCTCTGTCTGAAGAGGTTTCTTCCCTATCTTTCCAACATCACCTGGCAGTTACCACATTCATCTCTGGGGCATCTTTTCTCTGTCTCCACTCCCAATCCTTACACAATCTAGTCTGAATGAAGGGTTCCTGATTATCATTTCTTTAATTGCACCCTATACTAACCTCATCATGGGGCATTTGAAACTATTTATTGTCTTTTTCTCCACAAGTCTGAAGACAACTTGCAGACAGGAATTGTGTTTCATTTGGCCACAGCTTGGTAATGTCACATCAGAGGTGCTTATCATGGGTGGAAATATGTCCTCCCAAAAAAGATATTGAAATCCCAAAAAAAGATATTGAAATCCTAACCTTCAGTACCTCAGAATTGTGACCTGATTTGGAAATAGAGTTGTTGCAGATTAAATTAGTTAAAATGAAGTCATATTGGTATAGGGGGCCACACAGCTTTGCCAGGAATAGGGTGGGTTCCTATGACTGGAGTACTCATAAGAAGATGACCATATGAAGACAGAGACACAAAGGAGAAGGCACACTTGGAATTATGCAAACCAAGGAATATCACAGATGGCCAGCAACCACCAGCAACTGCAAGAAAACAAAATAATTCTCCTAGGTTTCAGAGAGAATATGGCCTGTGCATCCTCCAGTACTGTGAGACAATGAATGTTATTTTAAGTCACTGTGTTTGTTACTTTGCTAAAGTATCCATAGGAAAATGCAGGAGCCCTGTTTGGGGAGATGGCTAAGATTGTGGTTGACTACGGGCCATGGAGATGTTTGGGCATTGCCGCCTTCCGTAGTCTCACGGGACTTGGCCCGGGATCTCGTGGGACTTGAGCGAGATTGCTGATCGGGTCTGCACCATTTGGTGTGTTGGTTGTTTGGTGGGTGTGTGTGGTGTGTGTTAAAGTTGTTGTTAGAGCCAGAGAGAAAAGTTATCAGAATAAAAAGGCTGTTTGTTCCTAGTTCGCCTCTGAACTTCTTCCCGCGGCTTCGTTGCTCCAAGCGGCCATCGCTTCAGGCGGCAACAGGAAAACAGCCCAGTACTCAATAAATTTGGATGAATAGATGACTTACAATTTTTCCCTGCCTATTACAAATCTGTGCCTTTTTCTTATTTCTTCTAGCCTTGATCTGAACTGTATTTCTTTTTATCTATATTTGCCTATTTTATAGTTTATATGTTAACAAATCTTCATGCCTGCACTAAATTTGACTTTTGAACTTAGAAAAACTTACCTGCAGATATGCACTTCTTGACAACTAACACAGAGAAAAGAGAGATGCTAGAATAAGGCTTTGTTCCCAGATGCAAGCAACTAAGAGCCTGTTTTTCTTTTATCTGAACAGGTTGGCAGAAGTTTTTGTTTTTTAATTGATGCATTTAGTTATACATAACCATGTATTCATTATGCCATATTCATCCATGCATATAACATAATTGATCAAACTCATTCCGCAATATCTTCCCTTTCCCTTCCTCCTCCCTCCCCTCCAATCTGCTTGTTCTGCTGATTTCCTTCCTATTATTATTATTATTATTATTATCATTATCATTATTACTATTATTATTTTAATTAGTGTGTTATATGTAGATATATATGGGGGATTCATTGTGGTATATTTGTACTTGGACATAGCATAATTTGGTAGATTTTTTTTTAAATGTTTATTTATTTGCTTTTAGTTGTACACAATGTGTTTTTTTTTTTTTTTTTTATGTGGTGCTGAGGATCGAACCCGGGCCGCACACATGCTAGGCGAGCACTCTACCACCGAGCCACAACCCAGGCCCTTGGTAGATTTTATTCCCTATCCTTACCATAGACTTAGGTCATGGTGTGCTGTTTTGAGTTTGTTGATCCCATTATCTTGTTGCCAGTTAATGGCAATTTAGCCTGGTGGTCAATAGCTTAGACATTGTCAAATGAGCTGCAATCAAATCCAGTCTGCCATTTAATAGCTGGGATAACTTATTTAACCTTCCTCCACTTTACTTTCCTAACCTGTAAAATGGAGTAACAGTAGTATCAAATTTCTGATTTGTTATAAGAAAATAATGATATGTCTATAAAGTTCTTAGTGTAGTTTGTGTAGTAAGGTCTTAACAAAAGTTAGTTAATGTGGGTAGAAAAAAAAATCCTCCATTTAGGATCAAACCCAAGTTGTTTTGCAAAGCAAAATCCTCTTGAATAAAAACTGGATTGTGCTACATATGAAAAAATATAAATATATTGTGGAAAAAAAGTATTTTAAAGTTCTGCCAATACCAAAAAAAAAAAGGGAAAATTCCACCTTCCATAGGCACAAGGCTTTATTGAAAGACTTACCTACATTTCCCCCCTTTTAAACAGGCTAAAAAGAGAGATGAGATTCTCCGACTCTTAAGAAAACAAAGAGAAGAAAGGATCACGGTAAGACTGATAGTGAAGCATTCAGATAAATCTGTCTGTAGGATGAGCTGCAGCAAGTTTTCAGAGGATTTGTAATGGATGCCTGGAATCTAGATGCCCGTGGTCTAGAGCCATCTGTACATTGGAGAAGAGTAGGATATAGAAATAGAGATCAGATAATCTGGCATTCCTTAATAAACCAAAGTTATCTCCAGAGTTTGCAACTCCCCTGGCATAAGAAATGAGATGTTATTGTCAGTGGAATCTTTTGTTCACATATTATAAAGCTATATGATATCGACATAGGCTATGTCAGTCTAATATTTGTTTACAATGGTTGATCTTTCCTAGATCATAAAAAAATAAATGCTAAACGATAACAAGCTTTATAAAAATAATAATGACACACTGTAAACTTAAGGAAGCACAAACACACACTACTGAACCAACCTCAAATTCCCATACATGGAACATTTCTGACCTGATAGTTTCCAGATTTAAGAAGCTAGTCTTTATAAACTCTGTGATGATTTTACCTTAGGTTCTTTTCAAGTTGAGTATATTTTGGTCAGAGAAAAAAATAAAATTTTTCTTTTTGATTTTTGTTTTGTTTGTTTTGTTTTAGAAAGAACTGATTTCCTTTCCTTATAAACCCAAGCCCAAAGAACACAAAGTAAAGTAAGTTTATTTCTGGCAAAAAAAAAAAAATTCTCATCTTTTTACTTACGGTCTAAAAGAAGCACTTCTTTTTTCTTACTTTGTCCCCTACAATAACATCTTCTAAAAACCCACCACACTATATTAGGGTTTTCTTGCCCTGAATAAACTTTCTTCTCCTTGTGACTATTAAAGCCTTTGTACCCACTTGTATATTTGCAGAATATGGAAGGATAAGTGTGTGCTAACTGGATAGCAGATCAACCTGATTCTCTGTGCAACACTCTCTGTCCTTTCCTTCTCATCCTGGATTGCTGAGTACACCTGCCACCATGCTCTCCCAACTCCACCCACCCCTACCCCACTCACCCTGCCATCTTTGGTGTATCAGCAGATTTTAGATAACCAGTTCTAATCCCACAAGTGACCTATTTAAGGTTGCTAAAACTAAGTTCATGTAGAAAAGACTTTAGCTTCTCAGTGATGGTTAATAACTTTATCCCTGAAGTAATGTTAGAATGGGATTGGGAACATGTTATAGAGCTAGGAGTTTGAAGGAAATCAGCTATCAGTTAACCATTATAGCACCCCTAATTTTTTTAAATCTCCATTTTTGTATTAGGACTGAAAACCAATGTGGCTAACTCAATGTTAATATAAAAAATATTTATTTTCATACTATATTCAGGGGAGAAAAGTTAGAAAGAGTTGTGATTCTTATCTCATTGATTTTGAGGCTGATTCCCTTTACTGTTATCAACATAATAGCCTTGAAGAAGAATAAATATGTCTATACTTCTTTATAAAATTTTTTAAAAATCTTTCAATCACCTGGCTAAGCCTGGCACAGTAGTACATGCCTGCAATCCCTGCAGCTCAGTACGCTGAGGCAGGAGGATCAAAAATTCAAAGCCAGCTACAGCAATTTATCAAAGCCCTAAGCAACTTAGCAAGACCCTGTCTCAAAATAAAACATAAAAAGGACTGTAGATATGGCTCAGTGGTTAAGCACCCCTGGGTTCAATTCCTGGTACCAAAGTAAAAAAAAAAAAAAAAAATAGTATGAGAATATCGAGTCGTTCAGTTCAGTATTAGCCAATTTAGAAATTGGTGTTTTATACTATACATTGATTCATACACACTCTTAAAATCACACTTCACATTCTAATAACCACTGTTCCCAGTATAACTTTACACTTGGTTGCAAAGCCTAATGCATACTCAGAATCTACAACAGTGAATTTTTAGTGGGAAAAATTTCAAAGTTGTTTTTATGCTTTATCATGTTCACAATAACAGATTTCTGTGTATAGAAATTGATCCATATTATTACCAACAGGGAAGAGGCATCAGAATCAGATATAGAGGGCCAAGAAGAAGTCAAAGCCTTGAACTGATCTGCTTGGCACAGAGTAGAAGATGGCTTACTTATATCTTCACATTGAAACAACTTATACTTACATTAGGATTATTGGGATCACTAACAAAGTTTCTAACTCTGTCAAAGGAAATAAAGATGAGGAAATAAGATTTAAATGTGCATAATTCCATAAATTTTACCAGTTACTGAATACTTGTGTTAAAATGGACAAATAAAAGTTAAGTAGACTTCCATGAATTTTGTTATTGAGTATTTGTATCAATTTTATTTATTGTATACTACTGTGTTTGACATCACATCATAATCATCTCTCTCATCTTACATATTTTCAAAATCCTATTGACTATTTTTATTTGGAGAGTATTTTCAGAATTTCTATATTTGAGCTACATTGTGGATATCACATAAACAAGAATCAGAGGCTTTATGTGCCCCAACCGGTAGACTACTAGTTAAAAAGAAAGAAAGAAAGTAAAATGGGATGAAACTAGGCAGTCTTGAAAACTTAGAAGTCTTTTTGCTTTAAAGAATAGTCCCTTTTTCAAAATGTGATTTATTCCATTCTTAGAACATGTCTAAAACCAGAAATGAACTGCTTCTAGTTCTGTAACCAGCTCAGCTTGCCTGTGTTTTGCACACAAGTATATAACCCCACTGTCAACCAACTCACCAAAAGTTATTCACTTTGGCATATATTGTAAAAGAAACAGTTAAGATTTTGTCCCTCTGCATTGTGCAAATGGCAGTCCTACTCAGGGTTATACATTCTTCCCCAGTTTTTGAAGCTCTATTTAGAAGCATCATTCACTTCAGAGTCCTGGTCATAACCTCCCTAAGATGCAGCCATCATCCACAACACACCAAGCTGCAAGGGAGGCTGGAAGTAAATCTCTAAATGAGGGGAAGAGGTATCTGCCTACTTAAAATTCAAGGACTCTATGGCCAAAAAAAAAGTAAAGGAGGGCAACTGCAAGTTTCTGGCACAACATTATTTTGAGAATGTGTTAGTCACCTTTTTGTTGCTATGAATAAAATACCTTACATAAACAACTTAAAGAAGGAATAATTTATTTTGGTTTATGGTTTCTGAGGTTCCAGTCCATGGTCAGTTGGTTCTATTGCCTTGGGCTTGAGGTGAGGCAGAACATCATGGCAGAGGTTCTAGCAGAGGAAAGCAGCTGCTCAGCTCATGACGGAAAGAAAGCACAGGGGCTGGGGGAGGCTGGGCACCAGAAATAAGCTTTCAGGACATACCCCCAGTGACCTACTTCCCCCCTTGGTCCCACCTCCTAGTAGTCCATCCCACTATCAATGGATTAAGCCAGTGATGAGGTCAGAGCCCTCATGATCCAATAGCTTCCCAAAAGCCCCACCTCTGAACACTGCTGCATTGGGAACCAAGCCTTCTACACCTGAGTCTCTGGGGGACATTCCAGATCCAAACTATACCAGAGAAAAATGTGTGGAACAATAATAAAGATAATTGGGCTTAGATAGGAGAAATTTTTTTAAAAAATTGACAATCCCATCCCGGCACCATCAAGAATAAAAGGTACCATGTCAGATTGATGTATCTGTCAGATCTCTACTGTGAAAATGGACAGAGCAAACTATCAAAGCCTAAACTCCTCAATCATAATTCACTTTGTTATGATTCCATGTTCACTGAGAAATCAATCTTTTCTTATCTAGAGGAAGAATATTTGCTCAACAGGCCAACACAAACATCAGTTTACCTGACAGTTACATTTCTCAGTGTATAATTATAGTACAAAAATAATAATAATCCAAAAATCTGAAAGTAGGAATCCTCCAAACTCCACGTTTTGGAGTACTGACATGATACCACAAGTGGAAAATTCTGTACTTGACCTCATATGGGGGTTGCTGTCAAGATGGAGGTACACTAAAAATATTGTATAAAACTACCTTCAGACCATTGTTTAAAGTATATGTGAAACATAAATTTTGTGTTTTGGCTTGGATCCTGTCCCAAATATATCTCATTATAAATATGCAAATATTCCAAAGTCTGAAAAAATCTGAAATCCAAAACACTTCTGGTCTCAAGCATTTTTGGATAAGGGATACTCAACCTATAGTCTCTCAAATTATGTTTGAGCTTGTTGAAGTAAGGACTGATCTCTGTACCAAGAGAAATTTCAAGAAAAATTTCACTTTGTGAACATTCCTTCCCGTAAGCCAGCCTTCCTTCCTGTATGGCCAGGTGTGATGGTTAGCTATTGCTGCAACAATACTACATAACAAAGGAGTCTAAAACAATTGCATACTTGCAGGTCAGCTGGGATCTCACTGGTCTGGGCTTAGCCAGACAGCCCTACTTCAGGTTACAGCACCTAGAGCAGTTCTGCCACACTACCAAGTCTATCAACCGACTGAGGCAGCTCTGCTCCATGTATCATCCTCTTGTGGATGTTTGTGGACCAGCAGGATATCTGAGGTATGTGCCTCCAACAAAGTGTAGAGAAGAAAGATAACAAATAAAAACTTGTGAAGCTTTTAATGGTCTATACTATACAGAAAGTTCTGTGGCTCGTTCTGTTGGCTAAAGAAGTCAATCACATGGTTACACATAAAGTCAAGGGAAATATACTCAGCCTCTTTAGTAAAGGAAACTATAATGTCAGGGTAAAGGGTATATATAGTTGGAGATGTGAAGAGCTGGACTCATTATTGTAATGTACCACACTTGGTTGACTGTAAACCCTAACAAAGTCCAATTTAGACCAAGTTCAGTGTTATGGTTTGGATGTGAGGTATCCTCCAAAAGCTTATGTGTGAAACAATGCAAGAAGGCTTAAAAGTTAAATGATTGCATTATGGGAGCCTTAACCCAATCAGTGAGTTAATCCCCTGATAAAGATTAATTGAATGGTAACTGAAGACAGGTAGGGTGGGCATTGGGGGCATGCCTTTGGGTATATATTTTATATCTGGTGAGTAGAGTCTCTCTCTCTCTCTCTCTCTCTCTCTCTCTCTCTCTCTGTGTGTGTCTCTCTCTCTCTCCCCCCCCCTTCCTCTCCCTCTCCCTCTCCCTTCTTGATCATCATATGCCCCTTCCCTTTGCCACACTCTTCCACCATGATATTCTGCTTCACCTCTAGCCCTGGGGTATGCAGCTGGCTGTCTATGGAATGAGACCTCTGAAACTGTGAACCCCCAAATAAACTTTTCCTCCTCTAAAATTGTTCTTGTCAGGTCTTTTAGTCACAGCAGTGAAAAAGCTGACTAAAACAGTGAGGGTATCAAAGGGAAAACTCAGGACACAATTATTTGGAGCAAAATGAGAGTTTCTTCAAGTTGTAAAGAATGCTGTAATATTGGAAATAAATCCTTCCCAAGTGACATTAAGTTTCCATCTATCTGCACATTCACATGCATATTTGCCTTGCCAAATCCTCAAAAAACTCTTTTTAAAAAATATTTGTTTTAGTTGTACACAATGCCTTTATTTTTACATGGTGCTGAGGATAGAACCTGGGCCATGCACGTGCTAGGCGAGCGCTCTACCGCTGAGCCACAACCCCAGCCCCCTACAAAACTCTTAAGGTAACTAATATTACCAAGAGTTCAATGAAACTTAGGCAAAAGAACTCGCCAAAGGCCACAGAGATATTAAAGAGAAGCAAGATTCAAAACAGAGCATCAGATGCCACTTCTAGTGCTTCTTTCCACCATAACAGTTCTTTTTCTTTGATTGATTTGATAACCAAGAATTTCGAGTAAGAATGTGTGTTGGATCTGAGATGTTCTAATCAGAACATAGAGAAGGGCTATCAATGATCTTGCCATAAAGGTCAGTGTTATCCTGCTGATGATGCTGTTTTCCACAACTGCACAACTTTCCCATATTCTCTACTGATGCTGAAATACCCCAAGCTTGATCCAGAACTGTTTAGAATTGTAGTGGCTCAAAGCCTTAGAAGCATTACCGCTTTTTTCACTGCTGTTCTAAAAATCAGGATGAGTAGATAAACAGAAGCAACCTGGGACCAAAATCCAGAAGTTCATGGCCCAGGTGAGGCTTCTTCTATGCTTTAGAACAGCACGTTGTGAGCAAACTGCAAGGAACCCAGACCCACTATCTGCTATTTAGTGCCTTAGGTTTGGGCAGGAGGCTCACTTTCACATTGTTAAACATGTTGTTTACTATAAGAAGCCAATGTAAAACACAACTATTGTGGGAATTTAGAAGCTCAAATACACATGCAAGACAAATTGCTTAGGACAGCTCTTCCACAGGGAGTAGGGTCATTCTTTCCTAGAGTGGGGAATCTTCTTTTGCTACCAGTCCAATGCCCAATTCCATAACCACCATTCCCACCTCCCAGCGTGAAGCAGAATCATTTTCTTGCTGAGATCTTGGACACTCTTTGGCTTCTGATGGAAACTACTCTCCTCTCAGCCAGATCAATTCGGCCACCTTCTGTGGAGGTTATTTATGGTAGGTCCCCTAACTTTTCTGACCAGTGGACACATTGCCTGCTTGAGCATCCATTCACCACCGCCACCCTTCTTTTCCAGGGTGTAGCCCTGAGGGCTGGGACTGGCCTAGGAGCTTCAGGTGTATAGAGTCTTGCCTCTGCCTTTGGCCCACTCCACAGAGCTGAGTGAAGCTGGCTGTGGCCCTGAGGAGTAAGGACTACATACGGTACTGTTTTTAGCCACACTGCACCCTTCATCCTATTTCAGAAAAGCCATTCCTGCACTCTGCACCCTAGGCAAACTCAGGATCTCCCTGGGAAGCTCCGAGAGGCGGTGAGTTGGCCCTCTCAGTGGCTAGCTCCCCTCTGGCGGTCAGTATTTCTGGCGCCTACCACACTGGAAGAGGAGGTCGGGGGCGGGACAACCGGCGGGGCTGCCCTCCCGCAGTGACGTCCCAGGGGGCGGAGGGGTGATCAACTGACTCTGAGCCCTAGCTCCCAGAGCAGGGTCCGTCGGTCCTCGGGAGATGCTGCTACCACGGTTGCAATTGTCGCTCACGCCTCCGCCGGTCTGCCTGCTTCACCACTGTAGAGCCCGGGGGTCCGAAGACGCATCACCCAGAGTGGTGCCATGCAACCAGGAGCGGCTTTGCAGGCTGTGCTGCTGGCGGTGCTGCTGGCGGGGCCACGGGGCGTGAAAAGCCGCCTGCTGAGCGGTGAGTGCATGCGCTGGGGCGAGAGCTGGTGCCGGGACAGTCCGCACCCCCGCAGCTGCAGACACACTTCGGAGCCACTGCACCGGGTAGGGAGGGAGGCGCTCCCCGCTGCCCTACCGGACCCAGCCTTCGGAGCCCCCTGCTTCCAGGGAGCAATCGCTCCGCAACTGGGATCAGCACCGGATTCCTGGGGCCATCCAGTGTCATGGATATCCTGGAATGCTGGAAGTCCATTCCCCGCCAAGGGTTACCCTAATGGGCCTGAGAACTAGGTTGGGTGGGGCAGTGGGCGAACCGGCTCAGCCGGTGCCCCTTCAGCTAGTTCCATAGTGCTATAGTGCCCGGGAACCCACGCGGAGCAGGCTCACCAACCCCATTTACCTCCCACTCGGGAAGGCCGCCACGCAGACGGCGGGGTGGAGATCCTGGATCCGCGGTGCTGTGGGAACCTTGCCTGTTACTCCTGGTCTCCTCTGTGGGGAGGATGGCTGGCTCCAGCGCCTGGAATGAGAGTGCTTAGAGATCAGGAAAGCTGCTTGGTTAGCGCGGGACCAGCCCCGCCTGGCTCTGGGGAATGACTCTCTCTGCTTCCTTCCTTGTGTCGTGTCACTGCAGCCTCGGATTTGGACCCCAGAGGAGGTACTGTGCTCTGCTTTTTTGCCTCTTCCAGTTGTTCTGCCTGTCGGGGGAGGAGGGGGTATCGGTGCCCTTTTTCTCCTGTGCTGGGCGTCGACTGCTTGGCCAAGAGGAGGGAGGAAGAAGAATGGCAACCTCCTCCTCCGTGGTATCCCAGCTGGTGGGGTTGATTTAACCGTCTAGAGTTGATTTCAAGATGGGGTGTGGTGCAGGGCAGTAAATGGGGAGAGTAACTAAATTGAGCTGCTTGGGTTAGGGCTGCAGGAGCTCAGTAGTTGATAGTCGGGGGTAGAAGGCCCGCCTGCTCTTCCCCTTCCTGCAAATGAGAAAAGAAAGACACTTCCTGAAGACAGGGGAACCAGATGGGCCCTCCGCCTCTTTCCATCTCTGGCCCTCTCTGGCACTCACTGCAGGGTTGGGATGTGTGGCCAGGCTGGACCATACAGGAAATTTGATTAAAGATGTTATGTTTTCTCTTGACAATCTAGCATGGAAAAGTGAGGGCTGCCAGTAAATTCAACTCCAGTTCACAGTTATGCTGGTGGCAAGGTTAGGGGTGTTCCTAGTGGCTCATTTGCCTTCCATTTGCTGCCTGATTTGGAGCCCCCTTTAAGTAATAATAGAGGCAGTCTGGCTGCTGTCACAGCCTCTCTGGAACACCTTCTTGGTGAAAACATCAATGTCAAAAGAGCCCTCTTAATTTGCTGGTGGACCCATCCAGTGAGAGCTTCTCTATTTAGCAGCAATAACCAAAAAAATAAGAAAAATAGAAGGGAAGTAAGGAAAAGGGAGAAAGTATAAGACTCTTCTAATGTGTTGCTCTTTGAGAATTTCTTTCTAAAAGCAATGAGAGGAGAAATAGAAAATAAATATTCACTGGAGCTTTCTGGGTCATCTTTATGGGCTTTTTTCCATTTAGCACTAATAATGTAGTTAACTGTCTGCAGCCTTTGCCCTGTATTCTGGACAGTATCAGGAATAATAAAAGCTATCTAGCTCCCTGTAGCACTGCAAAACAAGTTGGGGAAACAAGAACATTCCAGAAGGTCTGGGAAGAGGTCCCCAAACAAAATCCTTTCTTTACCCCTTATTCTGTGGTAGCAATTCATACCCACAGCCCACAATTTGGCTCTGTCATTGCAGGGACTACTCTCAGTGTTGAAATGTGGTTTTCATTTTGTATAATTTAGATCCAGAGACATATGCTGTGTTCTCCCCTGGGCTAGAAATTGGCATTTGTTTCTGTATTCCCAGCACCTAGCACAGTGCCAGGCAAAAAAGGGACACTTAATAAATGTTGATTGAACAAAGGAGTAATGAATTAAAGAAAAAAAAGACAAAAATTTTTACAACTATCAAATGAGTAATGAAGCTGATGTTTGGTTGCAGCAAGGCTTCAATCACCCAGACACAAGGAGGGGCAATGTGTGCTGAGGAACAGTTTGCTACTTGCTTCTCAGTAGAATTCTATCCATTTGTCTGAAATAGTCTTTAGCCCTTCAGGTGTCAGTCATATGAAACACACTATGTAGACTCCAAGCAACCCAAGCCTGGTGGGGAATGGGGAGTGAGCACTCTAGTTGAGAGATACTGGCATGACTTTGTAATCAGATCTGGATTCTGACTTGGACAATGCTGATTATAGCTATGTGACCTTAGCCAAATTATTCAATTTCTCTGAGCCTCGATCTTCTCATTTGTAAAATGTGACATAAACAACATCTACATCGGGATACTGTTATGAGGGTCAAATGAGACAAAGTCTGTATGTAAATGTAAAGCCCTTACCACAGTTGATGGCACAAGGAAAAGTTCATTAAATCTTACCTATTGTCTTTAGATCAGGGGACTGTCAGTAATGGAAAACCCCATAGATATTAAGCACTTAGCTTCTGCCCACACCAGAGACTGAGCAAATTAGTTCTGCTGCATAGGCAGAAGGTTTCAAGGTAGAGGAGTCCATGTCTGACTTCAGAACACCTCTCTTACCTGAAGGAATCACTCATCAGAGATGCTCACTTTAAGCCACACTCTCCCCTGAGATTTCCTGATAGCATAAAATTGTTATTTATATTCCTTAAGCAAAGCCATAAATCTTCATCAGCCTCTCTTAAAAGATAAAAATTTCTGCTTTTCAAGGATCTGTAACTGAATAAATAAAACATGTGTCCCTGCATAATCTGAGCATCAGAGTTTAAATCACCCCAACTCCATGTTGGAAGGAGTATTAATTTTTTCTGAGAACTCTGACATAACAAGTCTGCTGATAAGTAATCATAATTCCTGCCCAGAAATAGTTCATTCTGATGCCTCCTTGCTCTGCTATACATTTCTTGTACTCTGAAACAGGTTGCCTTCTTTTATCTCTAGGGCAGCTGGTTTGCCGGGGAGGGACACAGAGGCCTTGTTATAAAGTCATTTATCTCCATGATGCTTCTCGAAGACTGAACTTTGAGGAAGCCCAAGAAGCCTGCAGGAGAGATGGGGCCACCTAGTCAGCATTGAGTCTGGAGATGAGCAGAGATTGATAGAAAAGTTCATTGAAAACCTCTTGGCATCTGACGGTGATTTCTGGATTGGACTCAGAAGGCACGAGGAAAAGCGAAGCAACAACACAGCCTGCCAAGACCTTTATGCTTGGACTGATGGCAGCATGTCGAAATTTAGGTAAGTATGTGGAGCTGACTTCTTTGACATAACTCTGAAAAGAGAGAGGCTGGATCCACAGTGCCAGATCCATGGGGAAGAGAAGGAGACCCAGCCAGGCAGAGCCCTGAAGGTAGTAACACCTGAAGAGCCCTCCTGCCAAGATCTCTTCTTGCCTGCTTGTCCCTGGACACAAGGACCCCAAATGTCCAAGTGGTAGCCAGTGGCTCATGGCTCAATGAAACTTACTGTGTCTTCTAGGAGAACTATTCCCTTCTGGAAACTAAGGACCTCTAAACTCCCAAAGCCCAGCATTGCAGAGACAAGAAGTACAAATTCCCTGAATGGGACATTAGCAATGATGGGTCTCCTGCTTTGATCTCTTGGCTCCCAGACCCATGTATTCTACTAGGGAAGGCACAGGACTATATAAATCATTGTAAAGTGTACTTCTTTTTGGAGATGATGTCCTGCCCCAAAGTATTGCCTCTAGGGTGATACTTCAGCTATGTTTTCAACAAGCTATTTCCCATCACTCTGTCAAGCAAGCAGCTTCAATGTGCAATATGTGATCTGACAAGTGAATCCCATGGCCAGGTGCCTACTTCCACACCTTCTTTGCTATAAAGTAGGTGCCTTTGTCTGGTGAAATGTTATTTGGGATCCTGTTTTGATATATTAAATATTATGTACACCTTTGAATAGTGGTGGTGACTAAGGTTCTTAGACAGGAAAGGCAAACTCATGCCTAGATTATGTGTCTGTTCCTTCCAAAATGAATTGTCCCTTTCAGGGATCCAATATAGTAAATTTGCCACCAAGTGACATGTTGGTCTCCTCAAAAATTGGTGCTGTGTCAAAAACACAGCATTGTCCTCTGTTGCTGGAAGGCTGGACTTTTGGCAGTGGTAGTAGCCAGATGAGTCTTGGTTAGTGGGAGCCAATCTATAGAACCCGTGCATAGCCTCCATTCTGCCTCCGTTGTTACTATATTTGCATATCTAGTGTGCTAGTACTAGGGTGACTGATAACCAGCTGGCTGGCATTACCTGAATGAGTCATTTTGTCTCCTTGGCTGTTTGGTGCCTCTTTCATGATAGATGCTCCCTCGTAGGCTTTTACATGTGATAGAAAATTATCATATTTTATGCCCAGTCCCACATATGTCTGTTCACATCACTCTATTCAAGAAGTCCTTGTCCCCAGTCTTCCAGTCTTTTCCCTTTAGATTCTTATCAGCTGGCCATGCTGTTTACTTTTCCCCTGAGTCTTTATATAGTCTACTCTTCCATAACTTCTATTTCCATACAAAGTGGTTAACTAGGTGCATCAACCAAAGCTATGTCCAGTGAGAGAGTGTCCCCCTACCACATTGTCTTTCAAGGCCACCTCCAAGTGGAGCTGTAGTTCAGCTGCTGTCCATTTTGGCTTGTTCACTCATACTTAACTGATCTATTCATGAACCAAGCTCAGGCTGCCTGTATCAACTAGCCATAAGAAACTTCTCATGCACCATAAGTGTGAGCTGAGACAGAGGCTTTGGAACAACAGTGGTATATATCATGGAAGTCTGCTCTAACTATTCATACAGCACCCCTTTGGTCCTAGATGTAGCTGCCTGACGTACAGCCACAACGCCGTGGGAGAAAAACTCAGAGGCAGAATGAAGATGAAAGAAGGTTTTTTTTATTCTTCGGCTTTAACTATCTCTCAAAACTCTAACACTGGCTCTTTCACCAACCTCTCTGACTCTTTACTTCTTCTGACTACTGACTCTTTACTTCTTTACTTTACTACTTTACTTTCTTTTACTTTCTTAGAGAGAGCTTAGAGAGCGAGAAAGAGAGAGATTCTTCTTTCTTCTTTAGCTTAGAGAGAGAGAAAGAAAGAGTACTTTTACTTTCTTCTTCAGCTTCTTCTTTCTTCTTTCTTCTTCAGCAGCCTCGGCCTGACTCTGACCAGCAATTACTTCTTTTATTTGGTTTCTCTTCTGACTGAACTCTTAACCGCTCTGACTCTTATTTCTTCTTCTGACTACGTTCTGGCCGCTCTGACTCTTTTCTTCTTCTCCGACCCGAACTCTTCTTTCGACCGACTGAGCGACTGCACGACTGACTGAATTCATTTCGCTTCTGACCACTTTCACCCGGTTATATACCTTTAGCTTTGCGGGTGCGTCACGTGCATTTACAGGTGCATCACGTGCATACTTATTATCAGATGGAACTCATGGCTTCCAGCTAACCGCAATAGCCATCTCCCTAATTGGGGCTCCTTCACCTAGATATACCTCTTTCACCTTATAATGGATTGATTCTAGCCTACCTGATTTGTGATAAGATGTGTCTGACAATACCTAATTCATAATGGGCAGGTCGGGCTGCCTGGTCTCTTGGTGGGTGGTCCTTGCTTAGTAAAATAAAGTAGCAGTTGTTTTTCAAAAGATGACTAGTTCTCAGCTACAGATGATATGACTTTGCTCCATAACCCTAGAAATCTGCAATATAATTCTGTTATTGGGGTTGTCATGAATTCTATATAGCAATGTTTCCCACTACTGACACCTCAGATAATAGGGTCTCCCAGATCATCTGGCCCAAGTGGCAAGTCTAATTGAACACAGCCTAGACCTGCTTTAGATATTCCTCAAATACCAGTACTCCTCAAAGCAGTATTTCTAGGTGTGAAATATGCTGCCTCTGAAACCCAAAGAGTCCTGCTAAGTGTAAAATTTATTTCCTAGTATTATTAATAGTTTGCTCTTTTATTTGAAATGTATGCTCCGGCATTGTCTAGATCACTAGACCCCTACACATTTTAATGAAGTAGCAGGTCCCTGAATATTCACAGGGTTTATTTCTAATCCTCTGGAGAATATGAGTCTTCCTAAGACCTCTAGTATAGTAACTACTTCTTGCTCACCTGCTCCAATTGGCATGATGTCAGCAATTTGGTGAACCAGTGTGATTTTCTGCAAGATTTCTAGGAAGTCCAGGCCTCTTCATACCATATTACAACAGAGGATAGGAAAAATCAATACAGCCTAAGGCAAGACCTTGAAGGATTACTGTTGTCCATTTCCAATAAGCACAAACCATTCCCAATTCTTTCTGATCCAGATGGAAAAGAATGTGTTCACAAGATCTGCATATTAAGTACTGAATGGCATATCAGCCTGCTCTAGCAAAGATGTCACCTATGGAACAGCAGCTAAAATCAGGGTTTCACCTTGATTGAGTTTGTGCCATCATTGTGTTGGTCAGCTTTTCATTGCTATGACCAAAATACTGACAAGAACAACTTAGAGGAGGAAAAGTTTATTTGGCTTATAGTTTTAGAGATCTGCCTGCTTTTTGCATGAGTCAGACTAGTAAATTAAATAGGGATACGATGGGGAACACCACACTGCATTCTTTAGGTCTTTAAGGAGGGCACCATTTTCTGCCGTCTTCCCTGTATAAAAGATATTGTTGTTGATTTACGAACTCAGGAGGGGTGGGAAGGAGTGCAGTTTCAGAAGCTTCTACTTGATCTGCTCCACTATGATAGCCTAAGGAACCAACATGGAACTATACCAAATATGTCTATTCAATTCATATATGTGGGGACTGGGACAATAACAACTGGCTGGATCCTTCTGTGAGCTGACCTCTATTTAATACCTGGTCCCAATATGTTCCCACTCCAAATGGGTAATAGTACTTCAAGTCTGAATATCAGTATCAACTTACACCTGTGTCAAACAGTCCTTTGTAATATTTGGATATATTCCCCCCTCCCAGTGTATGGTTACTTAAGTAAATGGCCAGAGGTTCTTTTGGGGGGAGAACAGGGGAAATTGTCATCACATGTGCCTGCCATGAATGGTACTGCAGAATCCTTCTTCCTTGGAACCTGTCCTTTATCAGTTAGTTATGAGTCTGAAACTGAGTCAAATCCAAAAATTACATATCAGGTATAATGTTCCATATCTCCCTGAAAGGAAATAATGTAAGACCAGTAGGGAGTGTCAAGGGGTATAGAACAAAAGGTGGAGATAACTAATGAGGTGCAAAGGCCAGCTCCTGTCAGGTCCACCAGCTGTCCAGCATAATGTCTTAAGGAGTGCTTACTGCAAGCTCATCTATTGTTCAGGAAATTCAACCCAGTGAGTAGAGCAAAGGACCTGCCTTCCTTCTCTTAGCTGTCTATTTACTGAGAAGGGGCTTGATAAGAGCTAGGCAGAGCAGCAGTGCCTGGCTAAATAGTCTGAGCATCAGGGCAAGAACCCAGCCCTGAAGGGAAGCAGCTCAGGTGGGTGATCAGGCAGACTACAAATCCCAGCCCTGAGTTAATACCTGATGTGGGTGCTTCAGATTTAGACTCTCTATGGGATCCAAGGTTTTAACCTGGCACCCACATATCCAACTGGGTTGCAGCACCATTTAATTCCAGGTTTTACGGGATAGCTACTAATGCACCCCTTCAGGGTCTAGGAAGGCAAAGAGAAAACATCTGGTAGTGGAGTCTGAAAAGCTTACCAGCCTGATCAGATGGAAATGACGTAAAAACTGAAAAAGACCAAATGGTCCTCCTGCCCTTGTCTCTACCCCTTACCTTATTTAACAGCCTTATATAGCCATGCAGTGGTGGCTAATGAAAAGCAGGAAAGATGGAAACAGAGCAAGTTCTGGATGAGATACATTATGCCTCTTCTCAGTGCTAAAAAAAAAAAAAAAAAAAGAAACAAAACACAATTAGCAAAAAGCAAAAAAGAAATAAGTAGCCCTGCACTTGCCTTTTCTCATAATTCCTTTGCAGACATCATATGGTAATATATTCCTCCATGCAAAGAGGTTGTGGCAAATGTCAGATGATTGATTGTGATGTCCATATTAGAAAGCATGTGATTCTGTTTATTGGCAGTGCTTCAATTCCTCCCTTTCTGTGTATTGTGTTCTGAAGCAGAGTATCATGTTAGTGTCTCAGTGGAATCTAATGGGAAAACAAAGGCTTGGAAGTCTTGGGATATGTTTCTCCACTTGCCTCTATTGTTGATCCCTTTCCTACAGGAACTGGTATGTGGATGAGCCTTCCTGCGGTAGTGAAGTCTGCGTGGTCATGTACCATCAGCCTTCAGCACCCTCTGGCATTGGGGGCCCCTACAAGTTCCAGTGGAATGATGACCGATGCAACATGAAGAACAACTTCATTTGCAAATATTTTGATGGTAATGAATTCTCTCCCAAGTTATGTAGCTGAATTCTCAACCTTGTCTCTTATTTCATAAGCAGCTGCTTGTACCAAGAATTTGTTATGTGGTCACTAAGAATGCTTGTCACAAATGCCAGCAATGTTAAACTTTAGGAATTCTTGTAAAGAGATATGTAACGATACTTCCTCACTGAGTAATAATTGTAGGAAAGGAAAGGTTATCAGATGCTAAGAGAATGGATTAAAAAAAAAAGAAAGAATATATTTCATGTGTGATAAAGCAAGATTTATGAGAACATTCAGAAAGAAAAAAGTCCACTCTCTGGACAAACACAAATTCTTACTCATTCTACGTGCACAGTTTGCTGTAGGAGCTTGGAATAAGCTGACCATTGCTCCTACAAGTCTTCTAACAGCTATGTGAGATTAGTTTCTCAGAATTTAAAGAAATACACTAATGACCAGAAGAGGCAGATGATAAAACACACCAGTTTTACTGGCACTAGGCAGAAATAGCAGGCACTTTGATGATCAAGTTTAAACTCCCCAGGCTACCCTCTCTATATGTCTTGCAAACTCAATTTGCATTTGCTTCTAGATCTTTAAGAGTTGCAAACTAGCCTTAAATCCTTTTTCCAGGAGTTTCCCAGACTCCTTTATTATAACTGACATAGATCTAAACTTGAACTGATTCTTGATCTATCCCTGAAGTTTCTCACCTCCCTGAATTCAACTGCTTGGCCCAGTTTTGCATTCTTTCCTGACAGGAGTAGAGTGACTTGTTAGTTATATCTAGTTTGGGACTAAAAATCCTGCCATTTTAAATTGTTTAAATCAGACTATGTTCTGAGGGTAACTTTTGCTGCTAAAAGATATTTTTCCTTCTTCATCTCCTCAGACAAATTCTTTTCCCCAGTGACCTGATCCTCCCCACCATACCTAATTGTCTCAGGCAGGGGGTTTTAAAGAACTAGACTGGCTTAGCAGGTCACCTTCATAGAGCAGTAGAAGAAAAACACTTGTTACAAACTGGTTTTCCATTACTTCTTTTAATTATATTATGTTAACTCCATGGCTAAACATTTGTACTTTTTTAACATTTTTTGAAATGTGAGATTTTGAAATTTGCTTTAATATCCTTTTATTTTTGAGCTTGGTCCCTTTCTAAAAAGAAATCATATTCATCATTACTTCTGCTATTGCTTATATTAGTTAGACTGAGTTCTGTTCAGAAAAATATGGCATGCACAAAGAGTTTACTAGGAAAGTAAAGTAAAAAGGGTATTTGCAGAGGTGTAGGCAAAGAGCAGGAGATGGCAAAGTACCCAGGGACTGACTACAATGGAAGGCTGTTACCACCCCTAGGCCTAAAAGGCAAAGGGAGAGAATATTTTTAATGGAATCCAGAAAAGGCTTGGGGTCATAAAAAAAAAAAAAAAAAAAAAAAAGAGCCCACTCAACAGAAATGGTAACCACAAAATGCAGTTCCTGTCAAATCATGCTGATGGCAAGGGGGCATGAAGAATAAATACTGTGACCTTTCTCTTCTACCTTCTGATCTCTCCTACCTTCTGATCTACTTAGCCTCCCACTGGCTAAGTCCAATAAGAGACCAAAGGAGTCCCAGTGAAACAGTCCATAGAGATCAGCCCAGATCAGAATGGATCCAATAGTGGGAGATAGGCACAGGGAGAACTAACACATTGCCTTTATGTGGCCTCCCATCCTCAGCATAAGTTCATCATACATACTACTCAGCACGCTGAAAAAGGGTCGACAAGGTCAGCCTCAGTTCTCACCATTATAACACCTCTCCCCATTCTATCCTGATGCCTTTCTGCTAGTGTAGTTCCCCAGGAGCACTTAACTGCTGCTTCCTGTGTGTAGAACACATTTTCCCTCTCCCTTTCAACTTGTTCTCACCCTTCCTGTTCAGGTTAAACAACTAAGTAACACAAGTCATAACAACTAAGTAAAACAAGTGATCCTGGATTGGATTCCAGACCATGATGATGGTGATTATGATGATGACAATTTTCTATAAATGACATTATTATGACAATTGGCAGAATGTGCATATGATCTTTAAATTAGATAATAGTATTATATCAATGTTGATTTCTTGATTTTGATCAATGTATTGTGACATAGTATAAAAGAATGCCTCTCTCCCTTAATTAAAGTTGTTAAAAGTAATTAACAGTGGCGCACGCCTGTAATCCCAGCAAGCTGAGGCAGGAGATCGCGGTTCAAAGCCAGCCTCAGCAATGTCGAGGAGTAACTCAGTGAGACCCTGTCTCTAATTACAAAAAAAAAATGTTATAGTGGTCGAGTGCCCCTGTTCAATAGTACCAAAAAAAAAAAAAAAAAAGTAGAGGGACACCATGTCTGAAGCTTTCTTTTTGGAAAAAAATATATGTATATATATGCATATAAATATATGTATATTATAAATATGGCATATATGTATATATAGACATAAGGATATAGAGATAGGTAGATGATTGAGACAGATAATAATTAAGCAAATGAAATACAGTAAAACAATAAGGTGAAGGATACATGAGAATTCCTTGTACTATTCTTACAAATTTTCATAAATATGAAATTATTTCAAAATGATTTCCTTGGAGAAGCTTTCCAGGACCCCTCAAGGTTAGGTGATCCATCCTCCTGTGAGGACCAGAGCATTTCACACACGGTACTTTCACTTCCTGTTTCCAAGTTTATCCCTTTCACTACATGGTTACAGGAAGTCAGGAAACACACTTGTCTAGCCAACCAATGAACTAGGGGAAGATCACTTCTGTGGTTCCCAAAGGATGACACTCTATCCTATCATGCCACAGTATTGAGAGACTGGGTTGATGATCATCTCTAAAACCAGGGTTGAGAATGTGGCCATGTGGCATGCTAGCCAGATCTGAACACTTGATTACTCCTGGAATATTGTAAAGGCACAGGGACATTCAGGGAAAACTAGAGAGAAACCATTCAAGGTATGGCAGATGCACTCCTCAGATGTCTGGCAGATGCATGGCATCAAGGTGCCATGTTTGCCAACTTTGCACAGTAGACTGAATTATGGAGGGACAACAATATGAATAATTAAATGTCAGTAAATATACTATGTATTTCAATGTAATATCATGAAATTAATATGAATTAATATTCTCCTATATGCCCAAATTTTATGGCCATCTTGTAGAATATTGGCTCCCTAGAGGGCCAAGATTAATTCTCATTTGCTGTTGCATCTCTACTACTAGCACAGTTACATATTCTTACTATTTTAATTTTTATTTGAAATTATTTGGTTTAAATTCCAGTTTAGCTATTTATTGGTTATGAAATTTGGGTAAGTTACTTAATCTCTCTGACTTTCGGTTTCCTCATGTACAAAACCAAAAATCTGACTCCCTCATCAGGCCATTATGGAGATTGAGCTTGTTCTTATAAAACATTCAGAATAGTTTCTATCATTTATAGGCACTATATAAGTGAGTTTTAAAATAAATAGATTTGCATCACCTCTATGCACACATACTTACAGGAAGATGATTAAAAACTTCTAGCGGGGCGCGGTGGCGCAGGCCTGTAATCCCAGCACTTGGGAGGCTGAGGCAGGAGGATCGCGAGTTCAAAGCCAGCCTCAGCAGTGGCGAGGCACTTAGCAACTCAGATCGCGAGTTCAAAGCCAGCCTCAGCAGTGGCGAGGCACTTAGCAACTCAGTGAGACCCTGTCTCTAATAAAATACAAAAAAGGGCTGGGGATATGGCCCAGGGGTTGAATGCCCCTGAGTTCAATCCCCAGTACCAAAAAAAAAAAAAAAAAAACTTCTGTCCTTTCTGAATGAAACTTCAGAATAAGCTTGCCATCTGGGCCTTAGCAATGTGAATTCTAAAGTTTTGCCTCTAAGATCCCTGTAGCTATCAACCTCAGGGCATCTGAATAGTATAAGTGACTCACTGTCAGTACACCGGCTCAGTCAAAAGCCAAAACATTTGACACAGGTTGTCTGTGCAACTTCACTTTCCCAAAGCTCTTGGAACTATTTAAAGTAATTCAGGGCCAATCACCAGATTCCACTTTGGGGCTAGCCAGTGCTTCAACCACTTCTATTGCTTGGAGATCGGTGCTTGTTGCTCTCTGAAACACCCCCAATATGAGCTGCTAAAATGTCTTGGATTGCTTTAAAATGATTCAGGAGCATAGGTGTGTAAGTAGGGCTTTCTGTTGAAACCAGATGAGCTATACATTGATAGAAGTAGGAGCTATGTGACGGCACATGGGGGTTCATCATACAGACTTTCTGCTTTTGTGTATATTTGGAAATTCTCATATTTAAAGTTTTTGAAATTTTTTTTTTAAGAAAAAAACGTAAGTAAAGATGGGGGAAAGCTAGTCTTTATGCAGAAGCAATTCTTTTGATTTAATGAACCCAGTCCTGGTATCTGATAATAGTAAATAATCTGATAACAATAAAGTATATTGGAAATGGTTGCTATACTCTAGCTGATTTTATTCAGATGATGGGAAATTTTTGTTATTATTTTCATTTTTGTTTCTGCAGAGAAACCAACAGCTCCTTCCACAAGACCTGGAGGTAAGGCTATCATTTGATATTTGAATTAACTCAGCCCCTCTTCATAGAGTTAGAATCAGTCCTTTAGACCAGATTATTCAACAGAAGATGATGGTATTAACCCAGACAATTTGGATGCACCACATCCAGCCATGATGAGTTCATTATTCTCACTCTTTGGTACTATCTCTTTCAAAACTGAAGAACAACAGTAGCACTTTCAGTTTGGGGTATTATTTATTATTATTGACAATAGGAAGGGAATTATCAAGGAATGAGTCAAACTGAATGGTCCTAGCAGAGAGTCACTGCCCTTCCTCTGGGCACCTTACTCTTTCATGTGGTTCAATGCCAGCTGCCTATCAGTTGTTTTACTGACTGACTCTCACCGAAAGACAGTAAAATTCATATCTTTACTTTTCTATGTATATAAATATCGATGGCCAGATTGCTACTACTTTTTAGTATCACTTTGCACATGGTAGGACCTCAGAGAATATATGGATTAAAGTTCCTTTTTCCAAGTTCTCAAGTCCATTTGTCTCTCTCCAGGTGAAGGTACAGAGCCAGCAACATCCATACTTCCAGAGGAAACACAGAAAGAAGATGCCAAAGAAACTTTTAAAGAAAGTAAAGGTGTGTACAGAGCTCACTTGGGGAAAATAGATAATGAGACTCTCTTGACCACTTTACCATGGTTATATTTCCTATTTTGTTCTTTCCCTCAGCTCCTTAAAAATGGAATTTGACAGTTATCTGTGACTTTGCCAAAACTGTATTTAAGGTTAGGTTTTATCGGTGAAATATGCAAATAGAGCTTTCCTAAGACAATTGACGAGATCAGACCAGACAGGAGGCAAAAGACCTGCAGGAAGACAAAGCCCAAGGGTCTCTGGCTAGAGGTGGGATAGGGTGGGACTGAGAGAATGGGTATAGAGAAAGAAGAAAGACCTATACCTACACCACATGCATAACACCTGTGATTAATATCCATCTGTGAAATAGAGGAGATGGACAAAAACATTTTAAAAGATCATAAAAGGTAAAAGAAAATGGAGTGATAAATTGGAGTGCTAATGGACTTTCAACCTCACTCTCACCCTGAGTTTCAAGAAGGAAATCTGGGTTTTCATTACTGGGCAACTTTAAAAAAAAAAAAAAAAATTTATCTGTGCTTCAGTTTAATCATTTGCATAATGGAAGTAATAATATTTTTTTTAGCTACCTGGGAACATTACTGTGTCCATAAAATGAAATAGAATGCTGCAGGTCTGCAATCAGTTCTGACACTAACCACCTGAGTTAGCACAGACCCCCCCCCACACACACACACACACAGCTTAAAGGCACAGTCCACAACTGCCCTCACTTCAAACATTACCCACAAGTTTAGGAGTCCTCAGATCACATCTCTTCTGACCAACTGGCTACAAATCAAGGGGTGCCCACAACCCTCTCTTAATTCATTAGAACAACTCACAGAATTCAGGAAAACACTATACTTAGGCATTTTATTACATAGGATACAAGTCAAGAACAGCCAAAAGAAAAGAACATGGGGTGAGGTCTAAGGGGGTTCCAATTGGGCCCTTCCATGTTCTCTCCCAGTGGAATCAGAATGTATCGTCCTCCTCCTGGCACACTAATGTATATAGGAAGCTCCACTGATCTTTGGTGTCCAGAGGTTTTACAGGGGTTTCATTAATTACTTAGGTGGGATAGATCTTATCACCAGTCATGTGGTGTAACTCAATCTCCAAAGGAGGTCAGGCTGATGCCAGCAGGCTCAGAGCCCCACCCAGTAATCACTAGTCTGGTTTTCTTGTGTGACCAACCCCCACAAACACATGCCCTCCCCTGGCCTGGACAGGTCCTTACAATAAATTCTAGTACCATCCGAGATGCTCATGAATAACAAAGTCACTTGGGAAATTCAAGGATTTAGACCCTCCCTCCGAGGAACAAGGGACAAGTCCAGTCAATTTTTTTATGATACAACAAATGTTATGTGTGAAAGAAAAAGCTTAGAAAAAAATAAAGTGCTATGCAAAGGTATGTGGCATTTTTATTGCTCTTTGTTATTATAGTTGTATTTTAAATGGATTTTGGGAGTATTTTTGTTTTTGGTTTTTGATGGTTGTCAGGTTTGCAGCTTCACAGGGGAAAAACAAAGTAATATCCACTGCATGGCTGGAATTTTAGATCAGTGGGAACAGGAAGGGAGTTAGTCTAAAATTCTTGCTTCCTCCCAAAACCTGATTGCTGGTTCTAAGTCTTAAAGGACTAAAAGGTTCAGAAAAGCAGACCTCTAAGAGAATTTCAGTCACTGCTCATGAACCCAACTGAAGCCCGTTGGTCTTAGTCAGAATGTTGGGAAGGTTTTACAGTCTAATCTGTGTACTCTGTGAACTTCTCTTTCCCAATAATAACCCCAGGACTTTTGGCTTGATTCTTTTTCATTTCTCTCCCCCACCCCCGCACTGGGAACTACCATGGCTGCCCTCAGAGGCAAAGGCATCAATACTGCACCAACAGTCCCTGCTTTGCTAAGAAGGACAAGGGAAGAAAGAATATATTTTCCCCCAAAAACATAATTTCTTTAAATTATCAAAAGTACCCTTTGGGTATTTTCAAGACTCAAAAAATTCTAAATATTTTCATTATTATTGCTTAGGGTAAAAGGACAGGTAGAAAATATTCAATGAAACTAGAAGATGCTTTGCTAACTGGGTAACTCTACATCTACCTCCTAGGAATGTGCTTTTTGGAATACCCTGTATTTGATTATACCTTTTTTGAAAGGTTTTTAAATATAGTTTTTAGTTATAGATGGACACAATACCTTTATTTTATTTATTTTTATGTGATGCTGAGGTTCGAACCTGGTGCCTCACACATGCTATGTGAACACTATACCACTAAGCCACAACCCCAACCCCTTGATTATGCCTTTTGCAGCCAGGTTTGAAAACACACACACACACACACACAACACACACACACACACACACACAATCACCAATGCTGATAGTGTGCTAATTTTCTTTTCAGAAGCTTCCTTGAATCTTGCCTACATCCTAATCCCCAGCATTCCCCTTCTCCTCCTCCTTGTGGTCACCACAGTTGTATGTTGGGTTTGGATCTGCAGAAGGAGGCAAGTAAAACCTTCTTTATGTAAACCTTTGTGTCCTCTGCCTTCGTCAAGATTTGGATATTGCCCTGTTTACTTCATTAAAAGTCACAGAAGTCCCAAGAGAATGACCACTGTAGATTGGAGAGTAAATTCTCTGGCAGGCTCAGAGTAGTTAGAGATTAAGAGAGTGATATTACATTCTTTATTTTTGGAAGATTTTAAACAAATTGAAAAGCGAAACTGTGTTATTCACTTCCTGTGTATCCCCATATCACCCAGCAAAAATGCTCTCACAAATATAGGTCCTGGTTCCAAAAGTGTGTTGAGTAAGGAATGACTGGTAGGCCATGTGAAGAATCACTGTTCCAAAGTATTCTGGTAAGCATCTGAAACTGAGCCACTTCATTCAAAATGAAAGGGCCAAATTCCTTTTAACTGACTTTTTAAAAATTGAATACACAGGAGTAGATTGGTACAAAACACTAGTTAGTATAGACAACTCCCTTGCAGGCAGGATCAGGTGTCCCCATTTTTTAGGCACACAGAACTGTTCTCAGTTACCTTTTCATTCCCCAGGATCATGGTATTCATAGAAGGCTAGTATTCCCATTTTACAATAGAAAAGGGTTCAATTTAAATTTTGGCTCCCTTTGATGACCAATCTGAAACTAAGTAGTAAGATTCCAATGTACAACTTTTCATTTAATAACTTCCTTAAGGTATTATTATAAGCATCAAAGCAATGAATACATGCAGAGTGGGCATCTGATAAATACTCAAAAATGTCAGCCATCATTATGATCATTTTTATTAATTTCCTTTGAATCTAAAAGTAGAATTCAGTTCAAAAATTAGAAATATATTTTTCAACTGCTCACTCTACAGTTGATTCTTCATTTCCCTTCTTTATCTATTTAGCACCTCGCCAGGATTTGGGAATAGTAACTCATGCTGGAGTCTATCTTCCCAAGGGTTTTTAACTTTTCTTTGTGCCACAGACCCCTGTAGCAGTCTGGTGAAGCCTGTGGCCCTCTTTGTTCCTCTTCCTGGAACAAAAATTTTAAATGCATAAAATTTACATTGGGTTGCAAAGGAAGCAATTAGACTTTTATATAGTTTAGCAAAATATTTCCAAAAATGAATATGTGACACAGCATTACATGTGCTTCTTTATTAATTATTCTTTATTTAGTTATGGGTATAATTATCATAATTTTGAAGTTGAGATGAAGCAACTATGCTAACTGTGATATGATATGAAAATAGTTATGATTTTTGTTGTTGATCAAGTCAAAGATATTTTTAATTCTACTTTGGTTTATTAACTGTATTCATAATGGAAGGACATACTGTGTTTCACTTACAGATGAGTTTTGAAAAGAGTGACATCTTTTGCCCATACAGTTCTATCCCGGGACCCTCCCAGGACTGTGGGTGCCCAGGATAGTAACCTGTGTCCCACTCTCTGGCCTGGCCGCAGTGGATGACATATACATAATTGCTTTGAACTTAACACTTTTCTGGTTTGTCCTCCTCCCTCCCCAAAGCCCTGGCCTGTAGGTTTTGGTAGGTGAGAAGTACACTTTGAGGGACTGCCAGGGCATACTTCCTCCTGCTTCCAGGAAGCTCAGAGATGTTCTCAGAGGAGTGCCTCAATTGCCTGATCTCAAATACTCAACTCTGTTTCTTTTCCTCCCAGGACACGGGAGCAGGCAGACCCTAGCATAAAGGGGCAACACACCATCTGGCCCTCTCCTCACCAAGAACACAGCCCAGACCTAGAGGTTTACAATGTCATAAGAAAACAAAGTGAAGCTGACTTAGCTGAGCCCCGGCCAGACCTGAAGAACATTTCATTCCGGGTGTGTTCGGGAGAAGCTACTCCCGACAACATGTCTTGTGACTATGACAACATGGCTGTGAACCCTTCAGAAAGCAGGTTTGTGACTCTGGCAAGCGTGGAGAGTGGATTTGTAACCAATGACATTTATGAGTTCACCCCCGACCGAATGGGTAGGAGCAAGGAATGCGGATGGGTAGAAAATGAAATATATGGTTACTAGGACACATGAAAAAACTTGAACTGACAAGAATGGAAAATACATGAGAAGAAAATTCTCCTATTTTCTATAAAGGGAAGTACTCAGAAAGTCTATGAAAATGCTCAGATCAGGTCCTGGGGGTGAGCATGTGATCCCCACTAGCCCCTGCTGGGTCCCTAAGTTCTGGCTTTATCTCTTATCCCAGTCCCTTTCTCACCCAGCTGGACCTTATGAAAAAGCACCTTGGCATATAGTAGCATCCCGATAAATGTCAGTCAATTGCTTGTATCTGACTTTCAAGAAACAGTTCTTTAACTAGCAGAGATGGAGCTTGTAGCTGTAGAACTTGGGGAGCCCACCTCTAGGTTCTGTTTTTCTTGCTCTATACAGCAGCACACATAATCACAAAAAGACAAACTATAGCATCTTTTCAAAACCCACATATGGTAGCCTCAGGCTGGCCTGCCCATCAGCAACTCTCGTATCTTTTTTGTTTTTCTCAAAGAATAAAATCAAATAAAAAGCAGGAAACAGAATGTTAGTCAGTCTGTGTCTACAGCCCTTCCTCTGCATGTGGCCTCAGGGGACCTTTTTTTCCCCCCTTCTGACATCTAAACTTGGAAATATTCAACTTGGAAATACTTTAGAAACTAAAAATGAAATTTATGTCTGTGCCTCTAGGCTTATTTGTGCTCCCAGCCCTGATTCTACATATTGTTCTATTTTCACATTCATTTTACTAAAGCATCAACACATTACTAAAAATGATAATAATCCTACTTTTTTTTTTTTTTTTTTAGGGACATGACTATATGACTATTTCAAATACTTTTCAAAAACTTTTTCAGAGAAAAGTTTCTGGATTTGATACCAAAGGCCTAGTATCAGTCATGTAATTTAGCAAGTCATGTACAAAGATCTGAAAGCCGTTATTTAAATCACCAGCAACCTCCCTCTATCAGCTTAAAAATTTTATCATGTTAACCACTTCCCTCTTGGGAATTATTTGTAATTGTCTAGCAATGTTTTCTCATATATGGAGTCCCAAACTGGACAATTAACTAGTCTGGGTCAGCAGTATCAAATGCAGTGAATTGTAACCACTGCCCAACTATCTGCCCTAGTGAGGCAGAGTACAGGGTGGGTAACAAAAATATCCTTTCTGCCTGTTCTGGAAGTGTGTTTTGTGGAGTTACAACATTTGAAGCAAAAGCAGTGAGCAGCATGTAATCTGAAGGACAAATTAATTATTATAAAATGTCCAAATTCCCACTTTGCCTCATACAAGTTAGCTCTAAAACCTGTCCCTTGATCCTCTACTGTGCCCCCACTATCCCCTGCTACAAGGCTGCACACTCCATAAGGATAGCAACTCTATCTGCCCCTCTGCATTCTGTTTATTGCAACCTATGACAGCACCTTGCAGAGTAGGCAGCCAATGTCTGTTGAATAGATGCACAATGACTCTTTCAGACTGATATAAAACTGCCTAAATATCTCAGATGAAAAATTTGTAGGATCTGCTTTTTACATGCCTCCTAGGTAGGGGAGGTAAATGAATATTTTTAGTTTGAAAAGACCTCCTGCTGCCTAAGAAAAAGGAAGGATAGCCACAAGGAAATAGAAGCTACTGAATTATGTTAACTTATTTTAATTATGTCACAAAACTTGAAATGAAGAGCTTTTTTTTTGGGGGGGGGGGTACTGGGGGTATTGGGGATTGAACCAGAGGTATTCAGCCACTAAGCCTCATCCCCAGCCCTTTTTTGCATTTTATTTAGAGACAGGGTCTTGCTTAGGGCCTCATGAAGAGCCATTCTTAACCTATAAAGGCAACCAGGTTATGAGCAGAGCAGGCCCTTTGCTCTTCAGCATCTGCCCTTTATCATTAGTGTGTTATCTCTGCTGGGACCCATAGTTCTCTTCTACCTGTTTACAGTGTAAGTCTTATCCCTTATTTTAATTACTCACTTTCTTTTTTCTTCTTTAGATGTGATAGTTTATATTTATCCAACTTGATTTCTACCTCTAATAATTGCACTTCACTTATTTAACAAACATTTGCTAACTCGTGTTTGCTATGTTCAAATCAAACATCAACTTGGGCCAGGAGTTTTTAAAAATTTAGTAAGCCTGTTTCAGCACTTAAAATGGTAAATTCCCCTAGGGCTGAGGTAGAGTGTTTGCCTAGCATGCACAAGATCCTGAGCTTGATCCCCAACACCACAAAAATAAACAAATAAATAAAACAAAATAGCAGTTTCTGACCTTTTTCCCCCACTATGACAAACATGACAGATGAAATGTATGTGTTAGATAACCCCTGTGATCTGTCTACTCTACAAGTATTTCCTGAATACCCTCCATGTGCCTTGTACTAGAAATGTGGCCCACAGCTGGATTTCAGGCTGAGTCTTAGAGAATCTGGTTATATGTTATGTACATTGCCAACTGTGGTAGCTGTAAGGCTCTTTTTTTCTCTTATACTATTCACTCATTCATTTATTTTAAATATTTTAAACATACCTACTTTTTGTGGGGAGCTACGCTAGATGTTAGACATACAGCAATAAGTAACATAGACAGACTCCGATTCATAGGGCTTATATTCTAGAAGGGAAAAGAAATACATCAGACACGAGTGAAAGAGAATTTGCTATAATTTGTTTTATAAATTTATTCGCAGCTCTTTCTATTTGCTTTTCTCTTTCCCTTCCCTTCCTTTCTGTTCCTGAACAATTAGATCCTAAAGCCAACATCAGAGGAAGGTAGGCATCTGTGTCTTACGGGTACAGAGGACTTGGTGGCTCTGAGTGGGATGTCAGGCCTGAGCAGTGTGAGGAAGGAAGGTGTGCAGAGGACAGACTGGGTGCCTGTGTGGCCTAAGCAGGTGAGGAGGCCACCCACACAGGGGAGGAGCAGAGCAACAATGGGAGACTGGCTGCACACAGGGGATTGATTAAATAAATAAGCAGGCTTAGGATAATGACAACTAGGCTTCTCACTATCAGAGGAGGGGGCTAGAGATGTAAAAAGAGAGAAAACTAGAATAGACCCCATGGTGTTAGATTGAAATTAGAAACATGGATTTCACCTCTTCGCTTTCTATATCAAGTATAGATACACATAAATATGTGTGTATGTACATACATTCTCCACTAAAATAAACCAAAACTTCTTGGAAAGAATGGCTGGTTGCAGGATGAAACCAGGAAAAATACAAAATTTGCCCTGGGTAATAGGTACAATTAGACAGGAGTATTAAGTTCTAGTTTTTCTGCAGAATAATGAGAAGCCTAAAGTTCACAATAACCTATTTTATATTTTATAAATAACTATAACAGAGGAGCTGGAAGTCTCCAAACACAAAGTAATGGCAAGAAGATGGAAAATATTAATTACCCTTGACTTCATCAGTACATACTGTATACATGGTTTGAAACATCCCACTGTATCCCATAAATATGTACAACTGTTACATGTTAATCAAAAATTGTTTAAATGTTTAAAGATGTGAAAAAAAAAAAGATTGTTCAAGAAATTTCCTACTGGCAGAAAGCAAGAAAGTATTTAAGAACGAGGGGAATATATCAGTAGATAACAGAGGTCTGCTTATAGTAGCCCATTTTGGCTAACTGGGATAATTTCAGCATCAAAATCAATAATTATAGTGATAGGACATAACCCATCAGATGAAATGAAAAATCATGAGTCCACCCTAATATAAAATATTAAATGAACAAATTGAAACTTTGATTAAGAATGAGATATTTACAGTTTCAAAATGTCTCCCCCACAAACTACTCATTAATTACCAAAGCAACACTGCAGGTAGACACCCCCTTAATCAAATGATCCATGTGGAGCTCATCAATAATGGGGCAAATTGAAACCATAGCACCTAATGTGAAAAGAACACAGTATCACATCTGTGATATTTCTGCCTAAGTACAAAACCTAATGACAAGGAAGCATCATACAAAAACAAATTAATGTACATTATACAAAATAACTGGCTTGCAGACTTTAAATCTCAAGATGATAAATGTCAAAGAAAGACTGGGGAACTGCTCTGATTAAAGGAGAGTAAAGACAGATGACAACAAAAGGCACTACCTGATTCTAAACCAAATCCATTTTCTATGAAGGAACACATGACAAAACTTGAATGGAGCCTGAGGATTAAATGGTAGTAATATATCATACTAATTTTCTGATTTTGATGGTTGTATTGTGGTTATCTAAGAGAATGTCCTTGTATGTAGGAAATGCATATTAGAGTGTTAAGGGATGAGGGGACATCAGGTTGGCAACTTACTCTCAGATGATTTGGGGAGGGTGTTCATTGTACAACTTTTTCTCTTAAATATACTTTAAGGAAGAGCATTTGCAAGCACTGGTACTATAATTACTGGTAATATATTGCTTACAGTACTCCTTGTGTCTAAGCTCAACACACCAGTTTGATATGATGTTGTAACTGAGGGCACCTGAGAGCCTCTGATGCAAGACAAGAAGGAATCATTGATAAAGCTATCAATCAGCACCCTATCCCCAGGCTCAGGCATAGTTCCCAAACCTTCCTTTTGCCAAGTCCTGGCAGTCTACAAGGAACTATGACAAGCCCCCTGCCAAAGCAAATTCTAAGATTCCTTTCCTCCAAGATTTCCCATCTTTCCCCTGTTGCGTGATCTAGAACAGGGAAAAAAAAAAAAAACTTCGAAGTGTCTTCCAGCACTTAAATTATTTCAATATGACTTTTTTTTCACAAATTATTACAAAGCATGTCATGCCTATATGACTTCTGAACTTGTACTAAGGCATGGAGATAGAGGTACCAAATGAAGACCTAGGAAATTGCACAGCCAGAGATGGAGAAGCAACAATGCACAGTTCACTCACTCTCTCTCTCTCTCTCTCTCTCTCTCTCTCTCTCTCTCTCAGAACAGTGAATTGTTAAGTAATCTTATTTTTTAATCCAGAATTTGGACAGGAGAAATTATGACAAGAATGATTCATCAGATAAAGGACACAAAAAGAAACAAGTTTTCCAAAATAGAATAAGGTCAGGTTTAAGGTTTCAAAAAAATATTAACCTATTACATTTATATTACCCTACTGAAGAAATACTTCAAGATTTCTATGATCAGTTACACATTTTAATCAACAAAATTTATATCAGGGTCTCAAAGTTTGTGTTGTTCTATTTCATAGCCCTGGTTTGGTCTAGAGCAGGATCAAGTAGAATTTATAAATGCTTGATAGTATAGTTGTGTAAGAGGGAAAAGTCTGTGACCAATTCCTATGATGCAATTTTGCCAGGAAGCTGGAGGCTGCTTTAATTGCTTACACCACCAGGTGGCAATGTTAGGATGCCACAGAAATTTTACCTAATTTAATGTTCAGGTTTTGGCATGTAACTCCCTGCAACTATAAAGAGAAGAGGAGGGAAGGACATAAGGAGAGATAAGACACTACAATGAAGTAGTTAAAATTCTGGGTTCTGGCATCAGGGTGTGTTTACGTTCTAAGGTCTATTTCTGTCACTTGCTGGCTGTGCAATCTTGAACCAACTACTTCATTATTAAAGCTTCGGTTTCCTTATCTCTAAAATGAGTCACAATACATATCTGAAAGTCCATGAGAATAAAAATTACAAAATATGTGCAATGGACTTGGTACAAGTTATGGATTGAACCGTGTACAATCCCCCAAATTTCTGTGTGAAAGTCCTAACCCCTAAGTATTTCAAAATATGACTTTTTTAGAAACAAAGTTATTGCAGATATTAAAGTCATTAGAACACCATGTGGAAATGAAGGCAGAAATCAAAGTGGTGGTTCTACAAAGCAAGGAATACCAAAGACTGCCAGCAAACCACTAGAAACAGGCAAGATATGAAAGAGTCTCTCTCACAACCTTCAGAAGGAACCAATCCTGTCAACATCTTGGACCTCTAGCTTCCAGAATTGTTGGGAAATAGATTTCTTTTGTTTGAGCTACCCAGTTGTAATATTTTTCTATGGCAAAATGAATTCTCTAGCAAATGAATACTATGCATGGTAAAAGCTCATTAAATATTAGCTGGTATTATTAGCCCTGTACACTTTTAATCTAAATGTACTAAGACAATACTGTTTTTTACTTCAAATTAAAGGTCATTTTTCA
This sequence comes from Tamias sibiricus, assembly GCA_025594165.1. NCBI lineage: Eukaryota > Metazoa > Chordata > Mammalia > Rodentia > Sciuridae > Tamias > Tamias sibiricus. Next base: position 105,124,676 of record CM046657.1, read on the forward strand.
GCTATCATGGATTTATATCTCCTGTCCCTACCCCCAAATTGTGACATTCTATGAAGCGACTGAGTATGAAACTTGAACTATGACTGGAAAGTTTAGGGAACAGGTTTTTCCATGAAACACAGGATGCCTGCAAACAATGAACCCTATAAGGTCTTCACTCCTTGGGAGGCTCATGGAGAGACCACCTGACCACGAGGTCAGGGGTAGGATTTGGAGTCCCAGATGTGAGTTTGAGTCCCTCAGTCACATCCTGTAAGGAGCTAATATAAGTATGTTAGTTCCTATTATCAGAGGGCTTTATTCTTCTTGCTGGTTGGAAAGTTGGGTATAATAACTTACTAAAAACCTCCTTTTCATCCAGTGCATATAGTTCAGTCACTTTTACTTTAACATACAGAAGCTGTGAATAGGAAGGCAGCAGAGAAAATGGATGGTAGTCTTTTTCTTTGTTAGTATCTAGAATTTTTAACTAGTTTTATTAAAAATCAGCTATGTAGGATTAAGGCTGAGGAACTTTCCCTAAACCTGCACACCTCCCCACTATTACACCCCAGCCCTAATCCCCAAAGCAATGAATAAGAGAGGTGAATAAATTGAGATGAAATGGGTGGTGTAGCAAGTTAACATACCCAGCTGGCAACTCATCCCAAATCTTCCCTTCTGCAGGCTCAAAAATAGATTGGACCCTGTTGGGTAGGCTGGGGTGCTGTCAGCAGTTAGGTAGATTTGGAATTGACTTTTTTTTTAATACTATAGAAAAAAGAAGGCAGGCTATTACCTGACAGGATGGCCTCAAACAGCCCACCTTAAGATGATGCCATAAATTTCCTCCAGAATAGACACCATCCTCAGGTTGGACTGGGGTGTGTGTGTGTGTGTGTGTGTGTGTGTGTGTGTGTACTGGTGGTTGGACCCAGGTCAAGAACATGTGTGCTGGGCTGGGGTTGTGGTTCAGCAGTAGAGCACTTGCCTAGCACATGCACGGCCCAGGTTCGATCCTAAGCACCACGTAAAAATAAAGGCATTGTGTACAACTAAAACAAATAAATTAACATTTTTTAAAAATAACATGTGTGCTATAACACAAAAATTAAACTAAAATTCATGAATTGGACTTTTAACTAAAAGGAATTATAAACACAGTGTCCTTGTTTAGATCTTTATTTGAACAAACCTATCAGAAAAAGATACCTTGAGACAATTGGAAAAATTTGAACATGGACTGAGTATAAAATAGAAGATTTGTCTTTTTTTCTATTGGGTTGATGATAAAGGTGTAGTGGTTTTGTTAAAAATATAAGGTCTTGGGGTTGGGGTTGTGGCTCAGCAGTACAGCACTCGCCTAGCACATGCGTGACCTGGGTTCGATCCTCAGCACCATGTAAAAACAAAGGCATTGTATACAACTAAAACTAAATAAATAAATAGTTTTTATAAAATAAGGTCTTATTGGCTAACAACAGGTACAATAAAGTGATTCAATTTCTGAGATTTCTTTTAAAATATCCCAGCAAGAAAAAATGGTGAGAAGATAAATGAAACAAGATTAACAAACTTGATAATTTCCTCAAATGAGAGACACATGTATGTCGACTATATTATTCCCCTTGCTTTTACAGATGTTTCTATTAGAAATTTTTAAAAATAAAAATAATAGGAAAGAAGAAAAGAATTGTAGGTCTTCCTCCTGTTGAGGATGGAAGATCCGTTGAGGGTGAGAGACAAAGGCTCAGAAACTCTGGTGAGTTTCTAACATAAATATTAATATTCCAGGTGCAATGGCACACACGTGTAATCCCAGCAGCTTGGGAGGCTGAGGCAGGAGAAGCACAAGTCCAAAGCCAGCCTCAGCCACTTGGTGAGGCCCTAAGCAACCTAGAGAGACCATGTCTCAAAATAAAAACAGGCTGGGAATGTGGATCAGTGGTTAAGCAACCCCAGGGTTCAATTTCTGGTACCAAAATAATAATTATTATTATTAATTAGAGAATAATGGGGCTGGGGATATAGCTCAGTTGGTAGAGTGTTTGCCTTGCATGCACAAGGCCCTGGGTTCAATCCCCAGCACTGCCAAAAAAAAAAAAAGAGAGAGAGAGAGAGAGAGAGAGAACACCAATTAACTAGAGAACACTAAAACTAGTTTATCAAACATCAACTAACATGAACTCCCTATCAAGGGCTGGGGTGTGATGAACTAGACAGGATATTAATTCACAAAGAATCAGTACTTTTGCAAACATCTCCTTTTAAAATCTTCATAATAATATTGCTCAGCAAAGTGGATATTATTTTCACAAAAGAGTCAAGATTACCTAACTAGTAGAGGATCTTTTGCTTTTGTTGCATATTCCATAAATCATTCCACAAATAAGACTTCTCCACATTATACACATACCATTTTTTTCATTGACTCATGTTTTTTTTTTTTTAATATTTATTTATTTACTTTAGTTGTACACAATGCAATGCATTTATGTTTATGTGGTGCTGAGGATCGAACCCGGGCCACGCACGTGCGAGGCGAGCACTCTGCTACTGAGCCACAACCTCAGCCCTGTCTCATGTTTCTTAAGTGCCTTCTCAGCCTCAAAAATGGTAGACAAAATGATAAATACCATCCTGCCCTAACATTGCTCACAATCCAGCTGGCCACCAGGAACCATCTCCTATTTATTCACCGTCAGACTCACAACTCTTAGAGCAGTTCCCTGCACTTATCTACCCATCAATGTATTACATGAAATGAAAAACCTTTCCAGGCAAGCACAGTCAGGATTAATTTTTCCACTATCCCAACTGCCTTTTCAATTTTCCTTATTTTGCTACTAGAAATATTCAACATAGAAACTTAACAGAAATCAATGTGTTTTCAATATCTACAAAATAATCAGATATAAAGAAAAATGCAAAGATCAAATCAGCTTCTATGAAGTATATTTTGTTCACAAAGTTCCAGATCCAATGCTGTACTCCAAAAAACAACTAGCCAGCTTATGTTTTTGAAAGACCGATTTGCTTTGTTTTATTCATGAAAGAAACTGGCCTCTTTCATTTCGCAAGAGATCACTTTTTCCTCCTCCTTTATTTCTTGAAAGGAACTTGCTCAAAATACCTTGTTCAGGATCATTGAACCATTTAACAACAAATATGCTCTTAGCATCTTGGGATCAGCTCTTTTTTCCTACCAGTCTGTCCTTCTCCATCCTCCCCAACATAACTTCATTTTTTTTTTTTTTTTTTGCTTTTTTACTAAATATAATGGTAAATGTCTCCTCTGTTGGATATGCCCAGAGAAACATCTTCATCATCTCCTGAGTTCTAAGGTTCTGTTCTTAGAAAGGGAGAGGTATCATCAGTTAGGTGTTGCCAAGATTATGAACAGAGAAACCAAGGGGAAGAAAGAGGATGAGACAAGACATCAGCCTAGGCTACCCTGTGGATTTATAAGCCAGTCACTTTAGTAATAGGTACAATGTGGGCATTTGTAAGGTTGTAGTACTTTTCCTAAATGGACAGATGTCCCAGGATCTTCCCTCTGATCTAACGCCATCGACAAATCAATGTGAAAGTGGTCAGAATCAAAATGGAGTCACTTATGTTGAAACCTAATAAAATAGAATCACAAGGCCTTAAAGGGAAATCTCCCAAACACACATGCGTATTATAAAAACTATTATAAGATCTCTCTGAAAACTACAAACTTGTATGAAGACTACTGCAGTCTTTCACACACAAAAAGCATTTTCTGTGAGATCGTCTGCCCAACAACTTTCTATTGAAACTTAAACTGATACTTCCCTTATTATTGATCCTTATAGCCAAGTTATTGCAAAAGATCTTATGTAGCCTTCCTCAGCTACCTTTAAAAACACATGTCTTCCTTTACTTCCCCAGATATGCCTATGATTCAGCATAGCACACATCCCCCAGATTTGCAAATTCCCTGCTCATTCCTAAATAAAATCATTTTGCTTTAGAAATTCTCTCCCTTTTTTTCCTTTTATTTAGATGCACACTGCACAGAATCCAGTTTGAGCTTCTTATCCCAGCATCCAGTGGCCTCCGATCTGCCCAATTCCCTGACCTTACTCAGTACCACTCCTCTAATTCTAATCAAGACTTTTGCACAAACCCAGCACACACTTTCCTATTGCTTTTCTTTGCTTGTTTTCTTTCTCCAACCTGGAATGTCCTTTCCCTACATCTTTATGTGACAACTCCTAATCATCTGCCAAGGCTCAGTTGTGCCACTTCCTCCTTAAAGTCCTTTAGCCCTTAACTACATCTGTCATTCTCCTGGTTCTCAGTGCTTTTTGTCCATAGGCATTACATGGACCAGCAGCAGAGTACTTAATTAAAAAATTAAGGTAATTTTCTGTCTCGGTGTGGTTATTTCGTGCCTGGGACCTAGAAATTGGTGGGAAGCTATACACTAGATGCTCCCTTTCAGTCCTGGTGCCACCGGGAAAATGAAAGAGCACGGATGACTGACATGGAAGCTGGAAGCATTAGGACTCAGTGACTCCCTGGCTCAGATAACAAGGTGTAGCCCTAGGAGTAGCTGTGCCCACTGGGGTTGATTTACACCCATCTATCCCTTTGTATCTTATCCCTTTTCCCTGTTTGGAATAGAATGTTCCGTGGAAACTCCCTTTATCTTCTCTGCTCTTGATCCCCACTCAGCACATGAGATAGGTGTAGACTTTCTAGATGTCACTCAACCTGCTGACAGCAAGACATCATGCTAGCCTCAACCCCCTGTAACCTGACCCCTTGCCTCATTTGCATGACTTCTTCCCAATAAAACTGGGCTTGAGGCTTGCTTTTCCCTCTTTCCATGGACCCCCTAAGGTCAAAGAGGAGCCATCACAAGACCCGAAAAAATTAAGGTAATTTTCTGTCTCGGTGTGGTTATTTCGTGCCTCCCAATTCACCTGGAGTGACCTTAAGTGTTTAGTCGTGAGGGCCCGACAAGAAATAAAGGAGCCACTTGAGAATCTTAACTACAGAAAATAATCTGTACCTGGACAATGACTTGTGACTGAAAAATTGTCTTCAAGATATTAGAAAGTGACTTTCAAGTGAAGTCTGACTGTAGTTCTGTAGTTACTGCAGAACGAATGGTATTAATATATTTGTTCTTGGGGTTGGAGTAGTTATGGCTCAGTGGTAGAGCGCTTGCCTAGCACGTGCGCGGCCCGGGTTCGATCCTCAGCACCATGTAAAAATAAATGCATTGTGTACAACTAAAGCAAATAAATAAATATTTTAAATATATATATATATATATTTATTCAGTTGAATCAACAAATACATATTAAGCACCTGCTCTATGACAGGTACTGTGCTTGCCACTAGAGATGTAGAAATGGTGAATGAGATACAATCTTTACCCTTGTGGAAGCTATAGTCTAATAAAATGCCAGATTAAGTCAATGAGATACATTATGATAATGCTCTGTATAATAAGACAATGGGTGAGCCCAAAATGCAGTGAATCCGAGAGGTGGTGAGAACATGGCACCTATGCAGGATTTCAAACAGGTCAGCACGATTAAACTCAGGATACTGGGTAGGGATGGGGAGACAAGACTAAGAGATTAGAAGGAGTTAGATCATGAATAGATTCATAAACCTGGATAAAGGATTTGCACTTTAACCCTCTGCTGATTGTCTTTTGCCATTATCTCACCAAATCCCCACTCAAATCCATTTTCTACCTTCCTGTGTACTCCTGCAGACTTCTTCCCTCAACTCCCTTGTTCCATCTGGCTTGCCATAGAATGTGGGTAGTAATGGGAAGCTACAGCAGGTCATCTGTGGGCAGGAGGGAAGGAAAGGTCATGGTATTTCTTCCCCCCTCCCTTCATAACAACAGCAGTACTTGCATCCTCTGCAACTAAGGCTCCATCAGTTGGCTCCTCCTCCAGCTGTGGTAATCCAGTAATTCTATTTGTTTCCTTGTCCCCTCTGTGCTAGGATGCTCTGGGTACCTTCCCATTCAGAGTTTGCTTCCTTAACTCTATCTATGGATGTGCACATAATACCTTCATTAAGGTCTCTTCCTTTGAATTATATGAGACAAATTCTGTTTCATGTCATGATCCTAACTCATACAATCCCAAAGGAAATGGGGAGATGTGAAGGTTTTAAGGGGAACATCACATGTTCAGATTTGTACTTCAGAAAGATCATCACACTGAGGCAGGCACAGTGGTACACACCTATAATCTCAGCTACTTGGTAGACTGAGGCAGGAGGATAGCAAGTTCCAAGTCATCCTGGGCAATTAGCAAGACTCTGTCTCAAATTAAAAAAACAAAACAAAAAAAACTGGGGATATAGTTCAGTGGTAGAGCACCTCTGGGTTCAATCCTCATACCAGAAAAAGAAAAAAGAAGAAAAGAAAGAGCTCATCATATTAGAATTGGAGATCATAATGTTAAGTGAATAGGCCAGACTCCGATAAGCATCATGTATTTCCCTCATATGTGGAATTCAGGGGGGGAAAAGAAGAAAATGACATGAAAGTAGAAAGGAGACTATTAGAGAAGAGGAAGGGGAGCAGGTTGGAGAAAGGAAAGTGACAGAGGGTAGAAGGGAGATGGGTATGACCAGAGTGTGTTATATGCATGTATAAATATGCCACAACAAAAAACCCATTATTCTGTGTTATTAAAAGGCACTAAAAAATAAATAGAAAGAAAGCTTATTATGCCCAAATTGTGGAGAACAGATTGAAGAAGGAAAAAAAAAAAAAAAAACAGGAAGAATATAACCACTTAGGAGGTTATTCCAGTAGTACTGGCAAGCAATTATGGGGATAATGGAAATTAAAAGAAGTAGATAGAATCAAGAGACATTAAGGAAGCAGAATTAATAAGACTTGGCAATTGATTGGACACATAAAAAAAAAAAAGTAGCAATCAGAACCAGATGGCCCACACAAGGAAGAGAGAAGAGGGAATCACAGAAAAAAAAAAAAAATGGTGATCAATGTGCCTTTCAAAACTACTTAAGGGACAAGGCCCTCAAATTAGTCAATCTATTCCCATTCCTTCACATTGCAGAGATGCACACATTAGCAATCACAGACTGGGAACCTCTGAATCATGCTACTACCCCCCCAATTCTGATGCCAGGATTGCGAAACAACCTTATAAACAATCATAAGCTTCTCACATGGATCTAACAATGGGGAAAGAAATACTCAGGTCATAGATTCTCTAATCTTCGGGACAATACTTCATTACAGATCAACAAATTGCTATTCTGTTTCACATTCAGCCCCACCATGAGTTTGATTACTGAAACGTGATCTCCAGGCTCCAGTCTACTATGAGAGACTGGAAGGTTTCTAGATCTGAAAAAAGGGTCGGGGGTGGGGGGCAGGTGTGGTGGCACATGCCTGTAATCCCAGTGACTGGGAAGGCTGAGGCAGGAAGATCGCAAGTTCAAAGCCAGCCTCAGCAAAAGCGAGGTGCTAAGCAGCTCAGCGAGACCCTGTCTCTAAATAAAATACAAAATAATAGGGCTGGGGATGTGGTTCAGGGGTCAAGAGCCCCTGAGTTCAATCCCTGGTACCCCCCACCAAACAAAAAATGGGAGACAAGTTATTTTCCATTCCAGGACCTCTATGTGTATCTGCTGTTCCTTCTCCTTAAAGTACCCCTTTTTGTTTGTTTGTTTCTTTGTTTGTTTTCTTATTTGTTTTGCTTTGCTTTTTGTACTGGGAATTGAATGCAGGAGCACTCTGCCACTGAGTTACACTTCCATTCCCTTTTTTATTTTTGAGACAGGGTCTGGCTAAATTGCTGAGGCTGACCTCAAATTTGTGATCCTCCTCTAATCTCTGGGATTACAGGCATGCACCACTGTGCCCAGCAAAAGTATACCTTCTTTTACTTTCTGTTCTGTTTGGCTAATTCTAATTTGTCCTTTACGACACAACTTCAAGATTACTTCTCCTTAAGGCCTTCTTTCATCCCTGTATACCTGTCCTAATTGCGTGGAACAACATGAAGTCAGGAAATTTGTTTACTTTTGCATTCCCAGCATTTGGCTCAATGCCTGGCCCACAACTTGTCTTCCTTATTGGGTTGAAATTGAGATCACATATATATCTGATTCATTTTTATATTTTTTCAGAATGCCTAGAACAATGCCTTGCACATACAAGAAGAACAAATATTTGCTAAGCATATAAATGACAAAAGGTAATGTGTGTCCTTTCTTCTCTTCAAGGAATAGATAATAAACAATCATACCAAAGTCAAATAAATACAAGGAGCCTCCCAGGAAACAAAAATATGAAAGTGTGCTAAGAGGTCTTACAGAATAAGTACTTATGGAACTTTGAAAAGCACACGTGCCATAGGATGTTATTGTGAACCGGATCTGCCAATATCAATGCTAAAGATGCTAGTCCTGAAGCCAAACACCAATATTTGTTTCCCAGACACTGATTTAAACAAATATTTTTCAGTTACCATAGCTTTCAGATCTATCTTTGATGTGTACACTAAATGCAGCAAATAATATGGAAATTCTAGCTCCTTTCATTGCCATTCAACAATGAGAATTCTGACCTCACTAGGGAGATCAGAAAACATCGGCTTTGCAACCGCAAGAGATAACTTTCCTTGATCCTAGGCTGCCATCTGCAGAAGCTTCTTTGGAGTGGTTCGTTATTTCTACTAGCTGCAGGTGCTTTAAAACTGAAAACAGCTTCAAAGTAGTCTTTAAGTCTGGAAAGTAGTTAAAAATAGACTAAGTCCTGTGTAGGGAAGTACTGGCAGCATCTCTTTGATACTTTTTGTAGCCCCTATATATTATTTTAATTTCTATTATGGAAAACTTAAAAACATACACAACATTAGAGTCGAGTAAATGGACTTGACATACCTTTCTCCCGGCTTTGACAATTATCAAGTATGAAAGGAGAACTCAGGCACAAAAGCATTAAGGGAAGAATTTTGAGTTTTGCTATTTTGCAAGGCAGACCACACATCAGAACAACTGAGTTCTCCAAAGGAGAACACAACAGATATTTGGAGAAAAACATGAGAAGTTACCAAAGATACAGCCACTTTGTTCCTCATATGATTGTCATATTTGTGAAGATTGTCACGTATCTATAGATACCAAAATAAAAATTAGGAGTAAAATTGTCTTAAGCAGCTCGAAGGGTGTGGGTCTTTATTTAGAGAGTAGTATTAGGCAGGATAGTTCTACCTTTTTTAGTGTTTTAGGACTGCCAAGTGTTTGTGGAGTTTTCAGGGCTTTTTTAAATTTTGTTTTGTTTGGGCCACTGTAGTACACAGTGTACTAAGTCAAAACAGCATCAGAGAAAGGAATCATTCCTGCTTTTTCAGCCCCTCCACCTGGCCTGTTCCTGCCCATTTAGTATGGATTTGACCCAACACAGGTTTGTTCAGAAATTTCTGATTCATATCATTAACTTGGTGGTTTTTTTTCTATTTGACCGATCTCATTTACATAGGTGCCACAAGAGGTGTTGATTAATACTTGGAAGATTGCCTAAATGCATGGTTTAACAAATTAAAGCCATGTAATACTGAGGCTTGGCAGCTTAACGTCTGTCTAGAAGCTTCATAAAGCCCCTAATCATGCTTTGGTCATATTGGTGTTATAGATGCATTTGAACAGCTGTTATCAACTAGCTTGTCTTTTCTAAGGTGAGAGAAAAGAGGCATCCAGTTTGCCACTACTAAGCTTTTCCTCAGTAACTAATAAGTGGACTCGTCTTCCTTTTAAGATTTCTAAGTCTGTCAATGTGCCTGCTCTCTCAGGAAGTGTCATTTTTGCTGATTTTAAGTAAAGCTGGCATTCCTGACTGCATCCCTGAACTATTTGCCTAATTGTTTAAGCAACTGTAAAGAAAAAGAAGAAACTACCTATTGATGGCAAGACTTAATGGCTGGGTTAATTTACTATAATAATTAATTGTATCTATGAGAAGAAAAGTAAGATATAATGTATAACAGAATTTGTAAAATAATACAAACCATGAAGGCATTGACAATCAGTTCTCACAATACAGAGAATACATGTGTACCAAATGATTTCCATCATCCTTCTTAGCAGTTTTATTATTAAAAACATGGGTCCTGAATTTGGAAAAGCCAATATAAAAATTTGTCAGAGGAGAAAAGATGGGAGTATAAGTCATAAGTGCCTAACTGCAAGAAATTATTACAGTCCTATTTATAGTGAAAATATACACTAGTAAATAACAATTAGGAACTGTAACCTTTTCAGAAGTAGACATCTGTTTATATGAAGTCACAAATGGTGTGAATATACTTTGCATACAACCAGAGATTTGTAAAAAAAAAAAAAAAGTGCTCTATATATGTGTAATATGAAATGTAATGTATTCTGCTGTCATTTATAACATCTTAGAATAAAAAATAATTTTAAAAAGTTATTTAAGTGGGTACGTTAGTTAGTTTTGCATTACTGTGACAAAATACCTGTGGAAATCACTTATAAGGAAGAAAAGTCTATTTTGGCTCACAGTTTTGAAGGCTCCAGTTCATGATCTATTGACCCTGTTCCTTTTGGGTCTGTGTTAAGCTGTACATTATAGTGGGATCACACAGCAGAGGAAGCTGTTCACCTTGCAGCAGCTGGTAAGTGAAGAGAAACAGGAAAGGGCCAGGGTCCCTATATCCCCATCAACAGCACACCACCAATGATCTAACTTCCTTCCACTAGGCCTTACCTCCTAAAGGTTCCTCTACCACCTAAAAATGTCATGAGCTAAAGGCCAAGCCTTTAACATATGAGCCTTTGGAAGACATTCAAGATTCAAATTATAAAGTCAGGTGTGGTCATGCATGCCTATAATCCCAGCTATTTAGAAGGCTGAGGCAGAAGGATCACAAGTTCAAAGTCAGCCTGAAATACTCAGCAAGATCCTATCTCAAAATAAAATTAAAAAGATCTGGGGCCACAGCTCAGAGGTAGAGTGCTTGCCTAGCATGTACACAGCCCTGGTGTAACACCCAGTAAAATAAAAAAGAAAGAAAAAAAATAAGAAAAGAAATCCAAACTACAGCCATGTCTGACCAAAAAATTCACAAAATAAATGTCATCAGACTTCATAAAAGTATATTTTAGTGGCATCTGTAATCTCTGCTAGCTGGGCACAGAATAACTTTTATTTCTTGTTAAGAGCAGGTTGTCTGTGCAAAGCTCAATGTTCTTCTGAAATCTTTACCTTTCTCCTCTTCAACACTTACAAACTCTTCAATGCTTACAAAATTTGCTTAATAAATTTAATATTCCATTGTATGCATGTATTTAGATACATGCTAAAATGACAAATTTGATTCTTTTATTTAAATTTTAAAACATTGATTTTACCAGAATATTACAGGGTAATACTTGTCCACATTAAATTTAACATCTTAATAAAACTCTAATATTTCTCATGAAAAATAAAGACTTCTACTACCTCATCTACACACATTTATTTCTTTGCAACACCTGTATAGCCTAAACTACTATGCATATTAGTTCCAACTTTCAACCAAAGTAGCGAACATCTGCTCTCTCAAAGGCCTAGAGAAAACTGGGAGGTAACTGAGAATGATCTATTGTACAGAAGAACTTCAGAAGGAAAACAAGATCCACAGAAGTTCACATGTACCCCACAAGCTGTCTATTTTACATTTTTTGAAGTTGCAACCTAATTTTTTGTGTTCTTACGACATATGGTCAGTTTTATTTCATCCAAAATCCTATCCACTACAACTCCACCACCCCCCCAGATTATGTTGAAGCAAATTCCAGACATTATGTCATTTCATTTGCAAATATTTTGATAGGTCCTCTAAAAGATAAAGACTATTTATTATGCTCTTTAACTATGCTCTTCAAATATGACCATAATATAATTAACAATAATTCCTTAACATCATCAAATATCCAGCATTCACATTTCCCCAATTCTCTTGTGAACATTTTCAGGTTTATTTGCATTGGGATCCAAATAAGGTACATTGCAACTAAGCAATATGTCCTTTTGAGCTTAACTTATTATAGTTTTCTCTTAAATCCCATTTTTCCCCCTTGCAGTTTTTTTTTATTAAAAATATCACGTTGATCAGCCTTGTGTTACCCATAAGCAATACTTGCTGTAGTGTCATTAAATGACACTAGGATATGCCAGATGCCGTGGCTCACTCCGGGAGGCTGAGGCAAGAGGATTGTGAGTTCAAAGTCAGTCTCAGCAAAAGCAAGGCATCAAGCAACTCAGTGAGACCCTGTCTCTAAATAAAATACAAAATAGGGCTGGGGATGTGGCTCAATGACAGAGTACCCCTGAGTTCAAACCCCAGTACCAAAAAAAAAAAAAAAAATGACACTAGGATAGATTCTCTATCCCCATGTTTTCTGTAAATCATTAGTTGGGATCTATAGGAATAATCAGATTCTGGTTCAAGGTTTTTTGTTCATTTCTTTTGCCAAGATGTGTAGCAAAGAATTTAATCATGCTCAAAAAGAGGTCTGGTCTTTGATCTCAATTCTGGGAGGTAACCCCTAAACTCTTGGAATACCATGTTTAACAGGGGTGGTTTTGTGTGTTTACTGGCCTTGGGTCAAGCTGGATTGTATGACAACATGATATCGTGTGGAAGCTTTGTTTCACACATAATCCTGAATTCTATATGGCTGGAGACTGAGAAGTAATGTGGGCAGTCAGCCAAATAAAACCTCTGGACAGGAAAGCTCAGGTGAGTTTCCTTGCTTGGCAATATCTATACATATTATCACACATCAAATACCAGAAAAGTAATGATATCTATAACTCCATAGTGAGAAGACAACTGAACATCCATATTTGAAACTTTTCTGGATTTTGCCCTATGTACTTTTTTTCCTTGGCTACTTTTTTTCTTTTAACTGCCCTCTAAACTTCCCACAAGATCACTATAACATGATAGTGTCCATCAGGCAGTACATGATATCTGGCTATTTTCTTTTTTAGCTGTTATCAGCTACTGATGATCATTGCTTAAGACCATTAACTCTTCAGGGACTACAAAATGGTAATTTTCTGTTTCTATCATTTCTTCTTTATTAACTTGTGTTTTGCCTCTCATCAACTGTTTGATTATTTGATGTAATATAGAAGAGAGACAAGAAAAATGCTTAATTCTTTTTTTTTTTTAATATTTATTTATTTACTTTAGTTGTACACAATGCATTTATGTTTACGTGGTGCTGAGGATCGAACCTGGGCCGCGCACGTGCAAGGAGAGCGCTCTGCCGCTGAGCCACAACCCCAGCCCCAACTTAATTCTTTTATTTATCAATTTTCAAAATTAAGAGGTAGTTTCTTGGGCTGGGGTTGTGGCTCAGTGGTAGAACACTCGCCTAGCACGTGCGAGGCCCTAGGTTCTATCCTCAGCACCATGTAAAAATAAATAAATAAAATAAAGATATTGTGTCCAACTACAACTAAAAAATAATTTTTTTAAAAAAAGAGGTAGTTTCTTGTATCTTCTAAGCAACATTTTTCCCTCATGTTATGAATTTAAGCACCAATCCATTGAATTATCATTCTTGCTGTTCATCTTTGACCGTTCATATTGGCCATTGAGTTTATCTAAATTGACTCTTGAATAGTGTTTTGTTGTTGTTGTTTGGTTTGCTTATTTGTTTTTTTGGTTTTGGTACTGGGGATTGAACCCAGAGGGAGTTTACCACTGACTTTACCACATATCACCAACCTTTTTTTTATTTTGAGATCCCCTAAGTTGCTGCTACTGGCCTTGAACATGTGATCCTCCTGCCTCAGCCTCTTAAGTCACTGGGATTACATGTGTGAGCCACCATGCCCAACTGACTCCTGAATTGCTTTGACATGGCCCCAGTACTCACAGATAGCTTGCTTACTTTCTGGTATCACAAAATGATCCAGGCTTAATATGGCATATTTCCTACCTCCAACATTGAATCAGTCATTTCCCTAAGAAGGCCTGTCTCTGCAGGAGCCCTGTTTGGGGAGATGGCTATGATTGCGGTTGACTTCGGGCCACGGAGTTTTGGACATTGCCACCTTCCGTAGTCTCACGAGACTTGGCCCGGGATCTGGAGAGACTTGGGGCGAGCGCAGAGCTGGTCGGGGCCATTTTGGTTTTGGGTTGTTGGTTGTTTCGGAGCACCGGAGCCGCGGGAAGCTGGTGGGGTGGTAACTCTGGCGTTAGCCAAACACACCACTTGTTAGAGCCAGAGAGAGCAACAAAACTGAACTAGAATAAAGATCCTGCAATTTGCTTCCCAAACAGTCTGTACCTCTAAACTAACAGAATAAAGATCCTGTTTGCTTCCAGTCTGCCTCTAAACTTATTCCCGTGGCTTTGCTGCTCCAAGCGGCCATCGCTTCAGGCGACTACATGTCTCAGGTTGGGTTTCACCAGGAATCAAACTGATTTGAATATTTAAATGCAAGAATTTATTGGGGACTGCTTCCAGAGCCAACACCTATAGGAGAAGAGACTAAAATAGGACCCAGTAGAGGAAGGAGTTGAACCACAGCACAATCAACAATCCCACAGAGAGCTAGAGGTGGCCTAGGTCTCCAAGATGTCCAAAGAACCAGAACTTTGTAACTCACATTAAACAGTCATTGAATGTAGGCTGCCCCTGGGGAAGGGGAGGGTATAATCTTGGCCTTTGTCATTTTATGATAGTGGTTCTCAATCACAGAAATTTTGTCCCCAAAGAGATATTTTATAACATCTGGAGGTTTTTTTTTTTTTTTTTTTTTTTTTTTTTTCATTGCCACAACCAGAAGTAGGGTTCTACTGGTATCTGGAAGCCAGGGAGTCTGCTGAACATCTTCTAATTCACAGGATAGTCCCCAACAACAAAGAATTATCCAGTCCAAAATGTTCATAGTAATGAGGCTGAGAAACTTTGGGAATACCCACAGAGTGACTCAAATAAGAGTCAACAGCCAACAACCAGGAGACTGGAGCCTCAGCTCTGTGAGGGGTATTTAGTGGCACACTACAGCATCCATCATACACCTTGATTACTTTTAAAGAAAACTAGCACATAATGACCTCATTCTTGGTGCTAGGAATGCTGGTTGTCACTGGATTAGTGTTTATTTCTCAGCCTTTACAGTGGACAGAGCTAGGAAATTTTTTTTTTAATCACATCATTGATATCAATATTTCCTATTCAAAATCAGGAATGGCAAAATTGTTATATTCTAGAAGTTGGAAACTCATTGGCCCAAACAAGTGTCCTAAAAGCCACCTGGTTAAGCTCTTCTTGACTCTCATTAAGTTTGCATATCACGGAGTTGCAAAAGTAAAGGAAAATGTTAATCCGGAATATTAGAATTAGAAGGAAGTTTAGAAGTCATTAAGTGATGGAAACTTTTACTTTTTACACCTGAGAAAACGGAGGCCTAGAAAAGATCAGCAAACTTGCTCAAACATCCACAGCTACTTAATGCTTTATGTAGGACCAGGCTTAGGCCACCTAACTCCCAATATTCTTGTTTTTTTTTTCCTGTCTCACCACCCTGACTCTTCTCCTTAGTAACTGAAGAAGAAAATAGAACGGAGGAACAGAAAGGAAGATGAAGCACTCCCAATTTCACACTGCCTTGGAGGAACTGAAAACAGAGTACAGAGTTATATGACAGAAGCACTACTTACCCACTCTCAGTAGAAACATCCATTTCATTGTTTTTCCAAAGTATTATTACATTGTATTGTACCTTCTACATTCTCTCCTTCACTCTTGTTAATGACCAACATTAACACATAAGTGAATAGCTCCACCAGGGTTGGGTCATCTCAGCAATGGAGAAAAAGTTCTATTAACCATCCCACATTGAAACAGAATGAATGGTCGACTCTCCTTAGTAACACACACAAAACCAATCAATTAAGCAGGCAACATGGTATAATGCCTCACTCTTTCAAACAAAGGACTTAACTTGGAATTTTCTTCCAGTCCCTCCCCAGAAACTCTCATCTGAACTGTTCTTTTCCTAGAGAATTATTATTTTTTCCAGTGCTTCTTAAACTCTTCCACTGAAGTACTCAGATATAAGAATGTAAACTGCACACCACACACACACACACACACACACACACACACACACACACACACACGGGAGTGGGGGGGAGAGAGAGGGAAAAAAAGAAAGAGAGAAAGAAGCATGTTCACGTATGTGTACAAGCCCAGACCTGGGGAAGTGACCCAAAGCAAAATTCTTGAGAAATGCAAAATTTTTCCAAAGTCCTGTGTCTCTTAAATATTTGTTCAAGTCTCACAACCTACTATTTTTCTTAAAAAAACAAAAATTTAAAGAGGAAATTGATTTAGCAAAAGATGTAGTGTTTAACCATTTCTTATAAGAAAAACAAGCAGTTCTTTTTTTAATGTTATTGTATTTTATAGCTTTATTTTATTTATTTTTATGTGTGCTGAGAATCAAACCCAGTGCTTCACACATGCCAGGCAAGTGCACTACCACTGAGCTACAACTGCAGCCCATGTTTAACCATTTTTTTTTAAAAACTGCACCTTTTCTTCTCATCCAATATTGAAGGAGCATCTATTATCTTTCTTATTTTTATTTTAGCACAATCATTAAGATGTTATACTTAAGATTTTTACATAATTTGTGTTTTGTCAATACTAATGATATAAAAGATTAAAATTAAAATGCAAATGAACTCAAACTGTATACAATCTTATTATATTTCAAAATTGTAAACTAAAGTAAATGCAAAAATTAAAATTAAAATGTGAAATTATTCTTTATATATTATCATATCACATCTCTTCTAAAATATTCAAATCATTTGTTAACATTAAAAAATTAAAATTAAAATTAACAAATATCAACATATTAAATTAAACTTTAAAATCTGATGTTTTAATTTTAAAATTTAATTAAATATTATTAGTTTATGAA
Source organism: Tamias sibiricus (assembly GCA_025594165.1). Taxonomy (NCBI): domain Eukaryota; kingdom Metazoa; phylum Chordata; class Mammalia; order Rodentia; family Sciuridae; genus Tamias; species Tamias sibiricus. Next base: position 105,141,654 of record CM046657.1, read on the forward strand.
AATAGGGGTGGGAGATATAGCTCAGTTGGTAGAGTGCCTCTTATGCACAAGGCCATGGGTTCAATCTTCAGCACCAAAAAAAAAAAAATTTTTAAAAATCAAAAAATAAATTGATTCTTCACTCAAACTTTATTGTCCTTTGAGTGTGCATGTGGGGAGTATACTGGCATTGAACCTAAGGCACTCTACCACTGACCCACATCCCTACTCCTTTTTTAATTTAAGACAAGGTCTTGCTAAGTTGCCCAGGCTGGCTTTGAACTTGAGATCCTCCTGCTCAGCCCCCCAAGTTGCTTGGCTTACAGAAGTGTATCACCACACCTGGCAAGCATTCATTGTTTTTCTAGTTGCCAATGAAAATAAATCATATCATGCTTCATGTTTCTTTAGTTATAAATTGAACCTCCATATGTTGAAGGCCCAACCTCCATCCAACATGACTATATTTGGAGATAGGAGGTAATTAAGGTTAAATGAGGTCATAAGGGTGTAGGTTTCTAATCCAATAGGACTGGTGTCTTTAAATGAGGAAGAGAAAACAGAGTGCTCTCTCTATGATGATGCACAAAGAAAAGGCCATATGAAACCCCAGAGAGAAGGTGTCATCCACAAGCCAGGGAGAGAGGCCTTATCAGAAACTAATCCAGTTGATATCTTGGACTTCCAGCCTTTAGCACTGTGAAAAAATGTCTGTTGTTTAAACCCCCAGTTTGGGGGGTAGTTATGGTAGCCTGAGAAGACTAAACATACCTTCACATATATGATTGAAAAAAAATGTAAATTATTTGATATTGTAAAATATTCTTCAGCCAACATGTGTAACAGTTGCAAATATCATCTTAGTTTATGAACACCCAAAAGAAAAAAAGGAAAGAAAAAAAGGAAAAGGAACATTCTATTCAGTACTGTTGAAGAACAATAATTGAATAAGGAAAAATCTATTCATTCTTGTGGAAAGAGAAAATTTGAAGAATTACTTTCTTTTTCCTACTAGCTAAGCATTTTCATCACTCAAATGCTCTCTACACTTCCAAGTAGTGTGGGACTCATCTGTGGAAATGTCACAACCCACAAATCTTTAAGCATCCAACGCAGCCACCTGCTGTACTGAAGACATAAAACAAAAAACGTAGGAAAACGTTTTCCTGGAGCCAAAACAGTGCTAGTTATAAGAATGGACACTTAGGCTTTATGGCCATGCTGTGCCAGTGCTGGAAGCCCAAATGAGAAACTAACTCATGCACTCATTAATAATTTGTGTGCATTTTGTATGGTTTGTGATATGTGACACTAAAACTGGAGCATGCCTTGCTTGACCAAGTCTGAGGACATTCTTTAGCCTTCAATCTGTGAGTGCATAATGGAGTGGTAAGAAGGGATATGATATGCCCATCCCAACTCCCCACTCCAAAGTAAGAAGATGACCCAGGCACAATGAATTTACATTATCTACTTACCTAGTGAGTTAGTATATAAAGCAGTTTGTTACTATTACTTTAAAAATATGGAAACTGAGACACAAATTAAATTGAAGGGACTCTGCAATTATTACCTGACTATACCTTGGTGGAGCCAAGTCCATGACCTAAGGATCCTGGCATCCCACACAGGGAAACTTACTGCTTCATACCTAGCTTCTTGATGCTCAGAGATGCTTCTACTTTTAGGGTTTTGTGGTCAAGTAGCACATGAATTGAAAAGAATGAAAGAACCATATTTTTTAGCTCTCCTCATTGTTTAACAGTTTGGAGGTTCAGGGACAGAGGAAAAAGGATATAATTTTAATAGATGTTTTCTGAACCTGATCATTGAACTTTGACATCTGGGAATCAACATATCCTGAAATATTTCTAGTCAAATAGTGATTATAGGAGCAACAATAAAATTACTGTATTTAGTCTTCTGGTTTGTGGTCAGCATCTTCTTTCATCCTTTTGATTTGGATTTCCTTGGGCTACTGGATGGGGATGTTTTCTGTTCTTACGTGGCAATTTGAGAGGGGTAGCTAAGTAGCATAATTGTTATTTACCATGTGGTATGCACTATTTGGAAGCTGGGGGCTGAACCTGATAGAAAATTAAATGTGATTTCTGCCTCAGAGGTCCTCATTTTACTCTGATGAATAGATTTGATGCATAAACACAGGAAGGAGAAATGAACACCACCTTTGGAGGGGAAAAAAGGTAGAATTAGAGATACACACAATAAGACAGGTCTTGAAATACTTAATAAATTTAATTGTTGATGAGTTGAGGAAAATTAACAGATTTTTTTTTTCTTTAAAGCAAAGACTGGAGGTGCTGCCTCTAAAGTTGATCTCCACACTGCTAATATTATTCCTTCCTTCAAAGCTTTGGTACAAGTTCAGTTTTATAGCATCTTCCCACAAGTCAGGTTCTTGGTGACATTTTGTCTTTATTCACACTGAGGAAATATATTCCTCTGTCTTTCCCACTGCCAACTTTCTTCTCAAAAAAAGAAAAAGAAAGATAGATAGGAAGAAATAAATAAATAAATAAATAAATAAATAAGGATAGATAGATAGACAGACAGACAGACAGATAGATAGAGGCACTAGGAATAAGCATCAAATTCTTTCCCCATAGGAATGGATGAATGCCTATTTATAATGACATACCCGACAAAATGAGGCTGACCAGTAGAGGGGGCATGAGCTTCACATATGTCATTCTTTAATGAAATAAGAAAAGAGGACCCAGGGTGCGTGGGTAAGGTCACAAAGCAAAATAAATTAGGTGTATAACAAATTTACAACAACCAAAAAAGTTTGGGAACATTCTCTATATCTGTACATCACTGTGTGGGCATATGAAAGAGGAACATTGTGCAGACTCAGGGAATGAATCACTCCTCATCCAACAGTGCAGGACATTTCTTATTTGAGCTCTTTTGCATTCAAATTCTTATTACTCAATAACATGATATGTGATTTCATTTTAACACAGATTTTCCATTGTGACACATGTGCAAATTCCTCAACTTGCTATTGCATACTTTGTATGACAAAACATTTCAACATTAGGTAAACTTTTACCTTCATATATCTATAGAGATCGCTATCCTCAACTGAATCATTGCTCTTGGTGGATATCTTAGTAAGTGAAATGGTCTTAGTGACTGGGAGACCAATCCAGAGTTAAACAGGCTCCAGAGTTAAACAGATGAGACCTCAAATTCTGAATTCTATCACATGCTAGCTTCATTCACTTGAACCCATTATATTAACTCACTTAAGCTTTGATTCATCTGTAAAATTGGGATTATAATAGTAAAAAAACTAGGATTATTGTGTACATTAATGATAACAGTAAAAATAAAATGTGAGCCGGGCGTGGTGGCGCACGCCTGTAATCCCAGCACTTTGGGAGGCTGAGGCAGGAGGATCGCGAGTTCAAAGCCAACCTCAGCAATGACGAGGCACTTAGTAACTCAGTGAGACCCTGCTTCTAATAAAATACAAAAAAGGGCTGGGGATGTGGCCCAGTGGTCAAGTGCCCCTGAGTTCAATCCCTGGTACCAAAAAATAAAAAATAAATAAAATGTGGTTGAGTTAATTTATGTTTTTTAAAAATATATTTATTTATTTATTTGCTTTAGTTGTACACAATGCATTTATTTTTACGTGGATGCTGAGGATCGAACCCAGGCCGTGCACGTCCTAGGCAAGCGCTCTACCGCTTGAGCCACAACCCCAACCCTAATTTATGTTTTTATACTAATGTGCACAGGACTAGATTATCTTTGATTTGTAATGCTCTCATTCATAGGCCCAATTATGGCCTCTTTTGTTTTTATTTATATATCCTTATGCACTTACTTATGTATTTGCTCATTATTAATAATATAAATATTTGTGAACCAACCACCCAATATAAGAATTAGAACCTTAACAATTATTTGCACCCAGTAAGAGCTTCCCCTAATCCATTCCTCTACATTTCCTAATTCTCACATTTATTATTAGCTTGCTTTTGAAACTATAGCTTTATTACATATTTGTATTCCTTAAAATTATATTGTTTAATTTCATTTGTTTTTAACTTTTACAAAAAGGGTCAGCTGTTAACTCTTTACTAACAGTGCTGCTAAGAACACTCTTGTTTATGTTTCCTATTGACCCTTTTTTTCTTAGGTAAATACCTAGAAATAGAATTTCCTAAGTTATAGGATATGGGAATAGTCAACATTAGATAATGACAAACTTGGAAACCATAGTGGTTGTTTCCAAGAGCATTGTATAAGACATTCTGCTAATTCACATTCTCTCCACCATTTGGTATTGTCACATTTTGTAATTTTTGCCAACTGAATGGACATAAAATGGTATATTGCTGTTTTTAAAAAATATTTATTTTTTAGTTATAGCTGGGAACAACAATACCTTTATTTTATTTATTTGTATGTGGTGATGAGGATCAAACCCAGGGCCTTGTACGTGCTAGGCAAGCACTCTACCACTGAGCCACAACTCCAGCCCTGTATATTGCTGTTTTAATTTTCTTTCCCTGTCAATAATGGAAATGACTGTCTCATCATTTTTTATTATAATTTTTTTTTGGTCCAAGCAAGTGAACCCAGGGGCACTACCATTGAGCCACATCCCAGCCATTTTTATACCTTATTTTGAGACAGGGTCTCACTAAATTGCTTAGCAAGGGTCTCACTAAGTCACTGAGGCTGGCTTTGAACTTGTGATCCTCCTGCCTCAGGCTCCATTCACTGGGATTACAGGCGTTTGCCCCTGCGCCCAACCAGCTCATCATTTTTTATGAGTCATGTGAGTTTTCTCTTCTGTTCAATTCCTATTCATATTCCTTGATCACTTTCTGTCCGATTGTCTGTCATTTCTTGCTATTAATTCTTTGTTGGTTAATTATGCTATGAATATCTTCTCCTAACTGGTATTTTCTTTTCGTAAGATATCTTTTGATATTTAGAAGTTCTTGTAGTCAGTTTTATACTCCCCTTTTCATTGTTAAGTGTGTTTTTTTTATGTTTTTAATAAATTCTTCTTTACCCCCAAGTCAGGAAGCTATATGCCTGCATTTTCTAATAAAATTTACTTTTATAATAAGTCTTTAATTTCTCTGGAATCTGTTCTTACACATAGTTTGAAGTAGGGATTGATATTATTTTTCCCATACAGATAAACAATTTTTAAAATCTACTTATTGAACAGTCCTTCCTTTGTCCATTGGTCTGCCACATCACTTCTATCATATATCAAAGTTCCATATATACACAGGTCTATTTCTGAGTTCTCTATTTGGCCAAATTTATTTTTCTGTTTCTGAATAAATGCCATTCTATTTTCATATACTGCAGCTTCAAAATAAACCTGTTAACTACTGAAACAATACTGGATTAATAACATTATTTTTAATTTTTTAAAATATTTGTTAACTATCTCATCTAACATGTTTGCTTCTGGTGGCATATATAATCCAAGTTGTTGCTTTCTTTTGAAGCAAGTATGCTTCTGAGATGTCTCATTACTTTGGCCTGTGAGCATGTATTTCTCTGATGGTTATCAGTGATTCTGTCTAAACATCTGCAGTGGGAAAAGACCAAAGGCCAGATCCCAGTGAATCAACATCCAGTGAGCTCAGGGAAAGGAGGACAAGCACTAGAATGGAGAGCTCCAAGCACTAAGCTACCTTCATTTCTCAAGCTGGTTATCATGCCATCAATAAACTCTCCAGGTTTTAATTCTCCAGGTTATAACCCTACCTTGAAACTCACCTCCACCACCGACCACCCTCCATCCCTGCCCAAGGAGAAGCAGCCTGAAAAGAAGGCATTTCTAGATTGCAAATCATCATCCCTGAGGGATAGAGGGAGTGGAGCAGTGGGAGAGTTAGCCCCAAGTCAGCCAATCCCGACCAGTTTTCCATATTCTGGCTCTGTAATACCCTGATTGTTATCCTTGTGAACACTTACACCAGTGGTCTGAGCCTCTGCCACCAATTTCCACAGAAGCTCCCTGCCCCAGGCTACAGATGTGCATGTGCGTGCGTGCGCACACACACGCACATACGCATACAATACATACATGCACACGTATATACACATACCAGTTCAAAAAAGTTCCTCCAAGACTTGTCTTGGGGTAGGCAACTAATTAGCTATCTTGGAAAAATTCAAGGTTTTACATAGGTTGATATTAGACCAAATTATGAAACAAGTATCCCCAGGATTTTAGCTACTCCAGGCCAGCCCAAGATCCGAAATCTCCTTCACAATGTTTACCTATCGGAGTCTCCCATCCTTATTATCCTGGAAGGTCACTGCTCTGTTGTTTGCTTTCTTTCCCTTCCATTAATTAAAGCTTATTTATTCCCTATTCAAACACCTAGTGAACCTAATTGCTATGGTATGAATCTATATGTTCCCCCCACCCAAATTCATATATTGAAACCTAAGGACAGACTCCTTATGAATGGGATTAGTGCCCTTATAAAAAGGCTAGAGAAAACCCTGTCCCTCCTTCAGCCCCTTCCAGTAAGAGGTGCCATTTAGGAAACAGAATAAGACTTGACCAAATACTAAATCTACTGGCACCTTGACCTTAAAGCTACTAGCCTATAACCTGTGAGAGATAAATTTCTATCATTTATAAGTTACCCAATCTAAGGTATTTTGTGAATAGGTATTAGTTAAGGTTTTAGTAGCTCCAATGGACTAAGACACTAATCATGATGCTAATAGGAAAAAAATCAAAATAGCAGAGAGGAAAGAAACCTAGAGACTTTCTCTCCAGGACCAAAGTGCACTTTAATAGTGATTTAGGAAATGTTATTACATTTTCTTTGTTTACTCCAAAAGGATGGGCTTTGAGAAAAGCAGCAGCAGGCTGGTGGAGGAGATGTTTTTAAAAATATAGATTCTTTCTGGGGCTGGGGTTGTGGCTCAGCAGTAGAGCACTCGCCTGGCACGTGCGCGGCCCGGGTTCGATCCTCAGCACCACATACAAATAAAGGCATTGCGTACAACTAAAGCAAATTAAATATATATATATATATATATATATATATATATATACACACACACACATATATATATATGTATATATTCTTTCAACTTTCAAATCTGAGTAGAGTCACAAAGCCATAAAATATTATAATTCTATAAATGCTTATAAGCTAATACAACAATAAGTCAACTTTACCCATTTCAAGTCTTATAGATCACAATGTGCTTCGTGATTCAGCATATATATGTTGTCGCCGGAAAAGGATTGCAGCCTGGAACGGCAGCGCCGCGGGAAGGAGTCCGGAGACAGGATGGAGACGAAAATATTCTTTAATCTTACAAGAAACTACAATATATCTACACAATAGCGATAACCCTGTCTTTTCTCCCTCTGGTCTCTTCCCATGCGCCCGAGCAGCAATGGCGCTCGCTCGATCTGCTGAGTCACCGTTCAAATCTCTCGAGAGCCTCGACCAAGTCCCGCGAGATCCCGTGAGACTACGGAAAGCGGAAATGCCCAAAAATGTCTATGGCCCAATAGTCAACCGCAATCTTAGCTATCTCCGCAAACAGGGCTCCTGCATATATAGGACCTAGTGCAATATGGCCCTAACCTACACCTTCAGTCCCATCCTTCTTCCTCCCTCATTACTACCCAGCTGGAATACTTACAGCTTTTTCTCACTTCAAGATACTTAGAGGGCTGGGATGTAGCTCAGTGGTAAAGAAAGTGCTGAGCACACACAAGGCCCTGGGATTTCCAGCATCAAAGGAAAAACAAACAAACAAAAAACAAACTCAGAAACTTTCTCTGGTAAAGCTCTCCCCATATTCCATACCCAAACTATCTCCTACAGATTCTTCAGATTTCATTTCAACTGTTATCTCCTGAGGAAAACTTCTTGACCTCCACCCATCAGACTAGACTAGAACTCCCTATTACACAATCTCATAGCATGCAGTACTTTTCTTTTAAAGCATTTACCATAATTACAATTAATGGATGAAATGATGCAAGGAAGAGGGAAATTGGTATAGTACACCGGGAGTCAGAAAGGAAAGCATTTTAATTCAGTTTTTGAGCAAATATATATTGGAAATTTATTATGTTAGGTACTAGCAACACAGTGGGGAAAGTGGCAGCCCCCTCCTCTTCACTTTAATCACCCATTCCTGAGTCCATACCCTGGATAGAACACTAACTCAAATATGACAGCACAGAACACAATTACTTCTCAAGATCTTTCATTTCATCTAATTCATGCTCCAGACTCTTAAGCCCCCATTTTTCCCCTAGTCTCCCTGTCCCTTATCTTCACTTTTTTTAATGCTAAAAAGAATTTATTTATTTTACTTATTCTTTTATTGTTGTTGTTTTTGCAGTTGACACCTAGCAAACTAAAAAAAAAAAAAACCTACAAAAAGTAAAGTATTAGAATTAATAAGTGAATTTAGGAAGGTTTCAAACATTTAGCAATTTTTCAATTAAAAATATATGTAGTAGTCACTAACAAATGGGTTTTTAAAAAATTTTTACTCTAAGTTTTTATATATGACAGCAGAATGCATTACAATTCATATTACACATATAGAGTACAATTTTACATATTTCTGGTTGTATACAAAGTATATTCACACCATTCGTGTCTTCATACATGTACTTAGGGAAATGATGTCTATCTCATTCCACCATCTTTTTTACCCCCTTGTCCCCTCCCTTTTCCTCCCTCCCCATTGTCCTTTCTAGAGTTCATCTAATTCTCCTATGCTCCCCATCCCAACCCCATATGAATCAGCCTTCTTATATCAGAGAAAACATTCAGCATTTGGTTTTTATGGGATTGGCTAACTTCACTTAGCATTATATTCTCCAACTCCACCCATTTACCTGCAAATGCCATTATTTTATTCTCTTTTATTGCTGAGTAATATTCCATTGTGTATATATACCACATTTTCTTTATCCATTCATCTACTGAAAGGCATCTAGGTTGGTTCCACAGTTTAGCTATTGTGAATTGTGCTGCAATAAAAATTGATGTGGCTGTGTCTCTGAAGTATGCTGTTTTTAAGTCCTTTGGGTATAGACCAACGGAGGAGTGGGATAGCTGGGTCAAAAAATTCTTAGAGGTGAATGAGAACACAGATACAACAGATCGAAATCTCAGGGACACTATGCAGGCAGTACTAAGAGGAAAGTTCATTGCATGGAGTTCATTCCTTAAAAGAAGAAAAAGTCAACAAATAAATGACTTAACATTACATCTCAAAGCCCTAGAAAAAGAAGAACAAATCAACACCAAAAGCAGCAGAAAACAGGAAATAATTAAAATCAGAGCTGAAATCAATGAAATTGAAACAAAAGAAACAAAAAAACTGACAAAACAAAAAGTTGGTTCTTTGAAAAAATAAATAAAATTGACAGACCCTTAGCCATGTTAATGAAGAGAAGAAGAGAAAAAACTCAAATTACTAACATCCGTGATGAAAAAGGAAATATCACAACAGACACTACAGAAATACAGAAGATAATTAGAAATTATTTTCACTTCTTTCTCTAACCAGACAACATGATATGTACTGTCAGTAATTCTCTTGCTGAATCCCCAACTCCCTGTTCCTTTGACATTCTGTAGGATCCACCTAGCAAACTCCAGCCCTTTATCAACCTGACATCCAAGCTATCAATAATTGTTACAAAAATTCCCATGGTCAAGTGAATTGAAAGTTCTACCAATTCATGGTTTTCTCTTTTCAATTGGACTTCCTTGGAACTTCTTATGTCCCAGAAAGTTTTATATGGGTCCTAATCAATTTCCTGTCCCATTCTCATTGCAGATTTTTCAAACTATCACAATTCGTTTAAATACTTTTACCCTTATGCTCTTTGCAGACAATCTGCTTCTTATTTCACAGAGGAAATAGATACTAAGAGTAAACTTTCCATACTGCAAACCACCCACTTAGCTGAAGGTAAAGCTGACCTTGCTTCCGTTCTCCACCCATATCAGAGTAAAGGTGGTGTCTCCCTTTCTAACTATAAAAAGTACCTTGTGTTGTAGAATGCCTTGTCCTCTCTAGGGTATCTTCAACTTTTTCCTCTTTTGGATTATTTTTTAGAATGCTCATCTTACCACTAATTAAAAAGAAGGGAAAAGAAAAGAGAAATACCAAACTTGTCACTTGACTCTACATCCCCTTCTATCTTCATTTCTTCAAAACCAGTTTCTTTTAAAAATGGTCTACACTCACTTTCTTTGCCACTCCCCACCTACCCCAATTTGGCTTCCATCCCCAGCACTCTGAAATACGTGTAAAGATCATTAATTATCTCCTTGTGACTAAATCTAGCGAATTCCTTCCAATCTTTTTTAAAAAATTTTTTAGATGTTGATGAACCTTTATTTTATTCATTTATTTATATGTGGTGCTGAGAATCTAACCCAGGGCCTCACACATGCTAGGCAAGTGCTCTACCACCGAGCCACAACCCCAGCCCAAATTCCTTCCAGTCTTTTTTTTTTAAATATTTATTCATTTGCTTTAGTTGTACACAATGAGTTTATTTGTACGTGGTGCTGGGGATCAAACCCGGGATGCACGTGCTAGGCGAGCGCTCTACCGCTGAGCCACATCCCCAGCCCTCCTTCCAGTCTTTATCTTGCTTAATATCTTTTCATTGATTTAAAAATATTCTTTTCCTATATTTTAAGAAATTTTCCCCTCTATCCATTCTCTTATTCCTCTGGCCTCTCCCTTTTTGGTGGGGATAAAATACTTCTCTTTATTTGCTTACTTTGTGAGTGATAAACAAATACTATAGGACTCTGTCTTCTCCTTCATTCTTGATACTCCCATTGGATGATACTGTCCATATCATTGATTTCAACTATCAATACTATCAATCTCTACATTTTCACCCTAGATCTTACTCCCAAGTTTCAGAATTATGTATGCAGAACTTATAAATGTCAATCTAGAACTTTGACTCCTAGCACAGCTCATTATGCTGTAGTACACAGATATAATATGTATTGATTCCTGCAAGTTATTTAACAGACTTTCATAATATCTTTGTAAGAAATAAGAGCTAAATGTTTAAATAAAATAGGTTATAATGTTCTTTGAGGACTGGGACTATATTGCATCCACTTTTGTATGTTCAGTGCCCGGCAGGGTGAATGTTAAGTGGTAAGTTCTCAGTAATTGTTTGCTGTGAACAACCTGAGAGCAGTCATCAACATATCTCTCTCCCAACCTTCACATCTTATCAATGCCTTTGTCAGATTCCATCACTTCAGCAGCTTCCCACCTAGTCAGAGCTTCAGGATTCCTCTAAAGAGGTATTCAGGAGCAGCAGTGTAGTTAGAAGGGGAAAAGAGAGACCTCCATAACCTGGTCTGAGTTATCTTTCAGTTTTATCTGCAGACAATCTCATCACTAGATGTTCCCAACTGATAGTAGTTACCTGAGCATATCACACCTCAGCCTAACTTTGGGATCATTGTTTATCTCTAATCTTTTTTCACCTAGCTCTTACTAGTCCTTTACAATTCGGATCAGTCTTTTTTTTTTTTTTTTTCTTTTGGAAGCCTCCCCTGTGAGCCCTTAAACTGAGCTAAATGCCTCTCCTCTGAGCCCCCGGTGCAAACCTCTTAGCTCTTCCATATTACATAAAAATTATTTGTTTATGTGTCTACCCTCCTCACAATAATCCTCTGAGATATGTGCTGTTATTTAGCACTATCGGACAGATGAGACACTCAGGCAGAGAGAGGGGCAGGTTAAGGAACTTCCTCAAAGTCACCAGTTAGTAAGTGGTGGAGCCACATTCACTCCTAAATTGGATTTTCGAGCTCCCATTCCAAACCAAAAATACTTTTTATGCTTTTATCCCAAACATCTACCAGGGTACTCAGCACATGAACATAATAAACATCAAACTAAATAGCATTTGTTGAATTATGCTTTAAAAATCTTAGGAATTCAAAAATTACTAAGATATGATCCTTACCTTCAAAGAAGTTTTTGATCTAGTAGAGTTGGGAAGATAGCAAAAATATTTCAATAATAAAAAGGAATGAACTAAGGGGGAAGTAACTGAGAGTTGATAGCATATACATTGGATCACTGGTATTAGAATGTCCAGGACCCTCTTTTTAAAATTTTATGCCAGAATCATCCAGGAACTCATGGTTATATGAAAAACCAAGTCAAATGAACTTCTACAAGAAACTGTAGTAATAAGCTCCAGAATACTGGATCAGGCTTTGCGCTGTTTACCAGTTTACTAATCTATAGTCATGAACTTACTATGAGCCACATACATGTACTAGGAGTGATAATATAAAGACTAATGACTACAATAAAAATATATAAAGCATGCATAAAGCTTAAAGATCACTCATGAAATAAAAAAAATAAATATGATAGATGGCAGAATAAAAAAATTGAAGTGTTTTTATTACCTGAAAAAAATTAGCAAAATCAATAAGATGACACTTTAACTATCAGAATTTCCATTTATATATTTTTTAAATTTTTTTATTTGTTTTAATGATTTACACATGACAGTAGAATGCATTTATGCACTGTGATGTATCTTACATAGATGGGATATAATTTCTCATTTTTCTAAGAGTACATATTGCAGAATCATATTGTAATGTAGTCACATTCCCACTTATAGTTTTTAAAAAATTAATTGCCTAAATTTAGTGAGACCCTGTCTCAAAATAGGAGATAAAAAGGGCTGGAGATGTAGCTCAGTGGTAGAGCACCCCTGGATTCAATTACTAGTAAAAGACACACACACACACACACACACACACACACACACACACATTGCCTTTGACAATATAAGAGTGACTCAGTGCAATAATAATCATTATTTAAAGACTTATGGGCTTTAGGTAGCTTTAGTCTTAATTGTGGGTTGTGACTGCTGAAAAGAAAACTAGCACAATCTTTGGCAAAAATCAAACACTTGTCAAATATCTATATATTTATATATCATATTAGAAGAAAGAATGATGATACTAAGATCCCCTTCAAATTTAAGATCCTAAGAAAGCTATCATCTAAGAGGACATATAAAATTTTTGAAATTTTTTTCAAAGGTTAGAGAGAATCACATAATACTTAGAGAAGACACAGATAAATCCAAACTTTAAAAAAAAAAATTAAACTAAGGCATGGTTACCCATCCTTTTAAAGAGCCAAAGACTTCTTAGTACTGCTTTTACTGCATTCCATAAGTTTTAGTATGTTGTGTTTCATTTTCATTTATTTCAAGACATTTTCTGATTTCTCTTTTCATTTCTTTGATTCACTGATTGTTCAAGAGTGTGTTATTTAATTTTGAAATATTTATGAATTTTCTAATTTTCCTTTTGTTGTTAATTTCTAGTTTTATCCCACTGTGATCAGAAAAGATACTTGGTATGATTTCTGTCTTCTTAATTTTTAAAGACTTGTTTTGTGACCTAACCTTATCTACCCTGGAGAATGATCCATGTGTGTTTGATAAGAATATATATTCGTGTGGAACCACAAAAGACCAAAATAATCTCAAGAAAGAAGAAGAAAGCTGGAAGCCTTATACCTTCTGATTTTGAAATACTGATTGCAAAGTTAAGATAATTAAAACAGTATAACACTGGCATAAAGAAAGACAGTAAACCAATGGAACAGAATAGAGAACCCAGAAATAAACTTAAATATATATAGTCAACAAAGAGCCAAGGATATAAAAGGTGAAAGGATAGCCTCTTCAATGAATGGTGTTGGGAAAACTAGATATCTACATGTATAAAAATAAAACTGGACCCTATCTTCCCCTAGTCACAAAAATCAACTTCATATGAACTAAAAACTTGAACATAAGATGTAAAATTATAAAACTTAGAGAGCAAAATATAGGTGAAAATCTTCTTGACGTTATTTTTAGCAATGATTTCTTAGATATGACACCACAATCACAGATAAGGGCAAAAACAGACAAGAGGGACAACATTAAACTAAAAAGCTTCCACACAGCAAAGGAAATCATCAATAGGATGAAAAAGCAACTTAGAGAATGGGAGAGAAAAATGCAACCCATATATCTGATAAGAGGTTAATAACCAAAATATATAAGGAACACCTATAACTCAATTGAAAACAAAATCAAATAAAAGAGACTTGGGTTGTGCAGCTCAGTGGTAGAATGCTTGCCTAGCATGTGTGAGGCACTGGGTTTGAGTCTCAGCACCGCATATAAATAAATAAAATAAAGGTCTATTGACAACTACAAAACATTTTTAAAAAATCAAATAAGTAATAAACTGATTAAAACATGAGCAAAGGAGCTGAATAAACATTTATCCAAAGAAATATATAAATGGATATCGGGTAGAGGAAAAGATGGTCAACTTCACTACTTACCAGGGAAATGCAAATCAAAGCCAAAATGAAATATCACCTTATATCTTACAGCTTAGGTGGCTATTATCAATTAAAAAAAAAAAGATAGTGGCAAGGATACATAGAATTTGAAACCTGGGTGTGGAAAATTCAGTACACTCATGGTGGGAATGTAAATCAGTACAGCTGTTACGGAAAATAGTACTGAAGTTTCAAAAAAAATTTTTTAAAACTATCACATGACTCATCAATCTCACTTCCATGTGCAGGTTTTTGCATAGAAATCAATTGTATTTCAATAAAGGTATTTAAAAAAAATAAAATAAAAGCACCAAAGAAAGTTTTCCTAAAAGAACCTCAATCCTCTAGTCTATTTCCATAATAGTATCTTGTATATAGGGGCACCCACATTTTCATTAACCTGACAAATTGATGTTTGTTTCACAAATACCCATATTTTATATGAATAAAGGCATGGGCCAGTAATTTGGATTTTCTCATGTACTTTCTGCCTTTGTTAATATAAAAAGTAAAGTTTATTTTAGCTTTTTAACTTATTTTTTTCTAAGCAAAGTCATCTAATAAGAATTTTACCAGTTTTCTATTTGAAATAAATTAATTTAAATCCAGGCCTAAGCCTACTAGTATAGTAACTTACCTTCAGTTCTGAAATGATAAAACAGTAAAAATACAGATGTTGTTCATAATCAAGAAAATAAATGGTACATATCTTGTTTTTCAAGTTCACAGGCTGTCTGCTTCACCAAAGTATCTACATGCTGCAAGTTTTCTTTCCTCAAATTTTGTAGTATTCTTTCATTACCTTGTTGCTAACTCCTCTCCTCATTCCATGTATTTGTAATTCTACTTTACACAAGTGTGTTATAGAATTAATTCTTATCTCAGTTTCTCACCATCTTTCTTAATTCTTTCTCTGTGGACACCCTTTTACTTTGGGAAGTGCTAACATTTTTTTTTTATTCAACTCAATAACAAATATAGTGGACTCAGTGTCAGCTGAAAATGTTGCATTTTAAAGGTCAAGTAAATAGAAATCTGGTGCTTAGAGAGCTCTACCTCGCTTACACTAAAACCAGAGATGAAAATATGGAAACCGTATGGAATTTTCTTTCTTTTCTATATCCCTCATCTATTATCCTTTTTGCCTGAGGGCAGCAGTGGTAGTGGTGGGGACAGGGAGAAAGGAGGATAGAGGAAGGGAAGAAGAAAGCAGGAGTTGGACAAAATTAAAAATTGCAAAAATGCATATAGCTATCATTTAATGGAAAGCATAAGCACCTAAGAGACATACAAGGTTGAAATAGGAGAGGGAAGAAGAATAGGTCTTTTGTATCAAACAAAACTGAATCAGAATCTGAAGTTGCAGTATTCTAAATTAACCTACTTATAGTTCTTCAGGGGTATATTTACAACCTAGTAGTCATTTTCAGTGATATACCCATTGCATTTCCACATGGGCAAAGCTGATGTGGGGCACAGTCCCTCCTCTAGCTCCCCTACCTCTGGCCTCTCTTTCTCCAACCTGAAGACACACAGGACACTCAACTGAACTCTGGTTTTCCAAAAATGTTTTGGTACTCCCTGCCACCCCTTTCTTCTTTCTGGCCTCAGATCAACTCTTATTCCCAGATTGTGCAAGTAGGTGGTTGGCCTGGTTATCCTATTAAAATAATCAGATAAAAATGAGTCAATTTCTGTTCAAAGGTGTATTTTAAAGGAGGAGGTTGTTAATTCTAGTAAGTCTATGTGCATTTTCTGGTTCTTGTATAAGTGACTTTTCATCAATTCCCAGGAAAAAAAACCCACCCCCAGAACAAATAAAACACAATCATTTAGGTGGAAAATGTATATAGGAGTTATTTTTGAAATGAGGTACATGTGAGGGCTCCTGCTTTAGTTAGAGGAGCCCTCATTTACTACTCCCATCAATCCAGAAATCTGATCAGTCTTTTCCCATTTCTCCCCTCACTTTCACAAATAAAGTACCTTGTAGTACATAAGGTATTATTTGGGGAGAGTGAAGAGCAGAAGCACAGTGAGCAGTGGCAGGCCTACAAGCTAGTCAGTCTTGCACTAACAAAAGAAAAGAAAGAAGAAGGGATGAGGAAGATAAATAACACAAATATATTAATTTTCACTAAAAATTAAAACTACAGAAAAGTTATAATAACAGTACAGTGAACTACCATACAACCTTTAGTAATATTCATCAATTCAACATTTCAAATTTGTCTTACCTATCTTTGCTAAACCATTTGAGATTAAGTTGCACATATCACAAACTTTTATCCCTAAACATTTTAGTATGTATTTCTTAATAAGGGTACCCTTTTTCATAATACAGTACAACTATGAAATTCAAAAAGCTTAAAATTGAAACAATACTTTTGTGTCTAATATTCAATCCATATTCAAATTTCACCAATTATCCTTTATAACATGTTTTTCTAGGATCACATGTTGCCATAACTGGCATGTCTCTTTAATCCCTTAAATCTAGAACTGTTCCTCAGCCCTTTGTCTTTCACCACACTAACATTGTTTAAGAGTACAGGTCAGGGCTGGGATTGTGGCTCAGTGGTGGAGCGCTTGCCTGGCATGTGGGCGACCCGGGTTCGATCCTCAGCACCACATACAAATAAAATGAATTGAATAAAATGCATTGTGTACAACTAAAGCAAATAAATAAAATATTTTTTAAAAAAGAGTACAGGTCAGTTATTGGGTAGAATGTTTCTCAATGTACATTTTTTCTGATTGTCACTTTGTGATAGATTCATAATATACATTTTGTTTCCAGGGATATCACATACAAAATATGCCTTCAATGCCTCACATCGGGAAGCACATCATGTTGTTTTATTCATTACAGGTGACATCAACTTTCATCACTTAAGATGGCAGCTGTCAGCTTTCTTCACTGTAAAGGTGCCTTTGCTAACCCTTTCTAATAATAAGCAATCCAAAGATACTTTGTGTACATATCATTTTCCTCAGACTGTGTCACCCAATGATTTTAACACCATTTATTTAACAGATTTGTTTGAATCAATTATTACCATAATAGTTGGAGTGGTGATTTTTTTAGTTTCATCATTTCTTCTACATGTATTTGTTTGGCATGCCACTGTCAAGAACTGTAATTTCTCTCCCCTTATATATTTATTTAAAATATATTGTATTTTATTTACTTATTATATTATTATATTTATTTACTTAAAAGTCAAAGTGAAAATAGGGGTTCTTTTAAAAAAAAAACCAATGTTTTAATCCATTTCTATCATTATTCTTTCTTGATACTTAAATTGCCTCTGATTTGGTAAGTGGGGGTAACTTCAAGCTGTCTTCTTTTGTCTTTTGACATATCCTTGACATATACAAGACATCTCCTTGCTTTCTGGTACAAAATCTTTTAAGAGCACTTTATACTTTCCCTGTCTCTGCCTTCAAATGAGCCAGTCTGCCAAGGAGTATGGCTCCTTTTAGTGGAGAATGATATTCACAAACCAAGATCTGGAGGCACATAATGTATTTCCAAACATTAAAATTTACCTGTTCCTGTTTTACCATATGAAAGACTGATGTGATAATTCATAATCTTAACTCGAGCATTACCTATGTGACCTTGGCAATTCCCTTCATTCCTTGCTGCCTCCTTCAGTCATATCAAACGGAATTGGATTAGAACAACATTTCTTAACCTTTTTGGGGTCACTTAACAGTTTGGGAATCCGATAAAAGCTATGATCCCCTCTCCCCAGAGACACTCTCAAATAAGCTAAACTTTGTCTACATTTCAGGAGGTTCCAGCTTCCAAAGGCCATTGAAGCTTCCAAATGCCTGGGTTAAGTAGCTTAGGGTCTGTCTCTTCAATGCTGACATTCTGTGAGTCTATCTGCTGTCAGAATGAGTCCTCAGAGACATCAAAATGTGGAAGTATATAGCAACGAGATGAGAAAATGACACAAAGAAAGAAGCCTGTGAGCAACGCGTTAGTCAGCCACAGTTCTTTGCTGATGCCAAATTTAGGGCGCACTCTACTCATAGGTGAGAGGTTTTGGCGGGAAGGTCCGCAGGTGGGCGAAGAACCCGGGGTCGAGAAGCAGCCCACGGGCTAGATGTAGGTCGATGCATCCCTCCGCACGGCCCACCAGGGCTCGCTCTTGCCCTTCGGCTGGAAGGCCGGGGAACCGGGCGGGCCGGGCGGCGACCCCGCCCCTGGCAGCAGCGAGGCGGAGAGAGAGGGGAGGGCGCGGAAGCCCGGAAGGAACGCGCCGGCCAGGTCCGCGCCCCTCCCCGCGCGCCGTCCCTCTCTTTTTCCCTCCCGCCGCCGACGTCGGCGGTGCTCCGGTCGCCATGGTGACCAATCGAGGCCCGGTCCCGCCCCCGCCCCCTGCCCCGGCCCCCTGACGTCGGCGCACGTCAGCGGCGGCGCGCGCCTGGCTGGGCCCTGCGGAGCGGGAGGGAAGGAGCGAAGGAGCGAGCGGAGCGGCCGTCGCCCGAGCCGAGCCGAGCCGTGCAGCCGGTCCGCCCGCCCGCTCGCGCTCCAGTCGCCGTGTCTAGCAGCGGGGCCCAGCATGGTCATGGCGGATGGCCCGAGGCACTTGCAGCGCGGGCCGGTCCGGGTGGGGTTCTACGACATCGAGGGCACGCTGGGCAAGGGCAACTTCGCGGTGGTGAAGCTGGGGCGGCACCGGATCACCAAGACGGAGGTGCGGCCCGGGGCTCGGCGGGAGCGTCCGAAGCGAGGGTTCGGGAGAGGAGCTGTTTACCGAAAGGGCAGGCTGCGGTGGTGCAACTGGGAACACCCGAGAGGCCGCGCCACTAGCTTAGGCGAGCGGGCCTGGGACCGTGAGGACCCAGAGGTGCTTGGGGTCGGTGAGCAGCGAAGGGATCCGGGCCCGGTCGCCCAGACCCGAGTGCCGTCCGAATGGAGCCCCGTCCCCCCGGGCTTTGCCTTCCCCTACGCCACCCCCGGTGGCCCACGGAATTTCTCCCAGAGCCTCCCACCCGGGCCGTGACCTGGTCTGTGGCCTCGGCTCCGGAGCCCAAGTTCCGCGTCTTCCCCTCTTTCGGCTGGGGGTGGGGTGGGAGGGGAAGTCTCGGAGCTCCGGGGCTGTTCGGTGAGAGACGTCGCCGGCCCGCGGAGGGGACCGCCTGCGCTCCGGCTCCGCGCACGAAGATCGCGCGGCCCCGGACCCTGGCTTGCCTCCCTGCCCAGCTAGGAAGGGGCCTCTGTGTCCGGGAATGCCCGGGCGTCCACTGTCCTTCTTTCCCTCCTTTTGCCTTGCAAGGTCTCTGATTTGGTGTCTGGCTAGCTTGATCTCTTGCCTGAGGCATTTCCATCTAATACTCCAGACAAAAGAACTGGTTAAAATGGTCATTTCGGTATTTGCACTGTTGGTGGGTTGGTTTTACTTGTCTAGGGTTGTCCCTTTACCAGGTGTGCATTCTGGCTGTGAAAACGAATTCCTTAAACCACATCAGAATGCCTCTCTACTCATAAAGCCCTCAACTGCTTCCTGACGGCGAATCCAGCATCCCCCCTCCCCATTGCACATTTTCATGCACCGCACACATTTTCTCACAAGTCTCTGTTCTTACCTAACCCGCCCCCCTTCCTTCCACTGCTTCAAGCTGCTCTCCTCGGGGTCTCTATTTTAAGATGTGCAAATTAAATACCTTGGGGTGGGGGGAGATAGAAACAAAAACCATTCTTTATAATAAAGCCTAGTGGTTTTGACGTACTCTGTTCTGCCTTGTTGTAAGTGTCACTGGAGTGTCACCTTTTTTCAATTTTTTCCCCCTAGTTTTCGTCCTGTTGCGTCCCCCCCCACCCTTATTAGTACTAATGTACTAGACTTTGAAAACTTTGAATTTAGAATAAAGTAGGACTTTTTTTTTTCCAGGATGATTTATGTAAGGCGAAGGGCATTTGAAAAGTTGAATGATTTTCGTAGTAGTGGTATTTAGCAGTTTTGCTTAATGTCCATTTTAAAAAAGAAGGGCAATATAGCATGTCATCTTCACTTTTTGCCTTCCCCTACTAATCCTAAAGTAGCCCAAATCTGAATTATTTGGGGCATCAGGACCAAGGTCACGAATTTTTCTTACACAAATTTGACGGTGTTACCAGTGTTAGCGATTTAGATTGAGATGTAATGATAATATACTATAATGACATTACTAAATCTTTGCATAGTGTAATCTGATCCCAGCATTTTTTTTTAAATGAAGAAAGTGGTCCATTCCACTAAAGAGTCATGGCTGAATGTCATGCCATTTTCCTTTAAGTTACATAAAAAGAAAAACATTTAAAATGTGTATTTTAATGAGTCCTTGTTTAATGATTATCTACAAACCAAACAAATTGCCCAGAAATTCTGCAAAACTTTTGAGCTATATTGTTACATGACTGAATATCAAACCCATGGTTTATAGTATTTTTTAAACAGATCTTTATTAGTATTATTAGTAAAATTTAATTATGATGTTATCTTGTCAGGTCAAATTTAGTTAATATAGCTATCTGTTTAAGAACTCCTTGAGTGGAGGTGATGGTAACTGATACTTTCTCTTGAGGTTGACAATTCCAATGGTGTCCCTTTCAAGCTGATACAGCTTAATGAGCTAGGGGGCACTGTGGAGTAGTAATATCATCCTTCAGCTATCAGATAGCGTGAGATCAAATGCATTTGTAATTGAAGTCACCAGTCAAATCATGAAAAGAGCGCTCAGATCCTAAATTGTGTATATAGTATATGTGTGCAAAATAATTTGTGTTAAAAGCTAAATTGCTGGTTTACAGATCCCATCTCCCTTGTGTTTTTTTAAAGAGCTTCTCATTAATATTAGAAAGAAAGAAAGAAAGAGAGTATGAGCATCACCATGTGTGAGTGTGAGTTTTTGTGGTAATTTGGTGTGATTGAAGATGTTAAGATAGAGCGGGATGAGGAAAATGGCCTGGCAATTGCTGAACAAAAGTTTTTGTAGGTCTTAAAATTTGTAAAGTTGTTCTGTGAACTTTAATGGGTAATTTGAATTAAAAATTGTTTAGCAAGAACACAGATACAATTGTTCTTAAAGTATACTATTTGTTGTGAGTTTTTTTGAAATCAGTAATTGTTACCTTCATTGGATAAATATTTGCATCTTTGATAAATACAACTACCTTAAAAGTACAAATAAGGGCTGGGGATGTAGCTCAGTGGTGAAGTGTTTGCTTAGTAAGCCCAAGGCCCTGGGTTCTATACCTAGCACCACAAAAACAATTACCACCACCACCACCAACAAAAAACCCTAACGTTTCATTCTAGA
Source organism: Tamias sibiricus (assembly GCA_025594165.1). Classification (NCBI taxonomy): domain Eukaryota; kingdom Metazoa; phylum Chordata; class Mammalia; order Rodentia; family Sciuridae; genus Tamias; species Tamias sibiricus. Next base: position 105,163,389 of record CM046657.1, read on the forward strand.
TTCTCATTGCTGAATATATTTTAATAATAACAGTGAGAACAATTAATATGGTATAAACAATATCATTGAAATACTATACTAATTACTTATAAAAGTTTCTTTATAAACTATGCTTTAACATCAATATAAATTTATGTGTTTTAAAACTCAAGAGATCAGCCAGGCACGGTGGCACATGCCTGTAATCCCAGTGGCTTGGGAGCTTGAGGCAGGAGGATCACGAGTTCAAAATCAGCCTTATCAATGGTGAGGTGCTAAGCAACTGAGATCCTGTTTCTACATAAAATACAAAATAGGACTGGGGATGTGGGGATGTGGCTCTGTGGCGGAGTGCCCCTGAGTTCAATCCTCGGCATCCCCCCCACAACCACACCCCCCCCCAAAAAATAAAAAAAAAACCTCAGAGATCTTTTTTTCCCAAGTTTGATCATGGAGCAAAATTTAGGGCTTAGTTTAAACATCCATGTGATGAACAATTGAATTCTTTTATTTTTAATTAACTCTTCTCCATTTCTTTTTCTGTATCACTCAAAAATGATAAATTTTCTGCAGAGCTTGGGAGATCCAAGTCTGTTTCCCTTTCAGGGGAAAAAAAATAGTAGAAAAAAAGAGATCTTCATTTTGATCTAATCTATCAAATAGTTTAACATTGTTTAAGAAATATAATTACATCATCTCAAGCAGTATATGTATGTTAGATCTCTATAAAAATTTTGCGTACAAAAGAGAAGGCAGATAGTGGTAGAATCTAACTTCCTAATATAATACTTCATAAAAGCTTTGTAGTACTGGTTTGTGGCTTATGAATTAGAGAAGCCAATTTTATAAAATTAGTGTAATGGGAAAAGGATAATAGCATTTAGGCTATTAAACTATTTTAGGAAATAGCAGTTGCTAGTTTTCTATGAGTATCCTTGAGTAATGTTTTATTTTATGAATAAAATACTAGGAAATAACTTTTTCCTTCTAACTAACTGTGTAGTTTTTTTGTCTCTTAAGTAAAACTGCGGAAAAGCCCCTTGTGCCCCTTTTTTGTTTTCCAGTGGTTAAAAAATATTTTACTGTGGAAAATGTTAAGAATAAAGAGGCATATAGTACAAAAAAATATAATTCCTCCACCAATGGGAATAAACCATTCTTAAAATTATGTCACATTTCCCTCTAGTCTTTTTAAATATGTTTTTCCATAGATGAAAGCTCATGATACACATAAATTACATTATTTTTTCCATTTAACACTAATGCTGAAGCATTTTTCTTATTGTATATAACTTTATAATAACATTTATAATAGTTGGATAGTGTTCTACCTTGTGAATGAATCCCATTTTTTCCCTACTTTTTTATCGGTGCATTATAGTTGTACATGCTGATGGGAGTTGTAATTCGTGAATGCACAGGATGAACCCCATTTTACTTAAAGTTTCCATTATTGTTGAATATTATTGTTTTCAGATTTCACTTATAGTAAGTAATTGGCAAAGAACATTTTTGTGTCTGTATTTACAAATTTTTTTTTAGGAAGAAGGAATTGCTGGTAAATTCCTAGAAGGGAAATTCCTAAATGAGAAGGTATTATTTTTACATTAAAGAGCTACATATTTTTATTACCAAATCTATTATGTTTACTATTGAGAAATTTAAAAGTGTAGATAAATGAAAATGGTTACTTGTAATATCGCTACCCAGGGATAACTATCATTAGTTATTTTCATCTCTTTCCTATGACAGATAACTGAGTTTTCCTCAACACCATGCCTCTTGTGTTCTTGCATAAATAGCATGTAGATGTGTGGTCTGTGGAATCTTAATAGATTTTTCACATAGGTTCTAAAAATTACCTTATTAAAATGGCATGTAGGTGTTAGGCTACTTTCTTATCCTTAAGAGAACCTGGAATGCAGAACTAAAATCAAGGACATTCTGAAAACTGCTTTTGTTCACTGAAAAGCTTTCTATGTGCATTTTGGGACTTTCATATTTAGGAATAATTCTTAAACTACTACCTTAAAAATCTAGGAGTTTTTAAAAGCTTTCCAAACAGTTAAAGTTCAAAATCGTCTTTCATAGCAAGGACAGAAACAAGAAAAAGGCATATTACACCACAATTATAATGTTTCTTGAAGGGAATTTATTTTGATTTTATATTTTGCTTTCAAATTTTAAGACTCGTCTCAGTAATCTTGGTATCAGTCTTGCACTGCAAAATATTTCAAATTTCAAGAAGCAGCCGTACTGTGTGCAATAGAAGGACTTGTAAACAAATAACTAAGATCATAGGCCTATGTATGATCTTAATTTATTCAAACAAATTGTATTTGTCAGAGGATATACATGTGCTTTATTAGAACCATTTTCTCATTTCTAGGCATCACAGACAAAAAGTTGGTAAATTATCCTACTAAATATTGTTCAAAATTATCTGCTATTTTTTGGGAAGGAGAAAATTGTGCACAATAAAAGTTCTGTAAATTTTTATGTTCTGTAGAAATTTTTAACTTTAACAGAGTTTAATGTGTTCTGATTTTACTTCTTCTGGGAAATTTTTATCTCAGTATCAGACAATTAAGAAAACATTTATTTGGAAATAACTGAAACTGGCTTCTTTCTCTTCTTGGATTCACATGATGATATTTGATTTATGGCCCACTGCTGATTGCAGGTCATCTCCTTTGTGTCAAGTAGACTCCAGAATTTCTTATGATATCTTTCTGTCCTTTTTAGTATACCTACTACTTTTCCTCTTCCTACTTCCATCTATTTTTTTAAAATGTATTTATTTATTTATTTGGTACCAGGGATTGAACCCAGGGGCTCTAGACCACTGAGCTACATCACCAGCCATTTTTAATTTTTTTTTTTTTTTTTTTTTTTTTTTTTTTGAGACAGGATCTCACCAGGTTGCCCAGGCTGACCGTAAATTTGAGATCTTCCTGCCTCAGCCTCCCAAATTGCTGAGATTATAAGCATGTGCCCAGCACATTCTATTTTTTACTTCACATATTATTAACATTTTTTCAAATTAAAAACAAACAAACAAACAAAAACTCTTGTCTAAAGCATGGCTAAGCTGGGCACTGTGACGCATACCTGAAATCCCAGCAACTTGAGGGGCTGAAGCAGGAGTATCACAAGGTGAAGCAACTTATTGAGACCCTAAGTAATTTAGTGAGACCCTGTCTCAGAACATTTTTTAAAAGGGTTGGGGCTATAACTCAGTGTTTAAGAATCCCTGGATTCAATCCCCAGTACCAAAATAATAATAATTAAATTTAAAATAAAATAAAGCATTGTTAAATAGTATTCCTGAATGTGATCCTCCATGATTTTGTTTGTTTGTTTGGTTGGTTGATTGGGTTTTGTTTTGCTTTTTGGTACCAGGGATTGAACTCAGGGACACTCAACCACATCCCCACATCCCCAGCCCTATTTTGTATTTTATGTAGCGTCTTGCTTTTGCTGAGGCTGACTTTGAAATTGCTATCCTCCTGCTTCAGCCTCCCAGCCACTGGAATTACAGACCTGAGGCATGGTGCCCAATCCTCCGTTCTTTTATTTAATCAGTTTCCTATTAGTAAACATTTAGTTAATTTCTCTCTCTTGCTGTCTCTCTAAAATAATCATTCAGAGGGTATTTCTCTATGTACACTTTTGTGTATGTACCTGATTATTTCCTCAGGGAAATTCCATAGAAATGGAATTCTTGGGTCAAAGAGTCTGTACATTACCTATTTTTATGGCATGTGATGCCAGATTACCCTCCAGAAAAGGAGTACCCATTAATTTTCAAAAGGAAGCACACATATTTTTCAGGAATGCTACTTTTAAAATCTTTGCTGGCTTGATAGGGGGAAGTAATTCTTTGTGATTTTTTTTTTTTAATTGACACAAAATTGTTTGTATTTTGTTATTTAAATTTGTGTTATTTGATTACTTTGATTAAAGCATTATGGCTATTTGCATTTCTCTTGTGAATTGTGTTTTTGTCCTTTGGCCCATTTTTTTAATTACACTGTCTTTTTGTTGATCTGCTTAAATATTTTTAAGGTGGGAAATTACTTCTAATTGCTTCTTTTATAGTCTTAAAAATTCCAAGTTCAGTTTTTGTGGTTATGAAAGCATAGGGCCCTTTACCTTTCCTCTGGTCTGTTTTCCTTACCCACTGTTATAAAAAGTCAATTATAAATGAGAATATATTTTATTGTCTAAATAATTTTATTTTAACATCAAATTACATGGGGGGAGTTTATATATTATGAAAGAATAACTAGAGAATTTTTTTGTGTTAGTTTTTGTGTTTTTACTACTTTCAAAAACCATTTCATTATAGACCGCTCAATCACACTTTTCAAATCATCTCATAGGCTGATGTCTTGTATTTTCACTGGTGTTTTGATGAACAGACACTCCTTCACTTAACGATGGAGCTATATCCTAATAAACCCATCATAAATTGACAATATCATGAATTTAAATGCATTTACTACACCTAACCCACCGACTGTCATCACTTAGCAACTCACTTGTACTATAGCATACTGGTTGTTTATTCTTGTGATTGCATAGCTGATTGGGAGTTGCACATCACTGCTGCTGCCCAGCATCAAGATTCTCTTGCCAGATATTGTTAGCCAAGGAAAGGATAAAACATTTGAAGCACAATTGCTACTGAATGCATGCCGTCTTTGCACCATCTAAAATTGAAAAAATCTTAAGTCAAAACATCATAAGTTGGACACCATCTATGTAACCTTGTAAAGTGAAATATTTTTTTTTAACTTCAAAAATTGTGTTGTATGGTAAGGATGATGCTACTTGGTCCCTCAGAAGGACAAATTATGATTTGAAAAATGAAAGATGGGCTGATGATGTGGCTCAGTGGTAGAGTGCTTACCTGGAAAGCATGAAGTCCTGGGTTCAATTGCCAGCACCACAAAAAAGAAAAGAAAAGAAAAATGAAAGACCTCTTTTATTCATCAGTTCATCAGTTTGACAGTTTTCATTTCTGATCTTACATGTAATTTCTTGTACTTGCAAATTTGTATTTTACAGTTGTTACTCATGGATTTTTCAATTTAACATTCTTGGAGACATTTCTATGTATATGAACTTCTTTATATGTAAGTCATATAAAACAATATAACCATATTCTAAGAAAATTAGAAAATACGAAAACGAAAATGATTACAGTGTTTCACAGATGAAGAATTTAGCATATATTATAAATAACTCTTTCCTTTTTCTGTTTTTTTTCTTTTTTTTTTTCTGATTAGAAAAGTAATACATGCTCATTGAAGAAAATTTGCACAAAAAGTTTTGGCAGGAAAATAGAAGAATCAGTGATCCTTTACTCACTGATAACTTTTTTGGTCATATTTGTTTCTAGTTTTTCCTAGTCTTTTTCTACTCACACTTTGTGTTGAGACTTCACTGATCTCCTGATTTTCTTTTCTTTTCTTTTTTTGGTACTGGGGATTGAACTCAGGGGCACTCGACCACTGGGCCACATCCCCAGCCCTTTTTTGTATTTTATTAGAGACAGGGTCTCACTGAGTTACTAAGTGCCTCGCCGTTGCTGAGGCTGGCTTAGAACTCCTGATCCTCCTGCCTCAGCCTCCCAAGTGCTGGGATTACAGGCGTGCACCACCGCACCCAGCTCTCTCTCTCTCTTTTTTTTTTTTTTTTTAAATATATATTTTTAATTGTAGATGAACACAGTACCTTTATTTGTTTGTTTTTATGTGGTGCTGGGTTCGAACTCAGTGCCTCACGCATGCTAGGCAAGCACTCTGCCACTGAGCCATAGCCCCAACCCCCGATCTCCTGATTTTCTATTTAATATTTTAGTTTAGGAATTTATCCATGTTACTACTAAAAGGAAACATTTTTATTATATTCATAATATAAACGTAACCATAATTCATGTAATTATTTTCCAGTTATTGTTTCTATTTTTATAGGATAAGTAATACATTGTTGATATATTTACAGAAAATTCTTCATCACCTTTTCAGATTATTTCCTTCAAATGATTTCTCAGAAACAGAATCCTTGGGCTTAATGGAATGGATGATTTTAAGGTTCTTAATAAAGACCACCAGACTGCTTTCCAGAAAAAATTATAGCCTATTTTATTTTCCTACCAGCAACCTATAAAATAATGATGATTTCATTAAACCTTAGTTCATAAGGGTGTTTATTTTTTAATCTTTGTAAATGCATTATTGTTTTTAACTCACATTTTCCTGAGTATTTCTGAGGTTGAATATTCAGTGTTACAACTTTATGTGGAATTTAGTGTGATAGTAATTATTCTAGTTTATTATCCCAAGTTGAGAGGAAACCTATTGCCATAAAAATCTATATATTTATTCTTTTTACGATAACGCGTGCATAATTAAGAATTAATTGAATAATTTAGATGAACAACAACAAAAGAAATCCTTTAATTTATGGAATCTCTTGCTTGACCTCCTTGACTTGCTTATAACCATATAGGTTTTGTCCTTGGTACTATGTTCAGAACTAAAGAGAGTAAGTTCCCAGAATTCTAGGTTCATATGTATTTTTAAAATAAAACTATTGGAACACAACTTTTTTGTAAGTTGGGAACTTTATGTAACCCATTGGGAAATCCCAAGATACAGATTTTTTAAATTGATAAAATTAGTTCATTTTGTTTTCACAGACCTATTACATTCTTTGAGGATGAGAAACACATCTCATTCGTTTTTTATATCCCAGGCATCATTCCTAGCATATAACAATAGTTTGGTAAATGTGACTTGTAGATTCTCGGAAATAGTTTAAAAAAAAAAAAAAAAAGACTGAACTTGGAGTTAGAAGGCTTGGGAGGGTTTTTACTCTTAATTTTCTATAACTCTAGGAACTTGGGAGATTATATGACTTTTTTGTGCTGGGAATTTAACGCAACCTCATGAATGCTAATATGTGACACCTTTTTTTTTTTTTTTTGGTACCAGGAATTGAATTCAGGGGTGTTCCACTACTAGGCCACATCCCCAGCCCTTTTTTTGTGTTTAATTTAGAGACAGGGTCTCACTGAGTTGCTAAGTGCCTCACCATTGCTGAGGCTGGCTTTGAACTTGCGATCCTCCTGCCTCAGTCTCTCAAGTGCTAGGATCACAGGTGTGCGCCACCGCGCCTGGCTATGTGACACCTTTTGAATCTCAGTTTCATGAGCTCAGAAATATACTACTAGTTCCATTTACTTCACAGAATTGGAAAATAAATGCAATAGAATACCTTAAAGTGTCTTGTAAAATTAAAAAGTGCTATCCAGTTGTGAAAGTCATCATCATCATTATTATTATTATTATTATTATTATATTTCTGGGAAGTTCTTAGTAAAGAACTCTTATATCAAGTATGGCAGATATCTAGCTGTGCACCAAAAACTCCACTGTTTCTTCTTTCTGGGCATACAACTAGACTGTGTTCCTCTCCTACATTTAGGTGCGATCATGTGACTGAGTTCTAACTTTTGGGATGAGCAGAAATAGTATGTATTGCTTCTGGGCCTCATTCATAAAAACCTGCTATGAGAATCCTTTCTGAGCTCTTCCTCTTTCTGGCTGCAGTAGAGACAACCTTCAGAGTAACATTAGAAAAACACCTTAAATATAGAAACACCACTTTGAATCTCTTCTCTAACTAACTAACTTTACCCATCCAATTCTTCTACATGAACAAGAAATAAACTTCTGTTGTACTTTAATCATAATACATTTTGAGTCTTCTTGTTAAAGCAGATAGATTGCCCCTCTTATAAGAGCATGCCAATATTTGTTCCACCTTTTCTTTAGAGAAGCAGCATCCTCTGAATAAACAGCCTTGCAAATAAGAAGTAACATTAAAGATATAATTACAAAGATTTGTAGATACATATATTCTGTGACCCAAGATGAAATTGAAGACAGAATTATCATGTGAGAATTTTGTGTTCAGAAAAGTTAAAAATGAGGCTTTATAATTTTTATTAAAGTTTAATTGGATAATTTATATAGCTTTTTAATCTTATTTATTTTTTTACTTTTTTATTGTTGAGGCCAAGATTCCAAAAGAATATAAAAGAGGAAATATCTGGGTAATACCTTGCTTTAATTTATATTTAAAAACGTTTCCTTTAACATTAAATATGATACTCAAGGTGTATACAATATTTTCTAATGATATTAATCATGTAATTTGAAAGAAACAGGATTCTTTCTCTCCAACTCTATTAGGTTGTTGTAACCCATTTCTTAATAAAAGCTTTTTGTTGAGGAGTAGGTGCTGATATCTAGACTCACTCCAGAAATTGTAGGGCAAGACATTTTCTTCAAAATATGTATCTTCTTAAGGAATACTGAGGAAATTCAAGTACACACCTACCCAACATATGGCAGCTTTTACCCAAAGTTAGCCAAAGTAACTGATAATACTAGATTTTGTTTGTAGATGAATTTCAATTCTTTATATTAAAATCTCTTAATTGGGGGGAAAGGGTCTCTAAATAACTTTAGGTTTGACGTGGCCCAGTAGTATCTCTAATAGCAAGTACAATTTTAATCAGTCTACTTACCTAGCAATTAAAGTTTAATATATTCAGCTTTCAAGTATTTTTTTAAATATTTATTTATTTATTTATTTGCTTTAGTTGTACACAATGTTTGTACGTGGTGCTGAGGATCGAACCAGGGCCGCACATGTGCCAGGCAAGCGCTCTTACCACTGAGCCACAACCCCAGCCCTCAAGTATTTTGATTACAATAATGAAACACCACTAAACAAAATGAAAATAGCTTTCACAGAACTCACATACTTTACTGCCTAGAAAAGGAGCTACTAACCCTTTTCTTCTGGGGCAATAATTTAATTTTACACATTATGTTTAGTAATCTGATTTCCCCTGAGAAGCTTGGTGGCTCTGTGGGTTACAATTAATTAAAATAAGAAAAGAGCTATGCATAGAAAGTTAGAAATAGAGGAAGGAAGAAATAAACCTTACTGTAAATTTTAGGGGAGAACAGCAAAGGACAGCCCAGACATAAGAAAAGAAGAAAAGTCTTATGAACGGGATACTGTGCCTAGTCCTATTCTCTTGCATACCTTTTTAATAGTATTGAATTATTAGGGGCCATGTATAGTTGATATTAAAATTTACCTTGAAACATCATAAGGTTAAATTATGTTTACAATAGTTTTTTTGTAGAATGTGAAGTACAGTTTAGAGTTTCTTTGAAACTTATTAGAATTAATTGAGGTGCCAGTTATCTGAAAATTTTATTTAAATCATATTGCCTTAATTTCAACCAAATATCTACAAACTTTTTAAAAAATTGGTTCTTCTTAGTTGCATGAAAAAAGTGTGTGATTGTTGATTTCTGCCTGTCCAGTCATTTCACCTTCAAATTAATTCCTTCAAATTCTTAACCTTGGAATTGTTTGAGTTGCTATTTAGTTATGACACAATGAGGCCACATTTTCTGAAATCAAATTCCTTTTAGAAAGTTAAAATGTAGTGTTTACTCCTATTTGAGATTTTTGCATTTTTATTTTTAAAATGAAATTTAATCCAATTGATATTTTTTCATGTAGATGAATTTCATTTCTTTATATTAAGCATTTCTTCCCCAGAAAAATATGTCTGTTATTTGGAACCTATCACCTGCTCTTCTAGAAATATAGTATTTCAGTTCAACTGAAACTGACTTCTGAAATGCTTTTTGTTTGGCAGATTATTACTTTGTAGGAACTTTAGAGTGAGATAATTGATTAAACTGATTATACTTTATTCAGCTTATGGATGAAGTAAAAAATTATAGTTGTATTGAAGTGAAATGCTTTATTTATTTTTAAAAATATTTTTATTAATTGTTGATGGACCTTTATTTTACTTTTTATTAATATCTGGTGCTGAGAAATGAACCCAGTGCCTCACACATGCTAGGCGAGTGAGCCACAACCCCAGCCCTCAAGTATTTTGATTACAATAATGAAACACCACTAAACAAAATGAAAATAGCTTTCACAGAACTCACATACTTTACTGCCTAGAAAAGGAGCTACTAACCCTTTTCTTCTGGGGCAATAATTTAATTTTACACATTATGTTTAGTAATCTGATTTCCCCTGAGAAGCTTGGTGGCTCTGTGGGTTACAATTAATTAAAATAAGAAAAGAGCTATGCATAGAAAGTTAGAAATAGAGGAAGGAAGAAATAAACCTTACTGTAAATTTTAGGGGAGAACAGCAAAGGACAGCCCAGACATAAGAAAAGAAGAAAAGTCTTATGAACGGGATACTGTGCCTAGTCCTATTCTCTTGCATACCTTTTTTAATAGTATTGAATTATTAGGGGCCATGTATAGTTGATATTAAAATTTACCTTGAAACATCATAAGGTTAAATTATGTTTACAATAGTTTTTTTGTAGAATGTGAAGTACAGTTTAGAGTTTCTTTGAAACTTATTAGAATTAATTGAGGTGCCAGTTATCTGAAAATTTTATTTAAATCATATTGCCTTAATTTCAACCAAATATCTACAAACTTTTTAAAAAATTGGTTCTTCTTAGTTGCATGAAAAAAGTGTGTGATTGTTGATTTCTGCCTGTCCAGTCATTTCACCTTCAAATTAATTCCTTCAAATTCTTAACCTTGGAATTGTTTGAGTTGCTATTTAGTTATGACACAATGAGGCCACATTTTCTGAAATCAAATTCCTTTTAGAAAGTTAAAATGTAGTGTTTACTCCTATTTGAGATTTTTGCATTTTTATTTTTAAAATGAAATTTAATCCAATTGATATTTTTTCATGTAGATGAATTTCATTTCTTTATATTAAGCATTTCTTCCCCAGAAAAATATGTCTGTTATTTGGAACCTATCACCTGCTCTTCTAGAAATATAGTATTTCAGTTCAACTGAAACTGACTTCTGAAATGCTTTTTGTTTGGCAGATTATTACTTTGTAGGAACTTTAGAGTGAGATAATTGATTAAACTGATTATACTTTATTCAGCTTATGGATGAAGTAAAAAATTATAGTTGTATTGAAGTGAAATGCTTTATTTTATTTTTAAAAATATTTTTATTAATTGTTGATGGACCTTTATTTTACTTTTTATTAATATCTGGTGCTGAGAAATGAACCCAGTGCCTCACACATGCTAGGCGAGTGAGCCACAACCCCAGCCCCAAATGTTTTATTAAAGTAACTTTGCAGAGTTGTTCTTCATAGCACACTAAAGACACTGCCAAACAAAATATACTGTAGTGCCTTACACATGGTAAGAGTTTTAAAAATATTTGTTAAATAAATGAATTAATGCATTGAATTTAAACTGTCATTGTCATAATAACTTACAGGCAAAGTCTCAGATGTCATTTATTAGATGGATTCTTAACGGGAAAATGTTAACTGTTATGTGCTGATTGTATTTATTTCTCAAACACAGGTGGCAATTAAAATAATAGATAAGTCTCAGTTGGATGCAGTGAACCTTGAGAAAATATACCGAGAAGTACAAATAATGAAAATGTTAGACCACCCTCACATCATCAAACTTTATCAGGTATGGTTTACCCTTATATTTCTTCATGCTTGCCATTTTCAAGTCTCTATTTTGCATTAGGTTTTTCCTCTTATGTTAGTGTTTTTAATCTATAAAAGAAGGATGAACATACGCTTTTATTAAGCCAAACACATCTATTTTTCTGTATTATCCTTAAATAAAAATCTAGAAATCAGAAGCTAAGTGGTGATTTTAAATTGTCTGTCAATTGCTAGCTATTAATTTTGCAACTGTGCACTTATGATACCCTGCCTGAACCTTCTGGGTTTTGTTGGTGGTACTAGAAATGAGGATATGGCACTTGGGCTTATTTTTAAAGCATACTGTTTATGTTTTTATGAAATACAATATTATTTAGTGACATACTTTGTAATACCTAGAACCAAATCTTTTTTTAAAATTTTTGTTCTTTTTAGTTATATATGATAGTAGAGTGTATTTTGATATGTTATACATACATAGAGTATAACTTCCCATGCTTGTGGTTGTACATAATGTGGAGTTATACTAGTTGTGTATTCCTATATGAACATAGGAAAGTTATGTCTGATTCATTCTAATGTCTTTCCTATTCCCCCTCCTCTCTCTTCCCTTCATTCCCCTTTGTCTAATTCACTGAACTTATATTCTTCCCTCCCCCACCCTTTATTGTGTGTTACCACCAAATTGTTTTTAATAAAATAATTTTTAAAAATCAACTTTATTAAGATTAAAGTTTTTGTAAACTGTACCTCTTTGAAGTAATATTTTTTAAAAGAAACCTTTTCTTAGATTTTTAAGGAATATTTCATGTTTAATAATAGTAATACAGGGGCTGGGGTTGTGGCTCAGTGGTAGAGCGCTCGCCTAGCACGTGAGCAGCCTGGGTTCGATCCTCAGCACCACGTAAAAATAAGACACATTGTGCACAACTAAGGCAAATAAATAAATATTTTTAAAAAAACTTTAAAAAAAGTCTAAAAAAAAATTATAATACAAAACATTTCTAATGTTTCTATTCACTAGTTATGTAGACATTTTTAATCAGAACACTTTTAAACTGAAAGTCCAGCATGCTGACCTATAACTTTCATCTTCAAAATATGATGTTTACACCCATGGCATTCTGGACTTGACCTGTGATACTGATTATTAAATTTTCAGAAGTTTGCTGATTGATGTGACATTAATATACACCTCAGAAATTGGCTTATAAATCACGGACGGCCCTTACTTTTCTCAGAGATCCAATTCAGTTTCACACCACTGTGCTCTCAAGTGAGTTAGTAAAAGTGTCCTTGGAAATATAAGAAGTTCTTCTCATACTAATATATTATTTCTTCTTATACTTGGGAGTATAAGAAGTATAAGAAGTAAATATTAGAACTTCTGTTAGGTTTATTGTGTCCTCCTATGTGCATTTCGTAGTGTACATGATGTATTTATACAATGGGACATGTACATAATTTGTATATCTGTATACATGTACATAAATACATGCATATACATGTGTGTATACATGTAAATGTACACCTGCATATATATTTGACTAACATTAATTGATAGACATTTGCAATAAAAAAACACTGGAGACCGTTGGCTTATGAGATAGCATCCAGGAATGAAAGACTATAGTGTGCTATTCAAACCAATTCCTAAAATTCTAAAACTACAGAAGCCTTTTAGGTTAAATTTATATCAGTGTATTTCTTTCTTTAAACTTTTTTTTTTTTTTTTTTTTTTTTTTTGGTACCGGGGATTGAACTCAGCGGCACTAGACCACTGGGCCACATCCCCAGCCCTTTTTTGTATTTTATTAGAGACAGGGTCTCACTGAGTTGCTAAGTGCCTCGCCATTGCTGAGGCTGGCTTTGAACTCGCGATCCTCCTGCCTCAGCCTCCCAAAGTGCTGGGATTACAGGCGTGCGCCACTGCGCCCGGCTAAACTTTTTTTTTAATTCCTAAAAAAAATACTTCTAAGAAACTAATCACATTCTAGGAATTCTCTTGTAAACTGAAGATGAAACTATCATGATTCACATGATAATCCTATCTTTATTTTTTTAAGAGTATTTTTTAATATTTTTAAATTATAGATGGACACAATACCTTTATTTTATTTATTTATCTTTATGTGGTGCTAAGAATCGAACCCAGGGCCTCACACATGCTAGGCAATCACTCTACCACTGAGCTACAACCCCGGCCCAATCATATCTTTATTTATATTGAATAATTGATTAAAGTTGAGTTACTATTTGATTAGTTTAGGTCCAAATTATAGGTAGCTCTTAGTTTTTTGAACTAAAACTTACATTTTAGAACAAAATTAGTTTTTAGCCTTTTGGTAAATAACAATTAAAAGAGGGTTACAGAGAAGCAAATCTAAAAATCAATCATCCTGAATCTGGAAATTAGTTTCCTTTCTAAATAGATGTGTGTTCAGTATAGTTTGAAAAGTCAGATTGATGACAACATACTTTCTGAACCTCGAAAAATTAAATAAAAGTATATAGCAATGGAGCTATGAAGAAGCAGCTTTCCAACAATGTTTTACAATTGCAGTACTTTGTAGCAATATTAAAGTACAGGAGGAAGAATACTATGTCTTAACCAGATTAGCTAGGCTACAGGCCAGATAGACGAATTTCTTCAATTTTATTTTTCTTTTCTTAAAATCAAGGGTACCATAAAAACTCAGGGCTCAAAAACTCTGTGATGTGGTATTGGAGTTGATCTTCAAAACTTTCACTACCTATGTTAGTACTTCTCCAACTTTCATGTACATACAAATCACTTCACAATCTTGTTAAATTTTAATTCAGTAGGTCCAAGGCAAAGCCCTAGATTCTGCATTTCTAACAGGCACCTGGGTAATGTTGCTACTACTAGTCCATGGACACATTTAGAAAAAGGATCTAGGTTTTTCATTAAAATATTAGCATACAGATATTGCCTTGTACACTTCTCTGAACTTTTCATAACTGACTTTTTATTAATACTTTAAATTTAGGTAACCCCATAGAATATTGTGGTAAGTTGCTCTCCTTCCTGTGAGACTAATATGAAATTATGTGTCAATAGGTAATGGAGACCAAGAGTATGTTGTACCTTGTGACAGAATATGCCAAAAATGGAGAAATTTTTGGTAAGTTTTTTTTCTTTAATTTTTAATTTGAAAATGTCACTAATCTACATGGATGGGTTATTTCCTATTCATTTTTCTGAATAGTTGAGAGGGCTGGGCTTGTGGCTCAGTGGTAGAGCACTCACTTAGCACATGTGAGGGACTGGGTTCAATCCTTAGTACCATATAAAAATAAAATAAAGATATTGTGTCCATCTACAACTTAAAATATATGTGTATTTTTTTTTTAAGTTGGTGATATGAAGGGCACTGCTTAATTCTCTTATCAGTGTTAAAGAGATTGGATAATCAGAAAGAAGGAGAAACTTTCGGTCATGTTGCAAGGGAGGTTTTCTTTACTTTTATATTTTTTTTTTACCCTTTTTTCCAGGGGAAAGATCAGACAAAGAATGCTTTGTTAGAATGTCCTGCTATGGCTTAGGTATTGGGGATATAATGGTGATTTAATCCCTGTCATTGTGTCACTGTAAATGTCAGACCTTAGGGCAAGTCCCTAACCCCCTCAGGGATTTGGTTCCTTTATCTCTAATAAGAAAAGTATTCAATTAGTTGGTCTCTGTGATGCATTCTAACCCTTAAAAATTGAAAGTATTCTATTAGTTCTAGCTAACATTAAAAATATCTATTTATTTTTACTTTATGTAGCCACAATATTCTGGTATCTAAATAATTAGCTCCAAAATTTGTTTTTTAAATAGCTTTATTGTAGGATAATTCACATACATACTTAAATTAATATCTACAATTTGAAACTTTCGATATCCATACACATGTCTGTGAAACCATCACCACAAAGAATATATCCATCACTTCCAAGTTTTTGTATTCTCAGGCAACTACTTTCTGTTTCTGTTCTATTGCTTCTGGATTTTTTATATAAATGTAATTATACCATATGTACTTTCTTTTAGTCTTCTTCTTTTTTTGTTGTTTTTATCAACATAAAATTTCTTTTTCTTCCAAGTAGTCATCTATTATATTAATATACCCCAATTTGCTTATCCATCCATCTGTTGACAGACATTTGGGTGGGTTTCACTTTTGGGCTATTATGCATAAGCAACTATGAGCATTCATATACAAGTCTTTGATTTATACAGTCCACCTTCAAGAAATATTTACCACATCAAATATAGTATAAGTACCAAAAAATAGTATTCTTCTATTTTGCCCCACCTGGCCTTTATGTTCTTTTTAGATATTCATGCCAGTAGAGTGTATTTTGACATATTATACATATATGGAGTATAACTTATTCTAATTAGAATCCCAGTCTTATGCTTGTGTATGTTGTAGAGTTTCACTGTAGTGTATTCAAATGTGAACATAGGAAAGTTATGTCCAATTCGTTCTGTCTTTCCTATTCCCATACCCCCCTCCCTTCTCTTCATTTGTCTAGTCCACTGAACTTCTTTCCCCATCCCCATGTTTTCTCTGCATATCAGAGAAAACATTCAGCCTTTAGTTTTTTGGGATTGGCATGTTATGTTCTTGTTATAATATTTTACTATATCTATTATACCACACAATATAGTTTTGTTAGTTTTCTTTTAGCAGGTATCTGTTATAAAAACTTCAATGTTTTTGTAAACCCCTACATATTTACCTGTGTAGTTATCATTGCCATATTATGCGTGCCACATTCATCTATGTACGTGCATAATTTGATCCTTCTTTGTGTGGATTCATATTTTCATATAGGGTTATTTTTCTTTTGCCTAAAGATTTACTTTAATATTTCCTATAGCATAGGTGATGAAATCTTTTCAGCTTTTGTATGCTAAAATAGTCTTTATTTTGTCTTTGTTTTTCATTGTTGTTGCATTGCTGGGGATTGAACCCAGGGCCTCTTAGAGGCTAGGGAAGTGTTCTGTCATGAGCTATGCCCCATCCTGGTCTTTGTTTATGAAAGATATTTCCACTAGGTATAGAATTCAAGATTGACTGTTTTGGTTTTCTTGTCTTTTCTTTTTTAGTGCTTTAAAGATCTGTTTCAGTGTCTTGCATTAGCATTGTTACTGATAATAAATCTGCTATTGTTTTAATTTCTTTGTATGTAATATGGCTTTTTTTTCCCCATGTCTGCTTTTAAGATTTCCCATTTATCACTGGTTATCACATAACAATTTGATTATGATTTGCCTTTGTGTGGTTTTCATCATGTTTTTTTTTTGTTGTTGTTGTTGTTGTTTGTTTGGTGTTCACAGATCTTCTTGGACCTGTGAACAATAGCTAAAAAAATGTCTGAATGCCTAAATTGAATTCATTCTGTTGTTTTCCTAAATAATTTTTCTGTCCCACTTCTCTTTTTTCTTTCCTTTCCTTCAGAGATTCTAATCAAACATTTATTAGGTTGTCTGAAATTGACTCACAGCTCATTGATACTCTTTTCCATTAAAAAAAAAATTTTTTTTTTTTTTTTTTGCTCTTTCATTTTAGGTAGCTGCTATTTCCTATATCTTCAAGTTCACTGATCTCTTCTACAATGTCTAATCTGCTATTTTTCCCATCCAGTATATTTTTTCATCTCAGATGTTGTACTAGTTTAGAAGGCACTTGACTAGAAACTTTTTTACAACTTCCATATATTTACTTAGCTTTTTGAACATCTGGAATACAGTATAATAATTTTCAATGTCTATGTGTGCTAATTCCAGCATCACTTGTCAGTTCTGGATCAGGACTGGTTGATGTTTCTCCTCAAATATGTTTATGTTTTCCTGCTTCTTTACATGCAAGGATGGAGGGATGGGGAATGGTGGAGTTAGTTGTGATATTAAATATAGTAATCAAGGCAAACCTCACTGACATTTGAACAAAAATTTAAAAGCACAGTCCTGTACCCATGGGGAAAGGGGGATTATCCAGAGATAGAGAAGAGTAAATTCAAAGGCTCTGAGGCAACAGTGTACTTGGTGTGTTCAAGAGATAGCAGGGAGGCTAGTAAGGCTGAAGAGAAGCAAGCAAGAGGAAAGAGCAAAAGTGAGCAAGACTAGTAGCAGAAGATGATGTCAGAAAGTAGATCTGAGGCAGGAGTGAGGCAGATTTAGGCCTTTATAAGCCATTTTAAGGACTTTGACTTTTACCTTGAATAAAATTAGGGAACCATTCTCAGCAGGGTTTCAGCAGAGAAGTGACTGCATCTAATTTAACATTTTAAAAGCATCACTGTGACACAGACTGCTGTGTTGAGAATAGACTGTAGTGGGAATGGATAGAAACTGGAAGATCAGGTCAGAGGCTGTCATAGTAGATGATGATAGCTCAGACCAGGTTTGAAGCAGGGCAGTAAGTCACAAGTGGTCAAACTCAGACTATAGGGGCTGGGTTTGTGGCTCAGCGGTAGAGCACTCGCCTAGCACCAGTGCGGCCCAGGTTCAATCCTCAGCACCACATAAAAATAAAGGCATTGTGTACAATTAAAACAAATAAATAAATATTTTTTTAAAACCCTCAGACTATATTTTGAAAGAAAAAATTAATAAGATGTCTCGACAGATAAAGACCACCTCAGTAGTAAGTAGTGAATATAATTATGGAAGAAAACAAAGCCTCATACTGGAGGCACTTAAACATTAAAAAGTTGGGAAAAGAGGAGAAACCAACAAATGAACCAAACAAGGAAAAAAACAGAGAGAATGTGGTATCCTGAAAACCAAGTGAACAAAGTAATCTCAGGAGGATGGAGTGAACATCTGTATCAGATAAGGCTGATAGGTCAAGAACAGTGAAAAAAATGACAATTTACCTTTATATTTGGCAGTTGGTAAGAGCAGTTTTGGTGGAGCGACTGGGACTAAAGCTTAATTAAAGGGATTTAAAGAAAATGAGAGAAGAACAATGAAGAGATCAAAATAGATGACTCTTCAGAGGAATTCTGCTGCAAAAAGGGAAAAAAGAAATGGGGAGATAGTTGATAAAAGACAGTGAGGCCGGGAATGTGGCCCAGTAGTAGAGTGCCTGCCCAGAATAGGTGAGGACCTGGGTTCAATTCCTGTGCACACACACTCACACGCTCTGTGTGTGTGTGTGTGTGTGTGTGTGTGTTTATTCAATCATTCATTTATTTATCCAAAACAAGTTGATAAGGACAGTGAGGTCAAGAGAAAGAGATTGTTGGGGTTTTTGTTTTAGTTTTTGTTTTGTGCCAGGGATTGAACCCAGGGGCACTTAACCACTGAGTCATATCCCCAGGCCTTTCTGTTTTTTATTTTGAGACAATATCTTGCTGAGTTGAGACAGGGCCTCACTAAGTTGCTGAGACTGGCTTTGAACTTGCAACCTTTATGCCTCAGCCTTCTAAGTCACTGAGATTACAGGCATGTACCACCATGCCCAGCAAGAGAAAGATTTGTAAGCCTTTACCTATGAGGATATTTTAAAAACTTTAAGCTGTAATGTCATTAAACTAGACATGGCTGTTACATGGTAAGTGTCCTTTCTGTAAATATGGGATTTTCTCAATTTCTGTTCTTGCTAAAAACTTATCCAAACTCCTGAAACAGGTTTGTGTCACATTATTTTATATAAATTGAGGCACAATTTGGAAATTTTAAATATATAAAATTTATTTTTAAATGTCTATAAAGTAAATGTATAATTTAAATTCTGAGAAAAAAAATCCGAAGAAGATAGGAAGGTTGGACAGTGAATGCTAGTTACTTTCCTGATGCAGTTATTTCTTGAGCACAGAAGCTGATGAGTAATAAAATTTAATTTAAAAAGATGATGAAAACTTGGGGCTGGGACCATGGCTCAGCAGTAGTGCACTTACCTGGTGTGTGTGTGAGGCACTGGGCTCAATTCTCAGCACCGCATACAGATAAATAAAATAAAGGTCTATCAACAACTAAAAAAGTATTTTTAAAAAAGATGATGAAAACTTTGGATAGTCTTCACTATTTTAGAATGAAAAAATCTGAAGAGAATTTGGAGATCATTTAGTCCAATTGATTTTTTTTTTAATTTTGACTTTGTCATACAGCTTATAGCCCAAGCACTCTATTGTCTTTTCTAACAAAAACTATTTCTGTACTTTTCCTTACTTGGCTTCACCTTGTACAAAGTCATCTAAACTGGGAACCTTGGTGTCCGTATTGATTTCTTCTCCCTCATCCCTCTTCAGATAGTTTTAAATCTTGCCCTTACAGCTTCCTAAGTATCTCTTTAAGAAGTCCCCATCTCTTCATACTCACTGCTAATTCCTCAGGTAAAGTTCTCATTCTTCCTTATCTATGTTATGCAGCCTCCTCCTAATTGTTAAAATTCACACTGTCTCCAGAATTATCTTTCTAAAACACAAAAACAGTCATGTTAGTTATCTTTATTTTCTGAGTTTTCTATAATAATAATTAATTTTTAAAAAATAATTTTAAAACAAGGTAATGAGATGAGAATGGCTTTTAGTAAAAGAGTTGAAGTTTCACGTAACTCCTGAAGATATACTCCAAGTAGCATTAATCAAGTAGTGAAAAATATATGTATATAAGATTTTAAGTGAATTAAACCAAAAATGTTTTAAGTCTATTGGAGACCTAAATGAGAAATACCCACACAAAACAGTATTAAACTGTTTATTTAGGACTACGGATTAAGATTTATCTTTGAGTTTTATAGCTTTGTAGTCACTTTTTTTTTTTTTTTTTTTTGGTACCAGGGATTGAACTCAGGGAAACTTGACCACTGAGCTACATCCCAGCCCTATTTTGTATTTTTATTTAAAGACAGGAACTCTGAGTTGCTTAGTGCCCTGCTTTTGCTGAGGCTGGCTTTGAATTCACCATCCTCCTGTCTCAGCCTTGGAATCACTCTTTGCAAGTATTTCTTTCAGTGCCTACTCTGTGCTAGAAGGGTATCATGTTCCTTTTTTATTTTTCATTTCCTTGCTTTCATATTTAGTTGGCCAGCAAATCATACCCTATGTTCCTGCAGAATTACTTGAAATTAAATCCTTCTGTTACCACAGTCATCACCCTGATCTAGGTTTTCATCACCTCTGCTCTCAATTAGTGAACATATCATTTTTTACCATAGCCTATTTCTTCCCCAGTCAAGTACATTTCAATACAATTCCTGTTTAATCTTCCAAAATATATTATTTTTATTTTATCACAACATTGTGTTGAATGACTTTCACTTACCACCCTGTTGCTTACTGGATAAAATCCAAAATAGGGTAGCTCCACTAAGATAATGGATCTATCCAACTATTCCTTGCATAGATCTATTGATTATCCTTAGGAATGGACAACCAAATTAGAGTATAATATTCACCTTAATTAATAAATCATTCCTTTTTTTTTTTTTTTTTGGTACCAGGGATTGGACCCAAGGGTGCTTTACCAATGAGCTACATCCCCATCCTCCCCCCCCCCTTTTTTTTAATATTTATTTGTTTGTTTTAGTTGTACACAATGCTTTTATCTTTATGTGGTGCTGAGGATCAAACCCGGGTCGCGCACTTGCTGGGTGAGCGCTCTGCCCCTGAGCCACAACCTAGCCCCCCCCCCCCCAGCCCTTTAATCTTTATTTTGAGACAGGGTTTGCTAAGTTGCTGAAGCTGGCCTTGAATGTGCAATTCTCCTGCCTCAGCCTCCTGAAACTTGAATTACAGGCATGTGCCACTACCCAGCTTTTCTTTTTGTTCCCTCCTTCACTCCTTCCTTACTTCCCTCTCTCCCTCCCTCCCTTCCTATCTTTTTTGATCTGTATCTTTCTATCTTCTAAGTTTTTATTTTTTGCAAAACATATACTTGTGCTAGTAAACTTAAAGGACTCAAATAATTCTGCAAGATCTGTTACAGAAAATACCAGTCTTCCATTCTCCCCACTCCTGTTTCCCCTCCTTCAGAGGCAACCCCTTTCACTTCTTGTAGTTGATCCGTTTGAATTTATCTCCATTTGCCTGGTATGCTGATATTGCCACTTCTGGACTTTTCTTCTCTTTTAGGCACAATCTTTTGATTACCTTTTGAATTCTTCCCCCTACTCTCATATGTTAGGACCAATTGTGAAAGCCCTTGAGTGTTAGGATAAGGTTAAGATTGTTAGAACGGCCATCCTTAAGCCAAAAGGTGATGATGTATGAAAGGCTGTTTTTAGGAAAGTAAATCCCTCAGTGATATATAGTTGGAAGGAGGAGGAAAGAGGCCATCTAAGAGACTATTTTAGTTATTTAGATGTAAGAGGCTGAATGTCTGTATTAAGATGTTAATTGTTAGGCTAAGGCTGTAATTCATTAGTAGAGCATATGTGCTCGAACCCAAGAAAAATAAAAACAGATGTTCATAAAAACGATTTGTACAAGATTGTTCATCACAGCTTTTTAACAATTGACTGAAGCAGGAGCAACCCAAATGTCCATCAGCAGGAGAAGGCATCCAAAAACAATTTGTAGTATAGAAATACAATGGAAGATGACTCAACAGGAAAAAGGAACAAGCTACTTACACATGCAACAACATGGATAAATCTTACAGACATTGTGCCAAGCAAAAGACACTGAACACAAAAGAATATAAACTATATGGTTCTGTTTATGTAAAGTTCTAGAGCAGAAAATACTAATGGATGGTAATAGAAGTTGGAAAGTGGTTACTTCTATGGAGAGAGGAAAATTGAATTGAAAGGTCCAAGAGGGAAGTATCCTGGATAATGGAAATATTTTTGTTTTGAATGGTAGTCACATAAATATAAATTATTATATCTAAATAACCACCCAAAACTTGGCATTTTATTGTATGTAAATTACACATTAATAAATTCTTTTCTCTCTAAAAAAAGAAGAGTTTAGAATAAAGGTATAGATTTGAGAATTATCTCTATAGAAGTGATAAGGGAAACTTTAACAATGAAATCTCAGAATGAAGAAAACTAAGAAGTGAGTTTTAATTATGCCTTCATATAGAAGGCAGGTGGAAAAGAGGAATTGGTGAGGTTGAAGAGTGTCTTGGGAATAGTTTCTGTCCTGAGTAGTAAAAGTAGGAGAGTAGAGTAGGGGTATTTGATCATCAAGAAATTACCAGTTGGCCAAGTGCAGTGGTGCATGCCTGTAATCCTAGCAACTTGGGAGGCTAAGGCAGGAGGATCGCAAGTTCAAAGCCAGCCTCAGCAACTTAGTGAGGCACTTAGCAACTCAACAAGACCCTGTCTCTAAATAAAATATAAAAAGGGGCTGGGGCTGGGGCTGGGGCTCAGTAATTAAGTACCCTTGGATTTAATCCCTGGTACAGAAAGAAAAGGAAAAAGAAAAAAAAGAAATTCCCAATTACTTTAAAGAAAAATACCTTTCAGTAAATTCAAGAGGTTAAGGATACATGGGTGGTTAAGAAAGGGAGAAAGATATTATGAAACTATTTTGAGGCTTTCAAGGTGGAAGGAAGGAGAGAAAGAAAGAACTGAGGATGGTTAGGGTCTCTATAATTCATTATTTTCTCATGATTTTCCTTGTGATCATGGTGTTTGAAGAAGCTAGAAAAGAAAAAAATATATATAGACAGAAAGAAGAGGCAGTTGATGAAACAAGTTCCCACAGTAGACAAGATGATGGACAAGAGCACAGGGAGTGGTTAGTTCAGAAGAGAGGAAGTGTCCTCCCCTGAGAGGTATGCATAGGTGTGGTTACAGTGAGAATCAGAGATCATGCCAAGGATGTGGTACAAGAGGAGCTCTGTGGTAGAAGAGAAGGAAGATGAGTGTGTTCATGGAGGATAGATTTATCTGAAATGTAGCAGATGAGACATCAGGGAAAGTGTAGTCTAACGGACACTGTAGAGTGGAAAAGGTTTATTAACAGCAGTATTCCTGTGACAGTCAAGCCATTACTAAAAGGATCAATAATTAGTAATGTGGGAGTTTGTGGTCAGCTCACAGCCAGCCAGCTGTGCTCCTCAACTTAAGAGGAGAAAAAATAGACAATATGAATGAATGTCCCAGGTTGGGGATTAGAATGGTAAAAGGTCAAATGCATGTTAAGAGTTGCAGTGGTCAGAGAGGTCATCGTTGAAAAGGCTGAGAAATCAAAATTCTGGAGAGAACTAGGTCTTATGATCTGAGAAAGTAGATAGTAAAAAGACTGAAGGTTATGAAATGAGTGAAGTCTTTAGGGGAAAAAAAACATTTATATTTAAAAATTAAAAACCCTAGCCTTGAGCTCGGCACGGTGGCGTACACCTGTAATCCCAGCACTTGGGAGGCTGAGGCAGGAGGATCGCGAGTTCAAAGCGAGCCTCAGCAATGGCGAGGCACTTAGCAACTCAGTGAGACCCTGTCTCTAATAAAATACAAAAAAGGTCTGAGAATGTGGCCCAGTGGTCAAGTGCCCTTGAGTTCAATCCCCAGGTGGTCGAGTGCCCCTGAGTTCAATCCCCAGGACCAAAAAAAAAAAAACCTAGCCTTGAGCCTGTACATAATTTCCCAGCTTCTTGCCACTTTGAAGCTCTCTTCTACTCCTGGCATGATTGCCTGCTAATTCAGGGGAAACCTTAGGTCTGCATGCTCCTCCTCCTCTTCTTTGCATAGAGAGGTTTCCTGTGCCATCTGGTTTTCTTGCTCCATCTGACTAGGTTAACGCCAAAAGAGCAATTATGGTAGCATGCTGGGAGTGCATCTACAGTGCATGATTCATGCATTATAAAGCCGTGGTGTTTATGCTTTATTTTTGTTTGATTAATTATATTGCACCTCATTCCACAAAGTATTTTAAAAAGAGAATAATTCCAAAATAATTCTAAAATATAAATAACAAGAGAGCTGAATCAGAAAATACATATAAGAGTAGAAAACAATTGTTGGGGGAAGAAAAGGAACACAAATATGCAGGCAGTTCAAGCCTAAGAGCTTCACATTTGGCTGTGATCTTCAGGCTGTCAAAGTGAAAAGAACATATAATCATGTACAGAATTTTATTGAAGAGGAAAAAGGGTACCTCTTCCTGAAAGAAAGCAAGACTTCATTAATAAATTCTAGAATAAATTTTCTTTTTGGGATTTCTTATAGGAGGTACTAAATAATATTTTTAAAATAAAAATCTGATCCTATTAAAACTTTTCAGGGGCTTCTATTGCTTTGGAATAAAGTCCAAGGTATTTAACAGTCATCAAGAATTATTACATTTTAGACACCCTGTCCTTAAAAACAACAACAGTCAAGGTTATGTCTTAAATACTTGATGGGTACTATTAATATCACTGTTTTAAGGTTGGGAATATAGCTCAGTGGTAGAGTATTTGCCTAGCATGAGGGAGGCTCTGGACTTGAGACCCTGCAAAACCCCCCTCCATATATATTCATTCATGTACACAGTAGGAAAAACTGAGAAGCACAAAGGTTAAACAATTTGCCCAGGGTCACAAAGCAAGTAAACAGTTAAGTAGCATTACTAAAATGAAGCTGTAGTCTGATTTCGTACCCTGAGTTGATAACCACCTCTGGTATACTAACTATCTATATGAAGTTCTTTGAATTTAACAAACCTCTTCCAGCTCAGTGACTTTACTCATTTCTGTTTCTTCTGCCAAAAGGATCATCTGCCCTCCCTTTATCTCCTTTAGTATGATATTTAATTTAATTGAATCTTGATGGATATTTTATAGTTTATCATTTAAAAAACTAGAAACTAGGAAAACATCTAATGGTTTTGTCCACTATAGTGAATATAGCAGTTCCTCTTGATGTAAGATATAGCTTTAGCCCTAAATTCCCTTCTCTTTTATAATGGAAGTAGGAATCATTTGGGCTCCTTCATTCAATACTTTGGAAACTGCCCAGTGGACTTCTTACCAAATCTAATGAACTGTCTCTTACAAAACCCATCACTAAGTTGATTTCCATATTGGTTTGAGCTGATCTCAAAATAGAACATAATTTCTGATTCAGAAATATGTGCTTGTGGGCTGGGGTTGTGGCTCGCTGGCAGAGCACTTGCCTACTAGCACGTGTCAGACACCGGGTTCAAGTCTCAACACCATGTAACAAATAAAATAAAGGCATTCTGTCCATCTACAGCTACAAAAAATAAATAAATAAATAAATAAATAAAAGAACAATCTGTGCTCACCGGCAGGGTGAATTACACCTGTAATCCCAGCAGCTAGGGAGGTTTGGACAGGAGGATCTTGAGTTCAAAGCCAGCCTCAGCAAACTCGAGGCACTAAGCATCTCAGTGAGATCCTGTCTCTAAATAAAATACAGAATAGGGCTGGGGATGTGGCTCAGTGGTCGAGTGCCCCTGGGTTCAATCCCCAGTATCCAAAAAAAAAACCAAAAACAAAAACTGTGCTCATGTTGATCAGGAGCCCTAGAAAGCCCTTTACTCTCTGTAGATTCACATCCTACCTTTTTTAAAGTTCTAACTGAAGTTCTGTCTCCTCAATAAAGTCTTTCCCAATTAATTTTGTCGATGTTGATTTCCTTTTATGAGAGTATTCTATGTAGTTCTCTTTCCTGAACAACTCATTTTTAAAGTTTTATCTACATACCCTACCCGTGTGTGTGTGTGTGTGTGTGTGTGTGTGTGTGTGTGTGTGTGTGTTACAGCATACTGAACCCAGAGATGCTCCACCATTGAGTTCCATCCCAACCCTTTTTATTTTTTATTTTGAGACAGGGTCTCACTAAATTGTCTGGACTGGCCTCAAATTTGTGATCCTCCTGCCCCAGCCTCCAGTGTCACTAGAATTATAGGCATTCTACATACTACCTTTTATTGTTATTTAAAGTCTTCATGTCTGTCTTTTATCTCTAACAGACTGTGAGCTTCTGGTGACGACTTAGCACAGTACAAAGCATTTAATAAAAGCCTGTTGAATGAGTGGTCTAAGAGTCCTCTTTGACCTTATAGATCTTATTTACTCAGTGAAACCAACAGAAGAACACTGCCAGGTCAAGTAGTCTGAGATACTTCTTTGTTCAGTTTTTGAAAGGAGTGTTTACTTTTTAGGAGATAAACATGAATGAGGAAATATGAGCTAAATCAAGGGAGAAAATTGGCTTCCTCTAGTATACTAAGCAGTTTTTGAGTACTTACCACCCTACAGTTTCTTTCTTCCAACTTCCACACCTCCCTTAAAATAACCTTTTCAGAATATCATGGTAAATAAGAGCATGTATGTTTAATCTGGGTAAACTTTGTTTTCTAGTTCTTATATAGCAGTTGTTGCTCATTCCCTGATAAATGTTATTTTTCTTGTCTGGCAGCATAGACTATATAATGGCAAATGAATTTGCTATAAAAGAGTGTTGGGTTATTTATTAAAAAGTTTTGACTTTGGGCTGGGATTGTGGCTCAGTGGTGGAGCGCTCGCCTAGCACGTGTGCGGCCCGGGTTCGATCTTCAGCACCACATACAAATAGAACGCATTGAATAAAACGCACTGTGTACAACTAAAGCAAATAAATAAATATTTAAAAAAAAAGTTTTGACTTTAACTTTTTCCCTTGGAATCCTAGGTGTGGTTAATTAAAGTTATTCAAGAGTTCTATATTCTTTGTAACTATTTTTTTGTATTTGTCCATGTGGTCACATGCAGTAGATGGTGCAAAATCATAGGGTGGTCACCTCCTCAGACAATTTGGGCACTGTTCAAACAATTAAACCGGCAGTCAGCAGATTCCGGCCTGGTAATTAAATTACCCAAGGTCTTTGTTTTCAGATTTTTGTTCCTTGATATGCTGTGTCTTTCCAGGCTGAGCATGTGCCTGAGGTTTATTGATTCATTTCCTGTCTTTCCCTTTCAATGGTAACATATTAGGATGCCAGCTGTGATAATTGAAAAAGGGCTTTGTTTTAGTCAAAATGCCTTTAGACACTTGGTTACTGAGAGAACCTAAGGGACAGTTTTTATGGCTGTTGGTTACTATCTTAACAGCCTGAAGGTAATATTAGGAAAGTAGTTTATTTGCTTTCTACTGTTAAGTTTAAAAAAAATTTTAACTCACTTTACTTGACCAATAGGACTCTAAGTTTTAATTCTTTTTTTTTAACCTATTATTAACTAGGGTCCTAATTTCAAATTTCTTAAATTTATTCTCACTTCTCCAATATTTTTCCACCACTGCTTTAGTCCAGAACTTCATCATTTCTCACTTAATTTCCACAGCTGAGGGTCCCTCTGCCGCCAGACTAGTTCTTGTTCTAAACTGTTTTACATGTTACTGTCAAAATGATCCTTCTGTAATACAGATGTCATTTTTATCATTTTTCTGCTTAGGGTATTTCTTTAACTCCCCCTTGCCTTCTGTATAAAATCAAAAGTTAGTATGAAATTGACATAACAATTTTTTCCGATCACATGCTAAGACATGTTGTGTGGGTTTTATTGACGGAACATAACTGCTGTGCAGATGTATAGGCAAACCTTTCACACATCTGAAGATGGTAGTGTCAGCGTGGAAAGATATTAAATTGGTGTGTACTTTGAAAGGGTATGCAAATGTTGAATTCATGCAGATAAAATTAGACTATCCTTGGATGTAATATTTAGGATCTTTTCCTTTGAATTTTATTAGATGTGTGTGATGAAGTTATCTTTGAAGATGCCAGGTCTCATTGGATTATATATAAATCTTTTTAGTTAACTTTTAGAGAAACTAGTAACTACATGAATGCACCAGCATGAGTCATGATTCAAGCAGTTGTTATTACTCTCTCTTGCCTTTGTTTAAATTGGGTCAGACATTAAAAGAAAAGTCAGAAGTAAGCTCTTGTGTGCTAGTCTTAGTTATGCCATTAACTTCTAACGTAAACCTCCTTGGGCAAGTCACATATCATTTCTGAACCTCAATGTCGTGTCTGCCTTAGCATATCAAGGAACAGATCAGAGTTTTATGAGTGTAGGAAGTGCTGTATGCTCGACACCTTGACTAGTGCTGGGTATTTAAAAGAAAATGAAAGAAATTAGTGACTTGACCACTGTCTTGGAGAAGTTCATAGTTTTCTACATCTAAAATGTTGATGTCTGTAAGTCTCAGAAAATAAAGTTGAATTTCTGAACATACATTTGATGAATGGTAGAGATTTGCTAGAGTTCATTAAATAAATTGTTTCTAAACTCCATAGATTTGGAAATAGAAGCATAATAGACCTTAATTGAGTCGACAGGTTTCTGAAAAGCAGTCCTGTTTTCCTATTAACATCTATTTTAAATTTCAGCTATCTCCTGCTGATTATTGGCTGCCTGCCTTTAGTTATGGTTCAAAGCTGACATTCTGTACTGTGAGCAATGAGTATTCCTGTGTCTGGCAGCTGTAGCTTGGTTACAGTGAAGGGAGAGAGAGAAACATCAGCTGTCCTGATCTTGGCCATAATCATATCCACCCAAATTCTGTTAATGTGAGAACTTTGGCCGTCTGTTTTGATTTGTTCCCTAATTTTCTGTTTTGGGGGAGGGGATTATTTATTTGTTTTATTTTTAGGATCAATTTTTGTTAAGCTAACTAATTATTGTATTAGGAATCTCAGTAGGATTGAGTTAATTCAGAGAAAGCTAATTCTTTATGGAAAGGGAAGAACCAGAGGTAGGTTTCATCTGTGAATTAAGGTGGTAAGAGGGATAGATTTTCTACTTGGGATAAAACAGAACCATAGTCCGCATATAGAGAATGATCTTTTTTCCTCCCATTTGGGTAAATATCCTTTTTGCTTTCAGAAAAAGGTCTCTAAGTAAAACCTTTGACGACCTTTCTACTTGGGATCTCTGTTCTTGCTAAGCTCATAAATTGCCTCTAGGCAGAAAACCAGGAGATCCTAGGCCTCATCTAATTTGTTTCTTCTCCTTCAGTAATCATAGTCTTAGGTTGCCTGTTGTCCAATGTCTGAAAACAGTTGTGTGATAAACACACACACACACACACACACACACACACACAGCAGTTTTCTAATTATTCTAAGTGAAGGATAAATCTAGTTCATGTTACTACATCTTTAAATTTTTATTCTGATTATGGTTTTTTTTAAGTATTTATTTATTTTAGTTGTACACAATGCCTTTTATTTTTACATGGTGCTGAGGATTGAACCTGGCCCCCGCGCTTGCTAGGCGAGCGCTCTACTGCTGAGCCACAACCCCAGCCCCCTGATTATGTTTTAACTTGGTTTCTTTGAGGATTTTTTTCATTTGTTGAACTCATTTTCTGTCTTAAATGGAATTTACATTCCTTGAGAGTTTGCTTATTCTGATTTGTATATGCATTTTTATCATTGGAATTCCTTATTATACTCTTTCCTACCTCTGTTTATGCAGCCTCCCTGGGAAAACAGCCAAGACCTCCCATTGGGGTTTTTACCCCAAGGATTTTTCAGTGAGAGTAGAGGAGTCAGTAGCAAGTGTTTCTGGGCTAGATATCCTGATGGCTGATCTGAGAATCAATACTTCCCTTTCCTTCCAGGTGGCCCAGGACACTTCCTTTTGTTTCTAAGATCTAATACACATTACTCCCTTCTGAGATCAGATCCTGTCACTGCCCAGGGATGGGTTGTGCAGGGTATGAACCCAAAGTGATTAGACTTGGCTGCTCCCCAATCAAATAGTGCTATTTCAATTAATAATGCTATTGGTTGCCTCTGACCCTTTCTTGTTCCTATATACACTCTTGGACAGGGAACACGTGGTTCTATTGCTAGTTTTTTGTGTCTGCATTACCTCTTAAGATCCAGGTTGATCTTAGCTTGTGATTATCGTCTGTAGTTTGATTTAGTCTGTTGCAGCTCACAGAGTCTTCTGTTTCTAGCTCATCAATCCCTTTTGTTCTTGTGTGATCGCTAATTAATTAGTTAATTCAATTTTCTGTCACTAAATATCAGGTTTTAAAAATATATATTTGCGGTTGCACACCCCTGTAATCCCAGCACTTGGGAATCTGAGGCAGGAGGATCGCGAGTTCAAAGCCAGCCTCAGCAATGGTGAGGCACTTAGCAACTCAGTGAGAGAGACCCTGTCTCTAGTAAAATACAAAAAAAGGGCTGGGGATGTGGCCCAGTGGTCGAGTGCCCCTGAGTTCAATCCCCAGTACCAAAAGAAAAAAATATATATATATATTTGCTATTGGTAAACTAAATATTAAATAGTATAACATTTTCTCTTTGCTCATCTCATTGTAAGCCAATCATTTGACCTTTCATTCAAGAAATAATTATTAGGTTTCTTCTCTCACATTTGGGGAGGAGGATACTGCCTATAGGAGAATTAAAAACACTGACAACCCTGCTATATTACACTTTGTGATGACTCCTGTTGGAAAGTACAAGAAGAGTTCTTTAGAAAACCCAGAAAGGGATCGACAGTTATTAACAAGCAGAGATAATATTTGCAGGGTGCAGAGTTACAGACTCAGTGGCAGTGTAGCCTCTGATAAAGGTCACCAGTGAATCAGCTACCAGTCTACCTGCTTCTTTTTTGTCTTCACTGCAGCAACTTGAAACTTAGCAAACACACTCTCTCTCTCTCTCTTCCCCCCACCCCTTGGAAATTCTCTTCTGTAACAGGTTTCTTTTCCTGATTTTAAGACCACTGTCTGTTTCATTTTCCTGTCCCCTAAGAGGAGGAATTCTGTGCATTCCTTCACTGTGAACTCTTGTATTAGTTGCCTAGTGTTACAGATTTTTTCATTGAAATATTTATCATTTGTTTTTATTTACTTTGTATTTCCACTGCCTTAACCATAATTCAGTCCCTTACTAATACACTTTCAGTTTATGATTAGAATATCAGTTAGAATCTAATCTATAGTATTTCTCTTATTATTTATTTATTTATTGGTGTTGCAGTTTGTAGCCAGGAGTGTTCTATCACTTAGCTACCTCCTCAGCCCTTTTTATTTTTTAAATTTTAAGACAGATTCTCATCAAATTGCCTAGGCTGGCCTTGAATTTGAGTCCTCCTTGGCTCCCAAGTAGCTCAAATTACAGGTGTACACCCCCAGGTTCAGCCTCTTATCAGTCTATGTTATGTGTAGTTGTCAGTTTAATCAAAAATACCACTTGGATTGTTGCTTCTTTTCTTAAATAATGTTCTATAATTCCTTCTTATCTACCAACTTCTTTGTTTGACGGTTAAGGTCCTTTATGTTATTGACTTAGCCTCCTTTTCTAATTTTATTTCCCATTAAATTCCCTGTTTGTACAATATGAGAGGCAGTACACTTTGCAGTCACAGACTTGGATTCTTATTTCAGCTCAGCCATTGCTTAACTATATGTATATATAATGTTGCTTTTGCTTTAAAACTGCCTCTGTACATATTTTAAGTTTGCCTAAAGACTTCTCTGTTCATAATGAAATGTAACCTAACAATGTGTAAACAGACTGTAATCTACTCTTCTAAACAAGTAGCTGAGTCTCAGTCATTTACAATGGCCAGCTGTCGAAACCATTGTTACCAAACCAGGCCTGTTTTGCCTACTGCATAACATGTCAATCACTGAAACAAGAGTTTTGCATAAGAAAAAAAGGCTGCCAAACATGGGACAGGGGACCCAAAATTTAAATTCGCCTCTGGAAGGATAGGGTTTAGGAGTTATTTGTGAAATAAAAAAGCAGGATAGTCCAGGCATGGGAAAAGGTGATTGGGGGCTGGAAAAAGTGAACTAATCAGTGTAATCAAACTTCATGGCTCTTCATAGGATGCATGTTCAGAAAATGGTGGCTTAGGGTGATCTGAGGATAGAGTTTTAAGCCTTTTGGTGTCAAAAGAACACCCACTGAGCACTTGAGCAGACCCAAGTGAAGGATTGGGGGTTTCAGATGGATTGAGTTACACAAAAGTGGCCTCCAAGTTCCTGGAAAACAGTTCCAAGTTCCTGGCAACGATTACCATCATGATCCATACATCAAAGGTGTTATCTGTGGCAAAGCTACTGGGAGTATACTGCTTAACTACATGACCTCTAAAATTGTTGATAAAAGCAAGTAACTGAAACCAAGGGAAGCTAGACGGTTTATTCAGGTTTTCCCCTCCATTTTACCATGTTCAAATAAGATAGACTTGAGCTGTCATCATTCAGGCTGTCTCTATACCTCACCTCCATATTCTGTATGTTACTTCCTTTTCTCTGGTTATAAATATAACCTGCCCATGTGGTGAAGCAAGAGAATTCTGAACCATTTTGGATCCAAACTGCTACCCAATTCTAGAATTGCAAATAAAGCCAGTTAAGATCTGCAAAACTAGATTTGTTGTTAATTTTGTCTTTTAACAATAAGTAAGTTACTTTGGAAGCTGTTTAACTTTTTTGAATCTCAGATTCTCATTGTAACATGGTTGGTATATAGAATGAATAAGGTTAACTAAAATTTCTAATACCATAGTACCTGGTACTTAATAAATGTTAATCTCTTTAATCCCTTTCCTCAAGTCAGTTTGGATGGCCCATGTTTTCCAATATCTATACTCTCCCCCTTCTGAACTGTTTTTTTACTCCCATCACTTCTAACACTAAAAATATGGGGTTTTTTTCCCCTATACCAACCAGTTCTCCAACACCACCTGGTTAACCAATGATTCAATTCAATTCTCATACCACCCAGAGTTAATATTGGACTCTACAAGTTTAAAGGCTCGGCCCCACGAAACTCTCCTTACTTCATAGGCTAGTCATAGTAGGAGGTTACCCAAAAATCTGTCAGTATTTCACATAGGTCCTCCTCAGTTTCTATAATTTGCTAGAATGGCTCACAGAACTCAGGAAAACAGTTCACTCGTATTTGCCAATTTGTTATAAAGGGTACAACTCAGAAAGCCAAAAGGAAGAGATGTATAGGGTTAGATGTGGAGAGTGGTATGGAGCTTCCATGTCTTTTCTGGGCATACCAGCCTTGCAGCACCTCAATGTATGCACCAACCTGGAACTTCCCCAAACCCTGCCATTTGGGGATTTTATGGAAGTTGCATTATTTAGGAATGATTGATTAAATCATTGATCATTGGTTATTAATTTAATCTTCAACTTCTTTTCCTCCTCGGGCCCCAGAGTTCCAACTCTCTTAATCACAGTTGGTTCCTATAGCAGCTAGGCCCATCCTGAAGTTATCTAGGTACTCACCCAGAATCTCACCACATAAGCATAAACTCTGCTGTAGTTGAAAGGGGCTTGTTATAAATACTAAAACATGCTCCTATCACTTGGGAATTCTAGGGGATTTAGTAGCTCTATATCTGGAACTGGGGACAAAGTCAGATAGTACGTATTTCTTATTATCACAATTCCAGAATTCCCTTGCCCCTATTTTCACTAAACAAAATCTTAATTTTTCATAGCTTAGTTCAGATTTCACTTCATTTCTGAAGCCTTCTCATCTGTCCTCTAGTTGCAAGAGGTCTTCCCTCATTCATTTTCTCCTAGTTTTGTCAGTTGTGAAGTACAATTCTTAGTTTATATATTTTTCTCCTATTCCACTGTGATTTTCTCCAGGGCAGGATCTGTCTTACTCATTTTCTGTATCCTCAGTACATAATAGGCACTCAGTAACTGAATGAATGAGTAGAATTTGTTTTACTGTTAAAGTATATGTGAATGTAAAGTAGTAAGGCAATCTTTATAAATCTATGAATAGATGCTATTTCTCAATGACTTTTTGATAATGAACTAATGATTTATAATATTGTTATTAATTGATTCTTGAGAAATAGGCAATATGTGAGAATAAGTTTAAAAAATTTTATACTAAGAAAATATATTTAATGTCTGCCATTGTGTCAGACAAGTCTGGAAAAATCTTTATTTCCCCAAAGGAGCCTAAGAAAAAGGGAACATTATCTTTTCGAACATTGGGCATATAACATGTATCTCATTTTCTAAGTGATAGCTCTTAATTTCTAATGCTTAACGCAAATTTGCTTGTAATGAAAACAATACCTTCAGTTGTTAGTTTATTTCCAAACTTTTATTCTAAATGTACAATGTCTCATGTTGCAAAATATGAAGGACTCCAAAGACAAGGAAAACTGAAAGACTCAAATTGTCATGAGGTTTTATTTTCCACATTGTATGAAAAATTCGATTTATAAATCTAACACAACTTTGTTAACTAACACGCTTAAGAGCTTTCTAAACCTCTCAATTTTAAAAAGGAAAAACATATTTCTACATAAAATGTTTATATTTAATTTTATATATGTTTATAGACAGGGAAGAATTTGAAAAATATAAAACAAGCTATACAGTGGTTGGTCTAAGGAGTGGAATTGTGAGGGCTTTCATTTGTTTCTGTATTTGAATTTTTTCACAATGGGTGCACATTAGTTTTATTCTTAGAAAAAATAAGTATATTTTAACTTGGAAATAATGAGACAGTTATATAGTTCAATTTAGAGATATTTTAAAATATAGATCTTTGGGAGAAGATCCAACTAGATAGGAGACTATGGTAAATGTGTCTTATCTCTAGAATATATCTCTTTTTACCAATTATGGTCTCCCAGTCAGTGTGTTCTTGAATAGTTAGCAAAATGAATACTTTTTACTCTTTCCTAAAGTCTGTCAGGCTACGCATATTTTATAATTGATATGTTATGTAGCTTGTCAGTTCCAGTGTTCTAGCGCCTATTATATTTCAACATACCGTAGCTGGTTCGGGTAGTGTCACATAGTTTCATTCTTTTTTTTCTGCGCATTTGTCTCTCCATCTGTGAGTACAGCATTTTGTTGATCCTTGCACATATTCCATGTATCTGTCTATACTCTGACTTTGAATTTGCTAATCAAACACTGTACACTTTAATTGGTGACCACTGTGTTTAAAATAATGTATTGTTTTTGCAAGAACATAGTAAATTATTTTCCCTATATCAGGTAACATTTTATCTAGAAATAAAGATAGCCAAGTTCAGTGATTCAGATATGTGGAGTTCATAGTACTGTTATGGAAAAGTCACTCTTATAATTCCTTAGCCATTATGTACTTATATAGTTATGTCATCTACTAGGGGCTAACGATACTTGCTTGCTGAGGTAACCTAACAAGGAATGAACATTACGTTCATTCATGAGAATTATGCAAGAAAATGTATGTAAGAGCATTTTACAAATGGTAACAGTGCAGTTGTAGGTCTATACTTTTGTTTCTGTGCTCATTCAGAGTTCTTGTGATGGCACAGATGGTAGTGGTAGTGTCATGCTGATGGTGGGAGTACAGAAGGAAAATGTTGCTAGTACTTTTTAACATCTTTCATGGCTAATAAGTTTCTCCAGAATAGCTCTTCATAAAAAATCTTTTAATTATTTATAACAGCACTCATGAAAATATTTGTTTGCAAATCCAGGAGTTGATCTAGGGGATAAAGAGTCAGAACAATATGGTTTAGTGACTTACTAATAAATGCAAATTTAAGTTATGTACAAATGCAATAATATCTTCTCAGTATTAATTATCAAAAGTTTATTAGTCCTGAAAGTTTTATTATTTGATTGTGATTATATAGTTCTTTGCCTCATAAAACATCAGATAAGTATATGTGCATTCCTTATACAAAAATGCTAATAGCTAAAATATAGCTTAATATCCTTAATTTATATATATATTTTAAATCTTGGGCTGGGGTTGTGGCTCAGCGGTAGATAGCTCGCCTAGCTTGTGCACGGCCCGGGTTCAATCCTCAGCACCACATAAAAAAGAAACTCATTGTGTACAACTAAAGCAAATAAATAAATATTTTTTAAAGAAATCTTAGCATTAGCAGTTAATTATCTTTTCCTCTGGCTTTCTTGAGCAACTAGGGTTGAACTTATGACTTGGTTAAATCATCTCTGTTATGAACTTTCTGAAAAAAATAGAAGAAAGCCTCAGAAAACAAATATAACCACCAGCAGGTTTTATATTCTACCTGATGTTCTTTAAAGCCTAGAGAGAGAATTTCAATCTCTACATTGAAAGTCAACAGAGAAAAGCTCTTAATGAAAGTAGCTTTTCCCTAAAAAGCACAAATGCTTCTTTGCTTATCATTTTAAAAATATTTATTGTGTATTCATTGCAGAAATAGTAATGATATGATAACTTTCATACAGTTATAAATGCAATGCACCCATATCTAAAAATATTACACACATTTTGTTCATCTTAAATAATTATTCTCAGCCTCTTCCATTTTTCCTGTTCATGCCTCTGGTAATTCAAACAGCAAAATATAAATTCTTTGAAAAGCCAAGTTGTTTGTTTTTCCAAACTTACTTTGTATTTAAAATAGAAAAAAATGTTTTTTATAAAATCACTTAAGATAAATGAAAATTAAAATAATAGGCTTGAAGTAAGGTTGTGTTGAATAGGGTTAAACCCAAAGTGAGTTCCACTTTTAAGTTTATAGATATGTTTGTTTCTCAAAGACCTAATAATATGGCTGATCTCAGTAAGCATGAGTTTATTCCAGACTCAGTACTATTATTTCTTTATGAGTTTTAGTATAGAGGTAAAATTATGTTTTCTAGCTTTAATATTAAACATGAAATTAAAAATGAACATGTAGCCTCAAGCTATATATTCTTTGCTGTAATGTAATATTTCACCTACCATATTCAAGACAGAAGGTTCTTGGATTCGCTAAAGTAAAATTAAATAAGGGTAATTTAAATTTGAGTTATTAATATAGTAATTTATAGGAATTAGGTAGACTCTGAGTTCTAATGGGATCTTATTTGGTCTTAGTTTTAGTGGGATTTTTATAAAGATAAAATATTGTACTTACAGTTGATGTATTTAAAGATAACCATTGTATATCATTCATTAAACAGATACCATTGAATAACTACACTATGGCAGGTATTTTATTTTGATTAATTTGCATCAGTATAAATTGTGATTTTTAAAAATTTTTATTTATTTATTTATTTTGCTTTGTTAGTGGCAAGTATATTACCCTGGCCAGGAATATTTTGCAGGCTCTCTAGCTTTCTTTTTGGCAGGCTGATGACTTTTTTTTTTTTTTTAATTTCTTCAAATTAAATATACATGACAGTAGAATGCATTTTGACACATCATACATAAATGGAGTATACTTCTCATTCTTCTGGTTGTACATGATGTAGAGTTACGCAGATTGTGCAATCATATGTGCACATAGGGTAATAATATCTCATTCATTCTAATATCATTCTTACCCCCATACTTCCTCTGCTACCTTCACTCCCCTCTGCCTAATCTAAAGTACCTCTATTCTTCCCTAGCCCCCACCCACTTA
Source organism: Tamias sibiricus (assembly GCA_025594165.1). Classification (NCBI taxonomy): domain Eukaryota; kingdom Metazoa; phylum Chordata; class Mammalia; order Rodentia; family Sciuridae; genus Tamias; species Tamias sibiricus. Next base: position 105,201,256 of record CM046657.1, read on the forward strand.
TTGTGAATTAGCATCCGCATATCAGAGAAAACATTTGGCCTTTGGTTCTTTGGGATTGGCTTATTTGACTCAGCATGATATCTCCACTTCCACCCATTTACCAGAAAATGCCATAATTTCATTCTTCTTTAAGGCTGAGTAATATTCTATATTCTATTGTGTATATATATATATATACCACAATTTCTTTATCCATCTGTTGAAGGTAGTTGGTTCCATAGTTTAGCTATTATGAATTGAACTGCTATAAACATTGATGTGGCTGAGTTACTATAGTATGCTGATTTTAAGTCCTTTGCGTATAAACCTAGGAGTGAATGACTGAGTCAGATGGTAGTTCCAGCCCAGGTTTTCTGAGGACTATCCATACTGCTTTCCATAATGGTTGCACCAGTTTGTAGTCCAACTGGCAATGTATGAGTGTACCTTTTCCCCTACATCCTTACCAATACTTATTGTTGCATGTGTTCTTTATAATTGCCATTATGACTGAACTGAAGTGGAATCTCAGTGTAGTTTGTGTTTTTTTTTTAATATTTATTTATTTGCTTTAGTTGTACACAATGCAATGCATTTATGTTTACGTGGTGCTGAGGATTGAACCCGGGCCGCGCACGTGCTAGGTGAGCGCTCTGCCGCTGAGCCACAACCCCAGCCCCTCAGTGTAGTTTTGATTTGCATTTCTCTAATTGCTACAGTTGTTGAACATTTTTTCATATATTTGTTGACTGATAATATTATTTCTTCTCCCATGAGGTGCCTGTTCATTTCCTTTGCCCATTTATTGATTGGGTTGTTTTCTTGGTGTTAAGTTTTTTGAGTTCTTTATATATCCTGGAGATTAATGCTCTATCTGAGGTGCATGTGGTAAAGATTTTCTCCCATTCTGTAGGCTTTCTCTTCACGTTATTGATTTTTTCCTTTGCTGAGAAGAAGGTTTTTAGTTTGATTCTATCCCATTTAATGATTCTTTTTTTCTAAATGTATTTTTTTTTAGTTGTCCATGAACCTTTATTTTATTTATTTATATGCAGTATTGAGAATTGAACCCAGGGCTTCACGTATGCTAAGCAGGTACTCTACCGCTGAGCCACAACCCCAGCCCCCCACCCCCCATTTATTGATTCTTGATTTCACTTCTTGCACTTTAGGAGTCTTGTTAAGGAAGTCAATTCCTAAGCTGATGTGGTGGAGATTTCGGCCTACTTTTTCTTCTGTTAGGCACAGGTTCTCTGTTATAGTGCTTAATCCTTGATCCACTTTGAGTTGATTTTTTTTGTGCAGAGTGAGAGCTAGGAATTTAATTTCATTTTTCTTACATATGGATTTCCAGTTTTCCCAGCACCATTTGTTGAAGAAGCTATATTTTATCCAATGTGTGTTTTTGGCATCTTTGTCTAGTATAAGATAACTGTATTTATGTGGGTTTGTCTCTGTGTCTTCTATTCTGTACCATTGCAGACCAATGACTTTAATGAAAGTAATTTGCTACTCTAAAAGCTTTTTACAAACACTACATAAGAATAATTACAAATTGTACCAAGGAGCTAGTGGCATCTCCTTATACAAGTATGTATACCACATAACTTTATATGACTGAAGATAATGCTTCGGTGCTTCCCAAATCTCATTTAGACAGTTTCTTTAATTTATCAGATATATTAAGTACACATTGAAAAACACAGAAATGAAAAGGAGGGTGTGTGTGTATAGCTTAGGGTTAGTGGTTGAGTGTTTGCCTAGCAGGTGCACGGCTCTGGGTTCAATCCCCAGCACTGGAAAAAAGTGAGAGAGAGAGAAAAGAAAAGAAATAAAAGGGATAAATATTACATACACATACATACATACATATGTGCATACATACATATAATCTTGAGTTAATACTAGAAATACATATAACTTTGGGGCTGGGGCTGTGGCTCAGCGGTAGAGCGCTCGCCTAGCATGTGCGCAGCCCGGGTTCGATCCTCAGCACCACATAAACATAAATGCATTGCATTGTGTACAACTAAAGCAAATAAATAAATATTTAAAAAAAAAAGAAATACATATATCTTTAAGTCTTGTCATTGGGTACGCTAAATCTTTGGGAAATTGGTGGCTTGGAAATTATGACCAAAATTAATTACTTCTGACTTTTTAATATCTGTGCAGTCAATTGGAACACTCATATTTGGGGTGGGGGGTAGGTGTGGAATGACAGAAATTGCTGGAGCACCAGAATCACATCTCCTAGTTTGCAGTTTTGCCAAGAATCCTAGATGGTATGATAGATGATAATGTCATAATGTCATCTGGATGCTGCCTTTTGACATACCATTTATAGATGAGGAAAGGGAACTCAGTGGTAAAAATAAATTTACTCGCCGTCGCGGTGGCACACGCTTGTAATCCCAGCACTTGGGAGGCTGAAGCAGGAGAATCGCGAGTTCAAAGCCAGCCTCAGCAATGGTGAGGCACTTAGCAACTCAGTGAGACCCTGTCTTTAATAAAATACAAAAAATGTCTGGGGATGTGGCCCAGTGGTCGAGTGCCCCTGAGATCAATCCCCAGTACCAAGAATAAATAAATAAATAAATTTACTCAAGGTAACATGGTTAATAAATAGAAGTCATCTTGGTTAAATCAAACCCAGTGTGTCTTGATTGTAAAACCCATACTCTTAACTATTATAATAGTGTTTCTCCAAGTGTTTTGTAGACTACAAGCATTGAAGCTATAATGAGTTACTGTATAAAAAGGTTCTTAGAGCCAGGTGCGGTAGCGCACGCCTGTAATCCCAGCACTTGGAAGGCTGGGCAGGAGGATCGCGAGTTCAAAGCCAGCCTCAGCAATGGCGAGGCACTTAGCAACTCAGTGAGACCCTGTCTCTAAATAAAATACAAAAAAAGAAAAAGGGCTGGGGATGAGACCCAGTGGTTGAGTGCCCCTGAGTTCAATCCCCGGTAACCACACACACACAAAAAAAGGTCCTTAGGTCCCATAATGAACCTGCTGACTGAGATTCCTTAGGTATAGGATCCAGGGCTCTGCATTTTTAGCAAGCTTCATAAGTTGATTCTTATGGACACTAAAGTGTAAGAACCTCCATACTATACTATATTTCTACCTAGTTTGAGTAAAAGGAAAGCACAGGTAAGTTGAAGAATAAAGAATATTTCTGATAGCAGTAATATAAACAAGTGAAATCATGGAAGTGTGAATAAGTTTCATGTGGGCTGGTAATATGTGCTTTATTGGAAAATATAGGTTGTTATATAGGGAGTTTCAAGAACTTTGAAATAAAGATTAGGACAATGCTTTAGAAAATTAGTTCCCAGCTGGGTCTTGTGGCACACAACTTCAATCCCAGCAACTCAGGAGGCTAAGGCAGGAAGATCCCAAGTGTGAGGCCAGCCTCAACAAATTAATGACACCCTGTCTCAAAATTAAAAGGGCTATAAAAAGGGTTAGGGCCGGGAATGGTGGACCATACTTATAATCCCAGCAGCTCAGGAAGCTGAGGCAGGAGGATCGCAAGTTCAAAGCCAGCCTCAGCAATTTAGTGAGGCCCTAAGACTCTGTCTCAAAATAAAAAATATAAACTGCTAGGGATATGGCTCAGTGGTTAAGTGCCCCTCAGTTCAATCCCTGGTACCAAAATAAAAGGAGGGGTGTGGGTTGGGGATGTAGTTCAGTGGTATAGCACCCCTGGGTTCAATCCCAGTACCAGTGAAAGAAAAAAGAAGGAGAGGGGAGGGGGAATAAATTTTCAATAGATTGAACAGAGTTGTGTGCTTACTTTTCCTGCTCAGTTAATACCTTGCTCAAATGTGTATAATTATTCTGAAACATTGTACTTCAACTATTTGTCTCTTTTCCTAGTTGAATTGTATCCTTAAAATGAGTGTCTTGGTGTCTCCATCTCCTAGCCTAGTCCCTAATACATACAGATCCATAACAATTGTCATATTCTCTCACTTTTTCCCCCCTGAACTGGAGTAGTATCCTTCCTAGGCCAACTTGTAGTAGTTTGAGAGTGCTGAGCATCTGGTCCTGGCTACACCTACAGATCCAGGAGTTTGGTTATCGTGAACCAACCACCAGAGTTTTAACCCAGCCTTGAATATTGAGTCTTTCCAGATCCTTCAGGAGAAAAATTTCCAGAAGCACACAGCAGGCTTTCATCCTTCTTGCTTAGCAGTGCTGATAGAATGACTCAGTAACTTGACCCTCAGCCCTGGTTGCAAATAACCTTTTCCTCAAACAGAAGGGCCACTCCTAGAGCAGGACAGAGAGAAAAACATCCAGCACTAGACGAGCTGGGTAAAAACATTGCTACTTCTATTATGAAAAGACGGCTTAGCTGGAATTCAGTTGTAGTACAGGATGTTAAGTCACTTCAGACTTGAAGTTTCTTACTGTCATTTATGGAGTTGCTCTGGGAACTAGAATGAGAAAAACAGCCTTTTATCCTTTCTCCTTAGCTCAGAAATGCTCATTAACTTCACCCTCAGTCCTGACACCAGCTAATCTTCCCTAGCACCAGAAGAGTTGGCCTAATAGCAGGAGAAAAAAAGGGAAATCTAGCAAAAAGGACAGCAGAAAAGCAAATCATCATTTTCATAGGAAAGAGTACTTCAGAGGGAGATTCCTAAAAATGGTAGTTTGAAGAAGGCTTATTTTCCTCTCAGTGTGGAGATCAGATTAGATCCAGGCATGATTATGCATATTGCCTCACAGAGACGCTTTCTAAGAACTTAAAACAGTTCAGAGTGGTCAGTTGTAGCAATGGCATGCAGATTTATGCCAAAGAATCATATGAGAAGAAGATTCTATCCTGTTTCAATGCTAGTACCCAAACGTTCTACTGGGAGGTTTCTGTGATGTGAATTTTTTGTTTTTCACCTTCTCAGATATGCCTCCTTCCCTTGACTGTTACCTAAAATTTATATAGTTTGAAGACCTCTTTGATTTCACTTTGCTTTATTCCATTTTACTAATTGATCATTCTGTGGCATTTGTATGTGTGTTTTAGAATTCAAAAAACAAATTTTAAGATGAGATCCATTGTGAAGAATTTGAAACAAAGACTATGAGGGAAGCAATAGAAATTTGTTTAGAACATGACTTCAATAAGTGTATGTTAGTAAATATTTTTCTGCTCCATCATAATGATCTTATTATTCCCTCTTACGGATTTTCTGTTGTGTTATTTCAGTTTTCAGTACAAAATAGTAGCAGTTGAAGGAGAGGGAAAACTCCTAGAAGCTCTACTAATTAGGTGGATCCTTTTCGAAAAAAAGTAAAAACCTGAGATGTCAGGATTAAAGTAGCTGATTTCATTTTCTTGTTGAAATCTCTGATTGTTACATGATCTTCTATGCTGTAGGTTTTTAATCTTTGCTATATAGAATACAAGATCCCAGTCAGTATTATTCAAACAGTATTTGGCCACTTTGAGATTGTTTGACCCAAATAGGTATTGGTTACCTGCCTCAGTTACTCTCTTCTTGACTCTGTTCTATGATGTTGTCATGTGGTACCATATTTATAGTTCTGTCTATATAAAAATCACAACTTATTTGAAATAAAGACAAATTCTGTGATATTGTACTTTGTTTAATCAGTACAAAGTAACTTTTTAAAGTGGTGTTTTACAATTCTAAGACAAGCATCTTAAGTAGCTTTTAAATTAGTTCCCCACGTCTAAATGCAAGTGAGAATTGTACATTTTTCTGCTTGTCATCAACTGCCTCTTCTCCTCAGTCTTAACCATGTTTCACTAACCATGTCCATCTGTTGTGTCTTATTAAGAATCTGTACACCCATCAACTTCATACATTTAGAGGAATATTGTATAAAGTTTCATGGAGAATGTGACTGTATTGTAGATGAAATGAAATTTCCCCTCTCCCAGGTATGGACTAGTTTTATTTTTCACTAAAGATACATATACTATAGAAGATAATCATGAATATGAAATCTGACTTCAAAACATATTGGAATCATTCCTTTGAGAGAAAATTTAACCAGAATATATAAAGCATTATTCTACAGTGCAGTAATTTATCAGTGGATCCTTCAAGTATATATAAATGGTATACGAGAGACAAGAGAATTTTTAAATCTTTACTTACATTTTTAATTTTTTTTTTAAATGCTTATCTGCTTTCTTTGGTTATCTTATCTACCAGTAAAATTTAAAGTTTTAAACTTCTCTATACAGGTCAGTAAATGTATTGATACATTTATTTCAATTTTTTATTAACTATTGCTTAAAATCTCTGCGGGGAATCTGCTACATTTTTCACTGTGTATAAGGCTTTTGACGATGATAAGGATAGCAGTGATAAATGTTATTAAAGGAACAATGGCCTGAGAAGCCTCTCTTGACTCACTCACACTAGGTAAGCTAAGTAGAGGTCCCATCTCTGGTCCCATAATGGCCTGCACATACCTCTCAATGCCATATTGCTGTTTTATAATTATGTGCTTATATGGCTGTCTCCTCTGCTAGACTGAACTCCTTGGGGGCAAAAAATATTTCTTACTTATGTTTGTATCTCCAGTACCTGGCAGAGTGCTTAGCCCACAGCACATTATAAATACTCTGTAAATGTTTGTTAAAGGTTTGAAAGAATTGACTCTCTGACATTGATAATTACTGTTTTGATCTAAGATTGCATGTCTGTGGACCAAGATAGAGTTGGTCAAGAACATATTTAAATTGTTTTTAACCATTTCCCTGTTAATAATGGCTCTAGTTATTCACTTATTAGGGGATGTGTTATTTTTCAATTTACTAAGAAGGTTCAGTGACCTAAACATATTTATATGCAGATAATTTTGACCAGTTGTCAGTAAGGCCTTAACATAAAGATCCTTGTGTCCTGGTTTTTATGTCACTTGAAGCTAGTTACCCATTATCCATAGAAACAACTCACCAATTCCTCTCTTACGATTCCATAAAGATAACTGACATAGTGGTTTCACCATTTTTTAAAATCTCTTTTTAGAGAAATTCATTGAAGTTAATGGAAAGAAACAGGACCAAGTAATTCATTATGCAAAATAGCTTATTCAATTTGTTTCTGAAATGCATTTGTTAATATTCTGAAATGTCTGATCTGAACGTTTTTGTTTTACATTGTACTTACACACATATTTACTGTTAGGGATTTTGGCATTCCAGGTAAAATAAATCATTCTATGAAATTCTGCCTTGAGTTGATGGCCAGTTGCCCGATTCCCATTCAATTTTCTGACCTAACACTTCCCAGAAACTTCTATTTTTCCCCTTATATAATATCTTCATACATTTTATTTGTGTTCTTATATTCTTTAATCTGTTGTGTGATGCTATAATAAAATGCCTCAAGCTGGGTAATTTATAAAGAACAGAAATTTATTTCTCATAGTTCAAGGCTTGCTCCGGGCTGCATCCTGTTGTAGGAAAGAACACTGTGTCCTCAAATGGTGGAAAGCAGAAGGGCCAGAGACCTAAGGTTCCATGAAATCTCTTTCTAAAGGCTTAATCCCATTCACAAGGAAGGAACCCTCAGGACCCATTTACCTTATAAAGACCCCATCTTAAAGTACCATCACATTGACCAGTAGGTTCCAAAACCTGAATTTTGGAGAGGCCACATTTAAAGCACAGTAATAGGTTTTTAAAAATAGCAGTGAATTCTCATTAATAAAACAATCACATGAATCTGAGTCTGTGTAGAGATGTGCAAAATCACATTAAGGATGATACTAAACAAGATCTTTAGAAAACTTAAATTTCCCAGGAGAGAAGAACAGCTTTCCTATTTTAAAGGGCTGGAGATATGGCTCAGTTGGTAGAGAGCTTGCCTTGCATGCATAGGCCCTGGGTTCAATCCCCAGCACCACAAAAAAATAAAAATAAAAACAAGAACTTTCTTATTTTAATCTGAAAATAGAAAATTTTCAGTGTCCTTTTTTCCCCCAATAGACTAAGAATAAATTTGTGCATGTATTCATTGAGTTTTATTACTTATAAGTCATTAATCATAGTGCTGTGGATTGCAATCTAAAGCATTTTTCTCTTTCAAGTATTTTGTAATAGCTGAGACATACTGATATAACAATAACTAACCTTAAAGAGCAAGGCAGAATGTTTTGAATGTGATGAAGTTTGAATTTGAATTTGAAGGACTATTGAAGGCATATAGTCTTTACTGATACTTTTGGATAGTACTTGGATTGCTGCTGACCTTTCTGGTAAACTCCCATTTTGGGAGCATGTTTTCTCTTTTGGTAAGGTATTAATGCCTTTCTCATTCTTAAAGTGATTTTGCACATGTCTACACAGACTCAGATTCATGTGATTGTTTGTTAATGAGAATACACTCCTATTTCTAGAAATCTATTACTTCTATAAAGATGGAAGGAAATTTAGATTGTATGTTTGGAGGTGTAAGATGAAAGTGATAGCATGAGCCAAAACACAGAATTAGAAAATTATAAGGTTCATATAGAGAACAAAGCAGTCAGGTTAACTAGACTAAATGAGGGTAGAAGGGTGGATAGTAAGAAGAAATGGTAATAGGAAGAGAGATTAAGGGCATAAAAACAGACTGATGGAGGTTCTATATATTAGCTAGGATAAGGAGTAACCTTGGCTTCATTAATACCATAGGCGTGGAAGAGCTATTGAGAGTTTTTTAAATAGAGGAATGACACATTCAGAATTCTTTAGAAAGATTAATTTGTATTGGAATTGGAGGATATTAAAGTCATAGTGATTACCTTGACAGAAACCAAAGTGAAATACGACGAGGACAAGTATAGGGTAATATTGATGGAACTCAAGTGGGAAAGAAGAGAAGTGAAGTAAAGATGCACCAGATAGGAAAAATACTGCTCAGAGAATGTCAAACTTTGGCATTCTTTTCCAAAAGTGTACAAATAAATGAAAGATAAAAATGTGTCAGGAAAAGGCTTGAAAAAATTTCATGCTTGATCCGGATATTTTTTTGCTACAGATGGAACATCTTTGACACATGGTTTATTCTCTTTTAACAGCCAGCTTATTTAATACTGATTATGTGATCCTTTCACTTTTTATTACTTTCATAGTCTTTGTTAAATTTTACTCTCACTGGAGCCATTCTTTAGTCCCTCATCTGTTATTGTTAGCCCCTTTTAATTTGCAGTTTGGGTTGTTTGTTTGTACTGGGGAATGAATTCAGGGGCACTCAACCACTGAGCCACATCCCCAGCTCTATTTTTTTTTTTTTTTAAATATGGAACGCTTCATGAATTTTTATGTCATCCTTGAGCAGGGGCCATGCTAATCATCTCTGTATTGTTCCAATTTTAGTATATGTGCTGCCGAAGCAAGCACACCAGCCCTATTATGTATTTTATTTAGAGACAGGGTCTCACTGAATTGCTTAGCACTTTGAAGTTCCTGAGGCTGGCTTTGAACTCACAGTCCTCCTGCCTCAGCCTCCTGAGCCACTGTTATTACAGGAGTGCACCACCGGGCATGGCTTGTAGTTTGGGTGTAATTTGACAATTGTATTTCCATCTGCTCCAACCCCACACCATGTATCTTTCTTATTTGAGAGCAGAGCACACACTCAGCCCAACTCTTGGGAAGGGAAATACAGTGCTAGGTTACAGAGATGTCTCATGGTAATTCAAGTGTAAGAAATACAGTTTAGCCCAATCCCCAAAAAACAACAAGGGCCGGGTGTTCTCTCTGATATGCAGATGCTAACACACAATAAGTGGGGGTGGAGGGGGGGGAAGTTAATTGGAATGAAGGGAAAGGAGGGGGGGGATGGGAATAGGAAAGATAGCAGGATGAATTGGACATAAGTTTCCTATGTTAGTATATGAATATACAGCCAGTGTAACTCTACATCATATACAACCACAAGAATGAGAAGTTAGGGCTGGGGCTGTAGCTCAGTGGCAGGGCACTTGCCTTGCATGTATGAGGCACTGGGTTTGATCCTTAGTACCACATAAAATAAACAATTAAAATAAAGACATTCTGTCCATCTACCACTACAAAATATTTTTTAAAAAAACAATGAGAAGTTATACTACATGTATGTATAACATGTCAAAATATGCCTACTGTCATGTATATCTAAAAAGAACGAATAAAATAAATTAAAAATGCAGGTTAGCTAAAATATCACAGGAACCAGAAAGCTAATTAAAAGATGTCTTTTTCTTAAAGAAGCAATAATGTTCTTTCTAGTGGCTTCTTCTTCATACAAAATCTAACTCCTCTCTCTCTCCTAGCTGTCTTCCACTGTCTACATTTTTTTTTTTTTTTAAACAATGGCTCACACAAGTCCCAGGGTTTTTGTTTTGTTTTGTTTTGTTTTTGTTTTTGTTTTTGTTTGGTACCTGGGATTGGACTCAGGGGCACTCGATCACTTGGGCCACATCCCCAGCCCTTTTTTGTATTTTATTTAGAGACAGGGTCTCACTGAGTTGCTAAGTGCCTCGCCATTGCTGAGGCTGGCTTTGAACTCGCAATCCTCCTGCCTCAGCCTCCCAAAGTGCTGGGATTACAGGCGTGCGCCACCACACCCGGCTAGTCCCAGTTTTTTATATGTTTTTATATACTCTTTCAGTTCAGTATCTCACAACCAACTGACAGCTTCCCTCTTTGTGTCTCATTTTTCCAAGACAGGGGAATCTAATTCAACTCACTTTCCAATCCAAGTTAGAGTATTTGTTCTGATCCAGCAGATTTTCAGCTACAAGTAATAAAAACCTCACTCAAATTAGCTGAGACATGAGGAAATGTATCATCTCCCATAAAATAGGAAGTCCAGTGGAAGGGCAGCTTTTAGAATTAGTTGACTGAGACTCCACAGTGTTGTCAGGCACCCAGGTTCTCTGCATCCTTTTACTTTGCCATCATTAACATAAGCTATTAGCAAAATGGCTACTCAGTTCCAGATATCACATCCGGAGGTAACAGCATTCAGAGCAGAAAGTGGCCATTTCTTCCTATGGCTTTTTCTCAGAAGTGAGAAATTGTTTCCTCAAGGCTACCCTGAAAATGAGCACATTTCCTCTCAGGTTTTGTTGGCTTCATTTGTAATTAGAGATTTGTTTGGGTTAGTAAACTCTGTTGGAGAAAGCAAAACTGTCAAAATACGCTATTCCTCAAGGGAGAATAGGACTACCCTGAAATAAATCAGGTTTATCTGTGGAATTGGAATTGAGGTCATTTTCCTATGTGATAAATGAATGCTTATACCTAGAGAGTGGAAGAGAGTGGCTGGCTACTAATGAGGACCCAAGCACATGTGTGTGCACTCTCACATGTACACGTTCTCTATATCTGAATATGTATGTGTATGTATATAGATAGAAATGTATATATTGATGTATAAGCTTTTGTTTTTAAAAAAAAATTACTATGGGGGCTGGGATTGTGGCTCAGCGGTAGAGCACTCGTCTAGCACGTGCGCGACCTGGGTTCGATCCTCAGCACCACATACAAATGAACACATTGTGTACAACTAAAAGCAAATGAATAAATATTTAAAAAAAAATTACTATGGGAAGAAATTACTAAAGAAAATTAGAGTTCTGTCAGGATGAAAGATATTTACTATGATTATCTTTGGGTCAGATGGGTATCTATGTAGTATATACTCCATACTTAGTATGTAGGTATAGTATGCTGTAGTTTGGATAAGCATTGCCCAAAGGCCCATGTGTTAAAGACTTGGTTGCCAGAGTGGTACTTTGGGGAGGCAGAAGAACCTTTAGGAGGCAGGACCTTGGGGGAGGTTCTTAGGTTTACTGTGGGTATATCCTCAAAAGAGATATCAGAACACTAGCCCCTTCCTTTTCTCTTGATTCTCAGTTACCATTAAGTGAGCAACTTTCACCACATCCTCCCACCATGATGTACTGCCCTCCTTAGAGGCCCAAAGCAATGAAGTCACTCAATCTTGGACTAGAACTTCTAGCCAAAACAACCCTTTTTCTCTATAAGTTAATTACCTCAGGTGTTTTGTTATAGTTGCATGCATCTGGCTAATATAGCATATGTAGTATAAAACAAGACTATTTTGTACTATGAACAGGGACTCCCCAGAAAGGCATTGTTGATAGATAGGTATCCTGTGATGTACCTCCTTTGTGTCTGTCTTATGAATTCTTATAGACACAGTCCTTCCTCAGATTTTCAGTAATGAATGAACTGATTTTAGTAAATAGTGCATTTTACTATTTGTCATAAAATATATCAAGTAGCCACTCACATAAAATTTTTACAAAGTTTGAAATATCATTTAGGGAAAGTCCTTCACTCACAGTGCTCATGACGAACAGACCATGTACCAGTAAAGATGCGTTTTCCGGACAGGCACAGTGGCACATGCCTGTAATCCCAATGGCTCAGGAGGCTGATACAGGAGCGTCACAAGTTCAAAGCCAACCTCAGCAAACACGAGGCACTTAAGCAACTCAGTGAGAGAGACCCAGTCTCTAAATAAAATGCAAAATAGGACTGGGGATGTGGCTCAGTGGTTGAGTACCCCTGAGTTCAATCCATAGTACCAAAAAAAAAAAAAAAAAAAAAAAAAAAAATTCCAAACTTTAGCCTAATGGATTTTATGTCCAACCTGTGTTAACTAAAATGATTTTCAGGAGTAACTTCTAGAAAGGAGAATCACACTTTATAGGAGTTATATCTTCCTGAGTTTGTGCACATCAGTTATTAAGATAAATCTAAAAATACTAAGTACCTGCTGTTTCTCTTTGTATAGTTTGTAAGCAAAAGATTCAAAATACACTATCACCAAAGAGTAAGACTGGATCAAAAAGATAATTAAAGTAGAGCTGGAAGCAGTGGTAAAGGCCAGTAATCCCAGCAGCTCAAGAAACTGATTTCAAGTTCAAAGCCAGCCTCAGCAATTTAGCAATTTCTTAAGCAACTTAGTTAGACCCTGTCTCAAATGAAATATAAAAGGGGCCGGAGATGTGATTCAGTGTGGTTAAGAGCCTCTGGGTTCAATCCTCAGTACCCAAACAAGACAAAAAAAAGAAGAAAAAGAAAACTAAAGTAGCTTAGAAGAAGCCCAGAAAGCCTCTCTCTTCAAAGCTATGTGCCAGTACACTTGCATTTTGAGACTGATTGATTGATCGTTTTGGTTTTTTTGTTTGTTTGTTTGTTTTCATGGTGCTGGAGATCTAGCCTGGGGCTTTGTTCATGCTAGGCAACTCCTGTACCACTCAGCTATATCCCAAGCCCCAACTGATTTCTTTTCTTTTTTTTTTTTTTTTTTTTTAAGTATTTATTAGAATTTTACTAGGAAAAAAATCAATAATCATTATTTCAAAAATACAGAGAAATTAGAATGAGAAAAGAATACAGTGCATTTCAGAATATAAAAATGTTGAAACCACTCAGTTACAAAAGATGTGAAAATTTTTTAATCATTCTTTAAAGATTTTAGATTAACCAAAAAAAAAAAAAAAAAAGTTCCTGTCAACTTCCTCTTAGGTTCTCAACCAACCAATTAACCATAAAGAACTTTCTTTTCTATTTTATATTTTTAAAATTATTTATTTATTTTTCAGTTGTAGATGGACACAGTATCTTTATTTATTTTTATGTGGTGCTGAGGTCAAACCCAGTGCCTTGCATGTGTGAGGCAAGCGCTCCACCACTGAGCTATAGCCCCAGCCCATTAACTTATTTATTTTAATTAGATATATATGACAGCAGAATGCATTTTGATTCATTGCACACAATTACAACACAACTTTACATTTCTATGATTGTACACGATGTAGCGTCATACCATATGTGCAGTCCATACATGCACCTAGCATAATGACCGTCTCATTCCACCATCTCTCCTGCCCACTTGCACCCTCCTTCACCTCCCTCCCCTTTGCCGAATCAAAGTTCCTTCATTTTTCCCATGCCTGCCCCTTCTTAAGCCTCCCCCCCACTCCCTTATGGATCAGCACATACTTATCAGAGAGCACATTTGGTCTTAGGTTTTTTGGGATTGGCTTACTTCACTTAGCATGATATTCTCCACCCCCATCCATTTACCTGAAAATGCCATACTTTTATTCTCTTTTAAAACTAAGTAATATTCCATTGTGTATATATACCAAGTTTCTTTATACATCTGTCGAAGGACCTAGGAATTAGTCCAGAGACCCAACTGATTTGTTTTTTTTCTTTTTTTTTTAAATTTTTTATTCTAAATTGTTACATATGACTGCAGAATGCATTAAAGTTCATAATGCACATATAGAGCACAATTTTACATATCTCTGATTGTATACAAAGTATATTCACACCATTCGTGTCTTCATACATGTACTTAGGGTAATGATGTCCATCTCATTCCACCATCATTCCTCCTTTTCCCTTCCTCCCTATTGTCCTTTCTAGAGTTCCTCTAATCCTTCTATGCTCCCCATCCCAACCCCACTGTGAATTGGCCTCCTTATATCAGAGAAAACATTTGGTGTTTGGCTTTTTGGGATTGGCTAACTTCACTTAGTATTGTATTCTCTAACTCCATCCATTTACCTGCAAATGCCATGATTTTTTATTCTCTCTCTCTCTCTCTCTTTTTTTTTTTTTTTTTTCTTTTGGTACTGGGGATGGAACTCAGGGGCACTCAACCACTGGGCCACATCCCCAGCCCTTTTGTTGTATTTTATTAGAGACAGGGTCTCACTGAGTTGTTAAGTGCCTCGCCATTGCTGAGGCTGGCTTTGAACTCGCGATCCTCCTGCCTCAGCCTCCCAAGTGCTGGGATTACAGGCGTGCGCCACCGCGCCCGGCTTTATTCTCTCTTATTGCTGAGTAATACTCCATTGCGTATATATATCACGTTTTCTTTATCCATTCATCTACTGAAGGACCGCTAGGTTGGTTCCACAGTTTAGCTATTGTGAATTGTGCTGCAATAAACATTGATGTGGCTGTATCCCTGTAGTATGCTGTTTTTAAGTCCTTTGGGTATAGACTGAGGAGTGGGATAGCAGGGTCATAAGGTGGTTTCTTTCCTAGTTTTGTGGGAATCCTCAGAATGTGGATGAGAGATGAGAAAAGGAAGCAGGAAGGTCATGAAAGATTACGTCTTCTTTTCAGTTTTACCTAGGGTCCTGATGGTTATTTTTGAAAATGGTCTTAGATAACTTCTAAGGCTAGTATTTCCTACAGCATTTTCCACAAAATACTTGATCTGCTCCTTTAAAAAGAATTCTGTGGTCACAAAGAGAGGGACATAGTATATCCTTCTCCTGGAAGATTTACACTGCACCTTGGTAAATTAAGGACTGAGAACTTTTACAGTAAATAATACAAATGTCTTTAATCCTGTATTTTCTAACTATCTTAATCAGTTAGTCTCTCTCTTCATGTGCCTCTATTAACATCTTTCAGAACACACTGGGAGACTGCTGAGATCAGATAGGAATGTTCTTGAGCAGAAGAATAACATCACAAAAGCACTGTTTCAGTAAAAGTGAGCTAGTAGTGTGTAGGATGAAATGGAGATAAAAGCTATTGGAACATAAAATCCTGTTTGGAAGCTGTTGGAATAATTTGGTATAAAGAAGTCACAGATGGTATAGTAATAGCAAATATTTATTCATCCATCAATTCACCAAATATTTATTGTGCCTTACCTATGTGCCAAGCACTGTTCTAGATCCAGGGAATACAGGGGAAAAATTGAAAATCTTTGTCTTTTTGAAGTTTATTTACATCCTAAGAGAGAGAAAAATACAGTAAACAGATACATAAAATGGCAAATGGTAAAGAGTACTAAAAAGAAAAATAAAGCAGGCTAAATGTATGATCCACAGGGTAGTGATTAGAGGGAGACCTGGAGTTAAGCAGAGACCTGAATTAAGTTAGGAATAAAGCAATGTGGGAATCTAAGCTTAGGGAACAGCAGGACAAAGATGTGAGGTAGGAACCCCATGTGACTAGAGAAGAGTAAGTAGAGGGTGATAGGAAACAGGGAGGGGAATTATGGGAAGAGACAGGGAATATAAATTCATATGGGACCTAATAGATCTTGATAAGAACTTGACATTTTGTATCCAGTGAGACTGAAAGCCCTTAGAGAGTTGTGAGCAGGAGAGTGACATGGTATGACTAAGATTTTTATTGGTCACTTTGAGTTCTTTTGGGAGAACGGGCTGAAGTGGAGACAGACTGGTTGGGACCATTACCATAGTGCAGGCCAGGAGACAGTGTTGGCTTGGACCCAGGAAGCAGTGATGTACATGATGGTAAGCAGTCAGCTTCAGGGCAAATTTTGAAGGTAAGGACTGACAGAAAGTTGGTGACAATGTGTACCTGGTTTTGTTTTCAGTGTTTAACCCTAATTATTAAATCCTCATAAAACCTTCTGAAGTAGATATAGTTATCATCTCTGTTTTACAGTTGAGGAGACCAAGGCCCAGGAAAGTAGCCTGCCACAGTCATACAAATTATATGTGGTGGCATTGAATTTGAAACCCAGGTATTATAACTTCCAGGGCTTGTGCTCTAACCATTATACTATCCCCACTCCCCCCCGGGAGGAAGTAGTGGGAAATCCTTGGCCAAGACCCAGTTTCTGTTTCCTCTGGCAAACACCATATAATAATGCTTTTGCTTTCATATTCCACTAGTGTGTTCAGAATTCCTAAGAAATAAAATTGAATTTCCTCTTCTTTAATCAGCTTAGTGTTTGAGCTAATTCTGCATAACCTTGCCCTTTTCCTTGTTTTCCTGTGAAACTATTTTGGAAGACTTACAAAGTTTCTTGGGGGAAATCA
Organism: Tamias sibiricus; assembly: GCA_025594165.1. Lineage (NCBI taxonomy): Eukaryota > Metazoa > Chordata > Mammalia > Rodentia > Sciuridae > Tamias > Tamias sibiricus. The sequence goes on from CM046657.1 coordinate 105,218,056, forward strand.
TGTCTTCTGACTATTTTTCTCCACAGGAAAAGGTTGGGGCATCATAGGCTGGTGCAGGGCAGACTGGAGTATGAGAGAGAATAAGATAAAAGCCAAGGGTTCTTTTAGGATTAATTCTAACAGTTCTTTGAAATATTATCCCACCCTGCACCCCACCCACCCCACACAGCCCTCTACACACACCTCCTGTTAGAGAAATGGGATAGCAGTTAGGACATTGCAAGTGGCCTTTTGTATCTCTGCTCAAGATGGCCTACCTACTTGGATTCTGATGGGCATGCTGGAACAGTAAATCTTTACTACTGCCAATCATATTACTGTTATCTATTTTCCCCCATAGCTCAGGGGCTTTAGCATACTTTCTGAGAGGGAAGAAACCATCTTAAGAATTCATACATTTGAGGGCTGGGGATATAGCTCAGTTGATAGAGTGCTTGCCTTGTCCTGGGTTCAATCCCTAGCACCACACACACAAAAAAAATAAAAATAAAAAAATAATTCATACATTTGAAATATTCTTCCAATTGCAGTGGCTCTAATCTTCCCAAACAAATCAGGATTAAATCTCTCCCATAATCCATTGAACTCCGCTTCTAAAATAGTGAACATGGTTGAAATAAAAAAGAAACAAGTAGATCCAGTGCTGTAGGTATTTGATAGGATTTGGTGATGTCCCTGGAGTGCCATAAAGCAGGTATAGCCCAGGGATGGATGAAATGACTTGAGTAAGTCCAAAGTGAGTGGGAAGTGTTAAAATTGAGATTTAGAAATGCCAAGGACCACCAAAGGCTTGGTGTGGACTTGTTTTCTGTGGACTCAGTTTTTGCTAATATTGCTCTCTAGGATATTAGACCACCATTGAGTGTCAGAACCTTGGAGAGTTCCAAACAGTAGGACTGGAGAAGCTTTAAAATGTGACTGTCACTACTTTGCTGGCATGAAATACAATGAAAACTTACACATGATGCTGAAACACACATTATGTTTGCTTCTTATTGGAGTCTCCAAGATTTAAAATGCTGCCCATTCAACCTTCCCCCAACTGCATGGAGATTGTGAGCATTCTGAAGATTTCAGTCCATCTTGTGTAACAAGCTCAAAGTTACAGTTACAGTAGGGTTTGTGTTAAAGTGATGTTACAGAGGGAGGTGGGAGTTCCTTTCAGATATTGTGCTTACTCCCAAGGTCTTTTGTAATGGTATTTCTTTTCTATATTATTTCCTGACCTATTATAAAAATTAATTAAATCTTTGGGGTTGGAAGAATAGATTGACCTAAATCTGTCCTTGTTTTCTGATAAACACTTATGTTTGAAAGTAAGAGATGTTTTTTAAAAAAATATTCTATGTTAGAGATGATTTGTAAAAGCTGGTGGTAATAGCACTGATAGCCAGCAGCAACACTTTCATAGTTTATTCAAGTTTAGGCTGTCTCTGCTTTTTACCTCCAATTTCAGTCATCTTATTTTGGGGCACTAAGAAAAATCCAAACACTTGAATTTCTTCTGTTGTCATCTCTTTGTCCTCAGTCTTAGAACACGTTCATGGTTTTCACATCAAATTAATAAATTTCTGATGCTTCAGTTAAAATTTCAACTATTATAAAAACTTTTTGAAACAGTCTACATTGTGATGTCATACTAGCCTAAAATAGGACCTTGAAGGTAAATTTTAAGAAACACCTAATTACCAAATCCTGGGGGCAATAATAGCAAAACACTATAAAACTTTATGAAAGTAGAATTTTGCAGAGAAATAGTCATGATGTATTTACACTCTATATTGCAGTTTGAAGAGATAGTCATTATCTTTTTCCACTATTTGAAAGAACAGGAGAGTTAGAGTAAAATTCTTAAATAGCTAACTGATTTGCAATGCCAAAAATGAATGTGGTTCCTGAAAGGTATGTGATGAAAGGAGAATCTGCAGGATTACTTTAGCATTTTAATCAGATTTTGGAGATAAGAAAAGTTAGACTTAATGTGGAAAATAAAAAGGATTAGTAAGAAATATACAGTTGTTAAAGTAATGTTGGTTTATAGCTATTGTTGGTTATCTTTTTTTTTAAATATTTGTTTATTTACTTTAGTTGTACACAATGCAATGCATTTATGTTTACGTGGTGCTGAGGATCGAACCCGGGCCGCGCACATGCGAGGCAAGCACTCTGCCACTGAGCCACAACCCCAGCCCCTATTGTTGGTTATCTTAATGAAATTAGTATATTTTTAAATGATGAGGTAGAGCCGGTTTGTTGTAGTCTAAGTTTGGACTAAGACTTACTTAAATTGGTATTGCATACCATATACTTCAAAATACCAAGAGGCTAATTTCAAGTAAGATTTTGGATAGACTGAGTAGAAGCAGGGAATTATTATGTCTGAGTGTGAATTTGTAGTGATGAATTACAAGTGAAACCACTACAGAATATGGCAGAAAAAAGGGAGTCAGAGTTCAAAGATAACTGCAAGAGGAATATTGGTGCCACTAATGGGAAAGAAGGAAGGAACTAAGTAAGTAACTTGTTGAATATGAAAGATAGAGATGAAGCCAGGCGTGGTGGTGCACGCCTGTAATCCCAGCACTTGGGAGGCTGAGGCAGGAGGATCGTGAGTTCAAAGTCAGCCTCAGCAATGGCGAGGCACTTAGCAACTCAGTGAGATCCTGTCTCTAATAAAATACAACAAAAGGGCTGGGGATGTGGCCCAGTGGTCGAGTGCTCCTGAGTTCAATCCCCCATACAAAAAAAAAAAAAAAGTATTTACTAAATAGTTGGAAATTCTATTAGTTTCACAAATACTTATCAAACCTTAGAGGTGTGTGTGTGTGTTGCTATGAATTGAACCCAGGGTCTCACCTATGGAAGGCCAGTGCTGTGCCACTTAGCTGCATCCCTAGCCCTAGAGATGTCCTTTTTAAACATTTGATGAGTTTTATTGTACAGGTTTCTTCTACCTCCCCACCTTCCTGTAACTCAATAATGTGGGCCTCACATGAATTTTCTTTTTTATTTTACATGAATTTTTCTTGAGGAAACATTTTTAAACCAGCTTTATAGTACAATGATTGCTTAAAAAAAACAAAAAAAAAAAAAAACTGAGCCACGTGCGGTGGTGAACGCCTGTAATCCCAGCACTTGGGAGGCTGAGGCAGGAGGATCATGAGTTCAAAGCCAGCCTCAGCAATGGTGAGGCACTTAGCAACTCAGTGAGACCCTGTCTCTAATAAAATACAGAAAAAGGTCTGGGGATGTGGCCCAGTGGTCCAGTGCCCCTAAGTTCAATCCCCGGTACCAAAAAAAAAAAAAAAAAAAACTGTTTTCCTCTAATAGTAATAACCAATTGATGGTTTTCAAACTCTGTTTGGGGGATGAAACTCATTGATAGAATACTTGCCCAGCACATACGAGGTCCTGAGTTTTCTTCCTAGCATTGCTCCTGCCAAAAAAAAAAAAAAAATCTAGGCTTAGTCTATTTTGTTGTTCTTTTAAAAAATATATTGTCCCTCTGGATTTAAATTTGGACAAATGACTTGTATGTGTTTTCTTTTTTTTTTTTTTTTTTTTGGTACCGGGGATTGAACTCAGGGCACTCGACCACTGGGCCACATCCCCAGCCCTTTTTTGTACTTTATTAGAGACAGGGTCTCACTGAGTTACTAAGTGCCTCAGCCTCCCAAAGTGCTGGGATTACAGGCGTGCGCCACCGCGCCCGGCTTGTATGTGTTTTCTATATCTTAATAAAGCTGTGAAAAAATTAGTCCTTATTGCAACACATTTTCAAGTGATGTTATTTCAGCTCAATTGGTGAAAGGCCATAGTTCTGTATTAATAGTAAATCTTTTTGTATACTAATAAATTACATTATATTTGAGGGAAAGAGAAAGTAGATACCAATTAAGTTTTAGAAAGAAATTTCAAGCTAATTCTTAGAATATGGAGTAAATAGGTATATATTTCCTTCTTCTGTTCAACAAACATTAAGTACCTTTTTACCTAACTAGAGGAGTCAGGAAAGACTTCTTTAATTAGATTATACTCTGAGATGAGTCTTGAAGGAGGAGTAGGAATTAGTATGGTAAGGAAGATAGAGATATTCAGAAGGATCAGCAAGTGAGTGTAAGGGCCGTACCTAGGGAACTGCAATCAGTGTGGAATTACTGGTGAGTAGGCAGTTTATAGATGAGGCCAGAGAGACCCTTCTCTGTAAATACAGAAAATGCAACACATTTTTAACAGCTTCATCATTTTCCATAGTTTGTCATTATTCTATTTTTAGACTATTTCATGATTTGGGGCTGTTTCAAATAAATATACCTGTACAGTTATTCTTCCAGACCCATGAATGTAATTGTGTCAAAGAATTTGGTTTCAGTATTCACCATTGACAAATCTTAGTACATATCAAATCTGAGCTATGATTAGTCATGCCTCATATTACGTAATTTTGAGATTCAAGCTATTTTGAGTAAATCAAAGATGTTTTCAGTTTCAGGTTACACAGGGCTTGTTAGTCCATAGTAATAACTTTGGCTTTACTCTGAGTAATATGAGAAGCCATTGGAGGGTTATGGGCAGAAGACTGACAAGATATGAAATTTAGACAAATACACAAATAAAACACATATATATAAAAAGTAAAAAATATATATATATAATTGTGTGCACACTAAAGAGAGATCTCTTCGTCCCAGCCGGGAGGAATGACACTTAAGTTGTGACATATTTTGAAGGACTCTTTTAAGGGAATCATTCCATATCTTCATCATGGTCCTCTTGATTTTGTACCTTTTTTATTAATCTTGATTCCTCAACAACTTCATCTTGATCCTTTTGATGTGGTACCTGCTTTATTTAATCTAGATGGTATCCATATTGGAGAGGATTCATGCTTTGGAAAGACACAAACAGATCCTCTCCCCCAAATTAGGGGGGTCGGGTTACTGGATCCGGACCCTTCCATGTACTGAAATCGGGGAACATCCTTCCAGTAAACCAAAGGTTTATGTTGTTGATGTGGGTTCCAATGTCTGTCTCCAGCAGAATAACCATCAGAGTCTAAAGTTAAAAAATTTTAAAGTAAACAGGGCAACTGCCAATCTGTCCTTAGGATTTTTCCAGTTTCCTTCTTTCTGTTTTAACAACATAACTTTTAGTGTGCGGTTTGCTCTTTCAATAATGCCTTGACCCTGAGGATTGTATGGGATGCCTGTTTTATGGGATATGTTGAATTTTGCGCAAAACTGTTTGAAAGATGAAGACATATAAGCGGGACCATTATCTGTTTTAAGCATTTTGGGGATGCCCAATGCAGCAAAAGCTTGTAAACAATGAGATGTGACATCTTTAACTTTTTCTCCGGAATGTAAGGAAGCAAAAATCATGCCTGAGCATGTATCTATGGTTACATGAATAAATTGCAATTTTCCAAAGCTTGGCTCATGAGTAACATCCATCTGCCACAAATGATTGGGCATTAATCCTCTAGGGTTAACACCAAAATGAGGATTGGGCAAATGTGTTTATACAAACTGTTTTAAAAGAATCACTGTGATTTTTTGCTACTGTGTCAAGAATGGAAAAAACAGGGAGGCAAGCTGTTTCTATACAAAGTTCCTGAAATTGCGATCGCCAAACCAAGTATTGTCCCCCACTTAATGTTGCTTTACATAGACGTTTCCAGTCTGCGGGGGTTAAGCTAAAGGTGTTAAGGGACTCCAATTATACTCAACGTGAAAGGAGCTTGGGGTCCATAAGTCATTACTGCCTCTTTGAGATTTTTTATTGTTTTGAAATCTATTGGCTGGTGGCCCCTCTGTCCATTTTCATATTCAAATACTGGCAGTTCCCAATGTATCTGTGAGTTACCCTCGAGAGCGCATATGCGCTCAGAAAGACTTTTTATTTCTATTTCTAGGGTATGCAAACGTCTAGTGATACCCTTCATATTTTCTGTAATCGATTTCACCCATGGGGGAGTAGAGGACACAAGTTCCTCCACTTGATGATCCCTTATCTTGGTCTTCCTTAATTTCCTTTTATTCATTTTCTCAAAAATCACCTTTAGTTAATTCCTCCTCACTACTACTACTCTCATTGGTCCTAACTGACTCAGTAACATCCTGAGTCCCAGGTTCAATTGAGACCATGTATCCTTGAAATATCTCTAATAAATCTTGAATAGCTTTAGCAGCTCGGATCTTTGTAATTTTGGGGACACTTCTAATACTCTCCTTACTGGTCTTAGTTGACTCAGTGGAATCTACGCTTTTATGATTGCCTTCACTGTTTTCTAAATCCTCCTCCATAAAAGCAGGAAAACCAATTAAGGAATTATTGTAATAGTTCAGGCAAGGGATAATAATGGCTTGAACTAGAGGGGGGTTGATGGAATTAAAGAAAAATGGTGAGATTCTGGACATATGTCAAAATTACCGTTGATTGGATTTGCTCATCGGCTGGTTGTGGGGAGAGAAAAAAGTCTTAACTCTTAAGTTTAGAATGGCCTTTTACTGCATGAGAAAGAAGACAAGGAAAGGTGCAGGTTTAGGAGAGATAACCAAGAGTTTTGTTTGGGGCATATTAAGTTTGAGATGCACAGTCTATAAATGTGTGGAGGTGGTGAATAGGCAGTTTATAGATGAGGCCAAAGAACAGGGTGGCAATATTTTATTAATGAATGAATGAATGAATGGTTGACACATAAATAAAGAAGGAAATGTATGAACCAAAAGTTTGAAAGAAGTCAGGTGCAGTTAAAAAAAATTGTTGCTATTGATAATTCTGCATGGAGATATGGAATTGCTGTGCTTCATCAAATTTATCATAAAGAAAATCTCTTTTCATTTTGATTTTCATATAGCATTAGAAATGTTCTTCACAAACACACACACACACACACACACACACACACACACACACCCCTAATAAACTGAATTAGAAAGCCTCTTGGTAAATAATTGAGCTGTTAACACTTAACTGTGTTCTGGCTATGGTAATTTACCCAGTATTTAGACTTTCTAGTCTTTAGACCCTGATTTTGGTTTGCCTGTTGAATGTGTCATTTCCTTAACCCCTACATCCTCTTTGATCTCAGCTGTCCCTTTCTCAGTGACCATAGACTACATATCCAGACACTACTCCACATTCTCAGCTTGTAAAGTATCTTCTCCCTTTTATCCATGTGTTAAGGGGATGCTCACATTTGATAAAACTTTATTCCATCGTGGCACAAACTGCAATCTAATTATAGTAGTTTAAAATAATATGAATTTAATCTTTCACATACATCTGCATGATCACATTTTATCCAGGAAATATAAAGCTAGAGACTTGAACTCAATGCATGTGAATCACAAATTCATGCAAGCACTGACTTTTTTTGTTTGTTCTGTTTTTTTTTTTTTTGCCATACCAAGGATTAAACCCAGGGCCTTGCATATACTGGGCGTGGGGCACTGATTCCTAATCCTGTAGATTTCAAAGAATCAAATCCAAACACATTGACAGATCTCACTGGCTTTTTCCAACTTGTTTGGTTAATAGACATCCTTATTTATATAAAAGCTTAATGGTCCACAAATATTTGAATAGTATAGAAAGTATTTTATTTGAACTATTGGTTTTATTAGTGCATGATGGACTTTAAATTTCAAATACAGCAAGCTCAGAACTTCCCCAAGCCTTTAACTTTAGCTCCTCTTGGATTTATTTAGTGCTAAAAGGCCCTAGTATTATGAAATGTGTTAAACTTTATTGGAATATTCTTAATTTTTATCTATGAGATGCTTATGCCCAAGATGGTGGCAACTGTGTACAAAGTTCTGAAAGACTTGTAACTTTTTTTACTAATATTTTTGTAATAATTAGATAGTTAAACCATAATTAGATAGCATATTCCTGGAAAACAAAATTGATTCACCATTAAATTATTGTTTTCCTTCTGTCAGCAAAGGAAGGAAAGAGGATGGAAAGGATTGATTAGAAAGATAGGTCAGATAATGAAATAAAATAGAAGACACAGAGACAAACCCACATAGTTATAGTCATCTGATACTTGACAAGGGCACCAAAAATATACATAGAAGAAAAGAGCCATTTTAATAAATGATGCTGGGAAAACTGAATATCCTTATGGAGAAGAATGAAACAGGTCACAATAGCTAAGTTATGGAACCAATGCAGGTCTCCATCAATAGATGAATGAATTAAGAAAATGTGGTATATATACACAGTAGAGTTTTACTCAGCCTTAAAGAAGAATGAAATCATGGCATTTGCTGGTAAATGGGTGGAAATGGTGGACATCATGCTAAATGAAATGGTCCAGACTCAGAAAATCAAGGGTCAAATGTTTTTCTCTCAATGTGGAATCTAGAGCAAAGTACAGGTGAACAAAAAGGTTGCGGGATCAGATATCTTAAGAATACAGGGAAGATCGGTGGACTAGAACAAAGAGATTGAGGGGGAAGGAAGAGGGATAGGAAAGGGAAGGAAATGCAGAATGAATTTAACAAAATTATACTATGTGTATGTATAAATACACCACAGTGAATTCTCATTATGTATATCTCTAAAGCACTAATTAAAAATAAATTTTAAAAAATAGTAGAGTAGAGGAAGAACAGGGAAAGGAAGGAAGGAAGGAAGGGGAGAAAAAACAGGGAATAGGGATTGAAATGAAGCAAATTAAATCCATGCATGTGTGATTATGTCAAAATAAACCCAACTATTATGTATAACTATAATACACTAATAAAAGCATTAAAAAAAGAAAAAAGATAGGTCAAAGAGACTGGAGCAGCTGCCTGACTAAACACAAAGGTGGTCAGAAAACTCACATTCTGAAATCTAAAGAAACAAAACTTATGAGAAAATATAAGGATTTTTGATGGCTTTCAAGTCCTAGAGCCATGTTCTAACTTTGCTAGGACTGGCGCTTTGAGCTAAGGACACAGAGTAAGACACATACTAAACTCTGTTGATTCCACTGCTGTTAGCTTAAACTGTGGCTTTAACAAAATTTATGGAAAGATACCAAACAGTGTCTTAGGGTGCTTTATCTTAAACTTTTATTTGTCAGCAGTACACAGTAATAGTGTTTGGTTTTCTTAAGAGTAATGATTAAAAACCCATGCTAATCTCCTTCCTGGTTAACCACGGTGTAGCACAAGACTAACCACTTAAACCACCTGGAGATACCATTCATTGTAAGAGTCAAATCTGCAGACCCAACTCTATGAAATCATGTCCTTTTGCTGAACATTAATCTTTTAAAGGCCACAAAAGAAAACCTTGCTCAAGACTATACCTGTTCCCCTATTACTCAGGGTCATCATCATATGTTCTTAGCAACAGCAGATTCCATAAGCATTGTCAGTTTCTCTTTCTGCCATTAAAAAGACATTTGTTAAATAGCTACAGGGTTCCAGGGTCTCATATCCTTCTATCATTGGGTTGTATTTCTTTCCCTCTACAAACTCTTGATGCACTACTAGTAGTTTTGGGAAATGTTGGATTTTGGTTTCTGATGCTACCTTATGTGGAGACACAGGCTCTGCTGCCTGTCTTAGATCCCTAGCTACTGTCCAAAGTGGAACCATTTACCTTTCATCTTTCCTGTGGGCTTTTTGGATTTGGCCTATTATCTTCTGTCTCCTAGCAGTCAATCATTTTCTACTCAGAATTCTGGCCTTTCAACCTCATTGCTGGAAAAAAGCAGTCAAACTATTGTCACAATATATCTAATTTCTCTCTAGACTTAAAATAAATGCTCTAGAATTTTTGAACTAGAAATTACAGGGAAGAAATGAGATAAAAATGAACTAAGGGGGAATTTGAAGTCACATTTTATACAAAGCTGATATCCATTCGGGTGTTAATATTGAATTAGAAGGCAACCTTAGAGGTTTTACTAATTATATATATTTAGAAACTGAAGCCTACAAAGATTAAATGATTCTCTCCAAAGAACTGAGAAAAGAGCCCAGTGTTTTTAACATTAGTCAATGTTGTTTTGTAGCTTTTATAATTACTCCCTTGACTTAGGAGTTAGCCATAAGTAACCCCTTTATGTCTTTTATCTTCCTTTGCTTCTGGAATTGAATCATAATTCGTTCTCCAGAACCTACCTAATTAGTTGTGCCCCTTTCCCAGCACTGAACCTGAAAATAAACAGGAGGCTATGAGTAAACTGGCTTGAAAAAAGTGCTCAAAGGACCTCATTCTGAGGGGAAAAGTCAGACTAGTCTTTTCTACATCATCTTATATAATGGAGTCAATAATTAATACAGTCCACAGAAGCAGATTCCAATCAAATATTCTTCAAGGCCAATTGATATTGTTATCTAAGAATGTCATTCAGATGTGTAAAAATAATAAAATGTATGTGTAATAGTTAAGGAACACAAAATATCACAATTGTAAATTGTGTAGCAAATGTTCAAAAGATTTTTTAGTACAAACTGTGAGTTTTGTATCTAAGCATATTTCTTTTTTCTGATATTGGTACTTGTACCAGTCATTGTTCTATTGTGATACTATTGCTAACAGTCCCCCAAATTCAGTGGTTTTCATCAACAAATACTTCTTGTGTGTAGATCACTAGGGTGGTTCTGCTTTGGGCTACAGATTGGGTTCAGATCTATGCTTCATGTGTCGTTCTGGGCATACTCTTCTCTTGGTAGATTGTAGAAACAAGAGATCAAAGCAAACTGCTTTGATCCCCATGACCAAGACCAAAGGGAAGAGTTGTATACTACTTGTTCTACTGGGAGATATTGCAAAGTTACATGACAAAGTGTATGGGTAAATAATTCAGCTATGAGGAGGAAGTGAAAAAATGGGAACTGTAATTCACCACAAAAAATAGTCCAGCATTGTAATGTGTTTGTCACTGAATTACCTGTCCTCTTTTATGTCTAAATGATTGAGCAGATGGTTAGAATCTTATTTTTTCCAGCTGACCCTTCCCTTTCACTATTGTCTTTTTCTTCTTTGACAAGTAACTTCCCATTGTCACTGTTATTTACTGTGTAGGACCCCCGTAAGCATGCATCATAATCAAGAAATGGGTTAATAAACTAAGGAACTTGATTTTCATAAATTTGTTTGTCCAAGAATCTTGATTTACTCTTCAACTAACTTTATTACAAGAGCTTCATTGAAAAATGGTTTCTGCTTAGCACAGTTTAATTCATACTTTTGGGTACCCAGTATCCCATTTCTTTTTCTATTTTATTTTATTTATTCTAATTTGTTGTATATGACACAGAATACAATTCAATTCATATTACACACATAGAGCACAATTTTTCATGTCTCTGGTTGTACACAAAGTAGAGTCACACCATTTGTGTCTTCATACATGTATTTAGGGTAATGATGTCCATCTCATTTCACCATCTTTCCTACCCCCATGCCGCCTCCCGTCCCCTCCCTCCCCTTTGCCCTATTGAATGTTCATCTATTCCTCTGATGCTCACCCCATCCCCATCATATATCAGCATCCTTATATCAGAGAAATCATCCGGCATTTGGTTTTTTGGGATTGGCTTACTTCACTTAGCATTATATTTTCCAGCTCCATCCATTTACCTGCAAATGCCATGGTTTTATTCTCTTTTAATGCTGAGTACTATACCATTGTGTATGTATACCATATTTTCTTTATCCATTCATTTACTGAAGGGCATCTAGGTTGATTCCATAGTTTAGCTATTGTGAATTGTGCTGCTATAAACATGGATGTGGCTGCGTGCCCTGTATCCATTTCTGAATGAAAAAAATACAGCGTGGCTAGATTCTTTAGATTCACCTGAAGAATTTAGTGAAAAAGTAGAGGAGGCATATATTGTTCTTTATGAGTGAATAATGACAATGAGTTGGATCTCAAGAATTTGCCAAAAATGTAAATACCTTAGGATGTCTATGCAGAAAGCAAAATGTTAAAATTAACAAATCTACTTCTTTAATTAGTATTTTATCCTCCAAGTTAGACATTTCTCTCTAAGTTTGACATTTGAATCCCAATTCCTAAAAATTGCATGATTTGTTAAACCCTAATGTTTAGACTACATTTATTTCCTTCTTAGAAATAATTGCATATCAAAATAACTATCTGGATGTATTTATCTGTGTAAAGAACATGTTAGGAGTGTGACCAGATTGCATTTATAAATATTATTATAACACTACCATAAATTAAGTAAATAGCACACAACATCAGTAGTTCAATTTAGAATGACTCATTTATCAGTCCAGTCAGAATCATTACTCAGAAATAACTCAACAGACTTTGAGGTCCTGTAGAGATGACAAAAATAGGTGGGCTGAAAATACCTATTTGGGGAATTGTCTGGAATTGTTTAATACCATCAAGATGACATCATCATCATGTGGTAGTATGAAATATGAATCTGGGCATTTTCCCAGGCTGTTCAGTTGACATTATTCAAAGGAAGAAAATCACTGCCTAAAAAACAGTTCTGGAACAATGAAACATGACTACATAAAATCAGTAAGAAACTCCAGCTATTGTTCTGAGATCATATTGAGAGAGTTTATAGTGTTTCAGACAATATCTCATCTTGTCTACAAGCCAGTATTGCTTAATGACATTTCTTCTGTGATTGTCTTGAAGTGCCAATTAAAGTTTTTTACTATTTAACCTTCTTTTCTCACATGAATTGTAAATTTGTTTGCTTAGAAACTGAATTTTATTTCCTTGTGGCTCCCACATCAGCTGTTATGACTATTCCAATAGAAGTGCTTACATTTGTTTAATTTAATTTTTGGAACTGTACAGCTTATAACAAGGAGTTCATGGTTTCAGATTATTTTTAAGTGCTTTTAAAAGGTAAATTACATCAGGTTTCTTACTTACTTAAAACCCTTAAATAGTTTAACGAAGTTTTAAAGTACAGAATTCCTCCTTATGCCTATAAATTTTGCTTAGTTTGATGACTTCTTCAGATTCTATTTCATCTGCCACCTGCTCTTGCTCTTTGTGCTTTATCCTCATTGGTCTCCTTTTGGTTTCATGAGTATGCTACATCTTATCCTAGGGTGCTTTTCTCCCCCATTGAAATAGCACCTTCTCAGAGAAGCATCTCGTGATCATCCTGTCTAGAGTGGCCTCCTTCAGGTAGTTTCCAGTTGATTACACTATTTCTCTGGCATTTATTGTACCCTACAGTTATCATTTTTGTCTACTTGTTTATTATCTTTTTCTCCACTGAAGTAGAAGTATCATGAGGACAAAGTGCCACAACGTCATTCAAATATTTATTGTACAAATAAATACATGAATGATTCTTACTCTTTAAATTCATAGTTTTCTATGAATTTCTTTCTTCCTTAATTCAATTCCACAAGAGAGAAAGCACTGTACTCCTGAAGACAGCACAGTTGAGGGCCCTAAGTAGCCCTTATACTACTGTGCTCATTGCTCATAATGTAACTTAAGTGATTTGGGGTTTTAAAAGACCTATGTACCACATATATGAAAACTTAGCCAAAAAATCATGTTTTTTATATATTTGTCTTTATAAGCCTCAGTTTGCCCTATTAAGTATTTCAAAATTGGGTTTCAGTTTTTCCCTAATGTATGTTTGTGTGGTAACTATTAGGGTCTTGTTAGATTCTGGGGACATGATATTCTGACACAACAGGCGGAGGCCAATAGGGTAGATGTGGAAATAAAACCCTTCTAAGGGATCCTTGCCATACAGTTGCAGTTCACATGCAGAACATTTGAGGCATGACTCTCACGAAGAACAAAACTTGGGAGTTGATTACTGAGAAAATCAGAGTAATCCAGGACTAAATAATTTGAACAAGGTCACACAGCAGTGAGAAATGGAGCCAGGGTTTAAAATTAGGCTTGACCAACTCATTTATTTCTATTATATTTTAGAATCTCCCTAGGCAAAACATATAAATATATACTCATATTTATATGTTAAATATATATGTATGTTTGCTGTGTATCTATTACTAACATCATGTACTGTATTATAATCTCTCGGCTTCTATGAAAGGATTATAAATGATTTTAGAAAAGTTTGACTATATTTATTGTTTTTTGTTACTGAACATTTGAACATATAGTCATGGAAGTCAATTGTAAATAACCTTTAAAAATTTAAACTGTGTAGCTAAAAACTCATTTTACTTTTCAGAAAAACATGATTTGTTTCGGTAGTTCCACATAGCCTGAAGAACTGATTCAGAGACTAACAGATGGGAACAGTCTAATGTAGGGAAATTGCTGAAAGCACAATTAAATTGCTAGAGTATACCACAAGCAACAATTTCCTTAATTTTCTTCAAACACACAATTTGAAATGATTATGTGCTTACAAAAACAAACAGAATAAAGCAAAATGTTTTATAATCTGTAGTTTCATATTCACAAATATGTCTCAAGGTTAAAAGTTTAATATAATTTGATTTTATAATTCATAATCTAATATATAAAATTAAGATAACCCATATTATCCTATTTCAATACAGATTAGACACCTAATTCATCTTCTGCTAGTGTTTACATGTCAGATGGTGCATATGTTAATGTGCTAAAAATCTTTTCAGGGTTTTATTTTATAAACCTTCCTTTCTTAGTTATGCTTTATTCAATCCTGCTTGGTAAGAACCAGCACAAGCTGTGTCAAAGAGTTGTGATCAAGGGCTGGGGTTGTGGCTCAGCAGTAGAGCGTTCGCCTAGCACGTGCATGGCCCGGGTTCGATCCTCAGCACCACGTAAACATAAATGCATTGCATTGTGTACAACTAAAGCAAATAAATAAATACTTTTTTAAAAAAAGAGTTGTGATCTACAAATAAGAAGGTGCTTTGTTTCATATAAAACACTTTTGTACTGATTAGAGGAAAGAACCACTAGAGAAAAAGATAGGCAGAGATCTGGATACAGGAATTGAAAATAATAGATTTTCAAAATATTTTAGAAAGCACAGATGAACCAGTTTTGATTGCCTTGCTGGAGCCTCAGGGTTCATAGTGTTCAATTTCCTGAAAACACTGTTTCTTTAAATTTAGCAGTTAGGAATGCAAGGTCTTCATAAATTGGTGAGTTAGGAACCTCTGACCAGGGTTTAGTTATCTGAGTCTTTAAAAACTTTAAAAATCGAATTGTTAAATTGGCATCAGCATATTTACTTCCAAATTACAGATTGATGAAATTACAACTTAAATTATTTAAACATAACATTAAATATTTAATTGCAAAAATTGTTAATCTTTTGGACTGCCATTCAGCTCCAGTTCTAAGGGATGCTGATGATTTCTGAGTGGAAAATACAAGACTTAATAGTAGTTATGCAAAGATTTTGATATCTCTAAAACCTAAGGGAACTTAGCTAGGTTAGTTTTCCCACTTCTTTGATTAAGTGTGGGGAAAATTACCTCTATCCCTGAGGGAAGAGATGCCACAAGTGGTAATGATGATAGATGATAACATTTAATGAGCATTTATTATGTGTCAGGCACTATGCCATGGAAATTAGACTTATCTATAAAAGCAGAATGAAAACATTGATTAATTATACTATATGAAACTTAATTCTGTATAAATTGAAACCTACTTACTGGGGCTTCAGTAATTTAGAAGTTGGTGGGAAAATATTTGAATTTTTGAGGTTAAGTGATTGTAATATGATAGGGATAGTGACCTAGAAGGTGATAATGAAGTTTATTTGAAAGAAGAGCTCAGTCTTAGTAATGTTGTTGTAAAAAGAAAATTTGTTTAGATATATGATCAAGTGACTGTTGAAAGAGCAAATGGACTTGGCAAATCTAGAGATTTGTTTTTATTAAAATTCTTGATAATGAACAGAATCCCCCCAAGACAGAGTTACTTAAGCCAATATTAAACCTAAGATTTTTATAGACCTTTGAAAATGCATCCAAATTGTAATATACATTTGTATGTGTATATAATTTTCACTAGATTCTCAATAGATATGTGTATGGAAGATCCCAGGACACACAGTTAAGACATATCTCAACTGGGAGATTAAGAGGCATCCCTGAGATAGGAACTAAATGACAAGATCATGAAAAAGAATTATAATTGTCCAGCTAAAAATAAAGCACATCAAAGATTATCAACACAAAGGTAATGGTTTAGGGGAGGAATATAGAAAAAGAAAGGCAAAGGCCCAAACTAGGCTATGATAACTTCGTGTAGGGAAATGAGCCAATTAGTGAAGGAGATGGAGAAAGACGAGGTAAACACAGAATCAATAGGGAGAGGTGTTTATTTTGGAGACCAGTTAAGTGTTAAATATAATTGAAAGGTCACAAAAAATGAGAACTGAAAAAGGGTAATGGCTTTACCCTAGGGGGAGTTATTGGGTGACTTGAAAGTAATTTCAGTGAGGTGTGAAACATAGAAACCATATCAAAGGAACTAATGGGTAGAAAAGGAAGTTAGGAAAGGAAGGTAGCCTGAGTCAGCCTCTCAGGTTATAGCAACAGCAGCAGTAATAATCATAATTGAAGTAGTAACTAAGATTTTTGAGCACTTTTATGTCTCAGGCCCTATGCCAAGTCTTTGTTTTTTATTTGGACATTTTAAATTCAATCTTTGCTTAACTGAGGGTGGTAGAGTCTATCATTATCCAAATTTTGGAATTAGCAAATGGAGGATTCAGGAGGTTGAATAATTTGCTTAAGGTCCCATAGTTAGTAGGTTGACAATTTGAACCCTTCATTTTTAGCACCATTATATTAAACATCAAAAAATATATTCAGTGCTACAAAGGAATGTAGAGATTTCAGTGTTCTCCTGCAAAATTTATAGAGTAAATATTTTTTATGTAAGAAGTAGGGAAAATATAATCAGAAGTATATTTTCTCATATAAAATGAAACACAGAAAGGGTAAACCAAAAACGAATTTTAAAAAGCTTCCTAGGCAGGAAAGGAATAGGGATGGCAGCAAAACTTAGTGTAAACCTTTTTACAGTTTTTATTTTGGCATCGTGTTAAGCATCCAGTGTTATTCAAAGAAAGGGTTGCCGGGCACGGTAGCACATGCCTGTAATCCCAGCACTTGGGAGGCTGAGGCAGGAGGATCTCGAGTTCAAAGCCAGCCTCAGCGATGGCAAGGCACTTAGCAACTCAGTGAGACCCTGTCTTTAATTAAATACAAAAAAGGGCTGGGGATGTGGCCCAATGGTTGAGTGCCCCTGAGTTCAATCCCCGGTACCAAATAAATAAATAAATAAATAAAATAGGGTTAAAGAAGAGAGACAAGCTGGGCGCAGTGGCGCATGCCTATAATCCCAGCACTTGGGAGGCTGAGGCAGGAGGATCGCGAGTTCAAAGCCAGCCTCAGCAATGATGAAGCACTTAGCAACTCAGTGAGACCCTGTCTCTAATAAAATACAAAAAAGGTATGGGGATGTGGCCCAGTGGTCAAGTGCCCCTGTGTTCAATCCCCAATACCAAAAAAAAAAAAAGAAGAAAGGAGAAGGAGAGAGAAAAGTAATTCTTAATATTTGAAAGCAAACACACCTGTCTCATGTCACACTGGCAACACACCACACAGAGGTAGCTCTTTCAACTCCATGTTCTACAACAGTATAGTCTCAAGATAAAAAGAACTATAAAGAAATATTAACTTTTAAATTTTATCCAGTAATTTCATTGTTAGTAATAATATTAGTACAGCTACTTTGAAACTGTTTTACATTTACTGTAGGCTATAACTGGTAATTTATTTATTTATTTTATTTTTTTTTTTTGTACCAGGGATTGAATTCAGGGGCATTCCACCACTGGGCCACATCCCCAGCCCTTTTTTTGTATTTTATTAGAGACAGGGTCTCACTGAGTTGCTAAGTGCCTCGCCATTGCTGAGGCTGGCTTTGAACTCGTGATCCTCCTGCCTCAGCCTCCCAAGTGCTGGGATTACAGGTGTGCGCCACCGTGCCTGGCTATAACTAGTAATTTATGTTAATATTAAGAACCAAGCTGGGTGCCGTGGCATACTCCTGTAATCCCAGAGGCTCCGGAGGCTAAGGCAGGAGGATTGCAAGTTCAAAGCCAGCCTCAGCATAAAGCAAGGCCCTAAGCAACTCAGTGAGATCCTGTCTCCAAAATAAAATACAAAATAGGGCTAGGATTTGGTAAGTGGTCGAGCGCCCCTGAGTTCAATCCCCAGTACCAAAAAAAAAAAAAAAAAAAAAAACAAGATCTTTTAATGTAAGAAAAAGGTATACATTTTCAAAGAAATATAGATTTTAGAATGTTAAATTTGAAATGGACATAAGTAGCATGGATTTATGAATTTTTTTAGAAAGTATTTATCTCCTAGCTTTGCCCTGAAAAGGCTTAAAAGCAGTGCTTTTAATAAATAAAATGCTTGCCTGCCATGCATGAGGCCTTGAGTTTGAGCCTAAGCACCACCAAAAAAAAAAAAAAAAAAAAAAAAATCAATTGCCAGAAAAGCAAAACGGGCTGGAGTTGTAGCTCAGTGTAGCTCAGTGGTAGAGTGCTCATCTAGCATGTATGAGGCACTGGGTTTGATCCTCAGCACCACATGAATGTGCTTTTTTATGCATAGTAGTAACTTGAGAATCTTGGGCATTAGCTTGAGTTGAATTGGTAAAAGCATTCCTCAAGGAGATGGTGTATACTAAACCAATTGTGTTTGTGGCTACAGGTTTCTGCTTGTTACTTCTATTACTGATTTTTCAACAGACAAGTATTCACAGATACCTAGACTACAGAAATAACAAAGAAAAGGGGAAGATAATAAATATACTGAGATTTTCACTTAAAGAATGAAAAAGTACCACCTCGTACTTTATCTCTTAATCTCCTTAATTTAGATGTTGTTATCTTTCTTACACTGTTATATATTTATTGATTGATATTTGATGACTTTTTTTGTTTCCCTGGTAATTTAAAGTTAAGTACACTATGTCTTTGTTTGTTAGACAGTGCCTTTCCTGATGCCAAGCTTCAGAGTTTTTTTCTCTCTTTCCTGTAGTAATGCCAATTTGGACTGATAGTGTTTAAAAAAAAAAAAAAAAAAAAACACAGTAATTACAGATTTCATTTCTCTTCCTGTGATTCATTTCTTTGTCAGTAGTTTGGGATCTTTTTTCATATATTTTAACTTATACCTGTTCACATTGAACCTGTAGGTTTTTCTGTTGCTGAAGTCTCAAAAATCTTTCCCACTAATTCATATTAACTCAGCATTTTCAATAGAAAGAAACTAATCAAAAGACATTCCCTTACAGAAAGCAAGCACATTGTGATTGTTTGTGAGAGGGGTCAACTTTTTCTTATTCTTATGGTTCTCCCAATTTATCCAGTGTGGAAGTGAAACTCTGTCTCACTCTCATGCATGGATGGCATGTTGTCCACTGGACAATTATTAAATGTTATCTCCATGATAACAGTATGAAAGGTTTTACTAAAAATTCTACATGCATATTCTAAAGTGATTCTCTGTTAGAATTGTAGATGGCTACTATGTAGGTTCTATAAAGGCAAGAGGAAGATGTTTTGAGCTGACCATCTCAGTTTCTGGTACTAGCAAATATAGAATAGACAAAATGTCCATTTACATTTAAACCTATAATATGTGGACTATAATACATAGAATATTTAGAATAGTCATGGCTTACAGTCATTTGTCATGGTGTGCTGCACATTTTTGTAATATGGTTGATGGAAAAGTTTATGCTGTCAACCATGATAGGACCTTAATCAGCCAAGTAGTTATTTTTCAAACACAATATGTTAGTCAGGGCTGTGTGTGTATGTGTTGGAATATTTATGATAAATATGTGAATAATGCAGTGTAATGCACTGTATGATAAGTGATAAGGAGTTCGGAGAAGAAAGATTACGTCTATGTAAAGTAATGAGGGACTACTTAGGGGTAAGATGGCATTTAACAGGGCTTTAAAAGAATGACATTAGAATTTCAGCAAGAAGCCAATAAAGACACTTGAGATAATTAAAAAAATTGGCCAGAGGTTCTGGTTCCAGATTAAGAAACTCTTTAGCAATTGTACAAATTCAGCCAGATTACTTAATCCCCCATCATTAGGTGTTTTTGTTTGTTTGTTTGTTTTGTTTTAATTTAAGGTGAAAATTAGAATAATGGTCATCATAGAGGTTTTAGGAAGGTTAAATGAAATGGTACAATATAAACATATTTGTAAAATGTACAGACTATACAAATGTTAGTAAACTTTGTATTGATAAGGACATGGGTCAAAGGCATGGAATTTAAAAACCAGTAAATCATATACACTAAAGCAGAAAATGTGTTAAGGTGACTGAATACTGACTCACCAACATAATTCCCTGTTAGGAAATATATCTTAAATAAAAGTCTTTTAGGATTTATATTGATCTCTCTCCCTGTTTTAGTCAGCTTTTTCATTGCTGTGACCAAAAGACTGGACAAGAACAATTTTAGAGGAAGGAAAGTTTATTTGGGGGCTCATGGTTTCATAGACATTCTTGAGGACTCCAGGTGAGGCAACACATCATGGCAGAAGAGTGTGGTAGAGGAAGGTGGCTCAGGACATGACCATCAAGAAACAGAGAGAGAGAGCTCTCCTCACCATGACAACATATAAACCCAAAGGCTCACCCACCCACCTTTTCCAGCCACACCCTACCTGCCTACAGTTAATCCCTATCAAGGGATTAATATACTGATTAGGTCAAACCTTTTATAACCCAATCATTTCATCTCCATACTTACTTTCATTGTCTCACATGAGCTTTTTGAAGGATACCTCATATCGAACTATAACAAGATAATTTCAGAGGGCTTTTAGATCTTCTGATAAAAGTTCAATAAATTGAGCAGTACGCAGTGGGGCACGCCTGTAATCCCAGCACTTGGGAGGCTGAGGCAGGAGGATCACGAGTTCAAAGCCAGCCTCAGCAATGGCAAGGCACTTACCAACTCAGTGAGACCCTGTCTCTAATAAAATATAAGAAAGGGCTGGGGATGTGGCCCAGTGGTCAAGTGCCCCTGAGTTCAATCCCCAATACCCAAAAAAAAAAAAAAGTTCAATAAATTGTAATGTTTAGTTCTATTGGAAATTATGTACATAGTATATGTAGAATTAATTTTAAGGCAAACTGCTTTTAAAAAGATTGTGACATTGCACAAAGATAGCTAACATGTCTCATAAAACATAGTTTTCTTACATTTGTGCCTTCCAGTCATTTGTCATGGCTATCAGAACATTGTTCAGTTTGGAAAACAAGCCTGCATATTCTTGAGTAGGTCAGAATTATCCCTTTGGATTGAACAGGTTGGGAATTGTTTAAGTTGCTTGCAAGTGCCACCATATTTCATGGTAGAGGAGATTTATATAATGATTGTATGGAAATAGTGTTTAAGGAAAGATGTCCCTTGTCTGTTGAGATGCCAGAGAATTCATTCATGTCCTTTGTCTTATATGAATTTTATTTTTTTAAATATGGTTAAGATGCCGGGCGCGGTGGCGCACGCCTGTAATCCCAGCACTTTGGGAGGCTGAGGCAGGAGGATCGCGAGTTCAAAGCCAGCCTCAGCAATGGCGAGGCACTTAGCAACTCAGTGAGACCCTGTCTCTAAATAAAATACAAAAAAGGGCTGGGGATGTGACCCAGTGGTCGAGTGCCCCTGAGTTCAATCCCTGGTACCACAAAAAAAAAGAAAAAAAAAATATGGTTAAGAGAAAAAGCCAATATATTTTTCAACAAAAAGGAAATGCCTAGCCATAAAAATCATTTTGAATTGTTCTATGATTATTGTGATACTTGCTGTTATCTGAATTGGGGCTCTTACCATTTATCCGGACTCCATTGAAATATGATTAGAATTAACTTCTCCACAGGCAAGAAACTTGAAAAACAGCATGTTATTTGAACAATCATTATTCATTAAAAAAAACTTTTGGGGGGCTGGGATTGTGGCTCAGCGGTAGAGCGCTCGCCTAGCACGTGGGCGACCCGGGTTCGATCCTCAGCACCACGTACAAATAAAACACATTGAATAAAACACATTGTGTACAACCAAAAGCAAATAAACAAAAATATTAAAAAAAAAAAAAAAAAAAAAACTTTTGGGGGGAGGGAGGCAAAAATATTCCTGAATGCTAATGCTTGGGCTGTTTTATTTGGTCAAATAATTCTAAATTCTCTCTTCTTTTACAGACTATCTTGCTAATCATGGCCGGTTAAATGAGTCTGAAGCCAGGCGAAAATTCTGGCAAATTCTGTCTGCTGTTGATTATTGTCATGGTCGGAAGATTGTGCACCGTGACCTCAAAGCTGAAAATCTCCTGCTGGATAACAACATGAATATCAAAATAGCAGGTAACTGGGATCCAGCTGACTATGAAATGATCAGATGTGAGCCATCATGCTTGGTGCGCCGAAACAGCCCTGCAGGCGCAGCTTCAGGAGCGTTTCTACCTGATGGCATCAAGCTTTCTCAAAGGGTACTTTATTCATTACCTTAGCCCTGTGTGTAATTACAAGCAAAGGAGATAAGTTTATTAATAATATACATATTGGCTGAACTATACCTGGGGGGTCTGATCTGCATCTGGGTACCTTAGAGGGCTCTGTTGGAGGAGGACATTTGTCTTAAGTATAACAGTAATTGGAAGGATGGATAGGGCCAGAGAAGACTGCAGGTTGCTTGTGCTCTCTATTCTGCTCTCCTCATTATGGCTAATGACCACAATGAGGTTATAGACAGAAAAGACAATGGAAGTGATGGAAGTAGAATAAGAACCATTTAAAATAGAAAAGCCCTTGCCTTGTTCTAATCAAATAAGAGTTTTGATTAATAACAAGGAGACTAAGCATAGAGATTATTTTGCTTATTTTCCTTTATGCTTTTTACAATTGTAAAAGTTTTTATATTTTGTAATCTAAGTTTTTTTATTCACATAATCAAACTTATTTACTCAGTAAATATTTTATGTATCAGTTACTGTACTATACTAAATACAACAATATGATGTGTGGAAATCATTTCACAATCAATATATGTATCAAAACACCACATTGGGCTGGGGTTATAGCTCAGTTGGTAGAGCACTTGCCTAGCACATGTGAGGCACTGGGTTTGATCCTCAGCACCACATAAAAATAAAATAAAGATATTGTGTTAATCTATAAAAATATTTATTTAAAAAAATCACATTGTACATCTTGAGTATATATCATTTTTATTTTTAATTACACCTTAATAAAACTGGAGAAAAAAAAACAGTACTATAGTTGCCACCAAAAAGATATGTACAAATGAAGGGGAGGCTGAGATAGGAGGATCGAAAGTTTGAGGCCAGTTTCTGCAACTTAATGAAACCCTATATCAAAATAAAAAGGACTGGGGATGTAACTCTACCACTGGATGGTAAAGTTCCACTGGATTGAATCCCTAGTACCAAAAAAAAAAAAAAAAAGTATATACAGAAATGATAGAGTACTTATGTGGCATGCATGAGACTCTGAATTCAATCCCCCATCATCACACACACACAAAGTGTGTGTGGGGAATATGTACAAACTACAGTGGTGAAGGAGCCCTAATTAGGAAGGGCTGTTGTAGCTAGCTGGAAGCCATAAGTTCCACCTGATATGTATGTGACGCACCTGTAGGCACCCGCAAACCTGAAGGTATATAACCGGGTGAAAGCGGTCCGAGTTAGGAGAACGGAGAATTCAGACAGTCGGGCAGTCACTCGGTCGGTCAGAAGAATCAGAGCGGCCAGAACGTAGGCAGAGCGGTTACAGAAGAGAAACCAGATAGAAGAAGTAATGACTGGCCAGAGTTAGGCCGAGGCTCCAGAGGACTGGTCAGAGTTAGGCCGAGGCTCCCGAGGAAGACAGAAGACAGAAGAAAGAAGAAGGAAGAAAGAAGAGAGAAGAAAGAAGCTCTAATCTTTCTCTAAGCTAAGCTCTATCTTTCTTTCTAAGAAGCTCTATCATTCTTTCTCTCTAAGACTCTAAGCTAAGAAGACAAGAAGAAAAGCTCGCTTTAATCTTTCTCTCTAAAAATCTTTCTTTCCCTCTCTAAGCTCTAAGAAAGTAGAAGTAAAAGTAGTAAAAGCTTAACTCTGCCTCCGAGAGTTTTTCCTCCTGGTTTTCGGTACCAGGTAGCTTACACAGTGGGAACATCAGTCTACCTTAGGAGTCAAGGGGAGCTTCACAAAGGAGGAAATATTTGAACATAGCTTGAAAGATGAGTTAGAAGCTTGCCAGAAATTTAAATAGAAGCAGGATGTTACAGACAGGTAGATTGAGATTGGAACAGTGGGAACTTTAACCTAGTACTGTTTAAATGTAAAATCTATAGGCTTGGGAGAGTGATAGAGGAAGAGGAGCTAAGTGTAGACCAGAATATAAAGAGTCTTGAATATCATGTGAAAGATTTTAGCATTGATTCTGTAAGTCATAGGAATCTAACCTGTTAAAAATTTGCAAGTGCAGATGTGAATAAAGTAGTTTTGGGATATCACAATTAGCTTTGCACATTAGCCATTATGTCCCTGGTAGCAGAGTTAGATGGGTAGGAGCTATAGGTAGGACTGCAAACATAAGATTTATGAAAAATGCGATGCACTAGTCCAACAAAGAGCATGCATATCTGAATAAAGTAGCAACAGTAGAGGTTGAAGGCCTAGGAGAAAAAGGAAGGATTATTTTAGCTAGGATTTGAAGAAAATAGGGGCATGGTTTAAATGCCTAGCATGGTTACAAATGGTGATGTTTTGTTCTAAATGGTTATAGAGGAGCAAGGAGACATCAGGTGAGAGGAGCTGACCAAGCAATTATTATTTCACTAGCTAGGTTGGATACTCACTGGACTTAGTAAGTGTAAGGAAAAGACAACCACCCTGGATTGCTGCATTGTGGTATCAAAGATAAGCTAAATGCCTTTAATTTGTACATTGAACTGATTTATTTCTGTACCCTTTTCCAATAGTTTTTGTGTTGGGCATTTTGGAGAAGATAATTATCACTCATTTTGTTTTAAATGACAATGTTATGTATGTTACAGGGTGTGTAATGGGTTTTCCAGTCTGTATTCTGTTTTTTTCCTATTCCCTAATAGGATTATCTGAATAAGACAAGTATTTTTGTTGATTTGTTATATTTAAAGACATATATATACACACATACACACAAAGATTTGTGTTGAATTGTCATTTTTTTGTTGTGAAAATACACAGTAATAGATTACTTCTATCATTTTGGGTTCTTTTTTGAGGGAGGGTTACTGAGATTGAACCTAGGAGCATTTTACCACTGATACACATCCCCAGCCCTTTTTAATATTTTATTCTGTAACAGGGTCTCGCTAAGTTACTTAGTGCCTCACTAAATTGCTGAGGCTGACCTCAAACTTGTGGTCTTCCTGCTTCAGCTTTCCAGTTTGCTGGTATTACAGGCCTGTGCCACCATGCCTGGCTCTATAGTTTTTTAGTATCAACTTATTTCTTCTGTTTATGTTTTCCCCCCATCATCTTTTGGCCTTTCCGTTTGGTTTTACTTATCTCACTCACTTTTGCCAATCTTCAGTAACACACATCACTGGAATTTTTGGTTTATGTCTTTCAAGCATCAATTGCCCTAAAAACGTCTTTTTTTTTTTTTTTTAAGTCCTAGCTCTATAAGAAGGAAGAAAGAATCCCTACTTCACCTTACCTTCCCTTATTATCAAGACAATAGTTCAGAGAAGTTCTGGGAGTCTTGTTAGGCAGGGAAAGGTAAGAGGTGAAAGTCATATGCCATAGGAATTACAAAGTGCTCTGTCATTAACATCTCAAAAGAAATTATCAAAGTAGAACTAGAGAAACCTGTAAACACAAAATACAGAATATCGATTTAGGATTGTAACCAATTCTACCTATTTCTATAATCCTGCCTGAAACACAGGTGGATTAACATAGTATGTCTGATGTTATTAACTGATGTTTAGGGTTTTATTTTGCTGGGTTTTATTTCTTTTATTTTTGTTCTTTAATATCTACACTTCAAGGTCTTCTAATTATATAGACGACAAGTAAAATGTCAGGTATCCAAAGTTGTTCCCTTTGGTTGAGATAGTGTGACAGGAGCCAGGCCAGTGGTGCATGCCTGTAATCCCAGCACTTGGGAGGCTGAGACAGGAGGATCGCGAGTTCAAAGCTAGCCTCAGCAATGGCAAGGCACCTAGCAACTCAGTGAGACCCTGTCTCTAATAAAATACAAAAAAGGGCTGGGGGGCTGGGATTGTGGCTCAGTGGTGGAGCGCTCGCCTAGCACGTGGGCGACCCAGGTTCGATCCTCAGCACCACGTACAAAAAAACGCATTGAATAAAACGCATTGTGTACAACTAAAAGCCAATAAATAAAAATATTTTTTAAAAAAGGGGGGTGTGCTGGGGATGTGGCCCAATGGTCGGGTGCCCCTGAGTTCAATTCCCGGTACTAAAAAAAGATAGTGTGATGGGGCTGGGAATGTAGCTCAGTGGTAAAGTGCTTGCCTAGCATGCATGAAGCAAAATAAATAAGTTTCAGGTACTTTGCTGAGTACATGTAGCTGTTGCTAGTTTTTATGTGAGAAAGCTGAAATGCAAATAAATAACTTGCTAAGTTGACACAGATAATAAGCAAAAGGCCTACAAATTAAAACTAGGTCTCTGTGGCCACTGTTTTGTAGTTTCCTAGCATGTGTCAGTTCTTCCTCAAGTAATACAAACTGAATTTGGGGTTCTATCATTCTATATCTATATGTTGGCTTTCATTCCTCACTAATGGAAAGATGAAAACAGTATGTCTGAACACTCAAATTTATTCTTGCTTACAATTTTTTCTCTCTCATCCTCACTACTCGTATAACCCCAAATTTTATTAATGTTTATTGAGCTTCATCTATGCTCCTGGGCTAAATCCTGGAGATTCATACATGTTATGACAAAAACAATAGCAACAACAACAAAAAACTTTTAACCCCACTCTTACTCCAAGGAATTAATTCAAAGAACCAGACTTCTAAGTAAGTATAACACAAAAGGATCATTGTTTTTGAGGCCATGAGACTAGGAGAAAGACTCGAGTGGATGAATCAAGGAAATTATTAGCTAAGATTTGATTAGCAAGAAGGTATTTGTGGTGGGTGGGGGTGGGGCAGACAGAGAGGGAGAAGGAGAGGTAGGGGTCAGCGTCAATGTGGCTATTAAAGCATATGGATCAGCTTGTGCAAAACAGGCCAGAGAAAACTCAAAGAGTGTTTAGGGAAACTACAGACAGACCTTAGCAAGTGGAATATAAGAAGTGTCAGTAACAATGACAGGGAAAAAGCCTGGACAGGTAGGCAGGGCCAGACCAGGAAGGACTGCATGCATCATTGGAAGTGTAGATGTGGTATTTTTTTAAAGAATTTCTTTATGATATTTATTTTGATGATATTTATTTTGACATTTTGATGGCCCTCCTTACTTTTAAGAACATTATCTTCTGAACTCTGAGAATTCTTGACTTTTAAAGAAATCTTTTTATCTTTAAAATGGAAATTAGACAATTTTTTCCAATGCAGGGGATTTAACCCCGGGCTTTGTACATGCTAGGCAAATACTCTACCATCAAGCTACCTCTCCAGCCCCCATTCTTTTTACTTTTTTTTTTTTTTTTTTTTTTTTTTTTTTTTTTTTGGTGCCGGGGATTAAACTCAGGGGCACTCGACCACTGGGCCACAACCCAAGCCCTTTTTTGTATTTTACTAGAGACAGGGTCTCACTGAGTTGCTAAGTGCCTCGCCATTGCTGAGGCTGGCTTTGAACTCGCGATCCTCCTGCCTCAGCCTCCCAAAGTGCTGGGATTACAGGCGTGCGCCACCGCGCCTGGCTCCTTTTTACTTTTTAATTTTGATACAAGGTCTCACTAAATTGCTGAGACTAGTCTTGAACTTGCAATTCTCCTACCTCAGCCTTCCCAGTTGCTGGATTACTGACCTGGCTTTGGCTTTTAGAGAAATCTAACATAGGAAAGATAGGACTTCATGGAACGAAATTGCAGGAACCTAAAGTAAAACACAGCATTAGCCACCTAGTATGTTGAAATTGAAAAGAAACACAAACTAGAACTAGGTTTAAATTAAAAATATGTGTCTGTGTTTGTAAGGCAGAAAATGGAATAGAAGTACCAGGAATGGTTAATTTTAATACATAAAAACATGACTTTGAGATCAGCTTCTAGTTTATGCTCCCTACAGTGAGTAATGACTTCAGAACTAAAGATCCATGCATTCACTCACCTGTGTGTGCTCATTTCCTCAGTTGTGAAGCCCTAGTAAAATGTGAGCATTAAGATATTCAGAGTCAGCCAGGCATGGTGGTGCATGCCTGTAATCCCAGCACTTGGGAGGGTGAGGCAGGAAAATCATGAGTTCAAAGCCAGCCTCAGCAATGGCAAGGCACTTACCAACTCAGTGAGACCCTGTCTCTAATAAAATACAAAAAAAGGGCTGAGGATGTGGCCCAGTGGTCAAGTGCCCCTGAGTTCAAACCCCGGTACCAAAAAAAAAGATATTCAGAGTCAGGCTGAATGCAAAGCTATATTGACTTTCAGTGGTTTTAGTAATTACAGTGTTTCCTCTTGGCTGTTCTGGCTTATGGCTGTTAAGGTTTTAAAGAACATGTAGCTTTATTCTCAAACTTTCCTAATCTGAGATTTTTTATTATAAATAGATACTTAGATAAGGATAAAATGTATGAATTACTTGGAGGAAGTTTTCAGAAAATAATCACAATTCAAACAAGGTTTCATGTGGAATGCTGAGTTTGATAATACACAGTACTCGTGCAAATTCTGTCTATGCCACTTACAGGTATGACCTTGGACTGATTATTTAACTCAGGTTTTCTCTATCTGTTACATAGAGATTAATTTGTTTTTCAGGATACTGTAGAGATGAGTGATTATTAAAGACAGGGAGGCCTACATGGCATTAGGTAAGAATATGGGCTCTAGAACTAGGCTACCTGGGTTTGAATCCTGGCACTGCCACTTACTAGCTTAATGACCTTGGACACATTTCTGAACCTCTCTCTGTTTCCTTATCTGTAAAGGGAATGAGACAAGTTCATATCTCATAGTGGTTATTACCTGAATATTTGTAGAGTATACTTTTAGAATAGCACCTGGTACAAAGTGCTGTTTAAGTATTTGTTAAGTAAATTGTTAATTAAAGCTCCTGGCACCATGTAAACACACAGTAAAAGATGTCTATTATTTGTATTTAATAAATAATTGATTTCATGTGAAAATAAAGCCTCATATTTTTGATAGCCATAAAGCCCCCTTCAACATTCCTTTTTCCTTTTTGATTAACCAGCCTTAACCAGGCACAGTAGCACATCCCTGTAATTCCAGTAACTCGGGAGGCCAAAGAAGGAGGATCACAAATTTGAGGGCTGCCTTAGTAACTTAACAAGGCCCTAAACAACTTAATGAGACCTTGTCTCAAATAAAAAATAAAGACAGCTGTGATTCAGTGGTAAAGCACCCCTGGATTCAACCCCCAGTACGTACATACATAAAATTAGCTAGTCTTAAAGCCTTAATACAAATTTTAAAGGTACAAAGATTTGTCATCTATATTCAAAGTTTTCTGTACTTGATGCAGATTAATATTTTTCCTCTGAGAGAAATCTTAAATGTATTTAGTAATGTGTAATTAGCCATTTTTTGAAACAAGTATCACTAAGTTGCTGAGGGTCTCTCTCTGAGTTGCTGAGACTGGCATCAAATTTGATACTCCTCCTGCCTTTGCCTCCCAAGTTGCAGCGATTATGGCATGTGCTAATTACACTCCTGGCTAACTGGGCTGATTAATGTGACCTGTGCATCAAAAGTCACTTGTCTTTAGCCCAAGAAGGATGATTCCTTTATGGTTTGATGTAGTAGCCCATCATCTCTGCCTTTGCTTCTAACAAATTTCCTATCTACTAGATGATCTGAGATTTCTGTACATACAGTTTAGAACTACAGATGGGTGGAGAGTAGTGAAGACAGGATTGGGAAAATATTTATTGGAAGTCTTCCACTTTTTATCCTCTTGCTATGTGAAATGTAAAAGAGCCTTGCATGAGCAAGCACAGTAAGACTTATGTCCTTCAGTCCTGCTTAGTAGGAGCAGCATATTAAGCCTGGAACATGGAGGAGAGCTCAAAGGTCTTGGCTAGTTTGGTTTCCCCCATCCCACCCTTAATCCATTGAAACTAAGGAAGATCACTTATTTTCTTCTTAGCTCACTGAACCTTTCTGACAGGACAAATAAATGGCATACCAGTCATCAGGATCACATCTCAACTGTGATGAGTATTCCTTTGTTTTCTGTCAGTGAGAGTGACTGATGTTTGGAAGTGAACTGTGCAAATGGCCTTTTCTTACTGGTGGGCAACAAAGTATATGTATTGACATCAGTGTTGGCTGCTGGGTATTCAGTTTGTGCAGTGGGTCAGCTTTTTCCCAGTTGCTCCCCTACTTTTCATTTGTCAGTTTTCATTGCCTCGTAATTGTCTTCCTCTCACTCTATTATAATAATTACAAACAATGTGTAACTCTTCATCAAAGCTGGATTGCTAAATTTACTGGTAATTTGAGAAACAAGGATAAATTTAAGCCCAAAGCCATCTGCTGCTCTGTAGGAGGACTTTTTAAATTATAAATTAGACATTATAACATGCTTCTAGAGATTAAAAATTACATTGGTTGTGTTGATTCCTAGAAGTTACTTATTTTTTTCTTAGGTTGAAGACAGGTTTTCAATGTTTTATTTGTTTTTACCCTCTTTTTTTAAAAAAATGACTTAGTTTACCTAACAGTTTTTTCTCCCTAGCTAAATAAAAATCCTGAAAGTATTTAGTAATTATAATCATTTTGCAACAGTAAACACTGATGAACTGTCACAGGTTTTTTGTATCTTATTTACAACTTCTCTTATTCTGTTCTCTGGCTCATCATAGTGCTTTAGGGACCAACAACATGAGCATCACTTTGAAGCTTGTTAAAAATACAGATATCGCCGGGCGCGGTGGCGCACGCCTGTAATCCCAGCACTTTGGGAGGCTGAGGCAGGAGGATCACGAGTTCAAAGCCAGCCTCAGCAATGGCGAGGCACTTAGCAACTCAGTGAGACCCTGTCTCTAATAAAAATACAAAAAAAGGGCTGGGGATGTGGCCCAGTGGTCGAGTGCCGCTGAGTTCAATCCCCAGTACAAAAAAAAAAAAAAAAAAAAAAAAAAATACAGATATCAGCCCAACTCTAGGCCTATGAATCAGAATCTGCATTTTAGCAATCCCCCAGGTGCTTTTTTAATGTTGGTTCTATTTCATTATTTCATTCCAACAAGCAGAATTCTCTCCTGTGCTTGGTTCCCATTAGACAGTTATCACCAGGATCAGCTTATTTACTATTATTCCTGAAACACTGGCCTTTGCTAATGCTGTTTGGGCACTGGTAATTTATGTAATAATGGTTTTTGTTATCAGGAAAATAAAGGTCAGTCAGTCAACTTTGAGAATATAGAACAGAAAACAGTAATAGCAGTTCTAGTACGTGGTCAAATATATCCATGCCTGTTACTGAGGACTCAGCCTTTGGGGCCTAGTTGATTTCCATGAGAGCCAGTAACTACTGATCTATGGCTAAAGACTCTAGCCCAGATCTTATCTCCTATGAACATGAGAGAATATGGAAATATCAAATCTTAAAACGAATGTAAGAGTAAAACCTTGAAGTACATGCCTTGGTGTCACGGGATGGAACATGTATCATCTTGACACAAAAAGGATAAAATGTGTGTATTTTTTAAAATATTTTTTATATTTATTTATTTACTTTTAGTTGTACACAATGCAATGCATTTATGTTTACGTGGTGCTGAGGATCGAACCCGGGCCGCGCACATGTGAGGCGAGCGCTCTGCCACTGAGCCACAATCCCAGCCCAAAATGTGTGTATTTAGCACATCATGCACTCCTCCAACTAATGTAGGTTGCAAAAATGAATGTAGATATATATTTCTGATATTTAGTCTATAAACATCCTCATTATTCCCATTCACTTGGTAAGGGTACTGTTAGCATAGCTTTATAATAATTATATCCCTTTGATAACTTAGGAAATCTCTCATCTTAATGTAAAGGATTTTTTAAAAATTTTTTTTAGTTGTAGGCAGACACAGTGCCTTTATTTTATTTATGTGGTGCTGAGGATCAAACCTAGGGCCTCACACATGCGAGACAAGCACTTTACTGCTGAGCCATAGCCCCAGCCCCTTAATGTAAAAGATTTTTCCTGGGCTTATGACAGCTTCACCTCCAGTATTAAATCGGATTAAGCTTTGGATTAGTGATACCCTTTGAATATCTATGATATAGTAAAAAAGAACGCCTGACCTGTATTTGAATACTGGCTAAGTCATTTGCAGCTGTTGATTCTTGGCACATCAAGAGCAGATCTAGGGCCTGGTCTTGGTTTCTAAATACCATTCTTCAGCAAAAGGAACCATGGTTCCTTAGAAAAGTGGTTGCTTCAGGACAGGGAAAATAAAAGATAAACTTGGAAGATCTTCTGGTGCGAATAAAGAAGTGCTAAATTTTTTAAATGGAGGCAGTTCAAAGACACAGAATTCAACATGAATCAGCTCCTAATAGCCAAACCTGGAACTATTTGAGCATCAAAATAATAACAATAGTATTGAGTTATAACTCAAAAAAATAAAATATCCATGGCAGTATATAATATAGCAGGATAATAAATGAATAAATAAACAAAGGGGGGAAGGGACAACTCTTCCTTAGGAATTGTAATTAATGAGGTGAGGTGATAGATTTGTTAAATGAGCATGATTGAATCATTTCACAATGTAAACATATATCAGAACATCACATTGTATCCCATAAACATAATGTGTACATTATTATTTGTCAGTTGAAAGTAAAATTTTAAAAATAGGAATAAGGGAAATAAAAGCTAACCATTAGAGTGGCAGGTGATTGTTGATGCAACCAAGATCTACCAGCAAATATTAACACTAGTAGGTGAACATTCAGAGGGAAACAGGATATTCATAATCTCAATGTATCTTTTAAAAATATATATTCATTACAAAGGGAAAGATAGTAACTTTACAATGGGGAAACTGAGCAGACACTGCCTTAATCAAGTGGTCAAGCTAAAACTCACCAGTAATTAGACATAATACCACATATCCCCTATGTGATTCACTGAGACAAGCACATCACCTCTGTAATGTTCTTCCTGGAGAACTATATCCTTGATCTAATCAGGAGATGGCATAAGACAAATCCCATGTGAGGGATAGTTTACAAAAGACATGACTAGTACTCTTCATCATGAAAAACAAGGAAAAACTAAGCAACTGGAGAAAACTCAAGAGGCATGACACTAAGTACATTGTGGAATACTGAACTGGAAAAGGACATCAATGAAAAAATATGATGAAATCAAAATAAAGCCTGTAGTTTATTAATACTATTAAATCAATGTTACTTTCTTAGTTTTAATCATTGTACTAGAGTTATTTAAAATGTTAAGTATTAGGGGAAGCTAGGTAAAGGGCATAGGGAATTCTACTCATTGAAATTCTTCTGAAAATTTTAGAGTATTTCAAAATAAAAAGTTAAAGAAATACAAAGTGTATCCAAAATTGCATAGCATATGTTTTATGACAGAAATAGCAAGTAAAATGTCTGAGGGACATGGTAGCCATAGGTTTAGGCATTAACTTGCAGATCAGAGAATTAAACCAGAAAGATGTTTCCTTCCCAGCAAAGCCAAGTGCATCTAAGTCTGTCTTAGAGAAACACCTGATTGTTTTCATAATATTTCCCAAATCGGATGACATTGTGGGGTCTTCTATTTTTTCTTTGTTGTCATGCATTTCTTCTATGTTTCTGCAGTAGCTAACACATCAGTGGCCTTCAAATGTTTAATGAAGGAATGAATAAATTTGGTTAATATGATGAAATATGAGTACAGTCTGCTCTGTAGGCTCCACATGCTGGAATTCAGGCAACCACTGGTAGAAAATACTCGAGCAAATTTTTATGTTTGTTGCCCAGAGGTACTATGTAGTTAGGCCTGCAATAATTGCTTCTGCATTGAAACTTGACAGATTTTTTTTCTTGTCACTATACCCTAATCAATACAATATAACATCTATTTACATAGCATTTACATTGTATTAGATATTATAAGTAATCTAGAGCTAAGTAATAAGTAATCTAGATATATGTAAGTTGTATACACCATTTTACATAAGGGATTTGAGCGTCTGTGGATTTTGTGTCCATAAGGGGTCCTGAAACTAATCCCCTGAAACTAAGGAGAGTCCTGAAACTAAGGAGGGACAATTATATAGTCCATTCCATTTAAATAAATGGCAATAAGAAACACTGAGGGGCTGGGGTTGTAGCTCAGTTGCCTAGCACATTTGAGGCACTGGGTTCAATCTTCAGCACCATATGAAAATAAATAAATAAAGGTATTGTGTCCATCTATAACTTAAAAAGTTTTTAAAAAAGAAACATCTGAATTTTCGTATTCCATCCCATTTACTCACTCTTATTTCACTATATGCTTTAGATAGAAAGCCACAGACCGTGAAGGAAGAAAATTATCCAGATTCCTGTGAAAAAATAAAAAGGCTTTTAAGTGAATTTCCATTGCCACTTCTTAAGGCTGACAATTAGTAACTTGCTCAAAAATAGCTACATATCACTGTGCCAGAGAAAGAAGTAAAGGTGGCAGTTAGCAGTGAGAGCTCTTTAGTCAAACTTGGTTTTTATTCAAGCTGTAAAGCATAATAGCTAGCAGTATAACTTTCTCCTAAACTAAGGTTTCTTCACAGGGTTACTAAGAAGACATCTTCACAGAATTTAGACCAGTACCTAGTACAACATAGTGAAGGACTTTTAAAAGAAATAAGGACTTGGGCTGGGGTTGTAGCTCAGTGGCAGAGCATTTGCCTAGCATGCATGAGATGCTGGGTTTGATTCCCCAGAACTGCAGAATAAAAAGAGAGAGATGTGCCTGGGGTTGTGGTTCAGTGGTAGAGCACTTGCCTAGCATGTGTGAGGCACTGGGTTCTATTCTCAGCACCACATAAAAATAAATGAATAAAATAAAGGTCTATCAACATCTAAAAACAATTTTAAAAGAGAGAGATTAACAAAATAATCATGTAACAAATCTTTTTTTGGTACTGGGGATTGAACTCAGGGGCACTTGACCACTGGGCCACATCCGCAGCCCTTTTTTGTATTTTATTAGAGACAGGGTCTCACTGAGTTGCTAACTGCCTCACCATTGCTGAGGCTGGCTTTAAACTTGCGATTCTCCTGCCTCAGCCTCCCAAGTGCTGGGATTACAGGCATGCGCCACTGCATCCAGCTCATGTAGCAAATCTTAATTGAATAACTCTTGTCTGCAAACAGCATGATGTGGGGCTGGGACAGCTGGGAGTACAGACTATCTTTTCCCTCCACACTCTACTACCCTCTAATCTGGTTGGGAAGACAGATAAGTAAAATAATAATGACAATAATGGTAATATCAGAAATTGCTGCCATTTGCTGAGAACCTACTGTGTTTCAATAGCATTATATTTGTTTTCTACTTATATTGATACAACTTTCTTGATAGTAGATAGTGTCACCATTTTACAAATGAGGAAACCAAGGCTCTGAGAAGTTAAGTAATTTGCCCAAGACTACATGCCTAAGTAGAAAACCCACGGTTTGGTCCCAAATTTGCCTGACTGCAGTCTTACTTGATCCACTCATCAGGTGATTACAAATACATTTTAGATGCCCTGACAAGGTTGTAGAAGACCTCTACATAGGCGATATTGTAGTGCTTAGTGAGCCTGGTTGCATTTTAGTGTTTCTTCTAATATTCCTATGGACTCAAGTTCCTATTGTCCTCAGTTACTATAGAAAATAGTACACAGTGCTTAGTACTTCTCTTCTTGTGAGTGAACTGCTTTCTTGGTCCTAAGTCTACAAAACCAGCATTGCAACTGGATTACCACAGACATGGTGATGCTTTCCTAGCTCTCCCTCTCCTGCTATGAAGTGTACCAAGGAGAGAGCCAAAGACCACATTGACAGGCCTGGGCCCCCATCAGCCTTTTGTACGTTTCACCAGGATGTGGGGAAGGTCAGAATGAAGTGTTTCTATAAGGACCCTTTGAAATATTGAAACTTCACAATGCTCTTTGGAGAGTCTCTTCAACTTACACATACTAAAACTCAGCCTGTGATTATGGTTTAAAGTACAGCCATTTTTGTTCCTATTTCAAGATCTCCATACATACACGCCCCAGAATTTCGTATGCTTTTCAGCGTGACAGAAATTAACCTTTTTTAAACCAGTTTTTGAACATCTAGTTTGAACATCTCATTTGAGAGTGTGGTTTTTCTAGAAAATAAGAAACATGTATCTCTGTGTGTACATG
This sequence comes from Tamias sibiricus, assembly GCA_025594165.1. NCBI lineage: Eukaryota > Metazoa > Chordata > Mammalia > Rodentia > Sciuridae > Tamias > Tamias sibiricus. Next base: position 105,254,588 of record CM046657.1, read on the forward strand.
TGGGTTCCAAGGTGAATAGAAGTGGTTAGTCCTAAGGTTGCATAGAGAAGGTATGCTTTCTGACAGCCATTTTGGAAATTGGAATACAGGATTGAACTAAGGATACATTGTGAAGAGAGTTGGCTTCCCTTTGCCTCCTAATCCACAGTGTGGTTCTGCCAGGTTTAGACTGTGTCTAACACTCTTTTCACAGATGCACCCCTTTTTCTCTTCTGAACCTGTAAGCTATTACTACACTTTTTCTGCCCTTCCTGTATATTTCCCTGGGACTTTTTCTTTAAAAGACAATAGTTGGCAATAATGGTTTCACAGAAAGAGTGCTCACATTTCACATCTATGCTCTAGGCATTTTACATTCTTAATCTCATTTAATTCTCACAGCATCCTAACAGGGTAGGTGAATTATCCCCATGTTTTTAAATATGGAAGCTAAGGTGTGGGGAAGTTAACTTCCCTAGGGGACAAGAAGCTAGAAAGTGGCAAAACTGAAAGTCACTTCATTCTCCCTAACTTCATGGTTGTGTTCTGCCCATGAAGCTGAGGTGATGAGGATTGTTACTGTTATTACTGTTATGGCTGCTTGCTACCAGTTCTTATGTCAGCAAAGGGAGAGAGTACTTTGCCTGAGGTACAAACACGTGCATGGTCTGAAGGTGTGAACTAAGCAGGAGTTCACATTAACACCTGGACCCTCGAAACAAGCTGCTGACTGAGTACTTTATTATTGCAACTTTACAGGTAGGGAAACTAAGACTCACCAAAATCCCAAAGCCAATCAGTCTGACAATGGAAACTGGATCCAGTCCCCTGTGGGGCATTTCTCAAAGTTTACTATGCATACCAGTGCTGTGTACCAACTGGGGGTAGAGTCAGTTCCTAAGGTAGTACATAACAACATAAAACAGCATAAGTGTAGCTTACAAAAAACTCAGACTAGGCAGGGCGTGGTGGCGCACTCCTGTAATCCCAGCACATGGGAGGCTGAGGCTGGAGGATCACGAGTTCAAAGCCAGCCTCAGCAATGATGAGGCAGTTAGCAACTCAGTGAGACCTTGTCTCTAGTAAAATACAAAAAAGGGCTGCGGATGTGGACCAGTGGTCGAGTGCCCCTGAGTTCAATCCCTGGTCCCAAAAACAAACTAACAAACAAAAAAAACCTCAGACTATATTTTTCCAGTGAGAACCTGAGGTTGTATAAAGGCTTAGCAAGCTGGTAAACTTGCATTCATACCAAAGCTCACTAAATTTTTTTGTGCTTTTTTTGGGGGGACGGGGGGTGGCCTGGGTCCTGGACATTAAACTCAGAGGCAGTCAACCCCTGAGCCACATCCCTAACCCTTTTTTGTATTTTATTTAGAGACAGGGTCTCACTGGGTTGCTTAGCACCTCGCTGTTGCTGAGGCTGGCTTTGAACTCAAGATCCTGGTGCCTCAGCCTCCCAAGCCACTGGGATTACAGGTGTGCACCACTGCACCCTGCTTTTCGTGCATATTGAACACATTTGAGTACAGTGTTTCCAGAGTGCATCTTGGTTTTGTTTTGTTTAAATATTTTTTTGGTTGTTGATGGACATTTATTTTTTATTTATTCATTTATATGTGGTACTGAGAATCGAGCCTAGTGCCTCACGCATGGTGGACAAGTACTCTACCACTGAGCTACAATCCCAGCCCTGCAGCTTGGTTTTTGGTTTTGTTTTGTTAATGGGATTGAACCCAGCAGTGTTTTACTACTAGCTACATTCCCAATCCTTTTTATTTATTTATTTATTTTAATTTATTTATTCTTTTTTTTTTTTTTTTTTTTTTTGAGACAGGGTCTCACTAAGTTGCTGAGGTTGACTGTGATCTTGGGATCTTACTGCTTCAGCTTCCCAAGTTGCTGAGAGTTATTCAGAAAGCGTTCTGCATATAAAAGTTGTACATACAATATGAGGAGGAGTATAAGGGCAAGGCTAGTAACTGTTTTGAAGTATAATGCCATTGTATTCCATAAATGAGTAAATAAATGATAGTTGTGCTAGGTGGCCTTCAGCTGGGCCATATGCCATCTGTATTAGTGAATTATTCATATGGGTATCTGCCTAAAACAGGTTGCATGTATCAACACTGGGAGAGTGATTGCTTAGGAAACTGTACTTGTTGCCTTAAAAGGCTATATATATCTTGCTACCCTGGGGTAATGGCTGTCAGAGCAGCCAGTCATTTAATTATGTTTTACTCATCTGTTTCTTTTGTATAGAACATATGAGATTTTTTAAAAAGTCTCTTTATCAATCCACAAGTAATTGAAATTCTGTGATTATCAAATTCACAGTGGTTATCCACACCAGCAAATTTTCTTTGAACCTTAAAAATACATGATTTAAAAAGTCTTTTTCCAATCTCTCACTTTTTTTGAGAAGAAACTTCAATTCATGTATATATTCATTCATCAATATTTATTGAGTACTTAAAATTTGTGGGTCATTGTGCTAATTGCTAGGGAAGCTTCACTAGAGAGATGTCATCTCAGTTCTCACAGAGTGAACAGTGGTGACATTGTTAATGGAGCATATTATAAAATCTATTGCAGAGAAATGCAGTGTAGTTTGAGAACATAGATGAAAGTAACATTTATTTCCATTCCAATAGATTTCGGTTTTGGAAATTTCTTTAAAAGTGGTGAACTGCTGGCAACATGGTGTGGCAGCCCCCCTTATGCAGCCCCAGAAGTCTTTGAAGGGCAGCAGTATGAAGGACCACAGCTGGATATTTGGGTATTGCTTTGCTTTGCTGTGTTAAATGCATCTATAATGATAATACTTGCTACTCTGGCCCATCTGAGAAACTCCTGGCTCTGAACACATAAGCAGTATTTCATATGTTACCCATCTGCTGGAGTGTAATTAGAGCATCTTGAAATCAATCCCTAGGAAAGAATTTCTAGGGACAGGTGTTATCATCCTAATATTAGCAATAATTTAAAGTTAAGCAGTAAGCTAAATGATGATATTCAGATCATTTGTTATTTTTTTATACTTATTGCAGTAGTCAGGGTTTTGGGGTTTTTTCCCCCAAAATTCTGAGAAAGTAATAAATTTGGACAGGAGTTTTTCAGTCCATATGATTTCAAGAGCCCTGAGGATTTTGAGGAATACAGTGTTTAAAGTTCTCCCTGGATAGTGTACTCTTTTCTTCCTTAGAGCATGGGAGTTGTTTTGTACGTTCTGGTCTGTGGAGCTCTGCCTTTTGATGGACCAACTCTTCCAATTTTGAGGCAGAGAGTTTTGGAAGGAAGATTCCGGATTCCATACTTCATGTCAGAAGGTAAAAAGTTGTTTATCTTACTAATTGTGCTTTTTACAATTTTTGTCCCAAATGAATAAAATGCCTAGGCAAAAGCTTCCCTTTTTCTGAGATTTAGGTACCAAATAAAATTACTTTGTCATTTTAAAAGCCATAGAAATAAGCTACCCCCTCCATCATGTACATGAGACAAGTTCCAGCCTTCCTACTTGTAACTGAGAACAGAAGTTTCCCAGATTAAGAGTAGCAAGTCTTCCCATTCACTCTGGGTCTATAAATGTCCCGTGTTTATTTTAGACTTATAGAAGCATTTCATAGATACAGGCTCACAACCATTTTACTCTAAGTACAAAATGGATTTTGCAAAATTAAAAAATTTTTAAATTAAAAGCCAACTGTCAGAACTCTAGTGAATTAAGTCGAAATTCCATAATCCCTATCTGTTGTTACATAGGCCATAGTTAAATTTACTCCTTAGTTTTGTGGGGGGTTTTCATCCTACTTCTGGTGTTCCTACTAACAGTACAAGTAATGCTCTTGGGCAGATAAAAGCATGGTTTGTGGAACCAGACTCTACCTGGTTTTAATCCTTACTGCACCACTCACAGCCACATGGCTTTGGCAGTCATATTTCTTTCTTGGCTTCAATTCCTCCTCTATAAAATGGAAATAACAATTGTTTCTACCCTGGGGTGTCATGAGAATAATTAAATTACTCTATACAAAGCACTTATCATGGTGCCTGAGGTATATAGTGAGTGATATGACATCACCCCCACATGAGGGGGTGATGAAGAGCATGATGATGTCAGCTCAGAGAATCAGTTGGTGCTCACAGTTGCAGCAGTGCAGTTTTCTTAATGTAATCAGAAGTAAATAATATTTTATGGACATTTTTCTCAGCAGCACTCTTGAGAAAAGCAACAGCCCACTGGAGAGCTCTTTGTCTCTCCTACATAGCCTTAGTGTATCAGCCTTGGATATGTGATTGAGAACCAATTTATCATTTTCTCATTCTAGGAGTGAGGCTAAGTTTTTTTCCTTTAATACAAAACTAAGTCTTTGAGTAGATATTTTTAGTTGCAACATTAAGTAGAAAGTCTCATTTAGCAGAGAATCAGACCCATCCACTCCTGTTTTTCTTAGGTATTGGTTCACCATGTGAACTTGACAAATATAAGTATCTTCCATGCATTCATTGTTTCATTTGACCTTCTACTTTCCAGTGGAGGACACAGAGATTAATACCATGGTATGAAGTCACAGGAGTCAAGCAAATAATCCTGAAGTGCAAGGTGGTTTATGTGACTTCTATAACATTGTGTTTTCTATAGATTGTGAGCACCTTATTCGAAGGATGTTGGTCCTAGACCCATCTAAACGGCTAACCATAGCTCAAATCAAGGAGCATAAATGGATGCTTATAGAAGTTCCTGTACAGAGGCCTGTTCTCTATCCACAAGAACAAGAAAATGAGCCATCTATTGGGGAATTTAATGAACAGGTCCTGCGCTTGATGCACAGCCTTGGAATAGATCAGCAGAAAACTATTGAGGTAAAGTGACAAGATATTTGACTAAATATATGTTAGAATTCCTCTGCAGTTAGTAACTTCATTCTCACACCTGTCATCCTGGTCTTTTAGCACATCCATCTCCAGTACCTAGGCCTACTGTTCAGTGTTCCCTGACAATTACATCAGACTCTATTTATATTTGCTTTTATTCAACATCTAAATTCCTTCCTTTGCCTCATCTGCCAAAAAGTTCAAGAGGGTTTATAGAAGATTCAGGAATAGTGAAGATGGAAGCTTAACAAGTACAAGATAGAAAGTTTCTTTCTAGATGAAGCATTAAGTTTCATATCAGCACTACACTAGTTTGTATAGAGCGTAAATGTGCAAATATGGAACAAGGCTAAAGGCCAAGCAGGAAACAAGAAGGAAAAGCACTGGGTTTAAGAAAGCCAGTGGGATTTAGATGGTGAACTAGAGAAACTAAGAAGGCAGAAACAGGTGGGGTCCTGATTTGGAAATATTAGGGATCATAGAACTAAGAAGGTCATGAACCTGGAAAATTCCTCTTGGCTTTTTTTTTCTGTTCTCTAAGGGTTAGCATATTTATAGGATATACACGTTTTTAATACCTCCACAACAGTAAAAACAACAACAACAAAAACAAACAGTGCTTTTAAGGAAGAAGCATAACAAGAAAGAGTATCAAATGTCCCATGTTTGCTGTGAAAGACCAAGGCTCCAAACTGCTGCCGCCTCCCCTGTCATAGCTATACATAAAACAAACTGGCTTTCCTGCCTTGTTCATTGTGCACCTAGTGATGTTTTTCTGTACTTGTCCATGAAGCAGATCAAGAATGGCAGCTGTGAGTGTGGTTCTGCTGGCCTGTGAGTTTTGCTGAGAATGCTCCACATTCACTCATGGGTACACCCATGCAGACTATCAGGTACAATTAGAAGCTAGAGGAGCAGTTGCTTCTCTGTTGCACTAGCATCCTGGGAAAACTGGCAGGCTAAGGATGTGAAAATTTGGGAAGCAACTTTATTTTCAAGGCTTCAAAAGGGTGGGACTGCAAAAACAAGAGGAAAAAATTACCTTACTTAAGAACGGAGACACAGTGTCTCTCTGTTTAGTATCCAGATGTGATTCCCCAGCCCAAAATAATCACCAGAAAGTTCCTAAAGGCTTTAATCACTCACTTCAGGGTTTTTAGTGATTCGGACTTGGGTTGGAGCAGTGGAATTAGAGCTTCTGGGCTCAGGGTGCTAACTGCCCTTGTACCATAGGTACAGCTATGAGATGGAACCGTGAGACAACATTGAGAATGCCTACATGAAACAGTGATGGCATTTTCTCTCAGTGCAGAAAAATAAATAGATCTTGATAATGTAAAAGGGCCAGTCAAGTAATTTAAAGGCATCAGCCTTTATGTAACTAATACTAAAGACTTGAAATTGCCTGCCTTCCAGTCTAGATTTCATTCTGAGGCATACTTTGTTATTTTACTTTTAAGAACTCCCACTTTTGCTTTAGAAAGGTATAGATCATTGGATTGGTTTTTATGGTACTCTGCCTTTAACCAACAGTTGTCTTCTCTTTCAGTCTTTGCAGAACAAGAGCTATAACCACTTTGCTGCCATTTATTTCTTGTTGGTGGAACGCCTGAAATCACATAGAAGCAGTTTTCCTGTGGAGCAGAGACTTGATGGCCGACAGCGTCGGCCTAGCACCATTGCTGAACAAACAGTTGCCAAGGTAACGCCCCATTAGCCAATAGTCTTATCTGTGCATGTGCCTATTCACATGTTTGACACATTTTTTATCTTGTAGTACAAAGGTTAGGATTTCATCTTCTACACTCTGTTTTTCTACAAAGTTTCTGCCTCAGTCACTCACTGAATTCTCAAATGTTTTGGCACCTTTCTGTTTGTAAGGATTAACTTTATTTCAAACAGTTTTTTTCTTTTTTTTTTTTTTTTTTTTGGAGAAGAAATTTGTGTTTTTTTAAATATTTATTTATTTACATTAGTTGTACACAATGCAATGCATTTATGTTTACGTGGTGCTGAGGATCGAACCCCGGCCGCGCACTTGCGAGGCGAGCGCTCTGCCACTGAGCCACAACCCCCGCCAAACAAACAGTTTTTTTCTTTAAAGAGATGTTTCATGTTTTAAGCCCTTGCTTCTGTTGAGAATTAGTGTAACTAACCTATACATTCAGTTTCATTTAGCACATTTTTCTAAATTTTTTTTAGTTATATATAGTAGGACACAATACCTTTATTTTATTTATTTATTTTTATGTGGTGCTGAGATTTAGCATGTGCAAACCTCTATTCTTAGGTACTCTAGGAGTTAGGATGTGTAGAGTACAGTCATTGCCCTCAGAGACATTACACTGTGGAAGCAAAATAAGAAAAGACCACAAATAATCATAATTCAAAGAAGGGAAAGATGAGTGCTGTTGAAGAACTGAGGACAAGGATGAGAGAGGCACATCTGAATGGGAAAAACATCATGAGAGAGGTGGCAGTTAGGACAGATCTTCACAGATGTGTGGAATGGTGGCAGGGAGAAGCAGTACTTGAAGGCATCTAAGGTAGGCAGAATCAGCAGGAGATAAGCAGAAATACTTATGTGGGCAATTGTAGGGCTTGATCCAGTTAATACACTTGAAGTCTAAGGAAATAAAGAATTGGATTGGTAAGTTGAAGCCACGTTGTAAAGAGCTCCACATGCCATGGTGAAGAGTTTACTTACAATTCAGGAAAAAGTAAGGCACTCTGAAGGTAGTTAAGCAGAAGAGTGATAGAATTTTATCCATTCTCTAAGCTAATTAATCTGAGAGCATTGGGAATGATAGGATAGAGAAGAGAAGAAATTTGGAGAGATCAGTTAGGAGATTATTATAGTAGTTGAGATGAGAAATACTGAAGATTTAAATTAATGTGGCACTGGTGGAAACAGAATGGAAGAGGCAAGTATAAGAACCTCAGAGATATACCTTGTTTGAACCTAGCAATGGTTTGGAGAGGTGGCTCTTATGGTAGTAAAATTTCTAGTCTTCCTGTGCCTCAGTTTCTTGTGTGTAAATAGAGATGATTATAAGAATGTTGTGCCAATAAAATTAGTTAGTATTTGTGGAATACATAGAACAGTGTCTGGTACATAGTGAGTGAGTGCTATGTAAGTATTTGTTATAGTAAATGTCAGGGGGTTGGAGGACAAAAGTGAGTTAGGGATAATTCTCTCTTGGAGCTGGGCCTGAGAGAACAGTGGTGGCATTAACTTAGTTGCCAAGAGGGGATGTGGACACAGATCCCAGGAGAGATGCTGGAGTAGAGAGGTCTGAGGAGTTGTCTGTATAGAGGTTGAGGAGAAGAGTGGCTTGTTCCTGTGCTCTGTTAGGATTCTTGTCTGCTTCTAAGAGTGACTCTATTCAAAGGGAAATTAAGAGCAGAATTTTCATCTTGAATTTCTTTGGCAGGTTTACAAAATTTGCAAATTAAAGAAAATCTGCCATTTTTTATAGAATGTATAAAGAATAAAAACAAGGAAATTTATAATCTTGATTTTCACAGGCAAATTGTATTTGTGTTTATATATTTTATGAGGAAAATATGAGTACCAAAATGTGAGTTAAATAATGTTATCAACATTGTTCCAGATATTTGAGTTAGACTTTCTCAACATGTACAAACCTTCAAAGTTTAATTAGGTATTACTTACAAGACAGATGGGGGGTGGGGATGAGAATTCATGAGCTGGGATGGTGTCCCTTCCCTCTTGCAAGTGCGGCCAGACAGAAGAATAGGAGGCAGAGACTCCCCAATGCAGTAGCAGGCTTTCCCTGCCAAGTTTCTTTATTCTTAAAGAATAAAGTGAGGGAGTGGTAAAGGGTTACATAAACAATTGCTCCTGAGCATGTGCATATGTTATTTGATATCTTTTCCTATCTAGACTTTAAGAAAATTCCCCTGGATATCTCAAATTTTATTTAATTTGGCTTGGAGTTGAGATGTATAACAGGACTTCTTACATCTGTTAACTTTGTTTCTTTACTAAACTTCCCATGAGTTCTTGCACTTTGTGCATTGACCCATGTCATCATAGAAACCTACTTACTATAATTTAAAATGTATGTAATCCAAATGGAAAGTCTTCACTATTCATCTAAAAACTTGTCTTAATGGTCGCTGGATGCTAATCAGGATGCAGTGCCACTGAGGAAAACACTGCCTTCCCTCAGAGAGGCACGTTCTACTTTTTAGTATAGAGCTTACTAAAAAATAGATTTCTCTGGTTTTATGGATATAAATATGCTCAAAGTTTCAGTAGAGCCTTCTTGCTTTAATTCCTTGATGTTCTAACTTTTTTTAAAGAAGCCCTCCTGTCTGGCATTTTGTTATGGCAGTCCAAGCAGACGAATACTATGCTGTGTTCTACAGTGGAGGGAGGCAACTCCCAATCAGTAATTCAATAATTGAGATGCCCATTGCATTCATGTCTGCTTACAATTGATACAAACCGTGGAGTAGCAAGATTGTTAAAAAAAAATAAATAAATAAATAACAGTGGTTGGAGTTGGATAAAAGCAAGACATTTTTCTTAGTAGTTATCCAAAGTCAGTCAGATGTAACATTTCCAGCATATTGTACAGCAAATAAAAAGAACTTTAAATCTATCTAAGAAGAAATCTCACTGATTTCTAAATAATAATAATGGGTACTTTATCACTAGACTATAAACTCCTTAAGGTCAGCGACAGTTTTTTTTAGGTACCTCTAAGGCCACAGATTGCTATATTGATATAGTAATAAGAAATCGAGGAAACAGCTGGCATGGTGGTGCACACCTGTAATCACAACAACTTGAGATGCTGAGATAGGAGGATCACAAGTTCAAAGCCAGCCTCAGCAACTTAGCAAGGCCCTGAGCAAATTAGCAAGCCCCTGTCTAAAAATTAAAAAAAAAAAAAAAAACAGAGAGCAGGGTCTGTGCTGGGAATGTGGCTCAGTGATTAAGCCCCTCTGGGTTTAATCCTCAGTACCAAAAGAAAAGAAATTGAGGAAACAACATGATACTATACAAAGATCACATGAACCGTAAAATCCTGCAGACTTTTAGTTCCATGCAGAAGGTCTGCATGATTTTGAGGTAACTTTGCTTAAGAATTTCTGAGTTCCTCTATCCTTAAATATAAAATGGAAATAGCAATACCTAAAAGTTAGTTAACCTGAACCAGCAAGTTGAGTTCAGCAAATAGAGCACTTATCTGCCAGGCACTGTCCCCACCACTGTGGGCATTGTATTAATTTGCTTGGGCTGCCATAACAAAATGTCAGACTGAAGGGTTCAAACAAAAAAATCATTTCCTTATAGTTCCTGAAGCCATCAGCGTTGATTTCTGGAGCAGGCTAACTCCAGTGGGTGGATGGCTGCCTTCTTACTGTTTTTTCATGTGCCTGTCCCTCTGTCAATTGAGGAGAGAGAGTTCTGGTGGCCTCTTCCTCTTATAAGAACACCAGCCCTCTTGGATCAAGGCCGCATCTTTTTTTTTTTTGGTGGTACTGGGGATTGAACTCAGGGGCACTCGTCCACTGGGTCACATCCCCAGCCCTTTTTTGTATTTTATTTAGAGACAAGGTCTCACTGAGTTGCTAAGTGCCTCACCACTGCTGAGGCTGGCTTTGAACTCATAATCCTCCTGCCTCAGCCTCCCAAAGTGCTGGGATTACAGGTGTGCGCCACCACGCCCGGCTCAAGGCCGAATCTTTATGATTTAATCTACCTTAACTTAACTCCTTAAAAGCCCTATCCCTAAATTAGTTCTTTTTTTTTTTTTAATAATGTTTTTAGTTGTAGGTGGACACAATACCTTAATTTTGTTTATGTGGTGCTGAGGAATGAACCTAGGGCCTCACACATGCGAGACGAGCACTCTACCGCTGAGCCATAGCCCCAGCCCCCCCCCCATTAGTTTTTTTTTTTTTTTTTTTTTTAATATTTATTTATTTGCTTTAGTTGTACACAATGCAATGCATTTATGTTTATGTGGTGCTGAGGATCGAACCCGGGCCGCGCACATGCTAGGCGAGCGCTCTGCCGCTGAGCCACAACCCCAGCCCCAAATTAGTTCTGATAAGAGGAAGAAACAACCAGAACTCTCTCTTGCTAAGTTGTTGAGTCTGGCCCTGAACTTGCAGTCCTCTTGCTTCAGCCTCCCAAGTCACTGGAATTATAGGCATGCACCACCAACCCTGCAGAACCCAGGGCTTTGTACATGCTAGGCAAGCACTCTACCACTAGCCATACTCCAGCCCAGACAGACTTCCTTAGACCCCTTAGCAATTGCAAGAACTTCTAAAAAACAGATGTATGATACCTATTATCCTGTTTTCTGAGAAGTAAATATCACAACAAAATGTTATTCCTCCATCCTTTCTAAGTTCATGGTCTTAAGTCCAGGTCACGTGCAAAAGTTGTCAAGAAAAACGTACTATGCTTGGTCTAGCACAGCAGTCCTGCCATTTAAGGAATTGCAGCTGGTAAGAATCAGGACTGAGAAAGAGCAGCAGCACATTGTAATTTTTGTGTAGCCATCTCATTTCCATTGCAGTGTCTCAGATAATAGTTTTCCTACTTTCATATAGAAGGAGCAGTATAATACATTTGGGAAATAGGAATCAAAGTTCAGTTCTATTTTTTGATTAAACATCCAACAATGAGGAGCCGGGTGTGGTGGCGCACGCCTGTAATCCCAGCACTTGGGAGGCTGAGGCAGGAGGATCGCGAGTTCAAAGCCAGTCTCAGCAAAGGCGAGGCACTTAGCAACTCAGTGAGACCCTGTCTCTAATAAAATACAAAAAAAGGGCTGGGGATGTGGCCCAGTGGTGGAGTGCCCCTGAGTTCAATCCCCGGTATCACCAAAAAAAAAAAAAAAAAAAAAAAATCCAACAATGAGGGTTAAAAGAATGTAACAAATTAAAAAGTTTAAATTTCACATTGTGACATTGGTTAAAGAAATTAAATGACTAGTACTCGAAAAGAAAAAAAGTTGTTTAACATCAAAAGTGGCACAGGTGTAAGCCTGAAGAATGGTATAAAAGAAAAGCTATTTCTTTATCATACCCACAATGGTACACAGTAATCATTTTCCTTTTTTACCATCCATATAATTCTGAGACATTGCTGTTGTTCCTTTATTCTTCATCTCATGCAGTTTATCTGGTGATACCAATATTTGAATCTGCCATGCATAAAATATATTCTATATATATTCAAAATATGTTGAAATATAAAGTATGGTAGTAAAATATACTCCCATCCTTGAACATCTATCAAACTGAAATTCTAACTGAGAACCATTAAACTGAACCTGAGAACAAAACTCATTCATCGTTCAGTCTATATCCTATATTTTTATGATGATTTTAAGACTTCAGAAAGAAAAAGAAGAATTAACCTTACTCAGTTAAGACTTTGTATGTTACCTTTTACAATCCTAACTTCACTGTGAAATAGGATTTATGCCCTTTTTTACAGGGGAAGAAAATAAGATTCAAAGAAATTAGGTAACCTGATTAAGTTCACACAATGAGCCAATGATGGAGCCAGGAATCAAGCCCACTTCCTGAGAGAGAAGCTACAATCTAATACCATTTTGTCCCTTTTGTTTATTTGAATCTAAAACTCACCATCCTATATCCCTTGACATGACTATAGCAAGAAAAATATAGGCCATTCCTCTGCCTGTCATAGTCTGGCATGGTGACTGTTCCCTCAGATGTTTTGCAGTGTCTCTTATGTTCAAAACATATCTAATAAATTATTCTGCTAGTTTTGAATGGATCAGGATAAAAGGATCATCCAGCAGCTTCATCTTTAAAATCAATCCTTGCCAGTTGTCATTAGGAAAATTCTCTTTTAAATTTTTTTAAAGAATTGTTTGTAATGCTTCTTTACTTAAAGTAGTTCACAAAGGAGACAGAAGAATGGACTTAAAGCCATCCAGAGCTTCCTATAGTAGGTTGACTTCAAGGTTATAATTTGCGCTGCAATGAGCATGTCTCCTTCTACTGGGCCAGCAGGCTATGTGTGTCCTTCAAGGAAAGAGGACAATCCTGTCACCTCCAAGGAACTGCTGCTTCTCTTTTCTTGCTTGTCCCACACACCCTCATCAAGAAATAAGTTATCATCCCACCCCACCAAAAGACAGAGAGAGAACTCACCTCAGTGCCCCTTGCATTATAGTTGGTTATATGAGTATCTGTATCTATCTCAGAGTACAGAATCCTACCAGCAGGGACTTTCCTATTCCCCCTTATACTTTTCCAGGTAATATATTTAAGGAAAAGGGCAATATGTGTTTTCTGAATTGAAACAGAGGACATTCTTTTTTTTTGGTGGGGGGGCCAGTGGGGGTACTGAGGTACTGGGGATTGAACTCAAGGATACTTGACCACTGAGCCACATCCCCAGCCCTATTTTGCATTTTATTTAGAGACAGGGTCTCACTGAGTTGCTTAGTGCCTCGCTGAAGCTGACTTTGAACTCGCAATCCAGAGGACATTCTTTGACTCCTCACAGAGACTAGCTTTCTTCTCATCTATGTGAAAGTTAGGCCTCTCATCATGGAACAGAAATAAAATTCTGTACAAACCTTTTCAGAATATCTGATTGCTTAAAGTTAATACCCTATATATGTATGTATATTCCCTATACTTATTTCATCAGCTCTTTTCCAGAGGAGGGGGGAGTTCTAATAAATAACTTGTTATACTTTGTCTCAGGAATAATTATTTTATTCTAAGAACTTGGTGTTTTATAGAGAAAGTATTAATGTTCCCTTGCTTTCTGTTCTTGCCATATTTGCAGGCACAAACTGTGGGACTCCCAATGACCATGCATTCCCCGAACGTGAGGCTGATGCGATCTACCCTCCTCCCACAGGCATCCAACGTGGAGGCCTTTTCATTTCCAGCTTCTGGCTGTCAGGCGGAAGCTGCATTTATGGAAGAAGAGTGTGTCGACACTCCTAAGGTACAGATGGATGTGTTTGAGAGACTCAGAGCTTGCCATGTGGCTGGAGTCTTGAGTGTGATCCTGCCGTGTTGTGCTGTGGCTTTGTGGAACTCTCATTTCCTCAAGTCAGTCAGGAATGTTGTTTTTGTGGATAAAACCTAAGAAGCATCCAGAGCTAAATTCTCATCAGTGTTTTATCATTACAGCTGTTTTGTAACATAACTCATCAGACCTCTACTCCCCAGAAGCCCCTTTTTTACTCCTTTCATAACCAGTTCCTTCTTTCTTCAAGTTTCTAAATTCTTCACAAGTATTTAGCTTCATTATTTTTTTGTCTTTAACAAATTGTAATTCTGAAAACAAAAAGTTAACATGTTGTGCTGAATTGAGCTTTGTCTTTGTTAGTATTGCTTCTTTTCTGCTGAGAATACTATAGATACAAAATGATGGGCTTTTTGGTCAGCTCAACCTCTCTTTTTGGTCTAGTTTGGACATGCTTGAAGGAGTCAAGTTTATATTTGGCAAACTGTGTAAAGTTGGCTTTTAGAATATGGAAGATGACAGCTTCTCTCAAGCAATGGACATTTATTTAACTTCTAATACGAGTTGTATATATTTAGCATCAAGAGATATTACAAAGGATCATATTAATGAGTAGCAGAGTGTCATAAAAGAATGTAGACCTTAGAGTATATTCAGACTCTGCTCTTTACCAGGTTGTGTGAACTCCTTGAACCTCAGTTTTCTCTTGTGTAAAATGAGAATACCAAGTTTATGAGACTATTGTGAGGATTATAAGAAGTGGGGAAGATTTTAGATACTCAGTAAATATTGGTTTCCTGTCTTTTTGGCCTCTTCAGGTAATTAAAAAAAAAAAAAAAAAAAGAGTCAGACATGAACTGTGCCTCACATTTGCTAGACTATGGCCTACAAGAAGAAACCTTACATGCAACAAAAGACAATGTGCCAACCAGGCATTGTTGGCACACGCCTGTAATCCCAGCAACTCTGGAGGCTAAGACAGGAGCATTGCAAGTTCAAGGCCAGACTCCACAATTTAACAAGACCCTGTCTCAAAAATAAAAAGCAAAAAAGGGATGTAGCTCAGTGGTTAAGCACCCCTGGGTTCAATTCCTGATACCAAAAAAAAAGGCAATGTGCCATGTGATGAATAAGTGGATAAAAGATAGAGTACAATTGGCCCTCTAAGGAGCTATAAATCAAAGTAAAACTAGAAGGTGACAGGGAGAGTTGCTTTTAGTGTTTTTTTTTTTTTATTCTAAGTTGTTATAAATGACAGCAGAATGCATTACATTTCATATTATACTTATAGAGCACATTTTTACATATCTCTGATTGTATGCAAAGTATATTCGCACCATTCATGTCTTCATACATGCACTTAGGGTGATGATATCCATCTCATTCTCCCATCTTTTTTTCCTTTCTTCACCCTCCCCATTGGCCATTCTAGTGTTCCTCTAATCCTCCTATGCTCCCCATCCCAACCCCACTGTGAATTGGCCTCCTTATATCAGAGAAAACATTCGGCATTTGACTTTTTGGGATTGGCTAACTTCACTTAGCATTATATTCTCCAACTTCATCCATTTACCTGCGAATGCCATGATTTTATTCTCTTTTATTGCTGAGTAATATTCCACTGTGTATATATACCACATTTTCCTTATCCATTCATCTACTGAAGGGCATCTAGGTTGGTTCCACAGTTTAGCTATTGTGAACTGTGCTGCTATGAACACTGATGTGGCTGTGTCCCTGTAGTATGCTGTTTTTAAGTCCTTTGGGTATAGACTGAGGAGTGGGATAGCTGGGTCATAAGGTGGTTCCATTCCCAGTTTTCCAAGGACTCTCCATACTGCTTTCCAGATTGGCTGCACCATTTTGCAGTCCCACCAGCAATGTATGAGTGTGCCTTTTTCCCCACATCCTCTCCAACATTTATTCTTGTTTATGTTCTTAGTAGCTTCCATTCTGACTAGTGTGAGATGAAATCTTAGAGTGGTTTTGATTTGCATTTCTCTAATTGCCAGAGATATTGAACATTTTTTTTCATGTATTTGTTGATTGATTGTATATCTTCTTCTGAGAAGTGTCTTTTCACTTCAGTGGCCCATTTATTGATTTTTGTGTGTGTGTGTGTGTGTTAAGATTTTTTAGTTCTTTATCTATTCTAGAGATTAGTGCTCTATCTGATGTGCTTGTGGTAAAGATTTGCTCCCATTCTGTAGGCTCTCTGTTCACCTCACTAATTGTTTCTTTTGCTGAGAAGAAGCTTTTTAGTTTGAAACTATCCCATTTATTGATTATTGATATTAATTCTTGTGCTACAGGAGTCTTATTAAGGAACTTGGGGCCTAATCCGACTTGTTTTTACCAAAAGTGCCATACAGATTTAATGCAATGCCAATCAAAATCCCAATGACATTCCTCATAGAAATAGAAAAAGCAGTTATGAAATTCATCTGGAAAAATAAGAGACCCAGAATAGCTAAAGCAATCCTTAGCAAGAAGAGTGAAGCAGGTGGCATCACTATACCAGACCTTAAATTATACTACAGAGCAATAGTAACAAAAACAGCATGGTATTGGCACCAAAATAGACTGGTAGACCAATGGTACAGAATAGAGGACACAGAGACTAACACATATAATTTCAGTTATCTTATATTAGACAAAGGCACCAAAAATGTACATTGGAGAAAATATAGCCTCTTCAACAAATGGTGCTGGGAAAACTGGAAATCCATATGCAAGAAAATGAAATTAAACCCCTATCTCTCACCATGCACAAAACTCAAGTCAAAGTGGATCAAGGATCTAGGAATTAGACTAGAGACACTACACCTAATAGAAGAAGAAGTAAGCTCTAATCTGCTTTTAGTGTTTGATCAGGAAAGTCTTTGGGTTAAGTGTCAAAGCAGGTAATTGAGAAGTGGATAGAATCAAAGTGGGTGGAAAATAGGGTGGGATTCTTCAATGGAAGGAAAAGCTTGAACAAAAACAAATTTAAGGAAGCCGGGCGCGGTGGCGCATGGCTGTAATCCTAGCACTTTGGGAGGCTGAGGCAGGAGGATTGCGAGTTCAAAGCCAGCCTCAGCAATGGCGAGGCACTTAGCAACTCAGTGAGACCCTGTCTCTAAATAAAATACAAAAGAGGTCTGGGGATGTGACCCAGTGGTCGAGTGCCCCTGAGTTCAATCCCCAGTATCAACCCCCCCCAAAAAAAAAAAAAAAACAAATTTAAGGAATTTCAGGGTCTATCTAAATCAGAGAAGTTGTTCAGTTTATCTGAGGGGAAAAAAGCACATGAAGAGAAGTTGTATGAAATAAAAATGGATAGGTTAGCTTTGAATGGCAAGCCATGCAATTAATACTTGCTCTGTCGGTGGGTACTTTCAGCATGGGCATGGGGTTCAGTATCAGATGAAACAACTGAAGAGTTAGGGTAGCAAGAGACAATTGAAGATTTTGAGCAAGAAAGCACTGTGCATTCTGTGCTTCAGAAAATTAGGCTGGGTGGCTCCCTAGTAAGCAGTAAACATGGGAGACTGGTGACAGAGAATGGGAGGTTAGAGCACATGTCCCTGAGGGAGATAATGTGGGTCTGAACTGGGAGAGAAGTTATGGGACAGGAGAGGAGGGGGTGGTAGCATTGAGACTGTGCAGATAAAATTGATAGGATGTCAGGGTTAAGAGAGAAGCCCAAACCTTTAACAAGATTTTGAACCTAGATTATTGGGAGTCTCAGTGCCTTCTCAGAAATCAGGAACTCTGAAGATCCAGTTGGTTCAGAAGTTAAATAATGAGTTTAGCTGGAGCACAGCTGAGCAGACAGCTCAAGGCCAGGCTCCCCCAGCAGGTGTTAAGCCCAGTTGCTGAACAAGACCTGTTTGTGTCCCAACCCCTTAGGAAGACTCCACTTCCTTTGGACAGTCTGTTTTCTCTGCCTGCGGTTGCCTGGCATGTTAACTAACCTTATAAATTACTGGTACATTCCTGCTTAGAAATACAGACATAAATTAGAGTAATGTAATTCATTTACTTTAAAGATCTAATTCTCTCAAAAAAATTAAAATGCAGTCTGCTAAAGTCTTGTCTGTGAGGGCACCAGGCCCAAAACACAGATTGGGCACTGTCTGCTATATTATATAGGGCAAGCTATTTTTAAAGCTTGTGATTGTTACAGTAACTAGGAAACAGACAGGAAATGAATGATTTTGTGAAAGATATAGACAGTAGCTAGATGGTGTATTTGCATTTGTAAGAAGAGCAGTGCCACGCTGGAACTGGCCACCCACACTGGCATTGCCACTGTGACTCTCAGCCAGGCCATAAACATCCGCTGGTCTTACTGCAGATTGCTTCATTTATGTCAGTAAAATGTTAGTCCTTCTTCCCTCCCTACTGCCTCTTTCTTTGGAGCCCATAAATAAATGCACATACACAAAAACTCCCAGATAGAAATACAGTTTCTTTTGTTCATTTTCTTTCATTTATACTTACTTTGATACTCATTTGTTTTCTGAAAGATGCTTCACAGCTACACGCATTGCTCATTTCATTTCTGCTGTCAATCAGGGAAAAGTATTGTGCTTTTCAAAGAGAGCACACCTCTCCTTCCCTCCTGAATATCTTCAGTGCTTAAAACTGTCAGTGAAATCCCTTAGGGAATCTGAATGGAAACTTTGGTTTGGGGTTCCTGCAAAAACTAACACCTTTCTGAGTTATCCATTCTGGGTGAAAAACAGTAACTGAGACCCATAGGTGACACAGGGACCATGTGGGAAGGCAGGTGCATAAACCCTACAGAGCACATCATCCTCACTTGAGTGTTTCTTTGTAAATAATGGATTTTTTTCTGCACATATACAACATTTCAGTCATTTTTAGAATTTTATTAGACTATAGTAAAAGGAATTTTCTAGTTAGCATCTTCATAGCTGGATGGCAAAAGAATTATAAGAGTAAACCATGAAAATGCAACTATAATAGAGGTATTTCATGTCCGTTTACGTTTGATAATTTTTTGAAGCCAAGCATTGTGGGAGGCTGAGGCAGGAGGATCAGAAGTTTAAGGCCAACCGTAGCAGCTTAGACCTTGTCTCAAAATTTAAAAAAAAAAAAAAAAAAAAAAAAAGAATTTTTTTTTAATTATATAGATAGTACACATAAGAGATGATCTGAATAGGAAATATATCAAACTCTTTAGTGGTGTTAACTCTAAGGCTTTGGAGAAGAAATTACGTCTGAAATTAAATTTTAATAGCAGATATTAATTTAAAATTAAAAATAAAACCTAGCCAGGCGCGGTGGCACACGCCTGTAATCCCAGCACTTGGGAGGCTGAGGCAGGAGGATCGCCAGTTCAAAGCCAGCCTCAGCAATGGCGAGGCACTTAGCAACTTAGTTAGACCCTGTCTCTAATAAAATACAAAAGAGCCGGGCGTGGTGGCGCACGCCTGTAATCCTAGCACTTGGGAGGCTGAGGCAGGAGGATCATGAGTTCAAAGCCAGCCTCAGCAATGGCGAGGCACTTAGCAACTCAGTGAGACCCTGTCTCTAATAAAATACAAAAAAGGGCTGGGGATGTGGCCCCGTGGTCGAGTGCCCCTGAGTTCAATCCCTGGTGCCAAAAATAAAAAATAAAAGATAAAAGCAAAACCAGTCAGAATAATGCCTGAAAAATTCATAAGGGGGGATAAAGGAAAAATTAATTTATCTGTAACCTTACCATCCAAAAATAAGCATATTGCCAGGTGTGGTGGCTCTCATCAGTAATTCCAGCAACCCAGGAGGCTGAGGCAGGAAGATCACAACTTCGAATCCAGCCTTAGCAATTTGGCAAGACCCTGAGCAACTTAGTGAGACCATATCTCAAAACAAAATAATAAAAGGGCTGGGGATATAGCTCAGTTGTAAAGCATCCCTGGGTTCAATCCCTAATACCTAACTAAATAAATTAATTAATTGGGGAAATAAACAAAGATAAGCATATTATGACGTGCTTTCTGTAGGTGGGTAGGGGTAGTATGGGTCAATAGGTAGAAGGCATTTTTAAAATAAAGTTGTATCTATTATATATAATTTTGTATCTTTACATTACAGTATAGCATGAACATTTTTCCCACATCATAAAATGTTCTTTTAAAGCATGAGTTTTAACAACTGCCTAATACATTGTATTAGACATCACCTTATTTAACTGCTCTCTCTTTTTTTCTCATCCTTATTTATGCTTAAAGTAAATGTTCATATCTAATGCCAATGGTTATTCCTTTAGGATACATTTCTAGAACCAATGTTGCTCTTTTTGCTTTTTCATCTTGTTAGTTAATTTGCCTGAAAATAGCAAAAACACTTCTTTAAAAAGTGTTATATAAGTGAAAAAAAATTGAGTTAGAGGTTAAGCAGTTACAACCAGTGAGTGGTAGAGCTGAGATTTGAGCCTATAGCACGTCCTCAATATGTAGCAGACTTACCAGGCACTTAGGATACAAATTATTTAAAACAGGTTCCCAACCTCCAAACTCACCAAACTGCTTTGCTGTACTATATTAGTCTGCTCACCTGCCATAACAAAATACCACAGTGGCTTAAACAACAGGAATTTCCTCACAGTTCTGGAGACTGAGAAGTCCGAGATCAAAGTTCCAGCCAATTCATTCTCTTACAAGCTTCCTTCTCCTGGTTTGCAGATGGCCACCTCGCTGTCTTAAGACCTCAAATATGCCCCAGGGGGAGTTGGAAGTAAGCCTGCCAGCTGTCCCTTCTTATAAAGACACTAATCCTTTGGGGTCAGGGCCCTACTCCCTTAGAAGCACTGTCTCCAAATACAGACACATTGGGGGTTAGGGTCAACATATGAATTTTGGGAGGATACAACGTTCAGTCCCTAGCAGTCTTCCAGTCTCTTATGCTAGAATCTTGTGTTTGCTGTAGGCTCTTGGGCATTCTCAATTAGTGTTGAGGTCTCTGAGGAATTGATCCCCGTGTGTTTATCACCTATTATATAAAAGGCCTCTTGGAAGTGAAGTGACTTAAGCTTTAAGGAAAAACAAAATATATTAGGGAATGTACATTGCACCTACATTGTATTTTAAATTTCTCCACATTAGCCTAGATTGTTTCCTATTCCTAGAGCAAAAGGTCTTATTTCTAGTGGCTTAGGTCATCTAGGCAGATCAACCTAGTATTTCAGTCATAAAACCCTGGAACTGAAAGTATTCACACCTGTTAACTGAACTGAGCCACCCCACCGGACATCAGTGTATTGCCAGGTATGGCGGTATACACCTGTAATACCCACAGCTCAGGTGACTAAGGCAGGAGTATCACAAGTTTGAGGCCAGCATCAGCAACTTAGCAAGGCCCTAAGCAACTGAGACCCTGCCTTAAAATAAAAAATAAAAGGACTTGGGAGGTGTAGCTTAGTGATAAAATATTTCTGGGTTCAATCCCTTTATTAAAAAAAAAAAAAAAAAAAAAAAAGTCAGTTTATTGTTTTCCAGTTGCCCCAGGACGAAAAGTCAGATCTATGAAAAAATCAGATCCTTGTTTTCTAGTGGTATGAGGATGATATTTGTTTCAGTAAACACTTTTTAATCAAAAACACAATTCATCTAGTCTAGATGAGATAAATTTATAGGGTAACAATTTAAGTAACGTTGTAAATTCAGGGAGACTGCAGGGTATTTTGAGTTATTCAAGAAAAGGTGACTTTCCTCCATTAAGGAAAAATAAAGAACTAGCACATAGATGACTTATCCTGCAAGAGGCTATAAGTATAAAGATGCTCAGTAGATAATTCTTAAAAACATCCTTTCTCCATTGCTTTATTAATTTCTAAATCATCCTTGGTTAGTCTTAGAAAATTGTGTTAGTAGATAGTTAAGGAGCCTAGAAGTGGGAATGTAAGTTCTCAGCCATTCTTTGCTGCAAGAAACTGTTAAGTGCCCTCAAAACGGAAAACTAACCTGGGGAAGGGCCAAGAAGTGAATGAGTTGCTAGCCAGATTGCAGATTTTTTTTTTCCTGGTGCCATGGGGAAGACTTGTCATAGTTTGGGAAGAAAGCATCTGTCACTGTTCCTTTGAAGTGACCACTCATCACTTTACAGCCTTGTAATGCCTTAGCCACTTTACCCATGCAATGGCTGTAGCCCCAGAACAGTTTTTATGGAACAAGCATCACCTCCCCCAAGCAAACAAAGATCTGAGTCACCTAACTCTCCCACTCCAAATAGAGGGCTTGGAGTACCTTCACATGGTTGCCATAAGAGGGAATTTCCTGTGTCTGGCACAAGGATGTCCCACATCACCTCTCACATACATGAGCTGCTCCTGCTTCCAAAGGAAACAACAGCTCTAGCCAGTGTATTCCAGGTGAAAGTCCTGCTTAGAACTGAGCGTCTGTGCTGGCTGTTCCTGAGCAGCTATTCATAGGAGAAAATGGATTGATTTCCACAGGGGAATAGTTAAGGTAATGAGGTAAATAATTGCCTCCTCTTTGGGGCTTTTAACAGCCAGAAGAGCTTAAAACCACAACTCCCCTTTGTGTGCCTTTCTGCCTGCCTAATGGTGGTTTGCTTGGCAACTGCCAGGAAGGCAGTGTGCTCACTCAGGAGCTGTGTTGAGCCCATCCCTGTGGGTAGGAGCCATAGATAGTGTGTCCCTGCCAGAGAAAAGAGAATTCCGTGCACTGGGGCTTATTAACCTCTGCAGGAATTTTGGGCCTGTGAGTCATTTGTTATTCTATAATGGAAGGCTTTGGTTGTTTGCCATTTATTTTTTTTTTTCAATCCTTTTTGTGGTATCACTCTGTCTTTAAAAATTTTTTACTTTCCATTCTTGAGACACTAGAACCAATTAAAAACTGAATCAAATGGGCAGGTACTTAAATTATGAACATAAAAGTATATCTAGAGCCTTCCAGTATGTTTTGTAGTGAATATTAGAAGAATGTTGATACTGCACTTCAATTTATAAGCCATGTGCTTAAAAACAAAATATCATCTTCCCCCTCTTCATTTCACTTATTTAAAAATAAATAAATAAATAACGGGTAGTTGAAGACCACTAAAAATATTGTTTATTGTAATAATGACGACTCAGAGAAACCTGGGTGGCAATGCCACTTTGGGTCATAATGGGCTTTTGTCTCCAAGCACTGCAGTTGACTTGCCTTAACTTTTATGTGTTGCCGTTAGAAATAAATGTGAAGCCAGGCACAGTGTCACATGCCTGTAATCCCAGCACTTGGGAGGCTGAGGCAGGAGGATCGCAAGTTTAAAGCCAGCCTCAGCAATGGCGAGGCACTTAGCAACTCAGTGAAACTCTGTCTCTAATAAAAATACGAAAAAGGGCTGGGGATGTGGCCCAGTGGTCCAGTGCCCCTGAGTTCAATCCCCGGTACCAAAAAAAAAGAAAGAAATGTGAATACTTTCAATATCTTACTTAATTTCTAGCTTGCCACAAGTCTTGGCATTTTTTCCTTTGTGGATTTTTCTGATATCTCGGCAGAGCAGCAGCTGACAGTTTCCTCTTGCCTCTGACATTTAGGTAAATGGCTGTTTGCTTGACCCTGTGCCTCCTGTCCTGGTGAGGAAGGGATGCCAGTCACTGCCCAGCAACATGATGGAGACCTCTATTGACGAAGGGTTGGAGACAGAAGGAGAGGCCGAGGAGGACCCCAGTCATGCCTTTGAAGCTTTTCAGTCCACACGCAGTGGACAGAGGCGGCACACTCTATCAGAAGTGACCAACCAGTTGGTCGTGATGCCTGGGGCAGGTATGTTATCAGAGAAGCATCAGGTCAAGTCTTCATGGCACCAGCTCATACTCCAGTCACCACAAAGTAATGAGACCAACCAGTCCCTGGAATGTAATCTGTGCTTACTCCTTTATGGAGCAGTTACAGTAGGTTGCTGCTCAGCAACCGACAAAGATTAAAATGAAGTGTCTCTGAGTTGATTCCCCTTCCTCGTAGGGGTGCTTCATTGGAGACAGGCTCTTTGGGAGCAACCAAGATCTTACAGGTGCAGCTTCTAGAGTGTTTTCCCCAACTAAATTTGAAGATGGTTAAATTGACCTATGAAAGGGTTCTGAAAAGATGGAGTTTTCTTGTATTGGATTTTTGGGGGTTTTGTTGTTGGTTGGTTGGTTGGTTGGTTTTTTTATTTTTTTGCAGCACTAGAGACTGAACCCCAGAGCCTTAGACATGCTAGGAATGCACTCTGCTACCATGCTGCATCTCCACCCCAAGAAGGTGTTGCTTGTTTTGGGTTTTCATTTTTTGGTTTGAGACAGGGTCTCACTGTGTTACTCAGGCTTTTCTGAAATTCCTGGGCTCAAGCAATCCTTCTGACTCAGTCTCCCAAGAAACTGGGACTGTAGGTATCTGCCACTTGAAAAGATGTTTTGATTAGAGAGTGAGAACATTGCTGATGTCAAGATATGCTTTGTATTCCATGTTCAAAGATGTTATTCCTGTTGGTTGTATCTGTTCTGTTTTGTTTTGTTTTGTTTTGTTTTTTCTCTTAAAGGTAAAATTTTCTCCATGAGTGACAACCCCTCCCTTGACAGTGTGGACTCTGAATATGATATGGGGTCTGCTCAGAGAGACCTGAACTTTCTGGAAGACAACCCTTCTCTTAAGGACATAATGTTAGCCAATCAACCCTCACCCCGCATGACATCTCCTTTCATAAGCCTGAGACCTACCAACCCAGCCATGCAGGCTCTGAGTTCCCAGAAACGAGAGGCCCACAACAGGTCACCAGTGAGCTTCAGAGAGGGCCGCAGGGCATCTGATACCTCCCTCACCCAAGGTGAATGCTTCTTCCTCTAGCTTTTCAAACTTTCACTTGTAGTAGTTGAGGGACTGTTTGTTGCTGTGTTAGTGTGAACCTGTGATCACTGAAAGACTTGTATTTTACTTAAACTGTTTGGTCTTTGTGCTTTCTTTCAGGAATTGTAGCATTTAGACAACATCTTCAGAATCTGGCTAGAACCAAAGGAATTCTGGAGTTGAACAAAGTGCAGTTGCTCTATGAACAGATGGGACCAGAGGCAGACCCTAATTTGGCATCAGCTGCCCCTCAGCTCCAAGACCTTGCCAGCAGTTGCCCTCAGGTAGGTAATCTAGGCCCTTCCCACCATGACTCTGAGTGAAGATGCATGAGTTTCAGTTAGAGGACTTCCAGTTCTGGACAATGACATACATTCTTTTGGAAAGCGCACAGACTGAAAGCTTTCCTTGTTGTTGCTGCTGATGGCTTAGACCAAGCCACACCACTACCAGGTGTCAGCCCCAGATGGAGCCCTAGAGATGCTCAAACTGGGTTTGGTTCACAGGACAGATTATATATGGATGACTCTTACAGCCCTTGAACTCCCTCACCCCCATGCATACACAAAAATGAAGAGTAATAAACATTACCCAAATGTGAAGCTTTTTGCCACTATTTTGACTTTCACTTTATTAGGCTGGGCACAGTGTTGCACACCTGTAATCCCAGCAGCTCAGGAGGCTGAGGCAGGAGGATTGAAAGTTCAAAGTCAGCCTCAGCAACTTAGTGAGGCCTTAAGCAACTCAGAGAGACCCTGTCTCTAAATAAAACACATAACAGGGCTGGTAATGTGGCTCAGTGGTTAAATGCGCCTGAGTTCAGTCCCTGGTACCAAAAAAAAAAATCATCAGTAAATCACTTTATTAAATGTAATAAGTGGACCATTCATACTAAAAATACAGTAAATACTACTGTTTATACAGTGTGCTTTATTTTGAGCCTGTTTTCAGTACATTAAGAATCTTTGTAAGTGATGGCCTCCTGATGACACCAGGAGCTTTTGCTCTGATCCTGACTAGGTAGTTGTTGACAACAGGTAATACATGTATAAGTTCTCTGCAAAGTAATTACCGTCAACCTACTAATTAGGTAAAAGATTAGAGTGTTATGTCAGAGAGTTGAGATTCCTCTTGGTCATTTGAAAAGGTACCTAAACTAAAACTCAGAACTTTTTCCCACATGGAAAATTGAAAATTGTTTTCACTCCTTTGCTCCTCAGGAGGAAGTTTCTCAGCAGCAGGAAAGTGTCTCCACTCTGCCTACCAGTGTGCATCCTCAACTTTCCCAGCGGCAAAGTCTAGAAACCCAGTACCTGCAGCATAGACTCCAGGTGGGATCCTTCTCCTTGTTCATCCTGCTCACTTTGTCCATTCAAAAGCTGCCTTTCTGCACAGCCTTCTGTTGTGTTGGTAGTGGGAAAGGACTGGTCCTCAGGCCTTTCAAAGGATATGACATGGAGTGGTAGGAAAGGGACACCTGGCTTCTTTGTTTCTAATTTTATACTCCTTAGTAAATGATAAAGAAAATGGAAATCTGGAAGCCTACAAAATGTTAATATATCTGTCTGCACTAGGACATGAAGATTCTAAGAAATAATGCAACATAGATCCCATTAAGAATGAAACAGATTCATTCAGTAGGTGCTGGTCCTTTACTATCCAGATTTATTGCTACTTTTCTCATTTGTTTTGAATCACCATGAACCTCATTGTCCTAGAGGACTTTCAGAAGTGGAAAACAATTAGATCAGAACTGAGGCACCCCAGCCTGCTGACCGATGCCCTTCCAGGGTCTCAGTGAGCCCATGTCAGTCCCTTCATCCTGTGTGGAATCTGGAGGCTGCCCTTGGATTCACCATTGAGACAGAAGCATGGTGGGATGACTGCATCCTAGGTGACAGCACATGATTATGCTTGTATTGTTTTTGTGCTTCCAGAAGCCTGGCCTTCTGTCAAAAGCGAAGAATGCCTGTCAGCTTTATTGTAAAGAACCACCACGGAGCCTGGAGCAGCAGTTGCAGGAACACAGGTGAGATGGGACATTTGGCCAGTGAAATCACTGACTTTCGTGGAAGCCTTAAGAATGCTGTGTGTTATCCCTTCCCATTCATGCTTGCCTCTGCTAGAAACATAGGTTTTGCTGCATGTTCCATAGCCTTTTCAAACACCATTGCTAATGAGGCTCTTTCAGCATCCATGAAGTATGGGCCTGGCCTGTCAGGCAATACCAGCCCCCAAATGTGCTTTGTTTTCCTTTTCTTCTAGTATTTCCCTTTTGGAATATGACTAGCCCTAAGATTTCAGGACCAGTGGCCTGAAGCAGTTTGAGTGACTTAGACTGCATGAAAGCCTCCTCTCTTGCCATTGCTCATGCCCACAGGCCTCACTAGTAGAAGCAGCTTGATCAAGGTTTACCCTAATCCCTCAAACTGCAGGCAACCCACAGAGGCCAAGGTGTGATCTCCCTTTCAGACCAATCCAAATGAGAAAGCAGCCTCTCACTTCACAGAGAGAGAAACTCAGTATCTTGCAGGAAAAGCATTAGTGTTCACTTGGCTCCAACAGGGCAGTGAAAATTAGGGGGCAAAAAGTGAAATTAGGTTTCAGAAGCCCACCCAACACAGTGGGCTCCTACTTGCAGTTTGTTTTCCTTACGTGGGAAAGAGATAAATGGGGACCTGAGGCTAATACTTGGTATTGGATTTTCATTAAGATCACCATCACCTGAGAAGATTTAAAAATGCTCTCCTTTGGTATTACCAATTTAGGCTCCAGCAAAAGCGACTCTTTCTCCAGAAGCAGTCTCAGCTCCAGGCGTATTTTAATCAGATGCAGATAGCAGAGAGCTCCTACCCTCAGCCAAGTCAGCAGCTGCCCCTTCCCCACCAGGAGACTCCACCACCAACCCAACAGCCCCCGCCCTTCAGCCTGACCCAGCCCCTGAGCCCTGTCCTGGAGCCTTCTTCTGAACAAATGCAATACAGCCCTTTCCTCAGCCAGTACCAGGAGATGCAGCTGCAGTCCCTGCCCTCCACACCTGGCCCCCGGGCTCCTCCTCCATTGCCCACGCAGCTGCAACAGCAACAGCCACCGCCTCCGCCGCCTCCTCCACCACCTCAACAGCCCGGAGCTGCTCCAGCCCCCTTGCAGTTCTCCTATCAGACTTGTGAGCTGCCAAGTGCCACTTCTTCTGCGCCAGACTATCCCACTTCCTGTCAGTATCCTGTGGATGGAGACCAGCAGAGTGGCCTCACAGGCCCGGACTGTCCCAGGAGCTCAGGACTGCAAGAGGTGCCCTCCAGCTATGACCCGCTAGCCCTCTCTGAGTTACCTGGACTCTTTGATTGTGAAATGCTAGATGCTGTGGATCCACAACACAATGGGTATGTCCTGGTGAATTAATTTCAGCACAGGAAGTGAGGTGGATCTAGTGAAAGCAGACTGTGTATTTCTATTTTTATTCCAGCCTTTTAAATTTAAAGCTTATTTTCTTGTCCTCTTCCTAATGGGGAAAAATCAAGTCGCCCAACTGGAAATCAGAGGACTTGGCTGGGATGGATGTGCTTCCTCCTGGCTCTGTCCCACCATGAAGTTTTCTGTGGCAAGTGCTGGAACATAGTTGCAGGCTGAAGCTCATGTCCTTAGGTGAAGTGAAGCCAGCACTTGAGGAGGCACCAACAAATGTTTTATAAGACAACAACATTCAGATCTAGGTTTTATGCAGAATGATACCAGTTCATTATTGAGGGAAACCTTGGTGAAAGCAGGAACAATGTGTGCCGTTGCGTAGGTATGCGTGTACACGCGTGTGAGTGTGTATAGGGCAAAACAAAAAGGCAATATATTTTTCACTGAAGACAAGCAACAACATATTGCTTCAAGGCAAATCAAGAATACATAATGGAATTGATGCACAGGAGTAAAGTTGTACTTTGTCATTGAATCCTAAGTTCTCAGCTGCTGATGCAGGTTGTTCCCAAGACTCGCAAAGCAGTGGAGCATGAGCTGTTTCAGGGCCCACTAAGTAACAGCTGGTACTGACCCCTGACACCTGCAGTCGTCTCCACCTGGGAGAAGGCGACACACCTCTTCAGAAGGTGCCCCTGGGTTACCAAGTGTCAGAATATACTCAGGGCTCCAAAGATGTCACCCATAGAACCAACAGGAGATCCACCACAGTGGAGGCTGGGGGCAAGAAACTGGAGAAAGCATCAGGAGCACCAGCCCTGGGCCAGGAGACAGGCTCTTTGTGCACTGTCTCTTGTGGAGACTTCAGGCTGGGGCATTCGGTCTCCAGAGGACCTCTTGTGTCTTCTCAGTGTAGTAACTCCTCTGACTTTACACTATATGTTGCTAGTAGTTTATTGAACTTTGTATATTTGGACAGTTTCATATAGGGCTTAGAAATTTTAAGGACACAAAAAATGAACTTTTATGTCCCATGTGAAGTGGTAGTGCTGTGCCTTTTCCCCACCATGCTTTAATTCTTTCTTTTCTGTAGAAACCAAGTTTTCCATTTATGTCAATGCTAAATCCAAAGTCACTTCAGTTTGTTTTCCACCATGTGGGAATCAGCATTCTTAATTTCCTTAAAGTTTTGACTTGTAATGAAATGTTCAAAAGTATTACAGCAATACTCAAAGAACCACAGATGTGTTAACCATTTAAGCAGATCATCTGCCAAACACCTTATATTACTAGAAAAATTGAACCCTTACATTCATCACAGTAAGTGAAAAATAGATGCTACAGCTAGTTAACTGTATACCTAGAAGTAATGAGTAATCTGTCAATTTAGACAGTGATCTCCAGGTGTTACAAATTCAGTATTATTTACAAAAAAACATAATTTCTGTCCTTTAGAGTGGTTTGTCCTATCAGCAGGTGAAAGCGTTAAGCACAAAGCGTCTTCCTTAAAGCACAAAGAAAGACGCCACACTGACGCTGCATCTAGAAACACCTTTAAGTTGCCTTTCCTCTTTGTAGTAAGTGTCCAGGCAGGGAAGGGAAGCATGCAAGTTGGAAGAGATTGTTCTGGACCCCACCCAGCCCCTGCCAGTGCTGGTGAATTGAGCAGTCCTTGAAGGTGGCCAGGGACTGCTAGGCATCGGGACTCCCCATTGATGCCAGGCTGCTTCACAAAGGAACTCTGCTTGGAGTGGGGCTCTGGGTGTCAGCAGGAAAGTGGGAGGGAGGAGACTTGTCATTTTTGTGATTTAATAACACAATGAAAATCCAGGAAGAGTGAATTATGCTCCTTTTATGGGCTGTTTATTCCTGCTTGTGCTTAAGATGATTTCTTGAGATAGAAAACATCATTTCATGAAGATCTATTTTAAGTCTTTGCAAGATAAGTTAATTACTGGGGCTGGAGATAGCTCAGTGGCATAGAGTGTTTACCCAGTATGCATAAGGTCCTCTGTTCAATCCCCAGCACCACAAAAATAAAAATATTAGACAATAATAACAAAAAAATAAGCAAGTTATTAAACTGATTTGTTTAGACTGAATGAGGATGTTTTCCTCGAAGTACTACAGAAGTGTTGTGATATCATTGAAATTAAAATGCCTCCCAGCATCTTAATGAAATTGGGGGCCCCATTGAAACTGGGGGCTGCTCATTTCAGGACTGCAGGAATGGCACAGTTACAGCTTGGCATAGACTCCTGCCCCCAACTAGGGCCGTGAGCTGCTTAGCCCAGGAGACCTAAGAGCTATGTCAGGACAGTTTTGCGACATGTGAGGGACTATGCCAGAGAGGCTGTTGGAAGGTTACAGGACCCAGACAGAAGTGGGGAAGCAGCTGGCAGTGGCCAGTCCTGTTAGGCACTGACAGAGCAGTGGTATGGACAAGTCACCTGGTGAAGAGCACCGCTCTCCCGCTGGAACCTCTGTTGTAAGCACCTGTTTACCTCTCACTGATTCCCAGCAGAAAACAATAAATTCCACAGCCCGCGTATTTCCTGAAATGTAGTGGTAAGCAGAGACTGGTTCTGTTGACCTGTTAGGTGTTTATATCTGTCGCCTGTGTGGCTCTGTCCCCTAACTAGTGACCATGGAAGCTTCTGTGAGTTTTCCCTTCACAAATACTACAGTAACACTAAGAAGGCTTAGGACCACTCTTGAAGTACTGACTTGCTTGCCCGTCTGTCTCCCATCAGCGGTGTGTACACTACTGTATAATAATCATTAGCTTTATTAGCTTGTAAACCAGGCTTCTCTTAAGAGACTTTGGTGAGATGAACATGAGGTAAAAATTTCATTTGGCAAAAAGTGCAATACGTGTGGTACTTTTTTATTTTTTGTTTATGATCTCTCTTTAATCCAGGGGTATTAGTCTCTGCTTTGAGGAAAATGCACTAGTTCTACAGTTTCCAGTTGGGCGAATGTGTCTCTAGTATTTACATGCAACTGACATGCTGGTCCCTGTAAGGCAAATAGAGCATGTTAATACAAGAGAAAGAGGGTGGGTAAAACACTTCAAATTCCTCAGGAGCTCCACTGACCAGACCCAGCCCCCCCACTAGCACCACCTCTATTCTGGCCTACACAGTCCTCCCCACTACCTTGGGATCAGGAAAGGGGACTGTTCTCTACACCACCCTCCAGAATTCACTGAAGGGGACAGCAGAGAAACCAGGAGGACTAGAGATGAGACTGAATTTTACTGTTGAAGTGACAGGAGCAAAACCCCTTCCTGTCAGACTTTGTCTCCTAGGAAATAAAAAAAATCCTTCCTCAGAAATCAAGAATTCCCAAGTGTTTACATCATGTCCTGGTGCTGGGGGGGACGGGACTGAATTCAGTCCTTGCCTTTTGTGCTTTGTTCTGACTCGAGTAATGGGGGCTCTGCACTGTTGTGGGGGAGCCCCTCTTGAGTAACTCTCTCCACCCTGCCCTGACCTCTTCCTCCTCCCCCCTTGCACTGGGTGTTCTACCTAAGGCAGGGGAACTCATGAAGACCTCTGCCTAGTTGTTAGAATTGGGAAGGAGGACATGTTTGCAGCTGGAGAGTGATTAGGTGATAAGCCAGAAGCTAAAGTAAGGTGAAAAATAGCAGCTTCCAGTGACAGTTGGTCAGTTGGTCAAGCTGCTCCCATGCCCACACACAGTGCCAGGTATGTGAGCATGAAAACAGCTCCTGGTTAGGAGTGGACTATTCAGCACCCAGGACACAGTGGGTGCTGCCTCCTTTGCGGGGCTCTCCAACCTCTGGGCAAGTCCCAGTTTCTGCAGTGTATTAGGATCAGCTTTTTCTGTTCTGGATTACACTTAAAAACCTATATCAACAGTTGCACTTAAGCTCCCTATATTGGTTTTAAAAAAAAAAAAAATCATACTCTAGGTAACATTTTCACATTCCTCCTCCTTTAGAGACAATACATAGTGTCACTTGACAACATTGGTCCCAGTGAGCAGTTGCGGAATCCCTGTGCCGGGACTGACCTTTGCTGCATTTGTAACCCACACTGGGCTGCCTCTACTGCCTCCTCGGAAGCCACCCAAGCCGCTCGGTCTCTTTGTGCCTAGACATCAAAGGTAAAAACTGGAGAACAGGTAGTAAGTTGGAGTCATGTACAGGCAGGGATATTTGATCATTTTGTTGCTTCTGGAAATTTTTTTACAGAACTTATCTTCAGAGTGAATTTGTGGAAGACAAAAGCAGTATCATCTATCTGCCTCTGTGCCTCTGTTTTTAAACTGGACAAAAAAACATTTTAAAAGTGTATATATATATATATATATACACACACACACACACACACATGCATAGATAGATAGATAGATCCCTTCAGATTCTATAGTCTGTCCTCCCTGCCTGTGACCCAGGCAAATGACTTGAGACTCCAGCGCTCTTTTCTGTCTGCCCTCGAAGGTGGCAGGATGGACAAGGCAGTGGCCTTTCAGGGGCCCTTTGGCCCTGGAGTCTCTGGTCTTTCAATACCCTCTCACATATTCTACTGGGTTTTTTCCAATTAAGGAAACCTGGCTGACTTCTAGAAGGACTCCCAGCCATCCGAGTTGCACCACCATCTATGTTCACATCTTTTCTGGGTGGATTTCAACACATTTGGCAAATGAGACACATACTGTTGCATATATTGAGACAGGGAGCAGCACTGCCCAGACACAACCAGTGATAGTTTTAATGATCCCTGCCCAAATATTCAGTTTGCCCATCCGAAAGGAGCACTCACTTATATTTTTACCTTAACTTACCAAGCATTTTCACAAGTCATCTCTTATAATCCTCACAACAATTCTATGAAATTGGTTGGGGAGGTACTGTCCCAGCTGAGGAAACCAAAGCTCTCTGAGTGTGTACTTGACTTATCCAAGGTCACAGAACTCTAGTGAGTGGAGGAACCAGGACATGCACTTGCTTCTCACAAGCCTTCTCTTTCCCCTCCTCAGTAGCACCTGACTCTCTTGATAAGCAAACAGCTATATAAACCCATTGCAGTCAAGCACTGGGTGAACGTAACATTGTCCCCACAGCTGCACTCTCCACTGGACAGCTGCCGGCTCAGGTGACAACTGCAGGTGGCCCTGCATTGGACCAGGCTAAGGGAGACAGAACCCACAGATTGACCATCCTCTCAGTGCCCATTAAACTACAGAAATTTAGGGTCACATCAAAGATGTCTGCCTTTTCCAAGTTCACAACACAGTGATTCCCTATAGAAGCATATGATGGAAGGACACACCCTTGATTGCCAAGGGGCCAAGTTGCAGGGCATTAGCCCACCACTGCTGCAGGTCCCACATTCAAGCCCAGAGAAGGGGGCTGCTCAGAGAAGAATCACAAACTCCACTATTGCCTGAAGAAGGGCTTAACATTTCCTAACAGTGAAATCCAGTCAATTAGTGCTTATTAGACACTTTTAGGATTTAAAAACAGTAACATGCTTTGATTGAATACTTTGACTTTTCAGAGCCAAAGAGGTGGTTAGCAGGGAGCTTTAAAAATAGAATTACAAAACAACATCCTGGAAAAATATGACCCCAGATGGAAAAATGTTACATTAGCAAATACAGATAGCTGGGACTTGCCGCTGGCTGGAGAATGCCTCTCTTTCAAGATTTTGCTCAGACAAGAGAATTCAAGTGGTACCTTCCCTCTACTGAGGGTGAAGGAAATCTGCCTTCACTAAAATCTCTGAAGGGGAAAGAAGCAGAGAGCAAACAGGAGTTGACTTCTCTTTAGGGACTACAATTTAAGAAATAAAAGTAAAAGAGAAGTATTTGCACTTTCTAGAAAGGGCAAGATTATTTGCTTATTTCTGAAGGGAGAAGGGTGATCTTGATGGATGTTTGGTCTGTGAAAAAATTACTTTTGATAAAGTTAATTGTTATTTTTTCTGTGTGCTGTTTTTTTTAATTACTAAGAAAATTTGGTGAGTTTAATAGCTTTGGTATCTTGAGTGCAAATCATAATTAGCTCCAATGTGAAAAAAAAATCAAAGTGTAACATGTCAATGTTAGAAAATTGCCTAAAATGCAGTTTAATAAAATGATCTTTGTACCAAACAGTAATTTAAATGGGGTAATTTTCTTCAAGGAAAATGTACTGTTTTTATGTTTCCAACCCTCTTGAATTAAAATAAAAACAACTTGTTTTCTAAGAGCCTGGCTGATATGAATGTGAAACTAATGAGATAGGCCTCTACCTCATGGGGCCTTGGGTGGAATTTTAAAAGTGTGTGGAAGGTGGTTGTGTTCTCTTAAGCTCTGGTGCTCGTTTCAGGCTTCAGAAAAGGACAGTGGATAATATGTTCTCATTGACGTCAGCAGGGTAAATAATACCTTGCTCTGAATCGCCTGAGTACACGTTCGCCACTGCGGATCACTGACGGAAGCACTGCTAACCACAGCCTGCACACGGACAGGGCCCCACTGGGCCTAATTAATGCTCCTTGATTTAGAGTCTCAGGACAAAGCCCATCAACCCAGGTAGTCTGGGCCAATGTCTTCTGCTGCAGTAGGAGGGGGGAGTCAGGCACATGGGGCTTTTGTCCAGCTCCTCCAGAACAGGCAGGCTGCAAGGCAGCAGTGGGACAGAGAAGGGGGAGGTGCTCCAAGCTGCCAGGAAAGCCAGCAAGGCATTGCTATTGAGTCACAATGTCACTTCTGCTCTGAAGTCTGCCAAAGGCCCACACTGCTTATTCACACACACCATGGACTCCTCAGTCCAGGTATCCTTTGAGACCCAACTCTGCCCTCAGGGTGCTGGAGAATCCATTTGTCAAGCTGTTCTCATGCATTCTGGACTTTGTGTGGTGCCAGACCCTGAGTGAAAGGGCAGGATTAAATCCTGCTTTCTGGCAGCAATTTCAACTGGAGATTTGGTTTCACTCAAGCTGTCCCCATAAGCCCATGCTATATAGAACCAAGAGAGTTCCCAAACAGGAATTGTCACTGGCTGGCTGCTATGTTTGGACACAGAGGGTTGCAGCAGGCAGAGGCCACACACAGCACAGGGCTGAGGGAGCCAAGTCCTCCTTGGGCTGCACAGCCCAGCACTGCTCTCAGGCGCTTAATTCCTGTCTTCAAAATGGCTGTTACCCCTTGGCTACTCGAGAATTCAGTATCAGTTTCTTTTCTTTTTTCTTTTAGGAAAGCACTGTTTCAGCAACTCTGTTTTGCAAACTTTCCCCTTTCCCACCAGATTTCTCCATCATTTTTTAATGTGTTGCCAAAAGCAACCCCAGTGCTCTAGGGTATAGGCAATAACAGACTTGCCAGCAGACACTGGCCAGAGAAGCTCAGCAGCCAGTCAGGTCCCCACACCCCACACTTCTCAGAACATCCTTCACTTCTGTGGCCTTTGTGAGCTGAAGGCTTCATGCAGCAGAGGAGAAGAGTAGACCAGGAAGGCCTCAGCTCCAGCTCTGGGGCCTCACCTGGATGGGCTTAGGTACAGAAGAGGCTGGCAATGCCCACACCTCCAAAGTCCTCTGTCACCACACATCCAGGAGTGAACAGACCCAAGGTTCTATTCTTGGCTAACTGCTTCTTTCTGCCGGATCAATTCTTGAATGGAGGCATCACAGATCCCATTAACATGCTGAGAAACCTTTGGATTCTCTTCCCAGAAAGACACTTTCATAGATGTATACTTGAGACACACAATTTCCACAGAGGGGCTGGTTCTTGGATCCCAAGACCCACCCATGGACCAAGGTTAAGAATCCCTGACTAGCTGGGCACGATGGCGCACACCTGTAATCCCAGCACTTGGGAGGCTGAGGCAGGAGGATCACAAGTTCAAAGCCAGCCTCAGCAATGGCGAGGCACTTAGGGACTCAGTGAGACCCTGTCTCTAAGAAAATACAAAAAAGGGCTGGGGATGTGGCTCGGTGGTCGATTGCCCCTGAGTTCAATCCCTAGTACCGAAAAAAACCAAACCTGACTTAGCCAGGCACAGTGGCACCTGCCTGTAATCCCAGTGACTTAGGAGATGAGGCAGGAGGATGGCGAGTTTAAAGCCAGCCTCAGCAATGGCGAGGCACTTAGCAACTCACTGAGACCCTGTCTCTAAATCAAATACAAAAAAGGGCTGGGGATATGGCCCAGTGGTCGAGTGCCCCTGAGTTCAATTCCTGGTACAAAAAAAAAAAACTGACTTATCCAGGCTTTCCTGAATTCTTTTTTTTTTTTTTTTTTTTTTTTTTTTTTTTTTTTTTTTTGGTGGTACTGGGGATTGAATTTAGGGGCACTCGACCACTGGGTCACATCCCCAGCCCTTTTTTGTATTTTATTTAGAGACAGGGTCTCACTGAGTTGCTAAGTGCCTCGCCATTGCTGAGGCTGGCTTTGAACTCGCGATCCTCCTGCCTCAGCCTCCCAAAGTACTGGGATTACAGGCGTGCACCACCGTGCCCGGCTTTTCCTGAATTCTTACAAGGACCCTCCATGTTGAGGGGTTCTAATCCTTCCCTGGGTGGATCCAGGTAGAAGGAGCCACCTGCTCTGCCTCCAAGGACACTGTGGGAAGCAGTTCTGGGCTTTGTGCACTAAATCTTTTTTTTTTTTTTAATATGTTTTAGTTGCCAGCCAGGCGCAGTGGCACACGCCTATAATCCCAGCACTTGGGAGACTAAGGCAGGAGGATCACAAGTTCAAAGCCAGCCTCAGCAATGACGAGGCACCTAGCAACTCAGTGAGACCCTGTCTCTAATAAAATACAAAAAAGGCCTGGGGATGTGGCCCAGTGGTAGAGTGCCCCTGAGTTCAATCCCTGGTACCAAAAAAAAAAAAAAGTTTTAGTTGCCAATGGACCTCCACTTCATTTGTTTATATGTGGTGCTGAGAATCGAATCCAGTGCCTCACACATGCTAAGCACGTGCTCTACCACTGAGTCACAACCCCAGCCCTGTGCACTAAATCTTGAGTGCTATGTGGCTAGAAATGGACCTGCACAGACAATAGCTGCTCTACCCTGGAGGCTGCAGAGAGAAAGCATGGCTCAGCCCTCAAATCTTGACTGAACCAGTCATTTCAAAGGTCAAGCAGCTAGCTGTCAAGAAGTGGAACATTATGCATGGATTATCTTGGGCAATGGCCATGAAGAGGTAGGTGCAGGTCTTAATTGACCTGAGGGGTTGGATGCTCACCTCAGGCAAGGAGCCAACACTAGCACAGCAGCCTCTACCCAGATGCACTACTTGTATCTCAAATCAGAGAGACTGAACGTGAGGTCAGGCAGAGTGAGGAATTTGCTGTGTCTCCAGCCACTGGTTTTTCTAACAAGCCTTCTGCTACAGATGTCCCATCCCACCACTGTGGCCGAATTCCTCTGCACTTGGTTGCAAATGCCCATAGGCAGCACTGACCCCTCCCTCTGTGTCTGTCTGCCGGGCTTTCCTAAAGATGACTGACTCAAACTGGCCTGAAATTGACAGAGACTCCAAATCTAGGTACAACAAGAAAGGTGCTTGGAGGGGAGGAGGGAAGACACTGCACATGGGAATCAGGCTTCCCCTGGAGCCAGGCCCTCAGAGCTGGCTGGACAGAAAGTTCAGAAAGTTTGGCCCAAAGAAAATGAGACATTAGGGATTCAGCCTCTCCATGGGAGGGTTGAGTCACGCTCCCTATCAGATAGACTGAGAGTTTTTCTGACTCATTCTCCCTCTACATCGGTCATCAAGATGGAATAATGGGGCCTAAGATACCCTAAAGGGGAACTAAGAACTCTGACACCAGGGCTGCCTGGAGAGTTGGTGATGGGATAAGACACAACTGAATTGAGAAAAACCCACCAAGGCCTTTCCTTGAAGCAAACAATGCAAAGGACCTTCAGTTCAGTCTCACCTGTTTTTGGTCTGGGACCCAGTGGAATGGCCTTAGTTCACTAGAGAAACCCAAATATCTAACAAGTTCCCTGTGCCAGCAAAGTGAAGACCAAGGATCAAGCAGGAAGTCAGAGGGTCCCAGGGATGAAAGGCAGAGCAAGGAGCAAGACTCGAAATAAGGACCAACCCTCCCAACCTTTGGAGCAGCCACCCTGCCAGAAAAGGATTCCAGGTAGGGTGGAGCCTACCCCTTCTCTGCCAGGGACAAGAACATCTGACCTACTCCTCAGCTCCTGGTGCTGCTCCCAGTCCTGCCACTAACCTGGGCAAATCATTGTAAAGACTCGTTTCCAATGGTAACTTTCAACGAACACAGACTGACTCTAAGTTTATTGTGAGGTCCAAATATGGCCCAGAATGGCACAGCCCTCTAAAGAGAGAGCATCCATATGACTCCAACTCCCCTTGAGGGCTAGTCACAGCATTCACTTTACCTGTCTTGCTTTAACTCTTTACTGTCCCAATACCAGACTCGAAAATGGCTCCTTGGTGCCTGTGAAATCTCATCAGATTTAAGAAAAGTGCCCTTTTCTAAGCACTTGCTCTAGGAGTTC
Organism: Tamias sibiricus; assembly: GCA_025594165.1. NCBI lineage: Eukaryota > Metazoa > Chordata > Mammalia > Rodentia > Sciuridae > Tamias > Tamias sibiricus. The sequence goes on from CM046657.1 coordinate 105,293,191, forward strand.
TGAATTTTTGAAGATGAGTTCTGGGCTACAGAACATACAACATAAGCCATCCCTGAGAATCTATGTCCCATCTAGAAGGCCTTTTCTATCCCTCGTGAATGGAGAGGGATTGGAAGACCCACAGGACTATTTCTGTGCAGAGACAGTCCCTAAGCCCCCACAGTGGTAAAGATCCAGACAGGAGCCAGAGCCTGCTGGCCCTCTGACCTACTTCGTCAGAAGTAGAGGTCACTCTAGGTGGCTTTTGGGATCCAAACACCCTGGCTGGAGGGCTTCTGGGGCTGATGGGATCAGGCATCCCTGGGCTTTGTCTTTGTTATTAGTCCTATGACTGGACTCCTGTAGTCTTTGGGTTCAAGATAATTAATCCTCTAGCCAAAGGTCGGGCCCTTGAACTCCTACCTTCAGGCATCCACATCTGGGCTCCTTAGAATTGCCCTTGACACCCTCAGGGAGCAATTACACACCCCCACCCCTCAATCCAAGGAATGAGCCAGATTCCCGAGAAGCAGAATGGCCCCTACTTCAGGCTAGCTGAAACAGCTTTGTTCGTTAGGTTCAGAAAAAAAAGAGATGCCGGAAGGTACAAGTCAGAGACCCCAGGGACCCAAGTAACTCTCTGAGTCTGGTGAAAATTGGAAAAACAGAAAAACAGAACCAAGGGTAGAAGCGAGGAAAACATAAGGTGCAGTCTTAGACTCAGGGAACAGGGACTGGGTTCTGGTCAATGTACAGGACAGACTGTCCAGACAGAGAAGAAAAGGAAGAGGAGGGTGGATCCTGTAAATCAGTGTCTGCACCCATTATTTATGGATGCTTCACTTGATTTGAGTATCCAAACCTAGGCTCAGCGCGGAGACTGAATGTCCCTCACAGCTGCTCCTTCCTGCAATAACAAGACTGACATCACTGTTGTCAGGGAAATGGTGTTTTGATTAAAATCATGTGACAGCTACTTCAGATTCAATAAACAAATCCCCCGTTAACCCTTGCCTGAAAGGCCCGCCAGCAGCACTGTCATCAGAAAGCAACTTGCAGACCATCCAGGAGGGAGTAGCTGAGCTGACCCGAGGGAGGCAGGTGGCCCACACTGCTCCCTGGCAGGTCCTGCTTGAGGGACACATACATTAAGTGTATAGAGGGCTCTCTAGACTTCAAGAGTCCATCTCCAAGGCACTGTGGAGGTACCCTTCAAGAGGCCCCAGCTCTCAACCCATGGGCTCCCTTATGGATCAAGCAGCAGGCACAACCCTGGGATGTCAAATGGCTCCCTCAGGGCCATGAGGCCAAAAACTGAGGACAGTTCCTAGGGCTCTAACAACTGATTTTCATTCTTACCCCCACTGAATCTAGGGCAGATGCAGTATGTTTGCTCGGCATCAGAGACAGTGAGGAGTTAAGAACAATTTCTGGTTTGCAATTGGATGACTTCCTGGATCACTCACTTGGCTGCTGGCCCCTGACATGCAGGGCTCTGCCTGGCAACAGCCAATTCCCTTTTCATCTTACCCTCAGTCATTTTCCTTAAGTGAAACAAATGTAGAGAAGGCTCCCCAAGTAAAGGGGCAGATTTTTCTGGGTTAAATGAACTGCAGCCTCAGAGGCCTAGCACTGCTAGCCTCTAGGGGAAAGTTCATGACCATCTGAAACAAATGGCAACACCTAGTGCCTAGGCTGTTGTGAGAATTGAATGAGATTTGATCAAGTGCTTGACAAGATGCTGCAGTTACCCAGGAAGGAGGGATGGCAGCTAATGCTGTGCTCAGCTTATGAGCCACTTTCAGAGCTGAGCAAGTCAGCCATGGGGAAAAGAGGACAACCCCACAGGAAGGCAAGTACACTCAAGCTAACTGGCTGCCATTCAGGACTTGGAGAACAGGAAGAATAGTCTACAAGACCTCGGTTCACATAAAATGAAAAGCCATGAAGATTTAAAAGGCATCCCCCAACCTCCAATACAGGGGATTAAACCCAGGGGCTCTACCACTGAGCTGCATCCCTGCCCTTATCGTTTTTAAGACAGGGGCTAACTAAATTGCCCAGCTGGCCTCAAACTTGCAATCTTCTTGCCTCAGCCTCCTAAGTAGCTGGGATTACAAGCAGGCACCACTGCATCTGGCTAAAAGACAAACATGGTAGAATTTTCACCAAGCAAACCAATTTGGGTGTGAAAATTCCAAATTCTTCCCAGCAAACTGAATGCAGCCTGACATCAGCACAGAGCAGCTAAGACCCACTGTGTTCCTTTTGTGAATATATTTGAGTCATAAATTGCCCTTCCTCTGAACAGCCCTGGGGCCACGGCCGACACCACCTTCAACTGCTGAACTGGAAATCTGCACCCTTCTCCAAGCAGTGGCATCAAATGGAGCTTGTAAATACAAAAAACTTGACAAGAGATGATTTTTATCTTGAAAGAAAATGACTACCCAAGAGGAATTGTGGAAAATAATCTTCTAGTCTCTGAGCAAAGTGGGAACAGCCTGTTTCTACAAGCAACTCTTCACCAGTTCACCTTTGTCCTCTGCATGGGTCTTGCCATTTCTGAATAGGGAGAGACAGGAGACAATAGGTCTCAAGCTGCAGGAGTGACAGAACTCTGGAAAGTGAGGCCCCCACCCCCAAACACATTTCCAGAAGTAAAATAGAGCAGACGCTTAAAAATGTATATACTCTCTTGGCCTTTAAAAATAGCTATCTCCCCAGGGCAGAGTATGAGGTATTGGCTCTGCCCATCTTGAGTCAACCAGACCACACCAGCTGCCCTAAGCCCTAAGCCGGCAGGACTCTGGCCCCAGGTTTCTGGAGCACTTACCTTCCCAGTGTCCTCTCCAAGCACTCTGGGCCTCAGGAAATGGTTCTTGTCAGCCCCAGGGGCGATGGGCTCTTCACTGTCCTTCACAGGAAAATCTAGCTTCCTCAGCCTTTGTGCCACCACTAGAGATAGACAGCAGCACTGTGACTGTCCCTGACCAGGGCACATCCCTCCCAAGCCCACCTGCACTTCCCAGCCAGGATGCCCTCAGCTGCTACAGTACTGCAATGGGAAGCCCAACAATCTATGAGGATATGGGCCCCCGTGCAGAAAAAGCCAGCTCACCCCAGAACCTTAAAGTGTCTCCCCTTAGGAATCTTCAAAAGGGCCACACCATTAGGCTTAGGGCACTAGCTGGGGATTCCCTACATCTTGGCCATTGACAGCCTATAGAACCCTGAACAAAGAGAAAAGACCTGACTCCTTTCAGAATTGATAATATTAGTTTACAACAACTCTGGAGAAAGAAATGACTTGGCTTTTCTACCCAGTGAGTAATTAAACTTCATCCTCCAGATTTCCATCTCAACTGAACGTTATGTAATTTCCTGGAAACAGCAGCCCTGTGGAGGCAAACAGGGAATTGGGGAGACTATTCTAGGTACAGAAAAGGACTGGAGATGTGTGAGAGAATAGGAGAGAGGAGCAAAGACTGGATGGATCAAAGGAAAGCAATAACTTCATCTGCTAAATTAAGAACACTAGGTCTCCTTCACCGTGCTATATCTAGGCTTTAAGGTTAAGTACCAAGAGAAAGCAAAATGTCTGAGGAATTTCAGGAAAAGTTGAGAGGAAAGGACAAGCAGCCAACTGGTTTGGCCACCCTCCCCAGCCATCCCTGGGGGGATAGAAACAATGTGATTTTTATAGGAAAGTACCAGACTTTCAGCTCAGTAAGAACACAGTGGTTAAACACTACAATAAGAAAACCCTGACACAGTGTAACTGTGGACCAGGGATGACATGTCTGTTTCCCCTACTATACTATACAAGCAACCTGGATGCTTGCACAAGGCAGCTCAAAGGCTATTGTCTCTGTTGAGTCAGTTGTCCAGCAAAGACCCCAACACCAACACCACAGCCCTGTGTTACAGTAGCCAAGTGGTGGTATTTCCGTGAGCTGAAGTCTGCCCTTTATTTCATCAAAGCCTCATTCAAAACCACACATTACTATGTTTACTCTTATGAAACAAGATGCATCTTTAGGTTCGTTTCTTGGCAGCACAGAGAAACAAGATCTGATCTCTTAAGCCCATGAGGGGTAAACCCCACACAAATTATAGAAATACCAAGGTGTTTATCCATTATTGATGAGACATTTTTATTGGCATCAGTACATGTGTTTGTCTTGGCTTTCCTTTTCTGGTAAACCAAACAATATAAACTGCCTAGGATGAAAAGCAACAGCAATGTATGTTCAAGGCAATCAGACAAATCCAAAAGGAACTACTGCCTAAGCTGGGGAACTGGAAAAGGGCCACATAAAGTTTGTTTCCTAAGAGTAGAAAATGGGAAAATGAGATGGTCATCAAGTACCTTTGATGACTTTGTTCCATGCATGCAACACAGAGGAGACTTTAGAAATTCATTCATTGAACACATTTTTATTGAGCACCCACTATATATACCAGACACTGATCCAGTAACTGGTGATAACAGCAGAAGACAAAACAGACAAAAACCCTGCCCTCACAGAGCTCCTAGACTTTACATTCTAGTGAAATCAAGGTAGGAAAACTAATCCTGTCCGGGTACAATGGAACACGCTTGTAGTTCCACCACTTGGGAGGCTGAGAAGGAAGAATCCCTTGAGTCCAGGAGTTTAAAACCAATCTGGTCAACATAGGAAAAAAAAAAAAAAAAAAACTAAGCCGTGGAGAAAATGGCTAAGTTATTGGCCAAAGAACAATTATTCTAAAGAATAAATTCTAAATTTAAACGGATTTCCTATTGTTTAAATCAAAATGAAACAATGAAGTCCCTATGGGACCATCCAAAAAGAGACAGACCCTGCTGTGCTCCATGGCCCACATTTCAGAAAGAACTCACTGTGTAGAGCAGAAAGGTAAGGCCCCGGGCTCTCCAGAGGGAGCCACAAGGTCATTTTAAAAGTCTATCCCCAAACCAATGGCATTTCCAACCAAAGAGTAAAGCAGTGAATGGTTCCAGTGCAAATTTGTTTCAAGAATCAAGATAAGAGTCTCTCATATGTGGAATTAAATGAAGAGGAACATAACCTGTAGGTAATAATACAAATAAGATCCATGAAACTAAAATTAAAATGTTTATAGCGTTAACAGTTTATAACATTAAAATGAGAATGTAGAAAAAAGATTTTTGCTTAGGAAAACATTTAACCCATGACACAAGAACACATAAAATAGAATCTTGTTGCAAGGTCACTTGGCAGTATAAAATGCAGACAAGATAATTTCTGATTTAAATTCTGTTCTGTTTTCCTAAGGTAAGATAACTTGAAAATATTTAGTCAAACTTGGTTTCATGTAATAGTTAATGTAGAAAATTTTATAGTTCTTGGGTCTTCACAAAACAGAGGGCTCACAAGATTTAAAAGAGCTTGTGAATATAATAAACAATTCAAAAAACAAAAATAGAAACACCAAACTACTATAGCAAGATGCACTCAGAGAAAAATAAGCTACAGTAAAACCTCAGTAACTAAAACTTTATTAGAGACAAAGTTTGATTAGGTGAAAAATGTAAATAAATTTACAAAAAAAATACTTAAATTCTCCATGAACTATACATATATATATATATATTTCAAGGATAAAAAGCATATGGAATTCATCTGTGTGTGTGACCTCTCAGAGATCCTATGCTTCATATGTGATATAACTGAAAAAGAGTGATTGATTGGTAACTGGCATGTTAACTAGTAACTGCGTGCTTTCTAAAGAGAGCTTTAAAACTGTTTTAAGTAGTTCAAACAGGTTTCCTTCCATACTATTTGTTCAGCAAACCCTTCAGCTTAACCTATTTAACTTCAACTCCAGGATCAATTAATGAGGTTTTACTGTAAAAGTAGAAAAACAAACATTTCAAAAAGATTCTAGCATCACCCATACCAAAAAATTAGCAATGAAACTTCAGTTTGAAAAGCTACTATAGAACAAAGCAAGAATGGGATGCTAATACTGCTGGAAGCAGAACCAGGTAAAGAGCAGGAAATCCACAGAGTATCATACTAGTGGTTGCTACACTAATTTGAAAGACAAAACTGTAATCTTAAAATCAAACAGTAGAACTACTGCTTATTAGGAGGCACAAAAGTTAGTTTCTTAGGAGAGAAGAGAGAAACTTTCAAGGCAGTCACAGTGGTGAGCTGTTGAAATTGTTAGATTTCAACATCACATGTTAGCAGCAAGATACATCCACACTAGGTTTCTGAATGACATGATTACAGTCAAAATCAAGGAAATAAAAATCAAAACAACCAAATACATTAACCCTGAGCTTCCACATTCCCCTTTTATGTAAGACATTGATGCAGACCATCATAATCTAGGACAATGTGGCTTTCACTACATTCAAATCTCAATCTATCTCCCAAGAGAGTTTGTAAGTTATTCTAAACCATGTACATTTAACTTTGGAAAGATGGAGGGTACACACATGTATGTAAACACTAAAAGAATCACTCCACTTCATGTCTGGATCCAAATCCATCCAGGTTTTTTGCAGAATATTTAAAGTGGCTGGGGCCTGATTCACCATTAGATGCAGAAGCCCAGATGGGGGTGGGGGGGGCCGTGAGGGGGACACAACATCAGTAGACAATCAAGAGATGACTACATCGAGTATCAGGAAGTGGTCAATAAGAATGGCTTAAATAATTATCTCAACAAAGAGATGAGTGAAAAAACAATCCCATTCATCTTTAGAAAGAAGTCACTGAAATTTGATTTCTTCTAAGTTGCTGCCATTTGCTTGGATGAGATCTTGAAGGTGTTCCATTTTTTTCTCCACCCAGTTTAAGGACACATTGACTAGAAATCTGTGATAAGAATTTAGTAAAGGCTTTTCCCTCCTGTTCCTCATTATGCCAATGCAAGAACTGGAAAATTCCAAACAAAATCAGGTTAGTTGTACAGAAAGTTCATGAACAATCTACCTATGTGAAGGTTAAGCATGTAACAATGATCCCAATGCATGAAACTAACATCCCACTATGGTCAGTTTCTTTACTCTGCCAGTCTAATCAGGAGTTAAAACTTTTAAAGACTAATTAAAAGTCCAAACTAAAACTATTCTTGCCAATAAGAATCATAATCCTACCAAATCCTAGATGTGGAACTAGAAAAATGGACTGCTCACTTAGGAGAGAGTGGCAGGCCAAGAAGTTTCTAACCAAAGAGGGGACCCAGCATTCCAGGAACTCAGCACCCTTCCTCTTTGCCATCATGCTTATTACCCTTCCCACTTTCCACCCCTCATACAATAGAGATTAATCCTTCACTAATAAAAGTATAAGCTTCAAGACAGAAAACGAAATACATACCACTTATAGCTTCCTGTGCAAAATATTTGACATCCATGTCTTCATCCTGACCTAACTTCTGTAATACCGGCTTAACTTCTCCCTGCAAAGCACTAAAATTCAAAAGTATTATCTGTGAAAAGCAGTCTAGTGGGCCAGAGAAATCCTTTATGATGCATATGCTCCATAGTAATTTTTTTTCACTGAAGTCTAAAATGAAACTTTTTTTTTTTGGGGTACTGGGAATTGAACCCAGGAGGGCTACCACTGAGCTATATCTCCAGTCCTTTCTTTTTCCCCCCACAGACAGGGTCTTGCTAAGTTGCCTAGGCTGGCCTCAAACTTGCCATTTTCTTGCCTCATTCTCTCTGGTATGTGCCACTGTGCCTGGCTGAAACAAAAACTATTTTAAAACACTTACAAACTTGACAGATACACTAAATAATTTCTAAAGAAGTTCTCAGCAAAATTAGCTTTGGACAATGATCTACACATATACTGAGCTTAAATATAAAAGTCAGAGTAGACATCCTCAAAAATGGTAAAATGGTTAATTATTTTCTTTAAACAAACTCATATCCTAGGTAAAGTGAAAATAACTAAACTTAATTTCAGTTATTATTCTCTACTAGGAAAAAGTTAAAATGTACCTTTTTTTTTTTTTAAAGATTTTTTAGTTATTGACAGACCTTTATTTATTTATATGCAGTGCTGAGAATTGAACCCAGTGCCTCACACACGCCAGGCAAGTGCGCTGCAGCTGAACAACAGCCCCAGCCCATAAAATGTACTTTTAAAACAAGAACAACACTAAAATCTTACTTGGTATCTAGAATTGGTCCAATTTTTTGTAGCGATTTGGCCACATTGAAACGAACATTTGCTACTTGATCTCCTGCCATTTTTAATACGATGGGCAGCATTTGCTTAGTGGTTATTTCCTGACCACACGCTTCAGACAGTGCCTAGAAAAACAAATAAGATATCATAGTTAAAACACTTTTAAAAAATCTAGTGAAACAAATTAATATTTAATAAGAAAGTAATTGACCAACAAAAAAATAAATATTTCTAGTTTCAGCATCTAAATGAGGAACACAAGGTAGCATTCAAAGAATCAGAGAACTAGATCAGAATTTACAACTAAGTTGCAACTATTAAAAAACCAGTATGGGGGCTGGGGTTGTGGCTCAGCGGCAGAGCACTCGCCTTGCACATGCGCGGCCCGGGTTCGATCCTCTGCACCACGTAAACATAAATGCATTGCATTGTGTACAACTTTAAAAAAAAAACAGTATAGGGCTAGGGTTGTGGCTCAGTGGTAGAGTGTTCCCCTAGTGAGGGTGAGGCACTGGGTTCAACCCTCAGCACCACATAAAAATAAATAAATGAAAATAAAAGCATTGTGTCCACATACAACTAAAAAAAAAAAAAAAAAAAAAAAAAAAAAACACTATAAATTTTAACATGAATTTTAAATTCAACATTTTCTCTCATTTCCTAACTGTCCAAATTTAATCAGGGTAAAAAATTATTACAAGTAGAAGACAGTACATATCAGTATTCAGAAATATACTTGTGAATAATTGCTTTCATGCCTGAGTTGATTAGTAATATCTATGTAATACTTACATTAATGCAGAATAAAGTGGTCATTCTATGCAAGTAATTAGGATCATTCGCCATTACTAACACTTTAGGAACGATGGTATTTTGGGCCCACTCTGTACCAAACTTCTGAACTAATTTCATGAGGTTGTTGGTAGCAGCTTCTCGAATGGCATATACTGCAAACAAATTGTCATAGTCCTTACTTTTTTTTTTAATAACCTTGTTTACTTATATCAACAAACATGAACCAAAACCAAAACCTCTCTACAAACAAGACCCCAAATATACTCCTACCACAATGATAAGCACTATAGGCCATAAGTTATACTGATTTGCTATTACAGTTTGAAAATTTGCTTATTCAAGGAAAAGGGATGCCAAGAGCTCATGACATACATCATTTTAATTAACAAATACAAGTGCCTACAAGGAGCTATGTGCTACAGAAAGAATACATCAGATCAAAGATCATATACTCTTATCAATAAGAGAAAGGAAAGCTAAGGCACTCCAAGAAGTCACAAAGCAAGACTGATTTCAATGAAGTATGGCACCGTGTAGTAAAGACTGTGAGGGCTGTGGGTTTAGAGAGGAGTGAACAGGGAAGTGTGAGACAGCTTCAGGAAAAGAGAGAGGCACTATACATGGCTGTGAAGATCAGGAAGGATTTGTGTAAACAGAAGAGCAGAAGAATTCCAGAAAAGGTGTTGGGAGGGGGGAGGGGGAGAGTACCCAGGGCACAAAGGGAAAAACCCAAATCTGTGAGACTGAGGTTAGAACGAGCCCTGACCACAGAGCATTCTGAAAGCTAAATTTATTCTTGATAAAAAGAAGAGTTTTGCCGGGAGCGGTGGCGCACGCCTCTAATCCCAGCACTTGGGAGGCTGAGGCAGGAGGATTGCAAAGCCAACCTCAGCAATGGCAAGGCATTTAGCAACTCAGTGAGACCCTGTCTCTAAATAAAATACAAAAAAGGGCTGGGGATGTCACCCAGTGGTCTAGTGCCCGAGTTCAATCCCCGGTACCACAAAAAAAAAAAAAGAAGAGTTTTTAAAACAAACATGTATAACCAGATGACCAATGTGTCCAGAGTGGCAAGAAGAGCTGAGAGGACAAGGACATCAAGAGAAACTGTAGAGGTCACTGTGGTCATCTACACAAGAGCAAATAAAAATTTAAGATCAACTTGCTTCTTTTCCAATGGAAAGGTTTAGGTTCAGACAAGAAGTCAAATGTCTTCTGTGATAAATATGCCTACCTTAAAATGATCACCTATAAAATCATTTATTGAACACATAATCATAAATCTAGATCATAAACGTCTGAGATACTACCTTCTCACAGTTAGTTGGTATATGCAGCCATAAACAAAGATAAACCTCTGTGTCACTTTATTTCATAAGTCTGCTAAGACTCAAAATTTGGGTTTAGATAACAAATCAAGAGTGGTAGGTAGTGATTCCTTATTCTACTTCTGTCTCCAGGGACACCCAATCTTCAAGGTAGGATACAAATAGCTATCCAAGCTAAAGCCCTACGCACAATTTATACAAGCCTCCAGAGAGGAAAATGGAACTTTTCCAAAGTCCATAGATCCTTCTAGGCAATGATGTTGAAACAGACAAGACAGCATATACAAATTACTATAGAATTTCTTACCAATGCTTAAACTGACCAAAGTCTCTGGGAGAAGCAACTTATCAAGAACATTCAGACCGGGCGTGGTGGCGCACGCCTATAATCCCAGCACTTGGGAGGCTGAGGCAGGAGGATCGCGAGTTCAAAGCCAGCCTCTGCAATGGCAAGGCACTTAGCAACTCAGTGAGACCCTGTCTCTAATAAAATACAAAAAAAGGGCTGGGAATGTGGCCCAGTGGTCGAGTGCCCCTGAGTTCAATCCCCGGTACAAAAAAAAAAAAAAAAAAATTCAGAAGTACTAAGAAGCAAGCTCAAGTCAACCATTTTACACAAAAGATATTCTTTCCCGTAACATCCAGTCTTTAAGCCCAAACCTCTCCTGTGCCCTTTCCTCTAAGGTGGATCTAACTAGAACATCTATTTCTCCTCTAGTTCCTATTTTTTAATGTACTTGAGACTTTTCTTATCACAATGCCATTATGATAGGAAGGGATCACACTGCCAGAGTAACCAGAGGCCAAGGACACAAATACTCAGCCCTGACTAAGGATTTAACTGCACTCAACTCTACTTGGCCAAGTATGTACTATGTTCTTATCTCCTCTTGATTTTGTTGTCAGAAGAATGCAAACCATTCCATAGTTCTGCTGTTTTGTCTCCTTGTCTATCTCTCTCTTGCTCTCTTTTCCCCTTAAGGTATGGCTGATAAGTAAGGTTTCTTCATACGTCTAACTCAATCTATGCTCACCAACTTTTTTTTCCTTTCTCCTATAAAAAATAAATTCTCCTTATAAATCCCTCCCTCTGATCAATACTAACCACTTAACCACAAGAACATTGCTTAAGTCATACTTTTTTTCTTAAAGTTCTCTGGATTTTCCTCAATATTCTTTTAATAATAATAACCAGGAAAAAAATGTTTTAAAAAATCTAGATGATCAGTGATCACTACATAATACTTATCTACAATGCAAAAGCAACATTTTTCTTCAAGTTATAAAACACACTAAAAATTCTAAAATGAAATGCAAAAGCAAAAAGAACAGAAAACTCTTGTGATTACCAGTAATTCATAGAACAGTTTCAGAATGGCCATATCACTGGTTCAAAGAACGCTTATGTCCTTACTTTGGTATGCTGCTATAGGAAAATAAACAAGGGTTTCTTCCAAATTGGAAGGAAAAAAAAAAAAAAATGAGAAAGAAAAACTGAGTTATACACAGGAAACAATCCTACATAGAATAGGTGTCAAAAAATCTGATTCTTAGCCGGGCGCGGTGGCGCACGCCTGTAATCCCAGCACTTTGGGAGGCTGAGGCAGGAGGATCACGAGTTCAAAGCCAGCCTCAGCAATGGCGAGGCACTTAGCAACTCAGTGAGACCCTGTCTCTAAATAAAATACAAAAAAGGGCTGGGGATGTGACCCAGTGGTCGAGTGCCCCTGAGTTCAATCCCCAGTACCAAAAAAAAAATTTGATTCTTGGGCTGGGGTTGTGGCTCAGCGGTAGAGCGCTCGCCTAGCACGAGCGCAGCCCGGGTTCGATCCTCAGCACCACGTAAAAATAAATGCATTGTGTACCACTAAAGCAAATAAATAAATATTTTTAAAAATTTTTTTTTTGATTCTTACCAGATGTGGTGACATACACCTATAATCCCAGTGGCTCAGGACGCTGAGGCAGAGGATGGCAAGTTCAAAGCCAGCAACTTAGCAAGATCCTTAAGCAATTTAGAAAGACTCTGTCTCTAAATAAATGTGAAAAAGGGCTGAGGATGTGGATCAGTGGTTAAGTGCCTCTGGGTTTAATCCCTACCTAGTGGGGGTGGGGGGGGATTAATTCCTTGTAGAATATTGGAACTTTAAAAAAACTGTCTTAATCCAGAATGCCAGCTCTCAAAGAAAGTATAGAATGATTGGCTGGGACACGCCATTCCCACTAATAAAAAAAATTTTATCGGAAATAATATAAACACTTTAAAATTTAAGAAAACAGGAATTACTTTCCTATAATTTGCAAAATTTAAGTTTTATCTTAAAAGAAACAGGCCATCAAAAGAAAACTTTAGAGGAAAAAAAAAATTCATAATCCACTATATATATATGGATGTATATGTGTGTGTGTGTGTGTGTGTGTGTGTGTGTGTATTCCCTTAGATTGTCACATATTTTTAACACCCTTCCTTTTCACACTTTTAGCCATATGATCTCCCATATGATACAAATTAGCTCTTAACAAAACCAGCTACCTGTGGTATCCTCATTCCTCCCAAATACACAGCACCCACAGATAAACAGATACACTCAATACATAGATAAAGCATATGTAGAACACTGCATAACTGATATAGAATGCTTATAATGTCCAAGAAAACATGGAACCAAAGCTCACAGGAGAATGTCACATAAGCACCCAACAGCATTCACTGAATCAGGTTTTAAGGCCACAAAAAAGTAGCCAAATTTGGATCTGGAACCTAGGTGGCACACAGATTATATCTGCTACCCACTGCTACCTGGCAGACAAGAAGTTATGTACGTATACATCTACCTGAGACCTCACCAAAAGTCAGCTATTCATTCCTCTGTTTTGTCTAACTTGCTCTGAGCTCTCCCTCTCTTAGCATCATAGCAGTATCAGCCAGAGAGCAAACAGGAAATCTTCCTTTCACCCAAACCAAAAATCCAAGCTCTCTCTCTCTCAGGGAACAAGTAATGTCTCCCAGTCCTAAGAATTCTGTACGATAGTATCCTATCATGTCCCTCCTTCTCCATATGTTACCTCAGAAAAATCAAGTAGTGGGCTGGGATTGTGGCTCAGCGGTAGAGCGCTCGCCTAGCACGTGCGCGGCCCGGGTTCGATCCTCAGCACCACATACAAATAAATGCAATGTGTACAACTAAAGCAAATAAATAAATATTTAAAAAAAAAAAAAAAAAAAAAAAAAAAGAAAAATCAAGTAGTCATTTCTTCCCACCCAGGCCTTTCATCTGATTTCAATCCCTGTCTAACCTATTGTTGCTGAATGGCAGCATGGCAAGCAGAAGACCCTAGGATAAGAAAGGAATAAGTATATACACAAGAGTCTGAAGATGACACAATCAGATGAGTAAGAAATTCAGCAAAGAGCCAGGCACAGTGACACACACCTATAATCCCTGTGGCTTGGGAGGCTGAGGCAGAAGAATTACAAGTTTGAGACCAGCCTCAAAAACTTAGCAAAACTGTAAACAATCTAGTGAGACCCTGTCTCATAATAAAAAATTAAAAGGGATAGGGATCTAGCTTAGCGGTTAAGTGCCTTTGGGTTCAATCCCTGGTACAAAAAAAAAAAAAAAAAAAAAGGCGAAGAAACTGTTTAATGGAAAAAATAAAGGTAAGATAGAAAAAAAAAATTTAAGTAGAAACATCACATTTGTATTCAGAGAAAGCTAACAGGAATTTAATCAAAGACTTTCTTCACCACTACATTGTTAAAACAAAATTCTTAGAGCAGGATTCCTTTCTAAAGTGAAGTATGTGAACATGAATGGGATATATGCAAAATCATGGAATTTCCATAATCATGTTTTTAACTTGCCTACTCACCATGATCCACAAGCCAGGCCATACATAAAGAATTCAGCTTCTCATCAAAAAATTCCACACCCTATGGATACAGAAGATTCCATTAACACACATCTCTGAAGTTTCGAAATTAAGATGCTCTATTATAAAGATTGAACGGTTAAAAATAAATAAAAACAATAACTTGTTTTCCAATAAGTTGAATTCATGAAACAACCAGAAAAAGAAAACCATGGGATTTACTAACTGTAAATCTATTTTACTGGGTAAAAATTATAAACAAAGAGAAGCATAAGTGAGATGGTACAGGCTTGCTAAGTAGTAGAGAAAAGAGTGGTCAGAGGCCAGACACCAGACTAGAGAACAGTAGGAAAAATGCAATGTAGATGGTCTATGAAGCAAAATTCACTTGTAAAAATGAATTACCCAGGAAAATATCTGTCAACAATAACTCTCAATTGTCTACCTTTTTTGTTTAATACAACCAATTCTATGAATTGGATATCCCCATTATTAAGAGACTATTTCTGGAATGATGGGAGAAAGTATTGGAGAGAATAAAGCAGGTACAAGAATAGAAGGCAAAAAGCTTCAGCGTGAAGTCACAGGTAGAACCATCCTGGCTTTCCCATCCCTGCTCCTCCTATTAATGGGGCCACCTCAATACAGGATGGGGAAAAGCTTTAGAAGCTGATTTACACAGACTTCTTGCCCTGGCTTCATACCACATGAGTGAGCACTATAATACGTACTTTCCTGGTGATTACCTTCTGAGGTCTACATGTTTATAGTCTTTTGGTTCTTTGAAATTCCTAAATGAAATTCTAGGAATGAAATTCCTGACCAGTGATGAAATATTTTAAACAAAGAGATGTAATTTAAAGGTTCTGAAAACAGTGGCTGAATTTTGAAAGATTTTGGCAGACACTAAGATTACCTGAAAGCTCTCAAAGACCTTTTCATTTCAGGTTGAGGATTTTCCTTCAGTCTTAATTTTTTTTTTTAAAATATTTATTTATTTGCTTTAGTTGTACACAATGTGTTTATTTTTACATGGTGCTGAGGATCGAACCCGGGCCGCACACGTGCTAGGCATGCGCTCTACCGCTGAGCCACAACCTCAGCCCCTTCAGTCTTAATTTAACTAACTTTTATTTCCTGGTATTTGTGCTTTAACTTTATATTTACTCACTATGGTCTATAAGCCAAACTATGTATATAGTCTTGAGGGAATTTTACGAATTGACTAAATGATTTTTAAAATATAGAAAAATTAAGGACAATATACATACTAACAAAAGACTGAAAGTATGAAAAAAAAATCCATGACTGACATATGTCACTCTGCCATATAGGCATCATTAGCCTTGCTTCTATACTGTTCTGTGTAGTTAGCAGCCCTTAGAGACTACAGGTCTAAGAGAAGCAGAGGTTTAAAGAAATGGCACTAGGGCTGGGGTTGTGGCTCAGTGGTAGAGTGCTCGCCTAGCACGTGCGCAGCCCGGGTTCGATCCTCAGCACCACGTACAAATAAACGCATTGTGCACAACTAAAGCAAATAAATAAATATTTTTAAAAAAAAAAAAAAGAAAGAAAGAAATGGCACTAAAATTCACCCTCCCTCTAGATAGTTGTTTCAGTTCTCAGCAAACCCATTAGATGCTTTCCACCCTGGAGAACAATCCATGACAGTCACCAGCAAAGAACAGCAAATGCCCGTCAGCATTTGACAGTTAATAGTGGAAAAGGTTGACAAAATATCTCATTCTATCAGATATGCTGACATGTGCTGGGCACGGTGGCACATACCTATAATTCCAGCAACTCAAGAGGCTAAGGAAGGAGGATTGCAAGTTTGAGGCCAACCTCAGCAATTTAGGGAGACCCTAAGCAACTTAGCAGGATCCTCTCTCAACATAAAAAATAAAAAGGACTGAGGATGGAGCTCCGTGGCAAACACCCCTGGGGTTACCAATTTTCTTTTTTTGAACCCCAGTCAACCACTGAGCCAATCTCTAGTTTTATTTTTTTGAGACACTCACTGAATTCAACCACTTTGCCAAGATGGCTCTAGTCTTATTTTATTTAGAGACAGGCTCTCACTGAATTGTTCAGTGCCTCACTTTTGCTAAGACTGGCTCTGAACTTTTTTTTTTTTTTCTTTGTGGTACTGGGGATTGAACTCAGGGGCACTCGACCACTGGGTCACATCCCCAACCCTTTTTTGTATTTTATTTAGAGACAGGGTCTCACTGAGTTGCTAAGTGCCTCACCATTGCTGAGGCTGGCTTTGAACTCACGATCCTCCTGCCTCAGCCTCCCAAAGTGCTGGGATTACAGGCGTGCGCCACTGCGCCCGGCGGCTCTGAACTTTTGATCCTCCTGCCTCAGTCTCCTGAGCCACTGGGATTATAGGCGTGTGCCACCATGACCTGCCAAAAATATTGTTATAAAGATATGCTGAGGGCAGGGGTTGTGGCTCAGCGGCAGAGAGCTCGCCTCGCACTTGCGCAGCCCGGGTTCGATCCTCAGCACCACGTAAACATAAATGCATTTATTGTGTACAACTAAAAGTAAATAAATAAATATTTTTTTTTAAAAAAGATATGCTGATTACTATAGTGACATAGCCACATCAATGTTTATAGCAGCTCAATTCACAGTAGCTAAACAATGGAACCAAACTAGATGCCCTTCAACAGATAAATGATATAGAAAATGTGGTATATATGCACAATGGAATATTACTCAGCCTTAAAGAAGAATGAAATTATGGCATTTGTAGGTAAATGGATGAAGCTGGAGAATATTATGCTAAGCAAAATAAGCCAATCCCCCAAAACTAAAGGCCAAATGTTTTCTCCGACATGTGGATGCTAATTCACAGTAAAGAAGTGAAGAACAGAGGTACTTTGGATTAGACAGAGGGGAGTAAAGGAAGGGGAGGGGAAATGGGGGTAGGAAGGATAGTAGAATGAATGAGATATTATTACTCTATGTACATATATGATTACAGGACCAGTGTGATTCTACATCATGTACAACTAGAAGAGTGAGAAGTTGTACTCCATTTAAAATATAATGTGTCAAAATACATTCTACTATCATGTATAACTAATTAGAACAAATTAGAAAAAAGATATGCTGGTATCTTTGCATCCATTCAGAAGAGGGACACTTCAAATTTTATAAAACAAGATGCATGTTCATAAACTACATGTACCAAAATCACCAATACAAATTCAGTAGTCTAAGAAAAGAAAAACTAAACCCATTCGTTGTGATCTGAAAATAATGGAAATAGGACTAGGGAAGTATAAACTGGTTTAATGTCAGCAGAAAAGGGACATATCACGAGTTTTCTCAAGCTTATTTCAACAATCAATGTTGATGCACTACAGCAGCCATTAAAAATGAAGCATCAAACATAGTCCCTGCCCTAAAATAGATAATTTTCTCCTCAACTAGATTTTAATAGTTATAATACACTGTAATAAATGCTACCAACACAAGTAAGGGTATATCAAACTTAGAATTGTCTATAGCACCTACCGAAAAAGAAAAAAAAAAGGATATGGCTATAAAGTCCAGCTGTGACATTTTAATTACAGTGGTATCAGAACAAAACTAATCATGAAACTCACGCAGTAACAGATAATGTGATAATGTAGGCTTTGGCCAAAATAACTAGCATTACAAACTTTTCTATGTGGTGATTCCTCAACTCCCTTTAATCAAAATGGAAAAGTAAATTTATTAATTACTTAATAAATTACTTAGGGGCATTTTTCTTGGAATATAGACAAACAGAGAAGCTTGCCTTGAACAAAAAGCCAAGCTGACTTATCTTGAAATCATACTTCCATTTTCTTTTCTGTTAATTAGTCTTTAAGTCACACAGGTATTAAATATGACAAAATTTGTTATATATGCCAAGAAATTTATTATATCTTTCTATACCTTTGTTTTTAGGTAGCAGCAAGGTGAAATATGTTTCTATAATACCTTTTTTATTGGAAGCTAATGCACTAATGAAAAATAAAAGAACATGGGGCTGGGGTTGTGGCTCAGCGGCAGAGCGCTCGCCTCGCACGTGCGCGGCCCGGGTTCGATCCTCAGCACCACGTAAAACATAAATGCATTGCATTGTGTACAACTAAAAGTAAATAAATAAATATTAAAAAAAAAAAAAAAAAAAAAAAAGAAAAATAAAAGAACACCCTATAAACAACAAGGACAAGATTATACTTTCATGCATCTAAATGAACAGAATCGGACAGGCCATTAGGGCCTTCTACTTGCCATGGTTAATCTCCCTTATTTAATGCTACCCTTTGGTTCATGCAGCACATATACTCACCAGCTGGCCTGCCAGCAGTGGCATATACTCAATGATGGCCAACCGGACCCGCCACTTGGCATCTTCAGCCAGTTCCACTATGGCAGGAAGGAGAGACTGAGAGAGCTGACGGATTCCAATCACTTCATTTACACAATCCAAATTGGAGATGATATTCAAACGAACTTCGGGACACTATATAAATACATAAGTCCCCAAAAACGACATGTAAAAATTAAGTCTTCTGCCTAATATTCTATTGTCATAATGTAAAAACTACTATAGCACATTTTAAAATTAGAAAGTATTGACTCAGATGAAAAAAATGTATAGGGGTAGGAGTGTAGCTCAGTGGCAAAGCACTTGCCTACCACGCATAAGGACCCCAGCTTCATCCTCAACACCACGGGGAAGGTAGGCGGAGTGAGGGTAGTGGGAGGGGCGGGAGGTAGTCTTAAAGGAAATACTGAATACTGAATACACAAATAATTCAAGACACATAAATGTAACTGATCTGAATCAGACTTTCTATGAAAAAAATCCATGAGGTGATAAAAGAATATGGGTTCTAGAATTAAATGTACTCAAATCTCAGATCTGCCATTGCTGAAAAATCTGAGGCAAGTTATTTTAAGCTCTCTGGCCCTCAGTTTCCTCATCTATACAATGGGAATAATATTAAGATTATAATAACCTCATAATACTGTGAGGATTACATGTAATAACACAAGATCATACCTGGCACATATTAATTACTTAATAAATGTTAGTTATTGTTATAATTTCTGATACTATAAAATTAAATAAAACATTTTAACTCAAAGATATATTAGCTTAGCCGGGCACGGTGGCGCACGCCTGTAATCCCAGCCCTTTGGGAGGCTGAGGCAGGAGGATCGCGAGTTCAAAGCCAGCCTCAGCAATAGCGAGGCACTTAGCAACTCAGTGAGACCCTGTCTCTAAATAAAATACAAAAAAAGTCTGGGGATGTGACCCAGTGGTCGAGTGCCCCTGAGTTCAATCCCTGGTACCACAAAAAAAAAAAAAAAAAAAAAAAAAAAAAAAAAAAAAAATATATTAGCTTAAAGATAAGGAACCAGTGAATATAAAGCAAAAATCAAGCAGAAAAGACTGGCAGGCAATTTTCAAAAGGTTTGCTTTTTAATAGATACTTGTCCCCATTTCCTGAATAATCTGTAACCCCAGATCCCAACAGCTTTAAAATAAGTTATATAGCCAGGCTCTATGACACACACCTATACTCCCAGCTACTCAGGAAACTAAGACAGGAGGATGGCCAAGTTCAAAACTAGACTTGGGGGTTATCAGCACCTCATATAAAGGTCTATCAACAACTAAACAAATATTTAAAAAAACAAAAACAAAAACAAAAAACAGACTGGGCAACTTAGCAAGTCTGTCTCAAAATAAAAAATAAAAAGGACCTGAGATGTATCTCGATGGTAAAGTACCCCTGAGTTCAATCCCCTAGTACTGCAAAAAAAGTTTAAAAAAAAAAAAAAAAAAAAATCCATAGTCTCACATGCACAAGGACCTGGTTCAATCCCCAGCACCACCAAAAAAAAAAAAAACAAAAAAAAAACAAAAATCCAGTTTGGTCCCTATTTTCATGAAACCCAATGCCAAAAATCACATCCTATTAATGCCTATCAGAAGCAAGAAAATTTATATCCAGACTCACCTCATCCTTTAACTGAGCTAAGAAAAGAGGTAGAAGATGTTCAATGGTATTTTCTTTGCCCAAAATGGTAGACAATCCCATAATTACAGAAGCTAGAGCTGATTTGACATGTTGATTGGTATCAGATACTAATTCCTAAAATAAAATCAAAATAAAAGTCTTTTTTGCAAGACAACAGAACCTCCATACCACCTCCCAAGAATTTTAAAGATAACATTATTTCAATATAGATTAGTTGACATTTTCTCAGACCATCTGTTTAGGCAAGAGACCTAACTAAAATGCTCTAAGTACTAAAGAGCATTTTAAAATTATAATAGGTAAAGACAAGTGATAAATAATATCATAAATTAACATATCTTCCCATTCATCGTTTACCCACCTTTTAAACTCCAAGAGCTTTAAGGTAAAAGAAAAAACAAAATTAAAAGTAAGGTTTAATTTAACTTCATATAGAGCAGAGTGAAACAAAATAAACTGACATTATATGTACCTTTATGTAGGGTAGAACTTGATTCATAATTATGGTTTCTCTACCTTCAATGGGCAAGTTCTCACAAAGTTCTAAAACAGAAATAGAAAAAAAATAATGCTTTCATAGAACCTTTTATAGTCAAATGATGAAATTTAACAGTCACAAATTCAATCAAATCATAGCAAATGACTCTTATTTTAAATGCAGTCTTCCATCATCTTTATGCCATTGTGTGTCACACACCAACCTAATCTATAAGTGCATTCTTTATAGAAACAAGACAAAATGATTGTTTGGCTTAATATATAAAGGAGCAACTTTATATGACAATATGACATTTTCACACACTGAATCACCTCTATTTGAAATCATATTCTAAAATAAAAAATATGTATATTCACAAGCATTAAAAAAAAAAGCACTAAAATGAATAATACATAACACATGTTGCAACACAAATTGAATTCCTTAACCTTTTACTTTGTGGGCAGCAGCTGCTCGAACTTCAGCTTCACAGTCTTTAAGTAGGTTCTGAAAGGCAGGGATGAGGTCATTCAAGGTGATTTTGGGACCCACTGCTTTCTGGAGCTATAAAAGAATTTTTACTGGTTTTAATATACTAACAAAATAGTGAATACAAACAAATTGGTACAATCTTCAAGTATATGCTTTTGTCACACTATCTATTCAAAAGAATTAATTCACTTTTTGTATAAGAGCAAATCTGTGAGTTTTTTTTCTCTCTCTTTTTTTAATACTTAAAAATGCCAGTGTAGTCATTTTACCTCTGAAAATTTGTCAGCTACCATATAGCGTACTCGCCAGGATTTATCTTCTGCTGCTTGTCGAAGTGTAGGCATTACCAAGGCCTCAAGGTCACCCTGAGACAATAACTGGGCAATACTAACACAAGCTTCCACAGCTAGGAGGCGCACTGAATCCTAAAGGAACAAAAATTTTCTGTTAAGATGGTATACTGAGAGCCACGGGACACTGTGTGTGGTGTGAGGCAGTGCTACTGTGTTTTTAAAAAAGAAAAATAAGCAACTAAATAAATAAATAAAATATGAAGGTCATAAAGATAGAAATGACTTTGTTCTAAAGTGAAAAGCAAATTACCTTTGCTGGAATAGTTTTTATTAAAGAATACAAAATGTAAATATTAAGTGGGGGAAAAAAAGAATATTTTAAAGATGTCTAAAAATGAAAATTATACTTGGAAGTTCAATTTTCAACATACTCAGTTTGAAGTGGCAATAACAGAAATTTAGGCATGAGATTGTAATTTGGAAAGAAATACACAGAACAAACAAAGTTAGTACCAAAAATAATGGATTTTATATGTCTTTTTGTTTGGTTGGTTGGTTGTTTTAGTACCAGGGATTTAATCCAGGGGTGCTTAACCACTGAGCCACATCCCCAGCTCTTTTTTATGTTTTATTTTGAAACAGCATCTTTCACATCTTTCATGATCCTCCTACCTCAGCCTCCAAAGTCACTGGGATTACAGGCATGTGCCACAGCACCCAGTGGAATTTAAATGTTGAGAATCAAACACAGACTAAGCTTGGAGAGGTAACCATGTCTAGAAAGGCACAGCAGAAAATATTAGAAAGGTATGGGATTAATGAATTCAGTTCTCCAAATGTAAAATGCCAAATGCGAATGTGACACATCTATTCTTTGAGCAAGTGAAAATATACAATGAAAACTCAATTAGAGAAGGGCATGGTGGCACACACCTATGATCCTAGCAATTCAAGAGGCTGAGGCAGGAAGACTATAAATTTGAGGCCAGCCTCAGCAACTTAGCAAGGCCCTAAGGAACTCATTGAGACCCTGTCTTAAAATAAAAAATAAAAAAGGACTGGGGATGTAGCTCAGTGGTAAAGCATCCCTGGGCTTAATCTGCATTTAAAAAAACAACAACACTGTAGATCAAAAATAACTGACTATATGCCTAAGACACACTCATTCTTCTATAAGAATAAGTAAAAAAGGTTAAAAAAAAAAGGCAGAACTATTCTTGGCCGTGGTTATGGAGGCATTTTTGAATTTTGAAAATGATGCTAAATTAAGGAACCACTGTCATCTATTAAAATATATGCTCACAAATATTTGTTAATCACTTCTCTTCCAGAACTTCTGATTTCCTCCTCTATACCTATTTCTCCTTCCAGACACTTCTCCATCTAAGCAATGACACTACCATCTAGAATACCTTGATTCCTCTTCCTTTCATCCAACCCAAAAGTATTAAAATCTCTTGTCTCCACCTCTAAACCTTATATAGAGATCCTCTCCATCTTTACTATTACTGCCTGAGTTCACAGCCATCATCTCTTGTCCCTATATAAAACGACAACTATAACTGTATTAAGTACTTTATTTAGGTGTTTGCTATTTTTATTACTATTTCTACTCAAAGAAATCCAGATCCTTGGATTTAAAATTGCTACTATGCAAAGCAATACCATACTCTTAGTGAAAGATCAAACAGTACATTCTATGCTTATTTATCTTAAAGTGAAAATTCCAGGAAACTTATTCTCCCATCTTACAATGCAGCCTGCAATTTTCAAAGGTATATTATCCCTTGATACAGTTTTGGTCTTCCTTTCTAATTATGGCTCCCATTTCCTCTTTGCCTTCTCCTTTTTTACAGCTTATCAATACAAGAGAAAAAATCATGGTCTGGTTAAGAAAGAAACATAAGGACACTGAAATAAGCTAGGATTAAGGCCAGAATTAAGTATTAACTTTGCAAAAAAGAATCCTAACATCAGAATCAAAACTCCTCAAAGAAATGTTTAAAATGTCGGAGGAGAGGAACATATCTGTGTCCCTTAAATACTAAAGAGTTAATGTTACCTGTTCATCTGAAGCTAGATTAGTGAACAATGGTACAATTTCAGTTTTCACACTGTCTAATTCCAAAACTTTCGCAAATTCACCCAATTTGGAAGCAGCAGCTCGTCGTACCATTGGCGTGTCATCTGAGCACAAGGAACGGAAGTGCCTGCAGCATAAAATAATGAAGGTATTTTCTACCATATACTATCAATTAAATATGCCCCCACACAGACATTTTAAAGGTTTTCTCTCACAAATATCAGTAATTAGGTTCCTACTCACAGAAGTAACAAAATGAAAACATTGGTATAACAATGATAAAAAATGATGTCATCATTTCTACTATCCTGGTATTGGCAACTCACTGGTAACAGGGTACTGTTTAAATTGTCAGCCATGTGTCCCCAAGAGCCCCAAATGCTTCTTTAAAAATGCTATATCTTAGCCGGGCACGGTGGCGCACGCCTGTAATCCCAGCACTTTGGGAGGCTGAGTCAGGAGGATCGCGAGTTCAAAGCCAGCCTCAGCAATGGCGAGGCACTTAGCAATTCAGTGAGACCCTGTCTCTAATAAGATACAAAAAAGGGCTGGGGATGTGGCCCAGTGGTCTAGTGCCGCTGAGTTCAATCCCCGGTACCAAAATAAAAAAATAAAAAAAATGCTATATCTTACTGTCTAATTTCCGCCTTGACAGCATTTGAAGCCCTGGGATAGCAAACGCTGAACAAACCACAAGCAGATGTGCGAGAAGTAAACCAATCCCCACTTGCTAGGCGTTTCACGAGAGGTACAAAATGAGCTTCCAGAGCAACAGGAGTATGCTCCTGGGAGATCTGCCTCAAGGATTCCACAGCCTTGTCTCGAACAACAGTCTCTTCCACAGTCGCCAGACTTTCCAAAGGAGGCTACATAGATCAAAAAGGAAAACCAGAGAAGAAAATTTAAGTGAATCACGTTAAATACAAATTGTCACCTTTAGTGTGACTAAAGGGAAGTGGTACATGTAACCAGAATGTTAGCTACATCATACCAAATGGTTACTTCAGTTCACACAGTGACAACATATGGTATGGCCAACCTGAAGACACGACTTCTGTAGTAAAGCCAAGATCCCATGTCCCAGATGGCAATTCCCAGATGGTGTCTACAAATGACACAGTGGAAGAGACTTGACATAATATTAATAATATTTGAAGCCAAATCCCTAAATTCAAATGATACGTAGACAAATTCAGACAAGTTTGTGTATATTTCCTTGATCAACATTGGGCACCAAGATTACATGATGACATCATGTCAGGTCACTGAGTCCACGGTCTTTTGAGTACTATTCTACCATTCCTGAAGGTGTCAGCAACCCTGTCCATGAGCTCCACACCATCAATTCATTTAACCTACAAAGGCTCATACAAAAACCACTTTTTGGGTTGGGGCTATAGCTCAGTGGCAGAGCACCTGCCTAGCACATGTGAGGCACTGAGTTCAATCCTCAGCACCACATACAAATAAAAACAAATAAAATAAAGGCATGCTGTCCATCTACAACTACCAAAAAAAATTAAATAAAAAACATACACTTTTTTTCAGAAAATATTCAGAATCTTTCCACAAGCAAAGAGCAAGAGAGCTTCTCACAGAACAATCAAGTGAAGAGTAGAGCTGGTAGGAGACCTTGCTTGCTGCTTTACAGAAGAGAGCAAAGGGGTTAATAATCTGGACTAGGGTTAGTAATTGAATATAACACAACCCAGTGAAAAGTAAAAGAGAATCTCTGAACCTCTGCCTTTCTGGGTTTATATCTAGTCCAAATAAATTCAGGATACATAAGCTACACATATTAAAAGCACAAAACACACAGACAGCTAATCAACAAAGTGAACAGAAGGATAATGATTCTATGTCTGGCTAGTAATATATTTCAAAAATTATTTGATACACAGAGGTAGATAGTACTCAGTTTCCCTAGAGGGTATATCAGAAGTCCACTGAAAAGATATTTTACTTGCTAGGGTCTTTCATGATCTGGCCTCTGTCTACATGACTTCCTTACATGCAATAACACTAAATAAATCTCTATCACTACTATAAGATAAGGCCAAACTCTACAGAACCATTTGTGAGTTGTTGCTTGATTTGGACCCTGCACACTTCTCCATGTCCTTTTCCTACTGGCCCCTGACTACCTGCCTATTCTAGCCCTAACTCTTCATTCTCCATAAAGTTTTTTTTTCCTTTGGGGATTGGGGGGGAACAGGGTACCGGGAATTGAATTGAGATTGAGGAGCACTCAGCCACTAAGCCACATCCCAGCCCTATTTTGTATTTTATTTAGAGACAGGGTCTCACTGAGTTGCTTAGTGCCTGGCTTTTGCTAAGGCTGGCTTTGAATTTGTGATCTTCCTGCCTCAACCTCCTGAGCTGCTGGGATTACAGTCATTCACCACCATACCCAGCTCTCCAGAAGTTTTGAACCCAACAAGTTTCACAAATCCAAGTCTACAAAACTCATTCTTTCAATACATAATTATTGTTATGTTCTAGCACTGAAGATACAGAAGAAATATGTGAACAGGTTCCCTACTCCAGGGAAGTTTAAATTCTAATGGAGGAATGAAATCAATCATTTGGTAACTGTTATTCCATAGATAAATAGAACAGAGAAAATACTTAGCGTAAAATTCTTAAGGCAATAATTAACTTGGTTTATTTGAAGAGAAAGACCAATGTGACTGGAATGAAGTATGGAGAGGAAGCATGATGTATGATAAGACTGTCACAGAAAGGTCTTATAAGCTAAGGGTTAGAGTTTGGATTTTACTAGAGCCACAGCAGAGTGACACATCTATCAGGTGAAAAATAAACTGAAGGAGTGGGAGGGAATAGTGGAAGGAAACTATAGATGCTCCTCCACTTCAAAAGAAATTATCCCAATAAACCCATCATAAATTGAAAATACTGAAAGTTGAAAATGCCTTGAATATACCTAACCTACCAAACATTCACAGTTCAACCACACTTTAGAGAATTAGTTATTTACCCTGTTCATGTGGCTGACAAGGAGCTGTGATTTGCTGGGTTTGATCTCCAGCATTGCAAAAAACAGAAACAGAAATCTACATTTTGGCTTGTGTAACTGGGTACGTGGTGGTGATATAGCTAAATGAGGCATATTTGTGAGGAAAAACTGAGTTGTTTTAGGCATGTTAAATCTGAAGTATCTATTTGACATTCAAGTAGAAAAATCACAGGCAGACATACTTAGAAATAAGTATATACAGTACATATCTCAATCTACTGATCTCTATAAATCTACATTGTCTATTAATCCATTTATCTCTGGAGTTCCATGAAATGGTTAAACGTTGAGATAAAATCAGAAGGGCCAGCATCACACAGATGATATTTAAAGCTCTGAAGCATACATCCATACCTTGTCTAATTGCTGAATTCCTAGTCATCCTTCAAAACCTAACATAGACATCATTTTCCAAGAAGTCTTCCCTGATTACCCTAAATTAATCCCCTTTTACCTCTACTTGGGTACTTTGCACACGTTTATATTTTCCAATTTAAGACGCATAGTAATAATTTGTCTATAAATAATGACAAAATCCTCATTCCATTCATATGGTTTTATACTATAAATTACAATGTGCCTTACACACTAGGCTTTCAATAAATGTTAATAGATCTTATCAAATTCACAAAGTCAGAAGCAAAAGTTACATGAATAATTAAAGAAGAAATGTTGCTAGATGAAAATTAAGGCTTCCAATATGGGGAAGGGGACCATAAAAACAACCAAATCTTTTTCCTCCCCACCTCTAAACTAGTAAGTTTACAGAAGCAGAGAAGTGAAGTTCTTATATTCAGTCAGAAAAAAAAAAAAGGTTTGAGATCAAAGTGCCTACATTATTTATTCTCTCAATGGCTAACATTATGACTATCTGTCTATAAAACGACCTGCATAAAAAATGCTGATGTGTCTATCACCAAACAATGTGTCATTTATACCACAAAAGTTCTAGAAGGGAGAATAAGTACTTACCAGCAGACAGTGGGCAAAGTCAGGACCTCCCACTAGGCCAGTAAAATTTCCCAGCTGCTCAGCAAGAGCTAAGAGTACCTCATCTTCATCATAAATTGTATCTGGAAATGATAACAACCAGATACTCATCAATAAGGATAGATGGATGGCCCTGAGCTGTACACACACAAAAATAGAAACAGATTCAACATGTACATAGTAAGATAGTCTGGTCAAAATCCTACCAGCGCCGGCGAGGTGGCGCACGCCTGTAATCCCAGCACTTTGGGAGGCTGAGGCAGGAGGAGGAGGATCGTGAGCTCAAAGCCAGCCTCAGCAACGGCGAGGTACTTAGCAACTCAGTGAGACCCTGTCTCTAAATAAAATACAAAAAAGGGCTGGGGATGTGACCCAGTGGACAAGTGCCCCTGAGTTCAATCCCCAGTACCACAAAAAAAAAAAAAAAAAAAAAATCCTACCAGCATTTTCTTCTTTATCAATAGTCTTCCTGAATCTGTTTTACAGAATTAGAAAGTCATACTCCCAAATCAATTACTTTCCCATTGAATATATCTAGCCATTAACATTAAAATATGTTTTATTTCTTTTGCACAGAAAGTACCATGCTCAATTTTGTACTTAATGATACACTTGGCACAAACTCTAAAAAACAAAGTTTTGAAAGTCACTGGAAAACAGAATGTCCATGCCTTTCTTTAAATAAAGGCACATACCTGTAAGGAATGGCAGCAGTTCAGTTCGGGTCCTTTCTACTCCAAGTGCTAGAGCAATTGTTGATAATTTCTTAATACTGTTGAGACGGAGCTTTACAAAAGAAAATGGAAGTAAGAACAAACTAAGAAATGACTGCAATTCAGACCAAAAAAACAAAAGGGGCAAACAGGTGAAATAAGAGCATGCGGGTATAAAAATAAGATTTTCTAGGCGAAACACTGAAGACCCCATAAGAGAAATGGCTGAATGAAAATACTCAGGAAGTGAGCTAATTAAAAAAAAAAAAAAAAAAAAAAAAAACGCTGGCAGTAGTGAAGCAGATGAAACGGCTGAATAACACCTGCCTTTTCAAAGAAAGATTTCATCACGGCTGATACACCGACTCATCTAGGTTAATCAGCCATCCCTACCTTCTTTCCACCCAACAAGCCTGGCCAGTTTCCAAGAGCGGAGAAAGGCATTAAGCTGCACTTCAAAGGGTCCCTTGGCATCCTGAGACCCGCAGGCCGCCCGAGCCGCTCGCGGCGGCTCATCCACAAGGCGCAGGCCCAGCGCTGGACGCGGCGTAGCCACCACACCGCACGGAAGGGGCACTGCGACTGGAAGCCGGTTGTCGGACGGTCGCCGGGACCGTCGGGCGCCAAGCCAATGCTTCACAGACCCGAGGAAAGGGTCTGTGGTGAGGTCCCAAGGACGGTCGAGAGCGGCCATCATAGACCCCCGTGAGTCCTTCCGCGCCTCCCCCTCAAGTTTCTGCTCCGAGTTCAATCTTTCAACCCGTGGGCCTCCACCATCGCGGCGCCAGCTTTCCCCATTCCCTACCACACGCCCCGCTGGGCCCGCCTCGACTCCCCGGCCGCAGTCCAGTACCTGCACATCCTCATTGCGGAGCTCGTCGATTAAAACTGCGATCGGGTATAGCGAATCATCTCCATCTCCGCCCGCTGCCCCAAGGCCGGTCCCGGGCCCAGCTGCGCCCGCCATGTTCTTTCTCCTCCGGCTGGTCGCCGCCGCCCGCCCCGCGCCCAGGCCCCGCCCCGCGCCCAGCCCCCGCCCCCGACCCGCGCCCAGGCCCCGCCCCCGACCCGCGCCCTGGAGGGCTGGGCTGAGATGAGTGCCTAACCTCCACCGGGGTGGGAGAACTGAGTCTGTTCGCTGGTAGAGTCTCCCCCACGTCCCCCACTGCGGGAGCTGTAGGTCTGAACTCCAAAAGGGTGGGCTAAGAAAGCGAATGGAACCCCTGCGACCTTTCCCCAGCCGAAAGAAACAGGGGCAGGGGTTCATTCTGGCCGTTGTGGTCTGAAGGAACCAGGAACCTTACCTGAGTGATTCGTGATGTGTCCGCTCAGGACTCCGACAGGCCAAAGAGGATGCTGGCCTGCCCGAGGCCAGGAAGAAAAAGGCTTTAGCGTCTCCTCTGGCTTAATCCTGGCGCTCAGCCATTGGGTCGCCAGCCCTAATTTCCCCTTTTGGCCTCAAGCCTCCACAGAATCCCTCCACCTCTTCCTTTGGCCTGTTCTCCAGAATCATAGCTGGCTCCTGCTCTGAAAGACAAATAACGCGGGCGGTGAGAGAAAATGAACAGTTCTGTCCAAACTCCCCAGTCAATATTTTTTCCACGCAAGCTGTTAAAAACATGCTGCTCTCTTGTTTTTGTGTGTTTTTCTTTTCAGTTTGGTACTGGAATGGTGCCTTCTGTTGTATTTTCTTCCTCCCATTTTTTAGCTCTTTAGCATGCAAGAAGTACAACAATCAAGCAAAACTAGGACAAGCTTTAATCCTTCCAAATTGGGTGGGGTAGAGTCTTTGCTTGTACAAGAAGTCCTAAATTGGCCTCCCCAGACCTCCAAGAGTCCTCAAAGGCAGCAGTAGGAAGAGACGGGATCAGGGAGTTCTTTCTTACAAAGCTATGGAAAGTCTTCCCTTACCCTTTTAGGTCAGCACAAAATAACTAAAATGTCCTGCCTATGTTTGTTTTGGACTGGAATTTAAGCAACTTAGAATGATAAGCTCTGAAATGATTATACATGTAATAAAACTAAATTTGTTAATAAATAAATTTAGGAGAGTTTTTTAAAGCATGGGGCTCTGGGAAGTCAACAAAAACCACATTCTCTTCACTATCCTCCATACATCTCCATGTGACAGAGCCTTTAGTAGTAGTGAAAGTTTGGGAATAAGTAGATCTGAACAGTTTTTCTCAAATTAGTTCTGGGTTGTATTCTCTAGCGTTTTAATTTAGTTTTTGTAATTTTTTTAGATTTGCATAAGCATGTTCAGATTATTAGGATGACTATAAGTCAGTATTGCCACATTTAGTACAGAACCTACATCTATATTTGTATTTCAGTACTGTTTTGGTTGTTCTGAGATAATGAAAAGAGAGATGGATTTAAAATGAAAAGGATGTTTTCAAGCACAAAATAAAAGCCAAATGATATCATGGTGCTGTGCAGTCTCAATAGTTCTCAAAGAGGTGAGGAAATTAAGATATCGTAGGTCACTTGGTGAATTCAAAAGAAGCTGAACTTTAGTAGGCAATATCATAATCATAATATAAGGAATGGTTTAGTTTTAGCAAAAGACATCTTTTTTTTTTTTTTTTTTTTTGGTTCCGGGGATTTAACTCAGGGGCACTTGACCACTGGGCCACATCTCCAGCCCTTTTTGTTTTTTTGTATTTTATTAGAGACAGGGTCTCACTGAGTTGCTAAGTGCCTCTCCATTGCTGAGGCTGGCTTTGAACTCGCAATCCTCCTGCCTCAGCCTCCCAAGGGCTAGAATTACAGGTGCACTCCACCACGCCAGGTCTAAAAGACATCATTTATCATGTTAAATTACCACAATATTAATAACCTGAATAGTATTAGTTTTTGAGGCTGGAATTACAGGTGCACGCCACCACGCCAGGTCTAAAAGACATCATTTATCATATTAAATTACCACAATATTAATAACCTGAATAGTATTAGTTTTTGTTTTTGTGGAGTTTTTTGGTACCAGGAATTGAACTCAAGGGCACTCACTGAGCCACATCCCCAGCCCTGTTTTGTCTTTTACTTAGAGACAGGGTCTCACTGAGTTGCTTAGTGCCTTGAGTTTGCTGAGGCTGGCTTTGAACTTGTGATCCTCTTGCCTCAGCCTCCCAACTGCTGGGATTACAACCACACCCGGCCAGTTTTGTGATTGTATTTCATTTGTAAGTCTGTATTAGTTTTGTAATTGTATGAGGATTACAAATAAAGAATAAAAGAACATTATATTCCTAGTTTATGCTTGTAAATTTAAGTAACATTATTGTCAGGATAATTTACAGTTTTCAGAATTTTTTTTCCTTTAAAAATGACCCATATAGTATAACAAATTAAATATATAAATAAATTTTTTAAAATGACCCATATAAAGCAAATGCCGAATGATTTCTCTGATTTAAGGATGCTGATCTCAAGTTTGAGAGACAGAGGGATAAGAGGTTTTTCATTTAGTACTTTACCAGTTAGAAGATCAGAGAGAGTTCCTACTGGTATGGAAAGGATAAATCTGATCCTTTATACTTTATGTAAGAAGTCTTCAGAAATGATAAAGGAAGCAAGCTCAGAGAGAAGCAGATTAAGTCAGTTCCACACATATCATCGCTGATATTAGCTCAAGCTTAGGAGAGCTAATAGGCTAACAAAAAATGGAACACAGATGCTAAGCTATTTTGTTTAAAATTCAGATATGATTTGCTTACCCAAGCACAATGAACTGGAGACCTAAAGAATAACAATGATTAAATATGAAATCACAAGCTGAGAAAATAGGCGCCAGAAAATTGCCTGGTTTGAGAGTCATCGATGCTGGACTTCAATTCCCACTGCTGTCTGACTCATGGTGACCAACCTCTCCCTATGCCTCAATTGTACCTTATACCCCCCTCACTCCCAATAAAATAGAGCTAACCACTTCTGGTTCCTGCTCTAGTTTCTGTGATGTTGTGAGAATAACTCAGGTAATAAACATGGAGATGCTAATAAATCCTTCAATAAAGAAAGTGATCAAAACAGACTGCAAGGGGGCTGGGATTGTGGCTAAGCGGTAGAGCACTAGCCTGGCATGTGTGCAGCCCGGGCTCTATCCTCAGCACCACATAAAAGTAAAGGCATTGTGTACAACTAAATAAATAAATATTAAAAAAAAAAAAAAAAAAAAAAAAGACTGCAAAAGAAAGAAGCTATTTCAAAAAGTGGGCCAGGACAGTATTTGGCAGAGGGTGGTCTGCTTACCATCTAAATCTAAACCACTAAATCACTTAAAATGTCTGTTAAAAATGCAGATTCCTGCTGGGAGTGGGGGCACATGCCTGTAATCCCAGCTGCTAGGAAGCTGAGGCAGGAAGATCACGAGTTCAAAGCCAGCCTCAGCAATTTAGCAAGGCCCTGAGCAACTTAGTGAGACCCTATCTCAAAACAAAACAAAAAAAGGGGCTGGGGATGGGGTTAGAGTTGTAGCTCAGTGATAAAGTACTTGCCTATCATGTGCAAGGCACTGGGTTCGATTCTCAGCACCGCATATAAATAAATAAAAGGAAGGTCCATCAACAACTAAAAAAATATTTTTTTAAAAAAGGCTGGGGGGCTGGGGTTGTGGCTCAGCGGTAGAGAGCTCGCCTAGCACGTGGCGTGGCCGGGTTCTACTCCTCAGCACCACATAAACATAAATGCATTGCATTGTGTACAACTAAAGCAAATAAAATAAATATTTAAACAAAAAGGCTGGGGATGGCTCAGTTGTTTAGCACCCCTGGGTTCAATCCCTGGTACAAAAAAAAAAGTGCATATTCCTGGCCTCCACTCCAGACCGACTGAATCCGAGTCCTTAAGAATGGAGCTAGGGCTGGGGTGGAGAGCTCACCTAGCGTGTGCGCGACCCAGGTTCGACCCTCAGCACCACGTAAAGACCAATGCATTGTGTACAACTAAAGCAAATAAATAAATTTTTTTTTAAAAAAAGAATGGAGCTAGATGTTTTACAGTGCTCCCCAGGAGTTCTAACATGAATGGACATTAGAAAGACATGTATTTTAAAAGTTCATTTGGAAAAACAATTTCCATGTCAATGAACAAGCAGCTGCTCAGGTTGGATCTGAAAAGAATCTTTGGAGGTCACCTCTGCCCAGAATAAAAGCAAACAATAATTCTAGCTTCTTATCAATAAACAATTCTGCTCCTATTAGCTATGGATTCTACCAGATTTTTAAAAAAATGATCCATTTTGCTGGATTCCTGGGAGGTAGCCAAGCACTACCAGTTCAGTGGCATTAAGCAATCTCCACATCTTCCTTTCCTCTCTACTGCTCCCTTTGGCCTCCTCTCCACTTCCCTCACGCACCACAAAAAACTAATGACCAGGGAGCACTGGAGGCAATGGCAGAGATTAGGTTGAAGATTTAAGGCAGCCCTCAGGAAACAAGGACATTCTCAGCACAAAAGCATAGAGTTCTGACACCCACGTGCAGTTCATTCATCTGGAGTGAATCAAGGAAAGACAGGTTTAGACTTGCCCAATTCCTATAAGACAAAGCATCAAGAATATGGGGAGGGGCAGGGATTGTGGCTCAGCGGTAGAGCGCTGGCCTAGCACGTGCACGGCCCGGGTTCGATCCTCAGCACCACGTAAACATAAATGCATTGCATTGTGTACAACTAAAGCAAATAAATAAATATTAAAAAAAAAAAAAACAAGAATATGGGGAGGTACAGGCAGATGGAATTGACAGCCACCACCTCTTGGGCATAAAACAGCTCTCAATGTCACAAGAGAAAAGGATCAATTCTGAGGAAATCTGAATGACATCATTATCAACTTCTCTGGCCTGCCCCCCCCACACACACACCCCACCATGCATGTTTAGTAAGCTTACTTCTTCCTCACAGTGATGGGGATTTACAAATAGGTGCTCATATAAATGCTGACCTGATCCAGAGTCACCCAGTGGGAGAGAAGATAAACTGCAAGAGAACTGTAGGTGGTTCTCTCAGGGCAGACCAGGCAATTGTCCTATTGAAAGGGACATTAAGAGAGTGGCAGACGGCCTAGTTCATGCACAGAAAACTTAAGGCACACAGAGGTACTTTCCAACTACAGTCATTCCTTGGTATCTCAGTATCTGATGAGTTTTAGGACCCTCTCCCCATGCAAAAAACCTAAGGATGCTCAAACTACTTCTACAAAACAAATGTCATCCCCATATACTTTAAATCATTATCTTCAATACCTTGTACAATGTCAAACCTATGTAAATAGTTGCTGTGCTATATTGTTTAAGGAATAAGGACAAGAAAAAACAGTCTTTCCATGTTCAGCACAGAGATTTTTTTGAAAAATACTTTCACTTCATGGTAGATTGAATCCATGGGTGCAGAGCCCACAGATAAGGAGGTGACAGCTGTATTCATTTAGTGAGATGACCCTGGTAAATTAATTCTCAGTTCTGCATTTAAACCATTACAAAGTAGTAATTATAACCATGGCATTAATGATATCTTAAGTTTATATTTATGCAAACAATGTCATCATTCTATGGAACTCATTTCCCCTCAATATTTTTGCCTTTTTCCCTTCTCTGTTTTCTTTGGGGGCAAATTTCTAATCCCATTTTTTAAAAAATATTTTTATTTATTTGCTTTTAGTTGTACACAATGCGTTTTATTTGTACGTGGTGCTGAGGATCGAACCCGGGTTGCCCACGTGGTAGGCGAGCGCTCTACTGCTGAGCCACAATCCCAGCCCTCTAATCCCATTTTTATAGATGGGAATTCTCTAACAAAGAGATAAAGACTTTACTTGAAATCACACAATCAATCAGATGAAGCTGTGGAAATCATAATCAGGTATATCACTCCTTATCTTGTCCCCTACTATTCCACAGCTTATGACTATATATATAAAACTTTGGATTTCCAGAGCAAAATTTTGCTTGAAGTTTTGGGACAAGCAAATTAAAGAAATGGAACTGTCAGTTCTAGTTCAGGATGGTACACATAGTGGTTAAGAGAATATGCTCTGGGAGTCAGGGAAGATGGAGTGGCACACTCCTGTAATCCCAGTGACTGGGGAGAGTGAGGCAGGAATATTGCAAATTTGAGACCAGCCAGGACAATTTAGTAAGATCCTGTCTGGGGTGGGGGGTGTGGGGAGAGGAATGAAGGAACTCCAGCTCTGCCAATTATTAGCTGTGTAAAGTTGGCCAAATAATGTATCCTCTCTGAATCTTGGGTTTTGCCTCTATAGAGTGGAAACTGTCAAGCTTACCTTTATGTGGTTGATAAGAAGATTAAATTCATATAAAGTACTTAAATTAGTGACTGGCACAAGGAAGACTCGAATATTAGCCATCAAGAGTAATTATCTACTGAGAAAGTAAAAGCAGGTAAGAAAACATTCTTGTCAATCAAGTTTTGGCAATAGGGAAGACTACTGTGAAAGAATGAAAAGGGTACATGACTTAGAAGACCTGACTCAAGGTCTTCCACAAGATTTTTTCATTGTAGAATAGGAGTTTCACCTCTCAGAGTTGTGAGGAATATAATTACAATGTTAAATGCTTTGTTAATAGAAAACACTACATAAATGTTAGAAGTTGTGTCATTTATTATCAAGGACTCACTGAATCTGATGCCCATGTCAACCACAAAAAAAGAACATCTGGAGACCTATGCTTAAGATGGGAAGGTCCCCAACTCCCCAAGAACAGCAGTCAGAATTAGTACTTCCTCTACCCACAAGGGTAAATTTAAGATATAGCAAACCTGGAGATCAAAGAAGCACATAGACCTTTTTCAAAAGTCTTGGCCTCCAAGTCCTGCCATAGGGACTAATGTTTTCCAGCAGAACCCCTGGTTTTCTTGCCAGATGTTATACACAACTCAACAAAAAACATTTGTTATGGTGTCAAGTGAAAAAAGTAGGGTATATAGTTTTATTGAAGTTGCAGGTATAATTTGAGATGCAAATGTTCAGAATAGATTCATCCTAAATGGATAATTTGATTTTAATAGATATCAGAAATTAGCTTAGGGGCTGGGAGTGTAGCTCAGTGGTAGAGCACTTGCCTAGCATTACAAGGCCCTAGGTGGTTCCATCCCCTGCACCAAAAAAAAAAAAAAGTAAAGTGAGAACAAGGACAGTACATATAGTATCTTACCATTTGTTTAAAATTGAATACACGCATGTGTGCTTGTATACATATTTTAAAAACTCTAGAAGGACATGTACTTGTAAGATTGGTTGATTGTGATAAAGTAACTGCATATGTGGGAAACAGACATGGGAGATTTTTCAATGTATAGTATTTGTACCTTATTTTGTACTACTTGACAAATATGGGACTTTACTCAAATTTCATCCATTTTCCCATTATTGCCCCTTTTCTATTGTAGGATTCAATTCAGTACACCCATTGCATCTAGGCTTTTTGAATTCTGAACCATGAAGATTATTACCTATTGAAACAAATAAACCTTTTGCCTCTTGGTTACTACACTGCGGACTGTCCTCTGCTTCCTCCTGGCTGGGCTTGCCTGTGGCATCCACAGATGTATATGTAGTTTAATAGACTCCTCCTGCCCAGCTATTCCTCTTTGGGGTCCTGCTGTATCCAGAAGGTAGAGGCCAGATTTGCTTCCTGTCTCTTACTTTTGAAAGCCTCTTATCACCATGTCTTGCACTAGACCCAGCCAACGTAAGCATAGCTCTCGGCAGCTGGCACACTGCCTACAGGCTCCAGCTACACAGAGGTTTGATTTCACAAAGGCAGGACTTACTTAAAACATTCCTATTCCCCGGAAATCCTGTGGTCGGAGTCTCCCCTGAAGATGATATTCCTTCCTGCTTCCTTTTCTGATCTGCCCAGAGGACTGTTAGGAGAAAAGTCACAGGAGTGAGAAAGGCTCATTGCCAAGATCCCCTGGACATGCCTTTCATATCTCGGCAGAAATCCTGCTGGGTCTGTAATCAGAAACCGGAACTTCCACTAACTTCTAGGACTTCAGGAAATTAGCTCCCTCTCTGATCTAGCTATGTGATTAAAATTAGCTGGGCCCCCACAGTGTTCTAGAAAAGCCCCTACAAAGACTGAATGTACTGTCTACACACTGTGTCTTCAGAGGACAATCTTCAGGCTATAGTTACAGAGAGTGAATTAAGAAGATGATTTAAAAAAAAAAAAAAAAAAGCAAAACAGCTTTGACTAGATCCTGTTCTCTCTGCCCATCTAATCCTTCCAGGGTGTCCATCATAACATCCAGAAAGGAAGTCAGAGACTGTGGACTTCAAAGAGGTCAAAAATGAGCCGGGAATATCGCTCAATAGTGAAGCACTTGCCTAGAATGGGCAAGGACCTGGTTCCATCCCCAGCACCACAAAACAACAACAACCAGGACAAGGATGATGACAAAGAGATCGTAATACAGGGAGTATAGATCATGGTTAAAAAGAGATGCTCTGGAGCCAGACCCCTTGGTTTGAATCCCAGCTCTGCAGCTTTCTACCTAGGTGATCTTGGGCAAAACACATATCTCTGAGCATTAGTTTCCCCATCTATGTAAAGAGGTTAATAGTTATTACCTCATAAAGTTGTTGTAAAGATTATGTGAGAAGAAGCAATTTAAATCATTCCTGACATAAAGCAAATGTTTTCTTTTTCTTTGCAGTGCTAAGGATCAAACTCAGGGTCTTGTGCATGGTGTCAAGCAGAGGCAATTGCTCTACCACTAAGCTATATCCTCAGCCCAAATGCTTCATAAGTATTAGTTGTTATTTACATTATTTCTCAACAGAGCATATCTGACAATCTAGAGGGTGTATTAAAAAAAAACAAAAAATGGGCATGGTACTGCATGCCTTTAATCCCAGGGACTCCAGAGCCGAGGCAGAAGATCACAAGTTCAAGGCCAACTCGGCAATCTAGTGATGCCTTGTCTCAAAATAATAAAAAAGTAAAAAGGTCTGGGGGTGTAGTTCATCAGTAGAGTACTCCTGGATTAAATCCCTAATACCACATATACACACAAAAGTACCAACAAACAAAATACCAGCCCCAAACCCACAGTCCCTGTGTTTCTAATGTTAAGCTCAAATAAGGGTGTCGTGTGTCACACACATGAAGAAGGGAATCCCCATTCTATATCTGGCAGAGCTGACCTTATTACTAAAGGACCAAGTCTGCCTAGGTGGGTTATCTGACACTTTTATAATGCAAAGTCTAACCTGATGCAGTGGCACACTCCTGTAATCCTAGAGACTCAGGAGGCTGAGGCAGGAGGATGGCAAATTCAAAGACAGCTTCAACAGTTTAGCAAGGCCCTAAGCAACTTAAGGAGAACCTGTCTCAAAATAAAAAATAAAAAGGGGCTGGTTAAGTGTCCCTGAGTTCAATCCCTACCCTAATTTTACTTCCTTCTGCAAATGTTCACTCCTCATCACATGGTGTAGGCATGGGTAACAAAGAAGATATCCTAAGGTTTTTCTCTCACAGGTCTCAGGGAAACCTGCTAAATGTTATTGTCTTCCACTGAACTACTGAGTTGTAGATGATGTTTTGGCATTTGAAGGAGAGTTCTTAGACATTCATATATCCTTTGGATTGTCTTTGACAATGCCAGTAAATTAGCAAATGTGTACATGATATGGTTTGCTCATATATGAAAATTTGAAAATGGGCAAATGGCTGATATATTCCCCCCTCAACCAAATACATATGTTTTATTATGTACATATACAATCAAGGTCATGGCAAATAGAACTGAAATTAATGGAGAAGTGTCAACTTACAGATCATCTACCAACCAGGAATCACTGTTATGATGGACAATTCATCCCCTGCTAAGTTGTGGATGTGGTTTTCTTCAAGAAAGGTTTGCAACTATTAACAGTACAAGAAAGAAGTATAGGGTGCATGATTCTTTTTTTTTTTTTTTAATATTTATTTATTTGCTTTAGTTGTACACAATGCATTTATGTTTACGTGGTGCTGAGGATCGAACCCGGGCCGCGCACATGCGAGGCGAGCGCTCTGCCGCTGAGCCACAACCCCAGCCCGGGTGCATGATTCTTAAAAAATATAATTTACATATTTCAACTTACATTGAAATTACACCATGAATACAGCAAATACTGAAACAAACTACATTGCAGGAGGGAAAGGCACTTTGAAATTTTTAGTGAGAGTAGGATGCCCTCTGCTGGACACTAGAGGATCCTCTACGATGGCATTGCAGAGAAGGCTGCCTCAAGCTGTCAGCAAAACAACAAAAAAAATGTTATGGCAAATTTAAACTTTGGGAATGCTTTTTTTAGAATATCTCTAGTAATCACAGGCTATAAGAACACAAATATAGAAAAATACCCAAGGAAAGGAGGTAGGACTGTCAGAAAAATCCTTAAGATTCTTTTATAAATGTAGCACTAAAAAATCAGCTTCCTTTCTTACATATCTCCACAAAGTTCACTGGCAAGAAAAGAATGGGAATGTGGTATAGAAAATACCATGGAGGTTTAGAGACACCAGTTAATAGAGAAACAATAAAAAGGTGAGACCAACTCAACAAGTGGAACGTGGTGTCTTCTTGTTGGGTGACTGAACACATTTAGGTAATTTCTCTCAAAATGAGATTAACCTTTGCTCTCATGTCTGAGGGGGTAGCAGCAGCCCCAGGGAAGTTCTTTCTTTCTACAGACCAGTGGCAAAAGAACAAAGAAAGGTCTTTACTGTACTCATCTCAAATAAACATAACTAATGTTTTTAAAAACTGTAAAAGATGACTTCCGCAGTGTGTCCTGAGCTGGATGGAGAGCTTAATATCCACAGACATTTTATTTTCCACTATCCTACTCAATGCATCCACAGGTCCTACCTGAGTAGGCTAAGCAGTACCAAGTGTCAGGGTTGAAGGCAGGAAGTCTTCCTGAAGGTGGCCTGCCTGCTCATTCTTTCCTAATAAATAAATCAATAAATGGCACTGAATAGGTCTGAAATTACCAAAACTGTAGTTATCTTCCCCCCCCCCCCAGATGTGTTATCATTCAATGTACCCAGATGAGAGAATGGGAGGAGAACTGCAGTAAATCATTAACGTCCATTAGTGTACTTCAGTGCCATATTAGTTAATTGTTTCCCAGCAAGCTGGGCCCAAAGGGCATGGGAGATAGGGCAAATAAGGTTTGACAGGTCAGAGTAGGTAGAGAAAAGGGGCTGTGAGGGGAAAGAGGCCTACATGGAGGCCTAGGCAAACAGAGGTCAGAATTAGAAAAATACATGAAATACTCTACCTGTTTAATTATCTTTGATCTTTACTGTGAGGTTTGCCTGTAGTCTTTACCAACAGCAGTGATGTTAAACTCTGGCTACATATTGGAAAAATCATCTAGGGAGATTTTGTTTTGTTTTTGTTTTTGCAGTTCTGGGGATTGAACCCAGGGGTGCTTTACCACTGAGCTACACTCCCAAACCGACTTATTTTTTGTTTTAGAACAAGATCTCGGTAAGTTGCCCAGACTAGCCTCAAACTTGCGATCCTCCTCTCTCAGCCTCGAGTGCCTGGGATTATAGGCATGCACCAATATGCCCAGTTATCTATGGTGTTTTTTAAAAGTAATGGTGCTTGGGCCCATACCTAGATACTAACTCAGAATTCCTTGGGGTCAACCAGAGTGTCAGTGTTAAAAGGTCCCCAGGTAACTGTCTTATGCAACTCTGGCTGAGAATCGCTGCCTCACAGGTAGGGTACAAATTCTCCAGCACTGACTACAACCCTGCTGAAGTAGCAAGCAAACAAACTGAAAAGTAGACCCTCCTTCTCACTTGGCAACTTGGAACTCAGAGCTAAAATGACAAATCAAAGGTCAAGGGCACCAGTTGCCAAACACTGTTTCTGCAAGCAAAAGATCAAACAGCCCTCCTGAGGTAGGTAATGTCTGGAATTCATGGTTGTAGGTCTCAGGAAAACCTTCATTAGACGTCTGTCTTAAACCACGCACTTTTGGCAGTTAGCACCATTGGGAAGTCACCTGAATTATGCTTTTATCTCTTGAGCATGGAATGACAGAATAAGCCCAGAAATTAGAAGCAAAACCAAAAATCTCTACTTATCTTGAAGTATTTCACAAAGGTACTCGAAGATTCATTTTAAGAAAACAATAAATAAAAGCTGATATTCTGGTAAAATGCTACTTGAACCCAATTGTTATTTTTTCCCAATTATTAATTTAAATATGAGCTGTTTATTCTAAAAAGCTACAATAGGAAATTTTGAGTCTGTCCTTATCACTACAGTTCCATAATCTCATATCCCTAATTGGGATTTCCCTCATTTATCAAATTTTTTGGTTATAATTTGTTTAAATGCCAGGTCATTGTGAACTCCACAGCTGAAGACAGCCAAAACAGATTTTTAATATGTCACTTACTACTTAATATTACTTGATCTGAATGTGTGACTACAAAGCCATTTTGTGTCAGACCCCCTTTCCCTAGTGAGGTATGTTGTGAGTAGGACTCATACCTGCAGGCCGGGCTTGCTCACACACACACACACACACACACACACACACACACACACACATTCAGAAGGTCTCCTGCAATAGGTCTGATGCTCCAAAATCAAATGATAACAGAAATACTCAAGGAAAGTACCTTCTCTCTTTACAAGTTAACCTGAGGAATTTGTACAGAAGACTGTGTACTTCAGGAGAATTGCTGAACCATACACACTTTAAGCCTCATTCATAAATTGCCCTTTCAGGACTGCAGGACTTATGACCTGCTGCATTTTCCGTGGACCAAGAATCCATCCCAAAGTCAGAATAACAGTTGTTTGAGTTCCAAGTGTCTTTTTGCTCTTCATTGTCAATAAACATGTATGGTACCAAAGTGTACAGGAAACCTTGTTAAACACGGGGATACACAGAAGCATGGCAAGGTGCTTACCTCAGATGTGTGAACAACAATCTTGGGAGACAGGTTGACAAGGTTTCTACATTCAAGTTCTATGCTCTTAGTAAAGACACTGTGTACCCATCAGGGTTCAGAAAAGGAAGTAATCACAGGGTGTTAAGTCTAGAAAGGCTTTTAGAAGAGACTCAGGTCTAAAAGAATAACAGAGAAGATGGTATTCTAGACAGGGGAAAAGAGATTAAGGCTGTGTGACCTTCTCCCTGCTGGAACTCAATTAACTCATTCTCCTCTTAAACAACATGAGAGGAATAAACCAAATCTCAAGGCCATTTGGGTCCTATGGGGAGAAAAATGATTACAATGGTTCAAAACCTGATGGCTACATAAGGTGGAGGGTATAGGATGATGTTAGAAATTTGTTTACAAAAATGTTTTATTCCTCCTGACAACCCTCAACAACAGGGAAATTATCCAAATGTTAGATATAGCTGGATCAGAATTTCTCTGAAAAGTAGAATTTCACAGACCAGAGAGTCTCAATCCAAACACTTAACATGGACCTAGGAATTTCATCTCTTTTAGGTATGTTTTTTTTTTTTTTTTTTTTTTGTACCGGGGATTGAACTCAGGGGCACTTGACCACTGGGCCACATCCCCAGCCCTTTTTGTATTTTATTAGAAGCAAGGTCTCACTGAATTACTAAGTGCCTCACCATTGCTGAGGCTGGCTTTGAACTCGTGATCCTCCTGCCTCAGCCTCCCAAAGTGCTGGGATTACAGGCGTGCGCCACCGCGCGCCCGGCTAGGTATGGTTTTCAAACATTAAGTAATTCCTACTGTGCCTGGTTTTTCCTTAAAAAAGAACCCTGACTAGTTCTTTTTTATGAACCCCAAAGGCTTCTTCCTAAAGTTTTCAGGACAACCATTCTGGGCTATTTGGTAGAAAGCAAGTTTGTGCATCGAGGGGTGGGATTTAGGGAAGCAGGATTTAAAAAGCTGAAAGCGAAAGAAAACATATCACCTAAGAAAAGGAAAATCAAACTGTGCAGATTTATTTTAACTTTTTCTTTCACAGAAAATACAATTAAGTATGGCATGTAAACACTGGCACATGAAATAAAGTACAAGATCAGGAAGACTAATGAATTGGATAATACTCTTGCTTCCACACTGTACTGCTTCCTGATTTCATTTGCAGCATAAATTATGTAATTAAATAAGACTGGAAAAATTAAAGGCAACATTCAGATTTACACATAGAGAGCCTCTGAAATCCAACAATGCCATATGGAATTCTGATCTTTCTGTTGCAAAAAAAATTAAAGCTTAGTTCCATGTCCATTTATCTGCTTTACTCAAGGCATTTAGTGTAGAGGCATAAGAATGGATTAACACATGAGCTTTACTATGTCTGTGGGAGTAAAGATTTAATTGTGCCTCTCTTCTCTCATTAGAGGAACTAAAATTAACCAAATTAAGAGCAGGGCTGCCTGGTATGACCAGGTGAGTATACAATCACAATGAATTTTTATTTCTATAAATCTCAGGAAATGCAAAATACAAGAAAGGACTGTCACCAGTGAAATGTTTACCCAGATCTCATGCTGCAGAAATACATGGGGTTTTCAAAGTTCTTTCTCAGAACTTCAAGCTAGAATGGATGACCTAAATAAACAGCTGGGATCAAGAATTACCTTGATTTGAATGAAAGAATCTGCTTCTAAACTTGAGTTCAATAATAAAAGTATGGGTTCCAATTTGCTTGATTATCCCAAAAGATTAAAATGACCTGTCATCTTTTTTATCAGATGACACCTACCAGGTGAGAGGTAAGGTTTGATTATAGAGGTCTACCACAGATTGATTCAGTAATGGCTTGTACTCAGTGTCATAAAATTCGGTTTCAGATGGCTGAGAGCTGGAGATGACAGAATCCTAAATTTGCCACAATTAAAGGCTCACAATCAAGGGCTATTATGAATAACCTGTAGTCCTCATTCTTAGATATTTAACAATCTCTGAAGTAATAAGTATCTTAGATACTATTTCTTTACCAAGAACAAAGCAGTTAGCTTAAGCTGAATTTTGATCTTTGGAGGAGAAATGCTCTGATCAGGTGAGGTAAAGCTAACATCCCTGTATTGCTAAGAAATGGAGATTTTAACGCGTGTTTATGAAATATCACACACAAAAAAACACCTTCAACACAAAACCATTCATTTTTGTATCCTTTACCTATAGCAGATGGCACAGTGCTCTGCAATTTGTTGTGCTCTCACTAAAGATACATAGAACAG
This sequence comes from Tamias sibiricus, assembly GCA_025594165.1. Classification (NCBI taxonomy): domain Eukaryota; kingdom Metazoa; phylum Chordata; class Mammalia; order Rodentia; family Sciuridae; genus Tamias; species Tamias sibiricus. Next base: position 105,337,683 of record CM046657.1, read on the forward strand.
GGGCTGGGGCTGGGGCTCAGCGGTAGAGCGCTCGCCTAGCATGTGTGCGGCCTGGGTTCGATCCTCAGCACCACGTAAACATAAATGCATTGCATTGTGTACAACTAAAGCAAATAAATAAATATTAAAAAAAAAAAAAGATACATAGAACAGAGAAAGCCAAAATTTTCAAAGGGATAGGAACTGATATTCCCAAGGAGGCCCTGCATCAATTCTGGACTTTGTGTGTGTGTGTGTGTATGTGTGTGCACTACAATTAAGTTCTTGCTTAAAAGGTCTTTTTTTTTTTTTTTTTTTTTTTTTTTTTTTTTTTTTTTGTGGTACCCGGGGATTGAACTCAGGGGCACTCGACCACTGGGTCACATCCCCAGCCCCTTTTTTTGTATTTTATTTAGAGACAGGGTCTCACTGAGTTGCTAAGTGCCTCGCCATTGCTGAGGCTGGCTTTGAACTCGCGATCCTCCTGCCTCAGCCTCCCAAAGTGCTGGGATTACAGGCGTGCGCCACCGCGCCCGGCTTAAAAGGTCTTTTTTAAACTTTTTTTTTTTTTTTTTTTTTCTGAACAAGCAAGATGATAAAATCATCAGCATTGCTGGGGATTGAACCCAGGACTTTGCCCATGCTAAGCATGTGGCCTACAACAGAGCTACTGTACCACTTTGATTAGGAAAAAAAGCACTCTCTGTTGACCTCCATTACTGAACTTTTCTATTTATTCCTGCAAAAAATGGAGGGCCTTTGCCCCTGTGAAGGGTAGCATGCCATTACTGAAGTAAGGCAAAATGCTTCAATTACAGTTCTCTGTCCTGTGAGCAGATCATATATCCACTATTTGCTTTAGGAAACAGTAATGAAATATTCAGAATTAAAAGCCAGAGATTTTTCAAACAAGTGTGACTTCAGTCTATCTTTACTTTCTAGTTACCATCTATATCTATTACCTTTCCAGTGCTTCAACTCCAGCTCAGATATTCCTTTAGCATGAATCTCCAAAAGAGAATTTTTAAAAAATATTTATTTTTTAGTTGTACACAATGCCTTTATTTTATTTATTTATTTATTTTTTGTGGTTACCGGGGATTGAACTCAGGGGCACTCGACCACTGGGTCACATCCCCAGCCCTTTTTTGTATTTTATTTAGAGACAGGGTCTCACTGAGTTGCTAAGTGCCTCGCCATTGCTGAGGCTGGCTTTGAACTCATGATCCTCCTGCCTCAGCCTCCCAAAGTGCTGGGATTACAGGCATGCGCCACCGCGCCCGGCTGCCTTTATTTTTACATGGTGCTGAGGATCGAACCTGGGCTGTGCATGTGCTAGGCAAGTACTCTACTCCTGAGCCACAACCTCAGCCCCAAAAGAGAATTTTTTTTATGGTAACTCCCATTTCTCCTGTTACTACATCTTCTCCTCTATTGGGTTCAGTTCCTATTGGGAAGATCTTTTCTTGAAAAGTGAAAGATGGAAACTAAAGGTTCATCCTGTTTGCAGATACCAAAAACATTGACCTTTAAGGAAATAAGGCACCTATAACGTGGCCCCCAGTGAACAATAGAAATAGTACTGATATTTGGATCCTGTGTGGCTGCAAAGGAACATGACTTCCAAAATAAGCAGTATTTTCTGGCCATGGGCCTGGCTATATCACAGAGCACTGCTTTGATGGTTTATCTAACATTCAGGCAGATTGAAGACTAAAGAACTCAAAGAAATACAAATAAAATTCTTCCTTAAAATAGAAAGTTACACTATCAATCAGGTCTCTGGTCAACCTCATATCAGAATGTTTTCATAGTTGAGGAAGCATGGAAAAGCACTAGATGAGAGAAGTCAGGCAACATAAGTTCTATCTAGCCCCAGCTCAGCTATTTACTGACTGTGTGACCTCAGGCAAATCACTTACCTCCAATCCTTAGTCTGTTTCTTCATCTATAAAATGGGGATAACCATTTTATCACCTGCCTTGTCTACCTCACACTGATTGTAAGGATCAAATGAGATGTTGTGAAAGTGTCTTGTCAACTGTGAAATACAATGTAAAGTAATAGTATACACTTATTACATTTTAATTGGGTCCTTATCATTACCTATTTGCCTAGAAGTGCCCCATGCAGGATGTGCTTGTAATAGAGCTGAAAAATAGGTGCCATTATTATATACTGGTCCTTTTCACTAGGATTGCTCAAAAAAAAAAATTCTTAATTTCTCCAGAAACAGCCTTAGAATATATTACTTAAAAACATGATGTCATCCAAATCTACCAATTGATAGAACTAAATTTCTCCAATGATGCCCTACTCAGTTACAGTTTAGTCTGTTGATATCTTTATAACAGAGGAGTCTAGAATTAAAGATAGAGCATGCTAAAACTTAAAAAATGACAATAACAACAAAAAGCTAACCATACAATGAAAGTTAGTTGTAAAGGAAATACAGTGAAAATCAGAGGCATCATATATAATAAAATCAGGTCACAGTTCCTCAAATGGTTGCCTTTTTCCTGAGATAGCTCCAGGACAGGGTACTAGTCCTGTGAAGTGCTTGATGGAAGCTTTGTCTTGCTGGAGGTGAAAAGGACGTGTCAGTTGGCAAGTAGGCTGTGCTCAATTTCAGCACTAGGATTTGAACAAGGTCTGCTAGGAGCTGCCAAACAGCTTTGGTGGAGGAGCCCACATGGCCTAAGAGAGCCTTGCTAGCTCTCAGATGCCAGGCCAGAGTGTGGAGAACAGCTTAACACAGCCATCCAGTCCAAGGACTTTCAATTCTTCCTGTAAGGTGATTCTCCTCTTCTCCGGTCTAGTAAATAATTTAAAAGAAGAAAGACAATGAGATATGGAGCAAAATATCTCCCCCTGCTTCAGGGCCTTTCTCTATCTGCAAGAAGTTTACATGCAGAACAGAGACAGACTAGAAGCAAATGCAACTGACTAGCCCAAAGCACCAATATTCCAGTACTCGTGTCAGATGACTTTTATTACAAATATTACAGGCAATGACTTGGAGGGAGTCAGGTCAGAGGAATCACTAGTTAACAAGATGGTTGTCCTTTGGGACCATGGGTGTGTAACTAACCTCCACTTTTCTTCCTGGTTTGCTTTGTTTTCCGGGGTTTAAGGATGGTGTAGTTTGCATACACTGTATACTGATCTGACAGGTAGGGGACATAGAATGCCCGAAGCAGCTTTGAAGATCTGAAAAACAAAAAAAGAAAGGAAAAAAAATTATCATTTGGAAGAATTTACTAATGATACTTAAAGGAAACTGCTGTGGTAATGATTATTTTTATGTTTTTATTAGTGTACTATAGTTATACAATTATAGTGAGGTTCATTTTGACATGTCCATAAATGCATGTAAGAGAGTTTGCTCCATTTCAATCCCTACTACTATGTCTTTCCTTCCTTTCCGCCTCCCTCCTCACTGATCACCTTCCTCTACTTTACTGGTCTTCTTTCCATTTATTTATTTATTTAGTGGTGCTGGGGATTGAACCCAGGGCCTTGTGCATGCAAGGCAAGCACGCTACCAACTGAGCTATATCCCCAGCTTATTTATTTATTTTTTTTAATTGGCATGTTACAATTATATATAAAAATAGAGTGCACTGTAATATATTCATACATGCACACAGAATAATTTGGTCAACTTCATTCCCCAGTTCTTCCCCTGTGCAGATTTCATTTTATACAAACAGTACATAAAACATAAAAGCCTGTTGTTTAAGTAACAGATCATGATACAAGACTTAAGACCAAGTACCTTGTTACTCACAACAAACAGTCTCCCTAATAAGTCACAGTATGGCATTCAAAATAGCTCTCAATTCTTCATTTTGCATGAAATGTGCCACAAAAAAGGTTCTAGGTCAATCACATGGCTGCTATTGCTGAGATGAATTCTTTTTGTTTTATAATACATTTTTTAAAAATATTTGTTTTGTTTTAGTTGTACACAATGCCTTTATTTTTACATGGTGCTGAGGACGGAACCTGTGCCGCACACATGCTAGGCAAAGCTCTACCACTGAGCCACAACCCCAGCCCTTGAGACGAATTCTTTTTTTTTTGGGTACCAGGGATTGAACTCAGGGGCACTCAACCACTGGGCCACATCCCCAGCCCTTTTTTGTATTTTATTAGAGACAGGGTCTCACTGAGTTGCTACGCACCTCACCATTGCTGAGGCTGGCTTTGAACTTGCGATCCTCCTGCCTCAGCCTCCCAAGTGCTGGGATTACAGGCATGCGCCACCGCGCTCGGCGAGATGAATTCTTAACATCCAAATGGTTACTGCATCTAAGAAAATGTAGTGATGCCCAATACTATGATGACTCTGACTCCAGCTCTGAATTTTTCAAGACAGGTAAATAAATCTTTATTCTGAGAGAGTCTACACATGTCTCTGGAAAATTCTATCTACTTATCACTGAAATATGAAAACCTGAATTTTTCAGGAGTTTCTTAAGAAAATAATAAGTGTAAAAAATTTGCTTTTAAATATATTATTCAATCAATCTGCTAATCCTATGAGCAAAGTGACATTATTAGCCCTCTTTTATAGATGGGAAACTGAGGTTCAAAATTGCTCCAAGTCACATAGGTTAAGTAAGTTGTTCAGGATCATCCAGTAAATGATGGAGACTCACTCATTCACATCCAGGTTTGATTCTAGAGTCTGCATGTTTAATCATTATAGTTTATCCTACATCTCAGGAACATGCAAAAAAGGATCTACCATTTCCTAGAAAAAGTTGTAGTGACAGCTTCAAATTCTATATGAAGCTTTACTCCCTGACTGTGATTTCCGAGTCTGAAAATCAAAAGCTGGCTCAGCTACTTCCACCCTAAATGAGATTGCTCAGGGGTGTTCCACTGCCAGTCTTTTTCCAAATCCTAAACTTGTAAATGTCATGTCAACATGGCATTTGTACTGGTAGCCTACCTCTAGGTTTGGCAGATTCCTGCAATGCTTGCACACAATGATGATGTGATAGGCAAAACACACCTCTTAGCAATACTTCCCAACTGGGACACCGGCAGTGCCCTGTGCTCGGAGATGCACTTCACTTCAGCAACTAAGAGCTCAAGGGCTTTGATAGAGAAAAGAGGCTTAGAGGAGGGACACACAAGATAATGCAGGTCTCCTGCAAACAGAATGAACAGGAAGAGGAAGCACATGCCTCACACAAAAGGAAGTTAATTTACTCTTTTCGTTCAGGATGCACAGATAAGGTGATGATCAGAACACAAAGATGCAAGCTGGAGCAAACTCCTACAAGCCTAGGTATTATTTCCATTCCACATGTCACCACAAGAAAAGCTTCATCAATATATTCATTATGTATTTCTGGTCAACTCAGCCCTAGGTGTGACATCAGAATTACTGGACCCAAGTATAGTTTTATACTTTCTTTTTGGAGATGTTCCTTGCTATTGGGGAGGAGTTCTATTTATAATTTTATTCTTTTTAGAGTTTTCCAAAGAACAAAGAAAATATGATAGCTAATGAGTAGTTAGTTGCATTCAGGAACAATGTTCATTTCAGTGTGTGTGTGTGTGTTTACTATTACAAGAATATGGAAAAAGTTGTTACATTTAAATTATTATTACATTTTCTTTTTTTTTTTTTTTTTTTGTACCAGGGATTGAACTCAGGGGCACTGGACCACTGGGCCACATCCCCAGCCCTTTTTTTGTATTTTATTAGAGACAGGGTCTCACTGAGTTGCTAAGTGTCTCGCTGTTGCTGAGGCTGGCTTTGAACTCGTGATCCTCCTGCCTCAGCCTCCCAAGTGCTGGGATTCCAGGCGTGCGCCACCGCGCCTGGCTCTATTATTACATTTTCAAATGAAAAAAATTTGTTATCCTTTTATTCTTACTTTTGTAAGTTATATATAAAAATAGCTTTAAAATATAAAAAGCAAAAAGAGTCCACTGGACTGAGACAGTAGATGGTGATGACTATTTTCCTGGTATGCTGACAGATTGCGCCAGGGAGTTCCAAAGATATTTTAGAAAACTATCTCGGGCTGCACACAGGACATACCATCATCAAAAGTGCTGACTGGGCTAAAGTGGAAGAAGGACTCCTATGCATTATTTTTTAGTACAAATGGACAACTGAAAAAAAGATAAAAGCAGAGGTTAGGGAAAATATTTGCAATATATATAATGGAGGATTAATATCTACAATATATAAAACATTCCTGCAATAAATAATAAGACAAGAAACTCAGGGGGGAAATGACAAGGGAGATAGATAGAGAAGATAAATGCAAATGGCCAATAAATATATAAAATGATGTTCAATCTTCCTAGTAGTCAGAGAAGTGCAAACCTAGATATAATGTTCAATAATCAGGTTTGCAAAAGTTAAAAAGTCTGAGCAATATCAAATACTGGTGAAGAATTAGGAAACAGATGTTACCAGTGAAAATGTAAATCCACAAAATCACTTAGAAAGGCAATTCTAGGGCTGGGGTTGTGGCTCAGCGGTAGAGCGCTCGCCTAGCACGTGCGCGACCCGGGTTCGATCCTCAGCACCACATATACATAAAAAGCCATTGTATACAACTAAAATAAATAAATATTAAAAAAAAGGCAATTCTAGCAATATCAATAACAAAAATTATGCACTTCCTATGATACAGCAGAGTAATTTTAGTTCTTACTTTATACCATCTCATTTATTTATTTTCTTGTTTCACAAATAACTTTGTTATTTATAACAGAAAAGTTCAAACATATATAAAAGTAGGCAACAACCAGGCATGGTTACACACACCTAGAATCCCAGCAACTTGGGAGGCTCAGGCAGAGGGATCTGAAGTTTGAGGCCAGCCTTGGTAGCTGTGTAAGACCCTGTCTCAAAATAAAAGAGCTGTGGATGTAGCTTAATGGTAAAATGTCCCTGGGTACAACAAACAAACAAACAAACAAACAAAAAACTACTTATAATATTATTGTACAAATAATAGAAAAAGTTAACCTCAAATTCTTTTTTTAATATTTATTTTTTAGTTGTAGTTGGACACAGTACCTTTATTTTATTTATTTATGTTTACGTGGTGCTGAGGATCGAACCCAGGGCCAATCATGTGCTAGGCAAGCACTCTACCACTGAGCCCCAACCCCAGCCCCAACCTCAAATTCTTTAGGGAAAAAAAAAAAAAAAAAAACTGAGAAAACCTATGTGCCTACTATGTTTAAGGTTTTGTGTGCTGGCCAGGTAGATCTAAAAGTCTGTTCTCAAAGGGCTAACAATCTACTTGGAAGAAAAAGAATATGAATGACGTGTAACCATAATTTAGCATATTCTAGAGACTAAATCACTGATTCACAAGTTCAAAATGATAATACACATGTTCAGAAGGGAGATCAAACTGTGAAGTCTGCAAAAAAGCATATAACATACATCATTTAATTTTATCCACCCAACATTCCAAGGTACAAAGTGAAAAAAAAACAACTTGTCCAATCATAACCAAATTCATGGGTGATCTGAGGTTAAATGCTGTGTCCACTCAACAGAGACAGACTAAATAAATTCCAAACTCTTTCTCATGGGCTACAATGCAATAGGGGATGTAGCCCCTTATGGCTTACTGGTCCCACACCACCTTGTGTTATTTTCCTCTTTGCCCTCTATGCTCCTGCCTCACCAACCTCCTTTCAATTCTCAAAAAACACAAGTTGCCGGGCGCGGTGGCGCACGCCTGTAATCCCAGCACTTTGGGAGGCTGAGGCAGGAGGATCACGAGTTCAAAGCCAGCCTCAGCAATGGCAAGGCACTTAGCAACTCAGTGAGACCCTGTCTCTAAATAAAATACAAAAAAGGTCTGGGGATGTGGCCCAGTGGTCAAGTGCCCCTGAGTTCAATCCCCGGTACCAAAAAAAAAAAAAAAAAAAAACACAAGTTAATGCTGGGCATACTAGCACACACCTGCAACCCCATAGCCCCAGCAGGCTGAGGCAGGAGAATTACAAGTTCAAGGCCAACTTAAGCTTGCAAGACTCCATCTCAAAATAAAAAATAAAAAAAGGGCTAGGGATGTATATATTTCAGGAGGAGTGCCCTGGGTTCAATCCCCAGTACCACAATAAATAAATAAATAAATAAATAGCTGGATGCAGTGGTGCATACCTGTAATCACAGGGGCTCAGGAGGCTGAGGCAGGAGGACTGCAAGTTCAAAGTCAGCCTCAGCAAACTTGAGGAACTAAGCAACTCAGTAAGACCCTGTCTCTAAATAAAATACTAAAATAGGAATGTGGCTTAGTGGTTGAGTGCCCCTGAGTTCAATCCCTGGTACCCCCCCAAAAAATAAATATCCACCACATTCCTTCACATCCTAGGGCCTTTGAATATGCTATTTTCTCAGACTAGAACACTCTTCCATCTGTTTTTCTCATGACTAAGTCCATCTTATTTTTCATGTCTCAGCTTAAAAGTAACCTACTTTGAGAGGATGTCTAACTATATTATAAAACACTAGGTTTCCACTACTTTTACTTATTCTCTCTCAGTGTGCCTCACAAATTCTTTCATTGCATTCTTCACAATCTGTAATTATTTGTTGGTTAACTTGTTTTTTGTCTTTCCTTCTACCCACACATCTAGACTTCAAGGACCATGTCTGCTTCACTTACCAATATGTGTCTGACACTAGTAAATGTTAAAAAAAAAAAAAAAAAAAAGATAAAAGATACATTGGAAGGATGGATGGATGAACAAACAGATGAATGAAGAGAGCAAGGGAGGGATATTACACAAACAAGATATTAGTTTAATTCAACTTAGTTCAACACCAAGTAACTGAGTACTACAGCAAAAGAATAAGTGCCAGGAATGCAATGATGAACAAGAAAGTGTTTTTACTGCCAATAAGAAATTCAAAATCAGCCGGGCGCGGTGGCGCACGCCTGTAATCCCAGCACTTTGGGAGGCTGAGGCAGGAGGATCGCGAGTTCAAAGCCAGCCTCAGCAAAGGCGAGGCACTTAGTAACTCAGTGAGACCCTGCTTCTAATAATATACAAAAAAGGGCTGGGGATGTGGCCCAGTGGTCAAGTGCCCCTGAGTTCAAACCCCGGTGCCAAAAAAAGAAAAAAAGAAATTCAAAATCCAAGAATCTATGGTCTGGGAAAAGCATCTTGCTGAGGACAAACATGGATTTGATTTCAATACATCAAGAGAGTCAAGAAACATCCAATTCTGCTATGTCCCCTCAGTGTAAAACTATTAAGCAATCAAGTACCAAGTTCTAAATAATGTGCTTAGAAAATAAGGAGGCATTTCTAGTTAAGTCTGAACATAAAACTGTATAAAAGGTGGGGATTAAATGTAAGGAGATGCTAAGAACAATCTATTTCCTAGTGTGGCACTAGGAAACCCTCACTCGAAGATGAGCCTCCTTCTCTCTTGCTAACCCTGGGTGTGATCTTGACAGCATTATCTATCTTAACATGCAAAGCCACTAACTGACTTCAAGAAGAAGTAAGGAATGAGTCAAGGCATACTTAGACCCATTCTAATCTTTGAACTGGGATGGGGGAAAATTCTGTTAATTTTTTTTTTTAAACCATAAAACAAGTTGGCTTGAGTTCTCCATCTCTAACACCATAGCTGCTATTCTCAACTTCTTTCTTTTTAAAAATTAACAAACTAAACTTTCTATTGGATTAATTTCTTTACCATCAATAGCTTTAGCATGTTAAGCATGACTGGGGCATTCTGAATTTGTTGTATAATTGTTGGAAAAAGATAATCAAATTGGATCCGGTCATGCTGGTGCATGTCTGTAATCCCAGCAGCGCTGAGGCAGGAGGATCGTGAGTTCAAAGCCAACCTCAGCAACAGCAAGGCGCTAAGCAACTCAGTGAGACCCTGTCTCTAAATAAAATACAAAATAGGGCTAGGGATGTGGCTCAGTGGTTAAATACCCCTGAGTTCAATCCCAGCATCAAAAATAAATAAATAAATAAATAAATAAATAAATAAGAGGTAATCAAATTGGTTATTTGCCTTTGTGAAAGAAGAAAGCAGTTGAGCATCAGAATACTATGGATGTGCACACATTTACATGAGTGGAAGCAAAGACTAGGCTGACTCACAAACTAGAATAAAATTCATGCCTATCAAGACTCATACAACAATGCCTGCAATAAAGGGAAATGCTAAATAACCCTAAGGAGCACAGGCAGCATAAATCAGGGAGACATGAAATATGTACCTCTGTTATGGAAACTGAAATATTTCCCCTACCAGTGAGAAAGTCACTCAAGCGATTCAAGGATGAAACAGATCTGGACAAAGCAATTGCCTGAACAGCATAATTAGCTGACAGCTCGGAATGTTTCTAATTCAATTACCAGCCCTATTTATCAGGGCTGGGGAGCATTTTGCTGTGGAGATTTAAATCTGCACTTGCTGACGTCAATGGAAGATTGGCTGCCAGTCCCTGATGTCACCAGTTCAGCAAGCACAAATGGAAATGCTGGGGCAATTTGTCATTAAAAAAAAGCATTCTAATACTCAGATTTTCTTATTTTTATCTACCTATCCATCAATCCATTAAAACATCAATATCCCCAATAGACCTGTACACAGGCCTATTGCCTATTCTCTTTCCGGCTGGGGCTTTTTTTTTTTTTTTTTTTTTTTGTGGTACCAGGGATTGAACTCAGGGGCACTCGACCACTGGGCCACATCCCTGGCCCTTTTTGTATTTTATTTAGAGACAGGGTCTCACTGAGTTGCTAAGTGCCTCGCCATTGCTGAGGCTGGCTTTGAACTCGCGATCCTCCTGCCTCAGCCTCCCAAAGTGCTGGGATTACAGGCGTGCGCCACCGCGCCCGGCTTTTTTTTTTTAATAGCTAGTTTTCTCTCTTTATTCTCTTGTGCTTAGTTCACATTTCAGTGAGAGACCTTTCACAGCTACTTTCACTTCTTTTCTTTTTTTTTCTTTTTAATATTTATTTATTTATTTTAGTTGTACACAATGCCTTTATTTTTACGTGGTGCTGAGGATCAAACCCCGGCCGAATACGTGCTAGGCAAGTGCTCTACCACAGAGCCACAACCCCAGCCCCACTTTCACTTCTTTAGACAATCTCAGAATTCCTTCAAGCCTTAGCCATAGTCAACCCATTGTCTCTTATTGAGCAATTTAAGAACTGCTCAAAAAGTTGGTGAGAAGCAAAAATATGATTGTTCTTAATAGTCTTTAACAGGAAATGGGACGAGGGACATAACGCTAGTGGCAATTAGTGTAACCCTGTTCCTCAAAAGAGAACAGACACAGGAGTGACATGTTATATGTTCTACTCCACTAGAACTCCAGTTCCCTGAGTACAGAACTTCATCTGTCTACTGCTATATCTTCAGTTTTTGAACATTGCCACAAAAAATGCTCAGTATCATTCTGTGAACAACATTATATGCCCTGACTCTTAGAACATCTGGCTTACTCCCTTCTCCCTTCTTGAAATATTCATCTTCTACAAGGAAAAAGAAATTTCAAAACCAATATGACATTCTTTATATTTTCCTCCCAAACAACTTGGTACTAAAACCATTAGGTGGGCAGAGTAAAGCAGGTGCCTGCAGTGTGTGCAGAGTGGAGGGGGAGCTGTGGTAGCCCATGGGATGTCAGAGTGCAAGTGAAATACGGAAAGTGTCTGTATTAGCAAAGAAAATACCACTGCATTTGGTCAGGTAACCTTCTCCAGACTTCAGTTTAAACAGAATTTGCTGAGTCATCATTACCAATTTGATCAGTGTGACTTTATTTTCCATGTGACTTTATTTTCAGCAGGCATGTACAACAGACCCTTGTTATTCAAAGAATATATTCACAGTTTTGACTATCTGGAGTAGCCTCCAAGGATCCATATGTGTAATGAGTAGGAATTTTGCTGAGGCACAAATTGGGATCATGGCACTGCAGCACTGGTATCCCACTGAGTTGTGGCCCTGATCAACATTGGGCATCAGCCGGGTGGGCGCGGTAGCACACAACTGTAATCCCAGCACTTGGGAGGCTGAGGCAGGAGGATCACGAGTTCAAAGCCAGACTCAGCAACAGCAAGGCACTTAGCAACTCAGTGAGACCCTGGCTCTAATAAAATACAAAAAAAGGGCTGGGGATGTGGCCCAGTGGTCCATTGCCCCTGAGTTCAATCCCTGGTACAAAAAAAAAAAAAAAAAAGAAAGAAAGAAAGAAAATGTAATAATAATTTAAATGTAACAACAAAAATAAAGGTATAAAGCTGGGTGCAGTGGTGCATGCCTGTAATCCCAGCACTTGGGAGGCTGAGGCAGGAGGATCACAAGTTCAAAAAAAGCCAGCCTCAGCAATGGTGAGGCACTTAGCAACTCAGTGAGGCACTTAGCCTCTAAATAAAATACAAAAAAGGGCTGGAGATGTGGCCCAATGGTCGAGTGCCCCTGAGTTCAATCCCCAGTACCACAAAATAAAATAAAATAAACAAACAAACAACATTGGGAATAATATCATAACTTCTTGATCCATTGTCACTTTGAGCCAGTGTTCAGAAGCAGGGAATGGAAAAAGGATTGCTATTAGACAACTGAACATTTTCTGACTTTCAATCCCACCATAGTTGCTGGGGAAACGCTATTTTCTAGTATTTTTCTCAGTGATTGCTACTGAGAAATATAGATGGCATATGCTCCATTCACCATTCCTGTGGAGAAGATACCCAACAGCATTCAAAAGGGTCTCTGTCCCTTCTTTTTGGACCTTCATTTGGGCTACTTCTATATGAAAAACAGAAAAACCTCTGGAAGTGCCGGGGCGCGGTGGCGCATGCTTGTAATCCCAGCACTTTGGGAGGCTGAGGCAGGAGGATCGCGAGTTCAAAGCCAGCCTCAGCAATGGTGAGGCACTTAGCAACTCAGTGAGACCCTGTCTCTAAAAAAAATACAAAAAAGGGCCAGGGATGTGACCCAGTGGTCGAGTGCCCCTGAGTTCAATCCCCGGTAACGAGCAAAAAAAAAAAAAAGAAAAACCTCTGGAAGCCACATCAAGTAGATAACTCATGAGCCAAAGTTCTACAGAGAAGAGATAAAAAATAAATATACTTGAAAATAACTCAATGATCTTTATTTTACTAAATATGGACACCAGACACTTCTAAAGAAATCCTTCACATTTTTTTTTCCTTTTTATTCTAGCATAAATGCAGTTTTGAGAATGTGAACTGCCAGGTACAGTGGTGCACGCCTGTAATCCCAGCGGCTCAGGAGGCTGAGGCAGAAGAATCTTGAGTTCAAAGCCAGCCTCATCAATTTAGCGAAGCCCTGAGCAACTTAGCAAGACCCTGTCTCAAAAATAAAACATAGAAAGGGCTGGGGATGTGGCTCAGTGCCCCTGGGTTCAATCCTTGGTCCCCCCTTCCCAAAAGAAGAATGTGAACTACAACAAATGATCAATAAATATTTAAATATTTTCTAAGACCTTAAAAGATGCTGTAAAGAATTACCATTAGATGTTGATCATCTAGGTTCTTAAGGAACCTAGAACAAAGATGCTTATGCTACCAGCTACTTGGCCTACTAGTTAAAAGCAGTAGCAGTACTTAAACACTGTACACTATGTACACTGTCTTCAATCTTGAGTCTCTATAGCATGGACTTGGAACCCAGGTGGCCTTTAGCTGGCCTCTTTCACAACAATAGAAAACAGACTCACTAAGTCTTCAGGAGAGTAAAAACAATGTTTATTGTTTTTATTCTTTCTAAAATGTCAATAGATCTCAATGATTAAGCAACTGAATAATATAATGAGCAAAACACCAATGTGTCTTGAAGACAAATATAGCATGGGGAAACTGCCAAATGAAGGGTCTCAGGAAAGCATCTGGGGGTGAAGGAAAAAGAGAAAAAGCCAAAAAATGATAGAGAACAAAGCAGTAAGCATAAGAGAATAATAAGCTGATAAAAAAAATACAAAAGTACAGAAATGTTGGTATCATCTTCCTTACTATTTCTCAGTATTCTTGGCATCAGAGAGGAAAGGAAGGGGATCACCATGATTAACATGTAGGAAAAGACAAGCATACTTAAATTATTTCTCAGGAGAATTAATGCTACCAAAAGGATTGGAATACCACTGGAAGCATGTCAAATTTGGCCTCTAACCAAATTCGTAGATGTCACAGGGTGTCATATCCCTTCCCTCTGAGTTATAAGAAGCAGAAGAAAACAGCCTGCTGGACAATCTTGTACACATTATGTCTATTTTTAAGAAATCACCTTTAAAAGGAAAAATTATTTAATTTGGAAGGAGAACAGCATTTAAAAAGTTGTCATGATTTTAAAACATGTCCATAAATTCTTTGACTCTTCTCTCATAAATTGGGGACTTCCAATTTCTCTCCCCTTGAACATGCACTATTCCTGTGGCTAGCTTCCAACCAACAGGATGAGGCAGCAGTGATGCTGCATGACTTCCAAAGCTAGGTCATAAAAACTATACAGCTCTTGAGTGCTTTCCCTTGGAAGTTAGCTACCATGCTGTAATGAAGCACAGATCACATGGAGAAGCCTCATGTACTAGGGGTTCTGGCCAACAGTTCTGCTGAGATCTAAGAGGCAGTATCAACTGCCAGACGTGTGGGTAAGGAAGCCTCTAAGATGTCTCCAGACCTGGCCATCATCTGTTGGCCAATGCATAAGAGACCCTGAGTGGGGACTGGCTAGATAAGTCCAGTCAATTCCCAGAACCATAAGAAAAAACAATAATAAACTGTAGTGTTGCACCAATAAATTTAGATAATTGTTTACTGCAATAACTAGAACAAAATTTATTCTTTTTTTAAATTTTTTATTTATTCTTTTTAGTTATACATGACAGTAGAATGTATTTTTGACATATTATACATACATGGAGTCATATTTACTCTTTATTATTACTCCAGTGGTCTTACTATCTTCCAGAAATAAATGATTCTGTTTAGCCAGTGCTAGGGTTAGCACAGACAATGGCTCCTATGAACCAGACCACCTTATGGAATAAGACAAAAATGAAGGGCACAGGTTCCTTGGGCTCTTTAAGCCTTCCACTTCTTCTTGGAGGTTAAAACTACAGCCATGGTCTTAGTAAAAATTCTCCAGGGCAGCTAAAGTTCAGTGGCCACTGTGAATTCTGCTTGGCACTGAAAGAACATAAGCAGCATGTTATCAGCACACTCCCTACATTGCTGGGGTGCAGGGCCTTTGACTAGAAGAGACCCTTCTCCTGCCATATCAGCTGAGGGGTTCGACTTCTCCTTTCTTGCATCTGCTCTCCACCTATAATGACAATATGGAGGGCTTTGAAATCCTGCCCTATGTAAGTTTCCCCAAATTGTCTCAAGTCTCTAATCAGACAAGCTTAAAATTCAATTGGATAAGGTTAACATGCTCTAAAATAGGGAAGTATAAAATCTCACAACCCCAAAACCACAGGTGAAAGCAAAGCAAGCAAGACAAAAGGGACCTATGATGAAGGAGGAAACAGTGAGTGGGAAGTGGCTGTGCAAAGCAGTGGCAGGGCCTCCCAACTGGTTTCCAGAGCTACACACACACCCTGCTGCTCAGGAGGCCACCTCCAACATCCTGGAGAGGCACTTCCCACCAGGCTCCCACAGCCCAACATTCTCACCACACTCAGAAAGGAACCCACCACCGAGCTGGTAATTTATTGCTATCCTCTCCCTTCACTGTCTCTGGGGAATCTCAGAGTAGGCATTATAACCGCCCACTTGTCAAGCTATTTCATATAAGTAGCAATTATATCATGGTTCAAAGAAAGACAAAAATCCTCTCTTATTTTAGAAAGTATATAATATGAGATGGCCATAAACTGACAAATATGTCTGGTATAAAAAGTGATACTACCAAATAGTTTAGACCCCATATCCTAGGAATCTGATAATCCTTGATAAAATTAGCCAGACACAGACAAACAAACCCAAGGAGAGGAAAGTATGGCTCTGGAACCAGCTATGTGTGAGTGGAGACTAGAAACTAATTTTTGAGATCTTATCCCTAGATCTACTCTCAAGTTAATGGTGTCTTGAATCCCTCCTAGGCCTCTGATAAAGCGAAAAAGCCAATTAGGAAAAGAAGTGGAGGAGAAGCTGGGCTATCAATCTCCCAAATGGGCAGATACCCTGTAGCTTTACTTTACCCTTAGCTTTACTCTCCATGAGTTCAACAGCAAAGGCCTTCTTATTTTACAATAATTTCAATAACAGTTTAAAACAAAACAAAACAAAAAAAACAAGCTTCTTCACATATTCACTAATGTTTGGAATTCCTAAATCTGCAACAATCATAAAACTGCCCTAATAATCTTTAGGTTGTTTCTCCCTGGCAAGAAATCTTCAACACACACTTGAGAGTAGGATTTTTATTTTTATTTTTTTAGTGTGCTGGCATTGTTTTCTAGCTATGATGATTGCTTCCCTTTCAGACAACTGAGACCCAATCTAGGCTCCAACAAGAAGTGATGTCAACAAATAAAATCAAATAAGCCTAGGGGGAGGGAGGAGGAGGAAGAGGAAAGGGAAAATACTAGGGAATCATATTGGCCCAATTATATTGTTATATCATGTGCAGGTATGAATTCCATTATTATGTATAATTATAACCAATAAAAAAAATGAGAAAAAAAACAAGTAAGTAAACTATGGTCAAATCCACATAGTAACCATGGACTATGTGCAAAGAAACTATATCTATGTCTCATTCTCCCACCCCTTTTTGGGACAAGCCTCTTCCTCTTGTCACTTTAAAGTAAAATAATCATCTATATCTACCTGCCCATGACAGGGCTCCTTTTATTTTCAAAAGAGTTCTGATTTGGATGGTATATTACAGATTACACAAAAGCAAATTCAAACCAGTAAAAGAGGCATGTTAAACTGATCTTCAGGTTCCTCATCCAAGAGGCTTCTTTACATCCACTTATACTCATGATTTCCTTTCCTTGAGTTAAATAAGTGAGTTTTCCCTCTTTACCACCAACACTTACTTAATCTTACTTTTCCTTTATGTCTCAGATCAAGTACCATCTCTTTCAGGAAGCCTTCTTGGTGTTCTCTAACTTCCTTTGCATCTCTTTTCTTTGAAGTTCTAGCACGTAATTTGGCATTTCAATGGTCTTAGTACTATTTGGTTTTTTTTGGTAGTGAAGACTGAACTCAGAGTTACAGGTCGTTTTTTTCTTTTTTCTTTCTTTCTTTCTTTCTTTCTTTTTTTTAATTTTGAGACAAGTTCTAAGTTGCCCAGACTGCCCTCAAACTTGCAGTTCTCCTGCCTCAGCCTCCTGAGTAGCTAGGATTATAAGAGTATATATATGCCACTGAACCTGGCTTTGGGCACTATTTTCACATTGCTTTCATATGTGTAAGTATTCCCACAAAATGCTATTCAAGAGCAAAGTGTGTCTGTAATTACCTATTTTGTATTATTTTAAGAATCTCGCTTTGCCAGGTGTGATGGCAGATGCCTGTAATTCCAGGGATTCAGGAGGCTGAGGCAGGGGGATCACAAGTTGGAAACCAGCCTCAGCAATTTAGCAAGGCCCTAAGCAACTTAGCAATACCCTGTCTCAAATAAAAAATAAAAGGAGGGAGGGGATGGGGCTATGGCTCAGTGGTAGAGCATTCATCTCACTTGTGTGAGGCCCTGGGTTCGATCCTCAGCACCACATAAATAAAAATAAAGGAGGGCTGGGGTTGTGGCTTAGCAGTAGAGCGCTAGCCTAGCACATGTGCAGCCTGGGTTCAATCCTCAGCACCACGTAAAAATAAAGGCATTGTATACAACTAAAGCAAATAGATAAATATTTTTTCTTAAAAAAAGTAAAGGTACTGTGTCCACCTACAACTAAAAAAAAAAAGGATGGGGGGAGGCTGGGGTTATAGCTCAGTGGTTAAGCGCACCTGAGTTTAAACTAGTTCTGTGGCAAGACACACATAATAGATATTCAGTGAAGACTTTCTGATTTCCAAACCTGCTTAACCAGCTGGCTTAAGAACTTAACAAGAGACTGGTGCATCCCTGTTGCTCACTCCTCCCACAGAACCCAGTAAATTTCCTTTAAAGCAATTAACACATTTGATAATTCCATGTTGATTTGTATGACTATCTGTCTAATGTCAGGCTTCTCATTATATTGTAGAGTTCAAGAGGACAGAAACTTGGTGTGTACTTATCATCACTATCTACCTGTGATCCATCATAGAACCTGCCAGTGTACAATAAATATCTGCTGATTGGATGGATGATGAATAGAAGAGAGATGAACAATGGAAGAATGAAGAAATTATCTCAAAGAAATGAACATCTTAAAGAAAGCAGATTAAGTATTGTCAAAATGACCATACTACCAAAAGCACTATACAGATTCAATGCAATCCCAATCAAAATCCCAATGACATTCCTCATAGAAACAGAAAAAGCAATCATGAAATTCATCTGGAAAAATAAGAGACCCAGAATAGCCAAAGCATCCCTTAGCAAGAAGAGTGAAGCTGGTGGCATTACTATACCAGACCTTAAATTATATTACAGAGCAATAGTAACAAAAACAGCATGGTATTGGCACCAAAACAGACCTGTAGACCCATGGTACAGAATAGAGAACACAGAGACAAACCCACATAATTACAGTTATCTCATATTAGACAAAGGCGCCAAAAACATATATTGGAGAAAAGATAGCCTCTTCAACCAATGGTACTGGGAAAACTGGAAATCACATGTAACAAAATGAAATTAAACCTCTATCTCTCACTATGCACAAAACTCAACTCAAAGTGGATCAAGGACCTAGGAATTAAACCAGAGACTTTATGCCTAATGGAAGAAAAAGTAGGCCCTAATCTACATCATGTTGGATTAGGCCCCAACTTCCTTAATAAGACTCTTATAGCACAAGAATTAAAACCAAGAATCAATAAATGGGATGGATTCAAACTAAAAAGCTTCTTCTCAGCAAAAGAAACAATCAGTGAGGTGAACAGAGAGCCTACAGAATGGGAGCAAATCTTTACCACAAGCACATCAGATAGAGCACTAATCTCTAGGACATATAAAGCACTCAAAAACTGTAACACCAAAAAAACAAATAACCCAATCAACAAATGGCCAAGGAACTGATCAGACACTTCTCAGAAGAGGATATGTAATCAATCAACAAATATATGAAAAATGTTCAACATCTTTAGCAATCAAATGCACATAAAAACTAAGATTTCATCTCACTCCAGTCAGAATGGTAGCTATCAAGAATACAAATAACAATAAATGTTGGTGAGAATGTGGGCAAAAAGGCACACTCATACACTGCAAATTGGTGCAACCACTCTGGAAAGCAGTATGGAGATTCCTTGGAAAACTGGGAATGGAACCACCATTTTACCCAGCTATCCCACTCCTTGGTTTATACCCAAAGGACTTAAAAACAGCATACTACAGGGACACAGCCACATCAATGTTTATAGCAGCACAATTCACAATAGCTAAACTGTGGAATCAACCCAGATGCCCTTCAGTAGATGAATGGATAGGGAAACTTTGGTATATATACACAATGGAATATTACTCAGCATTAAAAGAGAATAAAATCATGGCATTTGCAGGTAAATGGATAGAGCTGGAGAATATAAGTGAAGCAAGTGAAGCAAGCCAATCCCAAAAAACCAAAGGCTGAATGTTTACTTTGATATGAGGATGCTGACTCATAATGGTGATGGTGGGGACAGAGCATGGGAGGAATGGAGGAATTTTCGATAGGGCAAAGGGGAGGGAGGGAAAAAGAAGGGACATGGGGGTAGGAAAGATGGTGGGAATGAGTTAGATATCATTACCCTAAATACATGCCTGGAGATATGTATGGTGTGAAAATACTTTGTGTACAACCAGAGACTTGAAAAATTGTGCTCTATATGTGTAATATGAAATGAATTACATTCTGCTGACATATATAACAAATTAGAATAAATAAATAATTTAATTAAAAAAAGAAAGCAGATTAAGATTTTAGGGACTTAAACATTTGAGAAATTAATCTACTTATATTTCTGAAGAAACCAGGTGACTATATGTCACAAGAAAGAGCTAGAGAACAGGCAGGCCTATTGCCCCATCTGATCTACAGTCTAAAACATGAGTGACCATTTCATCTGGAAGGTACCATTTTTTCTCCTTGTTATGTAAATCGCTCAAGTACAAAGCCATCATTTCTAGAAGACAGAGAAAATGTTAACAGCCCTAGTGAATAGATTTGAGGCATTTCAGGATCATGTGCCCCAAAGTACTGCACACATAACCTCAGTGTGACAGCTCTGAGGCTTACAGATTCTGACAGTACCATCTAACTTAATTGGTCCAAAGTCAGCAACATGAGATGTCATGGTGCTGGCAATAAAAATTGCTGTGGCAGGGGGCTGTAGGATCCTGCTGTTTCTGCAATTAGATGAATAAATACCAGGAAAAGCTGAGGAAGAGAAATGTAAAGAAAATCAGCATAATTTTGGAAATCTAGGCAGCTTGCTAATTAATTGAAAGATCTGACATTTCTACAATACTTTAGTATTTAAAAGCACTTTCATATATCCTCTCTCATTTAATCCTTACAACAATCCCATAAAATAGATAAAATATTGTTAACTCTTAAACTGATAAGGAAATTAGGGAATCAGAGAAGTACTAGAAGCAAGTGGCCAGGAGTAAATTCACAGGTTCAAACCCCATACTGTCTTCACTGTGATCTGCTCACCTCCATGTGAACCACACCCCTTCAAACTGCAAGCCAATTGACTTCCACATAGGTCATGAAAATGATGCCCTGAGCACAATTTATGAGAAATGAAATCCCCTCTGAAGGCATTTCTCAGTTCACCAGAACTGAGAACTGTCTGGAAGTTGCTGTTCCATCTCTTTCCAAACTCAGGTCTCAACTTAAAACAGAATGCACGGGCTGGGGTTGTGGCACAGCGGTAGAGCACTCGCCTAGCATGTGCGCGGCCTGGGTTCGATCCTCAGCACCATGTAAAAACAAAGGCATTGTGTACAACTAAAACAAATAAGTAAATATTAAAAAAAAAATACAGAAGGCACCTACCTATCCCAAGTTCTGCAGCAAATAACAAGACAGCAAGAATACAGGTGAGGCACAGACCTTCACACCATCACTGCTGCATCACTCTTCCAGCTCACTCCTGTTGCTACCCCAATTTGTTTTGAGCACCCCACATCCCAACACTTTTTTTTTTTTTTTTTTTTTTTGGTACCGGGGATTGAACTCAGTGGCACTAGACCACTGGGCCACATCCCCAGCCCTTTTTTGTATTTTATTAGAGACAGGGTCTCACTGAGTTGCTAAGTGCCTCGCCATTGCTGAGGCTGGCTTTGAACTTGCGATCCTCCTGACTCAGCCTCCCAAAGTGCTGGCATTACAGGCGTGCGCCACCGCGCCCCGGCTACATCCCAACACTTTTAATGCCCTCTACTACATCCCTTGCTGCCAAGTTAAAGCAATAGTTACTCATTAAATCATTTCCTCACATAAACAAACTTCTCTGTCCCTCTCACACTTTGTTAATTTCTTTCTTTCTTTCTTTCTTTTTTTTTTTTTTGCAGTACTAGAGATTGAATTCAGGCATACTTTACCACTGAACTACATCCCCAGCTATTTTGAAAGTTGGGCGCAGTGGCGCATGCCTGTAATCCGAGTGGCTGGGGAGGCTGAGACAGGAGGATTGCAAGTTCAAAGCCAGCCTCAGCAAATGCAAGGTGCTAAGCAACTCAGTGAGACCCTGTCTCTACATAAAAAATACAAAATAGGACTGGGGATGTGGCTCAGTAGTTGAGTGCCCCTGAGTTCAATCCCCCATACAAAAAAAAAAAAAAATTATTTTGAAACAGGGTCCCGCTAAGTTACCAAGGCTGTCCTTGAACTTGTGATCCTCCTTCCTCAGCTTTCCAAGTGTCTGGGACTACAGATGAGCACTACCACACCTGCTTGTTAAATTTTCTTGATTAAAATCCAACCCCACATACAGAAATGTGCACATATTAATCATAACAGCAGCATTATTCATAACAGTCAAAATTGCAAACAACCTAAATGTCTATCGACTTGTATATTCATGATTTAGAAGTAAATAATAATAGGATTGAGTAATAAAAAGGGAAAATTTATGATATAACATAAATAAACTTCAAAAACATGCTGAGTAAGGGCTGGGAATGTAGCTCAGTGGTAGAGTACTTGTCTAACATATGCAAGACCCTGGGTTCCATCCCCAGCACCACTGGAAACAAAATACAGAAAAGCCAAATGTATGTAAACAGAAAATAGTGAATCCCTGGAATTGGGAGTGGGAATAAAGGATCTTACTGGGTGATGAAAATACTGTTAAATAGAATTTTAGGACTGAGGCTGTAGTTCAGAAGTAGCACACTTGCCTAGCCTCATGCAAATCCCAAGTCCCATACCCTGCACCACAAAAAGATAAAAGTAAATAAAATTGTTTTTAAAATAATAAAAGTCAATTGTAGTAATGACTATACAATTTGATGAATTTACTAATAATTATTTAGTTGTACACTAAAAATGGATGAGTTGTATGGCTTATATATTATACTTCAAGAAAGTTGTATTTTTTTTTAAAAAATCAACCCTGGTTAAATTTACCTATTCTGTGCCTTACCAGTGTGGCTACAGCTATACATAACTAGAAAAATAAAAAGCAAATCAAGTAGCTCCATTTAAAATTCAAATGGGTTCTTGATTCTCTTCTTCAATCATACCCATATTTCTCTAGCTCTTTTTATCTTTCAATTAATTTACAACTTCTCTCTCCTCAAGTCTCCAATACCTTATCCTGTACCCTTCCTTCTCAGCTAATAGACTTCCTACTTCACTGAGAAAACTGAGGCCCTTAGAAGACAACTTTAAGATTCTCATCATCATACCTTATTGCTGCCTGCTATTCTGTACTATCCAGTAGAGTGCTACATGTGGCTATTTAAATCTAAATTAAGATTGAATAAAATTTAAAATTCAGTCCCTCAATCATACTAGCCACATTTGAAATGCTTACTAGCCACATGTGGTTTGTGGTTATGGTATCAGTGCAAATGTAGAACATTTCCATCATTCCAGAAAGTTCAATTGGACAGGGTTGTATGCAGATGATCTGTATGTCTATGTAAGGCAAATCCTTTACTTAATTGTGCATCTACTCTTACCTAAAAGGTAATTTTTTTCCTTTCTCCTATATCATCAGTTTTTAGCTTTACAAAAGATCATTTTTTATCCATACACAAACATGTCTGGTTGACTCCTTTCTCTTATACCTTGAAATCAGTATATTTCTGCATATCCTTAATCTAAGGATCTCACTATCTCCACTCCAACTCCCCTCTCCCTGACCTGAACCGCTCTCATCTCTTCCCTGGACAATTATAACAGTCTCCTCAATGTTCTCCCTGTTTCCATTGTTACTCCCTACTAATTGTTCTTGACATAGTACTAAAAATGATCTTTTCAAATAGAAGTTATATTGTTTCTGATCTTCATGGTTCCTCATTTCATTAAGAATAGAAGCCAGGTACGGTGGCGCACACCTGTAATCCCAGCACTTGGGAGGTTGAGGCAGGAGGATCACGAGTTCAAAGCCAGCTTCAGCAATGGTGAGGCACTTAGCAACTCAATGAGACCCTGTCTCTAAATAAAAATACAAAAAAAGGTGGGGGGAGCTAGGGATGTGGCCCAGTGGTGAAGTGCCCCTGAGTTCAATCCCCGGTACCAGAAAAAAAAAAAAAAAAAAAAAAAAGATTCCGGGAGCTGGGGTTGTGGCTCAGCAATAGAGTGCTCGCCTAGCACATGGGAGGCCCTGGGTTCGATCCACAGCATCACATAAAAATAAATAAATAAAACAAAGGTATTGTGTCCAACTACAACTAAAAAATAAATATTAAAAAAAATATAGGGGCTGGGGTTGTGGCTCAGTGGTAGAGCGCTCGCCTAGCACATGCGTGGCCCAGGTTCGATCCTCAGCACCACGTACACATAAATGCACTGCATTGTGTACAACTAAAGCAAATAAATAAATATTTTAAAATATATATATTTTAAAAAAATATATAGATGCCTTTGAACAGGCAACAAATCTTATAACCTGCACTCTCACTCTCCTACACCCTGGCCACAGAGCCTGTCATTCCCCACAGGAGTGGCTCAGCTCCAGCCTCACGAGCCTCCTATTGTTGATTCCTTACACCAAAGTCTTTCCACAGATCCTCCACCAGGTATCCACATGCCTCACTTCCTCCCCTCTTTCAAGACTTTGTTAAGACACCATCTTTTCAGTGAGGGCTACTATGACCATGTAGCTAAAGGTATATGTAGCCTTTAGCTCTAGTGAATTCTCGGTCCTTTGAACTTGCTAATCTTTTCCCTTAGCATTTATTATATTCTAATATACTATATAATTTAGTCTTATAATATTTATTGTATGTTTCTCCTGCCCATCTCCAAACAATAAGCTTACAAACCACCAAATCACCCTTCCCTTCACTCCTATACCTGAATCTCCTGATCCTCTATCATTCATTCTGAGACCTTTCTGAAGAGCTAAACAAGTCCTGGTTTATTTGGTCTCTCTATTTAATATCTAATACGACCTATCCCAATGCTGACTGAGATTTGAAACAGAAGCTTCTCAAGGGACAGTCAATCTTCCTAACAGTGTCAGAATAGTCTCAATAGGTAGCTGAAGTTGATTGCCAAAAATAATCAGTATTGAATTCTGATTTGAGTTTTCTAAGTAGACCTGTCTGTATTACTTAGAAGCCTTTCATCTGAATGATACCTCAGTATACTTTGTGTACAGGTGCCTTGAAAAAGAGCATTCTTAGATTTCTCAGGAAATGACAAAAAGATTTTTTTAAAAAAGGAAATGATACTTACCTGAGTCAGCCAGGACTGGAAGTTACTCCATCTTAGAATCCATTTCTCATCCTTACTGTTCTTAGCATATCTCTTAGGATTAAAGCCACATACCTAGAAGCATCAAGGAATGGTCTATGGGCCAAGCTGATCCATTCTTCTCGATTAGATGAATATTTCGGCTCCCGGGGTGTTTCTCTCATGGCGTCCAAATCCACTAAATAATGACATTTGCTGATGTCAATCTGAAATGGAGAAAGGCCAACTCTTCATTAGTAATTGCAAAGGTCCCTGCAGGGTAGGGAACATTAATTACAATCCTAAGAATTTCCACAGGGTTTTAGAGGAACAAACAGTCATGCCCTCAACAATGTAACCTGTGTTTTCTCCACTTAAATAGGAGTGGGAGGGTATTAGTTAGATTACTGGATGGTGGGCAAACATGTATGTAAGCTTTAGGTGGTCTGATTCTAGTTTGGCTTCTTAAATTCCTCTAGTCCCATGAATGCTTTTGAAGTCATCTTGAGTCTATAAACTTCTTCTGGAAAACCTCCTTTCTGCTCACAGTTGCCCCATTCCAGTCTATCACCTCTATTCCAGAGATCAAAAGGGCAAGACTAAACTCAGAAGCTAATATGTAAGAAAGGCCTGACACTTCTGACAGAGCCATGGAGAGTACACTGTACCTCATGGATGGTATAATAATATCGTGTGTATCATCTCCTTCGAAAAGTCAACATAATTGACACTGAGACATGTGAACTGTCCCTGCAGCAAAAGTTCAGTACAACTGAGATATCAGAACTGCATGGGTGAAGAAGATTATGAAAAATATGTATTAGCAGAACTAGAGTCATTTAGTTGCATACAACATGAACACACCAGAACTCATAGTAGAATATTAATAAATTTATTTAAAAGCAGGTTGATACTATGTTTTTCACAAAAATGACTAATTCAATGGATCATACTACACCATCTGTAGGATCCTTCTGTTCTTAAAAAGTTCATTTCAAATTAGAATCACATTCTCCCTTTCATCTCCAAGCCATCAGAATATTTAGCAACCACAGGAAAAATTTTAAACATTTTAATTTTTTAAAAAGTTAAAAAAAAAAAGTTTCTAGGAGAAACTTCTTTCCTAAGGTTGGAAAACAGATTACTAATGTAATCAGCTAAAGAAAATTAAATCTCTAGGAAACTAATATTTTCAATGCTTTTTACATGCCAACTATGTTACATATATTACTTTTAAATAGTCATAATGAAGCCTACCTTATTTTATAAATAAGGTAGTCAAGACTCAGACAAATTAACTTCTTATTGTTAACATACATGTTTTAAGCCCCAGTGATATACCAGACATTAAGTTAGAACTAAGGATGCAGAAATAAATAAGACAGTTTCTGCCCTAAAAGGATTTACATTCCTCACAAAATCATGAGCATATAGCAGAGCCATATTTGGAAACAGGTCAGTATGATTTCAAAAGCCATACCTCAAGATTGAAAAAAAAAAATGACTGAATCAAAGGCAAAGTGTTCTAAGGAGCTCATCTAAATTAAAAAAAAAAAAAATTTAAAACCAGAGCTGATGATGTAGCTCAGTGATAAAATGTTTGCTTAGCATGTTCAAGGACCTGGGTTCAATCCCTAGCACCACAAAAACATACAAAAAAAACTGACAGAAAGCCCTTTTAGTTTGTCAGCCTTCAGCTAAAATAGAGACCACCTAAAACACAAATAGATCTCTAACAAATCTCATATTTAGTGGTGAAGAGTTGAAGCATTTCCTTTGGGATTAGGAATGAGTCTCAGGCTAACTGCTATCACAACTCTGTTCAACATCATGCTAGAGGTTCTAGGCACTATTAACCTTTTTAAAATATATTTATTTTTTTAAATATTTGTTTGTTTGTTTTAGTTGTACACAATGTCTTTGTTTTTACATGGTGCTGAGGATCAAACCCAGGTTGTGCACATGCTAGGTGAGCATTCTACTGCTGAGCCACAACCCCAGCCCTAACCTGTCTTCTTTTAAAGAAAGAAGCAACTGGGAGAAAACATAGAAAGAAATAAACAAAACTCATTCATTATTATATGATTAGTATATATAAAGTCCAGAAGAATCTAGAGAATATTTTTGGATTTCAGAAGGAGTCTATGTTGCCTCAGCTGGTCTTGAACTCAACTCCTGGCCTCAAATAATTTTCCTGCCTCAGCCTCCAGAAAAGCTGGAGCTACAGCACATGCCATTGCACCCAGCAACTTTCTGGAATTATTAACAGAGTTTATTAAGCTTTAGATTCACAGGATGTAAAAATCAAAATCATATATTCCTGTACATATCAATATACTAAATAAATTTTATAACAATATAATTTATAAGGATTTGAAAATATATGTTTTGCAATACATCTAATAAAATATGGGAAACTACTCTGTTAAAAAGTTATGAGCCAGGCGCGGTGGCGCACGCCTGTAATCCCAGCACTTTGGGAGGCTGAGGCAGGAGGATCACGAGTTCAAAGCCAGCCTCAGCAATGGCGAGGCACTTAGCAACTCAGTGAGACCCTGTCTCCAAATAAAATACAAAAAAGGGCTGGGGATGTGACCCAGTGGAAGAGTGCCCCTGAGTTCAATCCCCAGTACCACAAAAAAAAAAAAAAAAAAAAAAAAGTTATGAAATTTCATTGACAAATGATCATCAGCTGATGAATTTATGTGGTATATATATATATATATATATATATATAAAATTAAAATGTGAGATATCTATACAATAGTATTCCCATAAAAAGGAATAAAATTCAGATACATACTACACCATGGATGAACTTTTTTTTTTTTTTTTTTTTTTTTTTGGTACTGGGGATTGAACTCAGGGGCACTTGACCACTGGGCCACATCCCCAGCCCTTTTTTGTATTTTATTAGAGACAGGGTCTCACTGAGTTACTAAGTGCCTCGCCATTGCTGAGGCTGGCTTTGAACCTGCGATCCTCCTGCCTCAGCCTCCCAAAGTGCTGGGATTACAGGCGTGCGCCACCGCGCCCGGCTACCATGGATGAACTTTAAAAACATTACACTTTAAGTGAAATCAGACACCAAAGGCCAATATTAAATGATTTCATTTACATGAAATGTCCAGAATAGACAAATCCTCTAAGATAGAAAGCAGAGGTCTCTAAGGACTGGGGGAATAACAGTTTAATGGGTATGGGTTTTCTCAGAAAAGAGAGGTAATGAAAATATTCTAAAATTAGATATTAGTGATAGTTACACAATACTATGAACATAATAAAAGTCACTGAATTATACACTTAAAATAGTTAAAATGGTAAGTTTTGTTATATACATTTTATCACAATAAAAAAATATTGAAATAGCAAATATTGCCTCAAAAAATGTTTGATAGGCAATAAAGTCAGCCTGATTAAATGGATATACTTTATTCCTAGATTAAAACTATTATAAAAATGTCAATTCTAAATAAACTGATAGATTATAAACAATCAAAATTCCTACAGACTTGTGAAACTTTACATGCTAATTCTAAGATGTACATGGAAATGCAGAAAAATAAAAACAGCCAAGGCTCTCTTAAAAAAGAATAAGAGGGTGACATAAGCAGCTCGCTGGCCAGAGTGGGGCTGGGGCCAGCCTAAATCCTCTTTCCCCAGTCTATGGCTCAGCTTCTGATCTGAAAGGAGTGAGCCTTGAAGGCCAGGGACCCTTGGGAAACTCCCCTAGGCCACCAGGCACTTTGGCCTCAACACCCAAAACTTGACCATGGGCCAGCTGCAGCATCTTCTCATTAAAAGTGATCTCTAGGGGCTGGGGTCGTGGCTCAGCGGTAGGGTGCTCGCCTAGCATGTGCTCAATCCTGGGTTCAATCCTCAGTACCATGTAATAATAAATAAATAAAATAAAGGCATTGTGTCCAACTACAACTAAAAATATATATATAAAGTGATTTCTGGCTTGAGAGGCTGAGGCGGGAGGATTACAAGTTCAAAGCCAGCTTCAGTAAAAGTGAGGTACTAAGCAACTCAGTGAGACCCTGTCTCTAAATATAATACAAAATAGGGCTGGGGATATGGCTCAGGGGTCAAGTACGCCTGAGTTCAATCCCCAGTACCCCGCCCCAAATAGTGATCTCTGGCTGTACTCCTCCCTGTACTATAAGCAGAACAACACAGCTTTGGGTGACAGCAGCGGCTGAGGCAGGCCCCTGCCTACAGGGTCAGTTCAGTGAGTGGGTCTTGGTACAGCGCTGGGAGCCTCGGTACATTCATTTCAAAACTACTATGTGCAGAGAGATGGCATGCTGCAGGTCACATGGTCTGTGTGTAGTCATAAAGTGGCAGGAGAGGGGCAGTCCTTCCATCAGTTGGTAGGTACAGCTCACAGACTGCACTGACTCCAATTGTAGAGTAGGCTATGGAGCAGCCTTCCCTGCTGGGCAGATTCAACAAGAACAACTGCACTCAGGAAAAAAGAAGATGAAGTTGGTCACTCCTGGACTGTGCTCACCTGCAAGGAAGGAGGTTGCCTTCCTTGGCACAGGATGGCCCTCATAATACCAAGGTCCAAGGAAGAGATTCCTCTTAACCTCCTCTCATCTGGGCAGCCCTCCTGTCAGACTCAGCAAAGATGCCACATGCTTTCCATGTAGTCAAGATGGGGCATTTAAGTTATTGTTTGTATTTAAAAATCATGTTTCCTGTGTAGATTTGTTTAAAAAAAGAAAATGTCTTGGAATTATACAGGATTAAACTTGCTTGAAGAACTGGGGAAAAAAATAAGATGAGAGCTAGAGTAATTACAATAGTAAGTTAGTGATTCAGGACTAGACCAACAAAACAGAATAGACAACCTAGCACAGATGCAGGCACATATGGACCCCAATTTGTGGCAGATGAATGCCACAAAGCAGTGGGGACAGTCCTTTTATGAACTGGTACTGGTATAACTGAACAATCATTAGGGGAAAAATGGAACCTAACTTCAACCTCACTCCACACTTTAGATGGACTGTAAAAATCAACTTTAGAAGGACTGTAGACTTAAAAGAGAGAGAGAAAAAAAAATCAAACTTCTTGGAAATAATATTAAATTTGGGAATATTTGTTCATCAAAAGGTACCATTAAGAGAGAGAAAAGATGAGCATAGGACAGGAGCAGATATATGCAACATTTAACCATCAAGGATTTATTTCTAGAATATATAAGAACTTTTGCTAAACAATAAAATAAAGGAAAATCACTCTTAAAAAACGGGCAAATGAGGGATGGGGCTATAGCTCAGTGGTGGAGCACTTGTCTAACACACATGAGGCACTGGGTTCGATCCTCAGCACCACACAAAAATTAATAAATAAATAAAGGGATTGTGTCCATCTACAACTAAAAAAAAAAATAGGCAATGATTTGAATAAGTACTTCAAAGCCAAAACAAACGAAAAAGTGCTTGATCTCAGTAGTACCCAGAAAATGCAAAGTAAAACCACAGTGAAAAATTATAATACCAAATATTGGCCAGAATGTGGAACAACAATTGTATATACATTGCTGATAGGAGATTAAGTTGATACAAAGTCTTTAGAAAACTATCTGGCAGAATCTACTAAAATTAAATGTTTAGTTCCTAAAATCCAACAATCATAGGAAATTATTTAATACCTAAATCTAGATATTAGACCATGCCATATGATCTAATGATCAATAATACCATATGGTCAATATATGATGTTTGAGCCACAAAAATGGGAATTTCATATGGTACAAGCTCAAGTATAGACAACAGAAATGCTTACATCAAAAGACAAGTTCAATGATGTTCAAAGTGATATTATTTGTAGTTGACCCAGACTGAAAACAACCAAACATTCATTGATAGTAAAATAATAAATAAATTTTAGTACAATAAAATACTATACTAAGGACAGATATATGCAATAACAAATATGATTATTAAAACAAAATATTGAGTGACAAATCAAGACACAAAAGAATAAATGTAGTATGATTCCGGCAAAACTAAATCATTTAGGAATAATGAAGTAGTAAATCAAAAGATAAATGCAGGAAATTATTACCATAAAAGTCAGCAGGCTGCCTCTGAAAGTGTGGTGTGGGAATGATCAAAAGGAACTAACGGGAGCTTTTAGGGACTTAGAATGTTCTATTATTTGGCCTCGGTGATAGTCACACAAGTACCTTCTCTATTGTTATCAAATTATTGATATACTGTACATTTATATTTTTTGCACATTTAGGTTTATAGGTTATACAGGACTTAAGGTTTAAAAAAGTGCATTTAAGAGAAACTCAAAGCTGGGCATGGTGGCACACACCTGTAATCCCAGCAACTCAGGAGACAGGGAGGAGCATCTCATGTTTGAGGCCAGCTTTGATAATTTAGTGAGATCCTCAGCAACTTAACAAGACCATGTCTCAAAATAAAACATAAAAAAGGGCTTGGGACATAGCTCAATTGGTAAAGCATCCTGGGTTCAATCACCAGTACGAAATAAAAAAAGAAAAAAACTTGTTCATCTCTCATTTACAATAAGCTGTTTTCTTCCCCAACTTCTACTTCACAGTGATGTTCTCATTCTCTCCAGCTTTATTTATATGTAAAAAAGACTTAAGTCTCACATCTGTCTCTACATACGGGCTATTCCTCCAACAGAGAGAAAACACACTGAGAACTGATGTCAGACCCAATTCCATTCCACATAACTCTCTAAAAATGATCCTTTGCATAAACACTTCAGGAAGTAGGCTCTTTTGTCTGAACACCCACTCTGTAGCTCCCAAATACTGTAAGAACACAAAACAAGTTTTTGAACTCTACAAGTGCCATGCCTCTGTAATCAGACAAAACCAGCAAGAAGCAGAGACTTTTATGGTCTCATGCACAGACTCTTCTGCAGAGGGAGCCCTCAGTATGACATGTCAATACTTGACTAGAAAAAGTCAGGCATACTACAGGTCTGGTCATTGAGATTTGGTGCTGAGTACACACCTACTGTAGATATGGGTAGTAAGTAATTAATACTGAACTACATCAGTCAGCTTAGGTTTCAATCATTACACTATCCATAAGTAAATTCCATTTAAATTCTTTATAAGTTAAGGTCTTAGAAAGATGCCAAGGCAAAATCATTTAATTTAATTTCTTTTTCATCCTTTTGGCGAAGAAGCTGCTAAAAACTAAAACACACAAGGACAAAATTCCCTAAAAGACTATGGTTAGGTACTGATCAAGGGCTGTGGATAGAACTCAAGACCTCATACATCTAGGCAAGCCCTCTACTAGCGAACTATAATCCCCAGCCCAAGGGCAGGTTCTTTTTGTTCTGTTTTGGTACTGGGGATTGAACCCAGGGGTGCTGAGCAGCATCCCTAGTCCTTTTTTTTTTTTTTTTTTTTTTTTTTTTTTGAGACAGGGTGTCTTACTAAATTACTGAGGCTGGCCTTCAACTTGTGATCCTCATGCCTCAATCTCCAGAGTCACTGGGATTACAAATATACACTACTGTACCTGTTAGAGCAGGTTCTTTTTTTTTTTTTTTTCTAAAATATTTATTTATTTACTTTAGTTGTACACAAATTGTAATGATTTATGTTTACGTGGTGCTGAGGATTGAACCCGGGCCACGCACGTGCGAGGCGAGCGCTCTGCCGCTGAGCCACAACCCCAGCCCCAAGAGCAGGTTCTTTATTAAGAAAAATAAGGTTATTAGCAAAGGAGTTTAAAGTCAGTAGGCCTAGATTCAGGTCAGAGTTCTACCATGAACTAGCTGGGTGACCCATATTCATTTTTTGTTTTTTTGTTTTTTTTTTTTTTTTTTGGTTTTAAAAAAATATTTATTTATTTGTTTTAGTTGTACACAATGCCTTTATTTTTACATGGTGCTGAGGATCGAACCTGGGCTGCCCACGTGCTAGGCGAGCACTCTACCGCTGAGCCATACAACCCCAGCCCCCCATATCTATGTTTTTGATACCTCAATTTCTTGTTATGTAAAATGAACATAATGTCACTTAACTCAAAAGAGTTGTGATGAGGATAAATTAAATAATTTTAATTTCTTTAAATTAAGTCATTTAAATAAAACTTGTAAACTTCAAGAACTATACAAACAGTTATAATATTAAAAGGAATTTTTGCCAGGTTCTGTAAACATGAGAATTTAACTGATAGAAAATAACCCTGGCCGGGCGTGGTGGCGCACACCTGTAATCCCAGCACTTGGGAGGCTGAGGCAGGAGGATCGTGAGTTCAAAGCCAGCCTCAGCAATGGCAAGGCACTTAGCAACTCAGTGAGACCTCAACTCAGTGAGACCCTGTCTCTAATAAAATACAAAAAAGGGCTGGGGATGTGGCCCAGTGGTCCAGTGCCCCTGAGTTCAATCCCCAGTACCAAAAAAAAAAAAAAAAAAAAAAAAGAAAGAAAGAAAGAAAGAAAAGAACCCTGCAGCATTAGAGTCCATTAAAAAGAATTATTTTCTTGTTTCAATCTAGATTGGTATCTACTGTTCATTCCAGTTAAACTCAACATGTGGGATAGAAGAGTGACAACATTAGCTACTCACAGTTCCTTATTGAAAATGAATTAATAGGGCAGGGTTATGGCTCAGTGGTAGAGCACTTGCCTGGCATGTGTGAGGCATTGGGCTCTTTCCTTGGCACCACATAAAAAAATAAAGAGTTTTTTTAAAAGATGATATTAAAGGGGCTGGGGTTGTGGCTCAGCGGCAGAGCGCTCGCCTCGCACGTGCGCGGCCCGGGTTCGATCCTCAGCACCACGTAAACATAAATGCATTGCATTGTGTACAACTAAAGTAAATAAATAAATATTTTTTAAAAAGATGATATTAAAAAAATGAATTATAGGGCTGGGGTTGTGGCTCAGCGTTAGAGTGCTCGCCTAGCATGTGCGCAGCCTGGGTTCTATCCTTAGCACCATGTAAGAATAAAGGCATTGTGTACAACTAAAACAAATAAATATCTATTTTAAAAAATTAATTATATCCACTAAATCAAATCAAATCAACCTGTGGGCATCAACAAAGCATTAAGTACCTATTTGGTGAATCCTAAACTGAAGACTAGTCCCTATCTTTTTTTTTTTTTTTTTTTTTTTTTTTGGTACCAGGGATTGAACTCGGGGGCACTCGACTACTGGGCCACATCCCCAGCCCTTTTTTGTATTTTATTTGGAGACAGGGTCTCACTGAGCTGCTAAGTGCCTTGCCATTGCTGAGGCTGGCTTTGAACTCTCGATCCTCCTGCCTCAGCCTCCCAAATGCTGGGATTACAGGTGTGCGCCACTGTGCCCGGCTTCCATTCTTAAATTCATAATTTAGGTCAGAAAATGACATTAACATATATGAAATATAGAGTAAGCACTATTGAGTAAGAGCAATCAGTTCAGAATGGAAGAGATCGCTGAGGGTCATGGTAGTTGAAAAGATTTCCTGGAGGGCTGGTGATGTGGCTCAGTGGTAGAGCACTTGCCTAGCAAGTGTTAGGCCCTGGGGTTGATCCCCAGTACTGGAAACAACAACAACAACAACAAGAGAAGAAAGAAAGTTTCCCTGGAGATGATGATAAAAGTTAAAGGGAGAACAGAGAGGAAGAGGCAAAAGGGGCTTTGAGCATGGTTCACAGGGGGGAACAAGAATAATATCTGTTGGTCCTAAAAGTTGTGTTCTGAGAAAGAAAACTGGAAAGTCTGAGGATAATGGAGGACCCAAATGAGGAGAATCTGGATCTTGTGCATCAGCAATCTAGGTTTTTTAGCTAAGGAGTAAAATGATAAAAACTGTGTCTTTACTGGGCGCGGTAGCATATACCTACAATCCTAGCTAATTGGGAGGCTGAGGCAGGATCATAAATTTGAGGACAGCCTGGGCAACATAATGAGATCTTGTCTCAAAATAAAAAATAAAGAAGAAAGAACAAATCTCAGATCTATTTCAAAGGAAATCAATTACACAAAAAAAATTTAATCCAGCGAACTGGGGAAGAAAGGGGGTTACAGTGAAGAATCAGTTTAAGTGGGATTGAGGAAAGATGGTAACTTGCATATTTTACCTACTGAGTGAGAAGAAGTATGGTGTATTCAAAAAATGGACAGATGTGACCAGAACACTAAGAGGGACTTGTTTTCTGGAACACTCTCTGCTGCCACCTCACAAATCCTACTCACCCTTCAGATCTTGGCTGAAAACGATTTCCTTAGGGAATAATTCACTGATCATTTAAACTAGAACAGATTCCCAAATTACATGTTCTTACATTGATCAGTACTTCTCAAAATATTTCACAATTATGACCTATGAATTAATTGGTAAATTCATTGTAAATGCTATGAAGGCTGGGCCTGTGCCTATCTCATTTACTCCCGTATTCCAAAACCCTAATACAGTGTAAAACACACCACAGGTGCTAAGTAAATATATATTTAGCAAATGGACACAAGAATGCTTTTGAAAAAACTAAAAGGAAGTAAAGAGAAAAAAAAAAAGGTGAAAGGGTAGGGAGGAAGAGAAGGGAACAGAAAGGAGTAGAAGGCCTCAGAAATAGCTTGGGAAGTTGCTATTCATACTGTGCAGAAAAAATAGGTGAAAGATTCAAGAACAGAAGGGACCACTAGAGAGAACACAAG
The DNA here is from genome assembly GCA_025594165.1 of Tamias sibiricus. Classification (NCBI taxonomy): domain Eukaryota; kingdom Metazoa; phylum Chordata; class Mammalia; order Rodentia; family Sciuridae; genus Tamias; species Tamias sibiricus. The sequence goes on from CM046657.1 coordinate 105,373,334, forward strand.
AGCAGAAGCAAAGAAGTATACAGTTTTGAAAATTAAGTAGATTTCAAACTAAACAGAAAGGCTGTAAGAAGGCTGAAGTCCAAGAAAATGTAATAGTTGGAATGGGTTCAACAATTGTAGCGAATAAATTTATCACAGAATGTTGTGTGGGGACAAGGAAAGAATTAATAGCCCAACCTCCTATTCTCAGTGATCTCCCCTGCTGTCTATCCAGCTGCTGAAGCCAAGCCCCACAAGTCCTAAAACAGGAAGGATATGGATTTACATTCAGGCATCTATCAGCTGGAAACAACAATAATCACATAGCTGTAAAAATAGAGATCTCTGGCAAGGGCCAACGTAAAGTTCAGGGAACATCGCAGAGAAACCATCTCTACATATAAGACAGATCTTATTTTTCAGATGTCACTCAAAGTTTTCTGGTAAACAACGGCAGTAAACAATCCTATTTAAAGAGTCCCAAACCATAATGTGAAGATCATTTGAAGTCAACTGCCCTGTAACTTCCAAGGCAAGGCAAGGATTATAGATGAAAACATCATTCAGACATTTTGCCCATAGCTAAGTAAAATTTGGTACTAAATGAGGCTATCCAACAGCAACAAAGGCTGACATATGCTATTGATTTAATACTCAATTTTAAGGCAGTATTGAGATTTCTTTCCAAACACATAACAAATTTTGATTTATCATTTCTCTTCATATCCCTCTGTGAGGAAATGAAGGCCAGGCCTTCTTATAGCTGAGTGCTACAAGCTCTGTGAAGGGATTGGGTTTTTCCTTTTCTTTTCACCACTGCATCCCTGGTGCCTGGCACCTTCCTGGTGTATCTCAGGCAGTCCAAAAGTTATTGCAGAAGGAATGGTAACCAGCTTCACCAGGATGCTGAATACTTCAAACACCAAATTGTTCAAAACTACAACCAAGTATCTGTGAATGCCAAAAATTTCTTCCCTGAGCTTCCAGCCCCTGGATGACAATCTGTTTCCTCCATAATATTATATAATAGGCAGCAAATCATATTGTAATAAATCTATTAAGCATCTCTAATTAACAAAACAAGTTCAAGATCCAGTAAACTGACTACTAATTTTGACTAAGGCTTTTGGATTCCACTACTGTGATCCTAATACACCACTCCATTCAGATCAATAAGTGTGCTTCTGCTACTAGGAAGGAAATTAGAGAACCCAAAGGGAACAGAAATAAACAGAAAAATCACAATTAAGAGCAACTGTTGTCTGTTTGTCCAGCTATAACAATATCTGAAATAATTGATAAAGCACAGAAATTTATTTCCTCACAATTTTGAAGGCTGAGAATTTCAAGATCAAGGTACAAGCATGTGTTGAGGGCCTTCTTTCTACATCATCCTATAGCAGAAGGCATCTCATGGCAGAAGGGTAAAGGAAGGACAAGGGCAAAAGAACAAGAGAGGGCCAAACTCATTCTTTCATGAATGAACCCACTCCCCCAACAATAGCATCAAGAGGATGGTACCCCATACCCAAACACCTTCTGCTAGGCCCTGTTTCCCAACATTACTTCATAGGAAATCAAGTATCTGTGAATGCCAAAAATTTCTACATGAATACATGAACTTGGGGGGCATATTTAAATAATGGCATGAACCCAACTTCTAAGTGGAATTTGAAATATTCCTTGTTTTTCTCAATTTGTAGACAAGATGTTAAGAGACAACCAAGTCAAGTTCTGCAGTTCTGCAGAACTTTCTGCATGTAAAGAACTTCTCTAAGAAGATATTTTAACTTCATTTTAGTCAAAAAAAGTCTTTTAAACATTTTTTTTAGTTGTAGATGGACACAATACCTTTATTTTATTTGTTTATTTTTATGTGGTGCCGGGGAATGAACCTGATGCCTCATGCACGCCAAGCAAGTGCTCTACCACAGAGCCACAACCCTGGTCCTTAGTCACAATTTTTTATTATAAAAAAAATAATAAAAGACGGGCTGGGGTTGTGGCTCAGCTGTAGAGCGCTTGCCTAGCATGTGTGAGGCCCTGGGTTTGATCCTCAGCACCATGTAAAAATAAATAAACAAAAATAAAGGTATAAAGCTGGGTGCGGTGGTGCATGCCTGTAATCCCGGCACTTGGGAGGCTGAGGCAGGAGGATCGCAAGTTCAAAGCCAGCCTCAGCAATGGCAAGGCAGTTAGCAACTCAGTGAGACCCTGTCTCTAAGAAAATACAAAAAAGGGCTGGAGATGTGGCCCAGTGGTCGAGTGCCCCTGAACTTAATCCCCAGTATCAAACAAACAAACAAAGGCAACAAAAGAAAAATCTTGTTGCATGTGCTCAGGCAAGTTTGGATACGGATTATACCAGCACGCAACTAAACTAGTATTTGAAGCAGGCAACTCTTCAAAATAACAGAGAAAAGCAGAAAATAACATTCTGTGCCCTCTGCCTCTAACTAAGTGCTATTCATATTTAAATCTATCTAATATTTGCACTTCAATCAGAAAATGGGACTGCTAAACTCTTACCTCTGGCTCTGTGATTTGGGAAAGCCATTTAACCTAGCATGAGAGGTTTTACCATGCCTCCAAAAGGTTTGGACTATAAACCACTAATATTCCCTCAGTTCTATAAAGGACCACTGTTGAAAAATTAATTAAAACTGTAAATACACATCACATGGTTGATTCTACTCTTTTCTGAACTACTGCTGCTCATCATTAGATGCTGTTACTGTGTTAAAAGACAACTAGCTTTGTGCTGAAGGTAGAAAATACACAGGATCTGCTTTTATACTACCGCGACTTGGGCAATTAGAAAAGTCTGTCTTTTTTTTTTTTTTTTTTTGTACCAGTGATTGAACTCAGGGGCACTTGACCACTGGGCCACATCCCCAGCCCTTTTTTGTATTTTCTTAGAGACAGGGTCTCACTGAGTTGCTAATTGCCTTGCCATTGCTGAGGCTGGCTTTGAACTTGTGATCCTCCTGCCTCAGCCTCCCAAGTGCTGGGATTACAGGCGTGTGTGCCACCACACCCAGCTGTCTTACTTCTTATACTAAACATAGAAGATACTATTTGAGCCAGGCATGGTAGCACATTCCTGTAATCTGACACATAGTGAGACCCTGTGTCAAAAATAAAAACAAAAATAAAAAAACAAGACACATATTTATCATGAATGGTAAAGGCAAAATAAGATCATTCAGTTCTCTCAATTTGTTGATGTCAAGGAGCTATTTAAAACCAGAGTTTACGGCTCAGTGGTAGACAGTACTTGCCCAGCATGCCTGAGGTCCTGGGTTCTATCCCCAGTACTGAAAAAAAAAACAAAGCTTAAAAAAATATTATCATAAGCCAGGCGTGGTGGCACACGCCTGTAATCCCAGTACTTGGGAGGCTGAGGCAGGAGGATTGCGAGTTCAAAGCCAGCCTCAGCAATGGCGAGGCACTTAGCAACTCAGTGAGACCCTGTCTCTAATAAAATACAAAAAAGGGCTGGGGATGTGGCCCAGTGGTCGAGTGCCCCTGAGTTCAATCCCCGGTACCCAAAAAAAATAAATAAATAAATAAATAAAAATATTATCATTATTAAATATAGAAAGGGCTAGAGGAATTTTGTGGGCTTGCATCCCTGAAAAATTCTAAATTTTTACAGAGTTTCTTCAATCCAAGTGTTTTATCAACATAAAAGACATGATTTGGGAATACATCATGTCTTGCCTACAAAGCCTAGAATTACCACATAAATCTATCCTGAAACTGGATGATGACAAATACAGAAAGCTCTGACAGTTGTTTCCCTTTGCTATGGTTTGGACATTGTCTATCCCCACTAAGGTTCACGTGTTAGAAGCAAGGTCGTCAGGGTGGTGATTTGGGGAGCTGGGACAGTTAAGATGTGGGGGGGCCTAGTAGGAGTTCCTTAGTAAGTCAACTGGGAGTCATGACCTTGGGAAGGGGATCCCATGACCAGTTAGATTCCAATTTCTGTGTCTTCCTACCTGGTAATGGGATCTCTTCCTCCCAAATTCCTGTGTTTGCCATTTGTCAAGAGGTGATAGGTTAAAGGGGCCCTTTACCAGAGCCTGTGCCATGCTGTTTGGACATTCAGCCTCCAAAACTGTGAGGTCAAGAAACTTTTCTTTATAAAGTTAGATGCCTCAACTATCTCATTATAGTAACAAAAAATAGACTAATACAGCTTCCTATTGTTTGTGTCAGACTTCACTAATCAATTATGGCATTCTTCTACTGAGTTTAAATACAGTCTCACGCTTTTCAACCCTGGGCTCCCGTCAGTCACTACCAAGGGATGTTAAGTATTAAATGAAATGAAACTATTTGTAGTCAAGAGTGGTGGTGAACACCTGTAATCCCAGCACTTGGGAGGAACAAAGCAAGAAGATCACTTAAATCTAGGAGTTTGAGACCAGCCTAGGTAACACAGCAAGATCCCCATCACAAAAAAAAGAAATGAATAAATGAAAAAAAAAAAGGGAAGGCGAGAAAGAAACTACCGACTTCCTTGTAGTGCAAGGGAATGAACATCCAGGATGGTGAAACTGCGACTCAATGAAACCCAATCTGATTATATCACTTAGTTCTCAACAACATATACAATATAAACAGACCTCCTATTTTATATAAAAATGCAGATTTAGAGAAATCATGGGAGATTGTGTGATTTGTTTTATAGCAACTAATTCAGGTTATTTTTTTTAACTGTACTAAAAAATATCAGTTTATGGAAAATATCTGAAGACTATATTTGTGTTACAAGATGAAATTCATTAGTATTTATGACTAAAGTCACTGTCATTACCATCATTAAAAAAGGCCTTGGGGGGCTAGGGTTGTGGCTCAGCGGCAGAGCGCTCGCCTTGCACGTGCGTGGCCCGGGTTCAATCCTTTGCACCACGTAAAAATAAAGGCATTGTGTACAACTAAAACAAATAAAATATTAAAAAAAAAAAAAAAAAGCAAAAAGAAAGGCCTTGGGCTGGGGTTATGGCTTAATGGTACAGTGCTTGCCTAGCATGTGTGAGGCACTGGGATCGATTCTCAGCACCACATATAAATAAATAAATGAAATAAAGGTCCATCAATAAATAACTAAAAATTATTTTAAAAAGAAAGAAAGAAAGGCCTTAGCCAGGTGTTGTGCCACATGCCTATAATCCCAGCAACTCAGGAGGCTAAGGCAAGAGGATCACAAATTCAGGCCTGCCTTGGACAACTAAGTGAGATCCTATCTTTTAAAAAGATTTTAAAAATAAATAAATAACAGGGATGTAGCTCAATGATAAAGTGCTCTTGGGTTCAATCCCCAGAACCAAAAAAAAGAAAAAGAAAGAAGGACCAGTTAAGTACTAAATTAGGAAACAATAGAAAAATCCTTTAGAGAAGTTCTACTTTAGAGTTAAGTTGAGCTAGGTATACAAAAAGCCACATATAAATTTTGTCAAAAATTTCTATATTTTCCTTAAGGTCTTTTTTTTTTTTTTTTTTTTTGTGGTACCAGGGATTGAACTCAGAGGCACTCGACCACTGGGCCACATCCCCAGCCCTTTTTTGAATTTTATTTGGAGACAGGGTCTCACTGAGTTGCTAAGTGCCTCGCCATTGCTGAGGCTGGCTTTGAACTTGCGATCCTCCTGCCTTAGCCTCCCAAAGTGCTGGGATTACAGGTGTGCGCCACCGCGCCCGGCTTCCTTAAGGTCTTTATGTTGTCATTACAATTTAAAAGGGGACCAAAAGAAGATACACATAGAGCTAGATAACTGCCTTTTAGGAGCTTACTACTTATGATAGACAATATCAGATACGTAAATTTTAAATGTCATTTAGACTACAGAATAAAGCCATTATGCAGGAGCCCTGATTGGGGAGAAGGCGGAGATTGCGTTTTGGCTACATAGAGATACCCAGACATTGCTGCCTTCTGGATCTCGAGGGACTTGGCCCAGGATCAAGAGAGACTTAAGCCGAGAGGTGAATCGGGTCGGTGCCATTTTGCTGGGGCTCGAGAGACTTAGCCTGAGAGCGTGAGGAGTGAACGCCATTGTGTATGTGTGTGTGGTGGCTTCTTGTAAGAGTGTGTGTGGTGTTAGAGGTTACTAGAGCCGAAGAGAGAGGAATAAAAGAACTTTTTTGTTTCCATCCTGCCTCCGAATTTTCTCCCGCAGCGTCGCTGCTCCAAGCGGCAATCGCTACAGACAACTACACCATTATACTAAAGCATAACTGAAAAAATAATGGGAAGTTAATTTTCAATTAGCCAGAGTTGGCAAAACTCAATGATAAAATCTTTTGCTATTAGCATTTTCTCTGCTTAATCTATTAACTGACATTCTTATCAGTTCCTGGTATATTTTGCTGTCTAAGGAAGACTGTCTTTTAAAATTTTTTTTCCTATGGTGTAAGTCCATTTTTTTTCTTTTCTTTTATTGTAAGTTGTTATATATGACAGCAGAATGCATTACAATTCATATTACACTTATAGAGCACATTTTTACATATCTCTGGTTGTATACAATGTATATTCACACCATTTATGTTTTCATACAGGCACTTAGGGTAATGATATCCATCTCATTCTCCCATCTTTTTTTCCTTTCTTCACCCTTTTGCCCCCTCCCTTCCTTTCCCTCCCCATTGGCCATTCTAGTGTTCCTCTAATCCTCCTATGCTCCCCGTCCCAACCCCACTGTGAATCGGCCTCCTTATATCAGAGAAAACATTCAGCATTTGACTTTTTGGGATTGGCTAACTTCACTTAGCATTATATTCTCCAACTTCATCCATTTACCTGCGAATGCCATGATTTTATTCTCTTTTATTGCTGAGTAATATTCCATTGTGTATATATACCACATTTTCCTTATCCATTCATCTACTGAAGGGCATCTAGGTTGGTTCCACAGTTTAGCTATTGTGAACTGTGCTGCTATGAACACTGATGTGGCTGTGTCCCTGTAGTATGCTGTTTTTAAGTCCTTTGGGTATAGACCGAGAAGTGCGATAGCTGGGTCATAAGGTGGTTCCATTCCCAGTTTTCAAAGGAATCTCCATACTGCTTTCCAGATTGGCTGCACCATTTTGCAGTCCCACCAGCAATGTATGAGTATGCCTTTTTCCCACATCCTCTCCAACATTTATTCATTTGTGTTCTTAACAGCTGCCATTCTGACTAGAGTGAAATGAAATCTTAGAGTGGTTTTGATTTGCATTTCTCTAATTGCCAGGGGTGTTGAACATTTTTTCATGTATTTGTCTTTTAAAAAAAAAAAATATTTATTTATTTGCTTTAGTTATACACAATGCCTTTATTTTTATATGATGCTGAGGATGGAAGCCGGGCAGCACACGTGCTAGGCGAGCGCTCTACCACTGAGCCACAACCCCAGCCCCACATGTATCTGTTGAGTGATTGTATATCTTCTTCTGAGAAGTGTCTGTTCAGTTCCTTGGCCCATTTATTGATTGGGTTATTTGTTTTTTTGGTGTTAAGATTTTTGAGGGGCTGGGGTTGTGGCTCAGCGGCAGAGCGCTCGCCTCGCACATGCGCGGCCCGGGTTCGATCCTCAGCACCACGTAAACATAGATGCATTATTTCATTGTGTACAACTAAAGTAAATAAATAAATATTTTTTAAAAAAAAGATTTTTGAGTTCTTTATATATTCTAGAGATTAGTGCTCTATCTGACGTGCCTGTGGTAAAACTTTGTTCCCAATTAGTAGGCTCTCTATTCACCTAATTGTTTCTTTTGCTGAGAAGAAGCTTTTTAGTTTGAATCTATCCCATTTATTGATTCTTGGTTTTAATTCTTGCATTATAGGAGTCTTATTAAGTAAGTTGGGGTCTAGTCTGACATGTTGGAGATTAGGGCCTACTTTTTCTTCTAATAGGTGTAGTGTCTCTGGTCTAATTCCTAGGTCCTTGATCCACTTTGAGTTGAGTTTTGTGCATGGTGAGAGACAGGGGTTTAATTTCATCTTGTTACATATGATTTCCAGTTTTCCCAGCACCATTTGTTGAAGAGGCTATCTTTTCTCCAGTGTACATTTTTGGTGCCTTTAGGACTGTCTTTTTTTAAAATTTGGTACCAGAGATTGAACTCAGGGGTGTTTAACCATTAAGCCACATCCCAGACCTCTTTATTTCTTATCTTGAGACAGAGTCTTGCTAAATTGATGAGGCTGGAATCAAACTTGCAATCTCCTGCCTAAGCCTCCTAACTCACTGGGATTACAGGTATCTACCACACCAGAATTGCTTGTCTTTTTAAACCCAAAATTTTTCAGTTATTTTCAAATGAATATAAATTAAACAAGTTCTACCCAGGTTAATATTTTTTTTAAAATATTTATTTATTTGCTTTAGTTTTACACAATGCGTTTTATTCAATGCGTTTTATTTGTACGTGGTGCTGAGGATCGAACCCGGGCCGCGCACATGCTAGGCGAGCGCTCTACCGCTGAGCCACAATCCCAGCCCCCCAGGTTAATATTTTCATCAAACTATTTTGAAATTATATGCCTCGTTTCTGGTTTGAAATGTTGAGAAGAGCTAGGCAGTGGAAAAGAACTGAAGATGATCACTTTTCTGGTGATTCCTATATTGGGTCTCTACTTTTCAAAGGAGGTTTTTTCCATACAAAACAGATAAGCAGACAGAAAAGTGGTTTGACAGACTAGGTGGAAAATAAGGTGGTAAATTAGAAAAGAGTAGCATTATGGAAACAATAAATTACCTTTGTAAAGACTTACAGGTATAAGTGAACGAGACAGGCTAGGTAGAAGAAAATAAGTTATGGAAGGTTGACATGGGTCCCAGGCATTTTTGTTTTTGTTTTTGGTGCTGGCGATTGAACCCAGGGCGCCATGCATGCTTAGTATATGTTTTCAATTAGAGTTCCATAAATGACCCTGACTGGAGAGTTTAGAAGCACTGGTATGAAACAGACCTAATATAGCTAAAGAAAAAGTATTCCATTTTCCTATAATATAATATACCAAACTTGATAGGGAACATGCCAAATATTAACCTCTGCCAATTCACATTAGAAACAAACGACAGAAGAAAGTTGGGCATGATCCCTGTACTCCAGTTATTTGTAACTTATTACTCTTCCTGAAGTTTAAATAGACCTTGAAAAATGATAGTGCTAGGGTCCTAATTAGCCTTTCTATTATTAAGGGCTTGGGGAGACCTCTCTTTAGTTCAAGATTAAATAGAGGGCTAGTTCTGTATTATTATTATTATTATTATTTTGGGTGCCAGGGATTGAACCAAGGGGCACTTAACCACTGAGCCATCCATAGTCCTTTTTAATATTTATATTTAGAGTAACTTAGGTTAGGGCCTCACTAAGTTGTTGAGGCTGGCTTTGAACTCATGATCCTCCTGCCTCAGCCTCCTGAGCCACTGAGATTTCAGGTGTGTACCACTACACCCGGCTATTTTAGTATTTTAGTTAAAAAATTTTAAAAAATCGTCTGTTGTGTAAAGTCCTATGTTCTAAGTCCTGTGGCGATTTCAACGATTAAGGACAAAGATGTAAAGTATTGTCCTTAAATAAATGTATAATTTAGTGAAGAATGCAGTTATATAAATTATATGTGAGAGTGAATGAAACAGGGAAGAAAGGAAAAATGCTCACGCCCAATTAACTAAAATCTAGAAACCTCAAACCACTGAATTCCCCCCTAAACAATGTTCTGGCATACTTCAAGCCTTTGCATATGCTGTTCCCTTTGGCTAGAACATCAATAGCTCCTTCCTCTGCTAGAGAACTCTTAAATCACCCTCTAAGATCCAGCTCCTCTTCCACCTCTTTTGTGAAGTTATCCTCAAATAGAGAAGCAATAAGATTCCTCTCACTCTTTCTCTATTCCCACAGCATACAATAGCATTCATTACACTTTGAATAATATTTAAGGTCTATCTCTCCTACAATACTCTAAATTCATCTTTAGGGTTATCAAAACAACAAATGCACACAAGCTAAAAATCTTAAGTAGTACACAAAACTGCTTATGAAAATCATCACAACCCTTCTTATTCCCTGGTCCAGCCTCCCATAGACAACTACTCACAACTCTTCCAGTGTTTTTTTCTCCTGGTAGCTTTTGATTTTTAAAAATTATCAAACAATAATGCACACTAACTATTTTTTGTACTTGATAATCTTTTTTAAAAAAAATTTATTTATTTGCTTTAGTTGTACACAATGCAATGCATTTATGTTTACATGGTGCTGAGGATCGAACCCGGGCCGTGCACGTGCTAGGCAAGCGCTCTACCGCTGAGCCACAACCCCAGCCCTGTACTTGATAATCTTAATATGGATCTTTTCTCACTCATCATTTCAGATACACTCTTGTAGGCTCTTTCAATCTGAAAACCGATGACCTGCACTTCTGAAACTTTTTTCACATGATCTCTTTGGCAATCTTCTCTCCTCTATTTCATCTGTTCTCTCCTTCTGGACCTCTTACTAGCTAGATGCTGGATATATTATTTTTAATGTTTAGTTGTAGATGGACACAATACCTTTATTTTATTTATTTATGTGGTGCTGAGGATCAAACCCAGATACCATGCATGAGAGGCAAGCACTCTACCACTGAACCACAACCCCAGCCCTAAATGCTGGATATTACTGTTCCTTTTCTTATCTCTTTGGATTTTGATATTACCGTTTCTTTCCTTATTTATTTTCTCTTTGGGTTTCAATGTTGTTTTCATGGTATGGAAGAGTTCTTCAACTTTACTCTCTAATCATTCACTCATTCTCCCCCCCCCTCCCCGCCAAGATGGGGTCTTGCTATGTTGGCCAGACTGGTTTCAAACTCATGGCTCAAGTGACCCTCTGGCCTCAGCCTCTCCTAGTAGTGGACTACAGTAGCATGCCACTGTGTCTGCTTCTACTGGTTTTTAAAATCTTCATCATCTTATTTTTAATTTCTGTAAGTTCTTATTTCCTTATGATTCTCTTTTCAAAACATGTTTTTTTTTATTTTTACGAATCCCAAACTTTAAATCTATCATAGAATAGTGATTATAAAAGTTTAAATTTTTTCCTATATCATTTGTGTTTTTCCTATATCATTTGTGTTTCCTCCAATTTTTTTCCTTCCCCTCCCCCTTTTCTGTTAAGTAGGACTCTTCTTAAGTGACAGGACTATTTTCAGCACAATCAGAAACAACAATAAGTTGAATGAATGGATGGATAAAAGAGCCAATGATTATGATGCTTAAAAAGCACTTCAAAATGAGTATGAACAAAAAGGATCAGAGATTAACAATATTGTGCTACTAAAATTTCAGGTCATTGTCTTTGTAAGCCAGTGACCCAGAACTGTTGGGACTGCCCCAGCCAACAGACAGTATCTAGCATCCTTACCAAATGAACAAGGCTTTTGTCCAAACCCCAACAATAGGCAAATTTATTTTATTTAAGATTTAATTCTTTAATTTCCTTCCTGCCTGGGAGAATTTAACATAGTCTATTTATCTTAACACCACTGTAGTTATCCTCTTTAGTTGGGTTTCTAAAAAGATTCTTCCTCAGAGCTTACAAACAGGTAAACCACATCTATTTCTTTAAAGCAACCTAAATCTAGTTCGCAGAAGGAACAGTAAAGATAGTCTTAAATGTAAGGACATTTTTTTTTTTTTTTTTTGGTACCGGGGATTGAACTCAGGGGCACTTGACCACCGGGCCACATCCCCAGCCCTTTTTTGTATTTTATTAGAAGCAGGGTCTCACTGAGTTACTAAGTGCCTCGCCATTGCTAAGGCTGGCTTTGAACTCAAGATCCTCCTGCCTCAGCTTCCCAAAGTGCTGGGATTACAGGCGTGCGCCACCGCGCCCAGCTGTAAAGACATTTTTTAAACTACTTTTAGTTGTAGATGGACACAATACCTTTATTTTTTTATTTATTTATTTATTTATTTATTTATTTATTTATGGTGCTTAGGATAGAACCCAGTGCCTCACATGTACTAGGTGAGTGCTCTACCACTGAGCTTAAATATAAGGACTTTATTGATTTACTTAAGAAAAGGCCAAAGGTTAAGAGGCAAAAATGACTTAATAGAAAATTTTTCTCAATTTTGAGCTGAAAGTTCTCCTCCTAGACAGGAAATGCAGATCACTGACAACATGCTGAGTGATTTGTAAATGACACCAGAGATCGTCCAGGCAATTTCAAAGGTTTGATGTCTATAAAAGTACTATGGTTATTTATTTTTCTTGAATGATGAAAGTACAATATGATTTATTATTAAAAATGTAAGCAAAAAGTATTTTTTAAATGTACTTTTAAAAATCACTTATGTGGCAGGGTGTGATGGTACATGCCTATAATTCCAGTGACTTGGCAGGCTGAGGCAGGAGGATTCCAAGTTTGAGGCCAGCCTCAGCAACTCAGCAAGACCCTGTGTCAAGATAATAAATAAAAAAAGAATTGGGGCTGTAGTTCAGTGGTAGAGCTCCCTGGGTTCAATCCCTAGTAAAAAAAAAAAAAAAAAAAACACAACACTCTTACCCAAAGATAATCACCACCAGCCTGTCAGTGAATATTCTAGACCTTTTCCTCTGCAGACATTGATTTTCCTCACAAAACCTGGATCATGTTACATATACCCTTTTACTGTACCCATTTTTAGTTTGCAACTTCTCAGTTTAAATGCCTGGTAACACCAAATGTCTACTGCTCCTTGGGTCTAAAAGCTAAAGTAACACTAGTTGGATTAGAATCAGAAAGAATAGTTTCTTTTCTCAATTTTATGAATATCTCATACTGCAAAATCTGAGATTACACTCACTCCATAACTACATCATCTACAATTCAAAAATCAAAAGATTGGATTTAAATCTGTCTTAAGTGTAAGCAAAGAGCTCATTTTTTTGTTTCTTCAGATTTAATCATTCTTTCTTGCATCAAAAATAACAAAATTGTAGGGTGACATTAACACATGATCATGAAACAAAAATGTGTTTCATTTCATTAGTCACAGGCTACATATCAAGCAGCTGTCGAAGCTAAAAATATGCCTTAATTTAAAATTTTGTAAAACACAAGCATTTAAGACTCATTTTGAAAGAAATGTGACTTCTTTCCGTTTCTACCAACCCACTATAGAAGCTTTGGAGAAGAACAAATGAGCACCTCTAAGCTAAAGAAAAACAGGTAATGGTGGGGAAATTCAAGCTAACTTATTGATCATAGATTTTACACTGTTTACATCAATAAACATGTTAAGTAAGAATGACAACTTAATGCCACCACGAAAGTAAACAAAAATACATATCCTCAAAGAAAAAGGACCTGAGACAGAGGCTAAGATACCAACAATACAAGGTGTGCATTTTGTCAGAGGAGGAGTGAACTGAGGAGAGCTAGGCAGTAATAAAATAAATATTGTCCTAGATGGAATGGAAACATTGTCAGAGTTGGAGTCTACAGTGATAATTTCTCAACTCTCACACATCAGAACAGCACAGAGTCAGCCCCTAATAGTTATTCATCACCTCTGGGACAGAAGTAGCAAAACCACTTCTATCTCTGGTCATGAGGTACATGCTCAGGAATCATGTCTCAAAGTAAATTTTGCCACCATAAAGTATTTGATGAGAAAATAAGTAAAGAAATAAACTGTAATATAAACACTCCAACTGGATTTCAGGTATAGTTAATGCAAATTGGAAAGTGATGCAAAAAAAAGCAAGGATCTTGAAAATTCCTTATCATTTAAAAAGAAAATACACTGGGTTCCCAAAAGACACTCATGCTCTCCTAACTCTTGGTTAGTGTTTTTGCCACATCATGCTACCCATCATCAGTATTCTCCTTGTAATTCCTTTATTGAAATAAGAACACTGAGCCTGGGAGGAAACATTAGAGGTGTAATGTTTACTAACAATTTGAATCTGCTTGTTCTGATACCCAAGACTGCTAACAATTAGAAAAGAGGCCAACAGAACGACTTATTTTCTCCTCTAACAAGGGAAGGAGAAAGGATGAACTGAGAGAGAAAAAGAAGAAAGAAGCAGGATGATACCCCAATAATTGCTATTTATAGATAAACACAATATTTACTATTGAAAGTACCTGGCACAAATAAAACAGCTTTAGAAATGGAAAGTGACTTTTAAAAAAGGAATGCTACTTTGCCCGGCGCAGTGGCGCACAGCTGTAATCCCAGCACTTTGGGAGGCTGAGGCAGGAGGATCGCGAGTTCAAAGCCAGCCTCAGCAATGGCGAGGCACTTAGCAACTCAGTGAGACCCTGTCTCTAAATAAAATACAAAAAAGGTCTGGGGATGTGACCCAGTGGTTGAGTGCCCCCGAGTTCAATCCCCGGTACCACCAAAAAAAAAAAAAAAGTAATGCTACTTATGTGTATTCAACCTTGTTACATCAAAGAATGATTAACCACCACGTGATAATATATGGAAGCAAGAAGAGGTATGAAAAGAATATCCGGGTGCCAGGTACAAAAGTGCACACCCATAATCTCAGCAATTTGGGAGGCTGAGGCAGGAGGATCACAAGTTCATGGGCAGTCTGGGAGACTTGGTGAGAACCTGTCTCAAAATAAAAAATAAAAAAGGGGCTGAGAATGTAGCTTAGTAGTAGAGTACTTGCCTAACATGTAAGGCCCTGGGTTCAATCCCCAAGTACTGGGGGAAAAATGTTGAGAAAAAAAGGCTAGACACAAAAGACTGTCTACATTTGTAATTCCATTTATATGAAATCCCAGAAGGTCACAAAAAATCTAAAGTGGAGCAGGGTGCCACAGTGCCTGCCTATAATCCCAGAAACTTGGGAGGATGAAGCAAGAGGACTGCAAATTTGTGGCCAGCCTGGAAACTTAGAAAAACACTTTCTTCCTAAAAAATAAAAATGACAAGGGCTGGGGATGTAACTCAATGGTAGAACACCCATGGGTTCAATCTCAGTATTGGGAAACAAAAGAATACTGGGGAATCCTAAAACAAAGCTGCTTATCCCAAGATTAACCTTTGTCAAGATCCAATCTCCCTGAACCTGAGTTCTTTCACCCATAAAATGAAGGAGATCAAAGACTTGATACCTTAAGTTCCCTTCCAAATCCAGAATTGGTCCTATTGGTAAATGGAAAAAGCAGGGATAAATAAAAATGAGATAGAGAAAGCTTTGACTGAATAAACAGTTTTGTGTTAATACTTATTTAGAAAACACAAATTTGTTCCAACACAACAGATATATTAGGGAACATGAGTGTAGCACAGTAAGGATTTGGACATTACTGCCATAATTCTGGCACTATTTCTTAAAGAATTAAACACATTAAAACTTAAAATTATTTAGATTTCTGTTTATATACAAATGTACATACCTGCAAAAAAGAAAAACCAAAACCCATCAAAATGGTAACAGTGGTTAATACTTAGGTAATGAGATGACAGATTATTTTTTTCTTGTCCATAGTTTTCATTATTTCATACAATGAATATTTATCACTTTTATTATCACAGGAAAACAAATATTTTTTAAACAGCTAAAAGAGGTGATCCTTGATCACAGTTCATGTAAAATTAGTAGTAAATCATCAAATGTCCCTGCTACTTTATAAAGGGCCAAAGTTGAGTGGACTGGATTTAGAGGGCACTTTCCCTGCTATGCAGAACACAGGGAACTCTACAGGATAACTCTTAGGGGCAAAAATATGGACAAGCTCAAGAACAGAGTCTACATGCCTAGCAGATAAGGAACTGCTTGTCCCTTCTATTATCAGCTGGAGTTATGGTGATTCCTACTGGCATTCTGAAAAATCTCCACCTTTGGGGTAAAGCTAATATGTAGTCACTTAACCAAATTTCATAATGTCTGATTGCAGAAAATATGGGAAGATGATCTAAACCAGATCTAATCAGTCTCCAAAGCCTAAGATATATTGTAAAAGGTCACTGTAGATTTTCTAACCAGCTTTCTCTCAACCTCCTTAGCCCAATGATGATGAATATTCATTCTCCACTGAGAAAGCATGTACAGTAAGTAGTTCCCCTTATCCAAGGTTGCTTTACTCATGGTTTCAGTTACCCTTAGTCAACCATCGTGTGAAAATGTTACATGGAAAATTCAAAAGCTAAACAATTTATAGGCTTTTAATTGCACACCATTCTGAGTGGCATGGTGAAATCTCACACTGTTCAGCATATCTATGCTGTTTATGCCCCCCTCACTTAGTACCCATCTCAGTTATCAAATCCACTATCATAATATAGCAGTCGTGTTGTTCAAGTAACTCTCATTTTATTTAATAATGGTCCCAAGCACAAAATTTGGTATGCCCAAAAGAAGCCATGAAGTTCTCTCTTTACATGAAGAGGTAAAATTTTTCAAATTATTAAGAAAAGAAAAAAAATATGGTGAGGTTGCTAAGATCTATACTACAATAAGACATTTTGAGAAAGATGCCACATTCATATAATTTTATTACAGTGTATCATTAGAATTGTCCTATTTTATCATTGATTATTGTTAATCTCTTATTGTGACAAATTTATAAATTAGACTTTACCATAGGCATGCATGTACAGGAAAAAAAACATAGTAGGCATAGGGTTTGATATCATTCATGGTTTTGGGAATCTCCTGGAGGTCTTGCAGGTAAGGGAAGACTACTGTAAAGGCTAACCATTAGGCACATAGCTGAGAAGAATACAAAAGAAATAAGATACAGTCATTCCCTTCATAGCATTCACAAATCTGATAAGGAAAGGTATGACATACATATAAGAAATATTTACTTAATAATAAGAGAATTAAATTAAAAGGCTAAATGAACTGTACAGGTAAATACTTAAGGTCCTTACAGGAAGGACTACTCAATACATTCTGAAAATAGTATGCTTCTTGGGTAGCTCAGGCAGGGTCACTAACATAAGCAAAAACATTGGGGCAGAAAAGACAATGAATGATGAGACTGCATGGACTGAAATAAAAACCAGATTGGGAAATATTTACAGTAGGGAAGAAGAGAGATTTGAGTAGAGTATGTTTCCTCTTAAGGATATCAGATTAAGAACATTCATGGGGAAAATCTATGCTAAATGTGATAGAGATGCAATATCAAATCTCACAATAATTCCAAAGTAGGTATCCTTATTCTCATTTTACAGATAGAAACAAAGTAGTGAAACAGAAATTAACTAATTTGCCCAAGGTCATCAAGGTAAAAAATAATACTGGGATTTAAACCCAGGTCTATTTGAATCCAAAGTCCATGTTCTTTCTTTACCTCCCCATATTACCTCTTTCTAAAGAAGTCTCTAATAACATCACTCTAAATTCAAATTGTCTCCCTTTCATTGTGTATGCTTCCTTCTTTTTGATTTTCCAGTGACCCTATAGTGATCCCCTGTACATAAATAAAAGGCTGCAGTACTGAGGATTGAATCCAGGGCCTTACACATGCTAGCCAAGTGCTATGCCACTGAGTTGTATCCCCAGCTCTTTATATATATTTTGTTTTTTTGGGGGGGTGGGGTACCGGGGATTGAACTGAGCAGCACTAGACCACTGGGCCACATCCCCAGCCCTTTTTTGTATTTTATTAGAGACAGGGTCTCACTGAGTTGCTAAGTGCCTCGCCATTGCTGAGGCTGGCTTTGAACTCGCGATCCTCCTGCCTCAGCCTCCCAAAGTGCTGGGATTACAGGCGTGCGCCACCGCACCCGGCTTATATTTTTATTTTGAGACAGAATCACATTAAATTACCCCTACTCGCCCTGAACTCATGATTCTCCTGCCTCAACCTCCCTAGTAGCTGAGATCACAGGTGTGCACCACCATATCTGATAAGGATATTTTCATTTTAACAGAAATTAGAGTCTTCCTTTAAAAAAATGGTAGGAATGCATATCTTACCTTCTCAGGGAGCCATACCAATGATATGTTTAAGAATGCACATTTACACAAACTATAGCTAAGGTCCATACAGTTAAACTCTCATTCACAAACCCTAAGGATCTCCATAAAAGTCTAATCGGCCCCAATCTGGAGACGAAAGCCATATGTGGCTACCAGTTTGCTTCAGAAGAGAAGTAGAAGTCTCACTATTTTACATTTTAAGAACATTATATTTTTAAAAACCTAAATTAAATATATTTGACATTTAAACTATTAAATATTACTTTAACAGGTTGCCAAAAAATGTGCTCTCCAATAAGTTTATAAAATGAACTTTTATTGCCTCTGTGAACCAGGAGGAACACAATCTTTACTGCTCTCACCTTTTCTTTCTTTCTTTTTTTTTTTAATATTTATTTATTTGCTTTAGTTGTACACAATGCATTTATTTTTACGTGGTGCTGAGGATCAAACCCGGGCCGCACACGTGCTAGGTGAGCGCTCTACCGCTGAGCCACAACTCCAGCCCCTGCTCTCACCTTTCTGCCATCAAAGATCTTATAGGTATCAAATGTCAAAAGCGTCATCTTTCAAAGGAACTGAAATAAAATTCACATGGGATCTCAGAGTGTGTAAAGTCAAGTAGGCAGAAGATCATGGCACTGACAGAGATTGCTCCATGGCACTTACTATGGAAATAGTTTTCCTGATTATTCATGTGCTAAAACCAGAATATAGTCATAGCTAGGTCAAGGGTAACCTGATAACTTGAAAGTTCCCCACCAAGTATTTTAATAGGCCAAGGAATCATATGAGTTTCAAAATGTGTTTCAGAATGATAGTTCAGATTCTTCCATAAGAAAATTTCCAGCCCACCAGAAAGATTAGAAGTTATATTGAATTTATGTTTTACATATAATATAAAAGGTAATTTGAAAATAAAAGTGATACTGTTTGGTCTTTCTCAACAAAGGTTGTTATACCCCTGATTCTACAGAAATCACTTTCTAAGAAATTCTCCTTTTATCAATGTTCTAATATACATGCCAAGAGATTTTAGGGATAGAATTCTTTTCAAAGAAGAGAACATAGTCCTTACATATCTGGATGGCTCTTCTAGGTTCTGATCATTCATGTCAGTAGGAACAACCCGGGTAGCCAGTGGTCCCTCTGCAAAAGGTTTGGGTAGCTGACCTCTGAACTCTGATGGAATGAACTGAAGCTGCCAACTGTCAGAAACACAAATAAGAAGAATAAGAAAAACACAAGGGATTATATTGCTAAATGTACTTGAAACAAACAAAAATCATGTGAAAGACATTTCATTTGAAGAAAAAAATATTTCTGCTAAAACCTTAACCAGGGAGCATAAAGGCAGAGGTCACAATTCAATCCAAAAATCATTGAGAAATTTGTGACTAGAGGTCTCTCAATCCATTTCACCAAGTTTCAGAAGTGAAATTTGCAACCAGATGGTCATACCATGAAACAACCAGAGAAATGTCAAAGTTTATTGCCAATTACCATGTGATCAAAGGGACTTATAAAAATTAAGGAAAACTCATCAGATATAATGAAAAAGATGAAATGTAATATTGGCACCAAGAACACGCTAAGGGAGCAGTACTTTGTTACTAAATAATCCTTAAAAGTATCTTCAGCTCGGGCTGGGGTTGTGGCTCAGCAGTAAAGTACTCGCCTAGCATGAGCGCGGCCCGGGTTCTATCCTCAGCACCACGTAAAAATAAATAAAGGCATTGTGTACAACTAAATAAATAAATATTAAAAAATTTTTTTTAGAAAAGTATCTTCAGCTATGAAACAATTTCAATTGTAAACAGAAAAGGTCAAAGTCAACCCTTAAAAAACAAGTTTTAATTTATTACAGGATTTTTATTAAGCATAAGACACTACTACCAGGTAAAGCTAAGATGTTGAAGCCAGTCTTAAATGGAACAATATGACTCATCTTAACCAGACTTTCTTTTTACATAAATAGGACCAAATTTTAAAAAAATATTTAAGGAACTCCAGGGCATATGCTATCAAATCTAACAACAGATAAGAGTAAAGAAAGCTGGTACAGATCTCTTAATAATAGCTTTCCCCAGTGTTCACACATTGGTGAAAAATTTATTGTTTGGAAAAAAAAATTCTTTTCTAAAAATGCTTTTCTAGCTAGAGTTTCTAGACCACTTTAGGAAGTGGATTAACATCAAATAATTACAGAATTATAAACAGGAATTTTCAGAAAGAGTTGTTAGCAGAGGCCTAGAGCCCAAAACATTTTCAAAAGTCCTCAGACACTGTGGTTATAGGCAGGGGAGGGTGCACACCCACACATGGCACCTAGTCTAATGAATACAAGAGATGGGTGTACGGTGAAGATTCCACAGCAATCAGAGATAGAAATGATTCAATAACTTTCAGTAAAAACTCCAAAGCAAGACAAAAAGTCTCTGCCATATGGGCTGGGAATATAGCTCAGTTGGTAAAATGCTTGACCCACACGCACAAGGCCCTGGGTTCAATCCTTAGCACTACACACATACAACAACAACAACCAAAAGGCCCCTGCCATAAAAGTGCTAATTTTATTCCTTGATTTAAAACTCTGGGAATTAAAGGATAACTTACTTTTCAGGCAGAAGAAAGCTGCTGGGAAATCGATACCACTCTTTTCCCACACAGACATTCACAGGTCTGCCTTCTGGGACAGTGTGGATGGTTGGGTCTGTAGCAATTCGGTAAAATTCTGGATACAAATCAAGGGGCCCATGGTATCCTGGAAGGAAGAACAGTCAATAAAAGCCAAAGATGAGTAAGATGAATTCTGACATGTAGTTATAATACATGTTAATGTCCCACTGTAATACACATAAAATTTAAGAAGTGTGAAGGGCAAAGCCTGCCCTACACATATAAAATGTCTCTCTTTTGGGAAGATGGCTATAGCAAAGACCCTATTTTGCCAAATATTAAGGGCCTTCTTGCCCTTCTCCATACCTTTTCCCCTTTAAACTTCTTGTTTTTTCAGCACACTTTCATATTCTAGATCCCAATAATGATTGTTAGAA
Organism: Tamias sibiricus; assembly: GCA_025594165.1. Lineage (NCBI taxonomy): Eukaryota > Metazoa > Chordata > Mammalia > Rodentia > Sciuridae > Tamias > Tamias sibiricus. Next base: position 105,394,300 of record CM046657.1, read on the forward strand.
AATATAATCATGAGAATTTAGCACAAAGTTTAGGCTTCCTTAATTCATCAACAACCATTAAAAGGGGGTAAAATCAATAAGAACAGAGAAAACAAAATGTGTAGTTAATCATACCAAAAGGAATTCTCAATCTCTTTTTCAATCATGAGGTACAGAAGTCACATCCTACTCATTATTATTTTTTTTTAAATATTTGTTTTTTTTTTATTTTAGTTGTACACAATGCAATGCATTTTATGTTTACGTGGTGCTGAGGATCGAACCCGGGCCGCGCACGTGTGAGGCAAGCGCTCTGCCGCTGAGCCACAACCCCAGCCCCACATCCTACTCATTATTAATTCTATATGCTTTCCCTTCAAGAAAGACCTTTTCCTGCTGGGCATGGTGGCACACGCCTGTAATCCCAGCGGCTCAGGAGGCTGAGGCAGAAGGATGGTTGAGTTCTAAGCCAGCCTCAGCAAAAGTGAGGTACTAAGCAACTCAGTGAGACCCTGTCTCTAAATAAAATACAAAATAGGGCTGGATGTGGCTCAGTGGTTGAGTGCACCTGAATTCAATCCCTGTACCATACCCCACCCCCCAAAAAGAAAGACCTCTTCCTAGCATAAGCCGAATATGTATTAAACAAGCCTGCATGAAGGGAAACCTGAGGTGACGAGCCTTGTGAATGTGGGTTAAGATACCCATAGCACATCTACCTCTGAATAGTGCCACAGAGCGGGAAAATGATAAAAGCCCAAAGAGGAAGACGGTTCCTAAGGCCAGCCAATTTGATGTCACAGTATAATGCTCCAGGCGGTATCGTTGAAACACAAAGTGGTAACATTTCTAGAAGGAAAGAAAATTGTATTGATAAAAGAAGATACACCTTGCAGAATATACATAATCATGAAACATCACAGCTTTTAAAAAGCCAAGAATGCAGAAGCAGAGATTGAGTCTGAGCAGGCACACTTAGAAAGGAATCCATTTCAAATACAAAGATCAAAACCAACTCCTCTAATACTATCTGGGGGTCAGCCTACCTGGCTTGCCAATACTCTTACTAGCTTTCAAGAAAATTATTTAGATATTTTGCTTGTGCTTAAAGTCCTAATAACTTATATTAAAATATTTTTCAATGCTTTTTTGGTAGTTTTCCTTAACATATGAAGTATTTCAATCTATTTTGATATGAGAATTTATCTTTATTCCTTACCCTCAAGTTTTCATCGATTTTAATATGAACAAAATGTCTCATGACCAAACAAGAAAAAATAATTTCTCTCATAGAACACTAGGAACATGCTGTTAATTGTTGCGTAAAAACTTTACAAACTAGATGGTTATATAATGTGTGTATGTGTGTGTGTGTGTGTGTGTGTGTGTGTGTGTGTGTGTGTGTATACACATACATGTATGAATTCTGCTCTTTTTGTGTGTATGTGATTCTGGGGATCAAATCCAGGGCCTCCCACATGCTAATCAGGTACTTTACTTCTGAGCTATATCCCCAGCCTACGTGCTATCTTTAAGTACCTTCTCCTCAGATTTCTTTCTTTCCTTCCTTCCCTCCTAGAGAGAACCTACTTTTGCAAATAAGTTTTGTAACATATAACAAATGATATAAATATGTGTAACGCTTTTAATATTTTAGAGAAGAGCTGGGAATGTGGCTCAGTGATAGAGCAACTTTCCTAGCATGTGTTGGTCCCTGGGTTTGTATCCCAGCACCACAAAAAAAGAAAAAAAGAAAAAAAAAAAAAAAAAAAAAAAGGACAGGAGTTGGGAGTCTATCCTAAGGAAATAATCCAAATACCCGAATAAAAATATTTACAATAACTAAAGAGCCAGGTGAGGTGGTGCACACCTTTAATCCCAGCACTTGGGAGGGTGAGGCAGGAGGATGGCGAGTTCAAAGCCAGCCTCAGCAATGGCAAGGCACTTAGCAACTCAGTGAGACCCTGTCTCTAATAAAATACAAAAAAAAAAAAAAAAAGGGGGGGGGGCCTTGGGGATGTGGCCCAGTGGTCAAGTGCCCCTGAGTTAAATCCCCAGTACCACCCAAATTTTTTAAATAACTAAATAAAAATATTTATTCTACTAGTACTTATAATGCTAAATAAATGATTAGCCTAAATTCTAACATGAATTTTTTAAATGTGCATTTCTTTTTTTTTTAATATTTATTTATTTGCTTTAGTTGTACACAATGCGTTTATTTTTACGTGGTGCCAAGGATTGAACCCAGGCCACACACATGCTAGGCGAGCGCTCTACCACTGAGCCACAAACCCAGTACCCTGATATGAATTTTATCTAATCACTATTCTATATATTACCAACTCAATACGTTGTACATGTTATATCCAATTATTATATATTATCCCCAAATCAATAGGACATTATACTGCTATTTAAATGATGGGTATAGAAATGGCAACACAGACAATATTATGACATAATATCAAGTTAAAAAGGATATAAAGTTATATGCACACTTACTATCATTTTAATATGGATAAACCTTGAAAACATGCTAAGTGAAAGAAATAAGTCACATATTTTATGATCCATTTACATGAAATGCCCAAAATAGGCAAATCTACACAGAAAATAATTACTAATTACTTAGGGATGAGAAGATACGGAAAAGAAGGTAGAAGGAATGATAGTTAAAGGGCACAGAGCTTTTGAAATGATGAAAATGTTCTAAAATTGTGGTGATGATTGCATATATCTGTGAATATGTTAAAAAACCACTGAAATTATACACTTTAAATAGGTGAACTTATGATTTGTGGATTTTATATCTCAATAAATCTGTTAACAATAAAACATCATCTGCCGGGCGCGATGGTATACGCCTGTAATCCTGGCAGCTTCAGAGGCTGAGACAGGAGAACTGTAGGTTCAAAAGCCAGCCTCAGCAACAATACAGTACTAAGTAACTCAGTGGGACCCTGTCTCTAAACAAAATACAAAATAGGGCTGGGGATGTGGCTCAGTGGTTGAGCGTCCCTGAGTTCAATTGCCAATATCTCCCCCCACAAAACAAACAAACAAAAAAACCCTGTCATCTATTTTTTTTTCCCTGCCAATTAAAAATGACAGCAGAAGACAAAAAAGTATCCAGAGGTTGCTGAGGCCATAAATACAGAGATATTCAAAGTTAAGATTAGCTCTGACAGGGAACTGACCTGGACAGGTTTTAAACCAGGATTACATAACTGCCTGATGTAATCCCAAAGTCTTGAGCAAGTTTTAGTCTGATCTAGCAGTTGAAGAGCAGACATTTGTTAGCTCTGCTTAGGTGCCACTATCATGTGACTTAAAAATGCACCTTTATGTGCTGGGGTTGTGGCTCAGTGATAAAGCGCTTGCCTAGCACATGTGACGCCCTGGGTTCAATCCTCAGCACCACATAAAAAATAAATGAATAAAAAAATAACGCTATTGGGGCTGGGGTTGTGGCTCAGTGATAGAGTGCTCGCCTAGCACGTGCGCGGCCCAGGTTCGATCCTCAGCACCACGTAAAAATAAAGGCATTGTGTACAACTAAAAACAAATAAATACATATTAAAAAAAATACAGCTATTAAAAAAAGTTGGGGCTGGGGTTGTGGCTCAGTGGTAGAGTGCTCGCCTAGCACATGCGCGGCCCGGGTTCGATCCTCAGCACCATGTACAAATAAACGCATTGTGTACAACTAAAGCAAATAAATAAATATTAAAAAAAAAAGTTACCTCATTAAAAAAATGCACCTTTATTAGCAATTGGATTCCTGTTGACAATAGACAAATTATAACACAAATTAATAATGCAAATATTCAATCAGCAAACAAGAGTACGATAAACACCTTTATCAATATATAAATTTTTAATAATATGGTGGGTAAAATATCTTAGATGAATGTACTCTATAATTTGCTCTTAAATTTTATGAGCAATGATTTAATAAGTGAAACAGAATGAGGAACATATGTTTTTCCCTGAAACTTACCTGAAGTGCAGAAAGAGCTACAGCACCACAGAGACATATAAGTGGATATACAGGGAAAAGGAATCTCTCCTCTTTGTGAGGCTGGATGAAGAAAATTATAAACCAAATATACATTGGAGCCAAGGTAAGCCAGTATGGGTGGCCTAAATTCTGAACTGCAAGACACAGAAAAATATTCACCTTTCATCATAGTAGAATAAATTAACATCTTCAGTCTCAAGCTCTCTTGATCTTAAATTTGGAAGTATGGCACACCATAAAAATGTTTCAGCTAGTATATTCACATTTTCTTCAAACAAATCAATAAAAAGAAGAACACACTCCTTAACTTTACCAAGAAAATCTAAAATTTAAAGAGAGATACAATACTGGGTTTGGCTAGAAAAAAATTAAAATCAGGTTAACACTGGGTAAAGAAACAAAGCCTCTTCCCTCTTTTAAGACTAAAGATAATCATACAAAAAAAAGTGTCATTTCTATTATAAAATACACATAAGTATAAATACAAGTCAGAAAGCACTAATATCTTTGTTTTGCTTTTAAATTCTTCTTAGTTATGGATATATTTTTTTATTTTTTAAGACTAAAGACTAATCATTCCTGAGATTAACCAAAAGCCTAACATAAATCCATTTCTTGAGTTTTACTTCCTATACTATGTTTAAACATTAGTTCTCTTTATCTATATACCAATTGTGTAATTGTTCAAGCAGACCTAGATGAAAAGAAAGCAAAACAGTTGGATTCTCAAACCCTTTTCATCAAGCCGCAAATGACAGCTATTTTAAGGTAAACGTGAAAACACTCTTGAAGTTCACTGATTTTCACTCCTCTTCTATAATACGCAGCCACTCTGAATCTCAAAATTAGAAACAAAATGTACTTAAAGCGTGTGAAAGAATTAAAGGAATGTAATGAACATAGGCACCTGCTGGAAAGTTCCTGTGGTTAGGTACACGAACACTGAGTAACAAACCTGCAACCCACAGTGAAGGCATCTCCTACTGTGTTTATATTAGAGATAATGAACAGTGCATACAAAATGCTGGCAAAGGGTAGGTGGACAGCGCCCCCTGGTGTCTACAGTGAGCAAGTTTAGATTAAGTTATCTGCAGAATTACTTAAGGGAAAAAAAACTTGAACTTCATTAGCAAGCTTATTTTATAAACCTTTCACTCTAAGATTTTATCATGAGATTTTAGGTTATACTTTCAGATTTACACCTTTTCAGGTAAGTATATTTTAAATTGAAATTTTTTTAATTGCAAGAAAATAAACTTTTCTCTTTTGTGCTTTAAAATCAAATATAAAATTTTTAAAAATATGATCAAAAATTTGAAATGTCCTATATGAAATATACAAAATCACTAACCACAGTGGTATATGGTAGGATCATGGGTAATTTCTTTCCTGGTTCTTTATATTTTTAAATTTATTTCCAAGCACAGTGGCACACACTTGTAATCCCAGCAACTCTGGAGGTTGAGGCAGGAGGACTGCAAGTTCAAGGCCAGCCTCAGCAAACTATAGAGGCCCTAAGCAACTTAGTGAGATACTGTCTCAAAATAAAAAATGGGGCTGTGGCTGTGGCTCAGTGGTGGAGCGTTTGCCTGGCATGCGTGAGGCACTGGATTTGATCCTCAGCACGACATAAAAACAAAATAAAGGTAGTATCCACCTACAACTAAAAAAAATAAAAATAAATAAATATATATTTTTTTAAAAATGGCTGGGGATGTGGCTCAGTGGTAAAATACCCCTGGGTTCAAAACCCAGTACCAAAAAAAAAAGTGTCGTTTCTATTGTAAAATACACGTAAGTATAAATACAAGTCAGAAAGCACTAATATCTTTGTTTTGTTTTAAAATTCTTTTTAGTTATGGATACAATATATTTTATTTATTTATTTATTTTTATGTGGTGCTGAGAATCAAACCCAGCTCCTCACACATGCTAGGCAAGTGCTCTACCACTGGGTCACAACTCCAGCCCTCATACTTTTTACAAGGTGGCCACATGTACATTACAAACATTTTAAAATCAAAATTTGATTCATACTGTAGGGAACAGCTTAATATCCTGTTTTTTAATTCACATCACAAATGATTCCAATTTTTACACAAGCATAAATTATTAGTCAGAAAGAAAGTTACTTTAAAAAAAAAAGGAAAAAGTGATACTTAGGAAACACAAGGGATAGAAATGAGGAACAAGTTACCTCAAGGGAGCAGACATCTGAATCTAAAATGTGGGACAACATGAAAGATCTGCTTCTTTAAGAAATCTTTAGGAGAGCAGACACTATAATCCCAGTGACTAAGGAGGCTGAGGCAGGAAGATTGTAAGTTCAAGGCCAGCCTCAGCAACTTAGCAAGGCCCTAAGCAACTTTACAAGACCCTGTCTCAAAATAAAAAGGGCTGGGGATGTGGATGTGTCTCAATAGTAAAGTTCCGATGGGTTCAATTCCCAGTATCAGAAAAAAGAAAGAAAGAAAATTTTTAGGAGAAAAAGTAAGATAGGACATTACAGGAAAAGCTTTAAAAAACAACAAATTCAGTACATGACTTTTGTTTATATTCTGCTTTAAACAAACTGACAGTAAAAACCTATTTTTCAGATAATCTAGGAAATCTGAATATCATTTGGGTATTAGATGATATTAAGGAATTATGTTAATTTTGTTAGGATAATGACAATGCAGTTATGATAAAACAAAGGCTGAAGGCTGCTTGCATCTTCTAATCTAAAAGATTAGTATCTCTACAGTATGAATCAAATTTTGATTGTACTTTATAAACCATTAACAGCAGAAAAGCAGAATGGGGGTGGGATGAAGAGGAATCAATCATGTGACATCCAAATAAGACTGAAAAGTTTGAAATTAAATCTTTCTAAGCTCATATGAATTTCTGCTCAAATCTGTCTTCCATAAAAGAAACTAGGCACCAGATATCCAGAGCCATGACAACTTGAGAAAACCCAGCTGTGCAATACAGAATCAGAGCAAGCAAAATAAATGACACAAAGCTTTCACAGAAAGGCAAACACAGAAGCAAAATGGAACCAAGAGAAGCATCATGCTTCTTAGAAGTCCAAAGATTCTTACTTCAGTATTAAATACAGGGAATCCCTGCATGATTCAGTTTTCAAATTTTTGGTTATAATAACTTCCCAAAGAAAGTTTGCCTCTAGAATGGATTATATAGTAAGCAATCTATCAGGTTAATAAACAGGTATACAAGACAGAAAACTCAAAAAGGCTTGTTATATTGAGATTTATAAATGTCTTTGCTTCCTTTGGAACTGTGTAAACTGTATTGACTTTGTCACTTAAAGGGATATAAAGCTCTTCCTTCTAGTCTAACTTGAAACAACTAATTAAATCTTCAGTAGGGTCACATTGTCCACAAATACAGACTGAAAATCCCATGAGCCAACTACTTCCATAGAAAGAAAATGGAGAATAAGTAGAATTCTTTTTCACTTACTGGTACACATTGTTTCTTGCTCTTTCCTCCCCTGCCCCCAAACCTTACATCTCTTATGCCACTCACCATGAAATCTCTGCAGTAGGTATTCCATAAGAGAAGTCAGTGGCAAGACCAGAAGAGCCAAAGCAAAGGCTACATTGAAATTCAAAAATCCGTTAATTAAATAGAAATACCAGGGTTCTGTACCTGAGGGAGAGAAAGAGGTAAGAAATCATTAATGGATGTTTTAACACCTATTATAGTATCTGACTCACAATGTTCTTTGTTCAAGTAATGTTGAGAATCCAATGCCTCAAGTGACCAAGACTCTATATTAGTTTACTCTCTTCCCATGCTCAGTCACATACAGTGGCACAAAATCAGAAGATGGAAAGAAAAATGGATTGGTTTTGACATTTTAGATAGAAATCAAGTTTTAAATATTTAGCAGTTCTTGACTATCTATAGAAAATTTATCTATTCTATCTTCCCTTCCACCACATAAAGATGAAGAGTTCCTCCCTTCCAGAGGACGCAGCAATGAGGCACCATCTTGGAAGCAGAGACTCAGCCCTCACTAGACATCAAACCTGCCATAGAGCTTTGATCTTGGACTCACAGCCTCCAGAACTGTGAGGAATACATTTCTGTTCTTTATAAATTACCAATCTCAGGTATTTTGTTATGGCAGCACAAAGAAAGACAAAAATTTACTACATCTACCCAAAATACCATGCCCAAATGAGACTAATACTTTCTCAGAACCACCAAATAATTTAAATAGTTTAGGAAAAGAACCACGAGGAGCTAAAAATCATAAAAATGTCACTTGAATTTAACTATTCTCTTAGCACTACAGTCCAAAAAAAAAAAAAAAAAAAAAAAAAAGAGTAATAAAAGTAACTTGGTCTGAGATATTCAGGCCTCTGCCATCTTGTTGACACCTATTTTACGCATTTACATTCTAGCATCTTTCCCCTGATAGGCTCGACCACTATTTATGGTCCTGTACACAGGGTACCTATGTATATCACCAGAAGCAACAAAAATTTTTTTTAATTATTTATTTGCTTTAGTTGTACACAATGCAATGCATTTATGTTTAGGTGGTGCTGAGGATCAAACCCGGGCCGCACACGTGCTAGGTGAGCGCTCTACCACTGAACCACAATCCCAGCCCAACAAATTTGGTTTTTTAAGATCATATTGAGATCAGGCTCTGCTCAAAAGCTTGGAAGATTAAGAATAAAGCAAAATGACTGAAAACACAAGCCTCACTCACACTGGATTTCAATCTTTAACTCAAAATCCTTAAATCTAAATGAGAAACAGTCCCCCTCTGCACATTTAGCAGGTTTTTCATCTGCTTTTTCCCTCCGTATGATTACTTCAATCAGGCAGTGAATGACACATGCGGGTTTTAATCACTGCGTGTTGTGACACCCGCCTTACACCACAGCAATTTCCTGCAATCAGCATTGCTTAAAAGGGTAATCAGAAGGCAGAGGAATAGTCAGAAAAAACTGACATTTTTGCAGCTTGCACAGCAAAATAAGATTAGAAACCAAACTCATAATGCTAGAAACATTTAGGGAAGGAGTAAGAGGCAAGGGTGGCATACTAAGGAAGGGTTCAAGTTCAACTTCTTGTAGTCTTTGGGAAAAGTTCACTCCTTCCTGTCTAAACACAAAGACTGGATTATTAGGGATTAGGAAGAAAGCCAGTGAAGAAAGGAGAGTGGGGAGGTGAAGAGAAGCCAAAGGGGAAGATGGACATGATCCATGAAAAATACATGCATATATGGAAATGTCACAATAAAACCCATCAATTTCTACAATTAGAATGTGTTAATAAATAAATAAATAAAAACTGACTGGATTGTTCAGTAACAGAGATCCTGTCCCAGGTAAGAACATTAGGGATATTTTTAATCTTGTATTCTTTACATATGACTATTTTTTATGAAAAGCTAATGGATGGTGTTATTTTCAAAACAGAAATACATGCCTTCTCTGGATTTTAATTAATACTTAATAACATAAACTGAGTCCTTTAGATTTCAGCTGCTGGAGAGGAGAGTTTTCACACAACCCTCTCCTGACAATCAGTGTGGAGGCAGTGCTATCAACCACAAACTCCTTTTTTCTTAACAGAATTTTGAAAATCTGAGCCTGTAAAGAAAAAAAAAGAGTGACCAGAGGGAAAGAGGGTTATATTTTACACCATGCATTACAGATAGTAAGCATCAATAGAAAAAAGCCTCTTCTCTCTTTGATATTTGCAAATATAGATTTTTATTTTTTTTTTTTTTTTCAGAAAAGCTCTTCTATTTCTAGAAAGTTTGTCTCTACCACAATTTATTATACCCTTCTGCTTGAGCTGTCTTTTTACCTAGGTATACTATGCTCTGGAGTATAGAAGCATTAAGTTGATAAACTCAATTATTTTTATGTATTGGGAGCTCATAAATCAAGTGGTAAGCTGGGCTTTGAGCATTTCATAACAGGCTGTTATTTCTCTGAAGCAAAAGTTGGGGGATAAGCCAAGAGTGAAGAAAGTTCAAGTAACAACAGTCTTAATAAACAAGGGCGAACAGGGACAAAAAAAAGGGAATTTTGTTAGCTAGTGTCCTTCCCTACATATTGAGATACTGTCTTAGGAAAGAAGAAGGCTTAAACTTCTATTTCCTTCCAGAGAACCCAAAGATGATGTTCAAAAAATATCAAAGCTGAACAATGCAGATAAAAACACTTCAGAATGACAAGCAGAGCACTGAACCTGTGAGGTAAAGCAAGCTGGCAGCAGGGTTTCTTCAGGGAGTGACTCATCAATCTCCCTTTTTGGAAAGTGCCTCAATTCCTTTCAATCAAATGAGCTAAAGGGTGTTTTGAAAGAGGCTTAAAGAAGGAATGATGTTTACTGTTCCACAGATTGAATGAAGGGGAACATTTTTATGGGCCTGATATTTTACAGGTATGTAGAAACTAAATTACAGCAAGTCATCCTTACAAATGTCAAATTTATACCACGAAGAGGGAAAAGCCACCAAATTTCCACAGAAATGATTAACAAGAGAACCAGGGGTTCCAGAACAGTTCTGGCTGGCAGTCAACTCTAAGCAGTTATAAGACTTCAATGGAGCTTTACCCTCTATTGCTGCAAGGATGGGAAACAGCAAGCATTCAAACAGTGGGCATTTGCCTCTACCTTCTGAAACTTCCCATCCAGTGATCTGACTGATGTTGATAAAACACATAAACAGGGTGTGGGGTCCTGTCCTAAGCTGCAAAGTGGCAGTCTTGAGTAGACCCACTGTTGATTTTGAGGGAAAAGTGATTCATTTAAGTGCCTCCCATACCTTCTCCAAGCCAACAAACTCCTCATAAGAGAGCACCTCTATTTAAACACCAGACAATAACACTCACCCACATAAACATCTGAGAACTTGAAATGTTACCAGAGGCAAAATCAGTGCCAAACCAATCTCTTTCTTTTTCTGCGATGTTGTTTTACCTGTTGATCTTTGACCCTACAGATCATGTAGGATCTTGCTTATGACTTTGAAATTTTAGTCTATACCACTCTAAATTTCCTATGCCAAGTATTCTTTACTTTATCAAAACATTGTTTCTTTCTTCAAAAGGGATCAAGCAAAGCACTGCCATGTCAGACAGCCTGCTGGTATGCATGTCACTCTGCCTTTTGAGCCCTCCAAGGCCAAAACCCCTCAAAAAAGCTACTTCCCCTCATTCCTTGGGTTGAATCTTACCTTCTGAACTCATGCTGCCTGTTTTTGTAAACTTATTCTCCTGTAGAGTCTCAATGGCCAAATTCTAGGGTTTTGCTAAGGGTATTTTTCAATTGAAAGAACACAGGTCTGGGAGTCAGACAATCCTGGTCTCTCATCTGATTTGTTCTTCTTATTTAACTCAGTGTTGAGTTCCTCACCATTTCAACCTCCATTTCCTCATCTGGGCATAATTTATGCCTATCCCTATCTCACAGTGTTTTTATGAGGGGAAGAAGACAGTATGTGGAAATTTTCTGGCATATAATATAATAGGCATTCAGTAAACAGAAGGCATTGTGATTGCTATCTATGCAGAAATACTCCTTTACTTTTCCCTGGTTTCAAAACAAAGTAGTCAGCTCAGGTCTGGAATGTATCATTAATTATACTATCTAGCCAAGAAAGGTAGAAAGTTCCCTTTGAAAACCAGAAATAACAGAGAAGGTAAATATTTATATGATTATAATCACAATGGAAAGAATGAAATCATCTTGCTCACGACCAACCAGTTTCTACCTAAATTCAGTCAATGCTCCAAAATGTTGTATTTAAAAATAACTCAATATTCAATCTTTTTGCCTCAGCAGTCCCTATACTTTACAATCCGTTTGTCTGAAATGACCCCCCACCCCAGCAGCTACTAGGCAAACACCTATTCTTCCTTCCATGCTCAGCTCAATCACTACATCTTTCCTGATACCATCAGAGGAATTTGCTCCTATGATTCCCTGACTCTCTTCATCCCACTATAACACATAATAAACTGTACTGTAATTACTTGTGTGCCTGCAGCCTTATGATACAGTCTATAAGGACCTGAGGCAAGTATTGAAAGGCAATTATTCACTGTTTCTTCAACTGAAGTCTATTCATTTAAAAAGTATATGTAGGCTTTTTATGTTGCTATGTATCAGAAGCAGCACTAAAAAATATGTAAAAAACTATAAGCATAATGCATTTCCATTTTCAGATAAAGTGTGTGCCTACCATAGCTAATGAGGCACTTGGAGCAGGAAAGCCTTATAAAATAGTCAAAATAATACAAAATGTGCCAAACACATACGTAAATGAAATAAAGCTTCCAACCCAGAAGATATGCCATCTCACTGTTTGATAATTTTACAGCATCAATGCACCTATAAAAATAGAGGTCTTTGATATTTACTGAATGGACTGACCATTATAAAGTATTTTATATCTATTTTATTCCTATTTGAAACCAAGAAAATCCCAAGCCAGAGAGAGGGGGCAAAGGAAGGAAGGAAGGAAGGAAGGAAGGAAGGAAGGAAGGAAGGAAGGAAGGAAGGAAGGAAGGAAGGAGAAAAGAAAATTCCTAACTAAGTTGCCCAGGCTGGCCTTGAACTTATGATCCGCTTGCCTCAGCCTCCTCAGTAGCTGGCATTACAGGCACATGCCACTGAACCTAGCCTACACTCTTTTTAAAGAATGAAAATCAGACCAAAACAATTTGTCAATTCAAAGATGAGGTAAATGCACAAAAATTCTACTATGAAGGAACAACTCCCTTAAGTCTAGCTACTACAACATTGTATCAGTCCTATTCATGGCTGGTCTGACAATTTCCACTATCCCAACAAAGCCTTTGCCACCACTAGAACAGTGATCAGCTCTCTATATCCAAAACAGGAAAATCGGAACCAAAGCCATCCCAGGTACATCAAAGGAGGGCAGGAAGAAGCCCCAAGGACTCTTTCCCAGTAAAACACTAGTTGAAATGAATAACAAATGCCAATGTCCAAAGAAGGATAGGACACTACTCTATTGGATCCCCAAACTTACCACAGCACCCTGACCAACCCATAGTTAAAACTAGAAGCATAGCCGGGCGCGGTGGCGCACGCCTGTAATCCCAGCACTTTGGGAGGCTGAGACAGGAGGATCGCGAGTTCAAAGCCAGCCTCAGCAATGGCGAGGCACTTAGCAACTGTGAGACCCTGTCTCTAAAATAAAATACAAAAAAGGGCTGGGGATGTGGCCCAGTGGTCAAGTGCCCCTGAGTTCAATCCCTAGTACCACAAACAAAAAAAAAAAAAAAAAAAAAAAAAAAAAAACTAGAAGCATAAACTTAAAACCAGAATGTATTATCTCTTCTTTACTTTCCCTATCAACATTATTATTTCTAGATTTATAAGCCTTATCAGTCTAGAGGGCTACAAAAAATGTCACTTTCATATCTCTAACAAAAGGTTTTATAAATAAAAAATCAGAATATTATTATATAATAATGGAGAAGCCAATTTTTCAAAATTAATAGAAATTGTCTCACCTATACAGAATGGATATGGTTACCACAGGGTACATATAAACAATTTTTGTCATGTAATCTGAGTTTTAAATCTTCTACTATCTTATATAGAGTCAAGTAAAATCTTATAAATAAACTAAAACAAGGAACAATTAAAAACATGCAAACATTCCCTAGTTGAAGGGAGACATCTAGAGGCAAGAGCTTAAAATTAGAGGCCTTTTTCAGATCCTTGAAGACCTTGGAACCATAAAGGAGCCTTTGGAAGTTCTTTCACTTAGCAATTTTTCTTTAACTATGTGATTTGTGAATTCAATTCATGAAACAAAGCACTCCCTATTGTGATCTATTAATTGCTATCTAAAATGAAAATATTTCCCAAAATCCCAGAGGCTCAAGTAAATCTCACTCGAAGCTCCTCATGCAATTTATTGGATCTACTTGCACTGTGGCTCAGGCAAATGAGGGACATGGCTAGCAGCAAGACTTGAATTTGTAAGAGGCAAACAGGAAGATACTATTGACCAGCTCCATAACATAGACAAAACATTCACATATATAGAACACTCTACAGATTAAAAGATTAAAGCAAAAGAAATTATACTTATTTTAATGAAAAATCTGCTTTTCTCATAAAATGTTTCACTACATGGCCGATCTGATCAGAAAAATCTCTAGCTCAATCCTCTGTAACTATAACTCGAATGCCTTTAGGAGTCAAAAAGAAAGAAAGAAAGAAAGAAACCCAGCTTAACAACTGGTGAGAAAGTCAGACAAGGGTTGGAGATGGGGGACTAGGATTGTGGCTCAGCGGTAGAGCGCTCGCCTCGCACGTGTGTGGCCCAGGTTCGATCCTCAGCACCACATAAACATAAATGCATTGCATTGTGTACAACTAAAGCAAATAAACATATATTAAAAAAAAAAAAAAAGGTTGGAGATGGGAGTACACTGAAGGATGCATCCCAGACTAAAGGCATTCAATATTTTTTCTCTTAACCCTGAATGACCAAAGTACCTACCATCTCTTGCTGACCCCATTCCCATTTGTTATACTTTTTTTATACATTTTCCAAACATTCTCCCCTAATATCTGGTACTGAAGTGATGCAAATTTAAAAAAAGAAAAAGTAACATCAAGTGTCTACATGTAACCTCCAGAAAATGTCTATAGGTATATACTCCCAAGTGTCAACAATAGCTACATGATGATGATGGGATGATATTATTATTTTCTTTTTGTTATCACATTGATTTTCTTTTTTTAATATTTATTTATTTTAGTTGTACACAATGCCTTTATTTATTTTTACATGGTGCTGAGGATCAAACCAGGGCCTCACACGTGCTAGGCGAGCACTCTACTGCTGAGCCACAACCCCAGCCCCAACATTGATTTTTCTGATAAAAGGAAAAAGTAATAATTATTAAAAGAGAGAAGCAGGGTGCAGTGGCGCACGCCTGTAATCCCAGCACTTCGGGAGGCTGAGGCAGGAGGATTGCGAGTTCAAAGCCAGCCTCAGCAACGGCAAGGCACTTAGCAACTCAGTGAGACCCTGTCTCTAAATAAAATACAAAAAAAGGGCTGGGGATGTGACCCAGTGGTAGAGTGCCCCTGAGTTCAATCCCCGGTACCACACAAAAAAAAAAAAAAAAAAAAGAAAGTGGAGGTTGAACTCATTGGTAGAGAGCCTGCCTAACAAGGCCCTGGATTCAATCTTCAACAGCGGTAAAAGAAAAAAAAAAAAAAAAATAGGGGCATCAAAAGCCATGGATGTTAGCCGGGCATGGTGGCGCACGCCTGTAATCCCAGCACTTGGGAGGCTGAGGCAGGAGGATCGCGAGTTCAAAGCCAGCCTCATCAATGGCGAGATACTTAGCAACCCAGTGAGACCCTGTCTCTAAATAAAATACAAAAAAGGTCTGGGGATGTGGCCCAGAGGTCGAGTGCCCCTGAGTTCAATCCCCGGTACAAAAAAAAAAAGCCATGGACATTCAATAGTCCTCAAAACTCTAACTCTGAAATTGGGAGTAACAGATAACGCACAGAGAACTAATATCTGAATATCACATTTTTCAAGGAGAAGTATTTGAGTGGCTACATGACATTGCTAAGTTTCCCAGGCTGGCCCTGAACTTCTGATCCTCCTGCATCATCCTCCAGAGTAGTGGGGATTATAGGCATGTGCCACCATAACTAGTCAAATATCATTCTCTTTAAAGCAGGAAAAGATCACAAGCAAAGAAATGCTATATTTAATAAAATAACTGAATTAAAATTTTGAAGTTCAGGTAAATGAAGTTATTTTCTACTCTTCCCCAAATTTTAGAAAGCCTTACCATAGAGATCAGGTCCATGAGAAGTGAAGACATTATACAAAACAATATTAAGTGGTGCAATGACCAACTTCCCATAATAGTAGCTGTCAATGACCACCACAGGCACCTAAAACAGAAAAGAAAACAGAAAGCATAGCATTTATGGAGTTTTACTCTAGGAATATTTTCAAATGCTGAGAATGAAAAACAAAATCAACTCCTAATGTTTCCTTTCCCACATCAGAAGTTGTTTTCATTACAACATGAGAACAAAAAAGGAAAAAGAAAACTCACCAGAAAGAGAATTAGGGCCACCAGTGACCAATGAAAGAAACTTTTCCACCTGTGTTTCATGACCAGCAAATCAAAGGCAATGGGTAAACTATTCAACAGAGAAACAAAGTGGGAAGTTATATAAAATACTTAACAGGTCATATTCACATATACCTATGCCAAGTTGAGAATAAAATGTCTCTTTCAGTGACAGAGAGGGAAAAAAACCAGTATGTGAGGGTATATCTTCTCAAATACATATGATCTATTCATAGGGACCTAGAGATCTATGTGTACCATATATAACACAAATCTAAACACTGAGCTGCTAAATAAAATCTATTTTATACATATTTCTGTATAATGGACATTTAAAATATATTAATTATAGGGGCTGGGTTTGTGGCTCAAGTGGTAGAGTGCTCACCTAGCATGTGTGAGGCACTGGGTTTGATTCTTAGCACCACATTAAAAAAAGGTCCATCAACAACTAAAAAATATAATATATAAAAAAATAAAAGATATTAATTATAAGCAACTGGACCTTATTATCCTGCACCTATCCTGGCAAATAAATACTGATCTTTCCCTTCCAAAATTTAGTAGACTTTTAATAATATAATATCACAAACTCTGGCTTCAATTCTAATATATCCCCTTCCAACACTATTCACTCTTCTTCCTTTTATTTTCATTCGTCCAGAACTTATAGAAAATAGCCTAAGATACAATCTTTTTTTTTTTTTTTTTTTTTAGATTTAGCATTTATTTTAAGAATTACTCAAACATATACAACACAAATACTTTTGGAGAATTATAGGAATATAAAAAAAATTTAAATTCTTATACTTTTTACCTATAGAGTATTCTAAGACATTAAAAGATGTTTTTCTTTTTAATCAATGTAAGAATAATTGCAGAAAAAGATGAGTGATTTTTGTTATGCAAGCAAATGAATAATCAGGAAGAAGACAGTCCTGTGAACTAAAATAACATTCCGGTACTTTCAAACAATTCCTTTTTGTCTGATGAAGTCTAACCAATCCCCCTATGGCCACAGTGAAGTTCTTTTGGGTGGTTGATAGATCTCCTTTATTCTTCTTCTTCTGGTAGACCTAGTGAAATCAGCTGCAGAGCTCTATATCTTAGGGGAAGGGAACTCGGGAATGGAGAGGCATACATCTCCTCTGAAGACAGTTATGTCTGTGCAGTTTTCTTCTCAGGGCCAAATTAGCTGGTCTCTGTCCGTTGATAAGGAGAAGACTCATCACAAAAATTAAAAACATACACAAAAATTGTTGAAATCTCATTTTCTTGGCACACGCAAGTGGAGCAATAGCTTTTAAAGTAAACCAATCTGTAAATAGCCTGTGCAATATCTGTGTGGCTCTCCTCACATTCTAATGACAAACCTCAGAGGACTGCCAGCTGCATTTTTTCCTAAGATACAATCTTAAAGATACAATAATCTTAGGATGATATGAAGAATAGATCATATTGAAGGTAGGGAAACCAAACATTTAAAAGGAAATGAAGAAAATTTTAAATGACCCTGTCTAAAAATTAACACCATAATATGGGACTGCAAAATGGTACAACCATTATGGAAAACAGTATGGAGATTTATTGGAAAACTGGGAATGGAACCACCCTATGACCCAGACATCCCACTCCTGGGTCTATTCCCAAAGGACTTAAAAACAGCATATTATAGTGACACAGCCACTTCAATGTTTATAGCAGCACAATTCACAATAGCTAGGTTGTGGAACCAACCTAGATGTCCCTCAGTAGATGAGTGGATAAAGAAAATGTGGTATATATACAAAATGGAATTTTACTCAGCAATAAAAGAGAATAAAATAATGGCATTTGCAGGTAAATGGATGAAGTTGGAGAATATAATGCTAAGTGAAATTAGTCAATCTCAAAAATCCAAATACCGAATGTTTTCTCTGATATAAGGAGGCTAGTTCACAGTGTTGTTGGATGGGGGTACATAGGAGGATTAGACAAACACTAGAATGGTCAAAGGGAAGGGAGGGGAAGGGAGGGAGCAAAGGGGGAGTCGGGGGGGAGAAAAGTTGGTTGAATGAGATGGATATCATTATCCTAAATGCATGATTGAAGACCTGAATGGTACGAATATACTTTGTATACAAACAGTTGTATGTAAAAAGATGCTATATATGTGCATTATGAATTGTAATACATACTAATATTATAAATAAAAAATTTTTAAAAATAAGCAAAAAAAAAAATTTACACCATAATAAAATTCCACGAAGTATACAAAGATGTATCTACAAAATTCAATGAAGGGTTGGGGATGTAGCTCAGTGGTAGAGTGCTTGCTTAGCATGTGCAAGGCCCTAGATTCAATTCCCAGTACCACTCACACAAAATGGTCACTGAAACATTATGTACAGTAGCAAAAAATCTACCAATAAGGCATGGTTAAATAAATTATAGTCAGTTATATAATAGAACATTATGTAACTGATACAGAATAACATAAATCTATGTTCAAGAAAAGATAAATAGCCAGGCACAATCGTGCCTGAAGCCCTAAATAACTTAGCAAGACCCTGTTTCAAAATAAAAAATAAAAAGGGCTGGGGATATAGCTCAGTGGTTAAGTGCCCCTGGGTTCAATCCCTGATACCAAAAAAAGAAAAGGTACATGTATATACAGAATAATTCTATTTATTTCAAAATGTGGGTATGTATGTATATGTATAGACGTACACATTTATACACATAAGGATAATTTCTGGAAAGACACAGATATTATTAGCAGTGATTGTCACTGAGGAGTGGGCCAGAAGAGAAAAGAATTAGGAATTCTTTTAACTCATACAACCTTTTCTTTTTTTCAGTGCTGGAGATTAAATCCAGGGCCTTCTGCACACTAGGCAAATGCCTAGCTACCTACCACTTCCTGGTACTTTTTTTTTTTTAAGTAAAGAAATTTTACTTCTATAATAACCTTAATATCAAACTAAAAAAAAATTTTTTTTTTAATTACTAGTACAGTCAATAAGTTAAAGCAGCACAAATTAGAACAAAAGATATGAGAGCAGGGCTGGGGTTGTGGCTCAGCAGTAGAGCACTTGCCTAGCATATGCAAGGCCCAGGGTTCAATCCTCAGCACCAAATAAAAATAAATAAAATAAGGATATTGTGTCTAAATACAACTAAAAAATAAATATTTTTTAAAAAAGATATGAGAGCAAAGAGTAAAGGAATGAGAGATATAATTGAACTTGGAAAAAACAATGCTGGAGGGGCTGGGGTTGTGGCTCAGCGGTAGAGCGCTCGCTCGCCTAGCATGTGCTCGACCCGGGTTCGATCCTCAGCACCACGTAAAGACCAATGCATTGTGTACAACTAAAGCAAATAAATAAAATATTAAAAAAAAAAAAAAAAACAATGCTGGATCCCAGCACAGTGGTGCATGCCAGTAATGCCAGCAGCTCGCGAAGCTAAGGCAGAAAGATCGTGAGTTCAAAATCAGCCTCTGCAAAAACAAAGTGCTAGCAACTCAGTGAGAACCTGTCTCTAAATAAAATACAAAATAGAGCAGGGGATGTGGCTCAGTAGTTGAGTGCCCTTGAGTTCAATCCCCAGTACCGCACCCCCTCCAAAAAAAAAAAAACAACAACAATGCTGGGACAAGAAGGACTGAAGCAAATTCAGATTTCAAGCCCGGGTAAGTAAGAAAATGTATAGCATATGGTGGTGCAATGTGGGGAAAAATATCAGTTATACAGTCAGAAAGGCCTGGATTCAAAATCAAATATAGGCCGGGCGCAGTGGCGCATGCCTGTAATCCCAGCACTTGGGAGGCCGAGGCAGGAGGATCGCGAGTTCAAAGCCAGCCTCAGCCATGGCGAGGCACTTAGCAACTCAGTGAGACCCTGTCTCTAATAAAAATACAAAAAAGGGCTGGGGGTGTGGCCCAGTAGTCGAGTGCCCCTGAGTTCAATCCCCGGTACCAAAAAAAAAAAGCAAATATAATCTTAAATGTGAATTACTCAAACTTTTGGAGTCTATTTTTTCATTTATAAAACACTAATGATCTCCTGAAGAGTTGTTGTCAGGTTCTGGAATAAAGTTTACAAAGGGTTTAGCAGTGCCTCAGATATAGCAGATGCTTAACAGCTATTACTCTTATTAGAATTAATCATAATTGGGCTGGGGTTGTGGCTCAGCGGTAGAGCGCTTGCCTAGCACGTGCGCGGCCAGGGTCTGATCCTCAGCAGCACATAAAAATAAATGCATTGTGTACAACTAAAGCAAATAAATGAATATTTAAAAAAAGAATTAATCATAATAATAAGCATTAAGAAAAACATGCTTTTGGGTTGGGGTTGTAGCTCAGTGGTACAGTGCTTGCCTAGCATGTATGAAACAATGGGTTCAATCCTCAGCACCACATATAAATAAATGAAATAAAGGTATTGTGTCCATC
The DNA here is from genome assembly GCA_025594165.1 of Tamias sibiricus. Classification (NCBI taxonomy): domain Eukaryota; kingdom Metazoa; phylum Chordata; class Mammalia; order Rodentia; family Sciuridae; genus Tamias; species Tamias sibiricus. Next base: position 105,414,875 of record CM046657.1, read on the forward strand.
TAAAACTTAAAATATTAAAAAACAAAAACAAACAAACAAAAAAAGTGCTTTTATTTCCCAGAATCTTCATAGATACAATTGATTCCTATAACTTTAGGTGATACCTAGATAATATGGAACTAATTTAACATTAAGATTTACCATATGCCCAGGGATATATGAGAGGAACTGTGTTAATATCTTACCCAAGAACTGCACTGAATGGCCAGCCTAAGATAGCTCCAGCTGCTACTCCCAGTACAGCAATGGAAGTCTTGTCCATATACCATCCAGTCATGGCTATCAACGTGGTATACATACAGAAGCTACTAGGAAGGAATGCTATACGAGTAAAGAAATGAAAGAGGGAAGGGGACAAGAATCTGAGATTAGGTATCAATTATTAAAAATTAACCTACATTGAAAAATGTCAATAATCAGCAACATATTTTGGGCAATACTATATAAGAAATAGCCAATAAAGGGACCCTCCTTTAAAAAAAAAATAGTTCAATGATTTTCTCACTCTTTTTAGGTACCAACACACAACCCAACTATATACTAATCTCATCATTCTTCTCCTAGCCTGTACCTCAAATCTAAAACTTATAAAATTCCAGTTTCCCCAGGAATTACCCCAGGCTATATTTCCAGGCAGGCAAATGCTTTAAAAGACTTACAGCCACAACTGACAATTTATTTCTGAAGAAAGTTATCTTCTAATAGTCTCCTGAGACTATCCTAGTTCCTAACCTGTACCTTATAGGAATTCTAGGAAGTCTGACTCAAGGGCCAGATGTGGGATGGCAGCACTTATTTTCTTTTTCATACCAGGGATTTAACCCAGGGGCACTTAAACACTGAGCCACATCATCAGCTGCCCCCCCCCCCCTTTTTTTGAGACAGGGTTTCACTAAGTTGCTTAGGACCTTGCTAAGTTGCTGAGGCTGTCTCTGAACTTTCGATCCTCCTGTCTCAGCTTCCCAAGTCACTGGGATACAGGCATGCTCTACCATACCAGCTCAACAGCACCACTTTGCATCCTGCATCCACTGACATAAAGACCTTTGGATAGTCTCCTAATCATTTACATGTACCTTAACCTTGTTGTGGTATAGAGCAGAGGAATGAGCATATTCAGGGCCTCTGCAATAGCAACAATCAGAGTATTTCTAATAACAAAATGTAGATCTGAATAGGTGTAGGAGTACATGCCTGTAATTCCAGCTACTTGGGAGGCTGAGACAAGAGGATAACAAATTCAAGGACAGTCTCAGCAACTCTGTAAGACCCTGTCTCAAAATAAAAAAGGAGTTGGGGCAGGACTTGAGGTATAGGTCAGTGGTAGAGAACTTGCCTACCATGTACAAGGCCCTGGGCTCATACCTAGTACTGGGGGGGGGGGGGGTGTTCAAATCTGCACCTCCTGATACAAAAGATCTGATTGTATAGCACTAGAGAAGAAAAATCAATTGATTCTAAGAACTACAAAGAAGCCGGGCGTGGTAGCGCACGCCTGTAATCCTAGCACTTGGGAAGCTGAGGCAGGAGGATCGCGAGTTCAAAGCCAGCCTCAGTAATGGCAAGGCACTTAGCAACTCAGTGAGACCCTGTCTCTAAATAAAATACAAAAAGGGGCTAGGGATGTGGCCCAGTGGCCGAGTGCCCCGAGTCCAATCCCCAGTACAAAAAAAAAGAACTACAAAGAAGAAGTAAGATTTAAGAAACTCAGCACAGGGTTCAGAGGCTCTGTATCAAAGCATCCTTTAACTTATCTGTGCCTCAACTGATTGTACAAAATTAAAGATATTCCCAGAAATCTCCCATACATAAAACTAAATTTTTAGAGTAGCAAAGTAACTAAAAAAACATGAGGAACAACGTTCAAAAATAAATGCTACATAATATTGATGCCATCCAATGTTATCAATTCCAGCTACCAAGGTAGAGGACAAAAATACAGAGGTATCCATGGTCTCTCAGGATAAAGCATCGACATGTTTTTGACAATGGATCTCAAAGTTATTCCAGGGTAGAACCCTGAGCTTTCCACAAAGCAACATTAATTTTGATATATTTGCTGGAAAAGTAAACATGTAATTTTGTGTCAGATACTATTTCTTGTGTATATTTAGTGTGCACATTAGATTCTAGATTACACAACCAGAAACTAAAATTGAGACAATGACACCTAGTAACTTAATTTTCTAGTAATTTAATTTTTCTAGAGAACTAGTAATTGACATTATACTTTTTTGGTAGACTGTACTGGTTCAGCACACAGAACACAAATGCTCAATGGCAGCACAGTTTGAAAGGTTTTCTTCTAAATTCCTAGAAGCTAACTTCAAAAACAAAACAAACAAAAAACAGAAGATGTCCACATCTCAAATAATGGGCAGAAAACAAAATAATCAAAAAAAGAGGTTTTAGGCCCTAAGAACTTAAATATAAACATATGCATATATATTATTTCCCTTCCTCTAGTGGCCAAAAAAGGAAGTGGGCGGTTGATGCAAGAATGTAATAAAAAGCACCCTGGTGAGTATCAGTTATGAATTTTGACTTTTAGTAACTTCTTTTCACCTTGCTAAGTTTCAGTGCCCTCACCTGCAAAAATGAGAAAATGTTTCTCTTATTTATAGCACAGGATTGTTGTAAAGGTTAATCAAGATAATATAGATAAGAGTGCTCTGCAAATTACTGACATTTTATACAAATATAACCTATGTCTGGACAAGTTCTTCCTTGCAATGTAACTGTGAATCATGCTATCCCCTCACTTGCACTTTTACTTACCAGATGATGAACAAAACATGCCAGTGCTGAGCACCAAGAAGGCTAGCATCATTCTACTCACATGGAGCCCAAACTTTTTGCACACAGCCCTAAAAGGCAAAGGACTATTAGTATCACAGATAGACACAGACATTTCAAATCAAAGAACATGTTATCAGAGATAACAAAAAATTTAAAGTCAAATATAGAACTCATTTGACAAGTTTGCTAGCATTTTCATGTGCATAAAAAACCCAAAACATTCTTATTCCTGACAAAGGAGTGAAGCTCCCTATCCAAGAGGAAATACATACTTTACATGCTAAAATTACATGTCAGGCAAGCACTCTACCACTGAGCCACAACCCCAGCCCCAAGTTTTGTTTTGTTTTTTTAATTCCACAAATTAAACTTATTTAGATATTATTATTGCTTTGTTTATTTAGATACACCTATGTGACAGCCTTTTCCTTGCTTGGATTCTTTATTTTATCTCAAAGCTTCCTTCTGAAATTATTTTGTTTCTTCACAAGTATATCATTTAGAAGTTCCTTTAATGAGGGGTTGGGATTGTGGCTCAGCAGTAGAGCGCTCACCTAGCACGCACGCGGCCCGGGTTCAATCCTCAGCACCACGTAAGAATAAACCGCATTGTGTACAACTAAAGCAAATAAATAAATATTAAAAAAAAAAAAAAAAAGAATTAGTTCCTTTATTGAGAATCTGTTCATGGTAAATTCTCTGGTTTTCGGTTGGTTGGATTCTTTTTTCTTCTTCCTCTTCTTAAAAGCCTTTCTTTATTTAGCTCTTGATTGTGAGATGAAAATTGACTGAATATACAATTTTAGAAGGACAGCCATTTTCTCTCAACACTTTGAAGACACATTTTTTTTTTTTTTTTTTTTTTGGTACCGGGGATTGAACTCAGGGGCACTCGACCACTGGGCCACACCCCCAGCCCTTTTTTGTATTTTATTAGAGACAGGGTCTCACTGAGTTGCTAAGTGCCTCGCCATGGCTGAGGCTGGCTTTGAACTTGCGATCCTCCTGCCTCGGCCTCCCAAGTGCTGGGATTACAGGCATGCGCCACCGCGCCCGGCCACACATTTTTTTGTCTAATATTTTTTTTCTAGTATTCCTTTACAGATATTCCATTAGTTCTGTCAACTTTTAGTATCTTTTTCTTTGTCCATGGGGTTTTACACAGTTTCACTGATTTCTTTTCATGAATATAGTTTGGAATATGTAAGGTTTACTGAATCTAGAGATTACCACTTTTCCCACCAATTCTAGAAAATTCTCAGCTACTATTTCCTGAAATTGCCTCTCCTCATTTTCTGTATCATTTCCTAAATTCAGATGAGATCTATACCAAATCTTTCAACTCTACCTTACACACTTTTTAGACTCCTGCATATTTCTATATTTTCTTCTTCTTTTTTTATTTTTTCCTTTTGGTCTATCAATACTGTATTCTTAGTAATTCCTTCAAATCAGTCTTTTTAGTTTACTTGTTAGCAGTATCCAAAATGCTATTAAAATTACCTGCTGAGAATCCTTAGCAAGAAAAGTGAAGCAGGAGTCATCACAATACCTGACCTTAAACTATACTACAGAGCTATAGTAACAAAAAACGGCATGGTATTGGCACCAAAATAGACTTGTAGACCAATGGTACAGAATAGAGGACACAGAGACAAACCCACACAAATAAGGTTATCTCACACTAGAGAAGGGTGCCAAAAACATTGACTGGGGAAAAGACAGCCTATTCAACAAATGGTGCTGGCAAAACTGGAAATCCATATGTAGCAAAACGAAATTAAACCTTTATCTCTCACCCTGCACAAAAATCAACTCAAAAGTGGATCAAAGACTCAGGCACTAGAACAGAGACCCTGAGCCTAATAGAAGAAAAAGTGGGCCCAAATCTGCACCACATCGGCCTAGGATCTGACTTCCTTAACAAGACTCCTAAAGCACAAGAAGTAAAATCAAGAATCAATAAATGGGATGGATTAAAATTAAAAAGCTTCTTTTCAGCAAAGGAAACAATAATGTGAGGAGAGCGCCTATAAATTGGGAGAAAATCTTTACCACATGTACCTCTGATAAAGCATTAATCTCTAGGATATATAAAGAACTCAAAAAACTTAACACCAAAAATACAAATAACCCAATCAATAAATGGGCTAGGACGTGCGCGCGCCCTCCCTCGTCCACCGCTGCTGCCTCCTTCTTCTGCCGCTCCTAGAGCTGCTTGTGTGCTCGTTTGGTGCGGACCTGGTACCTCTTTTGTGAAGCGGCTGCTGAGGAGACTCCGGGGCTCACCATGGCAGACGAAAAGCCCAAGGAAGGAGTCAAGACTGAGAACAACGATCATATTAACTTGAAGGTGGCGGGGCAGGATGGTTCTGTGGTGCAGTTTAAGATTAAGAGGCCACTTAGTAAACTAATGAAAGCATATTGTGAACGACAGGGTTTGTCGATGAGGCAGATCAGATTCCGATTTGACGGGCAGCCAATTAATGAAACAGACACACCTGCACAGTTGAAAATGGAGGATGAAGATACAATTGATGTGTTCCAGCAGCAGACAGGAGGTGTCTACTAAAAAGGGAACCTGCTACTTTACTCCAGAACTCTGTTCTTAGAGACCAAGAATACATTCTCAATTAGAAAACTGCAATTTGGTTCCACCACATCCTGACTACTACAGTATAGTTTTCTCTATTCTTTCATTTTCCCCTTCCCCATTCCTTTATTGTACATAAAGTAACTGGTGTATGTGCACAGCATATTGCATTTTTTTTTAAAAACTAAATGGCCAATGATATGTTTTGATTGACATCAAATGGAGATGGGATGGGGAAAAATACTGGTTCTGTGAAAATATCCCCTTTCTCCATTAGTGGCATGCTCATTCAGCTCTTATCTTTATATTCCAGTAAGTTATTTTGCTCTCACTGTTTTAACAAAAAACAAAAAACAACAACAACAACAAAAAAAAAACTGAACAACATAAAAATCCTTGCATACCTTGTTTGATTGGAGAATTTTAATGTTTTTTATTTATCATTGTAAAACCAAGGACAATTTTATAACTTTTTTGTACGTAGCTGTTACATGTAGGGCAATCTGTCTTTAAGTAGGGGTAAATTACTCTTAAAAAAGATTCCTAGATAGTTTTCCCTTCAAGTCAAGCGTCTTGTTGTTTAAATAAACTTCTTGCTTAAAATGAAAAATAAAATAAAAATAAAAATAAATAAATGGGCTAAAGAACTGAACAGACACTTCACAGAAGAAATACAATTGATCAACAAATATATGAAAAAGTACTCAACATCTCTAGCAATTAGAGAAATGCAAATCAAAACTACTCTAAGATTTCATCTCGCTCCTGTCAGAACGTCAATCATCAAGAATACAGGCAACAGTGGCTGGGTTGTGACTCAGCAGTAGAGCTCTCACCTAGCATGTGCGCTGCCCAGGTTCGACTCTCAGTACCATGTAAACATAAAAAAGGCATTGTGTACAACTAAAATATGTTTTTAAAAAAAGAATACAGGCAACAATAAATGTTGGTGAGGATGTGGGGAAAAAGGTACACTCATACACTACTGGTGGGACTGCAAATTGATGCAACCACTCTGGAAAGCAGTATGGAGATTCCTCAGAAAACCGGGAATGGAACCACCATTTGACACAGCTATGCCACTCCTTGGTTTATACCCAAAGGACTTAAAAATCAGCATACTATAGTGACACAGCCACATCAATGTTTATAGCATCTCAATTCACAATAGCTAGACTGATGGAACCAACATAGATGTCCCTCAATAGATGAATGGATAAAGAAAATATGGTATATATACTCAATAGAATATTACTCAGCCTTAAAGAAGGGTGAAATTAGGGCATTTGTCAGTAAATAGTTGGAATTGGAGAATTATCATGCTAAGCAAAATAAGCCAATCCCACAAAACTAAAGGCCGAATGTTTTCTCTAATATGTAGATGCTAATTCACAGTAAGGCAGGAGAGCACTAGTGAAAAATAGTGTTAGATTAGGTAGAGGGAAGTGAAGGGAGGGGAGGAAGGGGATGTGGGGATGTGAAAGATAGTGGAATGAAACAGACATTATTACTGTATGTATATATGTGACTACATGACCAATATGATTCTGCAACATGTACACTTTGAAAAATGAGAAATTATATCCCATCTATGTATATCATAGTGCATAAATGCATTCTACTGTCATGTGTAACTAATTAAAACAATAAAAAAATTTTTAAATTACCTGAGTTTTAAATATCCATAATAATATAAAAATTAATAACATGAATATAATTATATTGTCATTTCTACAAGTTCTGGTTCTTTTTTCAAATTTACCTGGTCCTTTTTGTCGTCTCTTTTTTCTTGTTCATGTTTTCACCTCTTTAAATATACTAAATATACTTATTTTACATTCATATTTTAATGATTCCTAATAAGTAAAGTTTTTCAGGTCAGCTTATTGTTTTTTTTTATTTCTTTTTATTTTTTAATTTGTTCTAATTAGTTATACATGATACTAGAATGTATTTTGGCACATTGTACACAAATGGAGCACAACTTCTCATTCCTCTGGCTGTACATGGTGCAGGGTCACACCAGTAGTGTAGTCACATGCATATATAGGATAATAATGTCCTTCTCATTTCACCCTCCTTCCCACTTCAACACCCCCTCCCCTCCTCTCACTCCCCTCTGCCCAATCCAAAGTTCCTTCACTCTGCCCTACCCATCCCCCATTGTGGATCAGCATCCATTTATCAGAGAAAACATTCGGCCTTTGGTTTTTTGGGATTGGCTTATTTCACTTAGCACGATAGCCTCCAGTTCCATCCATTTACCAGCAAATGCCATCATTTCATTCTTGTTTGAGGCTGAGTAATATTCCATTGTGTATGTATATGTATGTATGTATGTATGTGTGTGTGTGTGTGTGTGTGTGTGTGTGTATCACATTGTCTTTATCCATTCATCTCTGAAGGGCACCTAGGTTGGTTCCACAGTTTAGCTATTGTGAATTGGGGTGCTATAAACACTGATATGGCTGCATCACTGTAGTATGCTGATTTTAAGTCCTTTGGGTATAAACCAAGGAGTGGGATAGCTGGGTCAAATGGTGGTTCCATTCCAAGTTTTCCAAGCAATCTCTATATTGCTTTCCAGAGTGATTGCAACAATCTGCAGTTCCACCAGCAATGTATGAGTATACCTTTTTCCCCACATTCTCACCAACACTTATTGTTGCTTGTACTCTTTATTGTTGCCATTCTAACTGGAGTGAGATGGAATCTTAGAATACTTTTGATTTGCACTTCTCTAATTGTTAGAGACGATGAACATTTTCATGTTTGTTGATTGACTGTATTTCTTCTTCTGTGAAGTGTCTGTTTAGTTCCTTAGTCCATTTGTTGATTGGGTTATTTGTTTTTGGAATGTTAAGTATTTTGAGTTCTTTATATTTCCTGGAGATTAGTGTTCTATCTGAGGTGCAAGTGGTAAAATTTTTCTCTCATTCTCTAGGCTCTCTCTTCACATTACTGATTGTTTCCTTTGCTGAGAAGACGCTTTTCAGTTTGAATCCATCCCATCTATTGATTCTTGATTTTACTTCTTGCACTTTTAGAAGTCTTGTTAGGGAAGTCAAGACCTAAGCCAAAATGATGAAGATTTGGGCTGACTTCTTCTTCTGTTAGGCACAGGATTCTAGTGCTTAACTCTTTGATCCGCTTTGAGTTGATTTTTGTGCAGGGTGAGAGAGAGAAGTTTAATTTTCTTTTGCTACATATGGATTTCTAGTTTTCCCAGCACCATTGGTTGAAGAGGCTATCTTTTATCCAATGTATAGTTTCTCTAATATGAGATAACCATATGTATGTGGGTTTGTCTCTGTGTCTTCTATTCTATACCATTGGTCTGCGTCTATTTTGGTGCCAATACCATGCCGTTTTTGTTATTTTTGCTCTGTAGTATAGTTTAAGGTCTGGTATTGTGATGCCTCCTGCTTCATTCTTCTTCCTAACCACTGTTTTGGCTATTCTGGGTCTCTCTTTTTTTTTTTTTTAATAATTTTTAATGTGTACAACTCACATACAACTGTTTGTATACAAAGTATATTCGTACAATTCAGGTCTTCAATCATGCATTTAGGAAAATGATATCCGTTTGCAAAGAATTTCATGATTGCTTTTTCTACTTCTATGAAAAAAGTCATTGGAATTGTTATTTCTGCTGGTTCTAATTCAAAATGCCTTACTCCTGTCTTTGCGATTGCCCAATTTTGTGATTTACTTTTATTATAATTTCTTGTTTACTAGGATCTTATTTCTGGCAATTCTTTGACATCTGGGTTAAAGGTCCAGTTCTCAAGAGAAATTTTTATAAGATGCCTAGGGAACTACACACCCAGAGCAATTTAAAGCAAATCCTAAGTTATAGAATTATAGGAACTATTCTTGTTATTGGAACATTTAAATGCTTAATAATCAAAAGCAAATCTTTAACTTGGGATTTAGGGAACTATTTGGGTAATCTGAACTCAAGCCCCAAACCATATGAAGACCAATTTATGGTTATAATCCTCAAAATCAGCACTGGCTTTGTTTTTTCCTCTGTTCCACTGAAAGTCAAGACAAAAGGGTTTATTTTAAATCTGACATATTTGGCTATGGGAAAATTTTTAATAATGATCATTAAGTCCAAATATCTTTTGATACATTAAAGCATTATTAAAATAAGATGTTTGTCATATGCCATGTAAAAAAGGTGACTATTCTTGTTATTTATTTATTTTTTGTACCGGGGATTGAATTCAGGGGCACCTGACCACTGAACCACATCCCCAGCCCTATTTTGTATTTTCTTTAGAGACAGGGTCTCACTGAGTTGCTTAGCACCTCACCATTGCTGAGGCTTGCTTTGAACTCTCGATCTGCCTGTCTCAGCGTCCTGAACCACTGGGATTACAGGCGTGCACCACTGTGCCTGGCATGGGAACTATTCTTATTATTGAAACATTTAAATGCTTAATAATCCCATTAACATTCAATCAACTGATAGTTAAATTTATGAAAGTCAATGTATTTTGTGCAAATAAGAGCAAAGAGCCCTGCATTGCAAATAGTTTCTATCAGCTATGCTCTGGGGAAAAATAAATCATGATTCTATAACTTAGGACCAAAAATAAAGTTCTACTAAATCCTACTAATGGATTAACAGAATTAATAATATGAGGGCTGGGAGTATGTCTCAGTGGTAGAATAATTGCCTAGGATATGCAAGGCTTTGGGTTCAATCCTCAGTACCATAAAAAAAATGTAAAATTAATGATATGATATATGAACCTCACCAAAGAAAATGATAATTAGAAATATTCCTCTTCAACTGTTTTTGCAAACAAGAAATTGCACTTCAGAGCTACAAGGAAAGTATATTCTATTTCTGATCATTGCCTGGACTATCAGAGAAATGATCTATGCTAAAATGGAATTTCTCCTAAAACTTTTAGAAGCAAAGCTTTTATACTCACTTGTAAAAGTAAAGTTCACAAATACAGCTCACAAAAGCCAGAAGACATCGCAAAAAGTAAAAGACAAGAATCTGAAAGAAACCCAGAAAAATAAAACAGAAGTCACATAGAGGAACCAAAACAAAACAAAACTCATAAAGATGAAATCACTGTCATTTGTCATCAACAACAAACTGTACTATCAACTACAAAATGTCCAATTATAGGGATACAGTTAAATAAATTATGCTATGTCGATTTCATGGACTATTACAAAGATATTAAAATTCATGATTACAAAGACAGTAGACAATTTCTTGCTATATAATGCTCATTCACTCCACAAGCACTTCAGACAAAACATATTAAGTAATAACTACTCACAAACTACCAAGTGAAAATGCACAATACAATATTATTATACATTAGAATTATAGCTATGAAAACTATATGTATATGAAAAGACTGTGAAGAACTATAATAAATGGTAAGCATAGCTGTGGCAGCCTGGTGTGGTTCAAGTTAGTATTTTTCCTCCTATCTTCCAAACTTCTGTAATGTGGTTTTACTAATTTGTATTAAGGACATCAATTTTAAAAACAAAAATAACAAAAATAGTAATTATACTGAATAGCTTTTATACTAGAGAATACATATGTGTAAGAGCACTGAATTCCTCAGAACATAAGCACAAACTACACAGTATGATTAATATAAATACATATAAGTTGGAAATACTTTCCATGTTCATTACTATAACAAAATCTCAAAATGAGTCCAATAAAGTGATCCAAGTAATTCCCAGGTTCATTAGTACAATAAAACATATTATACAATGAGTACTACTGTAGATGCTATTAAGAATATAGATGGGGCCAGGTGCAGTAGTGCACACTTGTAATCCCAGCAGCTTGGGAGGCGAGGCGCTAAGCAACTCAGTGAGACTTTGTCTCTAAGTAAAAAGGCTGGGGATGTGGCTCAGTGGTCGAGTGCCCCTGAGTTCAATCTCCAGTACCAAAAAAAAAAAAAAAAAGAATGTAGATAGCTAGATGTGGTGGTACATGCCTATAATCCCAGTGACTTGGGAGCCTGAGGTAGGAGGATCACAAATTCAAGACCAGCCTCAGCCTCAGCGACTTAGCAAGGCCCTAAGCAACTTCGGGAGAGGGAGACTCTGTCTCAAATAGAAAATAAAAAGGGCTGGGATATAGCCCAGTAGTTAAGAGCCCCTGGGTTCAATCCCTGGTACCAAAAAACATAACAACACCAACAACAAAATTTTATATATGTATGTGTATATATATATAGATATATATATCTATATATATATACACACACATACATATATATATATATATTTATACATATATAGAGAGATATACATAGATGATTTTAGACAACTGTCTATGTTTAAGGACTCCTAATGGGAGAGAGTGCAAATAAACATTTAGAAAGATTAATATGAACTTATATGAGAATTGTATTAAGAAGTAAGACAACGATGCTACACCTCTACTAATATTCAACACAGTACCTAGTTGGGACACACACACACACACACACACACACACACACACACACACACAAGGTAAAAGGAATAGAATGGTAGAAACTAAATATACTGCTATAGTTTGGAAATAATTTATCCAAACCATGTGGTTCATGTGCTGGAAGCGTGGTCACTGTGTGGTGATGTTAAAAACGAACTTTAAGATTTTGAAAGAAGCCAGGTGTAGTGGTACACGCCTATAATCCCAGCACTTGGGAGGCTGAGGCAGGAGGATCTCAAGTTCAAAGCCAGTCTCAGCAATGGCGAGGTACTTAGCAACTCAGTGAGACCCTGTCTCTAATAAAATACAAAAAAAGGGGTGGGGATGTGGTCCACGGTCAAGTGCCCCTGAGTTCAATCCCCGGTACCAAAAGAAAAAAAAGATTTTCATAGAAAAAAAAAGTGAGCTTTAAGAGGGACCAAAGAAAACTAATTAGGACATGGGGCTCCACCCTCATGAATGAATTAATGATGTCTCTTGGGTGTGGGTCCAGTCTCAGAGGAGTGGATTAGTTCCCTTGAGAATGGAATGCTATAAAGTAAAGACAGCAGTCTCAGTTTGCCCTCTTGCACACATGCCCCTTCTGCAGGTGGCCAGTTTCTTTTGGCTTCTCTGTCATGTGATGCAGCCAGGGTGGAGGTTGGGGGGCCCGTTGCCAGGAGACTTGTACCTTGCTGTTTGGACCATGCAGCCATAAGAATCATGAGTCAAATAAGCCTCTTTTCTTTATAAACTACCCAGTCTTGGGTATTTTGCTAGAACAACACAGACTAAGACATACACAGATGAAGAGAACCCAAGAGATTCACCTGACAAGCCACTGACACTAACAAATAAATTCAGTGAGATATTCAGTATTAAGATCAAAATACAAAAACCAATCATGTAAAAAATAAAATTTTGTTCTTTTTTTTTTTTGGTACCAGGTATTGAATTCAGGGACACTTGACCACTGGGCCACATCCTCAGCCCTTTTTTGTATTTTATTAGAGACAGGGTCTCACTGAGTTGCTAAGTGCCTCCCCATTGCTGAGGCTGGCTTTGAACTCGCGATCCTCCTGCCTCAGCCTCCCAAGTGTTGGGATTACAGGCGTGTACCACCGCGCCCAGCTACAATTGTGTTCTTCTATACCAGCAATAATCACCTAAAAAACAGAAAATAAGATACCATTTGCATAACAACAAAAAGTGCAAAGACTCTAGGAATCAGTTCATCAAAGGCTATATAAGGTTGAAGTGGATACATTTTAAAAATTATATTAAGAAATAGAAAATGTAAGTTATCATTTAGATAAACATACTATTTTAAGTATAAAATTAAAGTATTAATTTTCACATTACTATGTAAATTCAGTGCAACTCTAATCAAAACCTAGCAGAATCTGAGTGTGGGGAAAGCTAATTCTAAAATAAATTTTAAAATACAAATTCTAAAAGAGACAAAGTGAAAATTTCATCCACCAGGTACTAATGTATGTTATGAAGCCATAATAATAAAAGCAATATGATACTACCTGACAAAGTGACCAGTGAAAATGAATAAAGAGGACAGAAACAGGGAATATACATGTTGAAGTAAGAAGTATAACAGAGGTGATAATAAAAATCAGAAAAAAATGGATAGATTAGCGGGGCGCAGTGGTGCACACCTGTAATCCCAGCACTTGGGGGGCTGAGGCAGGAGGATTGCGAGTTCAAAGCCAAGCTCAGCAATGGTGAGGTACTTAGCAACTCAGTGAGACCCTGTCTCTAATAAAATACAAAAAAGGGCTGGGATGTGGCCAAGTGGTCGAGTGCCCCTGAGTTCAATCCCCAGTACCAAAAAAAAACACAAAAAACAAAAAACAAAAAAACGGATAGATTATTTAGTGGATGGTGCTAGAAAATTCACTTCACCACATAGCAAAGAAAAATAAAACTGGATACTTCCCAATTTATAAAAATAAAACTTCAAGTGATTAGTCTTATAAGTGGAAGGTAAAATTGTAAAGAGAACACAGATAAATATCTCCCTGACCCAATACCTTGAGAGAAAAATTGATTGACTTGACTATATCAAAGTTAAGGATTTCTGCTCAATAAAAGACCATGAAGTTAATAGACATATGACAGTCCAAGAGAAAGAATATCCAATATCTAAAACCTACAAAAAAATTATTATTAAGAATGTCTACCAATCAGGGAAAGAAAAAAAAAAAAAAAAGAGCAAACATCCAATAGAAAAATAGGCAAAGGGGGGCAGGGGTTGTGGCTCAGTAGTAGAGCGATCGCCTAGCACATGCAAGGTACTGGGTTCGATCCTTAGCACCACATAAAAATAAATAAATAAAATAAAGGTATTGTATCCAATGAAAATAATTTTTTTTAAAAGAAAATAAATATTTTTTTTTCCTTTTTTTTTTTTTTTTTTTTGGTACCGGGGATTGAACTCGGGGCACTCGACCACTGGGCCACATCCCCAGACCTTTTTTGTATTTTATTTAGAGACAGGGTCTCACTGAGTTGCTAAGTGCCTTGCCATTGCTGAGGCTGGCTTTGAACTCGTGATCCTCCTGCCTCAGCCTCCCAAAGTGCTGGGATTACAGGCGTGCGCCACCGCGCCGGCTAGAAAATAAATATTTTTTAAGAAAATAATTTTTTTAAAAAAAGAAAAATAGGCAAAGGACATGAACAGGTAATTCATAGGAAAGGAAATATGAATGACTAATAAATATATGTAGAAATGTTCTACCTCATTGGTATTAGAGTAATGGAATCAAATGAGAAGCATCTCACACAAGAAAGTAAAAAATATCAAACACTTGAGTGAAGTGAGGAAGCTGGAACCTCAATTTTGTGCAGCCATATGGACAGCAATCTGGCAGGACTCTGAGGTAAGTAAGCCTAAGGATCCATGTGTGGCGTTCTACTCCTGAGCGCACGCTTCAGAGAAATTCACACACAGATCCAGAAGGAGACAATACAAAGGTGTTCTCATTTGGAGTAGCAAGAAATTGGGGGCTGGGATCATGGCTCAGCAGTAGAGGGCTCACCGAGCACGTGCACGGCCTGGGTTCAATCCTCAGCACCACGTAAACATAAATGCATTGCATTGTGTACAACTAAAGCAAATAAATAAATATTAAAAAAAAAAAAAAGAAATTGGAAAGGTAGCCATCACTACAGGTGCGAATTATTACCACTCTCAGCAACAACTATCCTTCCCTACTCCTCAGTATTATGATGCTGGAGCTGGGACTCTCTTAACTACAATTCCCTTTGGCAGATGGTTCTTTGTTGGCTTCCATTGGCAGAACTAACAGGAAGAAGGAAACTGGAATTAAGAATAAGAGAAGAGAAATCTGCCCTGTTTTATTTGCTGTTCACATCAGTGATATAAGAGGGTAATTGAGGGCTGGAGTTGTAGCTCAGTGGTAGAACACTTGCCTAGCACGTGTGAGGCATTGGGTTCAATCCTCAGCACCACATAAAAATAATAAAGGTATTGTGTCCATCTATTTAAAAAAAAAAAAAGAAAGAGGGTAATTGATAAAAAGAGGAAAAACTATGTCAAATGTGTCAATTTAAAGTAATAGTGGAGGGGCTGGGGTTGTGGCTCAGCGGTAGAGTGCTCGCCTAGCATATGCATGGCCTGGGTTCGATCCTCAGCACCACGTAAAAATAAATAAAAAGGCATTGTGAGCAACTAAAAAATAAATAAATATAAAAATAAAGTAATAGTGGATATACAAATGGTAATAAAAAATGCTAGACATTGCATGTTATTAGTTCTCTACTAAGTCTTTCATCCTATATTTTCTCTCCTCCAACTAACTGAAAGACAGAAATGAGATACTAGGTAGAGAAGGGAGGGAGGGACAGTGTTCTGTCATTCTGTCACTTTTCACCAGTGCTACCTTTCGGATCATTTTTCTTTTCTTTTTTCTTTTTTTGGTACCAGGTATTGAACTTTTTAATGCTGTATAATGTACATGGGGGAAAAAAAATAGTCAAATCCTTGATAGATCCAACTAGGTCTTATATAATCTGGCCTCTTCCTACCTCCTCAGCCTCATCTAATCCACTCAACCACCTCTCTCTCTTCCAAGAATCAAACCTACTTATTCAAGACCACCCTGCTTCTTCCCAGTCTAAAGGTCTTAGTCTAGAAGACTGTTCCCAACTTCTTTCTTCATCCCCATTCTTCTCTCACCTAGCCAGCTCCTTCAGATCTCTAAAAATTAGGGACTTGTTGCCACCTATAGCAACAATACCGCGGGAAAGAAATCGGAGGCAGACTGGGAATGAGTGGTTTCTTTATTCTTGCTTCTTCCTCTCTCCTTTCTCTCTCTCTCTGACGCCCCCGGCCTGGTTAAATACTCTTCACCCAATTAAGCATACACGTGTACAGGTGCGGCACAGAAAGATTCTTAGTCAAATTCATTAAGGTCAGGTGTAAACAAGTAAACGCCTCCTCTTGGCTCTCAGCCAGCCGCCATCTTAGCTACTTCCTCATTAAAGGCTCTTACAGGGACTTCTGCTTTAAGGAAGATGGACCTTTTCCCTATTGCTCTTGCTAAGTAAATAAAAAACTCTGGACAAAATGTTTAAAATGCAGGCTGGGTTATGGCTCAGCGGTAGCACACTTGCCTGGCACATGTGAGGCACTGGGTTCGATTCTCAGCACCACATAAAAACAAATAAATAAATTAAAGGTCTATCAACAACTCAAAAATATTTAAAATGCACACAAAATAAATAAATAAAATGCATACAAGAAGATTGTAAAGGTATAGAGGTAAAATCCATGGATGTTCTTTTTGTCTTGTGTATTATACTTGAGAAGCTGGCAAATGAAAATGCCAGTGAGCACAAACAAAAAACACTCCAATCAAGGCTTGTCTCCTATCCTCAATACTAGCATAGAAGGGACACAGCAAAGAATCAATGAACTGGAAGACAGAAGAACAAAAATGTTCAACGTGGATGACAGAAAAAAAAGATTGGGGGAAAAATAAAGATCAGGACTTCAGGGACCTGTAGGAGTAATAACAAATAATTCCTGTCATTGAAGTTCCAAAAGGAGAGGAGAAACTGAGCAGGACTAAAAAAGTACTCAAGAAGTCCCCAAATTTGGCAAAAGGTATAAGCTTAAAGATACAAGAACCTGAGCGAGGGCTGGGGTTGTGGCTCAGCGGCAGAGCGCTCCCCTAGCACATGCACGGCCCGGGTTAGCTCCTCAACACCACGTAAAAAATAAAGGCATTGTGTACAACAGAAGCGAATAAATAAATATTAAAAAAAAAAAAAAAAAAAAAAAAAGAAGAAGAACCTGAGCGAACTCAAAAAAATCCACACCAAGACATCATAATCAATTTCCTGAAACTAACCAGGTCAGGTCCCAGTTAAATCTTTTTTTTTTTTACTATTTATTTATTTGATTTAATTGTGCACAATGCGTTTGTTTGTATGCGGTGCTGAGGATCGAACCCAGGCCGTGCACAGGCTAGGTGAGCGCTCTACTGCTGAGCCACAACCCCAGCCCCTAAATCTTAATTATTCTTCAGCACTTTGCTTAAATCAGAACTTCCTAATGCTATCCCACTGCACCTTGTATATATTGTATTCCCCTGTAAAACCCACTGTCACTTAGAATGACTTGTTCAGTGTTTATCTTTCCCACTATAAGTTTCATGAATTCAAGAATTTACTTGGTCATTGTTAATAGCCACATCACAATGTCTTACCAAATAAAAGCTATTCCATTAATATTTGTTGAATTATGTGTTATAAATGTTTCTTTTTCAAAAGAAGCCTCCTCTTGGCTGGGTGTGGCAGTGCCCACCTGCAGCTCCAGCTACTGCAGAGGCTGAAGTGGGAGAATCATGCAAGCCCAGATGTTTGAGACCAGCCCGGGCAATGTAACAAAACCCTATCTGGAAAGAAAGAAGAGGGAAAGAGAAGAAAAGACAAAAAGGTCCCTTTTAACTAACAATCTGCTTTGTCTCTTCTTCAAACTGTTGCAGAGACTTACCTCTTAATCAGCTGTGATTGCTTTCAAGTTGGTCTGCCCTTACCTTATTAGTTTGTAGAATTCTGGCATGAAATGCAGCTGGCCAGGCATGAAGCAACAGGTAAGCATAGGAGCGAATGGCATACACTGGGGAATATTCCCAAGTTTGAAACCCCTTTCCATAGATGAGGTAGTGTGTCTACAAGTACAAACAGATAGATTCAGGATTATATTGGCCAAAAATCTCTCTTAAGAGGATACACATAAAGTTTCTGAGTAAAAATATTAAAGAGACAGAGGTACACCAAAAAAAATGCAAAATTCTGAACATCTGAAACCATGGATAAGAACCAAAATGACCCAATATTTAAAATATTAAGAGTCAGGCATGGGAGCGCATACCCATAATTCCAACAACTTGGGAGGCTGAGGGAGGATGATCACAAGTACAAAGTCAGTCTCAGCAACTTATCGAGTCCCTGAGCAACTTAGCGAGACCCTGTCTCAAAATAAAAATTAAAATTAAAAAAGGGCTGAGGAGGGCTGGGGTTGTGGCTCAGCAGTAAAGCGCTCACCTAGCACATGCAGGGCCCGGGTTCAATCCTCAGCACCACGTAAGAAAAAAGGCATTGTGTACAACTAAAACAAATAAATAAATATTTTTTAAAAAGGGGGGGGGGCTGGGATTGTGGCTCGGCGGTAGAGCACTCGCCTAGCACGTGGGCGACCCGGGTTCGATCCTCAGCACCACGTACAAATAAAATACATTGAATAAAACGCATTGTGTACAACTAAAGCAAATAAATAAAAAATATTAAAAAAAAAAAGGGGGGGGGGCTGGAGTTGTGGCTCAGCAGTAGAGCACTCGCCTAGCATGTGTGCAGCCTGGGTTCGATCCTCAGCACCACATACAAATAAACGCATTGTGTACAACTAAAGCAAATAAATAAATATTAAAAAAAAAAAAGGGGGGGCTAAGGATGTGGCTCAAAGGCCTCTGGGTTCAATCCCTGGTACCAAAAAAATAAAAAATAAAAATAAAATACTAAGATATAAATTCTACAAGATTGCTGCTTTGACAACACTGAAAGTTTAAATTTTACTCTCTTTTTTTAATAGTCTTTAGGCAACATAGACAAATTCTAAAATTTTTTTTTTTTGTAATTGTAGATGGACAGAATGCCTTTTATTGTTATGCGGTGCTAAGGATCTAAACCAGAGCCTCACACGTGCTAGACAAGTGCTGTGACACTTAACTACAGCCCAGCCCAAATTCTAAATCCTACACTTTCCTTACTACCCACACTAACCATCCTTTTTCCATTTTTTGATGCAAATGTGATCAGATAGTTTTACTTGTGAATTTTCTATACAAAAAGAAGCCAGCAGATAATGCATAAATATGTAAATCAAAAAAGAGTATTATTCAATGGATTGATGAACAAAGAAAATGTGTTATCTATACTAATGAAGTTTTATGCAGCCAAAAAAAAAATTTATCATTTGCAGGAAAATGAATAGAACTGAAGAGTATCCTGTTAAGCGAAATAAGTCAAATTCAGAAAGTCAAGGGTCACATGTTTTCTGTCATGGAAGCTAGAGAGAACAAGGGGATAAAAAGGATCTTGTGAAAATATAAGGGAGACCAAAAGAATAAAGGAAGGGAACAGGAGGGGAGGCAAAGGGGAGGAACTCGGGAATGATAATGACCAAATTATGTTATGTGTAAGTATGGAAATATCTATTATATGTAATTATAATTAACCAATAAAATATTTGTGAAAAAGGGAAAAAAAGAAACAGCATTATAAGCATATTATTTAGTAACAGTTTATTTTGGTACATCAGAAGAAATAACTAAAAAGGCTGAAAGAAAGTGACTGCTTGTAGGAAGTAGGACTTGGACATGAGAAGTAGAATAAGGAGCTGTTTCCCTCCAAGTTTTGTAGTAATCGTTAACTATAAAAACTATGTCCAAGTATTATTTTAAGAAAACATTTAAAAGGTAATTACAAATCACATCTCTGAGTAAAACACGGAAATTTCCTCCATCTTCAATAGTAGATAAGTTTTTAGGCAACAAGAGTGAAAAGTTATGGGCTGGGGATATGGGGATACAGCTCAGTTGGTAGAGTGCTTGCTTTATATGCACAAAGCCCTGAGTTCAATCCCAGCACCAAAAAAAAAAAAAAAAAAAAAGAAAAAAAGAGTGAAAAGTTATTGTACTAGTAGTCACACTTGTATCTTTTTTTTTTAATCATTTATTTATTGCTTTAGTTGTACACAAAGTGTTTATTTTTACGTGGTACTGAGAATCGAACCCGGGCCCCGAACGTGGGAGGCAAGCGCTCTGCCGCCGAGCCACAACCCCAGCCCCCACACTTGTATCTTGATTGTAATAAAAACCCAGCAGCAAAATCAGGTCAGGAACAAAAACCAAAAACTAAAGAATCACCTACTGGTTCCCAGTAGTTGAATGTTTCATCGCAGTCCGAGATGTTGCTCAGGAGAGCAGCACATAACCTTGCTGAGAGCAGACACTTGAAAGCAGTAGATCCTTCAGGTGCCCAGACCTGTCCTGCTTTGTTTCCAGATAACCTGCTCAGAAGCAAAGAACAAAACAAACAAACAATAAAAAGCAGGAAGGACCTACTAACCCAAAGTACTAAAATTAGGACAAGAAAGGCAAGGACATCAAAGCACTTAAGTCATTCACCTAAGAAGGTGAACCGTTTGTTGTTCTGAGTAAAATGTGTAAGAAATTAAGGCTTTAATCACTCCTTCCACTTTGTTTTTAAGGGGTAAGTTAATTCATACACTTTAGTTTGTTGCAACTACAAGACTCCATCTCAAACCAACTACTCACTTTAAGGCCTCAATGCCGTCACTCTCCTTTTCTTTCTTTCCTTAACAAGGTCATTACTTTCCATGGCTCTATTCATTTTCCCATATGTTCAAATGAACAGAGGCCTAATTTGTGCAAGGTCCATGACCTCTCCCAATTCCACGTGTTGACGGCTCCTAGCCTGCAGTCTCCTGGCTTGGGGAGAGGTAGCTGCGGGTGCTGGAGGCTGGGGGGGCGGGGGGCCGCAGAAGAGTAAAGGGGGCCTTCTGGGAGAATAAGAAAAGCTGTGAGAAACAGCCTTAAAAAACATACTCTTTGATCCTGCCAACATCTCCCACAGTCTGCCAACTCAAGACTACTAGGCCTGCCCACTCTGGGCCTGGGCCAGAGCATCACAGACCCGCACTCCCAAGGTTTCTAAACTAGACAAAGATCCCGAGGTGGAAAGACCTAAGGAGTGGCAAAGACCGAACTCGAACGCCGACCCGCCCAAAAGAGCAGAAGCACCAGGCTGCAAGGAGCCGGGCCTCACGGAAGGAGGCCGCGCGGGTGAAACCCTCCAGAGTAGCCCCGCCGCGCCGGCGGCCGGCCACGCCCCCGCCGCGCCCGTACACGTACTCCGGCCGGTGCTCTGCGCCTCCCGGATCTCGGCTGCCCAACAGCTCCCGCAGCTTGTCTGCGGTGGGGGCCGTGTCCCCGCCGCTGCCGCCACCGCCCTTCAGGCGCTGCCTAGCCCCTCGGCTAGCCATGGCAAGAGAAGAAAAAAAGGTAGAATTCAACACGCTACGAAGCGGGCGTGAGCGCACACATAGCTTGGCTGGCAAACGGTGTCCGCTGAGGGACAAAAGACCTTGACATGCGCAGAAAAGACTGAATTATGGTGTTACTGGGCCAATGGGGCGAATTCTTTAGAAAGGAAATAGAATCTTTCCCCACCATGCCTATCCCTTCTTCCTCCTTCCAACCCTGGCATTCCTCCCCACTTTAACTTTCCTCTTCACGTTTCAGCATTCTTCACATCTACAAAATCTGTCCTTCAGTTCCCCTAATTAAATGAAAGCACAAATACAAAGTGATTAAACAACTCTGGAAAGTGAGTTGTGGTGAGGAGGTATTCAGTTAAAAATAACAGCACAGCTGCTTACCAAAGGAAAGGTCCCTAACAACTCACTTTAACACCTTACCCCCTCTGTATTTTGGTGATATAACAGAGCTAGTAGTTAATGACTGCTTTCAGAGACACAGAACAGTAATGCCAGAATATGAACTGAGAAGTAAAAGACTTATATTTTGTGGAGCAAATTTGACCCAACATGAGTCATTGTCATTAGCTACTACAGCATTATGGCAGGCATTTTACCTATTTTATCCTTTTTTAAACTTCTCACAACCTTGCTTTATTGAGAAGGAAATTAATGTTCCATAGCTAGCAAACGATGGAACTGTATTCCAACTGTGGACTGTACTGACTAAAACCTATGTCCTTCCCTTCAGATCAAGACAAAGTGCTTGATTTAACAGCATTTTTACAAAGGCACATTGCTGATAACATACCTGTGACTCTTAGTGATCATTCATCTAATACTAACACTGTCCAATCTCCCAACCACAGGTCTTTGTTATGCCCTGTGGAGGTCTGTAACACTAACTTAAATAGTTACAAAATAAGTGTTGAACTGGCCCCAGAAGATCATGATTCATAATGAAACTTCTCAGTATTAAAAAATAGAGATTCATCATATTGCTCAATTCCAACATGCAATCATGAGTTAACAAGATCAAACATACAACTTGGATATATCTAATATATCCATTTCCTACTGAAAGCTGGAAAGAAGTAACAGAAAATAGCAGAAAGAACATGGCTGTAGAGTCAAACCCAAATGTTAACCCTAATCTGATACTTACTAGCTCCATGACTTTCATAATGGTCAACCACAGAAGAAATATAATGATATGATGATGATGATAATGCCAATTACAGGGCTAGGGTTGTGGCTCAGTGGCAGAGCATTTGCCTCACACACATGAGGCACTGGGTTCGAGCCTCAGCACCACATAAAAATGAATAAACAAAATATATTGTGTCCATGTATAACTAAAAATAATTTTTTTTAAAATAATGCTGTGGGCTGGGGATATAGCTCAGTTGGTAGAGTGCTTGCCTAGCATGCACAAGGCCCTGGGTTCAATCCCCAGTACCACAAAAAAAAAAAAAAATAATAATAATAATAACAATAATAATAATGCCAATTATGGAGAACTTACAACTTACCAACCTAACAGATGCTGGTCTAACTCCCAAAACCACTCTCATAAATTGATTTAGTGAGACGATAAACAGAGTTAAGGGAAGAACTGACAATGTGAAAAATATATTTATTAATATATTTGATGAGACATCCAAATTCTACTGCCTCTTCAGCAATAGAGCATCTGAAGTACAAGATGCTGTTTTATTTGTTGTCTTATTAATTACTCCAGACCAAAATATCGCACAATTCCAAGGGTCACTGATCATATTACAGTCTAAAATTTAAATGATAAGAGTCACAGATTATCTTTAGGGTCAACCAACAATGATAGAGTCACAAAGAAAATGATATTACAAAACAAAACACAGACCAGAAAGGACAACTAGTTACAAGTTGTTCTTTTTCTTCTTTTCCTTGCAGTACTGGGGATTAAACCCAGTGCTTTGGGCATACCAGGAAAGCACTCTACCACTGAGCTACCTCCCAGTCCAAATTGTTGTTTTTCATCCACACCAGTGAAGGATCATACTATAAAAATGAATTTACTAAACTATCGGGGTATAACATGTAGCTGTTGTTGAATCTCCTCCCTAAATTGAGACTGCATTGATGCTACCTGCTGCTGGGTGAGGGCCTTATCACAGGTCTGGTAGGTCAATCTATAGCAGAGACTGACCCGCTCAGTCTTTGGATGCTGAAAACGACCAAGGAATTGTATGGATATAATAGTGTCCTGGGATACCGCTCGAGCCACAGTGTGAAATTCTAGTTCATCAAATCCTTTTTCCTCATTTAACCAAAAACTAATATCATGCACATAGCATGGAGGATACAAGGAATAGCTTTTAAAGGGCTCTCTTTCTTCAGGGACAAACTTTTTCAGGAAACGGTTATCAAAGGTCCACAACATTCTCCAATCAGAGATACCCCAAGTTAGCATGGCTAATAAGTCCAAGTTTATAGACACAAACACAAAACACTGGTCTTTATGTGTAATGTTTGTAGCAGATGTGGTGACAGACCCAATTATCAGATCCTTGGCACAATCTGGACCAAAATTATGAGACTTCGCGTGAATCATATAATTGTTTCTATTCGGTTGAGGGACAAATTCCACTGAACTGCTCAGTGTTGACCCCTCTGGCAATGTCTGCGTCAGGAGGCTATCTAGAATGTCCATCAGGTAATTCAGCAATGACGGAAGATAGCCATCCTTCAGACTTTGATTAAACCCAAGGATTAATAAAGTCTCATGAAATGCTGGCATCGTGAAAGGCAAAATGTGACACTTCTGAAAAACAGGTCCACTGAGGATATACAGAGAACCTGGGAGGAAGTCTGATGCTTCAATAATGGCCTGAACATGAACTAGAAGAGAAGATCTAAGCCAGACTTTGGCCTGTCCAGAGATTCCTTCATGAACTTCTTCTTTGCCATCTCTTCTAGGACTCTTGTGAAGGCTAAGTTCTGAAAATGACACAAGAAAGTCCTCCATTTCTTGTGTTGTTTCACCATTCAGGGACTCAGAATCTTCATGGAGATTATCTTCATGGAGATTGATCCAAAAGGAAGACATAATGTCACAGTTCCAGGAAGGGAGAACACTGGTACCTTCCAGGGGCAGCAAAGGGAAGGAACACTTCAGCCTTTTAAGAGGGAAAATTGTACCCAATTCAACAATGAGTTTCTCATTTATGATTTTGATAGGATGACAAGATGATGCTTCTAGGAAACCCCTGTTTAAAGAGACACACAAAAAAATAGCTTTTATCACTTAAAATAATAATTATAGTGTAGCTAGAATTAAAAGCACAAAGGCCGGGCATGATGGCACACGCCTGTAATCCCAGCACTTGGGAGGCTGAGGCAGGAGGATCGCGAGTTCAAAGCCAGCCTCAGCAATGGCGAGGCACTTCGCAACTCAGTGAGACCCTGTCTCTTAATAAAATACAAAAGGGCTGGGGATGTGACCCAGTGGTCGAGTGCCCCTGAGTATAATCCCCGGTACCACAAAAAAAAAAAAAAAAAAAAAGCACAAATGGCTATACAAAAAAGAATTATCCTTTCCGGGCACAGTGACGCATGCCTGTAATCCCAATAGCTTGGGAGGCTGAGGTCGGAGGATCACAAGTTCAAAGTCAGCCTCAGCAACTTAGCAAGGCCCTAAGCAATTCAGTGAGACCCTGTCTCTAAATAAAATATAAAAAAGGGCTGGGGATGTGGCTCAGTAGTTAACTGCCCCTGGTGTCAATCCACAGTACCAAAAAAAAAAAAAAAAAAAAAAAAAAAAAAGAAAGAAAGAAAGAAAAGAATTATCCTTAAGTTTATCCTGAAAGGAAATAAAGAAATGGTCTACTATAAAGAGAGCTATCATAGAGGATTTTTGTTTTGTTTTGTTTTGTTGTTTTTTTCCAGTTCTGGCTATCAAACCCAGGGCCTCATCAATGCTAGGCAAGTGCTTTGACCACTGAGCTGCACTGCTAGCACAGGAGAGATAATATGTATTCTAGAATTCTGGCAGTCACAACCCCTACAATATGCCCTAGTGACAGGTATACACAGCACAACCTCACTAACAGTTTTATATACCATCTACTCAAAATATGATTGTCATCAAGATAATCAGGATACAATTAGAGATGAAAGTGATTTCTAGCAAAATAATAAGTTACCTGTTCAACTTTCCTGCAAGTGCTTTTGGTTCTGAAAAGGAAAACCACTGGTCTCCCAGTTTTATACTGAAGACTCTGGGCTGAGAACCTTCAAAGGGTAGGCTCCGGGTAAAGATATGATTCAAAGCACCTTCTATGTGAAAGGACTTATCTTGACTCCTGGCAAAAAAGACACTAATATGAAATCTATCATTATTAAAGAAAGCAAGTATTTCTAATATTTCTAGAGACTGGATTGGGAAATTGGCAGGGGAAAAATCTCTATGGTATTTTTTATCATTAGTGAGAGAGGTAAAAAAGGAAAAGGCCTAGGCTTATATTATCACCTACCTATATCCAGTGCATTTGTATCCTGGCACAGCCTCACAGCTAAAGGGAAGCACATCACTTAAAATAAGGCCCCCGAGAGCTGCCATGGCAACAACTTGCCAACTGTTGTGCCATTCTCTCTGGGGCTTATCAGCAGAAGTTCCACCTTGTCCTCTACACAATGCCACATGCACTTCTCCTTCCTCTGCAAGAACATCTACACAGCTTATACAGGAAGAAAAAAAAAAAACAGGAATTTATCAGAACAAGTAGAAATTACCATAAGGGGCAATAATATACACACGCTTAGCCATGAAATAATTAAAATCCAATCATACTTTCAAGGTCTATTAAACCACAAACATACAAGAAAAGTGTAGTCAAATGCCCTTTAACAACATTCATCATCTGCTGTGAATCTGTGTTGTTCATTAATATGTCACAGAAAGCTCAATATTTGCAAAGCTCTTATATATGAGTCACTGCTTGGGCTGTTTCTTCCCATTGAGAAATTTTTTTCACTGCCTTCTGCCTATCAAAATTCTATAATACTTTGCTGGGCACGGGGACACACACCTGTAATCCCAGTAATTTATAAGGCTGAGGCAGGAGGATTTCAAGTTTAAGGCCAGCCTCAGCAACTTAGTGAGGCCCTGAGCAATTTGGCAAGACCCTGACTCAAAATTTAAAATACAAAGGACTGCGCAGGTAGCTCAATAATAATGTGTCCCTGGGTTCAATCCCCAGTACCCAAAGGGGGTCAAAAATCTATACTTCAAATACTAGTATGATTTAAAACTCACAATAATTTTATGAGGCAGTTACCATTAGTATCCTCAGTTTATAGATGAGGAAATATAAATACCTAATGGAATTAGTAAGCTTGCCTAAAATCGTCAACTGTTAAGTGGTGGGCCAGATTTGAATCCAGGCAGTTCAGCTCCTAAATCCACGCTCAGCCATCCAACTATACTTGGCTGTCATTATTTTGCATTAAAAATAATCTTCCTTTTATACTACCAAAAGCATGCTTTTTCTACTTTTACTTAGCATTCAGGGTTGTATGTATGCCTTTCCAAGTAAGCTCTGGATTCCTTCGGGACTTTATATTCTTTCCAAACATATAGCATTTGAGTGCACTATGTTATGTAGATTGTAAACATTTTACTTCCGAGGGCTCTCCTCACCTCTGGAAAAACTTGGCAAGTAGTTTCCTGTTCTTAGCTACTCCAGCTTTGCGTCCACAGTGCGGAAAGTTAAAATAAATTCGATCAAACTCTCTGTTGTGTGGTTCAAAGGCATTTGCCAGTTGGGTGCAGTCCACACCGAAACGTACCTCGGCACCTGGCAAAGATAGTTTAGAGGCGCAGAATACAGATGGGAAAATGTCTGAAGATATGGAAATAGGTTAAAAAAAAAAAAAACCTCCAGGCTGCCGTGCAAACCAGTTTGGATCTAGGCACACAGAAGGTTTCCTGCAAAATCCCTAGGACGCTCCAGAGCAACCCGCACATCCCGACCCCTTCCACTGAGAGGCGCCGGCGGATGGGCGGGTCTCCCAGGGGGGCGGGGCTTCGGGGGGCGGGTTTGTTACCTCGCTCGCGCAAGCGCCGCAGGTTCTCCCGGGCCACCGGATCCCGGGCCAACTCCTCCAGGTGCTGAAGGCAGGTGGCAGTGAGACTAACGCTAGAATCCAGGGTCGCGCTTAGAGCGGCAGCGAAGGAGAAATTCCCCTCCCCAACCAACAGGAGGCGCCGAGGAGCCATGGCCTTCACTGGTTCACCGTACGCGTTCTCCGTGGCGCTTGTTTTTACGTCATTTCCTTCGCAGATTTCTGCCCGCCCCTTCTCCACCGGTCACTGTTGGTGACGCACCCACAGCGCCCGGTTGTCTTGACAAACTGATGCAGCGACTTCCAAGGAGGACAATAACCATGAATGCAAAAGCGAGATATCCATTCCTCTGTCCTCTCACCTCACCTCTCGGGAAGATCAAAATACCTTTTAGTCCTTGGATTGCCTTGAGTGACTTTGTCACACCTACATGAGGTCACAAGAAGTCGCTAGCGCATAGGGTTGAGTAACGACTGAAAAAAGCGGGGGGCGGGGCTGAAGCCAAGGAGAGCTTGGGCTGGTTCTGTACGTTCCTGACGCCGATATTGTAACTGCCTTCATCTGGTCCTAAATGGCTGCCTTCCCTTTTCTCTGCTGCTTAGACTTCAACCAGGTGCTTCTATCTCCTACCTTTTATTCGTTTAAGAAATATTGAGTGCCTATTATGTGCCAGGCTACTGTGAGGGCGGTTCTATATGTGGGTGGACAAGATGTAGCCTGGGGGAGAATATGCGCAGCAAAAGAGGCAGCTCAAATCGCGGAGTGTGTGCTTTGAGTGTAGTAGTTCAGTGTTGTGTGGAAGCACAAAAGAGAACCTTTCCGGGCTGGGATTGTGGCTCAGCGGTAGAGCGCTCGCCTAGCACGTGTTCGGCCCGGGTTCGAGCCCCGGTTCGATGATCCTCAGCACCACGTACAAATAAACGCATTGTGTACAGCTAAAGCAAATGAATAAATATTTTAAAAAAAGAAGAGAGAGAGAGAACCTTTCCAAGTTTGGGGCAATTTTCCTGAAGTGAATCTGAGTTGAAAGCTAATCGGGTGAGACTTGACTGGGTTAAAAGCAGTGATGAGGCAGAAGCAACAATGTATGCAAAAGCAAAATGAAGAAACAGAATGATTGAGTTTGGCTGAAACACAGTTGAGATGAGTGGGTAACATGAGACTGAAGAATTAAGCAGGGGGTAGGTCGCATAGAGTGGTTGTTGTAAGCCATTTTAACAGCCTGAACCTTATTCTGAAAACAGAAAGCCACTGAAAGATTTTAAATAGGAAGATGACACAATAAGACTTTTGTTTTAAAAAAATTCTGCTTTCCATGCTGGAGTTGTGGCTCAGTGGTAGACCACTTGCCTAGCATGTGTGAGGCACTGGGTTCGATCCTCAGCACCACATAAAAATCAGTAGATAAAAATGAAGATATTCTGTCCTAAAAAATTTTTTTTTTTTTTCAAAAAAAATCTGCTTTCCTGTGGAGAAAGGATTGGAGAGAAACAAAGTTGATAGCAAGGAAATCAAATAAAAGACTACCACAGCAATGGAGACAAAGACTGGCGGTGACCTAAATTGTAACTTGGCAGTGAAGATGAAGATGGAGAGTAGTGGACTGACTCAAAAATCAGCAAGACTTAAGTGATTGGATGAATACTGAAAGAGAAGTCAAGAGTCAAAGATAAGACCCAGACTTCTGAGTTGGACAACAGTGAATGGCAATGTCTCATTCCAGCCCTAGGGACAGCATCACCTAGGTCTCCAGTCTGATCATTAGGCCTGTTGGACTGTGTGGGACCTGCTGCTCTAGTCATCATACTCTTTGGTGACATCATTGTATGTGTCTGTCTTCACAAAGGCATTTGATGTGAAGGCAGTTATCTAATCTAAGATGTCATCCTTTAATGCTACCTTACTTGCTTTTTCTCTGCCTGTCAAAAGGCAGATGGGTTGTGACTCCTAATCATTGCCATGTTGTCATAGTGATCTACATTCTTTTTTTGGCTTGGAAAATTGGGAAGACCAGATTTGCTGACATCTTCAACAAACATGGAACAACCACATGAGGATTTCTGTCATTCTTTTACGAAGTTTTTAAAGAAGTCAGTCTCTTCAAACTGTTCTTCATGGAAGGTATCACATTGTTCCTAAGCCAGGGGACTAAGTTTTTGGCAAAAAAAAAGGTTGCACTTTTTCTTCCTTACCAAAAAAATGAAATTCAGATATTGATCATCTGGTATATGCAAAGTGCTATTGATTGGGAGGGCAGGCAGAGGAACAGGGTACAATAATGAATAAAACAGACACTGGGGCTGGGGTTGTGGCTCAGCGGTAGAGCACTCGCCACCACGTGTGTGGCCCGGGTTGGATCCTCAGCACCACGTACAAATAAACACATTGTGTACAACTAAAGCAAATAAATAAATATTTATTAAAAAAAAAAAAAAAAGCGGGGCGCAGTGGCGCCTGCCTGTAATCCCAGCACTTGGGAGGCTGAGGCAGGAGGATTGCGAGTTCAAAGCCCCAGCCTCAGCAATGGTGAGGCACTTAGCAACTCAGTGAGACCCTGTCTCTAATAAAATAGAAAAAAAGGGCTGGGGATGTGCCCCAGTGGTGGAGTACCACTGAGTTCAATCCTCGGTACCAAAAAAAAAAAAAAACCATTCAGTAAAGTGACTGGGGGAGGGGAGCAGTCTTCAGCTGGAGGACCTATCCAACTTTACTATCAAGAGGAATGTTAGGGTTAGGGTTGTGGCTCAGCGATAAGAGTGCTCGCCTAGCACTTGTGCAGCCTGGGTTCCATCCTCAGCACCACGTAAAAATAAAATGCATTATGTACAACTAAAACAAATAAGTGTTTTAAAAAAGAAAAAGAGGAATATTATGTGTAAGGTATCAAGCAGATGAGTAGTCCGTTTTTTCTGTTTGGACTTCATCTGTTAATCCATCTGGACTTGACTTTTATTTGAATCTTGACCTTAAATATCTCCTAAACATACAAAGGATTTGAAAGCTAGTAGGATGGGGATTAACAACATGTAGGCCTCTAGGCTATCTCAAATATGACAGAGAAGCCAGGTGTGGTGGTGCACGCCTGTAATCCCAGCACTTTGGGAGGCTGAGGCAGGAGGATAGCGATTTCAAAGCCAGCCTCAGCAATGCCTGTAATCCCAACACTTGGGAGGCTGAGGCAGGAGGATAGCGATTTCAAAGCCAGCCTCAGCAATGGCGAGGCACTTAGCAACTCAGTGAGACCCTGTCTCTAATAAAATACAAAATAGGGCTGGGGATGTGGCCCAGTGGTCGAGTGCCCCTGAGTTCAATCCCTGGTACAAAAAACATAAATAAATAAAAAAATTCTCAGGTTTCCATTCAGTAAAGTGACTGGGGGAGGGGAGCAGTCTTCAGCTGGAGGACCTATCCAACTTTACTATCAAGAGGAATGTTAGGGTTAGGGTTGTGGCTCAGCGATAAGAGTGCTCGCCTAGCACTTGTGCAGCCTGGGTTCCATCCTCAGCACCACGTAAAAATAAAATGCATTATGTACAACTAAAACAAATAAGTGTTTAAAAAAGAAAAAGAGGAATATTATGTGTAAGGTATCAAGCAGATGAGTAGTCCGTTTTTTCTGTTTGGACTTCATCTGTTAATCCATCTGGACTTGACTTTTATTTGAATCTTGACCTTAAATATCTCCTAAACATACAAAGGATTTGAAAGCTAGTAGGATGGGGATTAACAACATGTAGGCCTCTAGGCTATCTCAAATATGACAGAGAAGCCAGGTGTGGTGGTGCACGCCTGTAATCCCAGCACTTTGGGAGGCTGAGGCAGGAGATAGCGAGTTCAAAGCCAGCCTCAGCAATGGCGAGGCACTTAGCAACTCAGTGAGACCCTGTCTCTAATAAAATACAAAAAAGGGCTGGGGATGTGACCCAGTGGTCGAGTGCCCCTGAGTTCAATCCCCGGTACCACAAAAAAAAAAAAAAAAAAAATGACAGAGTCCATTAGAATTCATATTATGTTATCCTTTATTTTCTGATATTAGCTATAGACTGACTCCTAGACTCTTTTTTTTTTTTTAAGTATTTATTTATTTTTTTTAGTTGTACACAATGCCTTTAATATATTTATGTGGTGCTGAGGATTGAGCCCGGGTCACGCACACGCTAGGAGAGCGCTCTACCGCTGAGCCACAACCCCAGCCGACTCCTAGATTCTTAATCTATGAATTTTTCTTTCCAGTTTGGACACTACTTTGAAACAACATATGGTACAAGCTACAACAGCAAAATACCACTTTCAACCCATAGTAGGTGGACTAGTTTTTTAATTCTTACATTATCAGAACTGAACTGTGTCTGGCACATAGAAGGAACTGAAATAAACAGTAAACTAAATGGGTGAATAACTGAACACTTTCTCTCTTTTCTCAACTTTTGACAGGTCTTGGTGTCTTCACTCAAATTAGAGTGAAATTGGTTACTAAAACTCCTTGTTGACTGTTTCCATTTGTCTTTCTTTCCCTCAGGATTTAAGCGAGAGCCTCATTGGTTCCCAGGACATCAACCTGAACTGAATCCTCCTCAATACAAATGCACAGAAAAGTCAATTTATATGACTAACTATTCAAAACCTCAAATCAAGCATCACTCTTGGTGTGTATGGGATCCTAATATTGACCAATATCAGGGTCCAAGATGCTGAGAAAGAATAAGAAGTTTCATTTTTCCAGAATAGAATGTAAGAGAGAGCACATTCTAAAACTCAGCTCACCCTAACACAGTTTCATTCTTTGATTAAATAAAGCACAAGACACATAAAATATTCTCTTTTTTGTTGTTGTTGTTTTAATCAAGATTTAAATGTCAAGTAAATTTTATCTACTTTTTATTCTGTATCAGAAGTGTTGTGGAAGGCATTAAAAATAGCTATTTCTGGGCCTAGAGGCTGTGGCTCAACGGTAGCGCACTTGCCTGGCGTGAGTGAGGCACTGGGTTCAATTATCAGCATAGCATGTAATAAAAATAAAGGTCTATCAACAACTAAAAAAATGTTTAAAAAAATAGCTATTTATCTAAAATCTTTAACTACTTTGCTTTTCTCTGAATTTGATCAGTGGCAGAACTTCAAAATCTAGTATAACTTAGGTTTTTGCTAGATATAAGTCCGGTGGTAATAGTCATGGAGCATAATTGTCCTGTGTCCTTAATGAACAGCCCCTGTTGAGGACTATGAAAAGAAAAATAACTTTTTAAAATTATTACAAAGAATTCAAGACATAAATAAAAGTAGACAGAATAGCCTAATGACCTCCCATGTAATATTATGCAGCATCAACAATTTATGACTAATCTTATCTCCGCCTACTTTCTCTTTCATTGAATTTATTTTGGAGCACATCTCAAAAATATACTTTCATCTATAATGATTTCAGTATATGTCTAAAAAAACCTATCAGTTGTCAATAGATCAAATAAAACTGAGCTTATTAAACCTACTGGTGTAAGGAAGAACATTAACGTGACGCAGAATCTTGATAACAATTAAAAAGGGAGGTGGGGCTGGGGTTGTGGCTGAGCCTTAGAGCTCTCTCCTAGCATGTGTGTGGCCCAGGTTCAATCCGCAGCACCACGTAAAAATAAATGCATTGTGTACAACTAAAAGCAAATAAATAAACATTTTTTTAAAAAGGGAGGTGTTAAAGTAGGACACTGGGTTAAGATGGATCTTTCAAAGCAGGGAACTGATAGAGACTAAGAAAAGGTTATAAATAGTTTAGAGTTGGTAAACATAGGGAGTCAACAATCTTTAATATGGTTAAACTTACCATTATTTCCTCTTTTTGCCTTCTGATTAAGAAGATAATATGCTGTATATGGGCTCACATATACTGTATCATCTTCTTAAATAGGGGATAAGAAATGTTATATATTACCTCCCAAACCTTCATTATTTTATGTTCCATATATAGATCTGGAATTTATGTTGCTTATGATGTTAGGTAATGACTAAGTTTTTTTTTTTTTTTTTCCCCAATATGGCTATCCAGTTGTCCCACCATTATTTATTGAAAAGACCACAATTTCACGGCTGCTCTTCAAAAACATTATAAATCAACAGTCTGGGGGCTGGGGTTGTGGCTCAGCGGCAGAGCGCTCACCTCGCACGTGCGCGGCCCGGGTTCGATCCTCAGCACCATGTAAACATAAAATACATTGCATTGTGTACAACTAAAATAAATAAATAAATATTTAAAAATAAATAAATAAATAAATCAACAGTCTGTATATGTAGGTTTGTTTCTTTTAGGCTATTATTTCTGTTGTATTAGGCTAATTGTCATTCCTTGTATTATCTTAGTAAGTTGCCTTAATTATTCCACTATCTTAATTATAGTAACTGTACAGTAACTGTATAAGTATTAAGCTTTATAAATCAAGTACTTTTAATTTTTTTAATTCTTTTTAGTTATACATGACAGTAGAATGTATTTTGACGTATTATACATACATGGAGTATAATTTCCCATTCTTGTGGTTGTACATGATATAGAGTTACACTGGTCATGTATTCATGTATTAACATAGGAGAGTTTTATCCAATTCATTCTACTGTCTTTCCTATTCCCATCCCCTACCCTTCCCTTCATTCCCCTTTGTCTAATCCAATGAACTTCTACCCCCCCACTCCCCCACCCCCGCCCCATGTGTGTTAGCATCCGCATATCAGAGAGAACATTTAGCCTTTGGTTTTTCGGGATTGGCTTATTTCACTAGCATGATACTCTCTAGTTCCATCCTTTTACTGCCAAATGCCATAAGTTCATTCTTCTTTATGGGCTGAATAATATTCCATTATGTGTATATATCACGTTTTTCATCTGTTCATCTGTTGAAGTACCAAATCAAATACTTTACCCTTTCTTTTTTTTTATATATTTTTAGTTGTAGATGGACTCAATAACTTTATTTTATTTATTTATTTTTTAGGTGGTACTGAGGATCAAACCCAGTGTCTCACATGTATTAGGCAAGTGGTCTATCACTGAAGCACAATCTCAGCCCCTTTGCCCCTTCTTCAGAAAATCTCTTAGCTATTTTTGACCCTTGGCATTCCCATATAAAATTCAGGGTAAAAAAAAATTCAGGATCATTTTATTTCATGAAAAAGATACTATTAGTATATTGACTAAAAGTACATTTCGGAGCCGGGTGTGGTGGCGCACGCCTGTAATCCCAGCACTCAGGAGGCTGAGGCAGGAGGATCGCGAGTTCAAAGCCAGCCTCAGCAATGGCGAGGCACTTAGCAACTCAGTGAGACCCTGTCTCTAATAAAATATAAAAAAAGGGCTGGGGATGTGGCCCAGTGGTCGAGTGCCACTGAGTTCAATCCCTGGTACTAAAAAAAAAAAAAAAAAAAAAAAAAAAAAAGTACATTTCAGGGGCTGGGGCTGTAGCTCAATGGCAGAGTACTTGCCTAGCATGTGAGGCACGGGGTTCGATTCTCAGCTCTGCATATAAATAAATGAATAAAATAAAGGTTCATCAACATCTAAACAAAATTTTTTTTAAAAGTACATTGCAGGGGCTGGGGTTATAGCTCAGTGGCAGAGCACTTGCCTAGCATGTGTGATGTCCTGGGTTTGCCCCTTAGCACCACATAAAAACAAACAAATAAAGGCATTCTGTCCATCTACAACTACAAAAAAATTTTTTTTGAAGGTACATTGCATTATTAGGTTAATTTTAGAATTTGAGTTCTTGTCTCACTAGTGCTAATAAGTTATGTGTGTTCTTGCAACATGAATATTGTTTTACAGGCACATTTTATATGTCATATAAAATTATGTTTATATGTAATATATCTTATTCTGTTCTCTATGACTCCAGAACATTTTTAATTGAGATAAAATACAACATAAAATTTACCATTTTAACTATTTTGTATATAATTAAGTGGTTTTGAGTATATTCACAATATCAAGCAAACATCACCACTATTCATTTCCAAAACTTATTCATATTCCCATGCTGAAACTCTGTTTATTTAACAATAATTTTTCATCTCTCTTCCCCCACTCTTCCAGCCCTTTTTTATAACCTCTATTCTACTTTCTATGAATTTAGCTATTCTGAGTATCTCATTTAATGGAATCACATAATATTTGCCCTTTTTAGTGTCTGGCTTATTTCACTTAGCATAATATTTTCAAGGTTTATCCATGTGATACCATGAATTCTTTTTTCAGACTTAAAAATATTCCATTACAAGCTGGGGTTGTGGCTCAGCGGTGGAGCACTCGCCTGGCACGTGCGCGGCCCGGGTTCAATCCTCAGCACCATGTAAAAGTGGAGGCATTGTGTGCAACTAGAACAAATAGAATAAATATTTTTTTAAATATTCCATTGCATGTATATACTTAGAGCTTGCTGTTCCATTACCTGTTAATGGACACTTTGGTGTTTAGCTTTTGGATTTGTAAATAATGCCATTGTGAACTTTTTTTTTTTTTTTTTTTTTTTTTTTTTTTTGGTGCCAGGGATTGAACTCAGGGGCACTTGACCACTGGGCTACATCCCCAGTCCTTTTTTGTATTTTATTAGAGACAGGGTCTCACTGAGTTGCTAAGTGCCTCACCATTGCTGAGGCTGGCTTTGAACTCGAGATCGTCCTGCCTCAGCCTCCCAAGTGCTGGGATTACAGGTGTGCACCACCACGCCCGGCTCATTGTGAACATTTGTATACAAGTATCTGAGTCCATTTTCTCATTTCTTTTGGACCTATACTCAGAAGTAGAATTGCTGGATCATGTAGTAATTGTATGTGTAATAGTTTAGAAATGCCAAAGTTTCCCATAGCTTCTCTACCATTTTACATTCCCATCAGTAATGCACAAGGGTTCCAGGTTCTCCACATTGTGACCAACACTTCTTACTATTTTTTGTTTTTGTTTTTGTCTTATAATAGTTGTTTTAGTGGGTCCAACTTAGTAGTGTCCAGTTTGATTTGCATTTCCCTAATCAACATATTTTCATATGCTTATTGACTATTTATATATCTTATTTAGAAAAATGTTTATTCAAGTCCTTGCCCATTTGTAAATCATATTGTTTATTTGTCGTTGCATTGTAGGAGTTATATATGTGTGTGTTGTGTATATATTCTGAATATTACTCTCCAATCAGATATATGATTTACAAATATTTTCTCCCACACTGTAGGTTGTCATTTCACATTCTATGTGTAATAGTGTCCTTGGATGCACAATAGTTTTAAATTTTTATGAAGTCCAGTTACCTATTTTTTTCTTTTGATTGTGCTTTCAGTATTTTTATCCAAGAAATCATTGCCAAATCCAATGTCATGAAGCTTTCCCCTGTGTTTTTTTCTGAGTATTATCATCTTAGCTCTTACAACAAGATTTTTGGTCTTTTGGGGGTTAATTTTTATATATAGTAAAAGGGAAGAATTCAGTTTCATTATTTTGCATGTTGATATCCAGTTTTCTCAGCACCATTTGCTAAAAAGACTGTGCTTTTCCCATTGAATTTTTTTGGCACTCTTGTTGAAAATCATTTGACCATATATGCTAAGGTTTATTTTGGACTCCCTGTTCTATTCTGTTGGCCTATAGATCTATCTTTATGCCAATACCACACCATTTTGATTACTGTAGTTTTGTAATAAGTCTTAAAATAAGGAAGTCTTTCTTATAACTTTGTTTTTTGTTTGTTTGTTTTTTGGTTTTTCTTTTTTTCTTTTTTTTTTTTTTTTCTTTTAGAGTAGAAAATAAGAGGCTTTATTTAAAGGATAGTAGAACAGACTTCTCCCTGGAGGGAAAAGGGGACCCAAAAGGCAGAATCTCATAACTGTCCTTTTTCAAGATTGTTTCAGCTCTTCAGGGCCCCTTGAGATATTCCACATGAATTATTTTTTTTAAAATATTTATTTATGGGCTGGGGTCATAGCTCAGTGGTAGAACGCTTGCCTAGCATGCGTGAGGCACTGGGTTTGATTCTCAGCACCACATATAAATAAATAAATGTTCATCAACAACTAAAAAAAAAAATTAAAAAAAAATTTTATTTATTTACTTTAGTTGTACACAATGCAATGCATTTATGTTTACGTGGTGCTGAGGATCGAACCCTGGCCACGCATGTGTGAGGCGAGCGCTCTGCCGCTGAGCCACAACCCCAGCCCCTCCATATTAATTATATAGCATTTTTCTACGTCTCCAAAAAACATCATTGGAATTTTAATAGTAACTGCATTGAACCTCTAGATCATCATGGCTAATATTGATATCTTAACAGTATTAAGTCTTACCATTCATAAACAGATGTGTTTCCATTTACTTATGTCTTTAATTTCTTCCCTGATGTTTTATAGTTTTCAGTGTGTAAGTCTTTTGCCTTATGTGTTAAGTTTACTTAGTGTATTTAGTTGAGTCTTTTTGGTGCTATTACAAATGGTGGTATTATTAATTCTCTCTCCCTTCTCCTTTTTTTTTTCTTTTTTCTTTCTTTTTTTTTTTTTTTTTTTTTTTTGTTGTTGATGTTGTGGTGGTGGTGGTGGTGGTGCTGCTGCTGCTGCTGCTGCTGCTGCTGCTGCTGCTGGAGATCAAACCCAGGGCTCACACATGCTAGCCAAATGCCCTACCACTGGACTGGGGTTGTGGCTCAGCGGTAGAGCGCTTGCCTAGCACATCTGCGGCCCGGGTCCGATCCTCAGCCCCACGTAAAAATAAGACGCGTTGTGTACAACTAAAGCAAATAAATAAATATTTTTAAAAAACGCTAGATTTGGAAGTAGTATAATATATAGGAATATATAACCAGAACAGGGTTCTATAAATTAAGATTTTATCCTGCAAACTTGTTAAACTCTCTTGTTAGTTCTTTTTCTCCTTTCCTTTTTTCTCCTTCTCCTTCCTCTTCCTCCTTTTTTGTCTTCCTCTTCATCTTTCTCTTTCCCCTCCTCCTTCTCTTCCTCCTCTTCTTCTCCTTCTCCTCCTCCTCCTTCTCCTTCTCCTTCTTATTCTTCTTTTGTTGTTGCTGGTGTTTTTTGCAGTGTTGGGGATCCCACCCCAGGGCCTCACATATCTAGGCAGGTACTCTATCACTGAACTACATCTCCAACCCTCTTGTTAGTTCTAATAGTTTGTTGATTCTTTGGGGTTTGTTTGGGCAGATTGTTATCATCCACAATAATGACAGTTGCACCTTTATCTTTCCAATATTTTCATATTTTGTTGGTGCATTATAATTATACATCGTAATGGGATTTGTTGTTGTTACATATTCATACATGCACACAATATATTTACATATTCATACATGCACACAATATAACAATATATCCTGTCAATATCATTCCCCAGTACCCTTCCAATTCTTACATTTCTTCTTTATTTTTCTTCTATTATGGCAGTGATTAGAACTTTTAGTACCAAGTTAAATATTAAGAGTGATAGAGGGCATCCTTGTCTTGCTCATAATATTAAAAAAAAGAATGTACTTAGTCGGGCGCGGTGGCGCACGCCTGTAATCCCAGCACTTTGGGAGGCTGAGGCAGGAGGATCGCGAGTTCAAAGCCAGCCTCAGCAATGGCAAGGCACTTAGCAACTCAGTGAGACCCTGTCTCTAATAAAAAATACAAAAAAGGGCTGGGGATGTGACCCAGTGGTCGAGTGCCCCTGAGTTCAATCCCCAGTACTACAAAAAAAAAAAAAAAAAAAAAAAAAAAAAAAGAATGTACTTAAATTTTCTTTGCTAAGTAAAATGTTTGTGATGCGTTTTTGTTATATAATATTTACCGACTTAAGAAAATGTCCCCAGCCCTTTTTTGTATTTTATTAGAGACAGGCTCTCACTGAGTCGCTAAGTCCCTTGCCATTGCTGAGGCTGGCTTTGAACTCGGATCCTCCTGCCTCAGCCTCCCAAGTGCTGGGATTACAGGCGTGGGCCACCGCGCCTGGCCCCACCTTTTTTTTTAAGAAGAGATCTCACTATAATGCCTAGGCTAGTATTGGACTTTTGTGCTTGACTTTCTGCCTCAGCCTCCTGAGTAGCTGGGACTACAGGTGTGCACTACCACAACTAGGAAATTTCTTTTACTCCTAGTTTACTAACAGAGGTTCCCCCTCTATAAATTGGAGGTCTAAGCCATACATCAATTGGTTTATTTAACCATCATTTAACAATATGTTATACGATTTATTTTATTTTGGTCTATTGATAGGGTAAATTCATTGAGAGATTTTCCAATATAATACCATCCTTAAAATCTTGGAATATTTTATTTCACGTGATAATTTAACTAAAACTTTAGCTAACAGCTTTTTCTACCCCACCAGTACTTTGAAGCCATTGCTCCATTGTCTTGATTTTTATTGATGCTGATATATCTTCTGTCAATATAATTATCATTCATTTGTAGTTGATACATGTTTTTGTCTTCCTATCTTATAGGATTTTCTTTTTAGGGCTAGTGTTAGAGCACTTGCAAGATCCTGGGTTCTATCACTAGTACTGCCAAAAAAAAAAAAATCTATTCTTACTATTCTGAATTTTTATAGTCAGATGTTTAAATGCATACTAAGTCCTATTTATCTTGCCCTATATCTAAGGACTCACATTCTCAATTCTGGAAAATCAATTCAAATAATTCTTTATCATTGTTTCCATTAATTTTTCCAAAACATCTGTTTGGATATATATCAGTCTTTCATTCTCTCATACCTCTTAACCATTTTTATTTTTTAAGACCTTTTCCCCCTATCTGTAATATTCTTATTGAATTCCTCAGCTCTTTAAATTTATAAATCCATAATTTTGTACCTTACAGAATTTATAACATTATTCATTCCTTTCTTTCTATTTTTTTTTTTTTTTTTCCTGTACTGGAGATTGAACTCAGGGTGCTTTACCACTAGACTAAATCCCCATCCCTTTTTATTTTTCACTTTAAGACAGAGTCTTGCTCAGTTTCCTAAGCTGGCCTCAAATGTAACCTCCTGCCTCAGCCATAGAGTAGCTGGGATTACAGGCATGCACCACAATTCCCAGCTATTTCTAATATATCTGAATGGTTCTTTTTATCTCTGTATATTTTAAATTTTTACTTGTTTTTATTTAATATTTCTTGCTCTTTTCTTTTTGTTGATTTTATTGTCTTTCTCAGTATTAGATTTCTTTTTGTGTTTTGGAATTTCAATTCACAATGGGAAGTTTTTGGTTTGCTTTTCTTTATTTCTTTCTCTGCCTCTGTGCTCACCATCTCCTATTCCCCAGTAGTTTTATAGTTGCCCCCATTACACTCTTTACTTCCCCTCCCCAGTTCTAAAACAGGCTTTATAATGATGAATGAGGCTACTGTCCTGCTCTCACATTAAATATATCACTGAGTTACAAGATAACATATATAAATTCTCAGTCATAAAGCTATCTGTTGGTTTCCCAGCCTCACTAAGCCCAGTTTCTATTCAACTTTATCCTGAGAAGGCAGATAGACAGGATTTTTCTGGCTTTCTTTCATGAGTGGGAAAATCCCACCATAGCCACTAGCTTTAAAGAATGAGCCAATTTTTTTCTTCCATCTTGGGTTGAGCACTTTTAGTCTCTTAACCCAATAGGAGTCAAACTCATCAGCTGCCACTGCCTGCTTGTAGAGTCCATTACTCCCACTCTCCTGAATTTTATTTATTTAGATACTTTGTAGTTTATTTTTCCATATTGTCATTGATCTTTATCTTTCTACTTTAAAAATTCACCATTGAGCCAGGCACAGTGGTGTACTCCTGTACTCCCAGCACTTGGGAGGCTGAGGCAGGAGGATCACAAGTTCAAGCCAGCCTCAGCAATTTAGTGAGACGCTAAGCAACTTGGAGAGACTCAGTCTCAAAAAATAAAAAAGGGATGGGGATGTAACTCTATGGTAAAGTGCCCCTAGGTCCAATTCCCAGCACCAAAAACAAAAACGAAATTAATTTCTAGAAGTATCTCCAGCCAGCTTTCCTCCAGTTTCATTTCCCATAGTTGGATCATATCCTGTTCAAAATAATCACTACAGGGCTGGGGTTGTGGCTCAGCGGCAGAGCACTCGCCTCAAATGTGTGCAGCCCGGGTTCAATCCTCAGCACCACGTAAACATAAATGCATTACATTGTGTACAACTAAAGTAAATAAATATAAAAAAAATCACTACATGGAGAGGGAATTTCCCCCCACTTTATTTGGACTAATCAAGATAAACCACCTGGAGCTACAGCTTGGGTTCACTTCCCTGAGGCACATGGCTGGGAAGAATATGGTGAATCCTTAAGATAATCTGGGGTACTGTTGGCAAGGCTGAAGCTGGTAAATAACTGTTGCTTAGGCAGCCAGTAGTGTCTGCTACACAGTCACAAAAATACTGGCTCTAAGGATAGAGAAAATTGACTTCTGGCTAGATCACAGCATTAAATACTATTGGAATAGGAGTTTTTTTTTTTTTTTTTTTTAAGAAAAACACTTCAAACCTATATTGATTTGCAATTTATATTACCCTGCCTCCACACCCATGCATCATAAAAAATTTAAATAACTGTTTCCTATAGGCTATTTCAAAAGCATGATCAGTTCCCAAACTGTAAGCTTTGCAAAAGCAAGAATCTCACTAAAGGTCAGCCTTTGTAAAGAAAAATGGAGATCAGCTGGAAGTTGGTAAAAAAAAATAAGAGTGCTCTCTCTAAACATTTATTCCAGATAATGTATAGCAGGACTATTTTTATCAAGTGAATCAGAAGTTTTGTCCAGATTCACAAAAGTAAAATGAAGAGGTTTATGGAGTGTATCTGGTGGGGCGGAGGGGTTTGTTTTTTTTGATAGAGTAGTATTTCTTTGTTTAAGCTAAACAACAGAAATATATATATATATATATACATATGCATATATATACGTATGTATACACACACACATATATATATATCAATAATTAATTTTAATTCTAAAATTTTACCTTTTATGGTAAATCATTGAGTATTTTGCAGACTTACTTTAGGCATTTGCTTGATAATTTGGACTATACTTAATTTGGACTATACTTGGTGGGCTTGTTGGGTGATAATCACCCAAGTCTTACTTATTTCTTTATGAATCAGCTGAAGACAGTGCTTACCAGTAGAAAAATATAAAAAAAACATTGGGGCCGGGTGCAGTGGCACACACCTGTAATCCCAGCACTTGGGAGGCAGAGGCAGGTGGATTGAGAGTTCAAAGCCAGCCTCAGCAATGGCGAGATACTTAGCAACCCAGTGAGACCCTGTCTCTAAATAAAATTCAAAAAAGGGCTGGGGATG
Source organism: Tamias sibiricus (assembly GCA_025594165.1). NCBI lineage: Eukaryota > Metazoa > Chordata > Mammalia > Rodentia > Sciuridae > Tamias > Tamias sibiricus. The sequence continues at coordinate 105,457,762 of CM046657.1, forward strand.
TGGCCCAGTGGTCGAGTGCCCCTGAGTTCAATCCCCAGTACCATAAAAACAAAACACTAGGGTCACCACGTTGATGTAATTAATTTCATAAATGCACTAGGTCTTTTGTGTGTTTTCAACCAGAGTTCATTCAGATTTGTTTCATTTATTGAAATTGAGAGCTACAATCTCAAAGAGGAAAGAGAGAAAAACTGATATTCCTCCAGTTCTGCCAGGGGCTTCACATACATTTTCTCCTTAATTTACTCTTTACTATACAAATCAGTACCCATGTTATAAGTGGAAGGCCTAAAGACCAAGAAAATTAAGTGACTTGCCTAAATTTTTGCCATTAGTAAGTGGTGGACCCATTCATTCTGACTCTAAAATCCCTGGACTCCCCCTGCCCCCTGCAAATCATGTGATTATTAAAATGAATCTGCTGTATTTGTGTGTTTATTTAAAACCATACAAAATATTCAAACACAAAACAGCTGTCTGTTGCTGAATGATATTTTATTAGCTTAATAATTTGGGCCTGCCCTTAGCATTAATAAGCTTCAGCAGTAATCACAAGATTTTCATTCACTGGTAGGGAAACTTTCTTATTTTAAAAAATGCAATTAGAAAGGGCATCTACTTCTTGGGGGCCGCAGTGACAGCAGGCTTTTCTTCACGGGTGATGGGAATGGTGCGCTCAGGGCCAGAGGCCTGTTTCCTTGGTCCATTCACAGTGAGGACCCCATCAGATGACAGGGATGAAGTAATAGTGAGAGGATCCACATCAGCTGGGATTCGGTATTTCCTGTGGAACTCCCTGGAGATGAAACCATGTTCATCCTAATCCATGAGAAGGAAGAAAGAAGCAAAGAAGTAAGAAGAAGAAGTAATACCACTTTCCCAAAACCGAGACATCCATTTCCCTTAGGTGAGACCAAAAGCCATAACAACAGACAAAATAACAACAACAACAACTGTTTGTTTCAGGTTTGTGGCTAGGATAAGGTTGCCTAGAGGGCAAGTAAGAGTCTGAGAAACCTGAAACAGCCCAAAACTAGTTCTTTATAATGCTTAAGCACTGTTATGTTTAGGGGTATTTTACAAAGGTTTAGATCAATGTTGGCTGGACCTATAAGATTTGGAATCTCATCCTGACATGGAGGATCTGAGTCCCTGAGGAAACCCAGAAATTGTCCTGACTCTTTCAGGAATGTTCCAGACACACAGGACTACTGCTTTGAAAAAAAAAAAAAAATGACTCCAGAAAGACTGACCCAGTCACATGAGCAAAACCAAAACAGCCTGAGGACATTAAGCTATACTAGTTTTGAACACGTTCTGAGTTATCATTAATTGTTCAGAAGCAATTTTTACATTTTTAAAAAGTCATGGAAAACCACTGCATGTTTCAGAATCCTCCTGGAAGAGTTATTGACACTAAATAGGCATGGTGGCAGATAATGCCAGCTACTAGGAAGGCAGAGGCAGGAGGATTGCAAGTTCAAGGCCAGCCAGCCTGGGCAATTTAGCAAGACACTGTCTCAAATTTAAAAAAGAAAAAAAAATGTTTTAAAGGGCTGGAGATGTACCTCAGTGGTAGATCACCCAATGGGTTCAATCTCCAGTGATAAAATAGAAAAATCAAACTGTTGTTTACCCTAACCTTTATTCCTGCTGAATCCCAAACATCCAACTAAATAAACTTTAAATTAACTGATTTCCTCATCCACCTACCAGGGATTAGGTGCTGATAAACTCTGAAGAGTAGGCAAACCAAGTAATTTAACATTCAGATGGGCTTAAGAGAAATGAATTCCTGAACATCTAAAAGAAAAGTCACAGGCTCCAGTGCCTTCAGGGCGCATGTAGTTAATGTAATTATGTAAAGCAACCAAGTGTCTGACAACACTATGCCTAAGGCAGTGGTTCTCAGTCTTGGCAATAGATTAAAATTACCCAGGGAACTTTTAAAAATGCTGATGCCTGGGACTGGGGTTGTGGCTCAGCGGTAGAGTGCTTGCCTAGCATGTGTGAGGCACTGGGTTCAATTCTCAGCACCACATACAAATAAATAAAGATCCATCAACAACTAAAAACATATTTTTTAAAAAATGCTGATGCCTGAGTTACACCCCCTAAAAATTCTGATTTAATTAGTCTAGGGTATGCCTGAACTTTAGAATTTTTTAAAATTCTCATGATCCTAATGCAGCCAAGGTTGAAAACCCCTGGCTTAAATTGGGGAGTGAACATCCCATCCAAAGCAATCAGAACAACAAAGGCCACTTCTCTGGGCAAACAAAACAACAAGTTTATCCCTAATTTAGTTTTCCAGTCCCACAGGCTGATGGCAATACCTTGGGTACAGGGTACACTGAATGAGCAGAAAAAAACTCCATACCTGGCGCTCTTCATGCTTGCCATGCACCTCAATCACATCTCCCAGCACCTTGACCTTAAGTTCCTCTGGGGAGAAGTGCTTCACATCCAGGTTGACAGAGAACCTGTCCTTCTCCATACGCATCTAGAAACAGCAAGATAAGTGAGTGGGGAAGAAAAAAGACGGCAAGAATGTTGATTACACTGGTACAGTCTCATCATTCTTCAGACTTGCTTTCTATCTAGGTATTTCATCTTCCTCTTGTGTACTAAAAATACCTTTTGAATAAACATGGCTTTCTGGCTCAGGGTAGCCACCACAGTGGAACCCAAGGCCCATTTCTTGGCCATCAGGCCCAACCTTTATTTAGGTACACAGGAAAGAATACTGACCACCTAGGAGACCAGTCACAAGGATAGATGTGGGCCTGGCTTCTGCTGTCTTGCTGATCCCATTGCCTGGCTTTGTCATTTGTCTGTGAGACAAAGGCCCCTTCTTTTTGCTCAGTTCTCTGCCAAATTTCCCACACACTCAATCTGGAATGTTCTGTTGGTCCTGCTTGTCCTTTCAAAGCCCTTGCCCCCTCAGCTGCTGTTTACTCACACTTAAATATTTTTAAACCACAGCTTATCTGTGATAGTCTCTGTCAACCTTATCTGTTCACCCCATTTTTCCACCCTCTTAGGACAAAAGGGGGTCCCAAGACTGGACCCTGGTTATTTCCATATAAGGCTTGGCTCCAGGCCAGTGCCCTGCCACAGCCCTAAGACACCTGAAAAATCATAAAGAGGGAACAAATGAAAGAAGGTTGTCTGCAGCTCCACCCAGTGGGGATGAAGAGCTCAGATGAGATAGGTCTCTCTGGGTTCTAGAACTTGATAAATCTGCTAGGAGTATGAGATATTAGCAGAGATGAGCAAAGGAGTTTGAAAACAGCTTTTTCCTTGCAGATCATTATGAACCAAACCAGAAAGGATATCCTGCTTAAAAGTTAGAAAACAGAGGATGATCTTCACTGTGCATAAAAAAATGTAATAAATGGGATACAAAGAAGCATCAAATAGAAACAGGTGCCTGGGGGAAGGAAGTATCAGTAACCTCACTTATTTTCAATTCTGGACACACGTGCCTGAATGGCTTAGGCAGGGAAAAAAAAAAAGAAAAATAGAGAGGTGTTCAGGAGGTTCCAGGAAGGGCTCCTGTCCTGGCAAAGGGGAGACTCACCTCTGAGAGTCCAGTGTCAATCCAGCTGGGTGCCCGCAAGAAGGAGGGTGGCCGAAGGTAGAAGGGGCTCAGGGAAGTGGATGTTGGGAAGAGGTCAGACTCCAACAGGTGCTCTCCGAAGAACTGGTCAAAGAGGCGACTGGGAGAGTGGAAAGGAAAGAAGGGTCGGCGGATCCAGGGGTGGTGAATGGCGATGTCCATGGCTGCTAAGTGAATGTAGGGGTCAGCTGGCTGGTCAGCTCCTTCAGCTGCAGCTACAGCCAGCCCCTTATATATGCAGTCTTGTGAAGCTTCTGGAATGGTGATGTCAGGGGTTTTATTATCCCAGCTCACCGCCAGTTCATGGAGACTTGTGATCGGGGATTTGGCAGTGTGACACATACCCAGTACTCACTGAGCTAAGAAAAGAGAAACACAAACACGTCTGAGCTGGCCAGTGACTTGTCATGGTCTTGTTTCACTAGCTTTCTGTCCACACCCAGTGGCACCCACCCCCACCCCCTGTTCTTTAGATCTGGACAGAGTCAGGAATCCCAAGCAGGCCCTGGTGTGCCCCTCCTCCTCCTCTCCAGTCCTGCATGCCAGGGGAATTGAGCCAGCAACTATCTTGGGCCTGGGCAGGGACTGGAATCTTCCTAGGCTGGGCCCCAGGGACATTAACTCTTTGTGTGTCCCTGGTGGAGAGCAGTGACTGCCAATATGTCAGTCCCAAGCATGGTACTGGGTGCCCTGGGTTGACCTGGTTTCAGGAGAAGACCCTGACAATCTGGGCAGTGCTCCCCAAAAAGGGCAGTAGTTTCTTACATCATTTATGCTGTGGGGCTGGCATAACATTAAATCCAGAGTGTTTATTAGGCAGCGTGCATGGTGCTTGCGACTGAGGAGAAAAGGTGATGTGGAAATGTGCGAACTGTTGGTGAGGGTCTCAGGCCCCCTCAGCTAGGTGAGGGTCTCAGCTAGCACCAGTTCCCCTCCCCAGCTCACTCCAGGGCCAGGACTCCCAGCTGTCCTCTCAGGCCCCCTGGGACAGCTGAAGCGTGTGTGGAGGAGGGGACTGGGGGTCCGGGTCAGGCGGCGTTGGTCACACGCTCATCGCTCATCGCTGCACTCGGGGCCCCTGCTCCCTGCCCTCCCCGTAGAGGCTCCGCTCTATTTTGGGTGGTGTAGACCCCGCCTCCGCCTCCGACTGAGAGCTGGCTTTCTGGGCAGCTGGAGGGGTCGCGTTGCGCCTGTTGCGGCTGCACCTCGAGCAGGACTGCTGCAGCGACTGCCGCCATGTCGGGCCGCTCAGTGCCACATGCCCACCCGGCCACCGCAGAGTACGAATTTGCCAACCCCAGCCGCCTGGGTGAGCAGCGCTTTGGCGAAGGTATGGGCCGGTCGCCAACCCCAGTGCCTCCCACCCCCACCTCCCGAAATTCTGGGCTGACTTCCCAAAGTTACTGGCCTCCACCCCACTTCAGGCTTAACTGAACTCCTGGGGCAAGCCATCTCCCACTCAGACTCCCTCCTCCCCCTCTCAATCAGGGCTCTCTCCCCTTCCTACTGACCTCAGGACAGACATGGGACCTGCAGTGCTTTGATACCTGCACCTTGGGTGTGCCTTCCTGAGCCCCTTCTACACACCAAGTCCTGGCTTGGTTTCCCTGCTCCACTGCAGTTTCATTTTCTTTCAACACCCTCTTCCCAGCTGCCTGCCTGCTCCCTTTCCCTACTTCTGACTCCCCTCCTGCTCTTCCCATTCCTGTGTCTCTTGATCTCTCATTTCACCCCTGTGCCCACCTTATCCTCCCTCATCCTGCCTCTTGCCTTCTCTCTCTGCCCCTCAGGCCTACTTCCAGAAGAGATCCTGACCCCCACCCTCTACCACGGCTACTATGTCCGGCCTCGGGCCACCCAGGCTGGGGAGGGCAGCAGGGCAGGGGCCTCTGAGCTTAGGCTCAGTGAGGGCAAGTTCCAGGCATTTCTGGACGTGAGCCACTTTACCCCAGATGAGGTGACCGTGAGGACTGTGGACAACCTGCTGGAGGTGTCTGCCAAGCACCCCCAGCGCCTGGATCGCCATGGCTTCGTTTCCCGAGAGTTCTGCCGCACCTATGTTCTGCCTGCTGATGTTGACCCCTGGCGAGTCAAAGCTGCTCTCTCCCATGATGGCATCCTTAACCTGGAGGCACCACGGGGTGGCCGACATTTGGACACAGAGGTCAATGAGGTCTACATCTCCCTGCTCTCTGCGCCTCCTGATCCAGAGGAAGAGGAGGAAGCAGCCAGAGTTGAGTCCTGACTGCCATAGACCAAGCACCCAGCAAGTCCCTTTCTACCTCCCGAAGTGATTTGAGCAGGTGCCCACCACCCCAGAGGTAGCAGCATCCTTGGGGGAAGGGAAAGGTGCATGGTCCACAGTGTATGGTTTGGTCTTTTGGGGACATGTCATAGCATTTGGTTTAGTTCTGGGTGGAGATGAATAAACCCAAATCTCGGGGCCTTGTTTGTGCTGCTCAGTATTCTGTGGCCTGGAAAATGGGATGGGTGGGAAGGAGGAGATCATAGCCAGCTAGACAAAAAGGTCCTGTTAATATGCGCTCAACGGCTCAACGTCACAGTACCCTGAGCTCACACTTAGATGCTGAGATCACTGCCGGAAGCTAACACTGGCTCCAGATCAAATTCCTAGTTATAATTTTCTCACAATGCAACAAAAGAGAGAGTGATCCTGGGAGGGAAAAGGGATATGCCATCCAAACAGCCCAGAGGGCACTGTCTGAGCTGGTGATTAGAGACACAAAAACAAGGGTCTCCAGACTGTCTGGCCCTTTTTGGGTAGGGGTTGGGAAAATGATTTTTGGCTGGGGAGAGTTGCCTAAAGCCCTGGAGTGAATGCTTTGTTTTACCATACTAAGGTCTGTCCTCTGAAATGGTCTCTGATTCTAATGGACTGAGTATGCATACATGGGCACAAAAGCTTCCACCATTATCACTGAACCCCACAGCCTCCCCATCCTCTGTATAAGGGAGGCCCACGAGAGGAAGCATTGTCTCAAAAAGAGGAATTACCCCATCACTTTACCTAATCCAAGACTAAATGCAGGGATCTAGGCCTCTTACTGTGTTGGTGGTTGCCAGGGAAGCGTCCCTTGTTAAGTAAGTCTTAATGCCACGGGGATGGTGTGTTCAGGAAAGCCTGGGGTCTATCCCCATACTTACTCTTACAATCAAGAGGATATGCATGTCTATGATTTGGGGAACATTAGATTTCCTTGCCCAGACGTGTATTTTTTCCAGATGATGGTAGACACCTGAAATTCTTCCATTTAAGTGATTTTCTAGACTTTTTGGGGTAAGAGACTGATTTGAAAATCTGATGAAACTGTAGATACTCTTCCAGAAAAATGCACATGCTCCCAAATTTGACAATACTATTTGAACAGTTTCACACAATTTTGGGGATCCATTCATATCCCTTTTAAGGATTTGTGGATCCCCAGGAAAAGAATCCTCACTTAAGGAAATCAATTATTGGTTAAAGGACTGTCTTCTAATAAAGATCAAAATGCACTTAGAAGAAATATTATTATGTTCAACTGTTCATTCATCTATCCATCCATTCATTCACTCAACAAATACTTATCAAACTCCAGGTAATGCTTTACGGGGGATATACATTATAAATATGAATTATAAAAATGACAATCTTTTCTTATATACTTTCAGAAATCTTACCATGTGGTTGAGAAGAATAAAAAAAGAATTCTACTCAGACTTCAACCAGAATACCTTTATACTATTCTGCTTTATAATTGGGCCTTATTTATTTACTTATTTGGGGACTGAGGATTGAACCCAGGGCCTTTCACACATTAAATATGAATGCATATGAACCCCACTATTACATATAATTATAATGCACCTAAAAATTTTTTTTAAAAAAGAATGAACTCTACCACCAAGCTACATTCTCAGCTCCTGAGCTTTGCCTAAAGAAAAGGATTCCTTAAAAGAAAAGATTTAAAGTTATTAATCAACTTCTGGCATTTTTTCCCCCTTTCCTTTTTCTTTTCTCATTATTGAGGATTGAACCCAGGGCCTTGCATATATCGGGTAAGCACTCTACCACTAAGTTACATCATCATCCATTTATATATATATATATATATATATATATATATATATATATACACATATATATATATATATATATATATTTTTTTTTTTTTTTTTTTGGTGGTACCGGGGATTGCACTCAGGGGCACTCAGCCACTGGGTCACATCCCCAGCCCTTTTTTTGTATTTTTATTTAGAGATAGGGTCTCACTAAGTTGCTAAGTGCCTCACCATTGCTGAGGCTGGCTTTGAACTTGTGATCCTCCTGCCTCAACCTCCCAAAGTGCTGGGATTACAGGTGTGCGCCACTGTACCCAGCTCCTTTTATATATATATATATATATATATATATATATATATATTTTTTTTTTTTTTTTTTTTTTGTGGTACCGGGGATTGAACTCAGGGGCACTTAACCACTGGGCCACATCCCCAGCCCTTTTTTGTATTTTATTTAGAGACAGGGTCTCACTGAGTTGCTAAGTGCCTCGCCATTGCTGAGGCTGGCTTTGAACTCGCGATCCTCCTGTCTCAGCCTCCCAAAGTGCTGGGATTACAGGCGTGCGCCACCACGCCCGGCTTATATTTTTTTAATATTTATTTTTTAGTTGTAGTTGGGCACAACACCTTTATTTTTTTATTTATTTTTACGTGGTGCTGAGGATCGAACCTGGGCCATACACGTGCTAGGTGAGTGCTATACTGCTGAGCCACAACCCCAGCCCTAGCCCTTCATATTTTTATTTTATTTTGTGACAGTCTCCCTAAGTTGTCTGGGCTGGTCTCAAACTGGCCATCCTCCTGGAGTAGCTGGGATTATAGATGTATACCACCATGTCCAGCTTCTGGAGCAATTTGAATGACAGAGAACTTAGAACTTCATCAAGTAGCCCACTCCATTTTCTTTTGGGACATAACTTAGAAATTTTTCCTTCTGTTGAACCAAAATCTGCATTTTAGTAACTTCTGTCTGTTGTTCTGTTTATGTCCAGAAAACAAGTGCAATCCATCTTTTACTTGAAAGTCCTTCAAATATATAAATGTCAACCATATTGCTTTTCTTATGCATCCTTTTCCTGGGAGATTGTGCCTAGTTCTTTCAGCTATATCTCATAGCATTTTCCATACCACATACTATACAGATTTCTTTTGAACACTCTGCCATTTGACAGTGTAACTTGAAATTCAACATACAGACCTAAAATTATTATTCTGAGCATGGACTGACTACTAGAGACTTCAGTAGAATAATCAATATCCTTATTTATCACTCTACATTCCTATTAATGTTGCTTAAAACACATCAGGTTTTCTGCCACAAATGCACACTATGGAGTTACTAGATATCTAAAAATCTTTTAGGTGATTTCCTGTAAATTACAGAAGAGGTGGTTGGAAAGGGACCAAATTGTGGAAGGCTTCCTGTGCCTTCCATAGTTGGAATTCTAAAACGGGTACACTGGCACCCTCCTGCAATCCCAGATACTCTGAAGGCTGAGGCAGGAGGATCATAAATTCAAGACAAGGCTGGGCAACTCAGCAAGACCCTGTCTCAAAGTAAATTAAAAGAGTTGGGGTGTATCTCAGTTGTAGAACACCTATGGGTTGAATCCCCAGTACCTGGGGAAAAAAAAAAAAAAGATTTTGGAATTCTATCGGGTAGGTAACAGGAAATTATTGATAGTTTTTTGTTTGTTGTTGTTTAGTTGTTGATGGACAGAATGCCTTTATTTCATTTATTTATATGAGGTGCTAAGGATTGAACCCAGTGTCTCACACATGCTAGGCAAGTGCTCTGCCACTGAGCTACAATCCCAGCTTTATTGATAGCTATTGACTGGGAGGAGATAAGCAGGTAACAGGATGAAAAGAACACAATTAACAGTAGACTACAAAATGGTCTGCAGGGGAGAAGCATGTGCAAAGATTGGGGCACAAGGTAATAATATAAGATGCTTAGCCGGGTGCGCGCACACCTGTAATCCCAGTACTTAGGAGGCTGAGGCAGGAGGATTGTGAGTTCAAAGCCAGCCTCAACAATGGCAAGGCACTTAGCAACTCAGTGAGACCCTGTCTCTAATAAAAATACAAAAAAGGGCTGGGGATGTGGCCCAGTGGTCGAGTGCCCTGAGTTCAATCCCTGGTCCAAAAAAATAACAAAAAACAAACAAAAAACAAAAAAACAAAGCTTTACCATTTGACCTGAGAACAAGAAGCAATAATAATAATAGCTAAGACTTACTGAGAGCTTCTCATGTGTCAGGCCTTGAGCTAGTGTTTTATATACATGTATCTCATTTAATCCTCACCACAATCCTATGAGGTTGTCATTCTTTTTTTTTTTTTTTTTTTTTTTTTGGTACCGGGGATTGAACTCAGGGGCACTCGACCACTGAGCCACATCCCCAGCCCTTTTTTGTATTTTAGTAGAGACAGGGTCTCACTGAGTTGCTAAGTGCCTGGCCACGGCTGAGGCTGGCTTTGAACTCGCAATCCTCCTGCCTCAGCCTCCCAAGTGCTGGGATTACAGGCGTGCGCCACCGCGCCCGGCTTGTTGTCATTCTTATTCCCATTTTTCTAAGAAGATGGGGAGAAGATCAGAGTCCAGGGCGCTCTGTAGAGTTTAGAGCTGAGTATGGGCATCTGAGGAAGACACTAAAGATGAAGTGAGAACACTGAAAATGAGATTTATGGGCTTTACATATTTTCCTAGAGCTCCTAATTTCTACAGAGGATTTTGCTTAGCTGCATTCTAGTTGCCAGAAAGTGGGGAACAAGTCTAACTTAGGGAAAGAGGCAGCAGCTATGTGTAGATTTTGTAGTCCTGAAACTAAGGATGGGGAAGTGAGTGGTCAAGAAATGCTAAGGCGGGGGCTGGGGTTGTGGCTCAGCGGTAGAGCGCTCGTCTTGCACGTGAGTGGCCCGGGGTTCGATCCTCAGCACCACGTAAACATAAATACATTGCATTGTGTACAACTAAAGCAAATAAATAAATATTAAAAAAAAAAAAAGGAATGCTGAGGCTGTTCCAATCATAGAATCATCTGATTCTACACCAGAAAGCGGATTAGATGATAAATTGAGTACTTCTACTTTATAATCCTGGAAACCTACTCTCTAAAAGGTTAAGTGATTTGCCCACATTAATTCCAATAGCAAGAGAAAATATAAAAGAAATCCATTTTCCTAAAATTCAGGTTCCAAGACACTCTAGTATTCAAACCCAGATTCTGGACAGAAATAATAAAAAATTGGTACCAATTACCTTGGGAATGAAACTCAAATTTGAGAGGTGCTTGGCGAACATAAGGGAGACTCTACTATGGAGGCTATATTTCAAAGGCAGCTTGATCTAGTGGAGGAACATTTCTAAGGAAATACAGAGCCCTTTTCTATCTCAGGTTTCTTTTTTACTTGAAGCTGGAAGCTCAAAATTCATGGTTTCATTAAAAGAACTCTCAAATTCCAAAGGTGAGATAGCTGTCACCTAGAGCCCCTGTACGTTGTTCTACTCTAGGCTGGGAACAGTCACCTGGGAATCATTCCAGCAGGTGGCTTCCAAAGTCCAACCTGCTAGGTTGAAATCTGACACTGACAGAGACTCTCTGGGAGCTGCCACGGAAAGCTAAACCAGGAACCAGGAAATGCACTTGCCTCTTTATGTCGAAAAACAGCTGTGCTCCCCGGGAGACCTACGCCATGGGAAATAAGCTCTGCTGCAGGGGAAGCTGGTGAGTAGGGCAGAAGGGCAGAGGGTATCTATCATCTCTGTTGATGTATGTGGGGAATTAGAGAGCCTGGAGATAGTGCCTCCCACTGCCACCTTCCTTAGCCTGGTTCCTCCTGGTCCCCACACCAGAGCAGTATCTCCTCCACGCTTACTCCTTTTAGGACACCTTAGAAAAGACAGCCATGCCCCACTCCAGCGTCCTTAGCAGGGCAGGACATGGTGAACTGGCATTGTTTCTCTTTGTTCTCTTTCTTCCTTTCCCCTTCTCTCCTGTCCCTCTTTCCCCAGGTAATAACAATAATTGTAGCCTCCAAGAGCTTTCTATGCCAGGCACTCTATAATATCACCAAATTTTCTCAACACTTCTAGGCGTAAGTGGTCTTACCCCTCCTCCCACTTTATAGCCAGCCCAAAAGCTGAGGCTCAGAGAGGTGAGAAGTTAATTTTCTGGCCATGTGACATGGCCAGAAGCAGGTAAAGCAAGATTCCAACCCAGGCCTGCCTGACCTCACAGTCCATTCTTCTACCACTAGTAATCATAGATCAAGCAGATCAACTTTAGACAAATGTCTGTTTAAAAGAGTGGAAATGGAAAGGAGAATATCCATGGAATATGTGAATATAACTTTCATACTTATTTGCTATGTGATATTAGGCAAATCCCTTAATTTCTCTGTGCAAAATATAGATTAACACAACTCTTATTGTTTAGATCACTGGTTTGTTTTGAAAAGCAAAGGATATAGTATATGTGAAAACCTATAAAGTGGGAACAAAAGTATATGTCTTCCAGAATGTTGTTACGACCGAAAACAAAACACCCTTTAATATATATAACAAATTAGAATAAAAATTTTTAATTAATTAATTAATTTAAAAACCCTTTAAATAGTGAGATGTCTATAAAAACAGGACATCTAGAACACAGAACAGCTTCTAAAGAGGGGATATAACATCTTCTTTCACTCCCCATCTTCCCAAGTGTTTGTGTTCTTCATTACTGGTTTGTTCTTTTCTGATGGTGAAAATTATTGATAGTCACCTTAGCTTTGTTATTGATGCTCATTATAGACAGGAATGTGCTTAGTATCTTACATTCACCATTTTATTTTATCCATAAAATAGTCCCATGTTTACATTCTTTCTTTCCTTCCCCTGCCCTCTGCTTTCTCCTCCCTCTCCTCCATCTTCTTTATTGAACTCAAGGGTGCTCTACTACTGAGTTACAACATGAGCCCTTTTTATTTTTTATTTTGAGATAGGGTCTCACAAAATTGCTTATGCTGGCCTTTAATTTGGGATCCCCTCTTGCCTCAGCCTCTTATTTTTTTAATATTTATTTTTTTTTGTTTTAGGTAGACACAATATCTTATTTTATTTTTATGTGGTGCTGAGGGTCAAACCCAGGGCCTTGTGCACGCTAGGCAAGTACTCTACCACTTGAGCCACAACTCTAGCCCTGCCTTGGCTTCTTGAGTTACTGGGATTACAGATGTGCACCATTGTGCCTAGCCCCATGATTATTTATTTATTATCACCTTAATTAATACTGAAATAGAGGACTAGAGAGATTCAAAACCTTCTGAGAGTCTTATAGTTAACTTGACACAGTCAGTCTGACTGTAAAAACCCATTCTAGAGACACTATGACAGACATTCTAACCAATCTATTTTTGTTCCTATTAAAATATTAATAGGATCAGATAAAAATGGTTCTGTTTCTAGTTATCTCAATAAACTTTCAAAGACTTAATGATGCTATGACAAGTTAAAATATTCTTTGTTGTTGTTTTTTTTTCAGATTATAAAAGTAATAGACAAACTGTGCATGGTGGTGCATACCTGTAATTCCAGAGACCTGGGAGGCAGAGGCAGGAGGATCACAAGTTCAAAGCCAGCCTCAGCAATTTAGCGAGGCCCTAAGCAACTCAGCGAGACCCTGTCTCTAAATAAAATAAAAGGTTGGGAATGCAGCTCAGTGGTTAAGCACTCCTGGGCTTAATCCCTAGTACCAAAAATAAATAAATAAATGAAAATAAACATTCATTACAGAAAATTTGGAAAATATCCAAGAAAAGAAAATGAAAATTAATTTAAAAATAAATAAAAATCAATAAGGCACCCACTCTCCCCTGAGGTACATCACCAGCACTATTTATTTATTTATTTATTTATTTATTTATTTATTTTTGGTACCGGGGATTGAACTCAGGGGCACTCTACCACTGGGCCACATCCTCGGCCCTTTTTTGTATTTTATTAGAGACAGGGTCTCACTGAATTGCTAAGTGCCTCACCATTGCTGAGGCTGGCTTTGAAATCGCGATCCTCCTGCCTCAGCCTCCCAAATGCTGGGATTACAGGCGTGTACCACCATGCCTGGCTTCACTTTTTATTTTTTATTTTGAGACAGGTCTTGCTCAGTTTCCCAGGATGACCTCAAACTTACTATCCTGCCTCAACCTCTGGAGTTCTGGGATTACAGGCATGTGTCACTGTGCCAGCTTCTTATCTTTTTATTAACTTAGTAAAAAGTAAAATTTTCCATGCTATTAGGTGTTCTCCCAACATCCTTTTTAAAGTGGTTACATAAGTTTCCATTGAATGGGGCTGGGACTGTAGCTCACTGGCAGAGCACTTGCCTAGCATGTGTGAGGCACTTGGTTTGCTCCTCAGCACCACATAAATAAATAAAATAAAGGCATGCTGGCCATCTACAACTATTAAAAAAAATTTCCATTGACTGGATATACCATTTATTTGGTGAACTCACCAAATATATTGAACTTCATGGTGTTTTCTATTTTTTGAAATTATAAACAATGCTACAAAGAGTAGCCATATTTGCACATGAATTATTATTTATTAGGATATAGAATTGCTATATCAGAGAGTGCATGTGTTTATATTTAAGGCTTTTCATACTTATTTCCAATTGCATTTTGGAAGGATTGAGCCTACTACCACTGTGAATGCCCATTTAGTTTCCTGAACACTGATGTAAAAATAAATCTGTCACTTATTAACACTTTGGGTTGTGTCCAGGCACTGTGCAATATCCAATTTGGGAAGAGGCTCCGTTTACCAAAGTTGGTTAGCCCTAGTCATTTATTTTATTTTGTTTGTTTGTTTACTTATTTTTGCAGTACTGAGGAGTAAACCCAGGGGAATTCCAACCCTGAGCTTCCTCCTAGCCCTTTTGTTTTTTTTATTTTGAGTCAGGGTCTCGCAAAGTTTCCCAGACTGCCCTCAAACTTGTCATCTTCTGCCTCAGCCTCCCAAGTACCTAGAATTGCAGGTGTATGCTACTGCACCTGGCTAGTCATGTCTCTTGGAATTAGTATTTTCTCTATCCATTTAAATAGAAATAACTAGGAAAGCAGTATGACAAGGGCCAAGGAATTAGAAGATTCTCTGGCTTCTAGGATAAGACTATGAGGGGGCAGCTGTAACACAAAACAAGAACTGAAGTGGCAGAGGAGGAAGTTGAAAGAGAGAAGTTGTTTATTTCTGCTGAACCACTTGTAGCATTTGGATGAAGTGTAACTGCTCTCAACTCAGTAGGCATCAAAACCAAAAATCATACCAAATCACAGACCTCTATTAAGAGTATAAGGAAAAATCCTGATTTTTTTTTTCTACAATAGTACAGTCAACATGATTTAGAAGTCTGTCTCCTCTCTTTCTCTTCAGTTAGCAAAAGAAGGAAACTTCCCGGGGAGAGGAGAAATCAGACAGACAAATAGGGTCGGCTCTGGTGAGATTTGGAAATGTACTAGCAAGAAAAAGCATCCGAGTAAGTCCAAAACTATTCAGCCTATTTCCTCAGACAAGTGTTTTTTCTTTGGGTATCAAACTGTTGACAACTACATAGACACCCTGGCTGCACTGGGGACCCTAGGGGCTCAGAAATTAATATTAGAGGTCTGCCCTGCAGTGAGAGCAAGGTAGCTAGCTGAGTCACTCACCAAATTCAGTGCTCCCTGTGCTGTAGACAAAATACTCCAAAGGACGTTAAAGGTTAAACATCTCTCACTTTCTGTTAATTAAAAACAAGGACAGGGAAGCGGGTAGGGAGGTCACTTATTGGAAAAGGACTTTGAGGGGCCCTAGAAAATTAGCTCTGGTTGTGGCAGTTTTTATGATTCCCAGAATGAAAGTCTCAAGTTGGTAAAATCCCTGAAAAAAAAAAAAAAAAATAGCATGGAAGAAGGAGGAAGAGGGTCTCTGGATCCAGGAATATCCCATTATTTGGCAGGTTTCCCTTACCCTCTGCTGGGATTAGCTTGTTAGACAGTCCCAGAATAGCCTTCAAGCCAGCAACATCCCTGGCATGTAGTTCTGGTTGCCTAAAGCTGTATTTTGGGTTTGGTTATGTCAGTTGTACCATTCTACCTTCCAGAACCATCCATCTGGGAGAGGTACCCTTGAGAAATGCTTTCAGGCAGAACCCGGCTCAGGATGAATCTTTAGGGAATGTTACAGAGACCACAGAGCAAGTGATGAAAGAAGGGAGGCCAGAGCACTCGCACATAGATGATCTATTTTTCCTATCACAGGAGCTGCCCATCAACTTTCCAGAAGAAAAAGAAAAAAGGTAACTTTGGGGGAAAGCCCTGGGGTATAGCAAATTAGAGAAGGCAATACAAGTGACATCTTTGGAAAGGACATAAGGGTAAAAAAGAGAAGTGGCCTTGGAAGGAAGAAAGGGAGATAGTATACTAAAGAGAATCCTTAATTTACTGGGTTCAAGGGCAGCCCTGAACCTGTGGATCTTATTATTATTATTTTATTATTATTACTATTATTATCTCAGAGTGGCAGGGTTGGGTACTCATTCTTTCATTCATTTAGTAAATATCACTGAGCACTTATATTGAATGTGAGCCACTCTGTGAGGTGGAGGCAGAGAGGCACAAGAAGGGCACGTGGTCCCAGCCCTAGAAGAGCTGAAAATCAAGTCTGAAAGGAAGACTCATGTAAACAGATAATATTATCTACTTGTGCTATAATAGAAATACACTCATGTGCAAGATATAGAAAGGAGAAAGAGTCTCTCACTTGATTGAAAGTGGCCCACTGGTGTAACTGAGCACTAAACTACCACATTAATCATAGTCTGTTTACTAATTTGTCTGCCCTAGTAGTCTCTAAGTTCCCTGAAGCACAGGAAACAGCCTCCTCATGCTTCTATCCTCAAAACATGGCACAGAGTCTCAACATATATTTATGGAACTATGTCAGGGGCTGGTGAAAAATGAGGATGGAAGATATTATGACCAGATTGTGAAAGGGCCAGATGGTATACCCTGCAAAGGAGTTGGGATGTAGGAACAACAGAAGTGAAAGAAGTGGGAATGGAGACAGGAAGGGTAGAAGCCCACCACAGTAGTTTACTAGAGATTGAAAAAGGCAGTCTCAGCAGAAGCAGAGAAGAGAGAATGGAGTTAAGTTGGATTTCTTCCCTGCAGGGAGCCAAGCAAGCCGCATATTGAAACAGCAGCAACAACAGCTGCAGCAGAATTGCACAAAGGTAAGGACAGGCCTCATCTCCTTTTGGGACTACTCAGACATGGGATCCCAGTACTCATCTTTTTTATCCTGGGACAGACACATCTCAGTCATCTGTAGAATTTGCTGGTTCTGCCTAGTTTCCTCTGTCCCCTAAGGAGCAAAGTAAAGGGACATCAGTCTAACTTGCTCTGCACTGGCAGTGAGGGGCAAAACCAAGCCAACCATCTTCTTTAATTCTGTCAATTCCTTGCAGGATCATGAAACAAGAGGACACATGTATGAGCAGGTGTTACAGCAGCCTATATCTCAAAAGAGGAGTCAAGACCTCATGTTGGAGGAGAGAGCAACTTACATTATGCAGACATTCAAGTGTGCAGTCTTACCCAGCCACGCTCTGCCAGTGAGGTGAAACACTGGTATTTAGAAAATGCTACAGAGTATGCCACCCTTTGCTTCCCCCAGGCCACACCTCGATATGACAGCAAGAATGGGACTTTGGTGTGAACCTCCGGAGTAAGAACAGTTTCCATCATTTTACCACTAATACTGTGGTAAAATGCTTTAGGGAATGGGTGTCCCAGGGATGTTGGCCACATTTTAATCTTAAAGAGCTCCAGAGCCCTTTGGAATTGTGGATGTCTCCAGCCGCTCTCCTAGGCTTCTTATTTGCCACTGTTAGCTTGGAGTTGTGGTTAGATTAGTTATGGGTGAAAGAGTTCCAAAAAAAAGGTTAAGTGGACTATGCAGGAAGGTAGGCCCTTGACCCCTAACATTGCTCGGGCTCTCAAGTGCAGAAAGAACAGGTTCACGATGAGCTGATCGTGTTAAGTTTTATTATTTAATGGTGTCTTTTTTACACACCTTAAACTCCAAAGTTGAAGAGGAGGTGCTCTGGAAAACCATTCTGAGCTTTTGCATACAGCCCCCAGGGTTGGCTTGGGTAGTTCCCTCAGTGGCGGCGGGATCAACGGTTCCACACCTAGGGAGACAAATGGGGGCATGCGCTGAGGCTGAGGCACGGAGAAAGCTTTCTCCAACTACAGGCCACGGGACCTTGAAGTCACCAAACACCATGGAGAAACCCGGAAACTCCTCTTGGCTGAACTGGTAGCTATCGCCCCGTGGAGCCGCTAAATCAATAAACGGCGTGAGGAACAGGACTGGTCCGTTTTCTGGGGTGGGGTTTTGAAGCGGGTCCCCGCCCAACTGAAAAGTTCAACCAGTGCAAGCGCCTGAGCGACCCATTCCATCTCCCATTGCGGCGGCGGGTCTGGGGTGTGGTTTGGCTGAACAGCGGGAGGACTCTCATTGGTTGAAGAAGGCCCTGGGCGGGGCCGGCAGGAGGAGGTCCAGACTAGCAGCGGGCGTGGCCAGGGGGAAAAGCCCCGGTTGTGGTGTGGTGGGTTAGGAGGCGGGTACAGGGCGGTGGGGGCGGAGTCCGGGTTGGCAGAAGGTGGGGTCCAGATCCCCGGCGTCTGGGGCACGATCTAGCAGGGGCGGGCTCGGGCCGGTTGGAGGCGGGGTCCGGAAGGCGGGGGCGTGGAATCAGGGCCGGACGGGGTCGGCTCGTGCCGGCTGCAGAAGGGCGGAGCTGCGGGGACGCCTCCGCGTCACCATGGCAGCGGTAACGCAGGGGCGACGCCAGAGAAAGTGCAGGCCAAGTCCAGAAGGGCCTGGGGACCGAGATGCTGAACCAGACGTACCGGTACTTTGAAAGGTAAGTGCTAAAAAAATGGTAACTGGAAAATATCACCACGAATTGAACGTCCAGATCAGGAACATGCGAGGGAGAGACGGTGGGATGAGAGGAAAGAGGCAGATCCCTCTCTGAGCCCTGGAGATTCTTAGCATTTATTAGCATGGGTCCCTCAGACTTTAGAGACGAGGGGTGTCGCGCTTCCCCTTCTCAACCTGCACACCTTCCTACCCAAATGTCGCCGACCCTCGGTTGGTCCCTAAGAGGGATTATTCTCTGAAGATGCGTAGAGTACTGAAAATGAATTCCCAGCACAAAAAATTGATAAGAGTAGTATCAACCTCATAGAGTGCTTATGAGAATTTAAGGACTTGCAACAGTGTATAGTACGTACTTGAATATTGGCTGCCACCATCATCATCACTATTATTCTTTTACTGGCTTGTTATCCTTGTGCTTTGGCGCAGACCTAGGTAGTGCAAGTAGATTTATACAAGGTGGACCGGGGGCTGCCACCACTAATTGTTGGAGCAACTCCCTAGCACATTTTCTTTCTTTTTTATTGGTGCGTTTTAGTTGTACATAATGGTGGAATTTGTTGTTACATATTAGTACGTGCACACAATGTAACAATATAATTTGGCTAATATCCCTCTCCAGCACTCCTCGACAACCCCCTGGTCCCTTTCCTCTGTTTCGTGATCTCCCTTTGCTTTTTATTCCATCACTCCCCACCTTTCTTTTCGTTTTCCCCCTTTAGCTTCCACATGTGAGAGAAAACAACCCTTGAGGTTCTGAGTTTGGCTTATTTCACTTAACATAATGGTGTCAAGTTCCATTTCCTGGTAATGATATGATTTCATTTTTCTTTATGTCTACCCTATTTTCTATATGTTAGCCTGGGGGTAAAAAAATTACCTCTACTTTCAAAGTTTACTCTTTAAACTTAAAGAGCAGTATACCCATTTCTACATTAGAATTATATGTTTTGGAGTTAAAGCTGGATTCTGGGAACTAAAGAATAAATGCCAAGAAGCAAAGCTCCCAATATTTCTCCTAATTATCTTCAGTATATATTATTGGCTGATAAGTGAATGAGTGAAGGAAATGGATAGGAGACATTGCTCTTTTTAACTATGGAAGCTTAACTAGAATTTAAAATGCCATTGGCATAGCCCTGTTGTGATTATAATAGCTTAGGTTAGATTTCCTGCTAACCAAGGTCTTATTCTGGTACTTGAAGATAAGGTTTGGGGGAAGGGCCTGACCCAATAGTTGTTTTAGCTTGTGGAATTTCTTTCTCTTCCTGGTATTTGCACATTTCTTTCTTTTCCTATTTTAAGGTGGCTTTGATTTGGTTCTTCTGGGGACTCTGAAGATGGGAACTCAAGTGGTTATGAGATTCTGTAACTCCTTGGTGCCAGCAAAGCCCTCTGTAAGTCTGTGGTGCCCTATTGAGAGGAATGTGATGACATTACTGGAATTTCAAGATAGTTCTACATCTGGGGGGATTTCTCCATTAGAACTCAGATCCTGGATCAGAATTGTTATGTTTGCCTTCTTTTCTTGTTTCTCTTTGTGGAAATTCTAGCTCACATAAGCCCTGATTCATCATCTTTTTCTGGAATTCATAAAGTCAAACAAACGTTGAAAAACTCTAGCAGTTAATAAGAACATATGCATTGTTTAAAAGACTTAAAGTTTGTCTTAAAAATAACAAAAATTAATTACAGAGCATTTGAGAAACATCGAAAAGATAATTAAAAACAACAACAACAACCCGGGAGCAGTGGCACACTCCTGTAATCCCAGCACTTGGGAGGCTGAGGCAGCAGGATTGCAAGTTCAAAGCCAGCCTCAGCAATGGTGAGGCACTTAGCAACTCAGTGAAACCCTGTCTCTAATAAATTACAAAAAAGGGGTGGGGCTGTGGCCCAGTGGTCGAGTGCCCCTGAGTTCAATCCCCAGTACCAAACAAAACAAAACAAAACAAAACAAAACCAGGCCACAAGTCTTCTATCCAGGCCACAAGTCTTCCATCCAGAAGTAAACACTGTTTGTTTGTTAGTTAGTTAGTTAGTTTGTTTGTTTGTTTTGGTACTGGGGACTGAACTCAGGGGCATTGGACCACTGGGCCACAACCCTAGCCCTTTTTTGTATTTTATTAGAGACAGGGTTTCACTGAGTTGCTAAGTGCCTCACCATTGCTGAGGCTGGCTTTGAACTCACAATCCTCCTGCCTCAGCCTCCCAAGTGCTGGGATTACAGGCGTGCACCACCACGCCTGGCTGTTTGTTTGTTTTTTAATATTTATTTGTTTTAGTTGTACACAATGCCTTTATTCTTACATTGTGCTGAGGATCAACCAGGGCTGCACACGTGCTAGGCGAGTGCTCTACCGCTGAGCCACAACCCCAGCCCATACTGTTAATATTTTGGAATATATTTGTCCAGTCTTTTTTTCTTTATAAATGTTCTACATGAGATCATATTGTGCACAAACTTAAAATGTATTTCCTGCGGTATTGGGGTTGAACCCAGAAGAGTTCTACCACTAAGCTACATCCTCAGCCGTTTTTATTTTGAGACAGGGTCTTGCTAAATTGTAGAGGCTGGCTTCAATCTTATGATCTTCCTGCCTCAGGCTCCCAAATAGCTGTGATTATAGGCATGTGCCACCACACCCAGGTTATGTGCAAACTTTATGACTTTGGTTTTTTTTTACTCAATATTTCTTTATTTTTCTTTTTTGGTACCGGAGATTGAACCTAAAGGTGCTTAACCACTGAGCCCCAACCCCCGTGCTTCTTTTTTTTATTTTTTATTTTTGATACAGGATCTGGCTAAGTTGCTTTAGGGCCTTGCTAAATTGATGAGGCTGGCTTTGGACTTGGTGATCCTCTTGCTTCAGCTGCCCCAAGCTACTGGGATTACAGGTGTGCACCACCATGCCCAGTTTATTCCATGTTTCTTTCTTTTAAGGTTTTTTTTTTTTTTTTTTGTTTTGTTTTTTAGTTGTCAATGGATCTTTTCTTTATTTGTTTACATGCGGTGCTGAGAATCAAACCCAATACCTCACACCTAGGCAAGTCCTCTACCATTGAGCCACAACCCCACCCCTCCATGTTTTTTTTTTTTTTTTTTTTTTTTTTTTTTTTTTTTTTTTTGGTACCGGGGATTGAACTCAGGGGCACTCGACCACTGGGCCACATCCCCAGCCCTTTTTTGTATTTTATTAGAGACAGGGTCTCACTGAGTTGCTAAGTGCCTCGCCATTGCTGAGGCTGGCTTTGAACTCGTGATCCTCCTGCCTCAGCCTCCCAAGTACTGGGATTACAGGCATGCGCCACCACGCCCGGCTCCCTCCATGTTTCTTAATAAGAAATTGTAAAAATATTTGTTTTATTGGGGGTACATGTATTTGGTAAACTTATAATGGTTGCAGTTTTCTTGATGAGTACTTTGTCATTGGACTTTTAGATTCCCCAGCCTTGTCCCTCATATTACAAATAAGTAATTTAAGACAACTTAAAAGGATGTGAACATTTATAATAAGAAGTTATCTTGTAAAAGAAGAATTGTGATGTCAGATTTTGTTTTTGTTTTTGTTTTTTGGTACTGGGGATTGAACTCAGGGGCACTCAACCACTGGGCCACATCCCCAGCCCTTTTTTTGAATTTTATTAGAGACAGGGTCTCACTGAGTTGCCAAGTGCCTCGCCATTGCTAAGGCTGGCTTTGAAATAGCGATCCTCCTGCCTCAGCCTCCCAAGTGCTGGGATTACATGCGTGCGCCACCGCGCCCGGGCTCAGATTTTGTATACATCCTTTCAGAGCAGCTGGAAGTCAGTTGGGAGATAGAAAGATCAAACATAGCCAGGTCTGGTGGCTCAAGCCTGTAATCCCAGCAGCTTGGGAGGCTGAGGCAGGAGGATCTAGAGTTCAAAGCTGGCCTCAGAAAAGCCAGGTTTTAAGCAACTCAGTGAGAGCCTGTTTCTAAATAAAATACAAAATAGGGCTGGGGATGTGGCTCAGTGCCCCTATGTTCAATCCCCGGCATCTCCCCCACACACACACAAAAAGAAAGATCAAACATATAAAGTAATATTGGCTACTCTTGGGTCCCAAAGAAAAATTGTGTTTTGATAGTGTAATTAGTAATGTGGAGCCCTAACACATTATGATTGTCAGTGCAGCAGCATTAGGGCATTTATGGTGTTTTCATGGTAGAGAAACTCCAGGGTCACTTCTAAAATGTCCACCAGATGTCGCTGTCTTGAGCCAATTTTCACCCACAGGATAGCTGGCAGATAACTTGAAATGTGAATTTTAAAAATTCATGCAGAATACATTTGCATATCTGCTTTGGTGCAGTTTATATTAAGCCCTACCATCTGGTGATTACTTTGGCAGTGTCTTAGTCTCTCACTATTCCGTCTCACTTTCCTTCTTCTACCTACTTCGTCTGTCACATTCACCCTGTGCACTCTGTTCCTCTGTCCTAATGTTGGGTTCTTAGTTTTATTTGTCCTCCTTTACTATACTTTCTTCCAGTCTTGTTTCTCCCCTTTATGTGTTATGTGAATATTTATGTGTAATTGTCAGTTATTCAACTTTTTGCTAAAAGAATAGGACCTCTGGCATATGACATAGGTGCTCAACCTGTATTTAATGAATGTTTAATGAAATAATGCATGGATAAAGAAGAGGGAAATATATCAGAACACAAAAAATTATATTTGACTTGAGAATACAGTAAAAGAGACAAAAAGGACCGGGGGTGTAGCTCATTGGTAGAGTACTTGCTTCATATGCATGAGGCCCTGGGTTCTATTGCCAGCAAAGCAAAACATCAACAACAAATACAAATAACAATAACAACAAAACAAACAAACAAAAAGCCCAAAGAGAGAGGGAGACAAAGATCTACAGTCCTAATTTAACTGTAATTAAAAGCTAAATGATACAGTATTGAGCATGCTAGATATTAAAAAGAGAAAGATTCATTCATTCAGTACATATTCTATGTGCCAGAAAATATTCTTGGTTCTGGGGATAAAGCAGTAATAAAACATATAAAATTCCTTGCCCTCATTAGTTTACAGGGGAAAGCTGATAATGGATGAAATTAACAAACATTTTCAATATAGTGGTTAAGACTTTTTATGGAAAATCCTTTGGGTTTTAGGCATATCTTTATACTAGAAATGTCTACACTATAAAAAACTGTAATGAAAATTAAAAAAAAAAAAAAGGGAAAGAAAGAGGTAGGAGAAAGCCAGATGTATAAAGTGACATTTGAAAAGAGGCCTGAGCCCGATGCCATGGCACACGCCTGTAATCCCTACATGTGGGAGGCTGAGGCAGGAGGATTGAGAGTTCAAATCCAGCCTCAGCAATGGTAAGGCACTTAGCAACTCATTGAGATCCTGTCTCTAAATACAATACAAAAAAGGGCTTGGGATGTGGCCCAGTGGTCAAGTGCCCCTGAGTTCAATCCTGGTACCACACACACACAAAAAAAAAAAAAAGAGAGAGGAGAGGCCTGAAGGAGGAGCAGAAATGAGCCAGGGGTCATCTGGGAAATTAGTGTTTTTTTTTTATATTTATTTATTTGAGTTGTACATAATGCGTTTTATATTTACGTGGTGCTGAGAGTCGAACCCGGGCTGCGCACATGCTAGGCAAGCGCTCTACCCCTGAGCCTCAACCCCAGCCCCCGAAATTAGTGTTTTGAGACAGATCAACATCAAAGAGTGACCAGAAGCCAGGCACAGTGGTGCACACTGTAATTGCATGCCTGTACAGCAGCTCGGGAGGTTGAGGCAGGAGGATGGTGAGTTCAAAGCCAGGCTCAGCAAAAGAGAGGCACTAAGCAACTCAGTGAGACTCTGTCTCTAAATAAAATACAAAACAGGGCCGGGGATGTGGCTCAGTGGTCGAGTGCCCCTGAGTTCAATCTCTGCTACCTCTGCCCCACAAAAAAAAGAGTGACCAGAGATCAAAATCAAGAGTGACTCAGTAGTAGAGTGCTTGCCTATCACATATGAAATCCTGAGTTTGATATCCAGCACTGCAAACAAAACCCAGTGGTCAGAGGAGTTTCATGGAAAAGACGGAAGCTGAACTAGGTAGGCAAAGTGATGATTTGGGTAACTGAAGGGTGAAGTGTGAGGCATTCCTGGCAGAGGGTCAGTTGAGGCATGAAGGCATGTAGGTGAAAATGAGCTTTGTGAAACTGTGAGACAGTGAGGAGCCCTAAAACCTGGACAGAGTGTTTTGGGGGAGGCCTTAACAGTTGGACACAAAGAATTTATTGATATACTAGGAAAAGTGAGTGTTTGACGATATAGAGCATCAAGGAGAATGTGTTGTCTAAGAAATATTTAGATGAATGTGGACTGGCAGATGGAAAAGCCTAGAGACAAAGGGAGCAGTTTAGGGTGGGAGTGTAGCTCAGTGGTAGAGTGCTTGCCTAGCATGTGAGAGGCCCTGGGTTTGATCCCCAGCACTGCAGAACATATATAAATAAACAAACAAATAAATACACAGTTTAGGAGCCAGAACTATTCATAACCTTTGCTAGTAGGTATGAGTCTTTTTGTATGTCTTTGCTGATGTCTCTGAATGTAAACAGAATATGTAATAGGAATGTACTAGAAGTTGTAAACAAGTTACCCTCAAGGAATTCAGCTGATGTGAAAAAACAGAAGAAGGATGAAGAAATTGTTTCAAAAGGTCATTTAATATATTTTTGTTGATAATTTTAATTATTTGTTTATTGAAACTGCCTTTCTGCTTCTTTACGGTCATGAATGATTGCCCATTATAGATGTGTTAAATTTCTCATAGGTGTGAATTTCACACATCTTAATTTTACTCAGAAAGAAGTCACAGGCAATATTTTAGCCAAATGACAGCTTTGTTTAAGGCTTAAAGTCTTACTTAGGGAAACATGTTATTGTATTTATTAACAGAAGGGATAAATGAATGTGTTTTGTAACTGTACATTGGTTCATTCATTACTCAATTCATTAATCTAAAAACATTTACTGAGTACCTTGTATGTAGCAAGCATCCTATAAACATAATGGTTAAAATTTGGAATTTGGCCTCATCATTTAATAGCGATTGCACCTGGAGCAAATTATTTAGTCTCCAAACTACTTTTTCTTTATATGTGAAAAAGACACACACACACACACACTATGGAAATAGTGACCTCCCAAAAATGTATGCATATTTGTGCTTAGTATAGTACTTGGCACATAATAAAATTTCATACTTGCTATTTTATTATTATGATATGTGGGTAACTTTTAGTTTATGGGGGAAGTGTTTGCCATTATTACCAAAATAATGCAGGACTGAGGAAACTAGATATAAGTTCAGAAATCAAGCAGCATGGCAGAGATATGCAGAAAGCAGTTTGGGGGCAATTCTTGGTTTCTCCCAGCAGACTGAATGACAGGCCTGCAGCAGTGGGAGTGGTTCCAGCTACCCAGACTGCTTGCAGTTTTCCCCACATACAGGAACTACATGATGTTGATTATTGCCCCAGTTATCCTAGTTGTTTCAGCTAACCCACTTATTTTCCAAACTCTTGTGTTGCTATCACAACAGGGAGGGTAGGGAGAATGGAATAGTAAATCTTAGTGTTGCTTAGAGCTAATGCTTAGTTCTTTACTTGGTCTACTTTCTGAGACAGATTATGATAAATATAGTGAACATATCATCTGAAAGAAAAAAAAAAAGACATCATATGGTCCAACATATGATTTTGTGCTTCTTCCAAGGGTGAAAGGCTGACTATATGTAGATTAGTGTGTTTTTGGAACATTTCAATAGTTGTGTAGAGACAATGAAACAATATTTTGAAATCATACTATCTACACTTAAATGAATTAAAATTAAATACCATTAAAATTTTTGTTCCACAGTTGCCCTTAGACTCATTTCAAGTATTCAGTAGCCACATGTGGCTAGTAGCTACTTTATTGGACAGCATGAATATAAAACATTTCCATTTTTATGGAAAGTTCTAGTGGAGACTACTGCTCTAGAATATGTGAATGATAAAGTCACAGACTTTCAAGGAATAGTGCAACCTTGGACCATATTCCCTCCAATAAATCTTATCATGTCACTACAATGCTCTCTTGATTTCTCTAGCATGATGTGAAAGGCCATGTACAGGGTCAGGTTCAGAAGCCTTTGGTTCAAATCTTAGCTCCCATATTGGCTTGCTGAGTGACTGTGAGCACCTCTCTTAACTTTGGTTCTTTTTTATGTAAAATAAGGGAGTTGGGCAAAATGAGATCTTTATTTTGGATTTTAAAAATTCAGTTATTTAATAAGTCCTTCCCCAAAAGCTTTGAGCTAATAGGTCTTACTTTGACAAAACTTAAAGTTTGAAAAACAGATTTCTTGGCACAGATAACTGTCAGTATGCCTCAATGTCTGAGTATTTTCTGGCCAAAGCATGAGGGGCTCTTAACCAATCAGAATTCTCTACCTATGTAACCACCAACTGGGTATTTTGGTTTCGCATCATTATGCATGTTAATGTGTTGCATGCAATTCTGAGGAATTGGAAATTTCACACTTCTATTTGTAAAGGTCTTCATTGCATTAACATAGGTATGGTATTACACCACAAACTATCATAATGGTGCAGGGAATTCTAGGCAGTTAAAACTCTCCAGCTAGACTATGAAATAGTATTCCTTTGCCTTGTTGTGGTCTCCTCATGCTCAGTTTGATTTGGTATCAGCTTTTCCCAGCCTTATCCAGAATTGAGCCCACAACATTTAACCAACAGCAGCTGTTCCACACCTGCACTGGCTCTATGCTTCCTGCCTCTTGTGCTCAGAGGCAGGTGTGTGTATTTTTTCAGAAGCACTTTTGTCTTTTTTTGTTTAAAAACTTTAGACATTCAGACAAGATATTGTAATCTGGCTGCTCCAGATAAGTATTTTTTTTTCTTTAGTGACCTGAGGAGGAAGTCGTTAGGTTGAATAAGACTCATTACTGACTGTTCTTGCTAAGATACCGTGATTTGAGGAGGGAATATGGGCATTCTGGAAATCATGTATAGACCTTTTTTGTTTTTTGTTTTTGGCAGTATTGGAGATTGAACTCAGGGCCTCTCACATGCTAGATAAGCACTTAACCAGTAGGTTACATCCCTGGCATTATTATTTTTTTTTTCTTTTTTAATTCTAGGACAGGCTGGCCTCAAACTTGTGATCCTCCTGCCTGTCCCCTTACCTCCCCATCCCGCATAGCTGGGGTTACAGGCATACACTACCACACCCAGCTGAGTCCTAGCTTCTTGAGCTGCCTGTCACTGACCAGCTGTGTCCCAGAGCCTGGCCCTGAATTTCTCTTAAGTCTTCACAAGCTCTGTAAACCTTTCCCCTCCATCTGTGATGTTAAGATGGAATGTAATATGGGCATTCAATCAGCTTCCTGTTTTTCTATAAAAATAAGAATTTGCACTGAACTTGCAAATGACTAATGTTCTTCAAAATAAATAATCAAGCCGGGCGTGATGGCGCATGCCTGTAATCCCAGCACTTGGGAGGATGAGGCAGGAGGATCGGGAGTTCAAAGCCAGCCTCAGCAATGGCGAGGCACTTAGCAATTCAGTGAGACCCTGTCTCTAAATAAAATACAAAAAAAGAGGTGGGGCTGTGGCCCAGTGGTTGAGTGCCCCTGAGTTCAATCCCTGGTACCAAAAAAAAAAAAAAAAAAAAGAAAATCTTCCAAAATAAATAATCAAGGTTGTGACTTGAATAACTTAGAAGCAGAGGGAATAGTTCTGTTTCCCTTGAGGAAGCTTTTATCTCTTTCAAATGCACCTGGGCGTTTTTGTGATTTTTATTTTAATCAAAACCTATTTACTAGAGCCGGGCGCAGTGGCGCACGCCTGTAATCCCAGCACTTGGGAGGCTGAGGCAGGAGGATCGCGAGTTCAAAGCCAGCCTCAGCAATGGTGAGGCACTTAGCAACTCAGTGAGAACCTGTCTCTAATAAAATACAAAAAAGGGCTGGGGATGTGGCCCAGTGGTCGAGTGCCCCTGAGTTCAATCCCTGGTACAAAAAAAAAAAAACAAACAACAAAAAAAAACCTATTTACTAAAAAAAAAAAAAAAACCTCAAAAGTATGGGTTTTCTTTTCTTTCTTTCTTTTTTTTTTTTTTTTTCTGATACTGGGGATCAAACCCAGGGACACTTTACTCCTGAGCTACACTCCCAGCCCCTTTTTCTATTTTAAATTTTTTTTTTTTTTTTTTTTTTTTTTTTGGTACCAGGGATTGAACTCAGGGGCACTCGACCACTGGGCCGTATCCCCAGCCCTTTTTTGAATTTTATTAGACACAGGGTCTCACTGAATTGCTAAGTGCCTTGCCATTGCTGTGGCTCGCTTTAAACTGGCAATCCTCCTGCCTCAGCCTCCCAAGCGCTGGGATTACAGGCGTGTGCCACCGCGCCCGGCTTTTTATTTTAAATTTTGAGACAAGTTCTTGCTAAATTGCTTAGGGCCTCACTAAATTTCTGAGGTTGGCCTGGAACTTGGATCCTCCTCTCTCAGCCTCCTCAGTGCTTGGGATTACAGGAGTGTGCCACTGAGCCCAGCTGGGTTTTAAATTTTAGCAGTTATCTTTAAAAGAAAGAAGAAACACATTTTGCTAAAGCCTTTGTCATGCTTGGTTTACTGATGCTTCTGCTGTGATCCTGTGATTTGTTTAGCACTGTCCCGATAAATATGTTACAATTCGCATCAGTACCCAAAGTTCTTTACCCCCTCTTTATTTTTTCCTTCCTGTCCTTTCTGCTTCTTAATTTAGTTTAGCCTCACTGTACCGCCCCGTGTGGAAAAAGGTTGCTGTTTGCTATGATTCATTCCCTTTCCCACCCACCTTGTGGTATAGTGGGGTGCTTGCGGCCTTAAAGGAGCAGAGTGTGTGTGTGTGTGTGTGTGTGTGTGTGTGTGTATGTGTGTGTGTGTATACAACGCACGCTCTCGCCAGCACACCAACTGCAAGCTTGGTGTGTGCGCGTTTTTGTGATTCCAAGCATATGCGCACACTGGCACGCCCGCCTGTGTGTCCGCGGGTGTGTGTGTATGTGTGAATGCACGCAAAGGGCGCGCGGATACCGGCTCGTCAGCCTGCAGAACTGGTGTGTGTCTGGGTGTGCAGCGTACGCACACACGCCCATGCCACTTTCCGGAGTGAGAGCCGGTGTGTGTGTGAGAGAGAGAAAGACGCGCGCACGCACACGCTAGCCCGCCCGCCTGCGCGCCCGCGGGCTCCCCGCACGCACGCCGGGCCTGGGGCGGCCAGCCTGCAACCCCTCCATCCTGCGTGCGCCCAGCTGTTTCTATAGGAACCACGGCGGCGCCGGGCCCCTCCGGCAGAGGCCCCCGCGTGAGCATGCCCAGTGCAAACCTCTAGTTTGGCTCGGGTCTAGGTTTCCAGTAAGTGGCATGCGGGACTCCAGAGAGATCCCAATGAGCTGAGCTGAGAGCCTTTGTGTGCAAAGGGAGGAGGCGGCAGCGACGGCCGCCCGGCTGGAGACCCCGCCCGGGGAGCCCCCGGCAGGAACAATGCTAGCCTGCCTGACCCGCGGGAACTTACTGGACGTCCTGCAGGAGGGCTTCAATGAGGTAACTGTCCTGCTCCTCCCACTCCCCAGCTCCCCTCCCCCCACACCCTGCGCCTCCCGCCTAATCTCCGGAAGGGGTCCTTCATGGTCCCCATCTTAGAGACTCCACAGCAAATCGCCCGCAGAGCCTTAAGGGCGCAAAGGTAGTGGGCGCGGTGCGGATGGATGAACCTGTAGAAATCAAAAGGGCTGCTGGCCTCCCGTTAAGCTGGGCGATGACCTTCCCTGCTAGCTTACCTGAGCCCATAGGACAGGACCACAGATTCTGAAGTTATCTCCTTCCAGAAGAGGTGATTCCACCGTCCCCCGGATTCTCCCAAAGGAAATCCTAGGGGAAGCCCTGAATATATGGCAGAGGTGCTCATTTCTATTTCAGGGGCTAGCCATCTGAGCCAAGAAAGGGGTGGGGTGGCATAGCATTGGTAGAAAGTTTGAGAGAGGGCAGGAGACTGTGGGTGGTTCACACGAAGGCCCTCTCCACGTGCGAGTCACCTGAATCCAGGGCAGTAGGTTTTTCTACAACTGAGGACATGGTTGAATGAGGAGCTGGGCCCAGTTCAGGGAACCAGCATTTGCCCCTTTCTGTGAGAGCCAGTATGGGGGTCTCAATCTGACAGGATCAAGGGCTGATCAAGGGTCATTGTCCCCTCACATGTTTTATCTCACATTCTGTTATCTCTTCCATCTGCTTCTCCTGTGATCCAGGCAATTCTGATTTGAGACCTTTTCCCCTTGTTTTGGAACCCCACCTTCTTGGGTTGGTTGTTCTTAGCCCAGCATCCATGAAGACCTACTCTGTTAGTTGTGCCTTCCTTTCTCCTCTCCTTTTCTTTCCCTTTCTTCTTTTCTTCCGTTGTGACTCTCTTTCTTAAATTCAAGTTTTTTTTTTAAATATTTATTTGTTTTATTGTACACAATGCCTTTACTTTTACGTGGTGCTGAGGATCGAACTTGGGCCGTGCTCGTGCCACAACCCCAGCCCCAAGTTTTTTTTTTTTTTTTTTTTTTAAATCAGTTTTTAGTCAAATAACATATGAATGCATTCTCTTCTCTTTGGTTGGTACTGCAAATGGAACCTAGGGTCTCACACAGACTAAGCGTGTGCTGTACCACTGCTCTACATGCCTATTCCTATTCTTTTCTTAGATGTGAACTTAAGGACAAGGCTAAAGTGCCTTTGGTCATCCCCCTCTCCATCCCAGCCTTTTCCCCAGAAGTAACTATTCTCATGAATTTGTGTATAAGATTTTCTTTCTGCAGCTGCACCACAAGCTCTTTCCTTGATTTCTGTTTCTAATTAAGAAGCCCTGCAGCCTGACCTGCCTCAAAACCTTCCCCAGTCCTGGCGCTTGTGCCCCAGCCGTGTTCCTGACACAGAGAGGAAAACGGCAGAAATGCTGTCCCAGCCTAACCAACTGAGTTGGAATTTTCTTTGGGCTGAGGGGTGTTGAAACCTTTACTGATGGGCAGAACTTGCATCTGGCCTATACTGTAGGGCTTCTCATCCTTGCATCATTCTTGTCTGAACACATGTAAGGATATTGTTAACGAAGAGCTACAGACTGAGAGTTGAAACACAGAGGAGCCAGGAAGCCTAACTCTTGAGTGCTTCTGGTATTCCTGGTTCCTTTTTTCTCTTTCTCTGTCTCTGGACCTTCCCTGGTCCTTAGCTGTGTAGGTCTGACTCTTTCACCATCATGGCAGAAGCTCCATTGGTCCACTTATGCCTCTCCCTGTTTCCTGTTTTTTTTTTTTTTTTTTTTTTGGTACCGGGGATTGAACTCAGGGGCACTCGACCACTGGGCCACATCCCCAGCCCTTTTTTTTGTATTTTATTAGAGACAGGGTCTCACTGAGTTACTAAGTGCCTCGCCATTGCTGAGGCTGGCTTTGAACTCGCGATCCTCCTGCCTCAGCCTCCCAAAGTGCTGGGATTACAGGTGTGCGCCACCACGCCCGGCTTGTTTCCTGTTTTTATTTTAACCCAGCTCCCAGGTATTGGGACTCACTAGAGAAGAAGAAACCACCCAAAGCCAGTCCTAGTCTGCTTTCTGCTCATTTTCATTTCTAAACCTTTCAGCTGAAGAGCCATGTAAACCAAGAAAATTGACTATTTTTTCTTACTTTCTCTGATCTTCAATTTTTGCAAAACAAGGGGAAAGGGGAGCAGGAGAGCTCTTTCTGTGATGGTAATGGAGTCTTCATAAAACCAGCAGTTAACTTTATAATTAATTCATCTTGAGAATAATGCAGTAATGCCTCTTTTTCCTCTCTGATATTTCCTTTTTCTACTCATCCTGTAAACTTTATTCCACTCCCTCTGTAGACTAAGGTACATCTATTCCCTTCTTTTTTGTTAATATTTATTTTTTAGTTTTAGGGGGACACAGTATCTTTATTTTGTTTTTATATGGTACTGAGGATTGAACCCAGTGCCTCATGCATGCTAGGTGAGCACTCCACCACTGAGCCACAACCCCAACCCCAACATCTATTCCCTTCTGTTAGTAGATTTAAACTGTGAAATCCAATGCATGCTTTTAATTTCTCTGTTAGTGATTTGTTAATCTTTTTTTTTTTTTTTTTTTTTTGTGGTACCGGGGATTGAACTCAGGGGCACTCGACCACTGGGTCATATCCCCAGCCCTTTTTTTTGGTGTTTTATTTGGAGAAGGGTCTCACTGAGTTGCTAAGTGCCTCACCATTTGAGGCTGGCTTTGAACTCGCGATCCTCCTGCCTCAGCCTCCCAAAGTGCTGGGATTACAGGCGTGCGCCACCGCGCCCGGCTTCGATTTGTTAATCTTGAATGGTGAATATTCTCTAACAATTTAAGTAATTCTTTCACGTATATAATAAATTTCATTAAATGTTCACATATAGTATCATACTTAGTACTACTGAATAATGGTGTGATTGGTAACTTCAGAGTCTGTGGAGCCCTGCTTGACATATTCCATCCTGTGAGTTGCTAAATCTAGTAATATTCAGTCTCTTTTGTTAGAGTCATACAAATGTTAGCATCATGTAAGGATATAAATGGGAATTTAAAAACTAGTGTCAGAATACACTTTAATTTTTTTCAGAAACTCTTTGTACTGAGGCTAAGAATACCACACATGTATCCAGCCATCTCCTGGGAATGATCCAAGTATATCTGAAGCTATCCTTCATCACCCAGATGTATTATAGATCTATGTAGTTAGGGCTCTGACCTCATTTTCTATGGCAGAGAAGACTGACACAGGAAACAGAGCTATGACCCTGATTGGTAATTATAAGGAAACCCTGCAGCAGAGAGAAACCCTGCCTTCTGAATCAAAGCTCTCCTCTACCCACTGTTGGTCTCTGCTCTCAAACCACATGCCACTACATATAACTATGCATGACAGAAATTTCTTCTACCACATTTCCTGCATAGATCCCTGTCCTCTTATGCCAAGCAACTCAGAACTGATCCACGTCACTGATGTCAATGCAGTCCCTTTTATTGATATGGTTATTTTTCACCAAATTAGCCACAAGTTTTGGCTACTTGCTACATTCTGCAATCCACCCTATCTCTGTTTTGGACATTCTACTTTTTTCAGAGCGGGTACTAGGGATTGACCCCAGAGGTGCTTAACCACTGAGCCACATCCCCAGCCCTTTATATTTTATATTTTAAGACAGGGTCTCAGTAAGTTGTTTAGGGCCTCACTAAGTTGCTGAGGCTGGCCTCAAACTCTGAATCTTCCTGCCTCAGTCTTTGGGATTACAGATGTGCACCACTGTGCCCAGATCTGTTTTGGAAAGCTGGGCACAGTTTTGTTTTGTTTCTATAGTTCACACTTTCCCCATTTTTACATCTGCCTCAATGTTATATGTTTTCTTTCTTTTAAATATATACTTTTTAATTGTAGGTGGACATAATACCTTTATTTTATTTTTATGTGGTGCTGAGGATCGAACCCAGGGCCTCACTTGCTAGGGAGTGCTCTACCATTGAGCCACAACCCCAGCCCTTGTTATTTGTTTTCTATGACGCTTGATATTGGTGGTGTTATATGAACGTTGGTTTAATGCCAACATGAATTTCTGCCCACTATGGACTGAACTTGTCCCCACCTTCTTTGTCTTGTTCTTTTCTTTTCTTTCTTTCTTTCTTTTTTTTTTTGTATTGGGGATTGAAGCTTTTTCTTTTTCTTTTTCTTTTTGGTACCGGGGATTGAACTCAGCGGCACTAGACCACTGGGTCACATCCCCAGCCCTTTTTTTTTTTTTTTTTGTATTTTATTAGAGACAGGGTCTCACTGAGTTGCTGAGTGCCTCGCCATTGCTGAGGCTGGCTTTGAACTCGCGATCCTCCTGACTCAGCCTCCCAAAGTGCTGGGATTACAGGCGTGCGCCACTGCGCCTGGCTAGCTTTTTATTTTTCATTGAGACAGGGTTTCACTAAATTGCTGAGGCTGGCCTCGAACTTGGATACTCCTGTATCAGCCTATGGAGTAGCTGCACCACCACACCCAAGCTAAGGACTGAACTTTCTATAAAAGACTTTGGGTGGATGCAATGGCACACACCTATAATCTCAGCTACTCAGGAGGCTGAATCAGGAGGATTGCAAGTTTGAAGCCAGGCTGGGAAACTTAGCAGGACACTGTCTCAAAATAAAATAAAAAAAGGAGTGGGGGGTGCTTGGGATGTAGCTTAGTGGTAGAGCACTTGCCTATCATGTGTGAGGCCCTAAGTTTAATCCCCAGTACTGGGAGAAGGAAAAAAAATGAATGAAAAAAGAAAGAAGACTGGTGCTCTTGAGAAGGTTTTAATGGACCTAAGATTGTAATATGGTTTAGTTAAAAGCATTCATTCATTTAGGTATTCAGTCATTTATTGTTTGAATGAGGGGATAGGTAAAATAATTGAAAACACCCAGTTCCTGCTTTCAAGGAACTGGAAATACCATAATAGGATGCTCACTATGATAATGTTATAAAAAGTAATGTTTGCGGGAGATTGTGGAGATATCTTCTAGTTAATGTATGCAAAACACCAAATATTTACCAACCTTCTTGCCCACTGAGCCCAGATGTTTTTCCTACTAGTCTGGCATTTGCATGTAAGCAGTCACTCACCAGACATTTGATGAATTACTGTTTGCCAGGCACTGTGCCAGGCTCTAGAAATAGAAGTCAAATAACAAAGTCTGTGCCCTAATGAAGCTCACAAGCCAATGAAGATAAAAAAGCAAATGTTCAAAGTATCATACTTGGGAAAATTGTGGTAATACAGACATCTTGCTTGTGGGGAAGAGTAAACCCATATTAAACTGTGTTGTGAATGTTCTGAGAGGCTGAAATTTATGGGAATAGTTTGTGAAAAGGTTAGTCGACAGGAAGTCAGTTGTCTGAGCCTTAACTTTTTGAACATATGACTTGGCAGATCTTCCCTACCAATTTTCCTCTAGCAGAAAAGTAGAAATTGAAATTCCACATTAAGATTTATCTGCTTGTCCAGCCATGGTGATGCACAACTGTGGTCCCAGCTGTTCGGGAGGCTGATGCAGGAGGATCACTTGAGCCTACATTTGAGACGAGCCTGGGTAACATACAGAGACCCTACCTAAAGAAAAAAAAATTCATCAACTTGGATGTTTCTGAGAAAGACAGGAAAAGCCATTATCTGGCTTTATCATCCCCATAAGGGGAACACTGAGTGAGAAAGAGGATTGGCAGGTGGAGCAGCTGCTGCCAACATCCCTCCTAAGTGCCTCATGCCTTCTGTGGAGTAGCATTGCAACATTGAGCCAGCTAGAGCCTTCCTTTCAGACATTTCCACAACGAATTCCTCTGCTTTGCTGTAGAAATTAAAGGCCTGTTAAGTCTTTAATGTTAACAAAGCACCACCCTTCAGCGCCTTCCTTTTTTTTTTTTTTTTTTAAATCCTGACTGATTTCTCCTCTACCCGCCCAGGCTCATTGGCTTTGTTCCCACAGGAGTCAATGCCAGCTTAACAGATGCTCCTTGGCCACAGGCTGTCAGGCAGCTTTGTGTTCCTTGTGCTGAGTGATGGGCTGGCCAGGCATGTGGAGCAGTGATAGGGCACTGTAGGCCAGGTGCCACTCTTCCAGGCACTTTAGAAGGTCTGGGGAGCACTCAAAATGCTTCATCTGCCACAACTGGCCTTGTTTTCTGGGCTGTAAGGATCAAAGGTTAAACCAACACTTTCCTTAATAAATTTCTGTGTGTGTTATCCCCTAACCCAGTTCCCATTGAAGTGGTCATGGATATAACCTTCAGTGGCCTGGTGTGGCAGGGGGATAGGAGACCAAAGTCAAAGCCCTAATGTTGAGCTCTATGTCCTTTTTCTAGGATAAGGAACAGCCTAGACTATAGAGATACCTCATTCTTTCCTCCATTCTGATGCATTTATTGAGCACTTTCCTTATAGCATGTACTCATGAAGGACAGAAAGTGTTTAGGGAACTTAGAATGATAATTTTTAAAAAAATAAGGTAAGGAGATGTGTTTCAGTCAGCTTTTTTGCTGCTGTGACTAAAAGACCTGACAAGACAATTTTATAGGAACAAAAGTTTATTTGGGGGCTCACAAATTCAGAGGGCTCAGTCCATCGACAGCCAGCTCCATTCCTCAGGGCTGGAGGTAAGGTAGAAGTCATGAGAGAAGAGTGTGGCAGAGGGAACCAGCTGACATGATGATCAGGAAGAAGGGGTGGGGGACAATGACCACGACACTCCACTTGCCTGATATAAAATATATACCCTAATGCCCTCCTGCTCTGGCCACATCCTACCTGCCTTCAGTTACCACTCAGTTAATCCCACCAGCGGATTAATTCACTGATTGGGTTAAGAATCTCAGAATCCAATCATTTCACCTCTGATGGTTTTGCATTGTCTCATGCATGAGCTTTTGGGGGACACTTAATACCTAAACCAATACCTAAATCATAACAAGATGCTATCTTTCCCAAAATCATTAGCTCTTCACTTTTGGATACATTGTCCTTCGACCTCTGGGCTGAATACTAATATGAGGAACCCTGTCCATATAAGGAAGCAGAAATTTAAGCTTATTTTTACTTGTGAACTTTATTTTTACCTTACTAGCCACCAAGTACAGTGAACAAAGAACTTTTCCTGGTTCAATAAAGACTTAAAAGAGTTAATAGAAAAGAAATACAACTGGCTTAATTTAGGCCACTCATAACTTAAGCTTTCCAAACTTGTCCTTCATTTCTCAGCAACAAACCCTCTTCCCCAATTTCTACTGCTGGAGGTCTCAAGAGTTCTAAACTGGTGTCTGGTTTCACTGTAGAACTAAATTCCTTCCTGAGCCATTCATGTCTGCTCCTGAACTCTCCACAGCACAGCACAAAAGCACCCAGCTTTACTTGTTTGCCAGCAGGCAGACATAGAGCTGACTTGGATATTTCTACCCTTTGACTTCCAAAGTAAAGCCCACTCAGTGCTTTTGCAGCTCTAACCAAACAAATCCCCTGTAGGAATTCTCTTTGATCTTGAGTCTTGGAGGAGATAGAGAACAGAGGCTGGATTTACAAAATTGTTTGGAAGGAAGGGCAGGTCCTAATGAAAAACAGGAAGTTGGCAGCAAGAAAGCTTTCAAGGTCAAGATTTTCTGCTCAATGAAGAACATGGACAGAATTGTCTATACTGAAAGAGTTTGAATTCAAATTATAGGGCCATATGTAGTGTCTTGGAGGAGGCTGATGGAGACTGGGATTGGACACACCACCTCATGCTGGTCAAGCCTTATTTTACCACCAGTACTCTCAACTTTAGTGGGGGTCTAGTCTCCTCAGACCAAAATCCTGCCCAAATAGCTTAGACCTTTGCTGTATCTCCTTTTCCTTCCCCTGGGGCCTGTCTCAAGACATTACCATATAAAAACCCTTAGTCCTAGCCGGGCGCGGTGGCGCACGCCTGTAATCCCAGCACTTTGGGAGGCTGAGGCAGGAGGAGCGCGAGTTCAAAGCCAGCCTCAGCAATGGCGAGGCACTTAGCAACTCAGTGAGACCCTGTCTCTAAATAAAACACAAAAAAGGGCTGGGGATGTGGCCCCTGAGTTCAATTTCTGGTACCAAAAATAAATAAATAAATAAATAAAAACCCCTTAGTCCTTCTAAACTGCTTTACACTGGCAACTTTCTAGGTTCTCCAGAACAAGTTTGAGATAAAACTTGGGTGGGACTGAGATTAGTTCTACACTGTCACTGATAGTAGTACCAACTATCTTGCCTTTTTTTTTTTTTTTTTAAAGTTGGTTGCAAATGCCAAGAACCCAATTTGAATTAGCAGAGATAGGAATTTACTGACTCATGGAATCCTAGGAAAGTCTGAAAAACTAAACCATAGAGAGGGCAGAGTCTCAGAAATAGTGAAAAGTAGGAGCTCAAACACTGGCAAGATGGCTCCCTCCTGCATTTTGCCCCTGTTTCCACTTGTTGTGGTGGTTTTATTCCTTCTACTATGGATAGCTTTTCACTCTTGAGTGGGCAGCCTGGCGTATGACACCAACTCAGTTTTATGACCAATGAACTAGTGGAGGGAGTGATGTACTAATTACCATCGTGGTCATGGGGCTCACCACTGTGTACGCAGAGGACTATGTTCCCATACAAGAGGAAGTGAGTGTGAGCCAGGCAGATACCCCAAGGGCTGTTAGCTATATCTCTGCCACAGGCCTGGCTGGAATCTGTCATGGTCCTACTGCGCCTCTCCAGCTGTCGTTGGAAACAGACCAAGAATCAGGGGCATGATCAGATAATCTTAATATTTTAGATATTTTCATTTTGTGAACCTGTTGCATCTTGTCTTCACTGAATAATAGACTTATAAAATAACAGTTCTGGAAGGAAAGAAAATGCAGTGACTTTTTGTTTTGGGTGTGTGTGTGTGTGTGTGTTTAGATGTCAGGGTACAGGTGGAATGGGGAGGAGGTTGGTGGGTTGGGGGATTTGGAGGATGGCTTAGAAGGAGAAAAATAGGGTGAGTAAGCTGCACTCTTGAGTCCCCCACCCTTCTCCTAGCCAGAGAAGATCGGTTTTCCCCTATTTAAAATATCTGGCTTTCACTAAGTTATTATTTAAAAAAAAAATATTGAGCCAGGATGTAGCTCAGAGGTGGAGCATTTGCCTTGCATTTGCAAGGCCTTGGGTTCAATCCCTAATACTGTGCAAAAAAGAAAAGAAAAAATACATGAAAAAACAGACAGTTAGTTCAACTCTAGGAGAGTAACAGCCTTTTGCAAAAAAAGCTGCTTTTCATGTGCTGTGGAAGGAGAATCCTTGATGCATTGTTAAAACAATAGCACTTGCATGTAGTGCAACTTGCCCTGGACTTGTATCATAGGCCGCTTCTAAGATAAACATCTTTGTGAGAGAAGTGGGTGGTGTGGCTGGTCCTCACAAGTGTCAACTTTGTCTTTCAAGTCAGTTTTTTCAGAGCCAGCAGCAGGTATTGTAGTGAGAAAAGGGTCTCATCTGCCCCTTGGTTGAGAAGTGACACCGGGGGAAGACAGACACTCAGTTTTAAGGTTCCCCAGAGTAGACTTTAAAGGAGAGGTAGACACCTAGAGAATCCCAGCGTAACCCTTTACCTATGGGTGAAAATTGCACCCACAATTGTTTAGCTCTGATTGTTCTGTTAGATGTCATTTAACAGATCCATGTTACCCTGAACTATGATAGTGACATGTCAAAGAACCTTTCTTTTTTTTTTTAAAAAAATATTTATTTATTTGCTTTATTTGTGCACAATGCGTTTATTTGTACGTGGTGCTGCGGATCGAACCCGGCCCGCGCACATGCTAGGCGAGCGCTCTACCGCTGAGCCACAACCTCAGCCCCTCGAAAACATTTCTTAACTAAGGGTTTTTTGTTTTTTTCATTTCTTAATCAATGGTTTAGTTGACGATTTGCTTATCAGTGTTTTAAGTTACATGAATCTGGGCAGAATATTAAGTATCCTCAGCACCTTAAAGTGTGCCACTCTCCCTGGAAGATGTCAGGATCCATGATGGTGGTTAGCTAGTCTCCCAATACCTGGACTGTCCTGCTGCAGCGACTATCCCCCTCTATGCCACTTCAACAAAGCCACATACCCAGGCCACACCTGTAACTTACTTCACAGTATGGCTCCATCCTTGAAATCTTTTTTTTTTTTTTTTGTACTGGGGATTAAACTCAGGGTCACTCGACCACTGGGCTACATCCCCAGCCCTTTTTTGTATTTTTATTAGAGACAGGGTCTCACTGAGTTGCTAAGTGCCTCGCCATTGCTGAGGCTGGCTTTGAACTTGTGATCCTCCTGCCTCAGCCTCTCAAATGCTGGGATTACAGGTGTGCACCACTGCTCCCAGTATCCCTGAAATCTTGAACTTCTTCAGTGCTCAAAACCCCAATTTTCACACTCCTATATTCCCATTAAACTTTTTTCTTTCCTTTCTACCAGGTTGTCCTCTCTTTACTGTTCTCTGTCCTCTCAGCTTATCTGATCTCTTTTGATTTCTTGTCCCTGGCTGAGACTCCACAAAAATCAGTCACTCTGATTACACTTTCACCATAACTTTCACTCCTTTCCCCTGGTGATCAGGCCTCTGGCCATTTCCAGCTCTTCTTGGACCAGGCCTGCTGAGCACTGCTAGAGCAAATCACTGTAATGCTGCTGGTTGACTGAGTCACAGCATCATGGTTTCCAGCCTTAGCTAGCTGAGTTCTTGGTGCTGCCAAGATGTCTTTAGTGATCACTTTTCTTTCCAGCCTCTCACTGGGTCTGCTCCAACCTTTCCTGAAGCCTCCTTCATTCTTACTCTTCCTTTCTTTCTTAGCAGATCAGCTGGCCCACCTCATATGAATGAATGGCTAGAGGGATTGAACTCCTTCAGCTCTTCTCTCCCCCTCACCTCACTGTTCTGCCACCTAGGTCCCTACTTCTCTTCTGAAACCTCACTGCACCATTTAACCCTTTCTTGATCTCTGTTACTCCCTCACTGACTCCTTCACCCCAACCTCCAAATAATCTTTTTTTTTTTTTTTTTTTTTGTACTGGGGATTAAACTCAGGGTCACTCGACCACTGGGTACATCCCCAGCCCTTTTTTGTATTTTATTTAGAGACAGGGTCTCACTGAGTTGCTAAGTGCCTCGCCATTGCTGAGGCTGGCTTTGAACTTGTGATCCTCCTGCCTCAGCCTCTCAAATGCTGGGCATTACAGGTGTGCACCACTGCTCCCAGTATCCCTGAAATCTTGAACTTCTTCAGTGCTCAAAACCCCAATTTTCACACTCCTATATTCCCATTAAACTTTTTTCTTTCCTTTCTACCAGGTTGTCCTCTCTTTACTGTTCTCTGTCCTCTCAGCTTATCTGATCTCTTTTGATTTCTTGTCCCTGGCTGAGACTCCACAAAAATCAGTCACTCTGATTACACTTTCACCATAACTTTCACTCCTTTCCCCTGGTGATCAGGCCTCTGGCCATTTCCAGCTCTTCTTGGACCAGGCCTGCTGAGCACTGCTAGAGCAAATCACTGTAATGCTGCTGGTTGACTGAGTCACAGCATCATGGTTTCCAGCCTTAGCTAGCTGAGTTCTTGGTGCTGCCAAGATGTCTTTAGTGATCACTTTTCTT
This sequence comes from Tamias sibiricus, assembly GCA_025594165.1. Taxonomy (NCBI): domain Eukaryota; kingdom Metazoa; phylum Chordata; class Mammalia; order Rodentia; family Sciuridae; genus Tamias; species Tamias sibiricus. The sequence goes on from CM046657.1 coordinate 105,499,705, forward strand.
TCCAGCCTCTCACTGGGTCTGCTCCAACCTTTCCTGAAGCCTCCTTCATTCTTACTCTTCCTTTCTTTCTTAGCAGATCAGCTGGCCCACCTCATATGAATGAATGGCTAGAGGGATTGAACTCCTTCAGCTCTTCTCCCCCTCACCTCACTGTTCTGCCACCTAGGTCCCTACTTCTCTTCTGAAACCTCACTGCACCATTTAACCCTTTCTTGATCTCTGTTACTCCCTCACTGACTCCTTCACCCCAACCTCCAAATAATCTTTTTTTTTTTTTTTTTTGGTGGTACTGGGGATTGAACTCAGGGGCACTCGACCACTGGGTCACATCCCCAGCCCTTTTTTGTATTTTATTTAGAGACAGGGTCTCACTGAGTTGCTAAGTGCCTCGCCATTGCTGAGGCTGGCTTTGAACTCGCGATCCTCCTGCCTCAGCCTCCCAAAGTACTGGCATTACAGGCGTGTGCCACCACGCCCGGCTTCCAAATAATCTTATCTCCCAAAACCCTCACTCCCTATCCCACCTTCCTTTCTAGCTCATACTCTTTCTGTTTTTATTTTCCTGCTTCCTGGGGTCTTCTCAGTTCACTGCCATCTGACTTTAGCCCCACTACTCTACAGTGATGAGTGGTTCTCAAATAGGTCACTAAATCAAATGGCCTTTCCAGTCCTCAGCCTGATTTTTCTATAGCATATGACCTTATCAACTGCCTTTCTTCCCTGGATTCCCACATAACCCACATAATATTCTTTTTAGTTGCTTATCTCATTTCACTTGTCTTTCTTTCTTTTCTTTTTTAATGCTATGTTGAACCTAGGGCCTTGTACATGCTAGGGAAATTCTCTACCACAGAGTTACATCTCTAGCTCTCTTTGTTTTTAATTTTGAGACAGGGTTTCTTTAAGTTGTTCAGACTGGACTCAGACCTGCAGTCATCCTGCCTCAGCCTCCCAAGTTGCAGTGATTACAGGCATGCATCACCACACCTGGCTAGAATAATATATTCTTTGGAGAAAGATGGAGTGGGTTCAAATCCCAGGTAGACAGACCACTTATCAGCACTATGAACTTGAGGAAATTTTCTCATATGAAAAAATGGGTTAATAGTATTGACTTTAATGGTTGGGTATGAAAATTAAAGATAATACATAAAACTGCCTCCTTTACTGGTTGACATGAGATGGCATTCAGTGCACTGAGTTCTCTTATTTCCTTTCAGTGCCTCATTTCCCACTCCTTTTCCTGCCAAGTAGCTTTGTTTCAGTCACCTTGCTTTTTGGGATGTTGTAGAGCCCAGGATTTGGAGTGAAGACTGAGTTCAAATCCTTGCTCTGCCATTTCCTGGCCCTGTGACTTTGAGCATGTTGTTACTGGCAACCTTGGTTTCCACATCTGTAAAATTGATCCCATGAGGAGCTGTATGTAAGAAAATGGTCCCATGAGAAACTATATATGTGAAAAGATGTGATTACATGCTTAGCATAATACTGGGCAAGCAGTAAGTTCTTAGTTGATGATAGTTATTTCATTTGCATAGGTATTATCTCACTTGCACAGTTACACATTGATACTTTCAAATTTGTATCTTGTGCCCAACTCCTACCTCTTGTGCCAACTGGCTGTGGAATATCTCTACCCCAGTGTTCTACTCTTGCTCACAACTGAACTATTTTTTTTTGCTTTTCTCCCAGTACTTGTTTTACTTTAGTTGTCAATGCCATGCATTTATTCTTAATCTCAGCGCTCTTGAAAGCATCACCAGTTAGCCAGTCACTCAGGCATGTCATTTTGGACTGCCTGCATCCTTTTATACCTTTGATTTGCTTCTGGAATTTGTCCCTTTCTAACTGCCACCACTTTAATTTAGGCTCTTATCTTCCCTCAGTTGAATTATTGCCTTATCTCCTCATTGATTTCTACCAATCTCCCTGAACCCAGGGGCACCTAACCACTAAGCCACATCCCCAGCTTTTTAAAAATGTTTTATTTAGAAACAGGGTCTCGCTGAGTTGCTTAGTGCCTTCCTAAGTTGTCAAGGCTGGCTTTGAACTTGGCATCCTCCTGCCTAGACTCCCAGTCCTGAGCCAGCACACCAGGGTGCTTGTATCTCTTATCTCACATTCTACTTTGTATCCAGAGGGATCTCTAAGCTGCAGGCCTAACAGTTTCACTCTCCTGTTTAAAAATTCCACCCTCTCCTGTTGAAGGACTTTAGCCTTAAGTGTGAGAGCTCATAGGTCTTGTGCCTACCTGTTTCTCCATCTTCATCACCTGCCACTGGCAGTTTTGCCCACACTATCTTGTTAAGTGGCTGTTGCTCCAAAATACCAGATGCCTTCACAGCCCTTCCGGCTGCCACGTCTGTCCTTGTGCCACCTCCCACTGGTGAATATCCTTAAAGTACCAGCAGATGTCCCCTCCCTTCTTAGTCCTTCCCTGATTCCCCATCCTCCCATCCTGTTGCTCCCTCTCTGCATTGGTAGCATTTTTTAAGTGTTTCTCCACTGCAGCAGTAACATAGCTATTTATGTGTCTGTAAGCACTGGCCTGGCACATGCCAGGAAGATAGTGGGGACTCAGGAAATGTTAGTTGGAATAAATGAATGCTTGTGAGACAGAACTAACAAGTTGAAGTTTATTAAAGGTAAATGTAGAGCAAGAAAACAAAATTTACAAGTGCAAGATGCAAGAGAAGTGGTTTAAGAGGAGAATGTGTTAAAATTATTCAGGAACTTTGGTTGACAGCTCAGTGTGAATCAACCATATGAGGTGATGACAAAAAAATAAGAAGAGAAAAGAAATATGAATGAGAAACCTGAGTATCTGGTTTCGTACTCAAAGTACCTGTCTGATTCTAGGTATCATGGCTTTAAAGGGACTTAGACCCAAAGGCAACAATTCCTTTTTTTTTTTTTTTTTTAACAATTCTTGAAATTGCTTTGTCTTTTTTTTTTTTTTTTTTTTTTTTTTTTGTAAATTGCTAAAAGAGACAAATGACTAGTTAATACAACTAGGAAGAAAAAGGGAGAAATCACAAATATACAAAATAGCTGGCATGGTGGCACACGCCTATATTCTCAGTGGCTCGGTAGGCTGAGGCAGGAGGATCATGAATTCAAAGCTATCCTCAGCAAAAGCAAGGTACTAAGCAACTCAGTAAGACCCTGTCTCTAATAAAAATACAAAATAGGGCTGGGGATTGGCTCAGTGGTCCAGTGCCCCTGAATTCAATCCCCAGAACTGCTCCCCCCCCACACACAAAAGAAACAAATATACAAAACAAGCATCAATGGAAAAGTAGCCACTGAAACAGGAAAATAATTACTAGAGTCTTATTAAGCCTCTATGCGAATACATTTAAAAACTTTGATGAAATGGATAACTTCCTAGGGATCTACTGATTACCAAATTTGTAGTCATATAAAATTTAAACAGGTCAAATTCAGAAGAAGAAATAGAGAACCTTAAAAGAAGTATTTCCTCAAGAAAAGTAGCAGTCCCAGATGATTATATAGGACAATTCTTTTAAACCTTCAACTACTGTAATGTTCTATAAATTATAGAACATTGAAGATGAAGGGAGTGTTCCCAACTGCTTTTGTGAAGCTAGCATAATATTGATATCTAAATATTATAGAGACTGTAAAATAAACTACAGACTAATATTATTTATGAATATCCATGGAAAAGCCCAAAATATATAGCATTAATATAGCACTAATAAATATTTTATTATTGAAAAGAATCCAACACTACATTAAAAGTATAATTCACTATGATTGTGTGAGACTAATTTCAAGAATGCAAAGTAGGTTTATTATAAGGAAATCCATTAATATTATATACTCCATTAATAGGTCTCAAGAAAAATAATCACAGAATTATTTTCATAAATGCTGAAAAATCTTGCCAAAATTCAAATTCCATTCTTTATTAAAAACACTTGAGAGGCGCTGGGGTTGTGGCTCAGTGGTAGAGTGCTTGCCTAGCATGTGCTGGGCACTGGGTTCAATCCTCAGCACCACATAAAAATAAAATAAAGGTATTGTGTCCAACTAGAACAAATATTAAAAAAAAAAACTTGAGAAAATAGAACTTGGTAGATACTTTCATAACATGATAAAAAATTATATATAACTTGTAGTACAAAAACCAGTAACTTACTAAATTGGGCAATATTATAAGTGTTTTCTCTTAAGTCTAGAAACAAGGGAAAGTTGCGTGATATTTCCACTATTATTCAACATGTACCAGTTGTATAAACCAATACAGATAGATCAATGAAGTCAATTAGTGTACATGGCTGAGTAAAAAGAAAACTTTTATCTTTTGGTAAATGATATAATAATAATCTTGGGAACCATAGAAAATCAGTAATAAAACTCAAACAATAAAAGTTAATGTAATAGGATGTAGAATCAACATACACATTGGCTTCATGTATGTTATATTGGATAATGTAATGGTAGGGAGAACCTCATTTGCAATTGCAACTGAGAAGATTAAATTCTTGAGAATGAAGTTAACAAGAAGTGTACGAAATTTGCAGGAGGAAAATTTAAAACATTTCTGAAAGACACACTTGAACAAATGGAAAGATATCCCCTGTTTTTGAATAGGATTACTGTATATCATAATGATGTCAGTTCTCCCTAAGTTAATTTATAAATTTAATAAAATACCAATAAATATTCTAGCAGTTGTTCTTAGGGAATTAGACAAAATGATACTGAAGTTTATATGGAGAAATAAACAGGAATATAAGAAAAGAAAATTTTCAGGAGAGAGAGAAATTTAGCCCTACCAAATGTTAAAATATGCTTCCTGTAATCCCAGCGGCTCCAGAGGCGGAGGCAGGAGGCTCACAAGTTCAAAGCCAGCATCAGCAATTTAGTGAGGCACTAATGAACTCAGTAAGACCCTGTCTCTAATATAAAAATACAAAATAGGGCTAGGGATGTGGCTCAGTGGTCTTGTGCCCCTGAGTTCAATCCCCAGTATCCCTGCCCTCCTAAATGCTATAGACTTTCTGACACATTGTGGTACTAGTGCATGATAGACAAGTGACATAGACAAGTGATGACAGAATAGAAAGCCCATAAGAAGGCCCAGGAACTTATGGTAATTTAGTATATGATAAAGATGACATCTCAAATCATGAAGACAATGAGGTACTTTTTAGAAATGGTGCTGGAACAACTGTTTAGCCATTTGGAGAAAACTTGGATCCTTATATCACATACAAGAATAAACTCCAAATGGATCAAAGATCAAAAATCTAAAAATGAAACCATACAAGAACTACAAAAACATGGGTAAAATCTTCACTTCTGTGTAGGGAAAGATTTTCTGACTAGGACTCAAAATTCAAAGAAATAAAATATCAGTAAGTGTGGTCTTCATAAAAATAAAAACCGTGGGCTGGGGTTGTAGCTCAGTGGTAGAGCGTTCGCCTACCACGTGCGCGGCCCTGTGCTCGATCCTCAGCACCACATAAAAATAAATAAATAAAATAAAGGTATTGTGTCTGACTACAACTGAAAACATTTTTAAAAAATCCTTTTTAAGAGAACAAAATAATGGCATTTGTAGGCAAATGGATGAAGTTGGAGAATATAATGCTAAGTGAAGTTAGTCAGTCTCAAAAATCCAAATACCGAATGTTTTCTCTAATATAAGTAGGCTGATTCACAGTGGTGTTAGGTCAGGGTACATAGGAGGATTAGAGGAACACTAGAAAGGTCAAAAGGAAGGGAGGGGAAGGAAGGGAACAAGGGAGGGTGGAGGGGGAAAAAAATAAAAGGTGGTTGAATGAAATGGATATCTTTATCCTAAATGCATGATTGAAGACATGAAAGGTATGAATATACTTTGTATCTTTGTATATAAGCAGTGCTATGTAAGAAGATGCTTTATATGTGTACTATGAACTGTAATCCATACTACTATTATTAATACAACTTTGAATTAAAAAAATCCTTTTTATTGCCCAACGCTATCCCTCAAACAAACAAAACACCATAAACAAAGTGACAAAGCAACTCACAAACTGGGAAATTTCTGCAGCATATATCAAAAGCAAAGGGCTAATATTCTCAGTATATAAAGAAATCTTAAAAATGAGGGGCAGAGAACCAGAAACTTCAGTAGAAAAGTGGAAAAAGGGACAATTCGCAGAGATACAAGAAATATGAGGGCTGGGGTTGTGGCTCAGTGGCAGAGCGCTTGCCTCACACATGTGAGGCCCTGGGTTCAATCCTCAGCACCACTAAAAATAAATCAACAAAATAAAGATATTGTGTCCATTTTAACTAAAAAAATTTTAAAAAAAGAAAAATGAAAGCTGAAGATATAAAACAGATTTCAAAACCTGTGAAAAGAGGTTCAAACTTGTTATAATTAAAAATGAAAATTTAAACAAGGAAACAAGGAAATATGGGAACTAAGGAAATACGTATCTGATTTCTCCAGGGATAAACTAGGAACAGATGAGATTGGTTACCTACAAGGAAGCGTATGGGAATGGGGCACAAAGAATGGAGAAAACAGGGTGGGCTAGGAAGAAAGTGACACTTCTGAAAAAAAAAATTATTATCATTTGGCAGTACATATGGGATTGAATCCAGGGGTACTCTACCACTGAGATACATCTCTAGGCCTTTTTATTTTTTATTTTTTTATTTATTTTATTTATTTATTTATTTTTTTTGTGGTACCAGGGATTGAACTCAGGGGCACTTGACCACTGGGCCACATCCCCAGCCCTTTTTTTGTATTTTATTAGAGACAGGGTCTCACTGAGTTGCTAAGTGCCTCGACATTGCTGAGGCTGGCTTTGAACTCGCAATCCTCCTTTCTCAGCCTCCCAAAGTGGTGGGATTACAGGTGTGCGCCACCGCGCCCGGCTGCCTTTTTATTTTTTATTTTGAGACCGAATCTTACCAAGTTTCCAGAGGCTGCCCTTGAACTTGTGATCCTTCTGCCTCAGTCTCCTGAATAGCTGGGATTACAGGCCTACATCTCCATACCCAGACTGAATTTTGTTTTTTATTTAGTAGCTTTGACTTTTAGAGCCATATTTTACCTACCTCAAATATAAATAACTAATATATAGCAGAATGCGAGGAGAACCCAAAATAGACTACTCACAGTAAAAATTGAGCCTAACTGTACTACAATTAAATAACAACCACACGTAAAGGGATGGAAAGAAAAAGAACTAATCTATGTAACTTTGAAATCAGTACTTTGACTGTATTCTGTAAGGCTAAAGACAAATTAGCTATATAAATACTTCTTTCTGGTTAGCAAATTTATTTTTCACAAAGGTATAGGTAAAACTATTGTGTGTGTTCTATAATTGAGCAAATAAGTAAATATGGGTAGTGAGAATCAGGTTTCTGACTGATTTGGAGAAAGGAGTTAAAAAAATAAAATAAAAGATGAACTGTGTGGTGCTGAGTTAGAAGAGGTACTGGTATAATTTGTGGTATAAATTATATAAACATACATATAAACATGTACACACCATATATACACATACATATAATATATATATATATATCTATCTATCAAGATAGGTAGACATAGTATGTGTATATGTATATATTTTTCTAATTCCATCTGCTGAGAGGACCTAGATTGCTATCCCAGTAACAGTTAAGCATATGTTATACCCAAATCTTGGTTTCTAAAAACTATTCTCCAATAAAAGAAACCAGAGTTCTTTTGAGAAATAGCTAATTCTAGAACTGGGACAGAAAAAGTACAAGATGAGGAGTCAGGAATATCTTACGATGCAAGGAAGTAAGGAAATGTTAAAAAAAAATGATCATATCATATGATCCAGAAACCTCATTGGGTGTATTTCCAAAAGAATTGAAATCAGGATCTTGAAGAGACGTATTTGCACACTCGTGGGCCGTAGCTACATTACTCAGAGTAACCAAGAGGTGGAAGCAACCCAGTAGTTCATTAGTGAATGAATGGTAAACAAACTATATAGTATATGATACAGGGGAATACTTCAGCTTTAAAAAGAAAGGAAACCCCTCCTATGCTTCATGGATGAACCTTAAAGGCATTATATTAGGTGGAATAGCTAGTCACAAAAAGACAAATAGTATATGATTCCTTTTATGTGAGGTAGCTAAAGTGGTCAGATTTGTATAGACAGGTAGAATGATGGTTGCCAGGGACTGAGGGGAGGAGGAAATGTGGAGTTGTTCTAAAGGTACAGAGTTTTAGCATTGCAAAATGACAAAGGCCTGTAGATTCATTGCAGGACAATCTGAATGTACTTAACACTACTGAAATGTATACTTAAAAATGGTTATAATCTCAGTGTAATCATGAGGAAGCTACAAAATAATTGGCCAATAGTCTTCAAAAGTGATGAAAGACTGAAGAAGTATCATAGATTAGAAAAGTCATGGCAACTAAATGCAATATGGGATCCTGGATTTGATCCTGGACCAGGAAAATGACTAGTGGAAAAACTAGTGAAATGTAAATTAGGTCTATAGCTGAATTAATAGTACTGTTAATTCTTTGGCTTTGCTAATTATGTTATGATTATGCAAGACAAGGCTTGGTGAAGGGTGTACAGGAATTCTCTGGGCTAATTTTGCAACTTTATAAATCTGAAATTACATTAAAATAAAAAAAAGTTTAAAAAGACTTGTAGTGAGAATTAAGCACAAAATCTGATATTTAATATAGTGCCTATTTTTAGACATGAGTCCTTCATCCAATGGCTATACTTAGAGATCATTAATAGCAGAAATAGTATGTTCTACTGACCAAACCTAGGCTAAGGATGGCTAATAATGAAGCATGTTGTTCAATTGCATTACAATGTAGACATTTTATACTTCAGCTTTATGATTATAAATATTCTTGGAAAAATTCGCTAACCAACAATATTTCACTCTTTGCACAATACAGTCATGAATTAGTGCTTAAAGAAGTATGTATCTTGTGTTTGCCTAATGATGACAGGCTTAAATTTACCTAATGCCACCAGCATTTAAATAAAACATGTCAGATTTTCATTCCTCTGGGGGGAAAAATGGTTAAGATGATAAATTCTGTATTTTTTTTTAAATCACAATTAAAAAGAAATGATCTGGACATGTGATAAGGATACAGGAATCAACAAGAGGGTGTTCCAGTGGCCAAATCTGGAACAATTTGAGCCAGCAACATAAAGAGTTATAGTAATGGATTAATATAACGAATAAGTTTTAAAAATTATCCATGAGTTCATATTAATATAAATGAGGGAAAAGAGAGAGTTCATCCTCACGGGATGAATTCCCAGTAATATAGAATGAATGATAGAATTAGAAAAATCATCGTTTGGGAAACACCATAGTAATAATTGCTGCAGGAAAAAAAATCAATGGATCTTAAATTTAAAATGAATAGGGAAAAGTAATGATGAGAAAAAGGATATTTACATAATCTACAGCATCTTCCTACAAGATGTTAATTACAAAAGGAAAGAAACAACAGTAAAGAAACCTGCTAGGCACTACCTTAATCAAGCCATCAAAGCTGACCTCATCAATAATGTGATGTAAGCCGGGCTTGGTGGCGTACCCCTTGGGAGACTGAGGCAGGAAGATTGGGAGTTCAAAGCCAGCCACAGCAATGGTGAGGCACTTGGCAACTCAGTGAGATCCTGTCTCTAATAAAATACAAAATAAAGGTCTGGGGATGTGGCCAGTGGTCGAGTGCCCCTGAGTTCATTCCGGTACCAAAAATAAAAAATAAAATAATGTGATGTATTAGCATCATGTGGCTTATGAGATGATGCCCTCAGAAGGGCACAATATTCTTACCAAAAATCTATAACATGAATTTAATCATGAGGAAACTGCAGAGAAACCCATACTGAGATACTGAGGGACACTAAAAAATAGCTGGGCAATACTCTTCAAAAATTGCCCAAATTATGAAAGACAAAGACTGAGCAACTCTTCCAGATTGGAGGAGAAAAAGGAGACATGACAGCTAAATGCAGTGTGAGATTTTTGGATTGGATACTGGATCACAAAAAAGACATCAGTGGGACAGTTGGTGAAATTTGAATAAACCATGAAGAAATGATAAATGTTTGAAGAGATAAATATATTTAAGCCTGACTTAAACATTACATAGTGTATATATGTATCAAACAAATGATACCTCATTACCATGTATAATGTTTTATGTATTAAAAATAAAACATAAAAAGAAATTTATCTAAGGCCTCTAGATTAAAGGTATTTTCTTGGTGTTAGTTTCCTGTTTTGGTCATTGTACTGTGGTTCTGTAAGATGTAGACAGTCTGTTTAGCTAGGTAATGAGTATAGGGAACTCTTTATACTGTTTGTTCTTTGCAAGCCTGAAATTATTTCACAATGAAAAGTTAATAAATTAAAAAATAATACTTGGGAGATGCCTGTAATCCCAGCACTTTGGGAGGCTGAGGCAGGAGGATCGTGAGTTCAAAGCCAGCCTCAGCAGTGGCGAGGCACTTAGCAACTCAGTGAGACCCTGTCTCTAATAAAATACAGAAAAGGGCTGGGGATGTGACCCAGTGGATGAGTGCCCCTGAGTTCAATCCCCGGTACCACACACACGCACACAAAAATAATAATAATAATAATAATACTTGAGGGTTTGAAATGGCTCCTCAGTGTGAATCAGTAATGTGATCTGGTAGGCAAAGATGGAAGGAAGGAAAGAAAAGGAGGAAGAAGGAAAGAAAGAGAAATGCCTTGAATGAGGACACTTCGTATCTTTTTTTTTTTTTTTAATGTCCAAAATATTAGGTTCTAAGTATCATGGTTTCAGAAAGATTAAGAACAGAAGAGCAATACTTTTAACTTTTTTTCTATACTAGGGATTGTAGCTAGGGGTGCTCTAATGCTGAGCCATACCCCAGCCCTCTTTATATTTTATTTTGAGACAAGGCCTCACTAAGTTGCCCAGGATGGTCTGGAACTTGGGATCCTCCTGTTTCAGCCTTCTACATAACTGGAGTTACAAGAATGTGCCAGTGTGCCCAGCACTTAAAATAATTTTTTTTTTTTTTGTACCGGGGATTGAACTCAGGGGCACTCGACCTCTGGGCCACATCCCCAGCCCTTTTTTGTATTTTATTTAGAGACAGGGTCTCACTGAGTTGCTAAGTGCCTCGCCATTGCTGAGGCTGGCTTTGAACTCGCGATCCTCCTGCCTCAGCCTCCCAAAGTGCTGGGATTACAGGCGTGCACCACCGCACCCGGCACTTAAAATAATTTTAAGTCAGGAATGGTTCCTCTTGGCTCACATTTCTGCATGTACCTGGGAACACTTAAGGAATATTGATACACCTGGGCCTCACCTTCAGAAATTCTGACTGGTCTATAGTGGGGCCAAGGCACTATTATTTTTAAAAGCATCCCTGATGATTCTGATGAGTAACCAGGGGTGTGAATCATTTGGTTAAGGGAACTGGAATATTTAGCTAGGAAAAGATTCAAGTCAGCTCTAGAAGAATCGTATGGGAGAAATTAGGCAAATAAAGTTGAGTTTTATCCCTGGAGATAATTTGGTATATTTGGGGTGTGTTAGCTTTTTGCTGCTGTGACCAAAATACCTGACAAGAACAACTTTGAGGAGGAAAGATTTATTTTGGCTTATGGTTTCAGAAGTTTCAGTGCATAGTCTGTTGGCTTCATTGCTTTGGGTCTGAGATGAGGCGGAACATCATGGCAGTTGGTGGAAGGGCATGGCAGAGGAAAGTTGCTCTGCTCATGGCAGCCAGGAAGGGTGAGGGAAAGTCTGTTTTCTTCAGCCATGCCCCACTTACCTATAGTTTCCACTGCCTCTAGTAGTCCTTTCAGCTATCAATAGATTAATCCTTTGATGAGGTCAGAACTCTCAAAATCTAATCACTTCCCCAAAGTCTCTCCTCTGGACATTGTTGCATTGGGGACCAAGCCTTTAACATATGAGACTTTGGGAATACTCCAGATCCAAACTATAGCATGGGGTAAGGTCTATTTTTGTAAAGCTCCCTTTGTTACCTTGATATGCAGCCAAGTGTGGGGATAGTGGGCTGGTCACACTTAGCTCTACATGTGAGTCATTAGGGATTCATGTTAAAATAGAAGTTCTGATTTGGTAGGCTGGGGAGGGGCCTAGGAGTCTGCGTTTCCAACAGGTCCCTGAGTGATGCCGATGCTGCTGATCTGGGAACCACCTTTTGATTAGTAAACAGTTACTTAGTGTAGATTATTACGCTAGACACTCAAGCCCCGGATGGGTGAGAGAGTGGTTTAGATTAAGGCACATACTGAGAGTTTTAGTGAAGTCATTTAAACCTCAGAGATAAAGTGTATTTTTAAAAAATATTTATTTATTTGCTTTAGTTGTACACAATGCATTTATTTGCACATGGTGTTGAGGATCAAACCCGGGCCGTGCATGTGCCAGGTGAGTGCTCTACCGCTGAGCCACAATTCCAGCCCAATAAAGTGTATTTACGTGTGGAAAAAATATTGGTTTGGGAGTTAGATCTGAATCCAATGGTTCATTATCTGGATGACCTTAAAAACAACTTGTTGTGAGGGCCGAATGGTGCACTTCTCTAATCCCAGCACTTGGGAGGCTGAAGCAGGAGGATCTCGAGTTCAAAGCCAGACTCAGCAATGGGGAGGCACTTAGCAACTCAGTGAGACCCTGTCTAATAAAATACAAAAAAAAAGGTCTGGGGATGTGGCCCGGTGGTCGAGTGCTCCTGAGTTCAATCCCGAATATCAAAAAAAAAAAAATTTTTTTGTTTCACTTTAATTTAAAATTTTCCTAGAAGATTAGCATGAGAAAAAATATATTTAAAGCAATAAAGTGGAATAGGCATTCAGAAAAGTGATAATTTTATCATGTATGCTATGAAATCTTCTTTTATTATAAGACCAAAACTGTGATTAATGTGCATGAAAGTTATGGTTAGGAGCCTCTAATCAGTTTTGCATCTGAGACAACTTCTGTTATACAGCCAAGGGAAGGCTATGGTTTTAAGTAGAAATTATCTTGGTCTAAAGGAAAATACTTGTTTTTGTCTATCCCTGCATAATCAACTTTTTTTTTTTTTTCTTGTGGCATTGGGGATTGAACCCAGGATGCTTTATCAGTGAGCTACATCCCCATCCTTTTTTGTTTTTTATTCTGAGACAGGGTCTCACTAAATTGTTGAAGCTGACTTTGAAGTTGTAATTCTTGCTTCAGCCTCTTCAGTTGCTGAGTTTACAGGTGTGCACTACCGTACCCCACATGCATATTAACTTTTGCAGTCATCTTAGGTCTTGGCCTAATGAAAAGTGACAAATGATTTACTGGCTTAAAACAAATATTGTTGAGCACCTGCTACTCTTTTTTTAAAAAATTTTTTTAGTTGTAGATGGACACAATATCTTTATTTATTTATTTTTATGTGGTGCTAAGGATCAAACCCAGTGCCTCACAAGTGCAAGGCAGGTGCTCTACCACTGAGCCCCAGCCCCAGCCCCAAGGACCTGCTACTACTACTACTATTCTTCTTCTTCTTCTTCTTCTTCTTTAAATATTTTTCAAGTTGTTGATGTACCTTTATTATTTATTTATGTATATGTGGTGCTGAGGATCGAACCCAGTGTCTTACACATGCTAGGCAAGCGCTCTGCCACTGAGCCACAACCCCAGCCCCAGGACCTGCTACTTTTAAGAGTCAAATTCTTAACTATTGTTGACACTCTGCATAGAACATATTTCAGATCTTAGCTCTTCTGAGTGCTTTCTTTCTTTCCTCCTTCAGGAAACCCTCTTGAAGCTTGTCTTCATATTGGGCTAATATACACTTAGCACCCTGTGTACCCTGACATAGCACTTGCCTCAACCAGCCTACAAGCTTCTCTTCTTCTTCCCTTTCTTTCCTGAAAGCTTCTTGAAGGCACGGGGCTCTTTGTAGCCCCATCACTTAGTATAGTGCCTGCATTCAAATTGTTATTGATCTGATTGTGTGACACATGATGCTCTCATAATGTCTGAAATATGTAAGAGTCAGGGAGGGCTTTCTGGAAAAGGTAATATTTAAGTTGAGACTTAGAAAGAGATAGCAGGTAGGTAGAGGTAGATCAGCAGAAAGCATGCCAGGAACCACACATGGTTTGGATGAGCTGAAATGTGGGGGATGCAGAGGGGTAGTGGGTGAAGCTGGAGTACAGGCAAGGGCTAGCTGCATATGACTGACTTAAATGGCAGCTAAAGAGATTGGATTTTATCTCGAAGATAATGGGAGTCTTTATGCAGGAATGTTTTGAGGGTGATGTGAGATATAGCTATTAGAGAGAAATTGGTTAGGAGTTTTTATATATAAGCCAATTAATCAGACCCTAGCAGTTATTCTTTTTTTTTTTTTTTTTTTTTTTGTGGTACCGGGGATTGAACTCAGGGGCACTTGACCACTGGGCCACATCCCCAGCCCTTTTTTGTATTTTATTAGAGACAGGGTCTCACTGAGTTGCTAAGTGCCTTGCCATTGCTGAGGCTGGCTTTGAACTCGCGATCCTCCTGCCTCAGCCTCCCAAAGTGCTGTGATTACAGGCGTGCGCCACTGCGCCCGGCTCCTAGCAGTTATTCTTAATGCCTTTTATGGTCGTATCCCCTTTTCCTCAGACAACAGTGGTTCATTCCAGAGGCACCTTTGCCTTGTGTGCCTGGAGAAGAGCTGTGGCTGTGCAATGCAAGCAGACCTTGGAGCATTACATAGCTCATCCAGTTCCTGGGGATGGGTGTCTGACCCTATTAGGCAGGATGGTGCAGCCATTTCTGTTCTACAGAGTGAGGTGGATAGCAGGAAGCCCTTTGTAAATGCTTGGACAGCATTTGGGTTTCAGTACTAAGTCTGCAGTGTCGTATCTATGGGGACATTGGAGAAGTTATATCATCTCTGTGAACCTCATCCATGAAATGGAGATAATAAAGACTGGTGCTTTTGCAAGAATTGAATTAGCAGGATGCAGTGGTTTATGTCTGTAATCCCAGCAGCTCGGGAGACTGAGGCAGGAAGATTGCAAGTTTAAAGCCAGCCTCAGCGACTTAGTGAGGCCCTAAGCAACTTAGTGAGACTCTGTCTCAAAATAAAAAATAAAAAGGGCTGGGGATGTAGCTCAGTGGTTAAGTGCCCCGGGTTAAATCCCTAGTACTGGGTGGGGGATGAGGAGGGGACACAATTGAATTGGATGATGATGGTGATGATCATAATCATGACCATTTAGTAAGTATCAATTGTGTTTCAGGCCCTGTGCCAGGTACATTCATTAACTAAATATATTTATATAAAACTCCAAAAATAGTGTTTAGTTCATGGTAGGTAATCAGTAAACATTAGATTACTCCCCAGCCTGCCCCTACAGTTTGTTCTTCCTGCAATTTGTCAGTAGCTGATAGATTATTACCTTAGCACTGTCTTCCCAATGACTTTATTCCCACAAATTGACAGAGAGTGAAACTAATGGACATTTAATTTAAGCCAGGAAGCAGCCAGTGAGTTATTTCCAACATCATTTAATTAAGGAAGTACTTGGGACTTTGAAATTAACTGTACTTTAACCAAATTATAATTTAAAACAATTAGCCCTTGAACTTAATTTTTAGGTTCAGGATCTTGGGCTGCTGTAGAAACCAGATGGAGCTTTTTCCATGGACTATGATATTGTTTACATGCTATTTAGATGTTGGTGCCCTTCTTCTGACCAAATAATCAGAATAAACATCTGAATAAAAGTTCTGTTTAATGGACAAAATATGAAGTATATAAGGTTGAACAAGGGTTGGAATAAGTTATATTGTTCCTATGTAGAGCTCCGCAGGTTTCTTTTTGTTTTATTTTATTTTTTGTGGTACTGGGAATTGCACAGCCAAGACAAGCACTTTTTCACTGAGCTACCTCCCCAGCTCTTTTTAAATTTTACTATTTTATTTATTTTTCATACAATAATTATTTGTTTTACTATTTTTCTACATATCTGAAGAAGACAGGGTAGAATTGGAGGGGGGATTTTTACTGTAGTCAATGGAGTGAGAACAATATGTGTTTCATCTTGACACATGCTCACCACAAGAACAGGTGAAAAAGTCAGAGAAGTAGTTAGTCATCTACAGGATCCTAAATCTTAAATGGAATCCATGGAGGATATCTGTGGCTTCTCTTTCTCAGTTTCAGCCTCAAATTGATTTATTTTGAAAATGTAAACCAGGCATGGTAGTTATTGTTTATCTCTGTAATCCCAGTGACTCAGGAAGCTGAGGCAGGAGGATCTCAAGTTTGAGGCCAGCCTCAGCAACTAAGCATCTTACTCTGAGACCCTGTCTCAAAATGAAAAATAAAATAAAAGAGGGCTGGGGATGTGGCTCAGTGGTAAATTGCCCCTGGATTAAATCCTCAGTACCCCTCCTCCCCACCACCGCCTGGCAGAAAATTAAAATGTAAAGCCATTTACCCATTTCAAAGTTATCTAAAGATGAATGACTTGTGTCATTTCTCACATTTCATTGGCGCAAACAAGTCATGGGGTCATGCCTAACTTCAAAAAGTGGGGAAGGGAAACTATTTGTGTGCTGAAAAGGAGGAAGACTTTTTATTCTTGTTATTGCACCATTGTCCTTTTATTGACAGCAGTCATTTCAATAGCTTGATTAAGGTAGTATTAGCCAGACTTCTCCACTGTAAGATTCTTTTCCGCTTCGCATGAATAAACATACTATACAGAGTTACTTTGAAACTATGTAAAACTCCCATTCTTTGTCAGACTTTTACTGATTAATTAATGTCTGAACAGGCTCTCAATTTTAGACAGGATCACACTAAGTTGCCTAGTCTGGCCTTGAACTTGTAATTCTCCTGCCTCAGCCTCCTCAGCCCCTAAGGCTATAGGCATGGACCATCCCACCTGACCCCTGGCAGGTTTCTGATAATATAGGGCCTTAACTTTGTCTGAAGTGAATGAAAGTACCCCTCAGTCTTCAGTAACTATACCCTTCTCATTGTACCCTTTTTCTTTTTCCTTCTTTGTGTTGGTTTTAGTTAACCAGATCCTCTTTGACAACATAAACATAAAGCATGGATTAAAACTAACTCTGTAGCAATCCTAGGATTATGGTCTCAGGAGAATAAATCTTGGGTTGACTGTGAGATGATTTTAGTTAAGTCTCATTCTGAAGAAGGCAGCTATGGGAGAGGCAGCTCTGAGCTTGGGTTATTGTTTATCTCTTCTTCCGCAAGATCAATTTGTGTGAGTATCACAGTCCATTGTGAATGTGGTGCATGAGGGATTGTAACTGAAAAGCATGATGAGTTGCTGGCAGCAGTGATTATGCCTGAAAACTGGGTGGAGTCCTGGGTAGCCCTGTCAACAGAGCAAAATTCAAGGAGAGGAGGAACAACAGTCATTTAAACACTCATTTCCTTTTCTTTCTCTACAGTGCCGCCTAAAGCAGAGGGTAGCTTATCCCTAGAGATTAGCATAAAATTAGAGGGTCTGGCCTATATGAGCTTCCTTCTCTTTTTTCCTTAAAATCTCCTTCTCTGGAAATAGATTGTCCACCATACTCCAACCTCTCATGCTGCCTTAGAGGTACAGGATAGGGAATAAGACCAATTTGCTACCTTTCCCTCATTTCCACCTTTTTTTTTCCAGCAACAGCTCCAGGCCTATGTGGCCTGGGTGAATGCACAGCTGAAGAAGAGGCCATCAGTGAGGCCTGTGCAGGACCTGCGACAGGATCTCCGAGATGGGGTGATCCTGGCATATCTCATCGAAATTGTTGGTTAGTTGGCCCTGGACTCTGATGTTACCATAGACCTTTATCCTTCATCTGCCCTTCAGAGCAGGTTGATTCTTCTTTAGAATATATAGCAATGGAAGTAGAGAAAAAAATACTTGCCAAGCTTCATTTTTTCCTTTTTTTTAAAAAATTTTTTTATTTCTTCTTTTTAGTTGTATATTACACTTGCAAAACTTAATTCATTTTCTCATTGGTAAGTACTGTGTACTAGGCACTGTATTAAGTTTGGAAACACAATGAACGCAATCTGTGTTCTTAGGAGTCTCTCAATCTAAGTGGAAAGTCTAGAAAGTGAAGTCAGTTCCATTAATGTGCTTGGTACTTTGATGGGGTAAACATAGAAGGGACACTCTTCCCAGTCTGAGGGGTTCAGGGATGGCTGACCAGAAGAATTGATGTCTAAACTGAGGCCTGCCAAAAGAATTGATGTCTGCTGGGCGCCGTGGTGCATACCTATAATCTCAGCAGCTTGGGACGCTGAAGCAAGAGGATCACAAGTTCAAAGCCAGCTTCAGCAACTTAGCAAGACCTTGTCTCAAAATAAAAAATAAGAAGGGCTGGTGATTTGGCTTAGCTCAGTAGTTAAGCACCCCTGGGTTCAATTTCTGGTATAAATAAATAAATAGATGTCTAAATGGAGGCCTTCCAGAAGAACTGAAGTCTAAACCAAGACCAGAAAAGGAAGTACTAGTCAGGCAAAATGAGGATGTTACCAGCAAAAGATTCCTGTCTCATACTCACTACACAAAAGGGTTTTTGCTTTTGAAACCCTGGTACCACTTTTACTAGATCTTTACCATAATTTTATGTCCATAGCTCTGCAATTGTTTTTCTTACCAAATGGTAATTACTTGTGGTAATTGTTTATTTATCTACCTCTCTTCTGTAAAGACTGAACTCTTTAAGAGAATGCACAGTATCATTGTTTTCTATCTCTACAACCTCTAACCCTGGGAACCTAATAAGTACTCAAACATTTATTGTTATGTTAGTCAGTGGACCATGCTTAGAGTCCTTGAGGGCTGTGGGGTTTACTTGTGGTATGGAAGAAGCAAGGTTTGCAACAGGCATTACCTTGTTGGGACAGCTGGTGAATTCATCAGAGCATTCATTTGCAATGATAATAACAATGACAGCCGGGCGCAGTGGCGCACGCACGCCTGTAATCCCAGCACTTGGGAGGCTGAGGCAGGAGGATCCCGAGTTCAAAGCCAGCCTCAGCAATGGCAAGGCACTTAGCAACTCAATGAGACCCTGTCTCTAATAAAATACAAAAAAGGGCTGGGGATTGACCTCTTTCTATCTTGTTTAATTTCTTGTGCTGGGGCTCTAACCCTGAGCCTCCCACATGCTAGGCAAGTGCTCTTGCACTCAGCTACACCCTCAGCTCTTAAACCCTACTTTCCACTGTGACTTTGCTATATAGAAATAATCTCAAGGTCTCTCCCTAAATTTGTATGGTTAGCCACTAACTTTCTCTTGAGTTGAAGATATGAATATTCAACTTGCTATTCAGCATCTCTACTTGGTGTCTAGTGTGCAGCTCTCACGTCACATGTCTTAATCAGAATTCTAATTTTCTCCTTTCACTGATCTTTATTTTCCAAGTTTCTTCGTCTAAGGAATATATTACATTGCCATTCAATCAATCATTAGAACACTTAGAAATCATTCTTAATTCTTTCTTTCTCTCATGGATCATAACCTAATCCTTCACACGTAGTGTCTGCTTTATATTCATAATGTACTTAATATCTGACTTCTCACCATTCTCTTCCTCTTTAGCCCAAACCATTATTATCTCAGTCTTGAATATTTTCATTATCTTTCTGACTAATCTCCCTTTTTCTTTGCATAATCCATATATACAGACTCAAATTGGAAAAAACATAAACCAGGTGATATTAGTCCTTTGTTTTAAACTCTCCATTGGCTTTGCCAGGCGCTGTGGCACATGCCTGTAACCCCAATGACTCAGGAGGCTGAGGCAGGAGGGTTGCAAGGTTGAGGCCAGCATTAGCGAGGCCCTAAGCAACTTAGTGGGAGCCTGTCTCAAAATAAAAAATAAAAGCGCCGGGGTTGTAGTTCAGTGGTAAAGCTCTCTTGGGTTAAATCCCTGTAAATAAATGAAATAAAATAAATTCCCCATTGGCTTCTCATTACACTTAGAATAAAATTTAGGCTCACTACTGTGGTCCATAAAGCTCTACGGAACCTAGCCTTGCTACCTCTCTGGCCTCTCCCAGGACTTGACTCTGTGTTTACTCCACTCCAGCCACACTGGTTTTGCTCCTATGCCTCAGATATGCTGAGCTCGATCCTACCTTGGGGTTTGTACCTGCAGTTCCTTAGTTTGGAATGCTTCCTCCTCAAATCTTAACATCTTAATATTTTTAAGTCTTAACATCATTTATTCAGTCTCTGCACAAATATGTTATCAGAGAGGCCATGATCACTCTTCTGTATTTTTCCTCATAGCACTTATCATTCATTACCTGAAATTATATTAAACATTTACTTGTTATCTGCCATCACTAGAGATGTAAACTTCATGAGGAAAGGGACTTCTTTTACCTTGTTCACTGCTCTCTGTGATGCCATGAACAGTGCTTGGCACATAGCAGGTACTTACTGAATATTTTTTTAATTTTTAAAAAATATTTATTTGCTTTAGTTGTACACAATGTGTTTATTTTTACGTGGTGTTGAGGATCGAACCCAGGCTGCGTACATGCTAGGCGAGTGCTCTTCTGCTGTGCCACAACCCCAACCCCTTACTGAATATTTTTTGAATGAATAAATGTGTATATACTACCTTCATAGATTTTAAAATTTGAAGGCCCTCCAAAAGGCTTTCATTTTCCTCTTCCTCATCCAAATTACAAAAACCAGGACTTAACTCACTCATATTTTTTGGATAATTTTATTGTTCACATCAAATATTTCCCTTCCTTTGTGTCTGGCTGCTATGTAATTTTGATAAAACATTTCTCCCTGTAACATATATTTTTTCGCTTATAACAGCAGGAGAAAAGCTGAGTGGGGTACAGTTGAGTCCAAGTAACCAACAAGAGATGAAGAATAATGTGGAGAAAGTGCTACAGTTTGTGGCCTCCAAAAAGATTCGCATGCACCAGACTTCAGCTAAAGGTCAGTGTCTCTTCACATCCTTGGTGGATGAATACACTCAGCTTTACTGACTTCTTACCATTCTCTTCCTCTTTAGCCCAAACCATTATTATCTCTGGTTGTGTAGCCACTGGTTCTTTTTTATTTTTATTTTTCCTGGTGCTGGGGATTAGAACCTGTACATGCCAGGCAAGTGCTTTTCCACTGAGCCACATTCTCAGCTAGCCAAGGGTTGTAGAATGGCCTCATATCATTTTTCCATAACAAAAGTTATCCTCTCAGGGATGGAATGATTATCAGAATCTGAGTGTTATGGAAACCTGGGTGGAGATAGAAGTTCTCTATTCAGTTTTTTTTTTTTTTTTTTTTTTTTTTTTAGTATTTATTTATTTGCTTTAGTTGTACACAATGTAATGCATTTATGTTTATGTGGTGCTGAGGATCGAACCTGGGCCACGCATGTGCTAGGCGAACACTCTACATGGCCACAACCCCAGCCCAGAAGTTCTCTATTCTTTGTAGTTGGATACAGATCTGCTTGAGTATATGTGGGAAAATTAATGGTAAGAAAATAAATGACATAATTATGATATTAATTTTAGAATGTCTCATTTAAGTTATCAAAAATGAAAATAGATACTATTTATCAAGTTCCTTGGGTTTTATGATCAAGTATTATTTCACATCATCATTACATGCTTTTTCCACCCAGTTTTCTAGAAGGAAAATATTTTATAGCACTTTTTTTATATCAATACATTCCAGGCAGGATGAAAGGGGCTCTGTGGTCTCTGCATATGCCCTCTTCTATAGTAACATGACCCAGGTAGGTTTGGCCAGGCTGCAAAGAAGGAGCAATGTAGGTGTCCTTAGAAAACATAGGCTCCAGCCGGGCGCGGTGGCGCACGCCTGTAATCCCAGCACTTTGGGAGGCTGAGGCAGGAGGATTGTGAGTTCAAAGCCAGCCTCAGCAATGGCGAGGCACTTAGCAACTCAGTGAGACCCTGTCTCTAATAAAATACAAAAAAGGGCTGGGGATGTGGCCCAGTGGTCAAGTGCCCCTGAGTTCAATCCCCAGTACCCAAAAAAAAAAAAAAAAAAAAAAAAAAAGAAAACATAGGCTCCCTCACCCTCTGCTGTTTCTCTAGAATTGATTGGATCTGGTTCTGTTGCAGCTTCAGTTTCTGGGTCTGATTGCCTGAAGGTCTAGTGAGAATGGGGTCAGAAGGGAGCCTTCCTTTCATGTTGGATTATGGAGTTCTTTGTGTAGGGGTCATTCAGGTGGGCAAATGCTGAGCCATTGAGAGCACTCAGAGGAAGTATCAAATAATCCTTTTCCAAGTTTTGTATATTTAAAAGGCTAAGAGGTTAAATAAATAGAATTTTACCTTTTCCTTGAGTTAATTTTCACCAGTTCTATCACATTACTTTTTGCCTTTTTTTTCTAGGGCAGAATTTAGAAAGCCATATCTTTGATCTGGTCCCCATGTGGAGTGGGCTTGGGGATCTGGCCCAGTAAAGTCGCTATTTTAAGGGAACCCTGCCATTCAGGGCATCATTGTCTTTTACCTGGAGAAGCACAACAGTTTCCTAATTAGTCCTGCTGCATTGATTTTTTTCCCCTTCCCTTTCTGCTTTTCACATTGCAGCCAGAATGATCTAAGAATGCATATGCTTCTGCTATTCCTCTGCATCGAGGGCCCCTAGAATAAATTCAAAGTCTTTCCTATGGCTTACCCTGTCCTACATGACCAACCTCTATTCCTCCGTCACTGCCTCATCTTTCCCTTGTCCCTCTGGATCCCAGGACTCTGGCCATGCTGAACTTCTCTCAGTTCCTTCACCACAATGCTGAGCCACAGAAATACAATGTGAATTACACTGGTAACTTAAAAGTTTCTAATAGCCGTATTATAAAAAAAAAAACAACAAATGAGATTATACTTTATCTAACTCAATATATCCCAAATACTATAATTTTATTCTGAAATCAGTACAAAAAATACTGAGATATTTTATATTCTATTTTTGTACTAAGTCTAATGAGATATTTATCATTCTTTTGTGTGTGTGTGTGTGTGTGTGTGTGTGTGTGTGTTAAGTAAGTACTATACTTAGAGCACATTTCAATTCAGAGTAGTGACATTTGAAGTGCTTAGTGGCAATGTGTGGCTCGTGGCTCCTATGACAGACAGTACAGCTCTTTCACTTGCAGCCCCTTTAAACCTACTTTTCCTTCTTCCTAGATTACTTTTTTCCCTTCTCTTATCTCATGAACCACTATTCATCACACAAGTCTCAGTTGAGGACTCACTTCCTTTAAGAATATATCCCTGAGCCCTCTAAGATTCCTCTACTCTGAGCTCCCAAAGACTTCTGTACTTCTCTTATCCAAATATGTTATTGTACTTATTATGTAATTGCTTTTAAACCTTCTGTCTCCCTTGTTGAACATGGCTTTGTGAAGACCAAGACCTGGACTTCCTTTCTTTCCTGTGTCATTAGCACTTTGTAATGCAAGTCTTCAGCCTCTGCTTCCCTCTCAGGACTTCTTGGTCTGTTTGTTTGGTCCTTCAGATATTGTGGAAGGAAACCTGAAATCCATCATGAGGCTGGTCCTTGCTTTGGCAGCTCATTTCAAACCTGGCTCTAGCAGGATGGTGAGCCAAGGACAGGACTCCAGAGCCCCTCTACAGAGTCACCAGCCACATTGTGCCACTGCTGTGGCTCAGGGAGCAGCTGCTGCTTTGGCTGATGTATGCCATGACATGTCACGATCAGGACGGGATGTCTTCAGATACAGACAGAGGTAAGAGTAGAAATCTGGAGATGGGAACTGATCTCTCTTTCTCTCTCTGGCATTTCTTCTCTTAGACAATACAGTTTAAGAGATGGAAATATCACCCAAACAGCCCCACGTTGCAGAAAAGAACACGGAGTGGAGGTTGGGGAAGGCACCCCAAGAGAAAAGTTTTTTCTGTTTGAGATGATTATTTGCAGTTAGTAGAATGTTAGGGAACTATATATGTACGATATATGTACGTTTTTCCTCTGGTTCACAGAGAGATATGTAGGAGCAACCCTTTAGTCCATCTGGGGGAGGCTCTACCCTGGTATATATCCAGAAGACTAAGCTGTCCTAGAGGATCATGGCAGAAAATCCTTTGGGGATTATGCATCTGATGAGGGAGAGGACAACTCTGAAATGTTGCAGAGATTGGTGAAATTCCTTTCTTTTTTTTGGGGGGGGGGAGGGGTGTCCTGCCTTTCCTACTAGATTTCTTTGAGGCAAGGTTTTGCCTTTTTCATTTTCTTGCTTATAGTGCCTACAGATTGTTAAGAGTGGCAGTACTTGTAGAGTTGACCTGAACTGCAGAACTGATACCCTCCCCCCTTTTGATGGTGCTCTTTGGCTTTAGGAATAGCAGCATGGATGAGGAGATTGAGAATCCATACTGGAGTGTGCGGGCACTGGTACAGCAGTATGAAGGACAGCAAAGGTCTCCCTCTGAGTCCAGCTGCTCCAGGTAATTGTGGCCTCAGATTCCTTATGCTACAGCTGAATTCTTGGGTATTCTCAGGGTTCTCAGCTTCAGGTGGCAAAACAGCGAGCAACTAAGGCACCTAACCTCTTTTCCTATCCTCAGTTTACGTTTGGCTTTTAAAAAAGAGAGCCCTCAGCTTTGCATGTGGTTTTGTGTTGACAGGAGGTGAATAATGCTGGTGAATTTTCCACACAGGGAAAATATGGAGCCTCAGTGCCAATGCTTAGCTGTGACCACATGGGGGCATGCCTGGGACCTGTCAGAGCCCAGCCTAGTGGTGCTGACATTTGTGTACCAGCTGCCAATGTTTATGACAACCAGTTTCATTGCACTCACTGTCTTGGAGCCTGAGTATAACTCTTAAGTTATGTCTGGAGAAAGCTGTATAAATCTCATAGCAAGAAAAGAAATTCAGCAGAGTTGTCTGAAGCATTAGAGTATTTCCAATATTCAGTTACAGGGCTGGGAATGGTGG
This sequence comes from Tamias sibiricus, assembly GCA_025594165.1. Lineage (NCBI taxonomy): Eukaryota > Metazoa > Chordata > Mammalia > Rodentia > Sciuridae > Tamias > Tamias sibiricus. Next base: position 105,524,711 of record CM046657.1, read on the forward strand.
CAGATCAATATGTATTTGAGTGGGTTAACAATGTTTATGACTCTAGTGGAGAGGCTATCTCAGTCTCCCTTAGAGCCAAGGGCAGAGACCAGAACAGGACACTGCTCTAATAAAAGCCTGACCAATGCCAAGTATAGTGAAAGAAAAAGATTACATTCCTGACTCATGTAACTCACACTCCCACAAACACGTCCTCAGATCATGTTAGCTTATTTACTAATTTCATTTTATTGCTGAATCGTATTTTACTTAAGCTGTAGTGACTTTTTTTCTCCTACCTTTAACCAATGAAGTCTATTCTATTTAAGCCTAATTGTTCCTTGTATATATTTGTTTCTTTTTCTTATATTTTTCCCTCATAAAAATCCATCCTATTTTGATAGACCATTTCCTAATTGATTGAGGTCATATGGAACTCTTTCCAGCATTTTAATATACTGGTAACCTTGATCAACTTTAAAATTTGCACATTTTAGGGGTGTTCTTTTTTATTTATAAAATGCACACACATCAACCATTAAGCATTCTGAAGTATACTATCCAGCACACTCATTTAATACCTTCATAATGTGCAGCATCACCACTATCCTGTTGGAAGACATCTTCATCACCCCAAAAGTAAACCCATAACCACTGAGCAATATGTGTGCTTTTAATGACAGTCTGAATCATTGCTTTTTTGCTTGCTGCTTGGACTATCAGTTGGTACAGAATCAAAAGATATTTCCTTGTATAATGAGATCTATTGCTTCCTGCATTCTACAAGCCTTTTACTCTCCTGAGCCTGATAGTGCCTGTTTTAGAGAGAGATGAGGAAATGGATCTCTTCCTGAAAGCACCTGCTTCCTTCCTCCAAGCAGGAGGACTCAGGTTGGGGCTGGAGCTCTTAAGACTGTGTGAATGAGGGACCCACTGCTCTGGACATTGTTCTAGGAGAGGGGTTGGAGGAGAATAGTTTGTATTCATTCATCTTTGTTTTCTTCTCCTTCCTGATTTTGCCATTTTCTTCTTCTGCGGTCCCTCACTCAGCTCACTGAGTCTATACTCTGCCTTTTCTTCTGCGAGTGCTTAGGGAAGGAGTGGGCTTCTCATAGCTACCAGGGACCAGCAGGCCCTGGCACTTCTGTCCCCGCCCCACCCCATCCCAGCCCGCCCCAAGGAGTACTCCTGAAGGGGCTAGGAGACAGGCTGTGAGACCCAGGGATGTGGGTGGTCCGGATGGGGAGTGGCTCTGAAGAGAGGAACGATAGCCCCTTTCCTTGCTGCTCCAGGGACACCCCGGGCATAGCCCTGTCCGCCTGTTGCTCCCTAAACCTCGGGCCAGCCTCTCACTGGATCCAAGCAAAAAGATCCTTAGTTTTGGTGGTAGTGGTGGTGGGGTGGGGGTGGGGGTGGGGGAGAGGGGGGACATAAAACGCCGGAGGGGAAGGTAGGAGGAAATGGGCGTTCAACGGGTTTCCTGGGGAGTGCCTGAGTCTCCACCCCACCAGCCTCCCACCTCTTGCGGGAAGCCGGGCTGGGCTCCCTGCGGGTTAAACCTGCGGGTTAGACCGGGTCCACTAAGGGAGGGGTCGCAGTGGAGCGGCAACGATTTCCAGTCTGCGCTTCTTAGGACCTGGATCACCCGAGCCCTCCGGGTGATTCTTCCGACCCGCCGCCCTTCCCCCGCCTATCCTGGGGCTCCAAACCGTCCCCCGCTGCCCGGACCCCGCCCCTATCCCCAGCCCGCGCCCCTACCTCTGCCCAGAGCTGCTTGGGTCCGAGCCCAGCGCTGCCTCGCCGCATGTGACAGCCTGGGAAGGTTCGGGAGGGAGGCGGGTGAGGAGGGAGGGATTGGGGAGGCCGTGCGGAGCGGGATCACCCGCAAGCTCGCGGCTGGGGACTCGACGCGCAGCCGGAGCTGCTGGGAGCCTCTCTCCGGGTCGGAGATGGGTTGAGATGCCTCCGCCTCGGGGGATGCCCAGAGCCGTGGGGCCGCGGAGACTAAGATGCAGCTGCCAGGGACCGGCTGTCGACGAGGGGAGGCGGCTTCCTCCGAGGCCGGGCTGCGGCAGAGTCTGAGCTGCTGGGACAGCGCGCTTCACACCCGGGAGCATCCCTGTCTCTGGGGCCGAGACGCCTGCCTCTGCCCTTTCTACTTTCTCTGGCGTTTGGGACCAGCTTCTCCGCGGGTTGGCTCGTCCCGGGAGTCGTTCTTCTGGCCCCAGAGCGGGGAGACATGCCCGAATTTGGGAGCGCTGTGACTCTAAGCCTTCCACTTCACCCAGAGAAGCAGGCTTGCTGAAGCCGAGCCAGGAGAGGGACCATGGGAGGGACCCAAGTCAAATGGTGAGCTGAAGCCACTTGGGCTGTGCAGGTGGGGGCATGGGTGGGAGCAAGGCCAGGACTGGAGGATGCTGTTGGCCACAGAGACTGGGATCAGTGGTGGCGCTATATTGGGGAGGACAGGCTTCTGGCCTGGGATTATAACTATAAAATACGGCGTTTCTAGGCATCTGGAGCCATCTATAGGGGAAGGACTGGCACTTTATTCTGTCTCTGCTACAGGAGGTCTCTTCGGGTGGGGATAGGACTTTTACTTATTACCCATCGCCCATTAAAAAAACATGATTTGAGTATAATTTGGAAGGGTCTTTGGAGGGGATTTCTTGTCTAATAAATTAACATTGGAGAGATTAGACCTGTGGGAATTAAAAAATATTACCAGTCGGACCTGATTTGTTCTCTGACCTCAGAGAGGATTATGATGGCAAGCAGGGGATTTTTTGTTTATAAAATAGGTCTTTTAAATTAGTCAGGGAGGAGCCTAAGTCTTAGAATTAATTAGCATTAAAATACTTTTCTTTGACCTGAGGCAGAGGATTTAATGCACCTCCTTTATCCATGAAATACTTAGGGAGACAGCACCCTGCCTACTCTGGCCTGTGCCTCTGGATTTTTTCTCTCTCAGGTCCTTCCTCTTTTGACTTGGCCTTCTAGTTTCCTGGTCTTACCTCTGTGGCCTCACCCAGGCAGCATCAATTCAAGAAAAAGAAATGTTGTTTTCCTTTGGCTGCTCTGCCACGCCCCCAGTGGGGTTGGGTATCCAGGCATCCGCCCCCTTTTGCCCTTATATGGGGAACAACTCACTTAGGGGAGGAGGAGGAACTGAGCATGCGTCTGTGCTTTTAGGAAAGCAGTTTTCCAGAATCCTAAGTTCACACTACCCACCCCCTCCCCGCTTTGTCTGGCACCTACCTCCTGTGGTCCAGCCAGATGCAGACAGTGGAACATGTCAGCCATAGCACCTTGTCAGCTGAGAAAGTGGGGCTGCCTTATTCCTCAAAGAGGAGGAGCAGTGTTGTAGGTTTCTGCACCTGGATTCCCATTTATATAAGAGGTAAATGCTGAGGACTGAGCAGTCATAACTCTTCTTATAAATGACATAGCAGCCTTAGTTGAGAGCTTTTACAGCGTCTAATTCATGATGGTCCGAAAGTCAGATTGCATAGGTGGTGAAAGATGAACATGAGTTCTAGAAAGTACTCATTTCTTATCACTCCTTACCCCTTTTGCCTATTTGTGTTGTAGATCTATACATATGATTATGCAACATTTTTAAATGTGAAGCAGCACAAAAACTATAATTTTTTTCCTGTAGTTCTAAGAAGCAAGAGAATTTGGTACTCACTAAGGTCATATCCACCAAAACACTTTAACTGTAGACACTGAGGAGGAAAGACACTTTCAGGCTGCTTTACGTGAGGTTTTGAAGTCTCTGGCTGTTTCACTGTGGTTGGCTCTTGTTTTTTGTGGGTTTCTAGGAAGATGATATCTTAACTCCTGATCGTTGTTGTGAGGATTAGCCTGGGAGACTTCAGGGGCACATTAAGTGGGTCAGTGAATACTAGACACTTTCACTGTTGTCTGGGTGATGAATTTGGAAGGAATTCTAAGAGGGGGCTGGGCCTGCAAACCCCACAGCCCCTGAGATTGTTACAGTGCTGATATTCTCAAGGTGCAGTGCAAAGAGAAATGGCTCTTCAGACTCCTTTATCCCTCTCAGACAGAAACATCAGCCCCACATTCCGATCTGGTCTTATTATTTGTTGTGGTTCCAAAGATTTAAAATCCCTCTTCCCTGAAAATCTGAGCAGTGCCTCTGAAGGTTAGTAGTTATATCAAAACTTAAGAATTGTTGAGAGGTGTCTGATGACAATTTGAAAATACTGCGGCAGAGATACATAAGTCTTTGCTGGAAGTAAATCAAGTGAACCCTTATTCCACTACAGATCTTGCAGATCTTTCTCTTGACATATTACCCTTATTTTCTCCTTTTAATATATTACCCTTATTTTCTGGCTCAGTTGTTGATAAACCACTGCCCCTATGCTCAGCCTGTATACACTATATACATTCCAGCAATTTCTACCTTGACCTATCCCCAGACACCGTCTCTTTGGGATTATCCTAGAGCTGATCTGTGATCATTCTACTGGTATTGCTTGTGTAAGAGATCAGTATATTGGAAATAGATTTTTTTCTAGCTCAAAAGCTACTAAGACACATGCTGGCATTCGTTTCATAACCCGGCTTGGGAGTGGTGATGGTGGAGGTAGTGGGAGATAAAAACAAAACAAAACAAAAACCAAAATAAATCTTAGAGTTGTTTAAATGCTAGATTACCTATCCTGATAATTTTCTCCTCAATCAGTGATGCTTAAAGGCAGCCTTGTTGTGGAAAATACTTTCAAGGATGGATTATTCATTCATTCAACAAGTTCATCATCTAACAAATAGTTCTTACTGTGGGTTGGGTGCTGTGTTAGGCACAATGGGTAAGATGATTAAGACTAGTCTCTGCGATAAATTATGAAAGTTGGCTTCTGAACAACTGTAATAATTGCTTCTTTTTCTTTTTCTTCAATCACAGCCTGACTTCACCCAGTCCAATTCACAGTGCAAAGAGTGAATCCATTATAACCCAGTCGGAGGAGAAGGCAGATTTTGTGATTATTCCCTCTGAAGGAATAGAGAACAGAACAGGTACTGTCTATCTGCTTGCTTGGGTTGGCTCAAGGAAAATCCCTGAGCTTGAAGAGTTTGGAAGTCCTGATTATCTACCTCTAAGCTCCCTGGCTTTGTCCCTCTCTGTGGTATGTGCATGTGGGGTCAGCTGTGGAGGGCTGTAATGCCCAAGAGCCAATTAATGTAGTTATCCTCTTACTGTCCTTTCTGGTATTCTAGCTGTCAAAAATCTTATAGCAGTATAGACAGGCCCTTCCCTACCTTACTGCCTATTAATTAGGAAAGGACTTTAGGGACTGTCAGAAGCCTTACTTAGGTAAACAACTTTTTAAAAAAAATTGTTTATATACATACATATATGTACATATATGTGTATATATTAGTTGCAGATGGACACACAATACCTTTATTTTATGTATTAATTTTTTATGTGGTTAGCTGGGCGCGGTGGCACATGCCCATAATCCCACCACTTGGGAGGCTGAGGCAGGAGGATCGTGAGTTCAAAGCTGGCTTCAGCAATGGTGAGGCACTTAGCAACTCAGTGAGACCCTGTCTCTAATAAAATACAAAAAAGGGCTGGGGATGTGGCTCAGTGGTCAAGTACCCTCCTCCAAAAAAAAAAAAAACCAAAAAACTATTTTTATGTGGTGCTGAGGATTGAACCCAGTGCTTCACATGTGCTAGGCAAGCACTCTACCACTGAGCTACAACACCAGCCCAACAACTTGTATTATTCCTATTTTTTGTTAATATTTTCTTAGCTGTAAATGAGCTTTATTTTATTTATTTACATTTATGTGCTAAGACTTGAACTCAGTGCCTCACACATGCTAGGCAAGTGCTCTACCACTGAGCTACAACCCCAGCCCTTATTAGTCCTATTTTTTTTTACAAATAATTTTGGTACTTCTATAACTTAAATTAGGGCCAGGAATGTGGAGTATGAACAGAGAACACACAGTAGAGAACAAGTCTACATCAGGCTTGACAGGAGGGCTGCAGAGAGGACCACAAAGACTTCCCTTTGTTTAGATTTCTCCATAGTCAGTCTCATTTGTCTCCTTTTTTCTTACCTTAGCATAAAGAAAAGTAAAGAAGAAGCATAGCACAAAAGTTACATTGAATTTCATTCACTCATAAGTGTTGTAATGAAACCGAAGTCCTTGGAAGAAAAACCGTAATTAAATTTTTCCATACTCTCTTACCCCTCAGCCCTGGCATTAGGGCCAAGAAGCCAGTCATACTACTGAGTCAGAAACTCCTGGGGCCTTGCAGAGGGAGGAGGAAAATATTTATTGTGTGCCTGCTTCGAGCCAGGTACCACCAGTCCCTGCACATAAGTGTTTTTGTTTTGTTTGTTTGTTTTATGTTTCTGGGGATTGAACCCAGGGCCTTGTGCATGCTAGGCAAGTGTTCTACCACTGAGCTATATCCCCCACCCATGTTTCTTCTTTTAATTTTTACCACAACCCAGAGGAATTATTATACTCCTTTTATGAATAAAGAAATTTTCTCAAAGAGTTTATACTCTTTTTTTTCCATAATCCATTTTGAGCTACTGTGAATACAATTAAGATAAAATAGGGCTGGGGTTGTGGCTCAGCGGCAGAGCCCTCGCTTTGCACGTGGGCGGCCTGGGTTCGATCCTCAGCACCATGTAAACATAAATGATTGCATTGTGTACAACTAAAGTAAATAAATAAATATTAAAAAAAAAAAAAAAAAAAAAAAAGATAAAATAGATGAGAAAACCAGAGCAAAGAAGTCTTAAGCGTAGAGAAATAAAACCAGGGAGTGATATTAAAGAGTTTTGTAAGTATGCTTTTATTAGTTTTGTTTCCTGTGTGACTCACACAGTGTTATATGTGAAAGGGGTTCAGTCATGATTAAAGGAATCAAAAGGAATATTGAATCATGGTCTCCTTTCTAAAACTCTAGCGTTACCAACAGGAATTTTGTTTTCATTACATCTGACAGTTTCCTTTCTTTGTATCTGGCAAAATCAGACTCTGGGTATGCCAGTTCTAGAGAATTAAGACTCTGATGGTGGGAGTCCTACTGCTTTCTAAGAGTTTAAGATGTGGTTTTCCCTAACAGAGTGAGTGATGCTTCGCTGGGCCTGTAACCTGAGTTAACAGTCAGTTCCTTATGCCTCACAAACCCCACCTGGTGGAGAGTTCAGTTTGTCTGTGAGGACAGGTTCAGAAGGCAGGTGACCTGAACCTGTAAACTACTCTTGTGAACACTTTCTGCCGGAAATCAGTTTATTTCAACATGAACTATACCCCTTCCTTTCATTTTGTAGAGGAGATAGACTCTCCATTATCCCGAGACTGGCGGCCAGGGAGCCCTGGAACCTTTCTGGAGACCTCATGGGAAGAACAGCTGTTGGAACAACAAGAACATTTAGAAAAAGAAATGGAGGAAGCAAAGAAAATGATATCAGGACTACAGGTAGCTCTTTCTCTTGTGGTTTGTCCTCAGTGCACCAATTGATTATTATTTTTAAGCCACTAGTATAAATTGAAAAAAAAAAAAAAAAAAACCCTGATTTTAGTTTTGTATGAGGTCAGAGTTAAATGAGGGCATTTAAAGTATTACACAAAAAGCAAAAATTGCTAATATGTGAGTGCTTTAAATGGACTTTGTGGACTGTTTGTAGCACAGCTGTTAGGATTTCTGCAAGCTTAGGGGCCATCACCAGCCCCTACCAAGCACTTATTCTGACTCTGCTTCACAGGTAGGCTTCTTTAGGTGGCTACAAATCTGCAGTTGCAGCTTTCAGCCAAGAATGGCACTGTGAATACTCAGGAATTTTCTCCTAGGAATTCTTCAACAGAGAAGGTGGAAGAGCGAGTAAAGCTGCCAGGTTTCCATTTTTCTCTAGCTAAGGGATTTAGTCCACTCCTACCTAATGCATTTGCAAGTAATGCCAAGGCATAGTGATCAGGTGGAAAAGGTTTTCCTTGAGCAACAAAGCCCTTCAGTTTTTCCTGTACCTGCAGTGTCAGCTTGGCAAATCTCCCTGAGAGACTGGCTGACCCACTTGACATAGTTCCCACCCTGAATGACCCCCTCGATCCTCCGTCTTTGTGTGACCATCTCTGTTTGGGGGAGCCCTTGTAGTGTGCTGATGACCCTGAAATTGACTAGGAATATTCCTTTCTGTTTGTGCTGGGAACTGCACTGCTTCTGAATTGTGAAATATTTATGGACACATAAACAAAGCCCACATTATGTGTGTGGCTCTGGCAGCCGGCAGGCAATGGAGGTTGTGCTCCCAGCCAGCCAGCAACAGGGTGGGGACACAAAGGGTTCCTAAAGAAAAAAGGAGATTGGTGCTGTGGTAAAACAGTTTGCATAATGTATCCCCAGGAACTGAGAAGGATCGGGGGAATGTTTGGAGGAATGTTTACTGCCTAAAAATTCCCAAAGAAAGTTGTTGGTTTTTCCTTTATTTGCTCCATATTTTAAAAACATCTGGCTTTTGAGGCCTTTTAGGTCCCTTTTCTGCCACTGCATTAAGGAATATCTTAATGAATTTTTTTTTTTCTGTTCTCGACTAGGAAGTATTCCATAGAGAACTTTGGGATTATAGCCAGCCAGGTTTTTCCCAGGATAATTTGCATTATATAAACATGTATATCCATCAGTTTAGCACTTGGTTTGGTTTGTATTTCTTAGCCTGGGAGAAATATGATGGCAGCAGAAACAGAAAGAGAAGATAATTGACAGGCAGAAAGTCAGCATCTTAATATTCCCTGTAAATGGGAGTTTTAATTCATAAGCACATGATCACAATGAGAATTCAGTTCTATTGTAGAATACAAAAGGGCTCACAGCATCCACTGGACTTCTTAACTCTTCAGGGATGAACAAATTGCGTGCTAAGCCACATTGAGGATTTCTGACTTTATTAGTATGCCTTAGTTAGAACCTGTTGAACAATTTTCCTTTAGTCACTATTTATGTACTGCTCCTCTCCCTGAGCTCCCTTAAAGCCCTTGGACTATACATGTCTTGTACATGTCTGTGCTGCTCTCCATAATCCCATGAAATAGCCAAATTCATTTGATTTAGTAGATCAATCATTGGCTGGCTGGACTTTAAGTAATAGTTTTTTTTTTTTTTTTTTTTTTTTGGTACCGGGGATTGAACTTAGGGACACTTGACCACTGGGCCACATCCCCAGCCCTTTTTTGTATTTTTTAAAAAAATATTTATTTATTTATTTACTTTTAGTTGTACACAATGCAATGCATTTATGTTTACGTGGTGCTGAGGATCGAACCCGGGCTACGCACGTGCGAGGCAAGTGCTCTGCCACTGAGCCACAACCCCAGCCTCCTTTTTTGTATTTTACTTAGAGAGAGGGTCTCACTGAGTTGCTAAGTGCCTTGCCATTGCTGAGGCTGGCTTTGAACTCGCAATCCTTCTGCCTCAGCCTCCCAAGTGCTGGGATTATAGGCATGCACCACTGCGCCCTGCTTAAGAAATGTTTTTTATCAACACTTATGATGAATTTGTGTTATATCAATTGAACCAGGATTTAACCTCTGTAATTCTTCTCTTTTGAATTGAGACAGAATCGTGTTATAAAATAGGAACACATTTTTTAATCTTTCACTGGTCTGACAGATCTCATAATACCTTCCTATAGGAATAGATCCAAGTTTTAGGAGTGCTAAAGTATACAGTTTGGGGAGGGGTTCAACTTTATGAATAAGGTTATGATATATGAATACAACATTAGGTATAGGGTCTTGAGAGAGAGCACACATGGGGGCCTGAAGCTGGAGCTTCCTTAGCTTTAGGGTGTATCTGCCACCCTCACTCCATCCACTAATTTTTTTTTTCTTTCCACTGCTGGGGATTGAACCTAGGGGTGTTCTACCACTGAGCTATATCCCCAGCCCTTTTTATTTTGTAAAAGTTTAAGAGAGGGACTTGCTAAGGTTCTAAGGCTGGCCTTGAACTTATAATCCTTCTACCTCAGCCTCTGAAGTTGCTGGGATTCCTGGCAACCCCCTAATATTCTACGGTAAACAGACCCTGGAATTAAAATGAATGAGGACATCATTGTAAAGAAGTCTTCCTTCTTATTCTATCCAGGTTGCCTTAGAGAGTAAAAATGAAGGTTTTTTTTTAAGTTGTAGGTAGACACAATACCTTTATTTTATTTTATGTGGTGCTCAGGATCAAACCCAGGCCTCACACATGAGAGACGAGCGCTCTACCACTGAGTCACAGTCCCAGCCCCTAAAAATGAAGAATTATTAAAGCAAAAAGCAAACAATCTCAAGTCATGTGTATTCCAAATAAGTCATTATGATACACTTTTCTAATTCAGGATAATTCTTCACTGCTTTTAGACACTTTCTAGCTTGAGCAGTTTGAGCAGCTCTGGTTTTAAATGTGCCCTGTCACTTCTGAAGGGAATATTTGTTTTTATATTTTCTTCTGGGGCTAAGGATCCCAGGAACAGAGGGTTCATTTGTGTACAGAAAAGTGAAAGAGGCCTAGAGATGGGTCTGACAAAAGGAGCTAGTCCCAAGGAAAGGAATTGGAAGTATCTAGGGGCAAAAATTACCAAGGAGATTTCTGGAGGAAGCCAGATTGTGATTTTAATTTGGGGTGAGTTTACCAAGCCCATCTCTGGAGTAAGCCTTTGATGGGAAGTTAAGTTTCTTTCTGCCTTTGTATTTATTCAGGCCTTATTGCTCAATGGATCCTTACCTGAAGATGAACAGGAGAGACCCTTGGCCCTCTGTGTGAACCAGGAGCCAATCCCGAGGAACAACTGGTGAGCTCCATCTTTTGTAACTGGACACTAATCTGGTGTATATATTTTACTTATTCTTAGCATTTGACCCTGCTGACCACACCTTCTTGAAATCTGCTCTCTCTTGACTCTAACTCTTGTTGCTGACTCTGCCAGGCACTGTTTCAAGGTGCTTAAGATATGGTAGTGACAAAACAGGCCTAAGACCCTACCCTCAGAGAGTTTAAGTTCAGGTCCCTTTGAAGCTTCTCTTTTACTGCCTATGTCTTCAATCTCAGTGCCTCTCAGTGTTCTACTCTGGGTCCTCATCTGTCTTATGTAGTCCCCTGGGCTGTATAATCTGCCTCCATGTCTTCACTTACTTCCCATCTGTTTCTTTTTTTTTTTTTTTTTTTTTTTTGTGGTACCGGGGATTGAACTCAGGGGCACTCGACCACTGGGTCACATCTCCAGACCTTTTTTTTTTTTTGTATTTTATTTAGAGACAGGGTCTCACTGAGTTGCTAAGTGCCTCGCCATTGCTGAGGCTGGCTTTGAACTCGCGATCCTCCTGCCTCAGCCTCCCAAAGTGCTGGGATTACAGGCGTGCGCCACCGCGCCCGGCTCCATCTGTTTCTTATTTTTGTATTTGCAGCTCAAAACTCCCTATGGAGTTCTAGATTGGTATATGCAACATGCAGCTGCCTGCTGTTTTCATTTATATGTTGTATAAACATCTCAATTGTAGTGAGACCTAAACTGAACAGTTTTTCTGTCTTCCACCCAACTGCCAAAACTACTTGTCCTTTTGAATGTACATCTCTTTTCATCTACCCAAATGTCCCAAACCGAAAGTTGATTGTCATCCTTGAATCCAATCTGATCCTTCCCTCTACACGTAGTTGTCTCCATTCTCATAACCACTAATTTATTCAGGCATTCATCCAGCATTCTAGTGTCCTGCTAACTGGTTCTCCTAATTCCTCTGCTGTCCTCTAATTTATTTTCTTTCTTTTTTTTTTTTTTGTGGTACCAGGGATTGAACTCAGGGGCACTCGACCACTGGGCCACATCCCCAGCCCTTTTTTGTATTTTATTAGAGACAGGGTCTCACTGAGTTGCTAAGTGCCTCACCACTGCTGAGGCTGGCTTTGAACTCGCGATCCTCCTGCCTCAGCCTCCCAAAGTGCTGGGATTACAGGCGTGCGCCACCGCGCCCCGGCTCTCTAATTTATTTTCTATAAAATAACAAGAATAATTTTCCTAGAGGCCAACTTCACTTTGTTATCTCTTTGCATAAGACTTCATCAATTCCCTATCGCTCTTACTGGCTCTTCATGATCTGGCCCATATTTTCTTCTGCAACTTCATCTCTTGCCATTTTTCTTTCTCCCTTTATCTTATCCCCTGCTCCCAATACACACATACTTATTCTAAGCATTATTCATATTGTTCTACTTGCTGCAGTTTGGGCCTGTGTTTCCATCAGAAGGCAGGAACTGTCTCCTCTTCTTTGTATCCTCAGTGCAGAGCTGATATGCTAGATAAAGATTTTTCAAACAAACTGGCTTCTGAATTTCATAGCATAGTTGCATAATCATCTGTTTTTGTCTTATATTCAGGTTATAATCCAAAGTCGTTTGGATCAGAGTATGGTGGAGAATCAGGACCTAAAGGTATGTCAGGACATGTGCATTTTACCCTTTGGAAGAAATTATGGGAATGTTACACAGAAACTTCAAGACAGTTTTGTGTGAAGGGAAAGGGATGTAAGTCAGGATGTTAGCTCAACTTCTACCTGTATTTTGTCTTTAATTGAAAGACAGAGATACATCCAAAACATGTGAAAAAAGGTAACACCTTTTAAATCTTGGTGGCGGGTAATAGATATATGTGTTATAATTGTTTGTACCTTTCTCTATGTTTGAAATATTTCTTTTCTAATTAAAAGAAAAAAATGTGGTCTTTTTATGAATACTTCACAGAATTCTTTTAGGTCAGTGGCTTTTAATTTTTTTTGAGTCATAGCTATATGACTGAAGACATTAACCCAGAAATATACCTGTGTGCATGCACACCCATGTGAATTTTTTTTTTTTAATATTTATTTATTTACTTTAGTTGTATGTGTGCATTTATGTCTACATGGTGCTGAGGATCACAGGCATGCCGTGCCCCACATGTGAATTTTTAATAGGGTAATTTTCGATCCCATCTGTGGAGTCCAGGTTAAGGATACCATTTTAGAGCCTTGTGTGGTGGCACACTCCTATAATCCCAGTGACTCTGGAGGCTGAGGCAGGAGAGCTGAAGTGGCAGCGCTCCTGCAGAGAGCCACAAGTTTGAGGCCAGCCTGGGCAACTTAGTGAGATCTTGTCTCAAAATAAAAAGGCTGGGGTTGTGGGTCAGTGGCTCTGAGCTGGGGTGTATCTTCTGGGTTCAATCCCCAGTAGTATCATACACACAAAAAATCCCATTTTGGATATGTTAACTAAATGGATACATTTGAAATATGATGCATTAGGAAATGCAAATTAAACATGATACATTAGGAAAAGAAGAGGGTGGAGTCCAGAAGCTCTCCAATCCTTAGCTGAACCTTAAGAACTGAGATAATTATTTAATGACATGGGCATAGGCATATTTAGATATTGGTATCTATTTCAATGAGAGGTATTTAGATTATTATGATTAGATTTTCTTGTTGGTGAAGATTGCAAAATATAAAGAGCCTGTGGGTATTGATGACAGGTGTTTTTTTCCTTGGCAAGATTGTTTCTGGGCAATTGAGCTGAGATGCCACAGAGAAGAATGGAGTATGTCCTGTTCTTGTTTCTGTGGGTCAGCCATTACTGCTTACTGGACCACATCTGTCTGCCTCAGTAGAGGGTTAATCATTCATGGAATGGTCAACTGGGTTTTGTCTTCTTGCTGACAGAATGAGGTAATGCTTCTGAAGCAACCCAGATGCCACCATCTGATGTAACTATATTTGGTTTGCAGAAAGAGCTGCTGAAATGTAAACAAGAAGCCAGAAACTTACAGGGTATAAAGGTAAAAAGGAAGATATTTAATTCTTTAAATAAAGTCTCTGTAAGGTAAAGTGGTCTATTGCTGAGTAGCAAGAGTTGGGTACTAGGAGAATTGTTGGAATTTGCTAGGGGTCTTTGACAGGCTTTATACTATTGTGGGTGGGAACTGAGGCATGTTAAGGAATGTATCTTTGTTTTGCTGAGGTTTATGTCTGGTAGTTATGATTCATGGTGCTACCACTTCCCTCTGTGCCACCTCAATTGTCTCCATGTGTAAAGTACTCCTCTTAAATATGAAAGAATGTCCTTTTTTTTTTCCCCCCAACGAAAAATTATTACTTAGTTAGCTTTGGAATAGTTAATAACATTCAAATGGTTCAAAGGTATGAAAGAACAGATCATGAAGAGTCTGCCTGCCATTTCTGTCCCGCAAGTCATCTAGTTCTCTTTCCTTGAGGTAACATCAATTATCAGCAAATGTGTATGTATATTGTAAAATATACATATGTATAATGTATGTTTCACCCAAATAGTAGTATGTTGTAAATACAGCTTGTCACTTTGCTTTTTGCATTTAGCAAGGGATCTTGTAGATTATTCTGTTTCAATAAAGACCTTCTTAGGTCTTTTTTGTATTTTCATAGTATTCTAGTATACGCAGATATGCTAATATATTTATCATACTCCTTTTGATGATATTTTATTTTCCAATCTTTTGCTAATACCAACAGTGATCTAGCTAATAACCGTGAATGTATGTTACTTCATTAAGAGGGATTTATCTACTGAATAAATACCCAGAAATAGAAGAGGATATTCTTAAGCGTCTGCTGTTCCCCTCTTCCTTGCATACCAGGTCATGGACTGCCTGAACTAGAATTCAGCAGTATCTTCCAAAGTATATTTTGTAATCTTCGTGTTTTGAAATATTTCAAAGCACAAATATGCTTCATGGTCAAATAAGTTTGGGAAATGCTATGGTATCTTGAAGATTCACAGTGGAGAAGGGCATGTTAAAGGATCTGAGAAGGTCTGTCAGAAAGAGGTTGGCCTAAAAAAATTTAGAATTATTAACCAAAAAAGTACCTTTTCTTGTAACTCATTAACATCCAATGCAGCACACTTTGCAAATGTTCTTCTAAACTACCAATGCCAAGGACATTTTAGACTGCCTTTGCCATGTACTGTCATGGCATTCAGTATAATTAAGAATGGGCTCCCGCATTGTTCAGGGCCTGCACCATTCTTTGCAGTCTGTAAAGAGAGAAAAGTCAGGATAAATATACTGAATGCAGCCCCAGTCTAAGTAGTTCATTTGAAATCACCAGGGTTGGAGAAATGTGTTAACAACTGGCCCTTACAAGTGAGTATCTACAGCCTGCCTTTTCCTAGGCATGGTAGATCCTAGGAAGGTTCACACTGGGGGAAAGACAGCCTACAGCTGTTAAATCCTAGAAATTGGAATGAGGAACCATTAGTCCAAGAACACATTGACAGTGGAAATATAATCCCAATCCTGGTCCAGAATAGGCTTTGGGAGCCAATGGAAGCGGGACAGCAACAAGGCTCTGGAAGCCACAGTGGGAGTGATCCCTAGGATTCTTTCTGAGCAGAGTGGTGATTGGGGATAGGACCATCCCTTTAGGAAATGGGAACTGTGCAGAGAGGTATAGGGAAAAAGAGCTAAGCTAGATGCAGTATTTATATGCCCAAGATATAGATGAGAAAGCCAGGCTGAGAGAAGGGAGAGAGAGTTCATTGTTCAAGGTCAATATCACAAAAGTAGTAAGTGGTAGACTTGTAATTTGAATCTGGTCTATCTGATCCTATTCTCTGGACACCAGGCAGTCAGAAATGAAGTTTAAGGTAGGAAAGAGTGGTAGGTGAAAGAAAAATCAGTTTTCAGTCAGGTTGGTAGGACAATGGATAAGGTTTTCCTTAGATGCTAGTATCCTCAAAAAGGACAGATGTCAGCTTCTTATTGCAAGATCCTTATATTCCTTTTGTCTCCCAGTTTACTGTAACTAATGATGGTCAAGGATTTAGTAACTTTTGATAAGTAATTGATTAATTGAGACCATAATAATTAGTATGCTTTTTCCCCCAGGATGCCTTGCAACAGAGATTGGCTCAGCAGGATACAGCTGTTCTTCAGCTCAAACAAGAACTATTGAGGGCAAATATGGACAAAGATGAGCTCCAGAACCAGAATGTGAGTCAAATGTATGAGCTCTGACCTCAGTGAGACCCCTTAGCTGAATAGGATTCCATATGAATTGCTTGTAGATCTGCCATCCTGATGTCCCTTTATCTTGCTTCTGTGATGTTTGTCCTCAGTGCCTGCAATTATCTTTATTCCCCATCAGATTAAATTTTGTTCCTAGGTGAAAGCCCATACCACACTGGACAGGAAGGTCCTTGACTTCTTCAAGTTTGAGGACAGTGAGGCAAAATTGCAGTTCTGTAGTCTGATTATCTTACTTAAAGACACAAAGAGAAGCTGTGTGTTTTTATCACAACTATGCCCTCTCTGTACTATATGCTGTAACTGCCAACATTAATTCTGGTTACCAAATAGGTTGTTTCCAGGAAGGTTGCTGCACATGCCAGTAAATTCTTTCTATCATCGCAGGTGGATCTGCAGAGGAAGCTGGATGAGAGGAACCGGCTCTTGGGAGAATATAAAGTAAGAATAAATATTGGAAAAATGAATATTGGTTTGGAAATGACTTCCACCTGACCTTTTATGAATAGCCCATTGTTGCTGTTGCTCAAGAACACTTAAGTATTCTGTTCTCATCCTTGTTTTCTGGAAGGAAATCTTTTTCTTTGTTCCTTGATTCACCAGCCCTGAAGAATAGATAGCATTGCTAGGAGGACCACGGAACCTAGAGTCTGAAAACTTCAGTTCCAGGTTTATCTTTGTGTCTAACTAGCCTGGACGGCATGAAGTGGTCCTCTTACAAATGGTAGTTCCCATCTTCTTTACCCATCCAAGAATCTTTTGCTCTGTGTAAGGCTGTTGTGTGCCACGCCTTCCTGGTATATTGGGGAAAGTTCTGCCTGCGGAAGCTTTGAGTAATTGCATTACAGAGGGTTTCGCCAAACATCTGAAAGCACTGTCTCTATTGCAGAAAGAGCTGGGGCAGAAGGATCGCCTCCTTCAACAGCAGCAAGTCAAGCTGGAAGAAGCACTCCGGAAACTCTCAGATGCCAGTTGCCAGCAGGTCAGAACATACTTGGCCACTGATTTTCCTGTCCATTTGGCCTGAAGAAATCCCTTTCTGATTTAATCTCTGTTTTGCAGGTGGATCTAGAACGGGAATTAGAACACAAAGATGTCCTTTTGGCTCACTGTATAAAAAGAGAGGCAGATGAGGTAACCTAGAACTTTCGTGTTTTCCCTCCTACATTTCCTGGCAAAGAGGGAGATTCTGTTTGTCACTAAGAGCTGAACCAATGCCACAGGACAGTTTTCTGAGGGGCTATATGAGGAGGGGGTTGAGAGTGCAGGTTCCAAGATTAAAAAACAACAACAAAAAAAAACCTGGTTTCAAATTCCAGCTTTATTGTGTCTACACTGTGCGACCTTAAGATGACCCCTAAGTGTAAGACTTATCTAGAAAATGGAAATAATACTGACATAATCCATGTAACTAATATGGTCCTATTAGAGTAACATGGCCCAGAGTCGGGTTCAAAAAATATTACACTGTTTCTTGGGGCTGGGGCTATGGCTCAGCGGTAGAGTGCTCGTCTCGCATGTGTGAGGCCCTGGGTTCTATCCTCAGCACCACATAAATAAAATAAAGATGTTGTGTCCACCTACAACTTAAAAAAAAAAATTAGAGCTGGGGTGTGGCTCAGCAGTAGAGTGCTTGTCTAGCACGTGCAAGGCACCGTGTTCGATCCTCAGCACCACATAAAAAAAAATAAATAAATGTCCAACTACAACTAAAAATATACATATTAAAAAAATTACACTGTTCTTATTTTGTTATAAAGCAAAGGGAAGAGGTGCTAGAGTAGGAGACCCTCCAGTGACTGACAGAGGCTAATTTGGTGGCCTGAAGGCCAAGGTTTCCTTTCATTTATTTTACATTCACCGTGCCTTGCAAACATTGAGTATAGCATTGATTTAGCAGGGAACAAAAGGGAAAATGCATTGGTGCTTGTGAAGCTTGTATTTTTACAGAGAATATTAAACAAATAATGATATACTCTGTCAGGAAGTGATAAAAATGTAAAGAGGAAAATTAAGACAGGGTGTCTTGGTTCAGAACTTCCCCTTTAACAGGCATCATTTCTTCTGGCTGCTATAGGTGACCAACTGCAACAGTCACAATTCTCAAAGCAATGGTTTTTCTCCTTCCAACAGCAGGAAAAGGAGCTGCTTTCGTCACCCACAGAGGGGTAGGTTCCTAGGATTAGAACACAGGCCTGCCACTTCTGACTGAAACCAGAACAGTGTCCTAGCCATCCCCAGTGGATGAGGCTTCTAGTTCCCTAATTCTTGCTTCTGATGGATGTGTAAAGATGTGAGGCACTAACTACCTAAAATTAAGAACTGGTGGGCAAACAGTAGGCCTGTCTCTGAGGAGAAAACTTTCTTCCATAAAAATAAAAGATCTGCTTCTCTCCTTTATCTTCTTAAGTCCAGTGGCTGGGATATGACTAATAATACAGCACTGTACTATGGCAACAGCATCTTATTTTTGTCCACAGACTAGTGACCTGCAGCTTGTTCGAGATGCTCTCCGCAGCCTGCGCAACAGCTTCAGTGGCCATGATCCTCAGCACCATACAATTGACAGCCTGGAGCAGGGCATCTCCAGCCTAATGGAGCGCCTGCACGTCATGGAGACACAGAAGAAACAAGAAAGGAAGGTAATTCTCTTGTTGCCATGTTTCACTTAAGCAAGCTCCATGAGCAAGCTTGGTTTTATGAATTTTAATTTAGATGAAGGCAGCCCTAAAAGACGTAAGCTGAAGATTCCAGTTGGTTTGCTCTTTGGTTTTCTTCTCAGTGGAACTGTATTCATTATGGTATGACAATCCAGGGAAGGAACTCTTCATGTAGTCTTAGCAGCTGGGTAGTTGTCTAATTGTGGCTTTTGACCGCATGATCTCTCTTCGATGCTTCTTCTTCGCCCTTTTCCCCCATAATGAAACTGGCCTTGGATGAGAAAATATATGGGAAATGCATTGGAAACTAGAAAGCTTTTCATAAATTGACAAAACTATTGTTAAGATAAATGTGTTAAATTTTGTATTTTGTGGAAGAGGTGGTAGAAAAGTATATATTTTAGGTTCCCTTTCATGATTTAAGTTTCTTGGTTAAGTTCTTCCATTGATCCTAACTTCTATGATTTTTGTGTGGCTCCCCAGGTTTGGAGCAAGTCACCCAGAATGCAAGCAGGTAGTGAATACAGGGAATCCTGGCCCCCTAATTCAAGTAAGTATTCATCATGGCTCTGTAAGAATTCCTAGCATCTTAGATGAGAAATTTGCTATTTTTCATGGTACAATATTTGGGGGATAGATTTTTCCTGTAGTACTTCACTTTTATGTTTTTCCTTAGCAGTGGTAGAACTGAGTTAGTTCTCAAACTATGAAGGCACATATCATCATCACCATGACCATCAACGCAATAGTCATTTAGGCACGTGCAGGATGTTGCTGACTCAGAGGGGCTAGGATATCTGGAAAATATGCAAGTTCAACACATTTATGCTGAGCAAAAGCAAAATGGAAAACGACAAAGATACACACATACACATAAAAATCACCCTATAGCTATAAATAACACACATACACACAAAAGAAAGAAAAAGATCCACTTTCTCATACAGGCAAGAAATTTGATTTCTTTGGGGATTTTCCTTAAAAGTTTTGAGTAATTAGGTCATTGAAATTTAAGTTCTGCAAAATATTTGCACCATCTAGTGTCCATAGCTAGGAATTACATTTTAACCCTCTCAGTGCCCACTCATTACGTTTTTTTTCCCCCGTTAGGTTCACCTCGTTAGAAATCTACCTTGCCTGTCAATTTTTAAAAAATATATTTATTTATTTACTTTAGTTGTACACAATGCAATGCATTTATGTTTATGTGGTGCTGAGGATCGAACCCGGGCCGCACACGTGCAAGGCAAGCACTCTGCCGCTGAGCCACAACCCCAGCCCGCCTGTCAATTTTTATTTTAGTTTACATCTTACCTGTTTGCTATAAGACAATGATATTCACATTGTCTTATTTTTACTCAAATCTAAAACTAAACAATTTATAAAAATCAAATAGTAAAAAGTTTAGAACCGGTTTTCTATGTTATGTAGACAATGTTAAAAATCACATTAATTACTCAGGAGGTTGAAGCAGAGTAATCACAGTTTGAGACCAAGTGGGGCAACTTAGTGAGATCCTGTCTTAAAATAAAATTTAAAAAGGACTAGGGATGTAGCTCAGTGGTAGAGCACTTGTGTAGCATGTGCAAAAACCTAGGTCTAATCCCTAGTACTAAAAAACAAAACAAAAAACACATTAAAAGACAGATCCTAAAGAAAAACTCTTAAAATATGTGCACAAATATGAAAGTAACATATTTTTGTAGGGCTGGTGTTGTGGCTCAGTGGTAGAGCACTTGCCTAGCATATGTGAAGCACTGGGTTCAATTTTCAGCACCGCATATAAATAAATAAAATAAATGTTCACTGACAACTAAAAAAGTATTTTAAAAAAGTCATTAAAAATATTTTTGTAGAGTAAATAAAAATGGCGTTCTTAAGCCTCTGATCCTAGATATCTTTTTCTCTTGGGCAAGGTATCTATGTTGGAAATGAAACAAATTATTTTAGTTCCAAAATGAGTTTGAGTATGTTTTCCTAGTAATGCTTTGTAATAGTCATTTCTGTTTTCTTGAAAATATTTTAATTTTGTTGTTATCCTTTTCAGTATTTCCTCTAGATGAGTAGTATAAATTGCCATTGTAAATAGTTCTAAATATTTGGAAATTCTTTTTTTTAATATTTATTTATTTATTTTAGTTGTACACAATGCCCTTTTTTTTTTTTTTTTTTTTTTGTGGTACCAGGGATTGAACTCAGGGGCACTCGACCACTGGGCCACATCCCCAGCCCTTTTTTGTATTTTATTTAGAGACAGGGTCTCACTGAGTTGCTAAGTGCCTCGCCATTGCTGAGGCTGGCTTTGAACTCGCGATCCTCCTGCCTCAGCCTCCCAAAGTGCTGGGATTACAGGCGTGCGCCACCGCGCCCGGCTCACAATGCCTTTTTATTTTTATGTGGTGCTGAGGGTCAAACCCGGGCCGCACATGTGCTAGGTGAGTGAGCACTCTACCGCTGAGCCACAACCCCAGCCCAGGAAATTCTTTTTAAAAAATTCAATAAATTCCTCCCTCCCTAGAAAAATTCTCTTTTTTCATACATAGTACTTACCAAAAACACTACAAACAAATTTACAGTGGCTTGTACACTAGGGTGTTAAAACTTTCAGTTATACTCAAGTTCACAAATAAGTTGAATTGTCTCTCATCTCATCGAACCAAAAACTTGTGTTACTCTGCTGTCCCTTTAGCTACTGACTTATTTCTCCTTATGCTGCTGGGGATTGAACCAGGGCCTTATGCATGAGAGGAAAGGCAAGCACTTTGCCAAACACTTTACCAACCCCTTAATTTTCTTTTTGCTGACTATTGTCTTGCTCATTGTCTAATCAAGTGATCACTTTTCACACCTTGTCTTTTATTGTCCTTTTTTCTTTTAAACTGAGAAAAGTATACAAATTTTTAATTGGTAATCTTTGCAGGTACTCGTCTTTCCAAAAGCATTTAATGTTCTTGACTAATCTCCTGGAAACATTCTTCTCCTTCAGTTTCAGGGTCAACCAGTTACTTATTCAACAAATATTTGTTGAACATCCATTTTGTATCATCAGTGTTTAACACTGAAGATATAGAAATGAACAAGATGAACTGCTTACTCGCTTTTGTTTTTGGTACCAGGGATTGAATTTAGGGGTGCTTAACCACTGAGCCACATCCCAGACCTTTTTTTTTTTCTTTTTGAGCCAGGATCTCACTAAATTGCTGAGGGCTTCTGCTGAGGCTGCCTTTGAACTTGCGATCCTCCTGCCTCAGCCTCCCAAGCCACTGGGATTATAGGCCTGGGCCACCACGCCTTGCATGGGTACTTGCCCATATTGGACCTGCTGTCTAGTGAGCTAGATAACCCTGTTTTCTTTCTAACTCTCTGATCTAACTCTCTGAATACTAAATCTTCCAGAATCTCCTTTTTATTTATTTACTTATTTATTTTTCCTCTTCTTCTAACTCTTGAATGTTATATGCACCCTGGGATTCCAATTGAGGCTTACATCTAGACCTTTTTAGATTCTCTTTAGGTGATCATTTTCTATGGCTTCAACTACTCTTATGAATTGAGTATTTTTACAGGTTTTGTTTTTGTTTGGTACTGGGGATTGAACTCAGGGACACTCGACCACTGGGCCACATTCCTAGCCCTTTTTCTGTATTTTATTAAAGACAGGGTATCACTGAGTTGCTAAGTACCTCACCATTGCTGAGACTGGCTTTGAACTCACAATCCTCCTGCCTCAGCCTCCCAAGTGTTGGGATTATAGGCTTACACCACCACGCCCGGTTGAATTGAGTATTTTTAAATTTTATCTTTAATTTCCAGCTCTTTTCTGAGCTTCAGGGATGTCTTTTTGAACGCCAGTTAGTTCTCTCTTTGCAGGGCCAAAGGACTTCAAACTTATGTTCAAAACTGACCACAAAACACTAAAGTAGGAAAAATACAGAATATGCAATCAAACAAGCTGGGCACAGTGGTGCACACTGTAATCCCAGTGACTTGGGAGGCTGAGGCAGGAGGATTGCAAGTTCAATACCAACCTCAGCAACTCAGCAAGGACCTAAGTGACTTAGTGAGCCCCTGGCTCAAAATAAAAAATACCCTTGGGATCAATGCCTGGTACCAAAAAAGTCTAAATAAAATTAGACAGATCTGAGGTATAACTTTGATTTTGCCACTTAGATTAGCAGAGTGTTATGACTGTGGACAAGAACGTTAATTAATGTAACTTTCTTACTTATGAAATGGAGATAAACTTGAAATATTTGAGGAATGAATGAAATGTTATATAGAAATGATCTGGTAGAGTGTGGGGTATATGAAAGATGTAAAGTGAATGTTAAGTCTCAAAATACCTTCCTTTCATTGCCCTCTGGCTATGGCCTTTCTCTTTTTCAACACAACCAAATTTACTATAAATTGGCCTTCTTTCTGAACTCCCTTCCTTTGTTACTACTTACTCTTGAGAGAAAACAACCATTATTACATATTTTAAAAGTAATACAACTGGGCATGATGGCTCAGGCCCTGTGACTCAGGAGGCTGAGGCAGGAGGATCACAATCACTTGAGGCCAGCCTCAGCAGCTTCTCAAGAACTTCAGCAACTTGGACCCTTTCTCAAGACAAAAATTTATAAAGGACTAGGGATGTGTCTCAGCTGGGTTTCATCCTTACTGCTTTTTTTTTTTTTTAAAGTAATACAATAAATTAGTGTAATAGAATTGAGAATTCAGATAAATACCCATTATCTCTGGTCAGTTGACCAGGGAAATGGCACTGGAACAACTGGATGTCCATATGAACTAAGGCCTCTACCACTCACCATATACAAATTAACTCAGAATGGATCAATGATCTAAGTATATGAGTTAAAAATACAAAACTTTTAGAAGAATACATAGGGAAAGTCTTCATGTCCTTGGATTTGGCAATGGAGTTTTAGATACAATGTCAAAAGCATGTGCAATAAAAGAAAAAAAAAATAGAAAATTGGACTTCATAAAAATTAAAAACTTTTATGTATAAAAAGCCTAGCTGGGTGTGGTGGCGCACACCTATAATCTCAGCACTTGGAGGCTGAGGCAGCAGGATCGTGAGTTCAAAGCCAGCCTCAGCAATGGCGAGGCACTTAGCAACTCAGTGAGACCCTGTCTCTAATAAAAATACAAAAAGGGCTGGGGATGTGGCCCAGTGATCAAGTGCCCCTGAGTTCAATCCCTGGTACAAAAAAAAAAAAAAAAAAAAAAAAGCCTACAGAATAGTAGAAAATATTTGTAAATCATATAGCTAATAAGAATATATACCTGTAATCCTAGCGGCTTGGGAAGCTGAGGCAAGAGGATTGTGAGTTCAAAGCCAGCCTCAGTGAAAGCAAGGTGCTAAGCAACTCAGTGAGACCCTGTCTCTAAATAAAATACAAAATAGAGCTGGGGATGTGGCTCAGTGGTTGAGTGCCCCTGAATTCAATCCCCGGTACAGCCCCCCCTTGCAATAAAAGAATATATAAAGATTTCTTAAAGCATAACAACAAAAGGACAAACAATATGATATAAAATGGTCAAACGACTTTAAGAGACTTTTCTTTTCTCCAAAGAAGATAAACAAATGGTGAATAGATTCATGAGAAGATGTTCAAAACCATTAGCCATTAGGGAAATGCAAACCAAAACCACAGTGAAGGCTGGGGGTATAGCTTGGTGGTAGAATGTGTGCATAGAATGCACAAGGCTGTGCATTTAATCCCCAGCACCAAAAAATAAAATGAAAAACCACATTGATAAACCACTTCGCACCTACTTGATGCTTCTAAACAATGGAAAATAACAAGTATTGGTGAAGATGTAGAGAAATTGGACTCCTTATATGTTGCTATGGGAATATAAAATGATACAGGGACAGTGGAAGAGTTTGGTGAGTCCTCAAAAAGTTAAACGTAGAATTATCATAGGACCAAGCAATTCTTCTAGATACATACCCTCAAGAATTTGAAAACAGGTGTTTGGAAGATTGGTATGTATGTGTTCATACATCAATAATAACAATAGCCAAAAAGTGGAAACCATCTGAATGTCCATCAACTGATGAGTGGATAAACAAATTTTGGTATATGCAAACAGTGGATATGAGGAGTGAAGTCCTAATACATGCCACAACATAGACGACACAGTTGAACCTTGAAATCCTTTTGCTACATGAAAGATACCAGACAGAAGACAGCACAAATTGTATGTACCTATAGATAAAGATACTTGGAGGGAGAAATGGGTACAGGTTTCCTTTTGGGATGATGACAATGTTCTGGAACTAGATAGTGGGGATTGTTTGCACAATATTGTGGATATACTAAATGCTACTGAATTGTACACTTTGGAATGGTTAAATGATACATTTTATGTTAGTGAATTTTACCTCATTTAAAAATTTTTTAAATTTTTATTATTATTTTTTTTGGTGGTGCTTGTGTTTGATTGAACCCAGGGCTTGTCCATGCTAAAAAAGCACTCTACCAACTGAGCTATATCCCTAGCCCCTTACTTCATTTTTTAAAAAGCAAGTTAAAAAACCAGGCACAGTGGCACATGCCTATAATCCCAGTAATTTAGGAGGCTGAGGCAAGAGGATCATAAGTTCAAAGTCAGCCTCAGCAACTTAGGCCCTAAGTCAACTCCCCCACAAAACAATTTTACAAAGCAAAATGATTCTGGTTTCTGCATATAATGTAGAAAGATGGTAGAACCTTTACTTCTACTCTAACAGCAAGAAAAGTTGTATAATCTAAAATATTGTAATTTTATTGAACTCATTAGAAAGATGAGATCACAAGGAAATCAAGTAGCCTGAAGTAGAAGCATGTGCCTCCAAGGAGAAGGAGGATGTAAGCCCTGGCTCACTTGTGCCAGAGTATGGGAGGAAGATGGGGCCATTATGCAAACAGAAAGATTCAGTTAAGATTTTTAATGAATTGCTAAAGGCTAAGCAGAGAACCTTGGCGGCCACAGACACAAGAGGAGTGTGTCCTAACTTTTAGAGACTTTTCCTGTGGACCTTGACTGGGTTCTTATGAAAAACATTGGTTGTGGGGATAGAGTCTAAAGCAAACCTCCTTCAGGGGTGGGGATGTGGCTCAGTGGTAGAGCACTTGTTTGTATGAGGCCTTGGGTTTGATTCCCAGCACCACAAAACCAAAAAAGAAAAAAATAATAAGCAAAAACCAAACTTCCCCCAGTGGTAAAAGCCTAGAGGAGGGGAACACCTGCCACTGTAGAAGAAGCACAAAAGTCCCATCTGGACCACTCTTCTTTGTGGATCAAAATACCTCAACCACTAGGAGAGGGCAGCAAAATCCTTTTGTACCCTCTCTTTTTGCTTCAGGCAAAAGTGAGGACTCATTATTGCTAGGGAGAAGGGAAATGTGGAAAAAAAGAACCCTCTGCTCTGACAGAGAAGAAAATCATTTTGGGGTCAGATCATTAGAGATTGCCTACCACTGGGGTAGGAACAGGATCACAGAAAAACCCTACTTTCAAGACTGTGACAGGATCGGCACTGCAGAGCCCCTTTTCACCTCCCGTAACCAGGAGAGCAAGCACTGTGTCAAAAGCAACAGCACTCTGCCTCTGGGCAGCACAAGCATAGAGAAACTGAGTCAGAGGCAAAGGCACACTTGAAAGTCTGTCACCAAGGGCGGGTCAGGAACATTGAGGGAGATCCCTCTAGGAAACAGGTGTCTCCTAAACATGACTCTAGAGGAACTTGGAGATGATGGTGCACTAAGGTAACCTTAACAACCAAAGTCTCAATTGCAGTTCAGCTCCTAAATTTTTTATTAAAAATTTTAATAAAAAGAAAGAAAATAAGCCATTGTCAAGAGCCAAAGCAATCAACAGAACCAAATTTAGATATGACAAGAATGTTGGAACTATCAGACAAGGAATTTAAAATAACTTTGACTAATGTTAAATGCTATAATGGAAATGCTAATATTCATATACAGATGAGGAATTTTAGCATTGAGATGGGAATTTGAAGATGGAATCACATAGAATTGCTAAAAATAAAAATGAAGACAAAGACTACCTTCAGCAGGTTCATAAATAGACTCAACACAGCAACTAAAGACTCAGCACACTTGCAGATATGCTAATGGAAATTACCCAGTCTTCAACACAAAGAGAAAAAGAGTAGGGAAAGGGAAAGAAACAAAACTAGCATATCAATACCTGTGGGAGACAATGTCAAATAGACTAAAACATGTATAATTGAATCCCTGAAGGAGAAGAGGGCGGAGACATATTTGAAGAACTAATGGCCAAATTAAAAAAAAAATAGTAGAAGATATCAAACTACAGATTCAAGAAGCACAGAACCCAGAGAAAGATGAATAATTACAAATATTCAAGTACCTAAAAATCAAACATAAAGAGAATCGTGAATGTGGAAAGGGGAAATATACACACAAGAACAAAAATATGAATAACAACATAATTCCCATCTGAAACGATAAAAGCCATAAGTGGAGGGGACACCTTTAAAATACCTTTTGGTATTATAAACCTAGAATTGTATAGCTACAGAACATGTGTCTTTTTAGACAAAAATTTGGGAAAATTATCATAAGCACACTTGCATCTATAAGAAATATCAAAAGAACGTCCTTAGAAAGAATATGATACTTGAAATAAACTGGAATCCATAGAAAGAAATGTTTAAAATGAAGATTAAACATGAGAAAATCTTATTTTTAATTGCCTAAAGGATAAACTGTTTAAAGCAAGAATAGTATTAAAAATTGTAGATGTATGTCATATGTAAAAGTGACAGGTATGACAATAGCACAAAATTTAGGAGGAGGATTTGGGACTATACTGTTGTAAGTTTCTTAGACTACAGGGAAGAGCTGTACTATTGTCATTTGAAAATTGGGGCTATGGCTGTAGCTCAGTGGTAGAGTGCGTGCTTAGTATATTTCAAGACTCTGATTAATCCTAAGCACCAAAACAAAAACAAATTGTGACTAATTAAAAATGTACATTTTTGCCGGGCGCGGTGGCGCACGCCTGTAATCCCAGCACTTTGGGAGGCTGAGTCAGGAGGATTGCGAGTTCAAAGCCAGCCTCAGCAATGGCGAGGCACTTAGCAACTCAGTGAGACCCTGTCTCTAATAAAATACAAAAAAGGGCTGGGGATGTGGCCCAGTGGTCGAGTGCCGCTGAGTTCAATCCCCGGTACCAAAAAAAAAAAAAAAAAATGTACATTTTTAAGTCCAGGAGCAACCATTCATTTTTTTCAAATTGAATAAATAGTTTATAGTAGAGATAAAAAAGAAATTATAAACGTATTCAATCTAGTATCAAAAATAAGAGAATGTGAAATATCTCATTGTTAAAAAATATTGCTTTTATATTGAACTGATATATCAAAATTGAAAATCTAAAACACACTGATATTTGAAGAGAATATGGGAAAAAAGTAAAATTCTCAGTCCAAAGGAGGCAAGGAGAGCCAGGTGCAGTGATACACCTCTGTAATCCCAGCAACTTGGGAGTCTGAGACAAGAGGATCACAAGTTCAAGGCCCTAAGCAGTTTAGTGAGTCCCCATTTCAAAATAAAAAGTAAAAAGGGCTGGGGATGTAGCTTAGTGGTTAAGTGCCCCTGAGTTCAATCTCTAGTACAAAGCAACCAACCAAACAAACAAAAAACCCCAGAAAGCAGAAAAATAAAAACAAAAACAACAACAAAAAAGGAGCCAAGGAGAAAAGGAAGATTAAAGAAAAATGGAACAAAAAAATATGAAACAAATATAACACAAGTAAGAAAAAGGTAATTTTTTTAAAAATTGGGTTTTTGTTATATAGCTCTTTATTTATTTATTTTTATGTGGTGCTGATGATCAAACCCAGTGCCTCATACATGCTAGGCAAGTGCTGTATAACTGAACCACAACCCCAGCCCTATCATATAGCTCTTTATCACTTACAAAATTATTTCTGCCATAATATTTAGAAGGCTACCTGGTTGGTGGGAAAAAACATAATTTTAGAGTAAAAAAAAAAAAGCTTTATTTTAACTCTGGTGTGCTATTTGGGAACTCTGGGACTTTAGCAGTTGGACACTTATTCCTTTAAGTTCTGTTCCTCATTGTAGATGTGGATGATGATACCCATTTGCTATTATTGATAGAGTAGCTGGTCTGAAGACCACAGTTTGAAAACCACTGACCAAGATACTGTTATCATTGTATTTAGTGGAAAATGGTAGATTTTAATCCAAATGTATGATTATGTTAAATATTGTCTGATCATATCAATTAAAAATTTTGAGTTTCACCAGGTACAGTGGTACATACATGTAATCCCAGCAGCTCAGGAGGCTGAGGCAAGAGGATTGCAAGTTTGAGGCCAGCCTCAGCAACTTAGTGAGGGCTTAAGCAACTTAGTGAACCTCTGTCTCAAAATAAAAAATAAAAAGGGCAGGGGATGTGGCTGAGTGGTTAAGCACCTGTGGGCTTAATCTGTGGTACAAAAAAAAAAAAAAAAAAAAAATTAGAGCTTTCAAGTTGCAAGGACCATTTCCAGGTGTAAAGAAAGATACTACTTAATTAAAAAGAGGTTACTTCACCAAGAAGGTAACAAAAATCCTAAATTTGTATGTACATAATAATGGTTTCAAAATACATGATACACAAATTGATAGAAAGGACAAGTAAATAAATCCACAGTTACAATTGGAGACTTTAATATTCCTTTTGTAGTAATCAGTAGAATTAGTAGACTTAGCTGGGGTGGCATATGCCTGTAATCCCAGTGACTCGGGGGGCTGAGGCAGGAGGATCGTGGGTTCAGAGCCAGCCTCAGTGAAAGCAAGGCACTAAGAAACTCAGTGAGACCTTGTCTCTAAATAAAATACAAAGGAGTCACAGCCTTTGGGACAGGAGTCCCCTGTGTTTCTCCTTTGCTAGCAAAGCAATAAAACTTCTTTTTCCTTTTTCTCAAAATAAATAAATAAATAAAAATAAAATACAAAATAGGGCTGGGGATGTGGCTCAGTGGTTGAGTGCCCCCAAGTTCAATCTCCAGTACCCCCCCAATAAAACCTCAAAATTAGAATTAGTAGACAGAACATAAACTATCAACCAACTCTTTGTGACTAATGTTTAGAAAACAGCCATCTAATAATGGTAGAATATATTCTTTTCAAGTACATTTTGAATATTCACCAAGATAGTCCATAATCTGGCCATAAACAAAATGAATTAAAATCATTGAGTGTGTTTTCTGATCATTATGGAAATAAACTAGAGATCAGTAATATAAAAATATCTGAAAAATCCACAAATATTTGGAAATTGAAAATACATTTCTAAACATTCTTTGGACCAAATAGGAATTCATAAAGGAAATACAAAATATTTGGAATTTAATACAAAATGAAATGAAAACCCAGTATGTCAAAATTTGTGGGATGCAGCAAAAGCAGTGCTTAGAAGGAATGTCATAGCATTAAGTACATACATGGTAAGGAAGAACAGTCTAATCAGTGATGTCAGTGACCTGAGTTTCCACCTTAAGAAACATGAGAAAAAGGGCAAACTAAATCCAAAGCAAGCAGAAGAAAGTAATAAATATTAGAATGGAAATCAATGACTTTGAAAACAAAATCAGAAAAAAATCAATCAAACCAAAAATTTGATTCCTTGAAAAGTTTTAAGAAAATTGATAAACCTGTAGCCAGACTGACCAAAAAAGAGAAGTCACAGGTTCCCATTATTAGGAATAAAAGAGAGGACATCATAATAGCTCATGTAGACATTAAAAAGCAAAATAAGGGAGTATTAAAGCCAGGCACAGTGGCACACACCTATAATTCCAGCGGCTCTGGAGGTGAGGCAGGAGGATTGCAAGTTCAAGGCCAGCTTCAGCAATTTATCTAGGCCCTCATCAACTTGTGAGACCCTGTCTCAAAATAAAAAGGGCTGGGGATGTGGCTCAGTGGTGAAGCAGCCCAGGGTTCAATACCTAGTTTTTAAAAAAAAGGAATATTAAAAACAACTTTATGGACTGGGGATGTAGCTCAGTGATAGAGTGCTTGTCTGGCATACATGAGGCCCTGAGTTCAGTCCCCAGCACTTCAATAAGCTAAACAAAAACTTATGTCTATAAATTTGACAACTTGACAAAATGGATAAATTTCTTGAAAGATACAAATCAAAAACTTAAGAATTGCATAAACTGAATAGTTTTGTAGTTAAGAAGGAAATCAAATTTATAGTTTAAAATCCTCCATCAGGATTTTGGGATTTTGAAGTTTAAAATTCTCCATCAGGACCAGGTGGAAGCATGGAAGAAAGAAATGCCAAGTCTACACAAATTCTTCCAGAGAATAGAAGAGGTCAGACCACTTCCCAACATGTTTTATTTTACCCTGATATCAAAATCAGTATCATTAATGAACATAGATACATAAAAAGAAAAACAGAGAGATGGAAAGACACAAAATTTGTCTGTAGGTGACATGATTGTCTATGTAGAAGATACTAAAGAACCTAGAGCAAAGCTATGTAACTAAGGCGTGACTTTAGTAAGGTCATAGGACACAAGGTTAATATAAAACAATTGTACTTCTTCTGTATAATAGCAATGAATATTTGGAAGTAGAAAAAATTTATAAAGGGATCATTTATGGTATCATCACAAATACCATGAAATAGGCATAAGCTGTATAAAATTGTGCATCAAAAGTGTGCTGAGAACTGTAAGACACTGATAAAATAAATCAAATATATAAGCCAATGGACTGAAGTATTGTGCTTATGGATTGGAACACTCAACATTAAGATGGCATATTCTTCTCCAAATTATCTGGAGTCAATATAATTCCAATGATAATCCTACAAGACTTTTTTAAAGATAAAAATGAGCTGATTCTTAAATTCATATAGAGGATGAGATTTAACTCCGTTCCCCAAATATTGGAAATGATGAACAAGGTAGTTGGAGTACCATGCTGTCTGATTTCAAAACTAACCTCAACTACAAAGTTAAGGTAATGAAGACAGTGTAGTTTGGCAAATGGATAGATACAAATGGATAGATAGAGTGGAACAGAATACAACTCAAAATAGACTCACATTATTTGAGCAGTTGATTTTTCAACAATGATGCGAAGGCAAATTAATGGCAAAAAGATAGGCTTTTCAAAAACTGGTGCTAGAACAATTAAAGACCCATACTTAAAAAAAAAAAGTGAGGGCTGGGGTTGTGGCTCAGCGGTGGAGCGCTCGCCTAGCACATGCGTGGCCCAGGTTCGATCCTCAGCACCACATAAAAATAAACGCATTGTGTACAACTAAAGCAAATAAATAAATATTTTTTTAAAAAGTGAGTCTTTACCTATATCTGATACTGTATACAGGAATTAACTCTAAATGGATCATGAACCTAAAGTTAAAAGTGAAATGTCATTCTTTTTCACTAGTCATCTGATTCTACTTTCACTAGTGTCATTGATAATCTATTTACCAAACCAATCTTTCTCTGCTAGATCTCTGTGGAGTTTGACATTATAATTACTCTTTTTAAAATTCTCCTCAAATGTATAAACAACATTTGTATTAGATTGAGCTGCATAACAAAAATCTCACACATGGGTGTCTTAAACAATAGAAATTTATTTTCCTCATAGTTCTGGAAGCTGAAGTATTAGCATGGTGTCAGCATGGTCAAGTTCTGGTGAGGGCTCTTTTCCTGGCTTGCAGAAGGTTGCCTTCTCTCTGTTCTGTTGGATTCAGGGTTCCACCTTTATGGCCTAATTTAGGGCCTCTTTAAAAGCCTTACCTCAGCTGGGCACTGTGGTGCATGCCTGTAATCCCAGTGGTTCTGGAGGCTGAGGCAGGAGGATCACATGGTCAAAGCCAGCCTCAGCAAAAAGTGAGATGCTAAACAACTCAGTGAGACCCTGTCTCTAAATAAAATACAAAGTAGGGCTGGGGATGTGGCTCAGTGGCCTAGTGCTTCTGAGTTCAACCCCTGGTACCGCACTCCCCACCCCTGCCAAAAGAAAAGGCCCTATCTCCAATATGATTGCATGAAGGGTTAGAGCTTCAACATAGGAATTTGGGGTTGGGGACACAATTCAGTCCATGGCAACTTTAGCTTCATATCTATTTTATTACATGGTACTTGTTTTTATCACTCCACTAGACTTTGAGATCCTTAAGTGTGGGGGAATTTTGCTAATTTATTTGTGCATCTCTAATACTTCATACACAATAAACAATAAACATTTTAAATGAATAATTAGATGGAGTCATTCACTTCTGTTCTCATATCATAGGTAATGGTATCACTATGCGTCTGTCTTCTCAGACTATGAATCTTAAGACTTTTTTTTTTTTTTTTTTTTTTTTACTTTTACTTTTAATCTTCTATGTTCAATGTATCCTTACTGTCAAGGCTTTTACTTTCTAAAGGTTTTTGAAATCCATTCCTCCTCTGGCCCCACGAGTACATCTTGCCCTTCCTCATCTTTCAGTTTGTTTCAGTTGTTTCTTAAAGGGGCTTCTGTCTTCCAGTGTTTACCCATCCAATTCATACTTTGTTGCTAGATTAATCTTTCTAAAGTGCATTCTAATCTCTCACTTCCTTGCAGTATCTTCCCATAGCTTTGAGATTTGTATCTTTTTTTTTGTTGTTGTTATTATTGTTTTCTGGTACTAGGGATTGAAACCAGAGGCACTTTACTACTGAGCTACATCCCTAGCTCTTTTTATTTTGAGACAGTCTCACTAAATTGCTTAGGGCCTAGCTTAGTTGCTGAGGCTGACCTCAAATTTGTGATCCTCCTGCATCAGCCTCCAGAGTCACTGGGATTATAGGTGTGTGCCATTGCATTCAACAGGACCTACATCTTAAAGTCTTAGCCTCTTAAAGTCCTTTGTGACTGGCTCTGCCTACCCACTACTACTTTTTTTTTTTTTTTAATACTTATTTGTTTTTTTTTTTGTTTTTTTTTTTTTTTTTTGTGGTATCGGGGATTGAACTCAGGGGCACTCGACCACTGGGCCACATCCCCAGCCCTTTTTTGTATTTTATTAGAGACAGGGTCTCACTGAGTTGCTAAGTGCCTCGCCATTGCTGAGGCTGGCTTTGAACTCGTGATCCTCCTGCCTCAGCCTCCCAAAGTGCTGGGATTACAGGCGTGCGCCACCGCGCCCGGCTCTTATTTGTTTTTTAGTTGGCCACAACCCAGCTCCTACCCACTACTTCTTGATGCATTTCTTAAATACATGTTTCCATTTAATCTTTTGCATGTGCATTTCCCTCTTTCTGGAGTGCCCTTTGCAACATGTCAATCTTATGATTTTTTTTTTCTTTTGGTGCTGGGGATTGAACCTGGAGCCTCATGCATGTTAGGCAGGTGCACTACCACTGAGCTATACCCCCAGTTTTTAAATTTTTATTTTGAAAAAAGGTCTTGTCAAGTTGTGCAGGCTGACTTCAAACTTGCAATACTCTTGCTCCAATCCCTGAAGTAGCTGAAATTTCAGGTATGTGCCACCATGCATGGTTGTAGTTGATTTTTATATTCTTTTTAATGCATAGAAGGTACTCAAATAATGTTTAGTGAATGAATGAATCAGTTATATGATTTTTATATTAAAAGTGAATATAGGTTCAACAACTACCATGTGCCAGATACCATGTGCTAGGTGCTGGAAAATCATGGCATGTATGTTATGATAACGGGTATTTTTTGAAGAAAAACTCTCCTTCATACTCTTATTTTAAACCCCCTCTTAGAATTGTTGCTGTAAGTTTGATGGGTGTCAATGTCTTGAGGAAGTTAAGAAGTTGTGTGTACGTGAAATTGCAGGAGAGGTTTTAATAAAAGTTTAATTATTGGCCTTTTGGTCCTCATGACAAAAGTTTCTGATTGGTCTTTTCTCCTAGTCTCTTAAAGTCACAATTATAAGTACTCATTAATTAATTGTACCTTTTCTGAAGTACCTTTTTAAAGGATAGAAACAAGTTAGGAACCTGAGTTAAAGCCCACCAACACATATAGATCGTAGCTAAGAGTTAAAGTAGGTCTTGTATTTTTAAAACTAGAATTATAGACCCCTTGGAATCTTGAGTTTCTAAGCTGCCTTTGCCTCTGTGGTTCGTGTGGTGTGTGTGTGTGTGTGTGTGTGTGTGTGTGTGTGTGTGTGTGTTATGAATCACATGAGTAGTCTCTACTACTAACATCCAAAACCTGACTATAGCAGAATTTGCAGGTCCTGCTCTGTGTGTCTACTCTGACTCAGCTGACCTCTTGCTAGTCTTCTCTGTCTGCTTTTGATCTTTAGCAACAGTGCCTGCCAAATCAGTTACTGTTCCCCTGCTAGAAATACCTGGAATGGGTGAGAAACAATGGTCCTTGTGATAATGTTAATTCCTGAAGCACCTCTTTTCCTCATGGTTCTAGTGGTGACTTCCTTTGGATCATGTTCTAGGGACATGGCAATTAGTAAAACTGTGAGAGCTTTGCTGTGACCTCAGGCAGCCTCATTCTCCTGAGACATTTTGAATAACTAAGTGAGGGGTGTTATGGAGCAAATCGAATGTCATAACACAGAGTCTCTTTGATTGCAGAATTGCCTCACTCACAGAGTTCTCCAGCTGTGAGCAGCACCTGCACAAAAGTGCTCTATTTCACTGACCGGTCACTTACACCCTTCATGGTCAATATACCAAAGAGGTGAGATGCTGGGACTGGGACCATCTTTATTTATTTATTTATTTATTTATTTATTTATTTATTTATTGTAAAAAAAGGAAAAGAAAGGGCAGAACCATTGGTTTCTGCCCAAATGAACAGCTGAAAGGTGTTTAAAAAAGCAGTATGTGTATGGAGAAGAGCCCAGGAGATAGAGATTCTAGTTCCAACTTTGTCACTAACTAGTGGCATTATAAAGGACAAATCATGATCTAGTCCTAGATATAGCATTAATAACAGTATTTCCAATCCTGGTAATGATGGAAATATGCTCCATATTTGGAAACATGTTTTTTAAGTGTTCAAAATTTGTCTGCCGATAGACAGGGACTGTGCCTGGCTTTTACTCACTGATCTTTGTTACTATTTAATGAGTGCAGCTAATCCACACTGAGAATTTATGATGAAAACTTTCCAAAAACTCAGTTAATATACTTCCTCCTATGGTTTCAAAATAAAGATTTTAAAACTTTGGAACCAAGTACTGAGAAGTTATGGAATTTTTCCTTCCCAGAGAATCTACTTATTTGGTCTGGGTTGAAAGACAGCTTTCTAAAGCTAGGCAGATAAAGATAATGATACCTGATTTAATTTTACCAGCCTCGGGGACTGCAATATTGTGGCAAAGAAGGAAATCAAGAGAGCTTAAGTATATTTATAGCTATTTCACAAATTTGATTTCAGAGATTCTATGTCTTATTTCCAGAGAAAAACCAAAAAGTGATCTGGCTACTGCTGAAGTAGTAAATCTACTTTAAATTCTCAGCTCATTGGATTTGTAATGCTGTTTTCATGTCCTAGTGGTGACTGGTTCCTCAACCTCTGCTATTTTAGAGTTATCTCGGTTACCAGGGGCAGTGACCTAATAAGGCCATACTGTTTCTGCCTGTTGACTTTGGCATGGGCTTGGTTTAAAGCTAACACCTTATCTTTCCAACCTATTGATTGTGTTGGTACTCTCCTTTTGTTGCAGGTTGGGAGAAGTGACTTTGAAGGATTTTAAAGCAGCTATTGATCGGGAAGGGAATCATCGGTATCACTTCAAAGCATTGGATCCTGAGTTTGGCACTGTCAAAGAGGAGGTACAGAATCCATGGGGAATCTGGGTGGTATTACTGGTCATACTAGAACTCCACAGCCTCCTGTTTAAGGACTAGTACTCATGAGTACCTAAATTCCCTAATCTGGTCAGAGGAACTTTCTGGCACCTTTGGCCTAAAAAGGCCATAGAATAGCCAAGATGATAGCTTCTTCAGTTGTAGGATTTGATCATCTTGACTGAGACTTTGGATAGAATTTTTACTTTGAAAAGGAAATGGTTTTATTTCGTTAAGAAAATAAAAACCCCAAGACAAGAAAATAAAGACCTTTTCTAGCCATAGCCACATCTTAGAATTTTTTTCTACATAGAATAAGATAAAGAAACAGGCACAAAAACTCAGAACTGTATATTATGTAATGGTAGTTTCTCCTAATGAAAAACAAGGAACTACTGGATAGCCATCTATGCTGATTTCCAACTCCTTGAGTATTTTTTTACCCTGTGCCTTTCTTTATAATCTACTTGCCAAATATAGCCATTTTGGGGGAAGAGAATTCTGGGTTTGCTGTGTTATTTATTGCAAGTGCCTTTATTTTGGTTACAGAATGAAAAAAAGTTGGAAAAACTAATATTTTGCAAAGGTTTCCTCACTGAAGTGTTTTAATAACCCTGTTTTGTTTAGTGGCTTAGGAAATGAATTGAATAAATGTATGAA
The DNA here is from genome assembly GCA_025594165.1 of Tamias sibiricus. Classification (NCBI taxonomy): domain Eukaryota; kingdom Metazoa; phylum Chordata; class Mammalia; order Rodentia; family Sciuridae; genus Tamias; species Tamias sibiricus. The sequence goes on from CM046657.1 coordinate 105,561,921, forward strand.
AAGAACTGTGTCTCAGCATTGGTCTTCTTTCCAACCCATTCTTTACATTTCCAATACCCAAATATTTTCCTTTCTCATTTTAAAAATGTGTCTACTACTGCTTTCTCCTAAGAAGCCCAAGGTAGTCTGTGATTATTCATTAATTCTTATAAATCTCTGAACAAAGCAGCATTAGGGATTTTTTTTAACCATTTCATAAATGTGGAACTAAGAAAAAAAAAAAACAATAAAATACCCTTGCAACATCAGGGGAAAAAAACAAAGAGAAATAGACACTCAGGCTTTCTTTTACATTTTTTTTTCTTTTGCAGTACTGGGATTGAACCCATTGGTGCTCTTACCACTGAGGTACATCCCCAGCCTGTTTTTATTTATTTTTTTATTGGTACTTGGGGTTGAACTCAGAGGCACTTTACCACTGTGCTACATTTCCAATCCTTTTTACTTTTTGAGACAGAGTCTCACAAAGTTGCTGGCCTTGAATTTGCAATCCTCCTGCCTCAGCCTCCCAAGTCCTTGAGATTATAGGTTTGTTCTATAATTCCCAGTGTTTCATCTAAACTTTATCCCTAATGTTTGCATTCTTTTATCAAGCAGCTGGTGTTTAGTGAAACTCCCTACCATGCTCTGTATTTTTTTTCACTGTGGCTTTTTTGTCTACCTAGGTTTTTCATGATGATGATGCCATCCCTGGATGGGAAGGGAAAATTGTAGCCTGGGTTGAAGAAGACCATGGAGAGAATTAATGCTGAGTATTGGAACCTGGTCACTCCTGGCTGCTTCACTCAGGAAAGGGGACTTAAACCAGAGTACACTAAGAAGTTTCTAATTTGTGCTGCCAAAACAGAAGCTTCTCCAAGTGTGATGGTTATCCACTAGACCTGTTTCTGTGCCTGGCATGTCTGGTACTTAAAATCCCTGTCCATATGTGGACCATGGGTTCATCTGGAGTTCCTTGTCCGTGGGAACAGTGTTTTGTTTCACTCTGAGGATAACAAACCGAAGGCCTTAACAAATGGGGATGGATGATCCCGCTCCTGCAGGGGCATGGCTGCTATTATCTGGAACCTAGGAATCGGATGCATTACTCTTATTACAGTATTATTTTAATTGGCCTCAATGGTTCCAGCAATCAGAGTCCCAGCATTTGTACTCACAGACAAGGCAAAGGTACCAACTTCTCTGCTTCTTTGCAGATACTGCAAACCAAGAATAACTCGTGAGGTGGTACCAAAGATGAAAGCCCACTCTTCAGTAATTGTTTGAACTGGACATGGATGGTGCTGAATTTTTGATTGGATGGAAAAGGGCTGCCCATATTGTGCTATTCTATTTTAAAACCATAATTAAGACCTTGGGCTGCCTCTTCTGGTCTTATCTGGTTCTGCAGCTTGTCGTTTAGCCCACATAGGGCATATTTCATGTACTGCTAGTTTTCTCTGGGGACTCAAACTTTAGAGCCATTTATTTTTCTTCCAACAGATGAACTTTGATTGAAAGGAATAAGGAGTGAAAGGCTCCTTAAAAATCCAGGCGGGTGTGGAAAGGTGCTGCTACCCATATCTTCTTGACTTTGTCTCATGACTTTCTTTAACTCATGGCTTCTCCTTTGCAGTTAAGAGGAGACAGACCATTAATTTCAGTGTTTCTTTCTGATTTGAGCATGAATTATTGGTCTGCCCCTCATTTCAAGGCTGGAGTTATTTCCTATTATACATTTAGGCTAGGCTGATCCTCTAGGGCATAATAGAAACCATGGGGCATGGAGCACGAGTTGTAAATGGGAAAGTTGATTCAGGGTGAAGAAACCTAGAATCATTTCTTATGTGCAACACTGTCAAGTGTAGAAGCTACAAGTGTTCAACTTTCAGAGTTTATTTAACAACCTGGATTTTCTCATTCATCCACCAGTACCATCAACCACTCAGCAATTATTTATATATAATACACACATACATACACACACACACACACAATTTCCAGAAGCATTCTGGACCACCAATGTACACTGCCAAACAGAAGAGTAGGACAAATTTCAGTTCTGGGTTCTTGACCTGTCTGTGTCCAATTCATCTCCCCTTTTCAGCCATTTGAACAGACTACTCTTGGAACTCTTGAGATAACATCTTGTTTTATATAGATGTGTCTTTTAAAAATAGTTCATGTTTGGAGAATTCTTTTGTACTCATTTGCTTTTTGTCTGAGAACCATGTCTATTTTTATAACTCAAGTGTGAGTTCTATATACTCTCACATTCTGTATAATGTGTCCCATTTTCTAGAGAACCCAGTAGCTTTTATACAGTCTCTTCTTACCACCTCTGTGGTTTTGGAACAAGCTTTATTTTATTACAATTATACTAATGGCCACTAATTCCTGTCCAATTCTACTTGCTATTTTAGTTATGGAGGTAGTTCTATGTAATCCAGTTTATTACTCTTCTAGCAGATAGACAGAGTTCGAAAGACATCCAGTGTCTTTGTGTAAGGTTACCTGGTCTTCTATTGAAGAATGATTTTTTTCATCAGAAATAACTGGGAAGTTTGGGAAAGCCAGCCATAGCAGTAATAATTCATTATGAAAGCAAACAGAAGAAAACAGTATATTTTCAGGGTTTTTTTTTCTCCCCCAAGAAGTCTGGAAAAAGTTGTTATGTCACCAGTTTCTCTGTTGCATGAATTTTATTAGTGTTTTGCTCTACAACAGCATGAGGGTTATCAGGCCAAAATTTTGTTACTGTATTTACAGTGAATTTATCTTGAATGTCTCTTAAATCAGTTTTTACTTGTCAGTTTTCTTTCAGTGAACAGTCTTACCATTATGTGGAATTTAACTTTTCAGGAAAATTAAATCAGAAAAATTTCAGTCCTCTACTTTGTGTTTTATCTCTTTTTTGAAAAAAGAGCTACATGGCCTTCATCCATCCATAAAGAGTGGAAGTTGAATTCAGGGGAGAACACAGATAAATCCCCCCCACCCTCCCATTAGCTCATGTACCCTGGCTACTGGAGGACATCACTTTCACAACTGTGTGAATTGTTGTGATAATCATTCTGGTTTCTAAAGTGAGAGGGGCTTCTGAGCAGGAGTAGGCATTGATTCATTGTATTTCAACAGACTTCTATTTGGTGGCACTCTAGGAGGCTGCCTCTAGTTGTCTTCTAGTGCTATTGGGATAGGTCATCATGCTACTGCTGAAGTTCTCTTTCCCTGAGAAAAACTAAAGGACTAGAATGTTTAGAGTTTATGATTTCTAAACCATGTTTGGTTAAAAACAAATGACCTCATAAAAACTAGTTGAGAGCTCAATTCTTTAAAAAGTCATTTAAAAACTGAAGACTGTTCTCTTTTTTGCTTCATTCCCTAAATGAGCTGGGATTGGAACATTCACAATTTGTACCTAAAGAATTTGGTTTAAATACACTTGGTAATGGCAATCCTACTTATGAACTTTTCAGCTCTTTTTGACTGAGATGGTTGTAAGGGAAAATGTCTTTATGTTCTACAGCCAATCTAAGAGGACTATACTTAAAAGCATTTGTTCATAATTAAAATTATTTTCATTTTTTCCATTAATAAGCATTATGATTGCACACTCCTTCAATTGTCTGAATTTATGTAAGAGGTATAGCTCGCTTAAAATGCATATATATGTAAAATTATATTTTCTTAGAAACATGGATGTTTGCAACCATTGCTTTCAAAGAGATTATTATTGTGTATTCATTTTACAATGTTTTCATGAAAACTATGTTACACCAGCAGCTTCTGATTATTAATGATAACCAATTTTAACTGCCTGTACCAGATTTGTGAATTAAAACACACACAGAGAATAAAATGGAGTTTGCAAACAAAATCCCATTAATCATTTTCATTTACTGACTGAGATTAATCCATAAAGCCATTTACATGTAGTGAAGGCAGATTTCCTTAAGTGTTCTCCCTGGTAGCATGTTTACTCATTATCTGGAGAGTGGAGATGAGGATTACTTTATTGCTACAGATAGTTTACTATTGGTATTTCTAATGTAAGCACAAAATAGGTTATTATGATCAGAGTAATTTTGCTCTTCTTTTGAAATTATATGTAGATACACAAATGCATTTGTTTGTTTATTTATTTATTTATTTTGGTGGTACTTAGAATCAAAATAAGGGCCTCACTGGGCAAATGCTTTACTACTGAGCAACATCCTCAGCCCCGTAAATGTACAAATAAAAGCCTTATATGAAAAAAAAAAAAAAAGCCTTATAGTGTAAACTGTGTGACAAAAGAAGTCTCTAATTTGCAAATACAAACACTAAAAAAAGATTCAGAAATTTATTTTTCTTTTTGGTGCTGAGAACTGAACCCAGAACACTGTACATATGAGGTTTGTGTTATTCCACTAAGCTACACCCCTCCAGCCAAAAAATGTGTATTTATTTAGCATTTTCACATGAAGTCTCAATGTCTTGCCTGGGCTAGTTTTCACCTCTTGGTGGACTCAAATGATCTTCCTCAATCTTTTGAGTAGCTGAGACTACAGGTCATGCACCATGTCCCAGCTAGAAACAAGTATTAAAAGAACTAGAATTTCCAAATCAATGTGAAAGCTACCTTCTTAAAACTTAATTAGGTGGGCTGGGGTTGTGGCTCAGCGGCAGAGCGCTCGACTCGCATGTGCGCGGCCCGGGTTCGATCCTCAGCACCACGTAAACATAAATACATTGCATTGTGTATAACTAAAGTAAATAAATAAATATTAAAAAAAACTTAAGTAGGCTTCATTTAGTACTGCAGTTTAAATGTGTGATAAATCTAAACCTTTAGCCTTGAATGTTTTAGCTTTTTTTTGGGGGGGTGGGGGTACTCATGATTGAACCTAGGTGTGCTTAACCATGAGCCATATCCCCCAGCCTGTTTTATATATTTTGAGGCAGGATCTCAGTAAGTTGCTTAGGGCCTCACTAAATTGCTGAGGCTGGCCTCAAACCCGCAATCCTCCTGCCTCAGCCTTTTTTTTTTTGTGGTACTGGGGATTGAACTCAGGGGCACTCGACCACTGGGTCACATCTCCAGACCTTTTTTTTTTTTGTATTTTATTAGAGACAGGGTCTCACTGAGTTGCTAAGTGCCTCGCCATTGCTGAGGCTGGCTTTGAACTCGCGATCCTCCTGCCTCAGCCTCGCAAGTGCTGGGATTACAGGCGTGCGCCACCGCACCCAGCTCTGCCTCAGCCTTTTGAGTTACGGGGATTAGAGGCATGCACTACCCCACCATGCCTGGCCTGAGTACATACTTTTAACTATTGATTAGCTATCTCATCATTATGTTACTGTTAAATATGTACAAAACAATTCAAAATCTTTCAGTACCAACTAAGATTTCTTTCCATCTACCTACTTTGTATCAGTGATATTTCCATTCTATATAAGATTTTTTGAGTTTTTTAGTGTTTTTTTTCCTTCAATTTTCTTTATCCAATCTGTTTAGGCAACTTCAGGCTTGTTCTTTTAGGACTTGAATACAAAATTCCATTAATTAAATTCCTAATTCTAGGATGAACTTGCCACCCCTGGACTATTTAAGCTGTGCTCTCTTACAATTTACCTACACCTAAATCAAAAGTACATTCAAAATGCAAACTATTGTTTGAAAAATGCAAAACAAGGTTTAAGTAAGCCTACAAAAGTGAACAGTAAAACTGCAGATCACCTTATACTTTATAACAAAGGCTTAGATCCAACCGTTAAAATGCAGTGGAAGTAGCAAGATTTTTTATCAATTCAAAATAGTTATAGCATTTTTTTTTTTTTTTTTTGGTACCGGGGATTGAACTCAGCGGCACTAGACCACTGGGCCACATCCCCAGCCCTCTTTTGTATTTTATTAGAGACAGGGTCTCACTGAGTTGCTAAGTGCCTCACCATTGCTGAGGCTGGCTTTGAACTCGCGATCCTCCTGCCTCAGCCTCCCAAAGTGCTGGGATTACAGGCGTGCGCCACCGCACCCGGCTAATTATAGCATTTTATAACCACTTATAAAGTTACAGTATAAGCCCTTTCATTAATTAATCTTACATTGCTTCTTCCAATTGTTATTCATAAGTTTTACATAATTACTACTCAATTTTAATTATCTCAAACATGCATTTTCATTTAATCTGGAAATTTTTATTTCTCAGTTGTATTGTCTACATAAAATTATTAGGCAGTTGTGCCTGCTTAAAAAGTCCCAATTTAAGTAGGCACGAAATAATCTCACTTGGCTTTTTTAATATTCCAAATTAATTATCAGGAAAGTTGAATGCTTTCAAATATTGATTTCCCTCCAATTTCTTCTTGTGTTCTTGGTGTTCTCTGACCATGTGTACAAAGGGACGTCTTCCTAATGTCATCTTCAACTTAGAAATAATGAGCTATTTTCTAATTTAAAAATAACAGTACAATAGAGGTGTACCTAACAAATTGTGTATGTAAGTCTTCGTTCATTAATTAAAAAATGCATTTAGCACCATTTACCAGGTACTATATATACTAAACTCTTAAAAGACAGCGAAGAACAGTACAGACAAGATTCCTGCCCCCACTGGCATAGTTTTTGTTAATTTTAACTTTTTACACATGTTTACAGAGTACATTTCATTTCATATTACATATAAAGAGCACAATTTCTCAAGTTGCTGGTTTTTTTTAAAAAATATTTATTTATTTACTTTAGTTGTACACAATGCAATGCATTTATGTTTACGTGGTGCTGAGGATCGAACCCGGGCCGCGCACGTGTGAGGCGAGCGCTCTGCCGCTGAGCCACAACCCCAGCCCAAGTTGCTGGTTTTATATAAAGTATTTTTACAACAATTGTGTCTTCATACATGTATTTAGGGTAGTCATGAATAACTCAGTCTGCCATTATTCCTATCCCCTTGCTCCCTCCCCCGCTTTGTTCTATTTAAAGTTTTTTCATTCCTCTCATCCCCACTCCCTTGCCTTTATAAGTTAGTATCTTCATATCAAAGATATCATTCGACCTTTGGTTTTTGGGGATTGGCTAACTTCACTTAGCATTATTTTCTCCAACTCCATCCATTTACTTACAAATGCCATGTTTTTATTATTTTTTAGTGGCATAGTTTGGTTTTGACATGAAATACAATCATGAGCCACATAACGGTGTTTTGTTAATGATCTACCAAATATACGACGGTGAGCCCATAAGATTACATCGCCTAGTGACATTGTAGCCATCTTTGTTTAAATGCAGTCTGTAATGTTCACACAACCACCGAATAGCCTAACAAAGTTCTCATGCCTGTACCTTAAAGCAAGGCTTGTGACTATTTAAAGGAATTCTGTGGTGATTAGGGGGTAACAAATCTGTTTTGCAAACTTGTTATCTTCATACAGGAAGTATGTTTAATCCTACCAGAGTACATTTAAATGTGGGAATGTACCTTCCGCGTGGCTGCCCTTCACACTACCTGGCTGGAAAACCTGTTACTGCCGGGTCCGGAGACTACAAACCTGAAATTAAATCTTTGTAACCTAGTACAGCCCGCACAGGGCGAAGCCCCAAGCCGGGTCACTTTCGGCTCTGCAAAAGCCAAGAGCACATTACCCGAACCCTTAAATATCCCCCCACGGTTCCTTGCACCTTTTTCCCGGGATGCGCTCCAAGACGCCGCCCCCTGACCTAAGGGTCCCACTGCTAGGCCACACTCTTCGGGTTAGTTCCCAGTTTATTGCCAAAACAAGGCCACTCCCCTCCGCCCAGCGTCTCCCACAACGCCGCTATTAGCCAAGCTCTACGCCTTCTTAGGCCCCGACCTCACAACGACAGGGCCCCATCTATCTCCTGGGATGCCTCTCCTAGAACTCCATCACCTTCCGCCCATCTCCCTTTCTTTTGTCTCCCAAACTGGGGGCCTGCGGCGGCTTCGCTGAAACCCGCCTATCCGGGTGGGTCGAAAGTAGCCACCTCACCCGCCTCAAGTCTCCCAGACCAGGCTTCAGTGGAGGAAGAACGGAGGTGGGACGCACTACTGGACTGCGGAGGGGCGGTGTGAATCCTCGGAGCCGGTTTTACGACAATGCGCGGCTGCGCAGAGTGGCTGACGGCAAAGCCGCTCTGCTCTTGGAGAGGTCACTCCGGAGACCGTGTAGGTTTTAGGGCGTGGGGGATCGGTGGTAGTATGTGGCGCGTCTGTGCGCGACGGGCCCGGAATGCAGCTCCGAGGACGGGACTCGGAGCTCCATGGACGGCCTCGCGGGAGGGACCAGCAGCTCAGTGTGTGAGCCGGCGGCCTGGCCCCGCTTCGGCTCGTTATAACAGTACAACCGCAAGGTATGGCGGGGGGTCTGGGCACTGGGCGGCTGGAGCCCCAACTCTGGCGCCACTCCGCGGAACCGCTTACTGCTACAACTTCTGGGCTCGTCCAGCCGCCGCAGTTATAGTCTTCCCCCGCATCAGAAGGTAAGCTCTCCGCCTGGGACCCGGTTGCCCTTCAGGGCACTCTTCTTGGCCTTGGGAACCTCCAGAGGCCTCAGTGATCTTCCAACTCCTCCCCAGTATCTGCCATCGCGCCTTGTCCAATACCTAGGTTTGCCGCATCTCCTGAGCGCCCTTCTTATGGTCTGTTCCATTCGAAGAAGAGTTTCAAGCCTGGGGCTGTGTGCAAAACATCTGCTGAGGTTAGGGCTTTGTCAGACCCACAAGACTGTGAAGGAGGAAGCCTGCTCCTGGAAATAATAAACTTCTGGTGGGCAAGAACTCCCTTTCTATCTCCAGGACCCAGTGTGTAATGGGACTCAGTCTACTTTTTGCATGAAATTGAATTGAATGGAATCTTAAAGCAGACTGAGAGTTAAGCAGCTCTTTTTGATTTAATGGTTCTCCTTTTTCTCTTCCAGGTTCCATTGCCTTCCCTTTCTCCCACAATGCAGGCAGGCACAATAGCCCGTTGGGAGAAAAAAGAAGGAGAAAAAATCAATGAGGGTGATCTAATTGCAGAAGTAAGTTTTAAAATATGGGGATGAGTTCCAAGGGACTGGCTTGGCAGAACAGCTTTATAGCTTTATGAATGCATAATATAATATACGCTTTGCTTAAGAAACAGATTTTTTTTCCCCACAACTTGATATTAGAATTGATTAAACAAGTTGTCAGCAGTTGGCTAAACTGATTTTTATTTTATTTTTTTCTGGTAAGGGGGATTGAACTCAGGGGCACTTAACCGCGGAGCCACATCCCCAGCCTTTTTATGTATTTTAGAGACAGCATCTCACTGAGTTGCTTTGGCCTTTGTTAAGTTACTGAGGCTGGCTTTGAACTCAAGATTCTCCTGCCTCAGCCTCCGGAGCCGTTGGGATTATAGGTGTGCACCACCACCCTGGCCCAAACTGATCTTTACTCAATATATTTTAAAAGAATTTTTTCTTTCAAATCTGTGATAATGGCTTTATTGTCATGTGACTGTTGAACTGCATACTTCTAGACAGTTCTGTGTATTGGTAGTACAAACCTAAGTTTCTACTTTGTGTTAAAAGGTTGAAACTGATAAAGCCACTGTTGGATTTGAGAGCATGGAGGAGTGTTACATGGCAAAGATCCTTGTTGCTGAAGGTACTAGAGATGTTCCAGTTGGAGCCATTATTTGTATCACAGTTGGAAAGTAAGTAGAACCCTCACAATTTGTGAAAGTTCAGTGTTTTTCAGAATATTTTAACTCAGAATTGAGAAATTAGTACAGACTTTTTTTTGGTGGTGCTGGGGATTGAATGCAGGACCTTGTGCGTGTGAGGCAAGCACTCTACCAACTGAGCTATATCCCCAGCCCCTAGTAGAGACTTTTGAAGACTTCTGTGGGAACTGAATCTCCTTCATAATCCCTTTATATTTATGCATTCTTTCTTTTCCTTAGACCTGAAGATATTGAGGCCTTTAAAAATTATACATTGGATTCCTCAGCAGCTCCTACCCCACAAGCAGCCCCAGCACCAACTCCAGCTGCTGCTACTGCTGCTGCATCTCCACCCACGCCTTCTGCTCAGGCTCCTGGTAGCTCATATCCCACTCATATGCAGGTGAGGCTCAGCTGAGTATTTGCTCCAGATGACTTAATATCTATACATTTTTCATAGATGGCTATCACATATTGGAAACTGGCATTTTTTTTTTTTTTTTTTTGAAACTGGCATTAAATATTGTTAGGTTTTGCCATTTGAGAGTAAATAGAGATTTAACCATGAAAATTGATAACTTTTGATCTTAGTTGTTACTTTCAGCTATGTAAACTTGGGCAGTTCTTTTAACCTTTCTCCACTCAGCCTCAGTGTAGTACACAGGATAATGCTTGGCAGTTCTTACTGAAGAACATTATGTTCCACAATTATACATTGTTGGTGGGACTGTGGACTAGTACAGCTACTCTAGAAAGCAGTTTGGAGATTCCTCAAAAACTAGGGATGGAGCCACCATATGACCCAGCTATCCCATTCCAAAGTATTTTCCCAAAAGATCTAAAATTGGCATACTACAGTGACATAGCCACATCAATGTTTATTCACAATAACTAAATTATGGAATCAACCCAGATGCCTGTCAATAGCTGAATGGATTAAGAAATCGTGATATATGCCTGGGGCTGTAGCTCAGTAGCAGAGCACTTGCCTGGCACATGTGAGACACTGGGTTTGATCCTTAGCACCACATAAAAGAAAAGAAATAAAATGAAAGCATGTTGTCTATTTACAACTACAAAAAAATTTTTTAAGTTATGATATATATGTATACGCATATATACACACACACAATGGAGTTCTACTCAACCATTAAAAAGAATGAAATTATGGCATTTGCCAGTAAATGGATGGAAATGGAGAATATCATTCTAAGTGAAATTAGCCAAACTTGGAAACTCAAAGGTTGAATTTTTTTTTCATATGTGGAAGCTAGATTAAAATAAAGGAAAGGGGGAGGGAAGGATAAGATTACATAAGGAACCAATCAAATACAAGTTAATAGACGATTAAAAGGCAGTCCAGTAGACTAGCAGAGGAGAAGGGGAGCAGGGTTGGGGAGGACAGGAGGGAAATGGGGGGCTCATGAACTGAAATCGATTTCCATGCATGTGTGAGTTTGTTGGGATGAACCCAACTACTATGTATAACCATAAAGCTCTAAAAAATAAACCCATCAAACAGCTGAGTATGGTGGTGCATGCCTGTAATCCCAATGGCTCAGGAAGCTGAGGCAGGAGGATCTTGAGTTCAAAGCCAGCCTCAGCGACAGCAAGGCACTAAGTGACTTAGTGAGACCCTGTCTCTAAGTAAAATTAAAAAATAGGGCTGGGGATATGGTTCAGTGCTTGAATCCCCTGAGTTCAATCCTTGGTATCCACCCCCCCCAAAAAAACCCCACAAAACATCATGTTCCAGATTTTGAAGATGATTTTACGTATGTTTACTCCCTGTACAAATAGAGTGCCATCTATTGAAAGCCCTCAGTTGGTGTTATTGTCAGGGTGTCCATTTGGGGTCCAGGTCCTTGGTGTCTGGAACAAAGAATTGAGCAAGACACACAGCAGTAACAGGCGGAGTATAGATTTATTGAAGGTGAAGATGGAAGTAGTACTCTGTAAGGTAGAGCAGAGTGGGCCTAGCAAGAGAAGAGCTTCAAGGTCCCAATGTCTGAAAATTAGTGTTTTTTTTTTTTTTTTTTTTTTTTTTTTTTAAATATTTATTTACTTGCCTTAGTTGTACACAAAGCATCTGTCTTTACGTGGTGCTGAGGATCGAACCTGGGTTGCACATATGCTAGGCGAGCGCTCTACCGCTGAGCCACAACCCCAGCCCTGGAAATTAGTGTTTTATATGTTGAGCTATGAGGCATTTTCTTCCCTATATGGACCTAATTGAAGATCTTAACCCCGTTTTCTCCATTGGTCACCTTATGAGACCTGCTTAGACTATTTTCCAATTTTCCCCCATTGGTTACTTTAGAAACCTAATTAGAATACTGCTCAGTTTACCCCATTGGTCATTTAAAAATACTGAACCCGCCGGGCGCGGTGGCGCACGCCTGTAATCCCAGCACTTTGGGAGGCTGAGTCAGGAGGATCGCGAGTTCAAAGCCAGCCTCATCAATGGTGAGGCACTTAGCAACTCAGTGAGACACTGTCTCTAATAAAAATACAAAAAAGGGCTGGGGATGTGGCCCAGTGGTCTAGTGCCGCTGAGTTCAATCCCCGGTACCAAAAAAAAAAAAAAAAAAAATACTGAACCCGTGGCGGGAGTTGGCATGGTAATGTTAAAAGAGACATAACTCATCTCCCTGTGTTGTCCTCCAGCGGCATCCTTCTTTTATACCCTGCCTCTGCCACCTTGGTGTCCTTGAACTCCTACCTAAGAGTGTTTTCCTTTGACATGTGGTGGTCTACTTTTGCAGAGTAGGTAAAGTATTCCTGTAGTATTCATTAATGACAATAAAGAGTAAGTGTGCAAAAAAAAAAAAAAAACAACAAAGTAGCACTGCAAAAATACTGAAAGCTATAAATGCAATCACTGTTGATTGTACTGACTAAATCACTTTCTAAGAAATTAAGTCAGTTTAAATTAGAGTAGTCCTATGAATATTTATATATATATATATATATATATATATATTTTTTTTTTTTTTTTTTTTGGTACCAGGGATTGAACTCAGGGGCACTCGACCACTGGGCCACATCCCCAGCCCTTTTTTGTATTTTATTAGAGACAGGGTCTCACTGAGTTGCTAAGTGCCTCGCCATTGCTGAGGCTGGCTTTGAACTCGCGATTCTCCTGCCTCAGCCTCCCAAAGTGCTGGGATTACAGGCGTGCGCCACCGCGCCCGGCTATTTATATATTTTTAATGTTGAAATTGGATAAAAACCTAGTTATCCTTTTTCTAAAGGATTAATATCTGAACTTGCTTTAACTTATTTTTTCTAGAAAATTTTGTGTAGGAATCATTTTCTTCACTGGAAATAATGTTCCACTTCAAGGACTATTAGTAACAATCACTTATGATGAAATTTTAGTTAATCTTACAATTCACACAGTTATTTCATCCTGTTCAACAGATTCTATCTCATTACATAAGACCTCATTTATCTCCATTATATGTCTGTTTTTGTATTCAAGTGTAAATTAGGGTTGTGCCTTAATTATTGAGATTATTGGCTCCAGTCTTTTGTTTCTTTGATTGAACCCAGGGGTGCTTAACCACTGAGCCACATCTCTAGCTCTTTTTTATAGAAACAGGCTCTCAGTGAGTTGCTTAGAGCCTTGCTAAGTTTTTGAGGATGGCTTTGAACTCATGATACTCCTGCTTTAGCCTCCTGAGCCACTGGGATTACAGGCATGCACTTCTGCGCCCAGCTCCAGTCATTTTTAAGAAGCAGATGAAGATGGCAAATTTTGAACAACAAAAAAAAGAATTTGTAAAGAATTTTCAGTCTTGTTTTATTTTTTTTCTCCCTTCTGGGGACATCTTTGATTGAAATTACTTTTCCCTCAACATAAGAGTATTCAGTATTGCTAATTAGATACAAAAGCCCAAGAAGACAGCAGATGAAGTCCATGATAATCGATGGACTGAATAACCATCCAAATTCAATGTACACACAAACTATATAAATAGGAAACCAATTTTTAATTAATTAATTAATTTTTACAGAAGGTCTACTAAAGTTGCAGAGATCCAAGGCTATTTTTATTTTGATGAAATGTATATTATCTACTTTTTCTTTGCTTGTTTGTATTCTGGTGTCAAATCTAAGAATCCTTTACCAAATCTGAAGATATTCCTCTAGGTGCTCTTATAAGATTTTGGGAAATTGACTATATAAACTCGAATAGCAAAGGGGCTACAGGAATAGCTTAGTGGTTAAGCACGTGCTTAGTATGCACAAGGCCCTGGGTTCATTCTACAGTACCTCATTAAAATCAAGTAAAATATATAGAGAGTGATATGCATTTAAAGAGAACTCTAACTCATAACTGCAGCAGCCAGTCCAGGAAGCCAAATAATGTCCTTTGCAGTGTTCCCCAAAGTGACTAGAGGTGGTTAATAACTGCCAGGTTCTCTAATTTTTGATCCTACTTCCAACTCAGGACCAACCAGAGATGTTTTTATTTATTTATTTATTTATTTATTTATTTATTTATTTATTTTGTAGTTGCAGATGGACAGAATGCTTTTATTTTATTTTTATGTGGTGCTGAGGATCGAACCCAGTGCTTCACACATACTAGGCAAGTTTTCTGCCACTGAGCTACAGCCTCAGCCTATTCAGATGTTTCCATTCTGTTGGTGTGGAAATGACTATTATAAGAACAGTTTTTGAGGAGCTGGGAGTGTAGCTCAGCAGTAGAGCACTGCTTAGCATTCATGAAGCCTTGTTTAGTCCCTAGCACCCTCCCCTGCAAAAAAAATTCAAAATAAAAAAAGATATACAGCATTAAAAAATGTTTAGTTTAAGGGGGCTGGGGATATAGCTCAGTTGGCAGAGTGCTTGCCTCGCATGTACAAGGCCCTGGGTTCAATCCCCAGCACTACCACCAAAAAAATATATATATATTTTTTTAAATAATTAATTTAAATGGACAGAAATTCTATAAATTTATAATTATAACATGTTTTGAAGTATGTATACATTGTGAATGGTGAAATTGAATTAATATATATTTTTATTAACTATAGTCTCCAAAGAAAGTTCTTATTAGTTTTGTTTGTTTATTTGTTTTGTTTTGTTTGTTTTTTGGTACTGGGGATTGAACTCAGGGGCACTCGACCACTGGGCCACATCCCCAGCCCTTTTTTGTTGTATTTTATTAGAGACAGGGTCTCACTGAGTTGCTAAGTGCCTCGCCATTGCTGAGGCTGGCTTTGAACTCGCGATCCTCCTGCCTCAGCCTCCCAAGTTCTGGGATTACAGGTGTGCGGCACTGCTCCCGGCTTAGTTTTTTAAATCTTATGTCTAGGAAGTTTGGGACAAATGTGGTTTCCTTTGGGTAAAAAGATGTATGGAGCCGGGCGCGGTGGTGCACGCCTGTAATCCCAGCACTTTGGGAGGCTGAGTCAGGAGGATCGCGAGTTCAAAGCCAGCCTCAGCAATGGCGAGGCACTTAGCAACTCAGTGAGACCCTGTCTCTAATAAAATACAAAAAAAAAGGCTGGGGATGTGGCCCAGTGGTCTAGTGCCGCTGAGTTCAATCCCCGGTACCAAAAAAAAAAAAAGATGTATGGAGCACAGTAAAATTTTAGCAGAGGGGTACAGACCAAGATCATTTTGTAAAAACAAAAAATGTCCATCTTTTTTTGATGTGCATGTGGTGCAGGGCCTTGTAAATACCGTGCAAGTGCTCTACCACTGACTGCATCTCCAGTCCTTTTTATCTTTTAGTTTGAGGCAGTATCTCACTGAGTTGCCCAGGCTGGCCTAGAACTTGTGATCCTCCTACTTAGACTCCTGAGTGGCTGGGATTTCAGGCTTGCACCACCGTATCTGGCAAAAAAAATTCTGTCTTAATCTAAGTGTTATAGAAAGATGAAAAGATGCTCTATGATTAGATATTTATTGAGGAGATTGACTGTCTGGAAAAAAATCTTTCCCATCTGCCTGTTGCTTTGAACTTTGGTTAGTGTGTCTGAGTATGGCTGATGCACTATAAAGCTTGAGATGATCTGAAGGAATATTTAACTAGTGGAAAGCTATTGAGGCACTGAGCTTTTGATGTGATGACCATTTGGACTATCATACCACTATCACTCCATGAAACTATATAAGCTTGCCTGAGTTGCTTAGTGTCCAATGCTTCCTAATATTAAGCAGTAATATGTATTTACTTCTACAGGTACTTCTTCCTGCCCTTTCTCCTACCATGACAATGGGGACAGTTCAGAGATGGGAAAAAAAAGTGGGTGAGAAGCTAAGTGAAGGAGACTTATTGGCAGAAATAGAGACTGACAAGGCCACTATAGGTGAGATTTCTTCAGCTCTTAATGATTGAGGCACTAAGTTTTCCAATGAGCAACAGGATTGCCATTCTTGTTACAAGTAGTGATGATGTAAAAATTTTACAATTCTTAGGATTTATTTCCTGAGACAAGATAGTTTATAACAAAAATATATATAGTCAGATTTGTCAGGTCCATATTGAATCAAGAGAATGTCAACTCGGATTATTCTTAGGCCAGAGTTTGCCTCTTAGCCTCATTTTTATGTTACTGAAAAGCTATATCAGAACTGCCATTGTTTAAACTGGGCAAAGAAACAAAAGAGGAGAAAATCACTCCCAAGGCAGGAAAATATCAAAAAATTTAAGATGACTTCAAGGGAAAGCTGAAACCAAAGCTTAGATCGTTTTCAAAAAATGACATGCATATTAATCTGTTCCAATATATTACATTTCCATGTTTTACCTTTTTTCATTTGTTTTTATGCTTAGAAATAAAACCCATATAAGCCGGGTGCAGTGGCGCGCGCCTGTAATCCCAGCACTTTGGGATGCTGAGGCAGGAGGATCGCGAGTTCAAAGCCAGCCTCAGCAATGGCGAGGCACTTAGCAACTCAGTGAGACCCTGTCTCTAAATAAAATACAAAAAAGGGCTGGGGATGTGGCCCAGTGGTCGAGTGCCCCTGAGTTCAATCCCTGGTACCACTAAAAAAAAAAAAAAAAAAAAAAAAAAAAAAAAACAGAAATAAAACCCATATAGATAATCTTATATTTGTGATAATATTTATAGATATTTGTAGGTATTATGAATTTCTTTCCCTTTTTTTTCCATAGTCATCAATAAAGGGAGCCTGTCCATTCTATAGAGATGTAGCAGAAGATGCTAGGCATCTTCTGCCATAGTATTTTGCGGATTGTGTTCTCCTAAACCCCATCATCACTACTGGCACCTTGGCAAAGGAGAATTAAAGAGTAGGACCCTACAATGCCCCATTTCCCTCCCCTACTTTACCAGAGCAATTCTTTTTCTTTTGCAAATTGTAGTTCTCCATAAAGGGGTGTTTTTTGTGGGGAGGTGGTTACTGGGGCTTGAACCCAGGGGTGTTTTACCACTGAGCTATATCCCCATCCTTTAAATTATTTATTTTATTTATTTTTTTCTTTTTTTGTGGTGCTGGGGATTGAATCCAGGGCCTTGTGCTTACGAGGCAAGCTCTCTACCAGCTGAACTATATCCCCAGCCTCTAAATTTTTTATTTTGAGATACAGTCTTGCTAAAGTTGCTTAGGGCCTAAGTTGCCCAGGCTGGCCTCAAACTTGTGATCCTCCTGTCTCAGCCTCCCAAGGTGCTGGGATCACAGGTGTGCAGCCACTGCCTCCATTTCCATAAGGTATTAAAAAAAGGATTCTGTTTCTAATAAAATAAAAACCTTGAAACAATAGTTGTGTTTCTCTTTAACCAGTGTCACTGTAGAGAGTGACTCTAAAGACTGCAGTCACTATAGAAATATTACCTTGATGTCAAACTCTTTAAACTCTTTCATGATCCAGGAGCCTTTTATTTTTCCTTTGTAAACACCTCTTGTTAGGCATTCTCAATGGGAAAATGAAAGGATTTGGCAATGATATGATCATCAAAGAGAGGCACACCACCATAGAAAGCCAAGATCTAGGAGGCAAAACTTATTTATCCTCTCCAGTGGCTTCTTTTAGTTTTACTTTTGCAACTCTAAATATTTGAGTTCCTTATAAGAAAAGCATTAGCTGGGGACTGGGGACATAGCTCAGTAGGTAGAGTGCTTGTCTTGCATGCACAAGGCCCTGGGTGCAATCCCCAGCACAAAAAAAAAGAAAAAGAAAAGCAGTAGCTGAATAAAATATAAGTTGTCAACGCCATAGACATTCCAGTAATTTGCATTTCTTCACATTGAAATATTTGGTATGACACTAAATATAATCTCTTTGAAAAGCTCCCAAGAAAGCTTTTAGAATTGAACTTGAACATCACTGTTCATCTGGGATGTTTTTTAATTTGACATCCACATGGCTGTGATCTTTAACTGTACAGCTGACACTATCTTGGAATCCTGTTAAGTCTGCCTGGGATCTGCCCTTGGAGATATTTATAATAATGTTCAGAACTAACCTCTTTTGGGCCAGGGTTGTGGCTCAGTAGTAGAGCGCTTGCCTGGCATGCGTGAGGCACTGGGTTCAATCCCCAGCACCACATAAGAATAAACAAAACAAAGATATTTGTATCCTATTTATAACTAAAAAAAATAAATAAATAAAAAGAACTAACCATTTTCTCTAGTGTCTGATAGTTTTACTTAGCAAATATAGTTCCTCCTCAGAATCCACAGGGAATTGGTTCCAGAATAAAAGTCTGTACATGGGGCTGGGGTTGTGGCTCAGCGGCAGAGCGCTCGCCTCGCACGTGCGCGGCCCGGGTTCGATCCTCAGCACCACGTAAACATAGATGCATTATTTCATTGTGTACAACTAAAGTAAATAAATAAATATTAAAAAAAAAAAAAAAAAAGTCTGTACATGTTCAGCTCAGATGCAGTATTTTTTTCAAATCCTTTTAGTCCTATGGATCTGGAGGGTCATCTGTATTTATTATTCACTTTGTACCAGATATTGTTTATAAGTTCTTAAGAATTATTCATTTAAATTCATAAAATCCCTCTGAGGTAGGTATGGTCATCCCTTGGTATCTGGAGGGCGTGAGGAATTCCCCCCCCCCCCGCAAAGTCTGCAGATAATTAAGTCCCTTATATAAAATGGCATAATACTTGCATATAATTTACATGCATTCTCTCATGTTGCCATATACATATGTGTGTACGTGTGTGTGTGTGTGTGTGTGTGTGTGTGTGTATGTGTATGTATTTTTTTCCCCCTCTTTTGGTGTTGGGGATTGAACCTAGGGTCTTGTGCATGCTAGGCAAGACCTCTGCTACTGAGCTATACCCTGACCCCCTCCTGTATACTTTAACTCATTTCTAGGTTACTTCTAATACCTAATACTGTAAAAACTAAGTAGTTGTTACACTATATTATTTAGGGAATAATGACAAGAGAAAAAAGCCTACATACATCTTCAGTATAGATGCAACTATCATAGACCTAACTCAAGAACAATTATATTGTTTTTTTGATCTACAAATGGTTGAATCCAGTAATGTAAAACCTGTGGATAGGGAAGGCTGACTGTACTATAATTTTGCCCATTTTATAAAGAAACTGGAGGTACAGGTTAAATAGCTTACAAAAAGGCTGTCTAACTAGTTAGAATGAAAAAAGCCTATACTTAAAACTCTGCTGTGATTTTGTGTTAATATTAGAGTCTTTTAATTACCAGAATTTTTTTTTTTTTTCTTTTTCTATTTAAGGTTTTGAAGTACAGGAAGAAGGTTATCTAGCAAAAATCCTGGTTCCTGAAGGCACAAGAGATGTCCCTCTAGGAACCCCACTTTGTATCATTGTAGAAAAGGAGGCAGATATAGCAGCATTTGCTGACTATAGGCCAACTGAAGTAACTGATTTAAAACCACAAGCACCACCACCTACCCCACCCCCGGTAGGTATGGCTCTGGAATCAAGGGAATATTTATCCTGTTAAAGAATAAATTAAAGGGATGTGACTAGATGATGTCCTAGGTTCCTTTCAGCTCCAAGATCGTATAGATAGGGAAGGGGATAGTTTGTTAACATTTGTAGGATGAGTTGGCACTGTGGCGTGCATTTAATGGTCAATAGTTTGAGCCGTCTAGCTTTTTTTCCACTGCTGTCTTGAGTCCTGCTGAGAAAAATGCAGAGGTAACATAGTCACATTTACTATATGATGTCTGACATTTCTTATCCTCTTGGCATTTATATTTTGTAGTAGGTCAAGTATAATGCATTGGAAACTTGACATAACATACTTGTTTTGCATAGAATTTAGTAAATCATCATATACTATGTATTGTACAGTATAAACATAACTTGTATGAACCCCAAGCATAGATAGATAACACAATGAAGTTTCTACAGATGCTAAAATCATGTGAGTTCAGACTAAGTGCACATTTCTATCTGAGAAAATTTGATTTCTGAGTGCCCTACATTCACAGGGAACTAGAAAGTAGCAATGTTAGTTTATATTTTAAGATACTTTTCAACTTGGAACTTTGTAGCATAATTTTGTACTTTGAAATTTGATTAAATAAAAACAAAAACTACGTTGGTGATGTACTTAATCAAAATAAAGAAATGGCAAGTGATTAAAGTGAAGAGAGACTGTAAGGATATTATATACTGGTCAGAAGTATTAAATCCCATACCTCTCATGTTATCCTAAGATAACTTTGTTCTGTCTTTGACATAAAGTATTGTTCTTGCTGTTCCTATTGCTACACTATGTTGGTTAAGCAGAAAGAAAGTACATTTTGATCTTTGGGGAAAAGGATGCATGATATTTAATTAAAATACCTTTTAATTCATAAAATATAAACTTAAATCTTTCAGGCCAATCTTTGCAGTGAGGAATTAATAATTTGTAATTTTTTTCAAAGGTGGCCACTGTTCCTCCAACTCCTACACCTTTAGCTCCTACACCCTCAGCCACCCTTCCAGCTACTCCTGCTGGACCAAAGGGAAGGGTGTTTGTTAGCCCTCTTGCAAAGAAGTTGGCCGCAGAGAAAGGAATTGACCTTACACAAGTAAAAGGTAAGTCTCTTTCTATGGCATGGGGTTGTAAAGTTAAAATATAGTTGAATTTCCTCCTTAAAACCAGTGCATACAACTGTATACTTAAGTAGGATAATAGGATGATGAGGGAGGAAAATATCCCCTATTGTCTCCACAGAATAGGGAAACTTATTATTATGTTTTATTTAGTCTTCTTAGGATCTACCTGTAGAATTTAGATACCTTTTAAAAATTGCCCTACCTTCATGGGAATTGCTTAATTGTTGGTGAAAATACACATGCTTGCTGAGCAAAGTTGGGTTTTAGGACCTGGTTTTGTAATAAGAAGATATCTTTATTAGTGTTAGGTTTACTGAATGTAACAAGTAAAACAAAACATGAAGTTGGGATGATTTTAAATGACATAAAATTCATATAAAACTGAACTAAAGCTCCCTGAGGGCAAGGGAAAAAGCTTTATTCATCTTTTTTTCCCCAAAAAAATAAACATACAGCTTAGCTAGGTTTGGGGTGGTGCATGCCTGTAATCTCAGTGACTCAGGAGGTTAAGGCTAGGCCAGCCTCAGCACCTCAGCAGGATCCTAAGCAATTTAGCAAGACCCTGTCTCAAAATAAAAAGCAAAAATGGCTAGGGAGGTAGCGCAGTGATAAAGCACTCCTGGGTTAAATTTCCCAGTCCAAGAAAATATATATAGGTTAGTGATAAGAATTTGGGGTTTGGAATCTTAGCTTTTTATTGTTTTCTATGTAATGTATCTTTAGGTGAATGACTACTTAGCCTTATCTATGGCTTTAGATGAATTACTTAACCTGTTTTTGTATCTATAAAACTAAGTTGGTTGGGCTGGGGTTGTGGCTCAGCGGTAGAGCGCTCGCCTAGCACGTACGCGGCCCGGGTTCTATCCTCAGCACCACGTAAAAATAAAGGCATTGTGTACAACTAAAACAAATAAATAAATATTAAAATAAAAACTAAGTTGGTAATGTATGTAAAGAATGATGAGAATTAAATGTGTTATAAGGTGAAGTGCTTAAAATAGTATCTAGCATATAAGTACTCAGCAAGTGTTTGTTGTTATTCATATTGTTACTATTCCCTGACACTTAAGTTCTTGTATTCTTGGAATAAACTTAAGATAAAATTTAATATAAAGTGATTTAAATACTTACTTGGAAAAGGAGGGAAATTATTATTCTTGGAACCTGGTTTGATGGCTAGTGCTATGTGTTGGTCATTTAATATACCACATTTAATTTGAACAACAGTTCCTAAAGTAAAAATTACCATCTTTTGGGTAAGAACAGAATCTTAAGGGGGTTTTCCTTCCTGTTACATAATGAGGTTGCAATTTGAATCTGGATTTTTTTATCTCTAAAGTCTGTTTTTTTTTCCTCCGCCACCCTATGCTGCCATAATACTAAAGAAAAATGTGGCTGTTTCCCCAATTGCCCAGCTATGGGCACTCAGTGCTGGTTATCATCTGCCTGCAAACTACTATTTTATAGTTAAAAGTCAAGCCAATCCCAAGACACAAGGATAGAAGGTTATAAATTGTTTGGACTTCACAGGATTCTTATGATATTGGAAGACTTTTTTTGTCCATCTTATGCTATTTCACTTGTATGTTGCCATGCTTTACATATATATGATTAGAATCAGAGACAGCAGTGTTAGTGGGAATGAATTTTTAAAGACAGAGGAGGGACTAGGTTAGTATTTATTTATTTATTTATTTTTGTGGTGCTGGGGATTGAACCCAGGTCCTTGTACATACGAGGCAAGCACTCTACCAACTGAGCTATATCCCCAGCCCTAGGTTAGTATTTATATCTGAAAAATTTAAACAAGTTAAGAAGGACCATTCATTAGACAGTTAGCAACAGTAACTAATGAGATAAGTGGGGAAAATCCCACTGTTTTTACTATGCAGACAGTTAGGTAATTCATTTATTATTATTTAAACAAATATTCACCAAGTTCTTTTTTTTTTTTTTTTTTAATTAATTTATTTGTTTTAGTTGTACACAATGCCTTTTACTCTTATGTGGTGCTAAGGATCGAACCCGGGCCGCATACTTGCTGGGCAAACGCTCTACCGCTGAGCCACAACCCCAGCCCTCACCAAGTTCTATATGTATCAGATCCTTGTTCATAAGATTTCAGTCTCATTTGCCTGGGTGGTCGACAATGAAGAAGTGAGCTGGGTGCAGTGGCGCATGCCTGTCATCCCAGCAGCTTGGGAGGCCTAGGCAGGAGGATCACAAGTACAAGCCCAACCTCAGCAATTTAGGAGGCCCTAAGCAACTTAGTAAGACCTTGTTTCAAAATAAAACATAAAAAGGGCTGGAGATGTGGCTCAGTGCTTAAGTGGCCCTGGGTTCAATCCCTGGTACCAAAAATAAAAAGGAATTAAGTGAGCAGAAAGGAGGTATATAGCATAGTAGTTAAGAGTGGGCTCTGGGCTAGGGTTGTGGTTCAGTGGTACAGCTCTGATCAGGGGGAGGGAGGAAAAGAGGGAAAGGGAAAGGTTCTGGAGAATGAGAATGATCAAATTATGTTATGTGCATGATGTGTGGGCTCTGGAGCTAGAAAGCTTGAGTTTAAATGTTAGCTCTTTCTAGTACTAGCCATGTGAACTTTTGTGACTCATTTTCTTCATTTGTGTATAAAAATAGTATCTGATCGGAGCTGGAGTTGTGGCTCAGTGGTAGAGCACTTGCCTAGCATGTGTGAGGCCCTGGGTTCGATTCTCAGCACCACATATAAATAAATGAATAAAATAAAGGTCCATCAACATCTAAAAACAATGCAATTTAAAAAAAAATAGTATCTGGTATGTTGTGAGGATTACATGAGTAAATAAATGCCTCTGCAGAGAAAGAATATTTAGGTATTAGCTATTACAGTAATGTATTTTATTATTACTAAATAATGATTTCAGTGTTAAGAAAGAAATAAGCTGAGTGATACACTGGTGAGTGACAGGGTAGATATTTGTGCAATCATGACTACTTTTAGGGTGGTTAGGGAAGATCTTTTGGATGAAGTGACATTTGATCTGATTGAAAGATGAGGAGTCAGCGTTGGGCCAACCATGTGAAGTACGGAGGAAAGATTGGTTTGGGCATAGAGACCAGCAGTATACAATCTGAAATGGGAAAGAGCTTGACATGTTTGAGGAATGTAATGGAACATGGGGAGCAATGGGTCTGGTCTGGTGGGAGAAGATGATTGAGTTGGGGAAGAAGCACAGAGATGAGATTATTATGAACCTTATAGATCTTGGTCAAGAGTTGAAATTTCATTTAAAGTATAACAGGAAGTCATTGAAGGACATAAGCAAGGAAGTGAAATAAAATGATTTATGTTTTTTAAGAGAACATTTTGGTTGCTTTGAGGAAATGGATTAAATGAAAGCAGAGTTACCTGTTAAGATGGCTGGAGCCAATGATGGTGGCTTAGACAAGATTGGTAAAAATGGAAATAAAAAAGAAATGGACAACTTTAAGACACATTTTTTACCTGGAATCAACAGAACTCAGTCAAGGATTTTATAGATGACAACAGTAATTTCAGAAGAAAGATGGAGTGGAAACCTATCTGAATAAGTCAAGAAGTAGATGTGAAATGGAGAGAGCATTGTGGACAACTCATTCAAGAAGGCTTGCTATTGCTGAGCATGGTAGCTCACGCCTGTAATCCCAGTGGTTCAGGAGGCTGAGGCAAGAGGATCAGGAGTTTGAAGCCAGCCTCAGCAACTTAGTGAGGCCCTGTCTCTAAATAAAATACAAAAAAATGGCTGGGGATATGGCTCACTGGTTAAGTGCCCCTGAGTTCAATCCCTGGTACTGAAAAGAAAGAAAAAAAAAAAAAAGCTTGCTATGAAGAAAGGCATAGGAATAAGAATAATGATAGCTTTAGAGGGATATGGACCCAGAGGGCTTTTGCTGGGCATGGTGGCACATGCCTGTAATCTCAGAAGTTTAGGAGGCTGAGGCAGGAGGAGCGTAAGTTTGAGGCCAGACTGGGCAAGTTCACAAGACTCTGTCTGAAAATAAAAATAAGAAGGGCTGGGGATGTAGCTCAGTGGTAAAGCATCCCTGGATTCTATTGTCAATCCTGAAAAAAAGAAAAAAAAAAGGTAAAAATAAATAGTAATAAAATAAAATATAGAGAGAGGGCTTTTAAAGATAAGTGTTAAAATGAATCTGGTGTTTCTCCATGGTGGCACTATTGATTTTTTTTTGACCAGATAATTTTTTGTTGTATGTGTGGGGTGTCCCATACATTATATGATGTAATGTCCTTGGCCTCAATCTAGTAAGGTGGTAGTACCAACCTCTACTCGTGACAAACAGAAATGTCTTCAGACATTACCAGGGGTTCCCTGGGGGCTAAATTGTCCTCCTTGAGATTCAGGGATCAGTAGATGACATAGAAGGGGATTATGAGCAGGATGGTTTCACAAGGAACAAAGTTCTTGAGAATATAAGAAGGAATTCAAAGGGGCTGGGGTTGTGGCTCAGGCACTGGGTTCGATCCCCAGCACCACATTTAAAAAAAAAAAAAAAAGAATGCAATTGGCCTTTATAGAAATTAAGAACAATTTTATCTATTTTCATAGTAGAGAAGAAAGTATAGGGTGGGTTTGTTCACTATTGTTTGATAAATAAATGTGAAATGAGGATATTAGCTGGTTAATGAGTGTGGAAAAGATTGTGGTTAGAGCGATTGGAAAGTAGTAAGTAGCCTCAGAGATCAGAAGGGTGAATTTAAAGGAAACAATTGCATTTCTGGGAGGTTTTGTGTGTCTATTTTAGGTTTGTGTTTCTGT
This sequence comes from Tamias sibiricus, assembly GCA_025594165.1. NCBI lineage: Eukaryota > Metazoa > Chordata > Mammalia > Rodentia > Sciuridae > Tamias > Tamias sibiricus. Next base: position 105,587,420 of record CM046657.1, read on the forward strand.
CAGGTAGGTATATACTTTTTTTTTGTAGCAACATAAAGTTGCTCAGTGCTGGCACTGAGAAACATAAACAGTGTTAGGGTTTTGCAAAGAAGGATTATAACAATAATCCATAGAATGTAAGATGGATTAGGAGGAAAGTGAAGACCAGAGGGAGGTCATGGATAATGAAAGTAAAGAAGTCAGTGGAGTGGTGTCTTGATGAGGCAGAAATGATTAGTTTTTTATTGGGGGAAGGGCATGGTCTAGGCTAAGTGAGCTCAGAGTATCAGTTATTGTGTGTTTTCTAACACCAAATGTTTGGAGTTTTTCCCCATATCCTTCAATTCTCTGACGCCAGCTGGGTGTCTAGTAATTCAGTCCAGTTTTGACATTAGCTACCTATATTTGGCATGAGTCCACAGGGCTCAGTCCTGCTTACTTCAGATTTCAATTGGAAGGCCTGGGTGTCATCTATATGTCTCACTCATTAGTTAGTAATCAGGAATCCCCAAGACCCTCTCCTCAGTTTGGTGATTTGCTAGAGCAACTCACAGAACTCAAATAAACACTACTTACTACTATTGATCTATTATAAAGGATACAGCTCAGAAACAGTCATATGGAAGAGATGCATAGTGGGGAGGGGTACACAGAACTTCCATGCCTTCTCTGGCATGCCATCCTCACAGCACATGGATGTGTTCACTAACCTGGAAGCTCTCTGAATATCACTGTTAAAGAATTTTTTATTTTCAGTGCTGGGTATATAGCTCGGTGGTAGACGTTGTGTCAGTTCCCAGTACTGGGAAAAAAAGTGTTTATTTTCATAGACATGTCATTACAAAGACATGATTAACTAAACCATTTGCTATTTGTCATTGAACCAATCTCCAGTCTTCCTTCTCTCCCAGGAAGTGGGGCAGCATAGGAGGAAGGAGATGGGAAAATAGAGAGGAGGGAAAAGAGACTGAAAGTTATCACCCCAATCATGTGTTTGGTCTTTCTGTTGATTAGCCCTGATCCTAGTAGCTATCTAAGAGCCCAACCTGAGGTACCTCCTTATCATAAACTCTGGTGTGGTATAAAGGGGCTTGTTATGAGTAGTAGAAAGAAGACACTTACCCCACAGGAAATTCCAAAGGTTTCAGGAGGTCCATTCCAGGAACCTAGAACAAAGATCAAATATATTTTTTATTATATCACAGTGATGGCAAGATGGTTGCTTGAATTCTAGATTTCAGAGATGTTTAAATACGAGTAATAATGTAGTCTAGGATCTGACCTTAGAAGTTGGGGGTGTTCTTGTAGGTGGGAGGGAAAAGTTGGAGCTGAGTAAGTTAGAAATCTGTGTTTTGAGTGGATTATAGTTCCCAGGAGGACAGTTTGTTAAGATGCAATTAATCTGAATAAATGGTAGTAGTTATGAATTGGTAGATGAGAGACAGACATGAAGAAGAATAGGCTGTATAATCATATGACATGAACTTCAAAAGGGGTTGAGGTTTTTGAGGAGATAGAAAGTTTTGGAATTAGCTAGGGGGAGTAGCAAGGATACTTACCCCAGATCCCAACCCTGAGCAGCATTATGTGAGAGAAAAGAAAAAAATAACTCTAATTAAGGAAAAACTAAGGGAAAAATTGAGTAAAGGAACAGATTATTTTGCAAATTTGACCAAAATATAATTAGTTAGGGAGAAACGATGTTGAACACTAAACCCTGATGTTCAGAGTTTGATTAGACTCCAAGCTGCCCATGTAATATTTTATATTTCTTTGGTGCACAGTACTTTTCACATCACTATCCCATTTTGTCTTCACAACTTTCCTGTGAACAGGGGTTGATATTATAATCTTTATCCTACATGTGAGAATGAGGACTAGAGGAGACTACGTAACTATAGTCATCTGTCTAGTTTATGTTAGATGAGAACCCTTCATACTTTACTGCTAGTCCACTCTTCTTCCCTTTATGTCATTTTGCTTCATGAGTACCTGCTGTGCCTTCTTAGGGAGATAGGCAAAGAAGGTTAAAAGGTTTCACAGTTAATTACTGTTGGTCAGGAAGTTCTCATTGGTGGCTGAAGCTTAGAATAAGGCAGGTGATGCTACAAGATTCCTCCCTTTGGGGGCTGCACATCTCAGTGTCTAGCTCAGCTTTGGTTATAAGAGGAGGTTATGGTTTGTCTTTTATAAAGGAAGAGAATCTAATAGGGATACTGACACCTCTGTTCTAGAGCTCCTGGTGAGGATAAACACAGTCCTAGCCAACTCAGTTTTCATATTGAAGGAAAGGAATTGGGAAGAACTGCACACAACGAGAGTCCTTTTAAGTCTGCCACGGGGGAAGATGAATCAATTTGACCAAATTTTTTCTAGAAGTGGGCCAGTATAAAAGGTATTATAATAACTAAATTCTAAATCTATCAAAATTAAAGGTCAGGATTCTTGGGTCTAACATTAAATGTATGATGTTACAGGGGCTGGGGTTGTGGCTCAGCGGTAGAGCACTCACCTAGCATGTGCACGACCTGGGTTCGATCCTTAGCACCACGTAAAAAGACAAATGCATTGTGTACAACTAAAGCAAATAAATAAATATTTTTTTAAAAAATGTATGATGTTACAGATTGGAGGAGGGGGGAAATTAAGTAAAAATAATACTGAACCTCTTAAATCTATGGAGACTACTTGGAGGCCCTTCCTCTTATGTGGCACTGTACTTGTTTCTTTCATTGTCTCTAACCAGTAGCTTTGGCTACTGTGAGAAAGCTGTGAACATCGAGACCACCTAAGGAATAAATAGTTCTCAAGATGAGATAATTGCAGTTAAAATTCATGCTATTTGGGGGTGAAACATTGACATGCCCAATTTGTCCAGACAAGTGCTAGCATATCTGTCAACCTTGTAGAAGGAAATTCTTTATGGTAAAGTGAGATTCTATTTCAGGTTGAGAATTTTTTGTTTCTGGGCTTTTTTTTTTTTTTTTCCTTTTTATTTATTTAGCTAACAAGTAGGGGACAGTTTTCCTTTTAGATGTGTAAACTGTGCTCAGCATTATTTTTTGTAAGTATTTCCCAAGTTAAAAGAAGATGAAAAGAAAAAAGTGCAGCTTATTTAGATGGAAGTCTAAAAGAGAAATAGGCCAGGTGCAGTGGCACATGCATGTAATCCCAGGGGCTTGGGAGGCTGTGGCAGGAGGATTGCAAGTTCAAAGCCAGCCTCAGCAACTAGGCCGAGACCCTGTCTCAAAATAAAAAAATATAAAAAGGCTGGGGATGTGGCTCAGTGACTAAGCGCCCCCTGGGTTCAATCCCTGGTACAAAAAAGAGAGAGAGAGAGAGAGAAATTTGGCAGGGTATGTTGGCACATGTCTAATCCCAGCTACTTGGGGAGGCTAAGGCAGGAAGATCACAAGTTCAAGGCTAGCATGAGTAACTTAGTGAGACCCTATCTCAAAATAAAATGTAGCTCAGTGGTATAATACCTGCCTAGCATCTGTCTCTGTGTTAATCCCCCTGTACTGAAAAAAAACAAAAAATAAAAAGAATAATTAACAAAAGCTGATATTCTAAGGAAGAACTTGAAGGACTAAGGGTAAGGCTGCAACCCTTATAGAGTGTTTTTGGTAGCAAATCCTTAGGAACTTGTACTTCAGGAAAATGTTGATGTTCTTGGGGATCTAGTGGCATGCTGTCATATATGTGATATTTATGTATTTCTTCTAGGGACGGGACCAGATGGCAGAATTATCAAGAAGGACATTGACTCTTTTGTGCCTACTAAAGTTGCTCCTGTGAGTTACATTTGACTCTACTTTTTTTCATTTTGTCCCTGCAGAGTGTTTTGTCCTACCTTTTAGACCATTTCATACATTATGAATGAAATAATTTAATCAAAACTGCATTTTCTTCTAATTTCAGTGGCTTAACAATTTGTATTTGACTATTTACCCTTCCCCCCACCCCCACCTTTTTTTTTTTTTTTTTCTTTTCTTTTTTTTCTTTTATATAGTAGGGATTGAACTCTGGGGCTTTTTATCACTGAGTTACATCCCCAGCCCCTTTTTTATTTTTTGAGACAGGGTCTTGCTAAGTTGCTTAAGGCCTCACTAAGTTGCTGAGGCTGGCCTCAAACTTGTGGTCCTCCTTCCTAAACCTCCTGAATTGCTGCAATTACAGGCATGCACCACCATGCCCAGCTCAGCCCAATTTTAAAAACATATTTGCAAATTGATTGTCTGAGTTTATGTGTTTAACGAGTCCACAGAAGGTCTAAATCTGTATGTCCAAATTCTGTTTTACTGGCTAAGGTGTTAAGATAATCAGTGAAAAATAAGGAAAATAATCTATAGTTATTCAGATTTTTTTTTTTTTTTTTTTTTGTACCAGGGATTGAACTCAAGGGCACTCGACCACTGGGCCACATCCCCAGCCCTTTTTTGTATTTTATTAGAGACAGGGTCTCACTGAGTTGCTAAGTGCCTTGCCATTGCTGAGGCTGGCTTTGAACTTGCGATCCTCCTGCCTCAGCCTCCCAAGTGCTGGGGTTACAGTCGTGCGCCACCATGCCCAGCCAGATGTTCTCTTTAAAATGAAAAGATTTAGGGCTGGGGTTGTGGCTCAGCAGTAGAGCGCTCGCCTAGCACGTGTGCGGCCCGGGTCTGATCCCCAGCACCACGTAAAAATAAACGCATTGTGTACAACTAAAACAAATAAATAAATATTTTTTTAAAAAATGAAAGATTTGGGGCTGGGGTTGTGGCTCAGCAGCAGAGTGCTCGCCTCGCACGTGCACGGCCCGGGTTCGATCCTCAGCACCATGTAAGCATAAAATGCATTGCATTGTGTACAACTAAAGTAAATAAATAAATTTTTAAAAAAATGAAAGATTTATCCTTGTTTTTCCTTAACATTGGTCAGGAAAATTGATTAATTTGTTTATATTTATCTCTTAATCCTTTTAAGAATGCTTTGATTGCTTTATTGAGGATAATTTTGCAAAAATAATATATTTTGACATAAACTAGACATTGAATATACTCTGGCTCAAATAAAAATTGTACTTAAAACATGATTTTAGAATTCTAAGTAAAACCAATTAATAATAACTCAAGTCTAATTCAAGTCCCTTTTGCTTCCTGGGGATATAACTAGCTGTTCTACAAAACTTTTAGTTTTTATTTTGCCATCTGTAAAGAGTCACTGGCAGTGTATTTATGCTTAGATTGAGCCACAGTTACTGAGAGCTTTTTCTTTCCACCTACAGGCCCCAGCAGCTGCTGTGCCTCCCCCAAGTTCAGGAGTTGCACCCATTCCTACAGGTGTCTTCACAGATATCCCAATCAGCAACATTCGTCGAGTAAGAGCATTATCAAAATCTTTTTTTTTTTTTTTTTTTGTACCGGGATTGAACTCAGGGGCACTCTTCCACTGGGCCACATCCCCAGCCCTTTTTTGTATTTTATTTAGAGACAGGGTCTCACTGAGTTGCTAAGTGCCTTCGCCATTGCTGAGGCTGGCTTTGAACTCGTGCGATCCTCCTGCCTCAGCCTCCCAAGTGCTGGGGTTACAGTCGTGCGCCACCATGCCCAGCCAGATGTTCTCTTTAAAATGAAAAGATTTAGGGCTGGGGTTGTGGCTCAGCAGTAGAGCGCTCGCCTAGCACGTGTGCGGCCGGGTCTGATCCCCAGCACCACGTAAAAATAAACGCATTGTGTACAACTAAAACAAATAAATAAATATTTTTTTAAAAAATGAAAGATTTGGGGCTGGGGTTGTGGCTCAGCAGCAGAGTGCTCGCCTCGCACGTGCACGGCCCGGGTTCGATCCTCAGCACCATGTAAGCATAAAATGCATTGCATTGTGTACAACTAAAGTAAATAAATAAATTTTTAAAAAAATGAAAGATTTATCCTTGTTTTTCCTTAACATTGGTCAGGAAAATTGATTAATTTGTTTATATTTATCTCTTAATCCTTTTAAGAATGCTTTGATTGCTTTATTGAGGATAATTTTGCAAAAATAATATATTTTGACATAAACTAGACATTGAATATACTCTGGCTCAAATAAAAATTGTACTTAAAAACATGATTTTAGAATTCTAAGTAAAACCAATTAATAATAACTCAAGTCTAATTCAAGTCCCTTTTGCTTCCTGGGGATATAACTAGCTGTTCTACAAAACTTTTAGTTTTTATTTTGCCATCTGTAAAGAGTCACTGGCAGTGTATTTATGCTTAGATTGAGCCACAGTTACTGAGAGCTTTTTCTTTCCACCTACAGGCCCCAGCAGCTGCTGTGCCTCCCCCAAGTTCAGGAGTTGCACCCATTCCTACAGGTGTCTTCACAGATATCCCAATCAGCAACATTCGTCGAGTAAGAGCATTATCAAAATCTTTTTTTTTTTTTTTTGGTACCGGGATTGAACTCAGGGGCACTCTTCCACTGGGTCACATCCCCAGCCCTTTTTTGTATTTTATTTAGAGACAGGGTCTCACTGAGTTGCTAAGTGCCTCGCCATTGCTGAGGCTGGCTTTGAACTCGTGATCCTCCTGCCTCAGCCTCCCAAAGTGCTGGGATTACAGGCGTGCGCCACCGCGCCCGGCTAATAAAGGAGTACCAGTTCCATCAAAATCTTGATCAGAGCTATTGGAGGCATATTTACTCTAATTGTTTTATTGTATCCATAACTTTAAAACCAACAGTAGCCTTTTTGTTTGGGAATATTAGATGATTAAGGGAAACTTGTTTGGTCAGATGAATACTTGGATAAAGAAATGACTGTGTTCTGGTTAAATCTATTAGAAGGTATAAAGTTATAGTGAGAACTTTATCTTACAATTCTGATAATGCTTGGAGTTAGCATTACCAGGTAGCTGAGTGAAGAGGCAAACAGATCTAAATTAGGGACGGTCTCATCTCAACTCAAGATAATTGATTTTTGAATCTCTGGTTTCAGGTTATTGCACAACGGTTAATGCAATCCAAGCAAACCATACCTCATTATTACCTTTCTATTGATGTAAATATGGGAGAAGTTTTGTTGGTACGGAAAGAACTGAATAAGGTAAAACTTCTAGAAATTCCAAATCTCTAAATCATAAAGTCTTTTTCCCCATTAAGCATTTATATTTTTGCCTGTGTATTTTATTACAGTATGCCAAATTGGTGATTTAAAAAAAAAAAAAAAAGAACGTCATTTTAATTTTAACTTGCCGTCAATATCCCAGAGGATTTTCATTTTCTAACCCTAGATTAAAACTTTTCACTTAAGGTCAGTTTTGCCAGAGGTAGATTTTAGCCTAGCAAAGTCACTGGAATGTAATATTTGAGGGTTTTTGGTAAGTGAGAAACATTATAGATATGATGTTTCAGGAAGCTATTAAAAGTTCTGACTCAGGGCTTTTTTAACCTTTTAAGCAATTGTTAATTATCTTTTGGAAACTCCATTTAAATAATTCTTCAGTGCTTTGAAAGATTTATTAATTTAGCAACACTATTAAACTTTATAGAAGGTGGTCTTTAGTGCATGTGTGTTGTTACATACACGTTTATAAGTCATACTGCTTAGCTTGTGTAATAGCCATACTGCACATGTGCTGGGTTTGCATAATTCTTTAAAGGAAGTTTTCTAGATTTGCAGTTGATGTTTGTTTGTTTTTTCTTTTTAAATACCGGGCCTGAGGTTGCAGCTTAGTGATAGAGCACTTGCCTGGTGCATATGCAGCACTGGGTTCAATCCTCAACACCACATAAAAATAAATAATAAAATAAATGTATTGTGTTCATCTACAACTAAAAAATAAACTTTTTAAAATAATGATATTATGACCATGACACTGTTACCAGAAAAATTATTCTATGTTGTCATTATGTGAAGTGATCTATAGGTAGTTTCTGGGAAGAGGAGAGAGAGCTTATACAGTTTGTTCTTTAGTACGAAAGGAGGATCAGTTTGCTAAACACAGATTGTCTTCTTCTCAGATGAAACAAAACAAAACCATTGCTCAAGTGATTCCATTTAAAAATATTTTGAAAGAAATTATGAATTGCATGTCATTCTTCATGCTAGTGTTATAGACTAAATCCACAAAATTGTTTTTCTATGTTCAGTATGTGTGTGTCTTTCTAAATGCATTGTATTCAGTAATAAGAGACAGTTTCAGTAGTGTTGATCTGTATTCATTATTTAGCTTTCAATATTGGATTAAGCTAAAAATCTTATTTTTGGATGTAGTTATTTATGGCAAATGATTCTTATTAATTTTTGTTAAAAATTATGTTTAGTAAGAGCTAAGCTTTTAAAAACAAATGCAGACATTTATCATTAATAAAACCTATGGTGCAGGCTGGGGTTGTGGCTCAGTGGTAGAGCGTTCGTCTAGCACGTTTGCAACCTGGGTTCGATCCTTAGCACCACGTAAACATAAATGCATTGCATTGTGTACAACTAAAGCAAATAAATAAATATTAAAAAAAAAAAAAAACCCTATGGTGCAATATCAAAAAATTAAGGAATGAAAGAAACATTATATTTACTTTGTGTTCATTGTTAAGTATCATGAACCTACGTGGTGTTTAGGATTAACATAAGGCACTTTTGCAAACATGATATAAGGCACCGTCTTTTATTGTTATGAATTTATAATTGGGGCAAGAATACTTGTAAAAATATGGAAGGCTTTTTTTTTTTTAGTGATGCTGGGGACTGAACCCAGGGCATCATGAATATTTTAGGCAAGTCTTGTGTTACTGAGCTACATCCACAAGACTTTTATCAAAATAAAAATATTCGTTTGTTGATCAGTCTCTACTTAATTATACTAGGGATTTAACCCAGGGGCAGTTTACTACTGAACTACATCCCCAGCTCTTTTTATTTTGAGACAGGGTCTTACTAAGTTGCTTAGGGCCTCACTAAATTGCTGAGGCTGGCTTTGAACTGGTGGTCCTCTTGGCTCAGCCATCCGAGTTGCCAGGATTACAGGCGTGTGCCACCATGCCAGGCCTGGATCAGTCTCTTTATGGTAATTACTCATTAATTGCTAAAATACATCGTACAGGTTAATTACAGGTTAAGGACCTATATAGATTTAAGTGTTATCAGAGTTCCGAGAAGGAGAAACCAGTACGAGTAGGACATACTTGGTTGAACCATGCAAAATTGGAAATGTTTTTATTGGCATAGATGTTAAAGTAAGTTCATTATGGAATGTCCAAGGGTAGAGTGCTCTAAAAATGGAAACAACTATAGCATATGTGGGAGATTGATTGCCTGTTCTAGAGCAGGTATACAATGAATCAATTTAAGGAAGACCTTGGTTTATAGGGAAAAAAGTTTGGCTTGATGAATTAGATGCTAAGTGAGAAACTATTTTATGTTTTTGAGCAGTAAAATGACATAATAATAATATTTTAAGAAAGGCTAAACTGATAGATGTGTACTGACATATCTTAATGGGAGAGACTAGTTATGCTTGTATTGTAATCCAAGCATAGGTGATGGTAATAAGCATCTACATTAAGAATGGAGTAGGAGGGCTAGGGGTATAGCTCAGTTGGTAGAGTGCTTGCCTCACATGCACAAGGCCCTGCACCACCAAAAAAAAAAAAAAAAAAAAAAAAGAATGGAGTAGGAGCTGGGCACTGTGGTACATGTCTGTAATCCCAGCAACTCGGGAGGCTAAAGCAAGAGGATCACCAGTTTTAAGGCCAGCCTCAACAGTTTATCGAAGCCTTAAACAACTTGGGAAGACTGTTGCAAATAAAAAATTGAAAAAGGGCTAGGGATGCAGCTCAGTGGTAAAGTGCCCCTGGGTTAAATCCCCAGTATTAAAACAAACAAACAACAACAACAAAAAAAAAAGAGTTGAAAGATGAAATTTCAAGGAAATGAAAAGTAAAAACCTGACTCCTAGAGTAGTATACAGGGCCTTTCACAGAGTGTCGTTTAATAACCTCTTGGGCCTCTTCTACTGTATTCTCACTTATTCCACTGCAGATGCAGTGGTGCTGCACTGTTCCTTATTAGTTCTACCTTGTTATCTTTGTGCTTTCTGTTCTCTCTGTGTGGAGCTTCTAGAATCCACATGGCTTCCTTCTCCTCTGCCTTAAGGATTTGACTCAGTATCACTACTACTTCTTGGGTCTTATTCTAAAATTGCAACTTCCTCTCACCTACCTTTTTCTTAATTCTCCTTCTCCACTTTTTCTCCTTAGTACTTGACACTATCTTAATATATATTGTTATTTATCCTCTTTGGAACATAAGCTCCCTAAATTTTATTTTTGGTACCGGGGATTGAACTCAGGGACACTCGACCACTGGGCCACATCCCCAGCCCTTTTTTGTATTTTATTAGAGACAGGGTCTCACTGAGTTGCTAAAGTGCCTCACCATTGCTGAGGCTGGCTTTGAACTTTCAATCTTCCTGCCTCAGCCTCCCAAGCGTGCCACTGTCGCTGCCTGAAGCGCTTGAAGCAACGGAGCCGCGGGAAGAACTTCAGAAGCAAACTGGAGACAAACAGCTTTTTATTCTGATAACTTTTCTCTCTGGTTCTAATAACGACTAACACACGCCAAAAACACACCCTAAAATGGCGCTGACTCGATCAGCAATTTCGGCCAAGTCACTCGAGATCACGCAACAATCCCGTGAGACTACGGGTGGCGACAAAGGCCAAATCTCCACGGCTCATAGTCAACCGCAATTCAAGCCAATCCCCAAACAGGGCTCCTGCATGCCACCACACCCTGCTTAGCTCCCTGAATTTTTATCCATTTTGCCTTCTGTTTCATACGAGAGCTTCACTGTTATGTGCCCAGCATAGACTCAAATGTGAGATACATGACTGAGTGCATGAGTGAACCAGTGCCGAGCTCTGCAAATGGCTATAGGAGTTAAAGATGATGGCAAGCTTTTATTGTCAAAGTATTAAAGCTCTTTTCTCACAAATTTACTTGGAATTTAGGCAAATATATGTACAACATATTTTTTTAAACCTTTATTTAATTTATTTATTTATTTATTTTATGTGGTGTTGAGGATCAAACCTAGCACCTCACACATGCTAGGCAAGCACTCTACTGCTGAGCCACAACTCCAGCCCCTGTACAATATATTTTATTCAAATTCTTTTGAGCAGCTTTATTGAGTTATAATTTAGTTATAAGTATAATGCCATACTATTCATCCCATTTTTTTAAACACAGTATCTTTATTTTATTTACTTATTTTTATATGGTGCTGAGGATTGAACCCAGCGCCTCACGCATGCGAGGCAAGTGCTCTACCACTGAGCTACAACCCCAGCCCTATTCACCCATTTTTTAAAAAAAATATTTATTTATTTGCTTTTAGTTGAACACAATGCGTTTTTACGTGGTGCTGAGGTTCGAACCCGGGCCGTGCACGTGCTAGGCGAGCGCTCTACCGCTGAGCCACAACCCTAGCCCATATTCACCCATTTTTAAAAATATTTTTTTAGTTGTAGATGGACACAATATCTTTATTTTTTTATGTGGTATTGAGGATCAAACCCAGTGCCTCACACATGCGAGGCAAGCATTCAACAACTGAGCTACAATCCCAGCCCATATTTGTCCATTTAAAGTGTACAATTCAGTGGGTTTTAGTGTATTCACAGAGTTGTGCAACCATCACCACAGTATATTTAAGAACATTTTCCTCATCCCAGAAAGAAATCTTCAACCCCTTAAACCAGGTGTGATTGTACACACACCTGTAATCCCAGGTACTTGGGAGACTAAAGCAGAAGGATTGCAAATTTGAGGCCAGCCTGTGTAACTTAGCTAGACCCTATCTCTAAAATAAAATAAAAAGGGCTGGAGATGAAGCTCAGAGGTAGGATGCTCCTTGGTTAATTACCAGTAGGTAATTAAAAAAAGAAAAAGAGCCGGGCATGCTTGTAATCCCAGCATTTGGGAGGCTGAGGCAGTAGGATCACAAGTTCAAAGCCAGCCTTAGCAATGGGGAGGCACTTAGCAACACAGTGAGACCCTGTCTCTAATAAAATTCAAAAAGGGCTGGGGATGTGGCCCAGTGGTCGAATGCCCCCGAGTTCAATCCCCGGTACCAAAAAAAAGAAGAAAAAAAAAAAAGAGAGAGAAATCTTGCACCCCTTAGCCATTTTCCTACCACTCATCTACCTTTTTTTTTTTTTTTTTTAAATAATTTTTGAGTTGTTGATGGACCTTTATTTTATTTATTTATTTGTACCCACTGCTAGAATCAAACCCAGTGCCTCACACATGCTGGCAAGTGCTCTGCCGCTGAGCTACAACCCCAGTCCACTCATTTACTTTTTGTTTCTATAGATTGGTCTATTATGGATATTTCCTATAAATGGATTCATATGATATGTAGTCTTTTCTGAATGGCTTTTTTCATTTGTGATAATGTTTTCAGAGTTCATCCACAATGTAGCATGTATCAATATTTCATTTTTTTAAACTGCTGAATAGTATTTTACTGTAATGAGGTATGTCACATTTTGTTGAATTGTTCATCAGTTGATGGACATTTGAGTTGTTTCCTCTTTTTATCTATTATGAATAATGCTAACATAAAATTTTTGTGTACAGACTTTTGTGGGGACTTTTGATTTGTTATATATATGCCTAGGAGTGGAATTTCTGGATCGTGTGGTAACTTTGTGTTTAACTTATGTGTGTGTGTGTTTATGTGTGGTGCTGGATGAGCCCAGGGCCTTGTGCATGATAGGCAAGTACTCCACCAGTAACACTCCCAGCCCTTTGTTTAACTTTTTGAGGAAGTGCCAGATTGTTTTCTGAAGTGGGCTTGCCTTTTTGTATTACCACCAACAATGTGTGAGGATTCCAGTTTCTTCATATCCTTACTAATACTTGATTATCTTTTTGAGTCATCCTAGTAAGTGTAAAGTATTCGTTGTGGTCTTAATTTGCATTTCCCTGGAGGCTCCTGAGATTCAACATCTTTTCTTGTGCTTACTGGCATTCTTAAATCTTCTTTGTAGAAATGTTTACTCAGATAATTTGCTTTTTTGCTATAATAGGGTTATCTTTTTATTATTATACATGAGATTTCTTCATTTACCCTGCAGATCCCTTACTGTAGATAGATGGTTGCTAAAGTTTTCTTTCATTCTTTAGGTTGTCTTGCTTTCTTGATGATCGGATCCTTTGAAGTGCAAACTTTTAATATCATGTCTATTTATCCAGTTTCTTTTTCTTTTGCGCCTTTGGCATTTTCTTGTCCTTAATGCCAATCCAATAAAAAGAACACAGTTTTGAGAAAAAGGAAAAAGAAGTTTTATTGCTTTGCTAGCAAAGGAAAAACACAAGGGGACTCCTGTCCCAAAGGCTGTGATTATTCTGCTCAGGGCTTTTAAAGAGGTGATTCAAAGGTTATATTCCACTTGTTCTCTGTTGGAATTGTAATTCACATGTTAATTTGGGAGATAGTCATTTCTGAGATCTTCTGGTACCATCCCCAAAGTCTGAATAACTTCCTTTCTATGGTGGGTGTTTACTTGAGGACAGATAAATCTGCCTAAAATGGGGAAGATAGGTACTGTTTCCCCTGAAGTTAGGAAATGGGAGAGATTAGGGAGGAGCTGGGAGAGAGAAATGGAAAGAAACATGTTGTATTAGTCAGGGTTCTCTAGAGGAACAAGATCAACATGAAGTATAATTATAAAAAGAGGACTTATTAGGTTGGCTTATGCGACCAGAAGCTAGATAGTCCATGTTGGCATGTGCAGGCTGGAAAACTGGAAAAACCAGTAGCTGTGCATTCTAAGAGATTGAAGCCCCAGGACTAGAGGAATCAACAGTGCTACCCTAGTCTGAGACCGAAGGCTTCTGGAGAATCACTGGCAGTCTGCTTGGAAGAGTGAAGAAGCGAGAGTCTGATGTCCTCAGAGGATCACAGCAGCAATCAAGAACACTTTCAAGAAGAATAGAGTTTGCATCTGCTGCTGCTTCCTTGTTCTTCCAACTTTTTTTCCATCCAAGCTATCATCCAATTTGGATGGTGCTGCCCACGCTTAGGGAGGGTCTCCATTTCAGTTAGCTATCCTGTAGGTCAGTCATGCCTGGACATACCCTCATCGACACACCCATAAGCCTCTTAATCTTCAGCATTTCTTAATCCAATCAAGTTGACAATTCAAATTAACCATTACACATGTCCATTTTAAAAATAAGTTGCAGTGGCAGAGCAGCAAGGTTTATATTCAAAGCTGCTAAAAAGTCATTGTCTAAGTTTATGAAGATTTGTACCTCTGTTTTATTGTGTATTTCTGCACAAATTTTTGTATATAAGTGGAGTCAACTTCATTCTTTTGTGTGTTTACATTCAGTTGTCTCAACAACATTTGTTTGAAAAGACCATTCTTTCTCCATTGAATTATCTTGGCATCCTTGTCAAAATCAATTGACCATACATGTGAGAGTTTGTTTTAAGATTCTCAAGTCTGTTCCATTGATCTTTGTGTGTAACCTCTAGCCAATATCACAATCCTGATTTCTGTAACTTTGTAGTAAGTTTTATAGATAGATAGATGCATACATACATATGTACACATGTACACACATACTGGGGATTGAACCCACAGTTGCTATGCCACTGAACTACATCCTCAGCCCTTCTAATTTTTTTTTTTTTTTTTTTTTTTTTTTTCTGGTACCGGGGATTGAACTCAGGGGCACTCGTCCACTGGGTCACATCCCCAGCCCTTTTTTTGTATTTTATTTAGAGACAGGGTCTCACTGAGTTCCTAAGTGCCTCGCCATTGCTGAGGCTGGCTTTGAACTCGCGATCCTCCTGCCTCAGCCTCCCAAAGTGCTGGGATTACAGGCGTGCGCCACCGCGCCCGGCCAGCCCTTCTAATTTTGAGACAGGTTCTCCCTAAGTTGCTTAGGGCTTCACTAAGTTGCTGAGGCTAACCTTGAACTTTTGATCCTCCTGACTCAACCTCTTGAGTTACAGGGATTATAGGTATACACAACTGTGCCTGGCCTGCACTAAGTTTTAAAATGATGAAATCAATTCATCTTTGTTCTTTGTTCTTCCTTAAAATTATTTTTTCTGGGCCAGGCGTGGTGGTGCACGCCTGTAATCCCAGCACTTGGGAGGCTGAGGTAGGAGGATTGGGAGTTCAAAAGATAGCCTCAGCAATGGTGAGGCACTTAGCAACTCAGTGAGACCCTGTCTCTAATAAAATACAAAAAAAAAAGGGCTGGGGTTGTGGCCCAGTGGTCCAATGTCCCTGAGTTCAGTCCCCGGTACCCCCCCCCCCCCCCCCCCCAAAAAAAAAAATCAAGAGGAAAAAAAATTGGTTTTAAAAAAATTGTTTTTTTTCTGGATATCTTGCCATTCTAAATGAATTTTAGATTAGCTTGTAAATTTCTGCAACAAAGACAATTGAGATTTTGGTTAAGGATTGCATTGAATTTGTAGATCAATTTGGGGGGTTATTGCCATTTTAACAATATTGTCTTCCCATTTGTGATTATGTGATGTTCTGGCATTTATTTAGGTATTCTTTAATTTCCTCAGTCATTTAAGTAAATTTTAGAGAAGTTTTATACATCTTTGGTTGAATTTATTCCTAGGTACTTTATTCTTTTCGGTGCCTGTATAAATTTTCATTTTTCAGATTGTTCATTCCTATCATACAAACAAAAATAAAACTGAGTTTTATATATTGGTCCGAGATCCTGCAACTGTGCTAAATTCATTTATCTGTTCAGATAGTGTTATAGGAGACTTAGAATTTTCTATATACAAGATCACATCATCTGAAGATATAGTTTTATTTTTTCCCTTCCAATCTGGATGCCTTTTATTTCCACTTTTTCCTAATTGCTCTAGTTAATACCCATAGTATGATGTTGAATAGAAGTGGCAAGAATGGACATCCTAGTGACTGGCTACAAACTAAAGTTCCCTGTGGTTGTCTTGGGCTTAATCTTAGGGGGAATAAAGTTTTAATATTAACTATGATGATGGTTATGGGGTTTTGTAGATCAGTTATATCATCAAGTTAAGGAAGTTCTCTATTTCTATTCTGTTGAGTATTTTTGTTGTGAAAAATGGTGTTGAATTTTGTCATACACTTTTTCTGTTTCTACTGATGATTTTGTGTGTTTTTTTTTTTTTTTTTTTTTTTTTTGTCCTATATTCTTTTTTTTTTTTTTTTTTTTTTTTTTTTTTTTTTTTGGTACTGGGGATTGAACTCAGGGGCACTCAACCACTGAGCCACATCCTCAGCCCTATTTTGTATTTTATTTAGAGACAGGGTCTCACTGAGTTGCTAAGTGCCTCGCCATTGCTGAGGCTGGCTTTGAACTCGCGATCCTCCTGCCTCAGCCTCCCAAAGTGCTGGGATTACAGGCGTGCGCCACCGCGCCCGGCTATTTTGTCCTATATTCTGTTAGGGCATTATTGTATAAATGGATCTCTGTTTAATTTTATTATTATTAATTTTTAAAAATATTTATTTATTTTTAAATTGCGTTTGTGAAGATTTGATATTAGCATTTAAAAGCCATTGGATTTAATCTTTTCTGTGTGTATAGTTTTAAATTACCAGTTTTCTTTACTAGTAGTTTATTTGCTTTAGTTGTACACAATGCGTTTATTTTTACGTGGTGCTGAGGATCGAACCCGGGCCACCCACGTGCTAGGCGAGCGCTCTACTGCTGAGCCACAATCCCAGCCCAAATTTTATTATTATTAATTTTTTAAGAGATGTTGTTTCACTATGATGCCCAGGCTGGCCCTGGACTCCTGGGCTCAAGTGATCCTCCTGCTTCATCGTCCTGAGTAGCTGGGACTACAGGCGCTTGCTTTCCACTGCACCCAGTTCAATTGATTTTTAGATGTTAAGCAAACCTTGCACATCTGGGATAAATCCCATTTGTTCATGGTGAATGATCCTGGATTTTGCTAGTTTTTAAAAGGACTTTTGTTTCTTTATTCATGAAATATTAATAGATGCTGGTTGTCTTTTTTATTGTAATGTCTTTGGTTTTGGAATAAGACTAATACTGGCCTCATAGAATGAGTGGGGAATTTTTTTTGTCCCTCATTTTTTGGAAGCGTTTGTGAAGATTTGATATTAGCATTTAAAAGCCATTGAATTTAATCTTTTCTGTGTGTATAGTTTTAAATTACCAGTTTTCTTTACTAGTAGTTTATTCAGTTTCTCTTCCTGGTTCAGCTGTGATTTATATCTTTCTAGGAATTTATCTGTCTAATGTTGAGAAAGGGACTAGAGGAATGAAAATATACAAGCGATCCAAGGTGGGAAAGATGAAGTGAAACCAAAATTTGTTTCTTCTATCTTGTTTAATGTAGGCCTTAACAGCTATACATTAATCTGAAGGTTTATTTATTTGTTTTAATCTAAGGATTAAATCTACATTAATCTAAGGATTTATTTATTTGTTTGTTTATTGTACTAGGAATTGAATCCAGGGGTTCTCTGCTACTGAGCTACTCTCTTCCCCAGCTATTTCTTTATAAATTTGAGACAGCGTCTTGATAAATTGCCTAGGCTGACCTCAAATTTGCAACCTTCCTGTCTCACCTTCCCCAGTAGCTGGGATTACAGGCCTGTACCACCACACCTGGCTCAATCTGTTATCTAATTTGTTAGATATGGTTGTTCACAATAATCCTTATAATCCTTTATTTATGTAAGGTAGATAGCAACATCTCCTGTTTCATTCCTGATTTTAAGAATTTGAGTCTTCTCTTTTTCTGTCAGTCAAACATTTGTCATTGTGGTTGTCATTTGATCTTTTCAAGGGACCAATTTTGATTTTGTTGAGATGAATGAAAATTAAGACATATTATAATTTATGGGATGCAGCTAAAGCAGAACTTACAGGAAATGTATAGCTGTTAAGGCCTACATTAAACAAGATGGAAGAACCAACTTGTGGTTTCATTTCATCCTTCCCACCTTGGATCACTTATTTGTTTTCATCCCCCTAGTCCCTTTCTAAACATTAGATGTACAGTCTCAGACTTTGGGGAGAGAATTTAAGAAAACTATCATAGTGTCTTATCTTTACAGATGTTAGAAGGAAGAAGTAAAATTTCTGTCAATGACTTCATCATAAAAGCATCAGCTCTGGCTTGTTTAAAAGTTCCTGAAGCAAATTCTTCTTGGATGGACACAGTTATAAGACAGTAAGTATAACGAGAGGTTTATATCCATCAGCAGTTTTCTTTTTTTCCTTCCTTCCTTCCTTCCTTCCTTCCTTCCTTCCTTCTTTCTTTTTGTTGTAAATTGACACTATACCTATGTTTTGTTTTGTTTTGTTAATTTTTTATTATTTTTATTTTTTTGGTACCAGGGATTGAACTCCAGTCCTTCTTTTGTATTTTATTAGAGACAGGGTCTCACTGAGTTGCTAAGTGCCTCGCCATTGCTGAGACTGGCTTTGAACTCATGATCCTCCTGCTTCAGCCTCCCAAGTGCTGGGATTACAGGTGTGCACCACCACACCCAGCTTTATTTTTTATTTTTATGTGGTGCTGAGGATTGAACCCCTCACACACACACCAGGCAAGCGTGTTTCCACTGAGCCACACTCCAGCCCAGCAGTTTTCTTATGTTATCTAATGTATAACTAAGAGTTAGAGGGGGATATGACATTCATAGGTGAAACAATTCATAGGTGAAACAATTTTAAAACTACACAAAACCATTTATGAGATAGTACTAGTTTCGCTAGTATTAAGACTACAAATTCTTCTTATGAGTTCAGAAAAAGGAAATCAATGTATAGTTGAAAACAGTATTTGTTATTGTCACCATGGTACTCAAGTATGTTTCACATAAGGATTTCATATTTAATTCTTAATGGCCATTTTATTAGTAAGTGCTTTCCCTCCGTTTTCTAGATGAGGAAACTGAGGCTCAGTGGATTAAGTAACTTGCCCTGTGTTAATACGTTAGTAAGTGTCATAACTGATTGGAACTAGGATTCTGACTCCTAAAGTAGGCCTTTCTAGTATGAGATAGGTGCTATCTTTTTCTTATTATTATTATGAAAAGGAAACAAACAAACCACCAATGAAGCTCTTTTCCTTTTTGCTGTGCTCTCACACGTTTACAGCACCACATCTGTGACTGGATGTATATGTGTGTGTGTGTTTGGTGGGGCGGTGTTGGTTCTCCACACATCAACCAAGCAGTCATTTCTGGAGTGGACACCAAGTAGGTATCCTTCAATTTAATTCAATTCTGACTCTTTACTTGGGGGTAGTGTCAGATCCCACAGATTGGGGACTCAGTCCCACTAACACTGCTCTCACCTCAGATGCCAGTCTCAAATCTGTCTACCCTTACTGCTGAGCTACTGGCTCCAAACTGAGCTTCCTGTGACTTCCTTCTTGGGTTTGATTAATTGGCTAGGACAGCTCATAAAATGCAGGGATAAACTTACCTATGTTTACTGGCTTAGGGAAAGAATATTACAAAATACATAGATGAATACAGGAGATGTAGGGCAAGGTATGGAGTGGTCTAAAACTTCCATGCTCTTGGGTTGGGGTTGTGGCTCATCGGTAGAGCACTCGCCTAGCATGTGCATGGCCCAGATTCGATCCTCAACACCATGTAAAAATAAACGTATTGTGTACAACTAAGAGCAAATAAATAAATATTAAAAAAAAAAAACACTTCCATGCTCTCACTGGGAATATCACTCTCTAATAACCTCCACATGATAGAAATTTCTAAAATATTAACATTGAATACATAAAATGCATATGTAAATATAACATTAATGTAATATTTATGTTAAATATTTTAATTTTTATGGTCTTCTTTGTAAAATAATTGGTATAACTAAATATGTAGTTTACCATAAATACTATACTGACTTTTTTTTTTTTTTTTTTGTGGTACCGGAGATTGAACTCAGGGGCACTCGACCACTGGGCCGCATCCCCAGCCCTTTTTTTGTATTTTATTTAGAGACAGGGTCTCACTGAGTTGCTAAGTGCCTCGCCATTGCTGAGGCTGGCTTTGAACTCGCGATCCTCCTGCCTCAGCCTCCCAAGTGCTGGGATTACAGGCGTGCGCCACCGCGCCCGGCTTACTATACTGATTTTAATGATGACTTAAGGTGGGGGAATAGTTCTCTGTGTTCTCATCATGAATTCTTTCTCAAACTCCCCAAGATAGCTCAAACCACTTCTCAGTCTGTCAAACATACTGGATAATTTGTTGGTTCTAACTTTTTCCTTGGTCACTCCCCTCTTGAAGAACATCTACAAGTTTAATATTCCTTATAAGCATATTAGTTTCCTAGTGCTGCTATTATAAATTGCCACAAAATTGGTGGCTCAGAATTGAAATTTAGGACTTGGGGTTTAGCACAATGGTAGAATCCTTGCCTGCATGCACAAAACCCTGGATTTAATCTCCAGCACCAGGAAAAAAACAAACAAACAAACAAAAAAAACACCAGCAATCTATTCTCTCACAGTTCTGGAGGCCAGGAGTCCAAATTCAGGGCATTTATAGGGCTGTGCTCCCTCCAAAGACTCTATGGGAGTATCTTTCCTTGCCTTTTCCAATTCCAAAAGCTATAGGCATTTCTTGATTTGTGGTTGCATAAGTTTAATTTCTATTTCCATCTTTACATGGTCTTTTTCTCTATCTTCTCTTTTCTTAAACAGACACTTGTATTTAGAGCCATCCAGATAATCGAAGATGATCTTATCTCAGGAAGTTAAATATACCCCCAAAGGTGTTTTTCCAACTAAGTCTGCATTGATGAATTCTGGGGATTAGGATATAGACATATCTTTTGGAGGACTACCAGTCAACAGACTTTAAATCTGTATTCCTGTCTTCCGTACTGTCCATACCACCAACTCATGGATAGCTTTTTGGGGCCTGAGCAGAAGTGGCTTGTATCTTCTGGCATTCAGAGCCATCCATAATTCAGTCAAGGCTTGCTTTCTTTTTTTTTGTGGTACCGGGGATTGAACTCAGGGGCACTTGACCACTGGGCCACATCCCCAGCCCTTTTTTTGTATTTTATTAGAGACAGGGTCTCACTGAGTTGCTAAGTGCCTCGCCATTGCTGAGGCTGGCTTTGAACTCGCGATCCTCCTGCCTCAGCCTCCCAAAGTGCTGGGATTACAGGCGTGCGCCACCGCGCCCGGCTAAGGCTTGCTTTCTGATCCTCTGTAAAACCTTCTTCTTGTGCCAGGTTGAGTTAACCACTGTTGCTGAATATGCCATTAATTTTCCTCCTCTTAGAATGTTATTTGGGCTTTTCCTTTCTTTGATTTTAGATTGATTGCTAGCACTTAATGAGTACTTAAGGAATTTATATTCATTATTTAATTCTCATGAGAATATTGTGAAGTAGGTACCATTTTTGTCTCCATTGCATGTAAGGTAATTGAGGCACAGAGAAGTAATCTGCCACATATCTACAGAAAGATGAACCAGCCAGGATTTGAATCCCAGCTATATTATTTAGCTTTCTGTCACTGTGACAAAATATTTGAGATAAACAACTTCTAGGAAAGGTTTATTTTGGCTCATGGTTTTATAGATTTCAGTCCATGGTCCTTCGGGCCTGATGTGACAGAAGCAGCCTATTTATCTCATGACTGCTGGGAAGCAAAGAGAAAGACCTGCAGGTGTTCATCGTAATATCCCCTTCAGGTGCACACCCCAGTGACCTAACTCCTTCTACTTGGCCCTGCCTCTTAAAGTTTACACCTCCTCCCATCAGCACCGTGGGCTGGGACCAAGCTTTTAACACATGGGGCTTTGTGGGACATTTCAGATCCAAACTATAGCACCAACTCTCTGAACCAAGACTAAAACCTTGTCTTGAACCACAATACACTGCTCTATCCTGTTTAAAGCATACCTGTCTTTAAAGCCTAGTTCAAGTTCCCATTCTTTGAGTGCTTAAGGCAAAATTAAGCTCTCTGAATAATGTATATATTACTCATTTTGTACTTGCATTCATGCAACCAAACATCTGTTAAGCACTGGTTTTGGTTTTTTAATTTTAAGTATTCTAAGGCAAGTATAGTTTCTTATTCCGTTCAGTCCCTTTTGCCCATCATATAGGCAATTTTTAAAACAGCTTTAATTTACAATAGTTTACATACCTTAAAATCCTATGGCTCAACATTCCTTGATTTCTGTAAATTTACAGAGTTGTGCAGTCTACCATGTTCTAATTCTAGAAATTTCCATCATTTCCACAAAGATCACTCATGCCTATTTGAATTTGAATTACTGCTCCTATCTTCAGTCTTCTCAGCAATCTGTTCTGCTGACTCTTTATCTTTTCTAGACTTTTATAGGAATGGAATCATAAAGTGTGTGTTCTTTTACTCAACAACATTTTCAAGATACCCCATGTCCTGACATGCATCAGAAGTTTATTAATACTTTTCTATTGCTAAATATATTTGTTTGTATTGGTATAACATATTTTGTTTATGCATTCATCAGTTGATGGACATTTGGTTTCCACTTTTTTGCTGTTGTGAATAATGAACATTTGCATATAATATTTTATGTGGATATAAGTTTTCATTTCTTTGGAGTACATTCTTAGGAATAGAATCACTGAGTCATTCATTGGGTAAATTGTTTAATTTTTTTTTTTTTTTTTTTTTTTTTTTGTGGTACCGGGGATTGAACTCAGGGGCACTTGACCACTGGGCCACATCCCCAGCCCTTTTTTGTGTTTTTATTAGAGACAGGGTCTCACTGAGTTGCTAAGTGCCTCGCCATTGCTGAGGCTGGCTTTGAACTCGCGATCCTCCTGCCTCAGCCTCCCAAAGTGCTGGGATTACAGGCGTGCGCCACCGCGCCCGGCTAAATTGTTTAATTTTTAAAGAAATTTCCACACTAATTCTCAAAGTGGTTGTACCATTTTACCTTCCCACTCACAGTGGATGAAGGTTCCCTTTTCTCCACATCCTATTGTGTATGTGTTTTAAATAGCCAATCAAGTTGATATGAAGTGAGTGCCATCTACTTTTAAGACTACATAAAGACAATAATATATAAAGAAAGGATCAAGGTTGCAGGGCAAGTTCTATGAATTGTTTATTGTTTATTTTTAATTATTTATTCTTTTTAAAATATATTTTTTAATGTTTATATTTTAGTTGTAGGTGGACACAATATCGTTATTTCTTTTATTTATTTATTTTCTTGGTATCAGGGATTGAACTCAGGGGCACTTGACCGCTGGGCCACATCCCCAGCCCTTTTTTGTATTATTTAGAGACAGGGTCTCCGGAGTTACTGAGTGCCTTACCATTGCTGAGGCTGGCTTTGAACTCACGATCCTCCTGCCTCAGCCTTCTAAGTGCTGGGATTACAGGCATGCACCACCGCTCCCGGCCTCATTATTTCATTTTTATGTGGTGCTGAGGATTGAATCCAGTGCCTCATGCATGCTGGGTAAGCTCTCTACCACTGAGCCACAACCCTGGCCCCTAATTATTTGTTCTTTTTAGTTGAATTATTTATTAATTCTCACCAAGCACCCTTTATTTATTTGTTCATACAGCCTTTCTGCAAATGCTATTGAATATGTACTGTTTGCTGGATTTAGTGATAAAGGAAATACCATCCCTATTTCAGGAAGAAAGTTATTAAGCAAGTAACATTGTAATGACAATAACTTTAAATATTTTTAATTGGCACATAGTTGTATATATCTATAGGGTTGAGTGTGACATTTTAGTGTATGTATACAATGTATAATGATCAGATCAGGTTAAATGGCATATCTGTCACTTTAGACATTTATCTTTTTTTTAACATTTTTTATAACTTTATTTATTCATTTTTATGTGGTGCGAAGGATTGAACCCAGTGCCTTGCACATGCTAGGCAAGCGCTCTGCCACTGAACCATAGCCCCAACCCCAAGCCTTTTTGTTTCGAGACAGAGTCTTGCTAAGTTACCCTGGCTGACCTCAGCCTACTGGGTAGATAGGATTACAGACATGTACCACCATGCCTGGCTCTACTAGCTATTTTGAAATATTCCATTAGGGGGCTGGGGCTGTAGCTCAATGGTAGGGCAGGGCACTTGCCTAGCATGTGTGAGGCACTGGGTTCAATTCTTAGCACCACCTGAAAAAATAATAAATTGAAATATTCGATTAATTCTTATAACAACAAGATAATTTAATCAAGAAAGCAGTATTTGCTATGTGATACCTTGACTAGAGCCCAGTTATAGTAACTGATAAGGACCACAATATTACTAGTAGAGGTTTCTGTGTTTTCAAGTAACAAAAGCCTATCTCTAGCCAGCTTGGGCAAATTGGGGGATTTGGTAGCTGCAATCTTCTAGAACTTGTACCTAGGAAAGGCTGGAATGACTGGAGTTCTTTCTTTAGAGCAGAACCATGCCTTCATGTGGAATTTTTACTTTTTATCAATTGTGGAACACTTTGGCAGGAGCCCTTAAAGACCCCATAGAGACTATAGGTATAATTCAGAAGATTGTGAACTTGGATGGGAGGGGGGAGTCACTTTTTTAAAACCTCTATGGACATTTAGCATTTCTTCCTTTTATTTTTTTATTATTATTTTTTAAACACATACTTTTTTTTCAATCTTTATTTATTTTTATGTGGTGCCAAGGATCGAACTCAGTGCCTCACACTTGGTAGGCAGGTGCTTTATTGCTGAGCTACAACCCCAGCCCAGCATTTCTTCCTTTTATAAATGTAGAGAACATATAAAGAAATGTCATAGTACTTGTGGCTAGTAACCAATAAAATTATTTTCATACCACATTGTAGTTTTTGTATCTATCTTTTAAAAAAAAATTTTTTTTGTAGTTGTAGATGGACAGAATGCCTTTATTTTATTTATTTTTATGTGATGCTAAAACTCAAACCCAGTGCCTCACACTTGCTAGGCAAGCACTCTGGTACAGAGGTACAGCCCCAGCCCACTGCATCTATCTTAAAATATTGTTTTGGTTATCTTTACTTCAAAATGATAGGCATTAGCTTTGTTTCTTTAATTATTTTTGTAATTTGAGTATTTTATTTTTGGTATTAAAAAAATATTCTACAATGACAGCTGTGAATGTAACTCCTGGGTTTGATCCCCAGCACTGTAAAAAATAAGATGAAACCCAGATGCATAGGTGCTTCTGGTGATTTACTCTGGAAAAGATGGGAATCCTAATTTTATGTTCTGAGATAGCACCGCCTCTATGTCATGAGCACTCCTGTTTCACCTCTAATGCAAAAAAAAAAAAAATTTTTTTTTCATTCTTCTTTTCATCTGCTCAACTTCTGCCTGCAGGGATTCAACTCCAGCCTTTGCACCTCCATTTAGTCTTGGAGTTCAGATAGTTAATTCTTACTGAATGTTGTGTTTTTCTGTTTGTTTTTGCTAGCCACACCCATGTTTTTGTCAAGAATGGTGGAGGAAATTAGCATGGTGTGACTTCAATCTACTGACAGATTTTCATTGTTTTTTTTTTTTTCCTCATTCATTTTAAGAAAGTGTAAGTCAAGGAGAGGGCACAGCAAAATGTATAAACTAGGACAAACATCTCTGAATGGAAGCACAAACTGGCTCTGAAATTTTTCAAATATTCATATTGTCCCTTAATGTGGCACATTTATAAATTTTTAAATTTTTTTTTTTGTGGTATTGAGGATTATACACAAAGGCCTTGCATACTAGACAATTGCTCTGTCACTGAGCTACATCCCCAGTCCTTAGGCTCTTAAAAAATATCAGTGTTGAAGCCGGGCGCGGTGGCGCACGCCTGTAATCCCAGTACTTTGGGAGGCTGAGGCAGGAGGATCGCGAGTTCAAAGCCAGCCTCAGCAATGGTGAGGCACTTAGCAACTCAGTGAGACCCTGTCTCTAATAAAAATACAAAAAAGGGCTGGGGATGTGACCCAGTGGTCGAGTGCCCCTGAGTTCAATCCCCAGTACCACAAAAAAAAAAAAAAAAAAAAAAAAATCAGTGTTGATTATTTACATTTTTTTTCCTTTTTAAACAGAAATCATGTTGTCGATATCAGTGTTGCCGTCAGCACTCCTGCAGGACTCATCACACCTATTGTGTTTAATGCACATGTAAAAGGACTGGAAACCATTGCTAATGATGTTGTTTCTTTAGCAACTAAAGCAAGAGAGGGTAAACTACAGCCTCAGGAGTTCCAGGTAAGATAGTATGTACTGACCTTTAAGGTGTATGTTATTTTTAAGGTCAGCCTAATGCTTATTTTATTTTCCACTGTTTGATTCTGCCACATAGTCTTAACTGATACTAGGTCCTAAAAATAAAGAAAAATTGATTCACATGTCAAATGCTGAAAATAAGACATTTTCCAACTAGTATGCAGAAGCCAGTACAAAATTGTCTTAAGACCTTTCACAGAATATTTGTACTTTTTCTGATTTACACTGGCAAGCAATTAATATGATCTGTTTTTAATCTTTTTGCCTTTAGGGTGGCACTTTTACAATCTCCAATTTGGGAATGTTTGGAATTAAGAATTTCTCTGCTATTATTAACCCACCTCAGGCATGTATTTTGGCAATTGGTGCTTCAGAGGATAAGCTGGTTCCAGCAGATAATGAAAAAGGGTAAGTGCCAAATTGAAAAGGGAATTATAAGCTCAGTTTCATTACATTATACATCTGTTTCTGAGTTTGGTTTTATAGATACTTACTGGCATGGTGTACTGGAGCTTTAGTAGAGTCCAGATGCAAATATAGGATGAAATTCCTCAGAGCAGCAACTTTTATTTTACTAAATGCAGTAATCCTATTTAAAATGGAATCCTGCAGGGTGCAGTAGGAGGCTGAGGCAGGAAGATCACAAGTTCAAAGACAGCCTCAGCAAAAGTGAGGTGCTAAGCAACTCAGTGAGATCCTGTCTCTAAATAAAATACAAATTAGGGCTGGGGATATGGCTCAGTGGTTGAGTGCCCCTGAGTTCAATACCCAGTGCCCCCCAAAATTAAATTAAATTAAAAAATAAAAATAAATAAAATGGGATCCTATTGATGGGATCTTATTTGAGATTTACTCTAGGTGAGAGTTTAGCTTGGATAATAAATATTTTTTATTTTTAACCATGTGGATTCTATTGCAAATACCCTACCATTGTAGTATGAAAGCAGGCATAAATAATACATGAAAGGATTAAAAAAAAAACCACGAAAATCCTCTGTATAAAAATAGGCAGAGGACAGGATAATGGCACATATGGTATAATTTGCCTACCCATGTTCTCTAGGTGTCTGTCTGGTCTATTTCTTCAAGCTGTTAATTTGCACTAAAGGTATAGAGGATGTAACCATTTGTGTACTATGAATTTAAATGCATTCTGTCATGTATAACAAATTAGAACAAATAATTTTAAAAAAAGATATAGAGGGGCTGGGGCTTTGGTTCAGTGGTAGCGCACTTGCCTGGCATGTGTGAAGCACTGGGTTTGATTCTCAGTACCACATATAAATAAATAAAACAAAGGCCTATCAACAACTAAAAAAAAAAAATTTTTTTTTTTTTTTTTTTAAATATATAGAGGGGGGCTGGGGTTGTGGCTCAGCGGCAGAGCGCTCGCCTCGCACGTGCGCGGCCCGGGTTCGATCCTCAGCACCACGTAAACATAAATGCATTGCATTGTGTACCACTAAAGTAAATAAATAAATATTAAAAAAAATAAAATAAAATAAAAATAAAAATATATAGAGGACATGAAGAGTAGGTGGAAAATAATATTACTTGGGTTGGATTATAGGGTAGGAATCAGCATGTGGATGGTTGCTGGCTAAAATCCATTTATTGCTTTCTGAGTAACTAATATTTTTACTCTTTCTAGATTTGATGTGGCTAGCATGATGTCTGTTACACTCAGTTGTGATCATCGAGTTGTGGATGGAGCAGTTGGAGCCCAGTGGCTTGCTGAGTTTAGAAAGTACCTTGAGAAACCTATCACCATGTTGTTATAATTAACCCAAGAATTTCTATATTCTCCCTGGTCACATTGGTTCATTCTTATGAAAATATTTATGTTATTAAACAGGTGGTTGTTTTAAACAGTTAATTTTTGAGTCTGTCTAGATAAATTATATGTAATGGGGCATTACTGAATTATTTTTTAATGCCAGTTATACCCAAAAGTTGTACATATTTGGTAATTAAAACACCAGATTTTAATCTGTGTACTTCTAGTCATGGGACATGTGGCCTAGCCTGAGGATAAGTATTTCCATTAGGAGATATAGAATATGCAGAAACGTGGTTCCCTAGAGACAAGTAACCTGGGTAAAACCTTACAGTTTTAAATTTGCCTAAAATTGCTTAGATATGAGGGAAAGAGAAGTCAGGAAAATTACTTCTCTCAAGAGAGAGGTTTGAACTGAATCAAGCTTTATTTTGGAATTGAACACTGGTTCAGAATTTTCTATTACATAAACTTAGTTTTGGTTTATCATTCATGGGAAGGGTATAGAACTTCAGGGAAAATAACTGAAACTTTAAGAGTCCACATTTTTTTAACACCTCTTCACCAGTTGTTCTTTATTTTTCTATGAATCTCTAAATGAAATGATTTTTCCCTTCTTACAATATAAATATAAACCAGTTTCTTGGTGTAAGTGAAAATTTATGTGGGTATTTATTTAAATAAACAACTTAAATGTGGAATTCTGAAAGTGGAATTCTATAGTTACTTCCAAATAAAAGAACATGCTTAACAGAATTTAATATAGTTAAGTTGTGGAGGTAGAATTTTCTAAGATTAACTGAGAGTTGATTACAAATGAACTTAGTTATCAGAATTTATTACTCAAATAACTGGAAAACTATGAAATAACTATGGAATATATATGGAATAAGTGTACATATGTAAAATAAAGTTGGATATGTGCCAAACTTCATTTATCATCAAGTCCTGTCTGAAAAGAGAAGGGATACACTGGTAAATTGTTTAGAATGCTAAAAAATGATGCCCAAGCCAGGCACCGTGCCACCCTTGTTGTCCCCGCTACTCAGGAGGCTGGAGGATCTTTTGAGCTCAGGAGTTTGGGGCCAAACCCTGTCTGAAAAAACAAATACAAATGATGTCCAAAACAAAATGGTAATTTCTGTTTGGATAAAGTAAAAAGAGTTAAATATATATTAAAAAGTGGGTTTTTTCCTACCCTAGCATTGTCTTGTGTAAAATAAGATAGCCCTGAAATCTGTTTGAGAGAAAAAATTAATTATGACTGCCTTATCAGCCTAAATACTTTTCCCCATTTTATTGTATTACCTTTTTCTTGGGAGGAAAGAGGACATGATATTGAGGACAATAAAAATGAACGGGGAACTTTATCACAGTTCCAGACCTTCTATTCTATTGACATGTTTTAATAAATGTTTGCAATTATTTATGACTACTTAAAATAAACCCGACCAGTGCTTCCTTGTATATGTAATATGTGTAACTATCCCCTGAAATTTTCTTTAAGTGTTTCAGTGTTGATTCTGTTTCTGAATGTTCATTTATTATATGGTGCACAAGTGACAATCTATATATTCCTCAGACATTCACCTTGCTATATTATTATGAAAATAATTCAATACATTATTCTGATTTTTCACAGTTGTAATTTTAGGCTGAAGATTATGCAAAAAAAAAAAAAAAAAAAAAAAAAAAAAAAAAAAGTTTATCACAAGGGACCAAAATTAGTATGAGTCAAATCTGGTTCAGACAAGAAATTTCAAAGATTATTTATTCTTTGCTAATGTTATGGCTCTGTTGTTCCCTTGAAAGAAAAATAAAAAGTTCCCATATAATAAAAAGTTCTTCTGAGTTAAAAATTAATCTCAGCTATAATCTAAATCTGGACCCAGTATATTTCTCTTACCAGAACTGAAAGAAGAAAGTTAGAAAAAGTCATGGTTTTTGGTTTAAATTAGATTGTTTAAAATTAAAATTTGTTTTCAATGTGTCTGGTCTAATTTTTCATCTGTTGGGAATTTTAAAAAAATGATTTAATATTCAATGTCAGCTATATACTTATAAACTCTCAATACAGATAAATTGGTAAAGGACTGAGTTTAGGAGGATATAAGCCAATTCTTTTTTTTAAAATATTTATTTATTTGCTTAATTGTACACAATGCAACGCATTTATGTTTATGTGGTGCTGAGGATCGAACCCGAGCCGCGCACAGTTCTAGGTGAGTGCTTTACCGCTGAGCCACAACCCCAGCCCCTAAGCCAACTCTTTAAGCTTACAAAGTTACTGAAGCAGCCTGTGTTCAGACATGGTACTTATTACTAAAATGGAAAGAAAGTGAGATCTGGCTCTGTTTGATTATTTTGTCTCAATTCTGAGGTTTGTGAGTGTAAAGTTATGGTATCCTGAAGCATATTCTATGAAAGGAGTAACTGTGAGAGATGATAGGAATATGTTACAAAGGAAAGTCATTACCTATAAGTTGGAATATATGGGGAAATCATAACTACTGACAAGGGACCTAAAACCAAATTTGTAGAAAAATTTGGTCTCAATTTCTAATTTTGAGAAGAAATCTTTTTTCTGTTTATTTGTTCTTTTTAGTTGTACATGACAGTAGAATATATTATGACATGCATACATGGAGCATAACTTCCCCTTCTTGTAGTAGTACGTGATATGGAATCGTACTAGTCATGTATTCATTCATATATGAACATAGAAAAGTTATATCCAATTCATTCTACTCTCATTTCCTATTACCATCCTCCCTCCCTTCCCTTCATTTCCCTTTGTCTAATCCAATGAACTTCTATCTTTCCCTCCCACCCCCTTATTGTGTGTTAGCATCTGTATATCAGCGAACATTTGGCCTTTGTTTTTTTTGGGATTGGCTTATTTCACTTAGCATGATGGACTCCTGTTCCATCCATTTACCAGCAAATGACATAATTTCATTCTAAAAGAAATCTTAATAAAGGGGTTAGGGTTGTGGCTCAGTGGTAGAGTGCTCGCCTAGCATGTGCGAGGTGCTGGGTTTGATTTTTCAGCACCACATAAAAACAAATAAAGGTATTTAAAAAATCTTAAGGTTCAAATTTAAGCCAGTACACATTTCATTATTAATGTCCTTTCTGGGAACATAGTGCTTTTTGTAGAAAGGAGGAGGCAAAAGTGCTTTTCTTAATATAAAATCCATTAAGATATGAGTGATATTTAAGAAAATACCAAGAGGGGCTGGAGTTGTGGCTCAGCGGTAGAGCGCTCACCTAGCATGTGCACAGCCCGGGTTCAATCCTCAGCACCACGTAAAAATAAACGCATTGTGTACAACTAAAGCAAATAAATAAATATTTAAAAAATCAAGAGTGTAAATTTAACATTGTATTATTAAATATATTAGCTGTTGATATGCATTTTATTAATGAGTACACAGATACAGTGATGCAACAAGCACCTGTGTACTAAGTATAAAAGGAGAGATTCAGTCAGTTCCGTGTGGTCAGGAGGATTTCCTAGAAAATACATTTTGGCAGTGTTTTTGCAGAGGAATAGATGGTGAAGGCATTCCAAGAGTTTTGAGAAGTAACAATTTAATAGGTTTGTTAATTTTAGGGCATGATGACACTCATGAAACTTTTCAGAAGATAAATTTTTGTATTACTAGTAGAATTAAAATCCAGGCGAAGTTTAAGAAAATTATATTTGCTTAACATCATACAAATTATTTCTATTATCTATACAACATTAGTTTCTAAAGTTAAAGATTTTAAAATTTATAAAGACTATCATTAAGAACTAAAGAAACTGTTTTATCTAGAAGAGACAAGGGAAGTTTAAAATTTGATGTGCATATTGCTAAATTAATATCTGACAGATTAATGGAAGTTGAAAATATATTCATTTCTGTAGGAGAAAGGTACTTTTCCTAAAATCAACTCTTTCCCTCAAATTAGAGATGGATCTATTTTGCTTATGATGAGCAATAACATCATTACTATTACTATATCACTGTATCTATTAACAGACAAGTCCATATCTGATATTAAAAGGTCTGACTGGATGGCATGGACACCTAAGCCTATATCCTGGTTTTAGAAAACTTTGCACAGTCTGGTAGTTTTTCCTAATATAAAACTTTACTAGAGATTTCAAAAGAAATTTTTTTCAAGCAGTGAGCCAAGAGTTCCTATATGCTACTTGGAAACTTGAGAATTTTCCCCAAAAATATTTAAGTTTTTAATTATTAAGGTCAACACAATTATTTTTAAAATAAGTACCTTGTGGCTTTATACTTTTTGATAGTTTTGGGTTGATGACAACTTTATTTGAGGAGAAAAAGTGAATTAAAAATAGATATAACAGCTGAAGGGAAAATGTCATTCCATCAAAGTGACCTCTTAAAAAATATGTAATTAATTTTTAAGACAAACCACTACCTCTTTACCTATAATTTCCATGACTTACAGCATGAAAAAAACACGTGTTGTTGTTTTATACCAGTGGCATCATGATCATTAATGTAGATTTCTCTTTGATAAATTTTGCAGTAGTCATTTCAATATTAACAGATTCTGGGAGATTCAGATGTAATCTGTACTTCTCAGAGACCTCGATCAGTAAATCATCCTAAGAATAATAAATTGAGAGATTATTAAAAGGTGAAAATAGAAAAATATTTCCCAGTTAAAGGTTATGCTGTTGGATTATTGCTCCCAGTTATTCACTTCCATAAGAGGAGAATCTCGCTTTATTGCCATGTGACTTACAATGAGCAATACAATTTCTGGTGTAAATTCCTAACATTTTGAGATAGTTATTGCTGCTCAGTATGTCAAATGTTAACTGATAGAGTATTGAAGTAGGATATTGCCATCCTAAATTATGTGGTATTGTTTTTTAAGAGTCAACCAGCAAACAACAAGGAAATTTACTTGGACTTGAAAGATGATTCATAGTGATAAAGCTCTTGGTGAATCTATCATGATCATTTGGAAGACAAATAATATACCTAGTGAATTGGTGGTTTTAGATGAAGTGGGAAGTAGAATGTTAGCATATTAGGTTCCTTAAAGTTTTTTTATTCCTTAACTCCCTAGTCCATTGTTTTTCATGACCTTCAGTTCCATCTGTTGGGAGGTATTTTGCTCCTACAGTATCCACCTTGGCTACACCTTAAAATAATATTTTAGAATACTCCATTCTTTTTTGGGGGGTGAGGGGCAGGGGATTACCAGGGATTGAACTCAGAGGCACCACTCAACCACATCCCCAGTTCTATTTTGTATTTTATTTAGAGACGGTCTCACTGAGTTGCTTAGCGCTTCACTTTTGCTGAGGCTGACTTTGAATTTGCAATCCCCCTGCCTTAGCCTCCCAAGCTCCTGGGATTACAGGCATGTACCACTGTGTCCAGCTAGAATATCCGTTCCTTTTTTTTTTTTTTTAATATTTATTTGTTTTAGTTGTACACAATGCCTTTATCTTTACATGGTGCTGAAGATTGAACCTGGGCCGTGCATGTACTAGGCGAGGGCTCTACTGCTGAGCCACAATCCCAGCCCTAGAATATCCATTCTTATGCTCTGTATTTCACAAGATATTACAAGAAAAATGAGTTTAGAAAATAATTGCCAAGTGTTTTAGTCAGGTTTTTCGCTGCTATGACTAAAGGATTTGACCAGAACAGCCTTAAGAAGGAAAAGTCTATTTGAGGGCTCAGGGTTTCAGAGGTCTTAGTCCATAGAAGGGCGGCTCCATTCCTCAAGGCTCTAGATGAGGCTGAAATTCATGGCAGGAGAGTGTGGCAGAGGGAAGCAGCTCACATCAGGAAGAAGAAAGAGAGACTCCATTCTCCAGGTACAAAATCTATACCCCATAGCCACGCCAGCAATGCCCATCTCCTCCAGCCACACCCTAGCAGCCCTCAGTTACCACTCAGTTAATCGCTATCAGGTGATTAATTCACTGGTTGGGTTAAGACTCACAACCCAATCATTTCTCTTCTGAACTTTCTTGCATTGTCTCACAAGTGAGCTTCTGGGGGGACATCCAAACCATAACACCCAGTTTGCAAGTAGAACTGAAAGGGAATACATAGAATAGAAGCCCAGAATTTCTGATAAAGACTTTTCAGTCAGAACTAATTTTTATTTTCAGCCAATAAAGGATAAAGTTGAGAAGTTATTTTATTAACAAGGCCTGATTTTGACAGTCTAGAGATAGATTAAATCACAGGTCTTTATGCCTGCTGTTAAAACCTCTGAGTGGATTAAGATAGCATTTGGCTAAAATGACAGCAAGTAAGTCTAAAGAGACAGGTTTTGAAACAAAAAATTGTGGGTGTGCACTGAATGGAAGCAAAACAAAAACAACTTGGACTAAAATGAACTGACTTCAAAATTTTAAACATCTTTTGGGCCTCTGACACTTCATGAACAAGAATCAGGCTGAGAAAACATCAGCACACAAGAAGGGCATAGTCTATAATATTTAATATACAGCTAAGGTGGATACCGGAGGAGGAAAAAAACCTCCTGCATCTGGAGCTGAAGGTCATGAAACTGGGGAGATAAGTAATCAGGGAACCTTCTCAAAGGACCTAAACAAGAATATCCTTCACCTTCACACAAGGGACCTTCACAGGATTTGCCT
Source organism: Tamias sibiricus (assembly GCA_025594165.1). NCBI lineage: Eukaryota > Metazoa > Chordata > Mammalia > Rodentia > Sciuridae > Tamias > Tamias sibiricus. Next base: position 105,622,080 of record CM046657.1, read on the forward strand.
ACTAGTATTTCAGAATTGTTGTGCACTGGGTAACACCAGTGAGTCTCATTTTTTCCATTTCTGAAGTTAGACTGTAAATTATGGCTATCCTCCCCCCATTCCACATTATATGGTGGATGGGGTTGGGGGACAAACAACTTGTATGTCTTCGGGCTGTGATTTAGGAGCAACACAGATTACAATGGCAAAATCATGTACTTTAGAGCCTCATATTAGGAATAGAGGTGTTTTCATTGAGCAAAGGAACAAATATCTGATCAGGGTTGAGTGATAGATTGTAGGAATGTTTCCAATTATCTGCCTTTTTTTGTACCAGCGCCTGGGATTACAGGTGTGCACCACTGCACCCAGCATAACTTTATTCATAGTATTTTTTTTGTGTGTGTGTGTGGTTCTGGGGGTTGAAATCAGGGCCTCACACATGCTAGACTTTACCACTGAGCTATTTCCCCAGTCCTCAATTTTATCTTCTCTTTATAAGAGAATCAGTCCTGCCAGGGACTCTGTGATTAACTGTAAGAATATATTGCCCAGTCTTATTGATGGAAGATTTGTCCTTGTAAATGTACTTTGGCTAATGCAGTGCAGTCAGAAGTGATGCATACTATGAGTAGAAGTCTTAGCCCCATTGCATGTGTTGGCCGTTTCTATTTTTCCCCTACCATGAGAATGGCACACCTCAGATGGGATTACTCCATCTTGATCTTGGAATGTGCAAGACTCATGGAGCAGAGCAGGTGTAGCTGATAAACCTGAGCAAATGGAAGCCCCTAAAATTCTGAAGTTTGTTACTAGTACAGCATACAGTGAATGCTGACCCTCTGAATCTAAAGGTTCTGCATCCAGGGATTCAATTTATCTTGGACTAGAAATGTAGAATGCATTGGAAATGATGGCTGCATCTATAATAAAGATGTAATAGGCTTTTATTCTTATTATTTCTGAAACAATGTAGTTCAACTACTTGCAATCATTTGGATTTTAAGTATCCTTCAAAGGTTCATGTGGTAAAGGACTGCTTTCCAGGGAAGCAGCTAGTGGGAGGTAAAGTGGTGGAATCTTTAGAAGATAGGGCCTAGTGGTGGGTCTTTACATCACTGGAGGCATGCCCCTGAAGTAGACTGTGGACCCTGAGTACTTACTTTCTCCCTCTCACTACCTGGCCATAAGATGAGTGATTTTGCTCTGCTACATGCTCCTGCCATGATGTGCTGCCTTGCCACAAGTCTAAAAATGGGATCAACTGGTCATGGACTGGAACTTTTGAAACTGAACCATTTTTCTTTGAAAGTTGATTATTTTAGGAAATTGGTGTAGTAACAAAGCTAATGCACAACAACTTACATAGGATTTCCATTTTATTAGGTTTATAAGTGATCCAGGGATGACTGAAAGTATATAGGAAGATGTGCATAGGGTACTCCCATAGGTTATACATAAATTTTATATAACTATGTCATTTTCATATAAGGGACTTGAGCATCCTTGAATTTAGGTAACTATAGGAGTTCCTGGAAACAATCTCCCATGGATACCTAAGGACTAATATATTACCTACTGATCTTACCTCAGAAACACTAAGGTCACAGAGAGACACTGAATTAATACCAGGTAATTCAACTTTCAATTCAATTTTCAGAGGTTTCTCATTCTGATCCTTCACAATTTTTAATTCATAGGCTGGTTTCTTCATCTCCACCTGTATTTCAGTACTAGAAATCTCTTCTATCAAACATCCTGCTTTGCCTGAAACTTGGTCTTTGGGCAGTAACAGCTGAGGAAAGTGATCTGGATTGCTCACAGTACTGCTTCTTATCTGTCCAAGACTATGTTCTTTATGAAAAAAAAGGGAGGAGAGAGAAAAATTACAAAATGCTATCAGGTTGTGAGCTGCAAGATATTTATTATTAGCTGAGATGGCAGATAAAGCTGCAGTTAAATTAGTTTAGGAATATTAAGCCAAAAGAATCTGGGGATGTAGCTCAGTGATAGAAGCCTTGCCAAGTATGTGAGCTCCTATGTTTGTTCCCTAATGCATCCAAAAAAAATTTTTTTTGTTGAACAAATTTGCAAGTCTTCATGGATTCTCTCAACATTTCTAATATCAAATTTTTATATGTCTTTTAAGTTTCTCATTATTGAAGATTTCTAGCCTGCAAAACATACACAGGTTGCAAGAAATTTTTAAATAAAAAGTTTAGTTTTTGATTTATATTCATCAACTTACCCTTTCTCATTCTCTCCGTGAATTCAGTCTGTACTCCCATTAGGTTTTGTTTTGTTCTTTGAATGCTTCCTTTTATTCTAAATTTGGTAATATGGTAAGTGTGTGAGAGAGTGAATTGGAATTGTTCTTCAATGCATTTCATCGTCATCTTTATTAACTGATCTTTTTTCACTTGGTCCTTTTCTGCTGTCTGGAGAATATCAGGATTGTAGGCAATATCGATGACTGTGTAATTATCTGTGTGTAATTCAGAGGGTATAAAGTGAAGACAAATTCTTTCTCTCATGATATTGTCAGGTTATATATTAAAACCATATTCCCAATAAAGTCTTTATTTTTCAGATGCAATCACAATGGCATTATATTCACAAAATTCCAATGAAGGCATTGCTTAGCATCTTCATATGAGTTAAAAGTGGCTCATATTATTAAGAAATTTGAACAGTGTTAAATTTGCATGGTAAGCCAGGCTCGGTGGCTCACGCCTGTAATCCCAGCACTTGGGACGCTAAGGCAGGAGGATCGCGAGTTCAAAGCCAGCCTCAGCAATGGCAAGGCACTTAGCAACTCAGTGAGACCCAGTCTCTAATAAAATACAAAAAAGGGCTGGGGATGTGGCCCAGTGGTTGAGTGCCCCGGTACCAAAAAAAAAAAAAAAAAAAAAAAAAAATTTGCATGGTAATTCATTTGTCATGAATTATGTTACTACCAAATAAAATATTTTACTTGAAATGCTTTTACCAAGTAAACTCTGATCCATGCTTATTCCCAGTAAAACTTTTAAAATGTGCTTTCTCTCCTTTAACCCATTGTACCTGATGTCTCAGAGATATCTTCTGGTCTGCCAACACTTAGAGGTACTGGATGAGTGAGTGATTTGGGAGCAGGGATCCTTTTCCACTGACAAAGATTGATAAAAAGCATTTTTTCTTTTGGTTTCTGGAAAGCAAATAATTTTGATGTCTCAAAACCTTAAAAAAAATCTAGTTTTCTTAAACTAGGTTTTGATAATATCCTCAAAGCAACTCATCACAAAGCTGGAAGACAGAGAATTTTAGGCACTAAATCATTCCATGTATTAAAACCATATTTGATAAATTATACTTGATTTTCCCAACGCTCTTGGATTTTTAGCAAGAAAATTTTTATATTTTTTAATATAAAAATCTAGCTGCTGTTCCCTCCCTAAAACACTTGACAAGGGGCTGGAGTTGTGGCTCAGTGGTAGAGCACTTGCCTAGCAGGTGTGAGGCACTGGGTTCGATTCTCAGCACCTCATATAAAGAAATGAATAAAATAAAGGTCCACCAACATCTAAAAACAAAACAAAACAAAACAAAAAAAACACTTGACAGAGGAAGGGGGAATTTATCTAAGCAGTTGATCTAGGTGCATTTGACCCTGTTTCACCACTTTATTATCTTTTTTAAAATATTTATATCTCTTTATTATCTTTTAAATGAAATAAGTTCTTTATTTGAAAAAGATACAACTTCACAATTCTCTATTAAATCACTGCATCACCTTTTCCTTCTAGCAGAAAAAAGTGACTCATTTTGAGATTTCCAAAACATATCAGGTATGAACATTCTTACTCCTTCAACACAATCTTCCACACTATGTTTCATTTTCTATTTAAAGAGGCAGTTTACATAGAGTTTGCTTGTATGAAAATAACAATAACTAAGAGTAAGGTATTCATTATCTGGTTATTCCAGGATCATTCATTCAAGACCTCCCCATCTTTAGCACTAACTCTACATACATACCAGGATCCTGGTCTGTACACAGAACTGTGGTTCTGGGCCAGCACAGAGCTTTTTTCCCTCCTTCATCTCTTGTTCAATAAAGTTTTTATAGCCCTCAGGGTCATTTTCAGCCAGATCATCTAGAAGGGTCCAGAACTGAGTAAGCTGGGTGAGTAAACCTTTTGAGGATGTCTTCATGATTGATAGTAAAATAGGCCGCTAAAGCCTGTGGAAAGATATAACTTAAAAAACTATCTGTGTAACTATTCACTTATTTACTATTATTAAGGGAAGGGGAACACATCAGGAATTATTTTGGTGGAGTTAATTAAGGTAAGTTAACCTTAACACCTGTGTCTAAAAGATTGCGGCTCAGCACGACTTCATCTTTTCTTTATTCTGTAATTATCCAACAGCCCCTCCTAAATTCTAAAGTAGACCTCTCAGATAAGGCCTTACCTCTACCTAGACCTTCACAAACCCTGAGTGAGCATAGCAGTCATGTTACGTCTGGGTATTCTGGTGATCCAGGTGATTCCAACACCTGAATATTGGTTGACTGGTGCCTCCTCAGTCCTGAAATATACAAGTTTGTGTATGGGGTGAGGCCCACATGAGATCTTCTTAATCCTCAGTGTAGTTTAGTGGTTAAGATCAAGGATTCTGGGGCTGGGGTTGTGGCTCAGCGGCAGAGCGCTCGCCCCGCACGTGCGCGGCCCGGGTTCGATCCTCAGCACCACGTAAACGTAAATGCATTGCATTGTGTACAACTAAAGTAAATAAATAAATATTTAAAAAAAGATCAAGGACTCTGGAGCCAGTGTGCAGAGATTCTAATCTTAGTTCTATCTCCTGTTGTGTGACCTTGAGCAAAAAATGTAAATATGTGTCTCTGTCTACTCAAAATGAAAATGACACCTATCTCATACAATTATTGTCAGGATAAGTAATTAGCCTCTTAAAATTGAGAAGCTGGAACACTTGGTAAACATTACATAAGAGTAATAATATTTCTCTCTTCAACCCTCCTGGTCCTCCTACCCCCTTCCTACTGGAGAGGTGTCTCACATCGTCCACAGAGGAGGCTTAGAGTCTTTGAATACTACATTAGGGTTAGACTAAATAGACAACCAAACCCAACGAACAATCATTCCAAAAGCTTGGGAACCCACCTCTTCTCGGTTCCTAGACAAACCGCGACGCCTGTTACCAGGGTAACCAGACGGTACAACTTCTAATTGAGCCGGGAAGCTCCAGCCAGAGAAGGTCTCTTTACATCCAGTTCCGGAATGTCCCCCTTGTGGTGCCCGGCTTGCCTCTTCAGCTGGACCCAACCCACTTCTCTTCCAAGAAAGCGCCGGCCTCCTTTCTGTAGGCGTCGGGCCCTAGAGCGTCCAGGAAACCCTCCCAGTGGGAGTCTCGGGTCTCCGGTTGGAAGGAAGACTTTCTTGGGAGCACGACTTCCGGCCTGGAAAGGAAGCCTTCTCCTTTTTCTCCCAGATCGCTTCCTCCCCCCCACCCCCGCCACGCGAGCCTGCGGCGCACGGTATGGGTGTGTTTGTGTGTATTTGTGTGGGGCGGGCGTTTGGAGGGAAAAATACCGGGAGCTCCAAGGCCGCTGGGAGACAGGGATCCCGATGACAAAGATGGGGGTATTTTCTCTGTTTTCCACTTGGAAACCTCAACCCCCCCTTCAAGCACTCTAGATACTTTTGGGGCCCAACGGAAGGTCGTACCCATCCCGAGCGTCTCCATCCTTTTTGGGGAGTGAAACCCAACTCCGGGGGGCTATCCCAGCAGAGCGTGAGCGGGGAATGCTCGGGTCAGCCCGGCGGTCCGGATTCCGTGCCGGCGCCCCCTCTAGTCTCAGTCCGGGAGAGAGATCTGGGCTGGGGGAAGGCAGCCGTGGCCTGGGCCACGGGTGAGGGCAGAATAACCGGTGGGAAGGCTACGTTTTCACGAAGGACTCGGGTGAAGCTGCAGAGCTGCTTTTGAGCCCTGACTCCTTGGCTTCCTGGGTCGGAGGAGATCTTGTAATGGAGTGGTTCTTCGTCTCACACTAACAAGATGCCTGATTTCCTCAGGATCGAGGGGTGAGTGAGCGTTGGGGTGATTACACAAAGCCCCTGCTAGCAGCACATGTGCATATCTTGGTCATCTAGTTTTTGGAAACTTCCATACAGAATAGGAAAGAAAATGTCCCGAATTAAGAAGTTAAGCCCATCTTTGCATTTGATGTTTTTAGGCGTCAGTTTTTGTTACTGTTGACTTTTGAGGTTTCTGACACTCTCAAATCTAGGTATTTGCTTCATTGCAAACTAATTTTGGGATTCGATATTTGATTTCTAAACTGGACATTGACACACATCGTTTGCCTGGGATTATGTGGCCTGGGGCACTTATGTCTTTTTAAGGGAACTTCATCTACAAAATAGGAATGGAGATGCAGCTGGCGCTTCGGTATCCTCTGTTCATCATCTTCACGTCTTTGGGTTCAACCAACAGCCAATTGAAAATATTCAGAAAAAATTGCCTCTGTACTGAATCTGTACAGATGTTTTTCATGCTATTATTCCGTAAAGAATACAGTTTAGCAACTATTTACATAGCATTGTACTAGGTATTATAAGTAATCTAGAGATGACTTAAAGTATACAGAAGGATGTGCATATGCTATATGCAAATACTACCCCATTTTTATATTAGAGACTTGAGCATCCTTGGATTTCGATATCTTTGGGGGTCCTGGAACCAATCCCATATGGATACTGAGGGACAACTATTTGCCTCATTAAAGCATAGAGTTGTGAAGATAAAATAAAATTGTGCCTATGAAGGCACTTAATTTTGTGCAGTCTTACACAGTTTTAAAGGACTTTAATGTGCATTGTTTCTTTTCATCTTTATATTAATTGTGGTCAGATATTTCTTTCTTTTAATGGTGAAGGAAAAACTATTCCTAAGGACCTTTGACTTCTAGTTCAGTGATCTTTCCCTTTACCTCATACTTCTTGATTAAATTTAATGAAAGATAAGACAATCAAGGAGATTATTAAGTGTTATTTATTTATTCTTTTCAGATTAAAGAATGTCCCGGGTTCCATTGGGGAAAGTCCTCCTGAGGAATGTCATCCGGCATACAGATGCTCACAATAAGGTGGGAGGTACAGCCCAATCATTCCTCAACTCTTAGTCCATGTAGTATACTAAGCATTATTTTGGTACAGTTGGGAAGTACAAGTATGAATCAATAGATAATTACAGTTTGATAAGTACTATATATTAGAGACAGTTAAATAGTGTGTTAGAGCACTGAAGAAGGAATAATGAACTCTGCCTTGGGAAATTAGAAAAGTTCCTGCAAAATGAATGTATTTGAACTGCTGATATTTTAACTGTTCTTGATGAATGGGTATAATTTTACTAGATATAAAAGATCATTCTGGACAGAGTATCATCTATGGAAACAAGAAGGCATGGGCTGTGGCTGTAGCTCAGTAGTAGAGTACTTGCCTAGCATATGCAAAGCCCTGGGCTCAATACCCAGCACCAAAAAAAAAAAAAAAAAAAAAAAACATGAATCACTTGGTGTGGCAAGAAATTGTATGCATCCAGAAAATAGGGAATATAGGGCATAGTATTAGAAGATAAGACCTGAATGGCAAATTAGGTGTAGTGTGTGATGTCTGGAAATTAGACTTTTTCCTCAAAGCAATAAAAAAGCCACAAAATATTTTCAGCAGGGCATGACATGATCATATTTTGTATTTTAGAAAGATGATTTGTTTACTGGATAGGGAATAAATCAGATGGGGAGAAACAGTAGGGGGATCCTTCAGGAAGTGAATGTAGTGTTCCAGGTGAGAGATGATGAGGTTTTGAATGAAAGCAGTGACTGTAGGGATTAGAAGAACAATTTAGGAGATACTGTCCAAAAATCTTGGAGACTGATGGGATGATAGTGATAAAAATGGTATCTGTGTGACTGAGTGAATGATGATGATGATCCCATTAATTAAAACAGGGAACAATAACAATGAAAGGATAATTATGATGAGACATGTATTTTTTTTTTTTTAATATTTATTTATTTACTTTAGTTGTACACAATGCAATGCATTTACATTTACGTGGTGCTGAGGATCGAACCCGGGCCGCGCACGTTCGAGGCGAGCGCTTTGCCGCTGAGCCACAATCCCAGCCCCGAGACATGTATTTAGTTTGGTTTTGACCGCTTTATGGTGAGGGGCTTACAGTTAAAAATTTGAATTTGGAAAGGAGAAAAGTTGGGGCTGGACATAAATGAGAATTGATATGTAGATAAGTGATAGAGGTCATAAGAGTAGATAAGGTCACCTAGGAGAGCACATATAATGAAAAGGAGGGGCCAGAGACTCCTAGTTTAGTGTTCTTCATTGAACTGTACCATTGGTTTGATCATAAATAGCATCACTATCAGATCACTTGAGTTTTTAATTGTGGGTGAGGTTATGCTGCTGTGCATTTGTGTTAACCTACTTCTAGTTATATGGGGGACTTAGATTTGAGACTGGTAGCTAAAAATGATAAACCTAGCACAGGTTTAAAACAATTATGCAGGAGAAATTAGAAGTAAAATTCTTGTTCTTGTTCTTGGGCAGTTGTACTCTGCTTTCTAGGAAATTCTCTAGCAACCGTACTATTTGTTTTGTTTTTGACAAGAATTGTAATGTGAAAAGAGACTTGACCTAGAAATTTTAGTTTTTTTACTTTGGTAAAATCTCTGAGCTCTTGTTTTTTCTCAAATGTAATGATACCTGCCTTATTTTCCTCATAAAGTTGCTTACTAGTCATTTGAGATTATGCAGTTAAATTATGTTGTATCAGCTGGGCACCTGGTGCACGCCTGTAATCCCAGCACTTGGGAGGCTGAGGCAGGAGGATCGCCAGTTCAAAGCCAGCCTCAGTAATGGCGAGGCCCTTAGCAACTCAGTGAGACCCTGTCTCTAAATAAAATACAAAAAAAGGGCCGGGCGCGGTGGCGCACGCCTGTAATCCCAGCACTTGGGAGGCTGAGGCAGGAGGATTGCGAGTTCAAAGCCAGCCTCAGCAATGGTGAGGCACTTTGCAACCCAGTAAGACCCTGTCTCTAAATGTATGGGCTGGGGATGTGACCCAGTGGTCAAGTGCCCCTGAGTTCAATCCCCGGTACCACAAAAAAAAAAAAAAAAAAAATACAAAAAAGGGCCGGGGATGTGGCCCAGTGGTCAAGTGCCCTTGAGTTCAATCCCTGGTACCAAAAAAAAAAAAAAAAAATTTATGTTGTATCTTAGAAATATGGGATTGTCATTTGTTAATTGCAGCACAATTATAAAATTGATAAGGTAGTGTGATTATGCAGGGGTTAAAAAGTTCTGCAGAATTCTACATACTTGCCAGGCGCGGTGGCGCATGCCTGTAATCCCAGCACTTTGGGAGGCTGAGGCAGGAGGATCGCGAGTTCAAAGCCAGCCTCAGCAAAATAAATACAAAAAAGGGCTGGGGATGTGGCCCAGTGGCTGAGTGCCCCTGAGTTCATTCCCCGGTACCAAAAAAAAAAAAAAAAAAAGAATTCTACATACTTGAGATTTCATCTATTAAGTTTAAGTTTAACCACTTTCTAGAGGAGCCAGAATTTATTTTCTAGGTGCCTGATCATAGTCCAGTCTATAACCTGTAATTAGCGCAGACTGTATTTTCAGTTACTTTTCTGCAATGTAAAGTGTTATTTTTAGTGACTTATTTTTGTTTCTTTCCTTTTAAAAATAAATCTAGATTCAGGAGGAGTCAGACATGTGGAAAATAAGAGAACTAGAGAAACAGATGGAGGATGCTTACCAGGGGACGAAAAGGAAAATGTTACCCAGCAGTTCAAGGTGAAGTTGCAGCTCTGAGAACCAAAATATTTCTCATCTTCTTAACAATCATCAACTTTTTCTTAAAAATATTTTGATATGTTAAGGATAGATAAATTCAGTCATGTGAGTTATATTAAGCCTTCCTTTTTTCACAAATCTAAACCTAAACATAAAGATAATGGCTATGATTCATATGGCCAAACTCCTTGTATTTATTTGCCTTTTTTTTTTTTTTTTTTTTTTTTTAAGACAGGGTCTTGCTAAGTTGCCAAGGCTGGGCTTAGACTGGAAATCCTCCTGCCTCCGTCTCCCGAATTGCTGGGATCCCAGCCCTTTTAAGTTAATTTATTTAAATTTATTTTGTGCTACTGGGGCTTGAACCACATCAGCGGGCATTCTACCTCTGAACTAAATCCCCAACCCTTTTTATCTTTTATTTTGAGAAGGGTCTCACTAAGTTGCCAAGGCTGATATCAAACTTGTGATCTTTTTGCCTCAGCCTTCTGAATCACTGGGGTTATAGCCATGTGCCACTGTGCCCAGCTATACTTATTTGCAATGGAAAACTTAAAAAAATTCTGCTGTGGACAATTCTAAATATTTAGGGTTGTAGATTCTGACCTTGTCTAATAGTTTTTAAACTTACAATTTTTTATTGGAATCTTTTGGCCACTTAACTAATCAATCATTCCATTTCCCTTTAACTTTTTATTCTTTCAGCCTTTTCTTTGTTCCGTCTACTCACTGTCTTTGCCAGGTCAATAGCTTTCCACATTTTCTTGGTAATGATTTGAGTGTGAATATGAAGGATTATGCAAGCTTGGTTTTCTTTTACCTGTGGAGGTATAGGGATGTCTGAGGAACTTGGAACATCTGTTGGGCCTCATATGCCTGTAAGTGTAGGAAAGAAGCATTTAGGATGTACATGGGGCAATCTCAATATAAATACAGGGCTTTTTTTTTTTTATTTTTTTAATTTCTGAAGGTGGTCCTTTGAGAATTCGGAAGTAGAGTTAGTACAGGTAATGATTTATTTCGTACTGGTTAATTCCAAGTGGCAATCCAGAAATAAAATGATTTCTCTTGGAGTAGACTTCTGCTAATGCTGTCATGGTGAATGAATGGGAAATCTTTTTTCTTTTTTTTTTGGTTTTGGTACTGGGGATTGAACCGAGGGGCACTTTACCACTGAGCTACATCCCCAGCCCTTTTTTATTTTGAGACAGGGTCTTATGAAGTTGCTTAGAACCTTGCTAAGTTGAGGTCCTCATGTCTCAGCCTCCAAAGTTGCTGCAACTAAAAGTGAATGAATTTTAAAATATAATCTTCTTAAGGGCAAGAATTCTAATAATCTCATTTGCTGTTATATTCCTACCAGCTAGAACAGTAGTGCCTGGCATGTAGGAGACCCTTAAAATATTTTTAATAACTCACAAGCTGGTTTAGTGGCTGGTTAGTGGACATTGTAAGCAGAGTTCGGATCAGTGGTTATTAACTTTTTTCCTACCCTAACATTCCCCTGTTACTATGGCTTTATTACAGCAAGTTGCTGGTTTGCAGGGGAGGGAGATATGTTTCAGAATCTCTAGGGTAAAATGTCCCCAGCTGTGATTTTGCTGTGCTTCTCACTTTGCATGCCCTTCTGGTGAAAATTAGCCTACAGCATGACACAATTCAAAAATGATTTCATCTATAATAGGAAGGGTAGTAACAGATTTGTTATTGTTTATATATATGCTTATATATATATATTTTTTCCTTTTTCTTTTCTTTCTTTCTTTTTTTTTTTAAGTTGTGGATGAACTTTTATTTTTATTTATTTTTTATGTGGTGCTGAGTGATTCTGAAGCACTGGGTTCAATTCTGAGCCACAACCCCAGCCCTAAGATTTGTTTGTTGGCCTTTACAAATAAATAGAGTTGTGTTAGCTTTTTGTCACAACAACAACATACCTGAAATGATTAATTTCTAAAGAGAAAAGGTTTATTTTGGCTAAAAGTTTTGGAGGTTTTATGGTAGATGGGCCCTGTTGCTTTGTGCCTGTGGTGAGGCAGCTTGTCATGTCCAGAGTGCATAGTGTAGCAAAATTGCTCACTTCATGTGCAGGAAGCAGAAAAGGCGAGAACTAGAAAGGGCTGATTTCCCTCAGTTTCCTTGAGGGCACACCCACTAATGACCTAAAGACCTCCTGCTAGGCCTCATCTCTTAAAGGTTCCATTACCTCCCAATAGTGTCACTCTGGGGACCAAGCCTTAACTCATAGGTCTTTGGAGGACATTCCAGATCAAGCTGTAGCAGAAATGAACAGATAATTTCTAATACATGTTATTTTTCTTCTTCTTTTTTAAACAATACTTGTTTTTCCTTCTTCCTCTTAGCCTGTTCTATGTGTTTTATGCATGATACTCCATAAAGTAGCCTTACAGATTGTTTTGAAATCTAAAAGTTCTGTTTTCTTCTGTAGTCGGATGCGTAGTGATGGTTTTGATGAAGAAAGTCAAAGAGACTACTGGAGGCCAAAGAATGAAATTGCTGGGACACTGGAAGATGATTTTCTGAAGGCTAAATCCTGGAACAAGAAGCTATATGATTATGAAGCTAACATGCCAGACAGGTTTGTGATTAAATTTTTTTATGATCTTTAATGGTATTTGGCCTGAGAATAGGTACTTGAGAATTAGTGACCCAACAAAAACTTGGACACAGGTGATTATAGCAGCTTTGTTCATAATTGCCAAAAAAGTTCCCAAATAATTCCCAAATATTTACTGATAAATGGATAAACAAAATGTGGGATATCTGTACAAGGGGATATTATTTGGCAGTAAAAGGAATGAATTATGATATGTGCTACAACATAGATAAACCTTAAATCTTATACAAGATTAAAGAAGCCAAAAGGTGACATATGATTTATTTTCATGTGATATGTCCAAGATAGACAAATGAGTAGAGATCTAAAGTAGATTAATAGTTGACATGGGCTAGAGACACCACACTTTAAAAGGGAAAATTTCTTAGTATGTGAATTATATTTCAATAAATATTTTTAAATTACTGTTATTTAAAAAAATAATTGTCCCAATGTAGATGGCATTATTTTTGGAAAAGTGCTTTGCACCTAAACAGCATATCTTAAAAAAGAATAGATAATTCTCTTACAAATGGACAGAAGAATCCTTTGTGTCTGAAATGATAGTGTACAATACAGAAAATGTAGCTATTACTGAGCTATAATATGGATATGGCTGTACTATATCTCTATTTTCTTTGTTCCATGTGTATGAATGTGTATATATTGCACAAGTTAACCTTTTAATTTCAAAAATTTATGCATTGCTTTAACAATGTGTATAATGTGTCGCCTTACAGATGGGGTCACAGTGGTTATAAAGAGTTGTACCCTGAAGAGTTTGAAACAGACAGGTAAGGTAATTAGGTTTACTGAAATAAGTTGAAAACTAAGGTGGTACAAAAAGTCTATACTATAAATTGCCTTCCTAATTTTTAAAAATATTTGCAACTGAAAATGTAGCTAGAACTAGGTGTGGTGGTGCATGCTTTTAGTCGTAGCTCTTCCGGTGTTTGAGGAAATAGGATCACTTGAGCCCAGGGGTTGAGGCCAGCCTAGTCAACATAGAAAGCCCCTATTTCCTGTCCCCACAACTTAAAAAAAAAAAAAAAAAAAAAAAAAAGATTTAGTTGGGAGGCAATCCCTATTGTGTGTGGTTTTGATTGATATTTGGCATATTTGTAAACATTTTGATTTTTATATATAATAGTCCCCACTCATATATGGCATATATGTTCTAAGACCTGCAGTGGATGCCTGAAATCTCAGATAGTACTGAACCCTAAGCACTATGTATACTCTTTTTCTCCTGTGCATAATACATACCTATAACAAACTTATCTTTTCACTTAAAGGAAGGATTTTATGGCTTCTCTTTGGTATATCTGAATTGCCAGCATCACTACTCTTGTGCTTTGGGGCCGCTGTTAAGTAAAATAAGGTTTACTTGAAACATAAGCACTGCTGTACCATGATAGAGCTGATAACCCAGATGGCTTCTAAATGACTGAAGGTTGGGTAGCTGGACAAGGTGATTCACATACCAGGTGGGACAAAGAGGGACTGTGAGAAATTTCATCATGCTACTCAGAATGGCATGCAATTGAAAACTTGTGAATTATTTATTTGTGAAATTTACCATTCAGTATTTTTGCCCGGTGATTGACCAACAAACCACAGAAAATGAAACCATGGATAAGGGGAGATTGGTGTTTAAGTATTCTACGTAATAATTCAGTATGGTAGATTAGAATTTTTTTTTTTTTTTTTTTTGGTACTGGGGATTGAACTCAGGGGCACTTGACCACTGGGCCACATCCCCAGCCCTTTTTTGTATTTTATTAGAGACAGGGTCTCACTGAGTTACTAAGTGCCTCGCCATTGCTGAGGCTGGCTTTGAACCTGCGATCCTCCTGCCTCAGCCTCCCAAAGTGCTGGGATTACAGGCGTGCGCCACCGCGCCCGGCTCCTAGATTAGAATTTTTATCTTCATTTTAAAGATGAAACAAATAATGAGGTGTGTCTTATAATAACCCTCTGTCAAAATTGATTTAAAATTCAAATGTTAACAATTTCTTGTCTAGAATGCAGAATATTAAAATGTTTTAAGTGTACCTTTTCTACATAAGCTTTTTTTCTTTTTTCTTTTTTACTTTTTTATTAGTAGTGATCAACAAGATATTACCAATGGGAAAAAAACATCTCCCCAGGTGAAATCATCTGCTCATGAATCCCGCAAACATAAGAAGTCAAAGAAATCTCACAAAAAGAAGCAGAAAAAAAGATCACACAAAAAACAGAAGAAAAGCAAGAAGGAAGCCACAGATATAACAGCAGATTCCTCAAGCGAGTTCTCAGAAGAAACTGGGGCTTCTAGTACCAGGAAAAGAAAACAACCACATAAGCGCAAGAAAAAATCTAGGAAAAAGTCTCTCAAAAAATCTACTTTATTAGTAGGGGCAGAAAGTGACACTTCCCAGTCAGATGATTCAGCATCCAGCAGTTCTGAGGAGAGTGAGGAAAGAGACACTGAGAAAACCAAAAGGAAAAAGAGAGATAAAAATGTCCATATCCCAGTAGCTAACAATGAAATACAGGAGAGGACAAACAAACGCACAAATTGGAAAGTGGCTACAGATGAAAGGTCTGCTGAGAGCTCAGAGGATGACTAAATGGGAACATTCTTATTTCCCATTTGACTCTGGTTATTTACAGCTCTTACACCTTGGAGTTTTGCCAGTGACTCCCTCAGCACAGGGGGTCTGAGGTCAGAGCTGTCTTGTGCCATCTATGTTTTGACAGACTCCTGTCTTCTGTTTTGGCCTGTTAAACTTGATCCCCTTTTCTTGTTAATAGGGAATCTGGTATTTTGTTATGAAGGTTTCTTGAAGAGATTATTTTTTTGCAATTAATCACATTTAGTGTAGAGGACATATATAGCAAATTAAAGAACCCAGAAAGCTGAATCCAATAATGACCTGCGTACACCAATTGGAATGTTGAAGTTGGGAAATTGAGAGCTGAGATCAAGAGGGATTGATTGGAAAGCAGTGTTAAGTAGAATGGTTTGATAAAGCAAGCACTATGTTCTGTTTATATAGCAGGTATCCTGATTTGTCTTCAGCCTTGGTGCTTTGATCCTTGGGTTTTTTAACTCCCCCAAGTGTGGTCTGGTTTATTTAATGAGAAAATGGGCTTAAGAACAAACTGTTTCATGTTAAGATCCAAAGACAACTGTTGTTAAAAGAGAGTCTAGGGTTTTCTCAAATTTCCCTGCTGGACAGGATCTATAGCTACACTTAGTATACCCCTAACACACGGTAACTGGATAGTAAATGGTTTTCTAGTTCCATTGCTGTATATTGCCTAAACAGACTTGTGTTCAAAATTATTTCTTCAGTTGTCATAGTATCTACCAAATGGGGAAGAATTAGGAATTAGTTATACTAATAATGCTCTGAAAGGGATTCAGGGTAGCAACAGCCATCTATCTAAATGTTGTCTTCCTCCCCCCCCCCCCCCCCCCCCCCCCAATCTGGGAATCATTCCCAAGGTCTCACGCATGCTAGGCAAGCACTCTACCACTGAGCTATACTCCCAGCCCTTTGTCTTCCTTGTTTATTTTTAATTCTAGTAATGAATTTTAGATTTTCCCTGAAACTAAGTTGAATCAGTTCCAAAATGAAACAGGCTTCTCAGGGACATATCTACTTCTTCCCAGTCTGCCTTTGAGTTACAGCACCAAGTAGAGACCACATTATCTCTTTGCCATACTGTGATCCCTACTATGTTATTTCTTCAGAAATCAAAATATCACTGAAAGAAGGCTGGCAGAACACAGGTGAATTTTTCATTATGGGAGAAAAGGTCAAGTGGCATATTGTCATTTTCTTCCTTATTGTCACTTTATGAGCCAAGTAAAAGGCTTAAAAACTCAAGACTTTTGGTCTTAATTCTGTCATTAATTGGTTATAAGTTCTAGAGCAGCTTAAGTTAATCTCCCTGGCCTTTCCCCATGTGTTAATAGAAAAATACTTCATGGTAGCATGACAATTTTAAGACACCAGCAATAGAATACAACTATGATAACATTCCATGAAGTGTATTTTAAAGTTCTAACTACTAAAATTAGTTATCTTTATGGAACAATTTCTAATAAATGCTTGATTTTAAAATACATGGTTGGCCAGAGGTGCCCTATCCTTTGATTATGAGCGGGTGCTACCTTTTGGGATATTTATTTGAAATACTAATAATTTGGTACTCAGTTGTCAATGTTCCATGGTATATATTTTTGTCCTTGGCATAAGTGGAAACCTAATAGGGGGGAAGAAGAGTCTAATTACTACCTCTTAACCTTCTTGGAGCAACTGAAATCTTTGTTGGAAAGAGTTGTTAGTGTGTATTTTTTAGCATTGTTTTGTGCTCTTAAGAACTGATTGCAATAGAGTTGGGAAAATGAGCCAGTGGAATAAGGCACCTCCAGGAAGTTGGCTCTTTGGATCTTGACATTTCCCTCCTACCATACTAGCAGGCTTTATCTCTTTCCCAAGGAATACGTATTTTGCCTGTTGTTTTTTTTTTTTATGTTTATCTTTTCTTGGTCAAGTGTAAGCAATAAAGCTGTTTTGTTATTCATCTTTCAACTCCAAATTCTCTTGTATGCCTTAAGCTAAGACTTTTTAAAAAAATATTTATTTGCTTTAGCTGTACACAATGGGTTTATTTGTACGTGGTGCTGAAGATAGAACCCGGGCCACGCACGTGCCAGGCGAGTGCTCCCAGGCGAGTGCTCTACCGCTAAGCCACAACCCAGCCCTAAGCTAAGACTTTGATGGTACTTCCAACCCCTTTAATTGGCTTAGGGTGGCTCTTCAAAACCTATTTCCTATTTGCACTACTAGCCTTGGAACATGTTTATTTCTGATATTCCTTACAGAGATCTCAATATTAAATCCTAAAATGAGATTTAAAGGGAAAAAAAAAAGGAGAGTTGGAGAATTCATGTTTATTGAATAACTGGTGTGATACAACCTGGAATTTCTGAATTCCAAATAAATAAAATTTCACTTTTGAACATTTGATCTGTTACTTTTAGCACCAACAAACTTGATAACAGCCTGATGCTGACTTGACAATGGGTTAACAATTCTTCCCCCACCTGCACTTCAATCTGCTTAATGATAAGTCCTTTACTGCTTTTGTCATTTTCTCGGGGGCGGGGAGCCTACTGCCCTCCTTTCTGTACAATCTGGGCAAACCGACTGGTGATGGCGAGAGTAGTGTCAATGAAGCGGTCCACACAGCTAGAGAGACAATTTTCAGTTCGAGAGTCTAGGCGGTTTCCTGGCTTCTCCACACATTTATCCCAACATAGCTCCATGAAGTGATGCACCTACAGGGGAAGAAAAATATTAACCACTGGGGTCTGTAGATACCCCTAAGTGATCATTTTCTTATTTCTTTATTTTCAATGTCCTCACAAAAACCATCCTTTTTTTTTTTTTTTTTTAAATATTGATTTTTTAGTTGTAGTTGGACACAATACCTCTATTTGTTTTTATGTGGTGCAGAGGATGGAACTCAGGGCCTCCCAACGTGCTAGGTGAGTGCTCTACCACTGAGCAACAACCCCAGCCTCCAAACCATCCTTTAAACCAAGGAACCATAGAAAATCACTTTGGGCTCTTTGTTACATGTCTCCAGAATGGCCCAGATTCTCATCCCTACAAATGGTAAATTCTCAGGTAGTGCTAATATCTTATTTAATATTCTCAAAGGCAGCTAGCACAAGGTAAAATGGGAAAGTAAGATACTGATTCATTCCACCAAATCGCAGCACTCATTCAGAACCCTAAAGAATAGTTTTTATATATACATACATATGTGTGTGTGTGTGTATACATATGCATATATTTTTTAGTTGGGACGCAATACCTTTATTTTATTTAGTTTTACGTGGTGCTGAAGATTGAACCCAGGACCGCGCACGTGCTAGGCGAGCACTCTACCGCTGGGCCACAACCCCAGCCCTGAAGAGTAGTTCTTAACATTTTGGGGGCCATGGGCACATAAGAATACGGGTAGAGGGGCTGGGGTTGTGGCTCAGCGATAGAGCGTTCGCCTAGCACGTTCGCGACCCGGGTTCGATCCTCAGCACCACGAAAACATAAATGCATTGCATTGTGTACAACTAAAGCAAATAAATATTAAAAAAAAAAAAAAAAAAGAATACGGGTAGAAAAATACTCCAGAAAAAACGCACATGTGGGCAGAAAATGTGTGTATTTTCAGAGACGCAAAGATTTCTGACAGGTTCTTGCTACTCTTCCTGCATAGTGTCTCCTCCTACTGCCCCGCAAAAGGGAGAAAATAAACATTTACCGGAGATGATATTATTTGAGAGACTAGGTACTAAATAACTAATGTCCTAAAAGATGACTATCGTTAAGTCGAAGGTCATGCAGCCAGCAAAGTCCTTGCTGGGGTTTGAATCTCCCTTAAAGTTCTCCAAAAAAACTCTTGCCGCGAACAGTCTGCAGCGAATTCTTCAGAGCTCGTTTTTTTTTTTTTTTTTTTTTTTTTTTTTGGTACCGGGGATTGAACTCAGGGGCACTCGACCACTGGGCCACATCCCCAGCCCTTTTTTTGTATTTTATTAGAGACAGGGTCTCACTGAGTTACTAAGTGCCTCGCCGTTGCTGAGGCTGGCTTTGAACTCGCGATCCTCCTGCCTCAGCCTCCCAAAGTGCTGGGATTACAGGCGTGCGCCACCGCGCCGGCTCAGAGCTCGGTTTTCTTCAATAATTTTTTTTTTTTAAATATTTATTTATTTGCTTTTAGTTGTACACAATGCATTTGTTCATACGTGGTGCTGACGATCGAACCCGGGCCGCGCACGTGCTAGGCAAGCGCTCTACCACTGAGCCACAACCCCAGCCCTTCAATAATGTTTTATTGCCAATTGTTTTCAAATGTATTATCGCAAACGAGCTTCACCAATACACGGAGACAGAAAGCGACAGCGAAATCAAAATCTAGAGTGGGCAGATGGGAGCCCACACAGGTCCCCCGGCTGGTAAGGATCCCATGCTTTGAACTTCTTTCCCCTGCCTAAGCACTACTACAGGGGACCGGGTCACAGCCGGGATCCAGCTTCCAGTCGTCTCACCAATTCGCCAGTGTACAGAGCTCCGCGGGTCCCCGGGACCTGTAGTTCACCTTCCTTTCCCTACAACCCCCAGGGCTGATCCCGGCGCTCTCACCTGTGCAGTGAACTGCGCCTTCTGCTGTTCAGCGGCCACAAGGCGCTGTAACTCCGCTTCGTCCGCCTCCCCTAGCTCCGCCATTGTCAGAATTGGGATCAGAAACTTCGGGTGAGCGCCTGTGCGCGTGCGCAGTAGGCGCGACAGCCTCCCAACTTCCGGTTCACCTAGCGTTTTTTCTCCTCTGCGTTTCGTGTGGTCGACGTAGGGTGGGAGTTGTCAGATAACTGCTTCCGGGTTAATGGACGACCTTGAGCCCTCAAAAGCGAGATGGCGGTTCTCTTGAGGTTGGGTGTCCTCTGCGGTACTCAAGGAGGTCGAGGTGAGGGGACCTGGCAGCCGGAGGTGCTTAGTGCATCCTCCAACCGAGAAAGGGGATGGGAGTGAAGACTCATCTGACAGGTAGTGAGACATCTTGCGGAGAAGGCCTTCCCTCTTCTCTGCTGAGGCTCAGGCGTCTGTCCAGATCACCGCAGTGACCACTATGGCCTGCGGGTCCAAATGTTCACCTCAGCGCGTATCTCGCCTGCTCAGGGCTGAAGTGGTGATGGGGTAATTTGAAAAGAGTTCCTTCTGGAAGTTACAGTGTTCCCGAGGATACTCCACATAGGAACTCTCTTTTTTTCTCCCCATTTACCGCCCTTAGAATGCGCCCACCCTACATCGGGAGAAGACTAAGATCTGAGTCCCAATGCGTGGTTTTGCAGGTTTCCCTAACGAGTTGTGTTTGAGTGTGGATGTAGGGGATCAGTTCGATAGTCATGTAACTACAGGTGCTGTATATTAAGGCTGGGGTACGAGTATGAATAAGACGTAACGCCTGCCCTCGAAGAACTTTCATTTTTTAGGGAAAATGCAGATCACCATAACTAACATAAAGCAAAAACTTGTGGTGTACGTAAGTTGTTATGCGAATCCAGGGAAAGAATATTTTAGCTCTATTTGGGAAGGATTACCCTGTCTTGTTGGGGGGCTTTTGTTGTTGATTTTGTTCTTACTACTAGGAATTGAACCCAGGGGTGCTTTACTACTGAGCTATATCCCCAGCCCTTTTTGCTTTTTATTTTGAGACGGGGTCTCATTAAGTTGGAGCGGCTGGAAGTTGAGATCCTCCTGCGTCAGGCTCCTGAGTTGTTGGGATTACAGGTGTGAACCACCCATCCTCTTTTTCGCTTTCTTTCTTTCTTTTTTTTTTTTTTTCCTTAAAGATCTAAGATTTTTTCCACATTTTTTTATTGGTGCATTATTGTTATACATAGTGGTGGGCTTTTTTGTTACATATTTATACATGCACACAGTATAACAATGTTATTTGGTCAATATTTGGCTCTTAAAGAGGTGTTCCTGATTTGAGTCTTGAGGATAAAGAAAGCAAGGAAAAAAGGATCTGCTGAAATGAGCAAAAACAATGATGAAGGCATAGACACTGCATGATATGAAAGAAAACAAAAAGAATAGTGATTTAGTTTTACTTCATATTTCTAAACTCATTTCTCACCTTGATCATGCAGTGTCTAAATCACAAAAGATCTTTTTTAAAATATATTTTTTAGTTGTAGATGGACACAATACCTTTAGTTTATTTCTTTTTACATGGTGCTCAGGATCAAACCCAGTGCCTCACAAGTGCTAGGCAAGCGCTCTACCACTTAGCCACAACCCCAGCCCAAGAACTGATCTTAATAAAGTTTGTGTGCCTTACTTATTGTTAAAGTGTAGCTTATTTTTTGTTTTAGTATTTTGTACTGGGGATCAAACCCAGGGTGCTTTACCATTGAGCACATCCCTAGTCCTTTTTATTTTGAGACAAATTTTCACTAAGTTTCTTAGGGCTTTGCTGAATTGCTGAGGCTGGCCATGAGCTTTTGGTCCTCCTGTCTCGGCTTCCCAGGCTGCTGGGATTCCTGGCATACACCACTGTGCCTGGCTTTTTCTTTTTCCTTTTCTTTCTTTCTTTTTATTTTTTTGAGACAGAATCTCCATATTTTGTCCAGGTTGTCCTCCAACTCCTGAAGGGTTACCAGTGAAATGTTTGACAGATTTGCAATTTAAACTTACCATTTTGGTAACAACATAGTAGATGGCTGTGATGGGAGATGTAGTAGACTCAGATACAAGTCAGGAAGACACCCTGAGTTAAGATGGAAAGGCAAGGAAGAAAGAGAGCTGGAAAAGTGTATGTGGGCATTCTTTAAAGGACATGGGATTTAAGTAAGGGTTAAGTATATTACATTGAGGGGAAAATAGCCAAATGGAAAAAAGAATAAATTAAAGACATAGGAGATAAAATAATAAGGAATTCCTGTGTGTGTGTGTGTGTGTGTGTGTGTGTTTAACTTTCTGAAAACCATGCTAAACCTCTTATATACATTATCTAATTTTTTAACATTATTGTGATGTAAGTACTATTATTCTTTAACAAATGAGGAAATGGAGGCTTAGAGACCCCATTTAATTTAGCTGATTATTATCTCAGAGGTAACAAGTGGTACAGCTGGGTGAATTAGGTCTGTCTATTTTTTAACCAAGAGACAGTGTCTAAACAGGGATAGAAATGGTTCAAGAGTGTAAGTAGAGACATTGGTCTTGGTCTTGAAATAGAAGAATGTAATATGTAAACTTTCCAAACTGAATCAGTCTGTCTTGCTCTAGAACCAAGCACAGTCTTAATTGTAGTAAATATTGGATAAATAGATAAGAATAGAGAAAGAAGCTACTGTGTTTTTTTGGAAATAAAAGTGAGGTCCTTTTACATAAGTGTTTCATTGTATCTTCAGTCTTTTGATGATTACCTGATTTGAGTTCATAGTAACCCAGTGAAATCAACACTATCTTCATTTTGTAGGGTTAAGTAGTTTGTTTATTATGATCACTTAGAAAGTCTGTCATTTCTGTTAAAGAAGAGGTGCTTATGATCCCTGTAATGTTTCTTTTCCTCAGCTGTGTTCCTCCGAACTCCATTGGTCAGACCTGCTCATGTCTCAGCATTTCTCCAGGACCGACCTACCCCAGGATGGACTGGAACACAGCACATTCACCTCTCACCAAACCGCCATTGTATGTTTTTTCTCCATCACTGCTTTTTCTTGGCTCTGACCATCTTAACCTGGGTTCATTATCATGTCTTTGGAAGGAGTTGAGGTCTGTTTAGGGAGACTCTCATGTCCACCTCTATCAAGTAGAGACCTAATTTACACCTTTAGGCAGACAGTGACAACATAGTTGAATGATACCATTTATATTCAGAGAGACCCTTCTGGCCTAAGTCTTTAAAATTTTTAAAATATTTCTTAAAAAGAAAATAGCTCTGTAGGAAGATTCTGCTCAGTACAGTTTAATCACTTGTATATATTAAGCCAATGGGAAGGAGCCAGATGTAGATAATTGAGACAATTTAAAAAGTCGTGTCTGGACTGTAACATGTATTTACAGCTGGAATTGACTGGCTTATTTTTTTGTTTAGGTTGCTTTAAAAGCATATGGCAGTTCTTAGAGGAATGCTATTTAGATGTTATTCAGATTAGTCTTAGACAATCTGAAGAGAACTGGATGTGGTGGTGTACACATGTAGTCTCAGCAACTCGGGAGACTGAGGCAGGAGGATTGCATGTTTGAGGTCAGCCTCAGCAACTTAGTGAGGTCCTAAGCAACTTGTCTTGAAATAAAAAGGACTGTGGTTATAGCTTACTGGTGAAGTGTCTCTGGGTTTGATCCCCAGTACCTACCAAAAAAGAAAAAGAATCAAAAAGTAAATAATGACCCACCTGTATTTCTATTTTTAAAGTCTGGAGAGATCAGTGGTTGGCTTTTTTTGTGGGGGAGGCTTGGGTAATAACCAGGGACTGAACCCAGTGTGCTTAACACTGAGTCACATCCCTGGCCCTTTTTTGTATTTTATTTTGAAACAATTTTGCACAGTTGCTTTAGGACCTCGTTCTGAGGCAGGCTTTGAATTCACAATCCTCCTGCTTCAGCCTCTGAAGCCACTGGGAACAGTGTTTTATATAAAGACTTCACTCAGTTCTTAGATTCAGTCACTTAGAGTTGCATCAGAGTTTGAGAGCCTCAGCAAGAATGGTTTTTCTGCTGCTTCTTCCCACTATTTGTTATTGAATCCAGGGTTGTTGTACCACTGAACTATATCCCCAGCTGTTTTTATTTTAGTTTGAGACAGGGTCTTGCTAAATTGCCCAGACTGGCCTCAAACTTGTGAGCCTTCTGTCTCAGTCTCCCACATCATTGGATGATAGGCATATACCACCATGCCCAGCTTTGAAAACTTTTTGTTTCTGGATTTCTTGCTTAGTTTGGTTGGATTTAGCAGAGTGGTTCTGAGTACATAGGGCTGAAGAAAAGCCTCTGAAGTTGTATACATATATTTTTATGTATCCATGCACATTTTTCTGGGAAGAAACTCCTTCATCCTTTTATTAGATTCCCAAAGGAATCTGTTAAAAAAAAAAAAAAAAAAAAAAAAAGTCTCTCAAAGAGATATTTAAAGTCCCTACTGTTTTTTACTTGTTTAATAGGAGTTTTTGTGTTTCATTTGTTTTGGACTTATTTGTAAGTCTAGGACACAAGAAGGATCATGATCTCTCAAGTTGACCTCGACCTTTGCTTCTCTTTGAATTGGTAGATTTAACTTTGTTTTGGGAAGATAATACTACATTACTTCCAAAGGTCTGAAGGTATAAATAAACAAGTATTGTTTCAAAGGAATTCATCAAGCATTGCTAACTTATATTCATAAGGCACCTATTTCACTGAAGTCCAAGGTTGGCTTAATTCTACCTTCTTGCTTATAAGCAAAGTATGTCTGTCTTCTAATTAATATATATATAGGCATGAGACACCCTAGTGCTGGAAGACTTCAACAAAGCGATATAGCTTCTCTCAATGACTTGTTTTTATATCTTAGTCTTTTTGCTCAGTTAAATGTTGATGTATACTGTTTGCCAGTCTGTCATTTTAGGTTATTATGTGCTAAATGTTGAACATGAGAGATGTGTGTCTCTTCCCTTAACTCTTTGGAATTTTTTTTTTTTTAATAGCTGGTTCCAAGGCTGCATCTCTTCACTGGACTAGTGAGAGGGTTGTCAGTGTTTTGCTCCTGGGCCTGCTTCCAGCTGCATATTTGAATCCTTGCTCTGCAATGGACTACTCCTTGGCTGCAGTCCTCACTCTTCATAGTCACTGGCAAGTATAGCAGTCTCTTCAGTCTTATGTTGTCTGCTCAGTTTATTTGGTTTGTGAGCTTTGTATTGTATATGAGGGGGAAGTTGATTGAGATGTTCGAGACTTGGAGAAAACTAGATATCCAGATACATATATTCACTGCCTATTTGATGTTTTCATTTCCATATCTATATAGGCATTTTGAATATAATATAAAACTGAGTTCCTGTCTTTCTCCAAATCTGGTCCTCCTATACCCTTACCTATTTTAATTGACAACATTTCCATTTTGCTTTTATTTGTTCAAGTCCAAATTATCATCATCCTTAATTCCAGTAGTAGTCTCCTAACTCATTCCCTTAGTATCTGTTCCCAACACAGCATATCCAGTGATCCTATTAAAATGTTAAGTTAGGAAAAGACATTCTCCTTCTCAAACCCTTCTTTAGCTCCTAATCTTACTCAAACTAAAAGAATTTTTCAGTGCTCTACAGACTCTTTATGACCTGGGACATGGTGGCATATGCCTATAGTCAGAGCTATCACTGGGGAGGCTGACAGGAGATTTTTTTTTTAAACTAGAGATTGAATCTAGGGGCACTTAACCACTGAGCCACAGTCACATATCCAGCCCTTTTTATTTTGAGACAGGGTCTCACTAAGTTGCTTAGGGCCTTGCTTAGTTGCTGAGGCTGGCCTCAAATTTGTGATCCTCCTTCCTCAGCCTCCTGAGCATCTGGGATTACAGGCATGTGCCACCATGCCCAGCTGACAGGAGAATCTTGAGTTCAAGATCTGCGTGGGCAGCATAGCAGCACAATGTCTCTCTCCACACACAATATCTCTCTCCACAGCACAATGTCCCCCTCTTTTTGTGGTACTGAGATTGAACCCAGGGGCACTCTTACTAGTGACCCACATTCCCAGCTCTTTTTGACTTTTTAGTTTTAAGACAGGGTCTTGCTAAATTACTCAGCTGGCCTCAAACTTGAGATCCTCTCCTGCCTCAGCTTTCCAAGTAGCTAGTGTTACAGGTGTGCACCACAATACCTGGCAAGACTCTGTCTCTAATAAAAAATAAATAAATAAATAGATTCTGCCCTCAGACTACATGATCTGGCCCCCTGTTTCTCTCATCTCCAGCTATTCTCTTTTCATCTACACTAGATTATTCCTTGATATTTCCCAAACATGCTGGGAACACTTCAGGCTTCAGGGCTTTGCTCTTTTTTTTTAAGTTGTATATGGACACAATACCTTTTATTTTATTTATTTATTTTTATGCAGTGCTCAGGATCGAACCCAGTGCTTCACACATGATAGGCAATCAGTCACTCTACCACTGAGCCATGGTCCCAGTCCAGGGCTTTTCTCTTAATGTTCTTTCTGTCTGAAAGTTTTGTAGTTACATACTTGGCTTGTTCTATCATCTCCTTCACATCTTAAATGTCACCCTTTCAACAAAGCCTTCCCAAACTAATTCCTCAAAATTGTAATGTCCCTTCTGATATTCCTTGTCTTTATCTGTTTTATTTTTCTCAGTAGTACTTATTACCTTCTAATATACTGTAGCAACTGTTTATTAATTTGTATATTTGTCATTTCCCACCTTCAACACCATAATGAAAGTACAGATTCAGAAAAATCACAAAAATTAGATCTATAGTTTAATGAATTATAAGGGTAATAGCTCCCAGATCAAAAATAGAACTTTGCCATCTATTCGAGTAGTCTCTACCTTGTATTTTATCTCAGTTATAACTGCTCAGTATTCCCTCTCCCCCTGGAATCATTATCCTAATTTTTATAGTAATCACTTCCTTGCATTTTGTCAGTTTTATCCCTCAAGTATGCATCCCTAGATACTATAGTTCACTCTTGTCTTTAAAAAAAAAAAAAAAAAAGGTAAATGCATTTTTAAAATTGTTTTTATTTGCTGTTGTATCTTTTGTACTTAGAATAGTAGCTGACACATAGCATATTGTAAATACTTGCTGAATGAGTGAATATCCATTTTCTATTTATTTTGTATAATTTTAAAGACTTTCTAAGTTAGTGAACTGTACAAAAGAGTTTAAATAACAGGTTGAATTTTTTGAGTTGTTTCTTTCTTTTCTTTTTGAGATATTGCAGATAGAACCCAGAACCTTGCACATGCTAGGCAAGCACCCTACCGCTGAGCTATGTCCCCAGCCCTTTTAATTTTATTTTGAGATAGGGTCTCCCTAAGTTGCCTAGGCTGGCCTGGAACTTTCAATCTCTTTTTCATCAGCCTTCCAAATAGCTGGAATTGCAGGTGTGAGGTACCATCATATCTGACTGAGTTGTTGTTTTACAAGGACAATGTAATATAATTGGTGGGAGGGGGAAGGTGTTTTGAGATTGTTAGAACTAGAAACTCTTAGAATGTCTTAACCAACCCTGTGATTCTACCAATGTGGAAACTAAATCCCAGGGAGGTTAAATGACACAGACTAAATTTCTAACTAATGTTAAAGGGGGTTTTACTTACCAGGCTTTCTAAGACTGGTTAGGAGAAATTAGCTTTCTCATTAGATAGACTTTTCAAAGTAAAGTATTCTAGATGCATAGGAAATATCAGATCACAAGTACAATTATATTTCCAAAAGTGTGTTTCCTAGAAAGGAGGTCTATCGAAATTAATAGAAATTTAGAGTAAGAATAATCCTAACAAAATACATTTTCATTTCAGTTGATTTCTTTTTCTTTTTTCTTTTTTTAATATTTATTTTAGTTGTACACAATGCCTTTATTTTACGTGGCACTGAGGATCCCTTTGACAGAAAAAAAAAAAAATTACTCGAAAGAATTGTCTATAAGTGTGCTCCAATTCCTCAGCATCCAGTTTCTTTAACCTGTATTCATTGGGCTTTTTTCTCAACAGTTCACTTAAGTCATTCTTACCAAAGTATGACTTTGCAAATCCTGTTGTCTATTCTCTGTCCTCCACTTGAACTTTCAGCAGCATTCAACTCAATCGATTGTTCTCTCCTTAAGTCAACTTTCCTCTTTCTGGATTTCTTGTAGATGTTTCCTCTCAGCTCTTTATCCTCTTGTCTGATCTCTGAATGATAAAGTCACCAGGGCTCAATCTTGCCTTTCTTGACTTTTTTTGTGGGGGAGAGGGTGCTGGCAATTGGAGATTGAACCCCCAGCCTTGTGCTTGCTAGGTAAGCCCCTATCTCTGAGCATATACCCCCTGCCCTTAAATTTTTTTTTTTTTTAAATTTTGAGACAGGGTCTTGCTAAGTTGTCCAGGCTGGCCTTCGACTCACGATCCTCCTGCTTCAGCCTCCTGAGGAGCTTTGTTTTTGGTGGGGAGTACTGGAGATTGAAACCAGGGGCACCTGACCACTGAGCCATATTCCCAGCTCTTTTTATATTTTATTTGAGACAGGGTCTTAGGGCTTTGCTAAGTTGCTGAGGCTAGCTTTGAACTCACAATCTTCCTGCCTCAGCCTCATGAGCTGCTGGGATTACAGGCATGTACTACCATGCCCAGCTAGTCTTGACTTTCTTGACATTCTATACAGTTTACCTAGACAAACTCAGATTTGACCTCTTTTCCCGAGCTGCATACTTGTTTATCCCCTTGTCTAATTGACATATCTATTTGGATGTCTGAGAATCATTCCCAATTTAATATTGCCCAAATCTCTTCCAGATCTCCCTTGATTTTCCCTTAAAACCTCCTCCTCCATTTAATCTAGTTGCTCAATCTAAAAATCCTAGAATTCATTCTAGATATTTCTTTTTGTCTTACTCATGTCTAACTCATCTCCTCTTTCCATTAGTTCTCTCTTCAAAACATAGCCTGAATTGTGACTTCACATCACCTCCTTGGTCATAGTCTCATTTAAACCAACAGTCTTGCTTAAGTCACTTCAGTTACTTTCTGCTTTTGTTTTTCTCTCTTCCTGCTTTCCATTCACACACAATAGCCAAAGTGACCTTTTTAAAGTTAAATCACATTTTTCTAAAGAAGATATATAAGTGGTCAATAAACACATGGAAAATTGTACAACAGCATTTGTCATTATAGAAATGCAGATTTTTAAAACCCCACAATGATATACTACTAAATACCTACTTGGGATGGCTGTGGAAAAGGAAGATGGACAATTACAAGTGTTTCTGAGGATGTAGAGAAGTTGATACCCTCATATATTTCTGCTAGGAATGTAAAACGTTATAACCACTTTAGATATGCTTTAGCAGTTCCAACAAAAGTTAGTTATCATATAACTCAGTAATTCTACTTTTAAGTGTATACCCAAGAAAATTGAAAACATAATGTTTCCACATAAAAACTTGTACAAGAATGTTTATAATACACTATAATAGCTAAAAAAGTATAGGGGCTGGGATTGTGGCTCAGCAGTAGAGTGCTCGCCTAGCACTTACACGACCTGGGTTCGATCCTCAGTACCACGTAAAAATAGATGCATTGTGTACAAGTAAAGTAAATAAATAAATGTTTAAAAAAAAAGCATAAACAAATCCTAATGTTCATCAACTGATAAATACCTGAATTAAATATGACATACTCATGTAATGGAATATTATTCAGCTATACAAAGGAATGAGGTACTGATACATGCTGCAATGTGGGTGAACACTGAAAACATGCTAAATGAAAAAAGTTTGACTCAAAGGCCACGTATTATATGATATTATTTATATGAAACATTTACAAGGAATAGGCAAATCCAGAGACAGAAGCAAATTAGTTGTTGGGTAATGGGCTGGTGGTAGAAAGTTTTTATTTGGGGATGACAAAAATATTCTGAAATTAAATAGTGATGATAGTTCACAACTCTGTGACTATAATAAAAATCACTGAATTGTATAGCTAAAAAAGTGAAGTTTATGGTATGTAAATTCTATTTCAGTAAAACTACTATAAAACTAGTAATATTAGATCACTCCTTACTTGGGACCCTCCCTGCTTAAAACATGCTCCTGGTTTCCTATTTCAAATAAAATTTAAATTTCTCTTCATGACCTTCAAAGTCCTATGCAGTCTACCCCTGCCTTCCTTTGATCTTTCCTCATGTCCTTTAATCTTTCTTTATGTGCTCCAGCTATACTGTCCCTCATACTATTCCTTGTGTGCCTCATACTGTTCCTTATGTGCTATAGCCAAATGTCCCTCAGAGATACCAGTCATTGTTACTTTTGTTTGGATTGTTCTCCTTTAAGTCATCCTTTCTAATGTATTTTTTCAGTTAACATCATTGCAGCTGGGGATTGAACCCAGAACCTCAGACTTGCAAGGCAAGTGCTCTACCACTGAGGTGTATTCCCAACCCTCTAATATATTTCTTCATACTATACATATGTTTATTTTTTTCTTTCTTCTTTGAAAGAATGTTTATCCCATACATGCAAGGAATGATCTTTTCATTTTGTGCACTGGCACATAGTATCTCCTATTCAAATATTAATTTGAATATTTTTCAAATTAATGAAAAACTCTGTAGAACATTTCTTTTAGTTAAAAACTATAAATATACTTTGTAAACAGGCGAGCATTTAGTTATAGTCTCTGATATAAATGACTTTGGAAGATTGATTCCAAAGAGTAAGAAGATATCATTATATCATATTTAGGAAAATCTTGATTTCTTCATTTTGGTTTATGATTTTTATTACCATGAGTTTGGTTTTTTGTCTCAACAAAAATATGGAAATAATTCCACCTATCCCCTAAAGAAGCAAACAATTACTGACCAGACAGAGATGTTGCATTTTGAACCCAACTGGTTTTTTCTGTTGCTGTTGTTTTCAGCCACATTATCTATTAGCCTTCTAACTTCACTCACATGTGATTTTTTCCCCCCCTTTAGGGGCATTGGACAAGTTGTCACTGATTATGTTCACGGGGATGCATCGCAGAAAGCTGCCAAGGCAGGCCTTTTGGCACTCTCAGCTTTAACCTTTGCTGGGCTTTGTTATTTCAACTATCATGATGTGGGCATCTGCAAAGCTGTTGCCATGCTGTGGAAGCTTTGACCTTTTTGACTTAAGAATTGATTGTGTATGCCTCTGCCTCTGCTCTGTCATTCAACTCACAGAATAACAGATAAGTTCATTGGTGGGCAAACCTTCTCCTAATCACATGATTATTTTAGAATTTAATTGTTGAGGAAAAGGTTTGAGAGGAAATGTATTCAAGAAATTATGAGACCCAGTTCTGCATTATAATGAGTTAATGGGGTTGTCTTCAAGCTCTTGAGACTCAGAGTATGACTAAACTTTACAAATGAGCTTTTGCCTTTTGTCAGTCTCTTAAAGAGAATGTAGCTTTATTATTATCAACATATGATCATATTTCTTCATTTGTCTTGGAAATAATGGACAAAGGGAAAGACTTTTAATTCATAATTTTGTAAAAAATTAGTGTTTAATTTTGGAAACTTCCCTGTCTGTTCAGTTGATACCAGCTACTGATGGTTTTATGTCCTAGGAAAACTTTTCAATTAGGAGATGCTAAAATCTCAGATTACAGATTTCTGTATCCTAGGAAGGAAAGATTGAAGAGCTTCTGAATTTAGAGATGCTCCAGTTAGAGAAGAAGTCTTCCTTGTAAACATTATCAGAATATTACAAATTCTAAACAGATGTAATACTCCAATGTGTTTTACTTGTCCTAAAATAATTTGTCCACAAATATAAATTATTTTCCCACTGTGGGAATTGGTAATAAGAAAATGTATTCCATGAAAAGAAAATTAAAAAAAAAAATAAAATGTTATATAATAAAAGTGTATTCTACTCTTTTATGTACTAGCTGTGCCTAGTCTTTTTGTTTGTTTGTGTCTTTTTTTGTAGTTGTTTTTTTCCTCTTGAGTTAGTATCTTGCTATGTTGCCTAGGCTGGTCTTGAACTCCTGAGCTGAAGTGATCCTCCTGCTTCAGCCTCCCAAGTAGCTGGGACCACAGGTGTACACTGCTGTCCCTGGCCCTAATTTTTATTTATTAGAATTAAATGTTGCATCCATAATTCTAAAACAGAACTGTTTAAATTTTGTTCTGGGGTTTAGGAGTTAAGTAAATCAGACACAAAATACTATAATGAAAAAGACTTACATATGATAAGCAGAGATAATAAGTATAAATAGTTTGGTATGAATAGAGTATGAAGATTTAGTAGTATGAATTAGAAATGTGTCTAGCTCATGATGATCTGTGGGTACAGCTTGAATGTTTCTCCTAATAATATAGAATATTGAGCCAGCACATTTCACTCACTGAAGACCTTATCCAGCAGCTGAGGCGAACTTGAGGGTTTGGGTATTTCCTGGTCCAGGTGCCAGTTGATTTGGTTATTAGGATGGAGCTGAGCTGTCTGGAAAATCAGTGGCTGTATTAAGGAATTCCTGAGGGTAAGCAGGAAATGATGAGAATTGTGTTTTAGGAAGAGATTAGGTGACAATAAATACGTTTAGGAAGGTTGATAAGCTAGAGGCAGAAAGACATGGAAGAGGACAGAGGTAGAAGAAAGGACCTGAAGCTGGGCGTGGTGGCGCAAGCCTGTAATCCCAGCACTTGGGAGGCTGAGGCAAGAGGATCGCGAGTTCAAAGCCAGCCTCAGCAATGGCGAGGCACTTAGCAACTCAGTGAGACCCTGTCTCTAATAAAATACAAAAAAGGGCTGGGGATGTGGCCCAGAGGTTGAGTGCCCCTGAGTTCAATCCCCGGTACGAAAAGAAAAGAAAGAACCTGAACTTTGGCAATGGAAAGTAAGAGTCAATTTCTTTCTTTCTTTCTTTTTTTTTTTTTGGTACCAGGGATTGAACATGGGCACTCAACCACTGAGCCACATCCCCAGCCCTATTTTGTATTTTTTTTAGAGACAGTGTCTCACTGAGTTGCTTAGTGCCTCACTTTTGTGGAGGCTGGCTTTGCTAATTGTCCTGCCTCAGCCTCCTGGCCACTGGAATTACAGGTGTGCACCACTGTGCCTGGCTAGGCTAAAGATAAAGAAGTCAAAACCATTCATTAATTCCATAGATCCCATGTAATTGGCACTGTGGATAAAAAGAGAATTTTCTCTGGCTTTTAAAGGAATTTATAGTCTAATTGAGGCAACAAATGAATGGTTACAGTGACAAATGAAATCATGGTTAAGTGCATACTGCCATGGTTAAGCTGGACAGTAAGAAATTTACCCTAAGTTTCCTGGAAAAGAAGGTTTTTTAAAAAACTATTTTTTAAAATATTTTTTTTCATCGAGACACAATACCTTTATTTTCTTATTTGTTTTTAAAGAACTCAGTGCCTCACAAATGCACAAGGCACTCTACACAAACTCTATCCCAGAAAAGAAGATTTTTTGAACTGGGATAAGAAGCTGATTGTGGGGCAGCCTATAATCCCAGCACTTTGGGAGGCTGAGGCAGGAGGATTTCGAGTTCAAAGCCAGCACAATGGTTAGCAACTCAGTGAGACCCTGTCTCTAAATAAAATACAAAAAAAAGGGCTGGGGATGTGACCCAGTGGTTGAGTGTCCCTGAGTTCAATCCCTGGTACCACAAAAAAAAAAGAAGAAGCTGACAGTGGCCAAGGAAGATAGAGTGAGGTGTGAAGGATAGGAGGATGGTAGATGAAACAAGACTGCACATAATTTGGTATTACTGTAGCAGAGCAAGGGAGTGGTTGTGGAGGACCTTATATACTATGGCAAATAATTGAGACTTTTTATCTTGGTGGTGATAAGGAGTCTTCAACTGAAGACTTAATTATGCAAAGTACAATGGTTAAATTCTTTTTTTTTTTTTTTTTTTTGGTACTGGGGATTGAACCCAGGGGCACTTTACCACTGAGCTACATTCCCCTCGCCCCCACTCCTTTATTTTTTGAAGCAGAGTCTTGCTAAATCCTCAAACTTGTAATCCTCCTGCCTCAGCCTGCTGAATTCCTGGTATTACAGGTGTGTGCTACTGTGCCCAGCTTAAATTTTTATTTTAAATAAGTTATACTTGCAGCTGTGTGAAGTATGGATTTGAAGAAGGTAAGCATGAAAAAGGAAACTAATGAGTCAGAACATAATGATAAATTCAGAAATATAGTACCCAGAATGAAGGAGACACAATCAAGAGATATTCTGAACTTGGAATTAATAAGTTATACTGGGGTGTTAAAGATAGAGCAAGGAAGGAAT
Source organism: Tamias sibiricus (assembly GCA_025594165.1). Lineage (NCBI taxonomy): Eukaryota > Metazoa > Chordata > Mammalia > Rodentia > Sciuridae > Tamias > Tamias sibiricus. Next base: position 105,656,129 of record CM046657.1, read on the forward strand.
CTATGCTCAATTTTTTGTTTTAAATAGGTGGATAAGAGGTGGTGTGATCAGAGAAAATTTTTGAAGTGAAATTAGTTAACAGTAGTGGGAGGAATAGGTAACTACTGAAGTTTTGAATTTGTGAGATAACCCAAGAATAAAATTTATAGACTTCTGTTTCTGGCAAGATGGTGAACAATTTTAGAAAACATTTTGATATGAAGCCTATAGGAATGTTAACAGGAACACTTTTAAAAACATTTGTGAGCTTGAAATCTCTGAAGTCAGAGCAGAATGAGCATGCACATAGAGTGCTAAGCAAATGCCGAGAGCATCAGTCGTACTGGGAACATCACCTGGTCTAGGTGTACTAGAGTTCTGGTCTGGAGATGGAGACACAGGGACCAGGAGCAAATCCTTGGGCTCAGATTGGGGAGTTAGAGTGGAGACTTCCTAAATCCAGGAACTATAATCTTACTCTCTCTCTGAGGGTGAATTAGAAAAAAAATTTACCTGAAAATGCAGAGAGCAGAGAAACTTAGCTGTCTTGCCTTGGTTCTGATTGGAGGAAAGAGTCTTTGAGAATATGTGGCTAAGGACCAGTCCAGTCCTCATATGGTCTGGAGCCTGAATTAATACTACCTGCATGTCTGAAAAGATCACATGCTACAAATTTAACATTTTCCTAGGTTGGTAAGGCCTGAGGTGCCTGGTAGAAATAGACCCAAATCCTCACTGGAGGAAGATTTGCCCAACACAGGCCTCAAAAACCCCCACAGTCTTTCAATTAACATGAACTTGCAGACAAAAATCGTAATGCATACAGGAATACCTTAAGTGAGTCATCACAAGAAACAGGACCACATCTGAAAAGAATTTGGATCCTGGAATTTTCAGATACACAATATAAACATAAAATAGGTATAAATCTAAATATAAGTCAGTTGTCTGGCCAGGGATCAGAATGTCTTTGAAGAAGTAGTTTATACCTGGCATTCTTCATCCATAGACTGATGAGAAATAACTGTTTACTGAGGAAAGATATCTTTTTCTGGAGACCTACTGAGTTGTCAGGGTCAGTTCTCAATGGGGCTGAATATTCAGGTCCTAGGATCTTAAGCACCTTTGTATTAGACTTCTCCACAGCTGTGTACCTGAGGCTTAAGAATTGTATTTCATGTTAGAATCCCCCAAACAGCCATTTCTAGTGTGGTTCCAAGGCTTTTATTGGTGTCTTTTAAAATAAATCTAAGTCTCCCAGTTTTATATCATGCTGGAAGTGGTAGGAGGTACAATATATCTCATGCTATCCCTTTGAGAAATATAATTTGTATACGATAGTATATGAGATTTATTTTTAATAAAATAGAACAAGATCACAACATATCAAATATGGAATCCTTTAGAAGATGAGTCTAGCCCAGGAAGTCTTCTTATAATAGATCCAAGGGGTCTTCACCTGCAATGGTTTAAAATCAGAGATAAGATTTTGAGGGGCTGGGGATATAGCTCAGTTGGTAGAGTGCTTGCCTTGCATGCACAAGGCCCTGTGTTCCAATCCCCAGCACCACAAAAGATTTTGAGAAATAAATCATAATATCATTAGATGTAGGCATAAAACTTAGAACAAAGGAGGTTCTAGCCTATTAGAAAAGTTATTATCTTTTATTATTATTTTTTGTTTTGTGATGCTGGGAATGGAACCTATGTCCTTGTACATGCTAGGCAAGTACTCTACTACTGAGCTATTAATTAAAAAGTACTTAAAAGGTTATGATTGGGGCTGGGATTGTGGCTCAGCGGCGGAGCGCTCGCCTTGCACGTGCACAGCCCAGGTTTGATCCTCAGCACCACATAGACATAAATTCATTGCATTGTGTACAACTAAAGTGAATAGATAAATATTTAAAAAAAAAAAAAGGTTATGATTGGGCTGGAGTTGTGGCTCAGTGGCAGAGCACTTGCCTAGCATGTGTGAAGCACTGGGTTCATTAAAAATAAATAAAATAAAGGTATTCTGTCCATCTACAACTAAAAAATATTTTTAAAAAAAGGTTATGATTTTGGGCTCGGTTTGTGGCTCAGTGGTAGAGCACTTGCCTAGCATGTGTGATGCACTGGGTTCGGTTCTTGACACTGCATATAAATAAGTAAATAAAAATAAAGGGGCTGGGGTTGTGGTTCAAGTGGTAGAGTGCTTGCCTAGCATGCGTGAGGCACTGGGTTCGATCCTCAGCACCACATAAAAATAAAATAAAGATGTTGTGTCCAGCTAAAATTAAAAAAATAAAATAAAGGTCCATCAACCACTAAAAATAATACATATATATGTATGTATATATATATATATAGTGTATGTGTGTGTGTATATATATATATGTATATATATAATGTTATGATTTTGGTTAGTCAAATTAGATCTGTTTGTAAATGTTCAAATGGTCATTGGTGTTGAAATGATGGTGTTTTTTCACATATATTTTTCTGGATCACAATAATGAAAATCAGTAACATTTTTTCCCTTGTTTAACCATTTTGGTAAAATTTTTTGACAATCTTTTTGTGAGGTTTGAGCCAATTTGTCCCTATAACTTGGGTTATTGTTATTTTTTGGAGCATGCCTAGTATCACTGGAGATAGTTTGCACCAAGCAGTATGAAAAAGTCTTGACAAAACAATTATCTCTCCTCTTATCTCCCCAATGAGGGCAGAGTGATGCTCCCCACCCGCATCCCCAGGGTACAAGGGATTGAACCCAGGTGTCTCACATGCTGGGCAAGTGCTCTACCATTGAGCTATATTCCCAGCCCTTTTTCAAAATTTTATTTTGAAACAAGGTCTTGCTAAGTTATTCAGGCGGCCTTAAACTTGTGATACTCCTGCCTCAAGTCTCCAGAGTGAGTATAGTTTGTATGTATGTATGTATTTGATGCCATACCATGGCTCAAACCCAGAGCTTCATGCATGCTGGGCAAGCACTCCACCACTGAGCTACATCACCAGCACTCCCAGAGTGTTGTTTTTATTAGTCATTCTTATGTAGATGTCACATTGAACAACTGTCATAGTACCAATGCCGGAAAAGCCAGAAAAGGTTCTTTGTATATGGTGGTGGACTGTAAAATATTAACAATAGCATAAACTTTATTTTTCTTTCTTTTTTATGGTACTGGGGATTGAATCCAGGGCCTTGTGCATGTGAGGCAAGCATGCTACCAACTGAGCTATATCCCCAGCCCTAAACTTTATTTATTTATTTTTAAAATATTTGTTTTAATTGTAGGTGGACAACAATAATCTTTATTTAATTTTTATGTGTTGCTGAGGATTGAACCCAGTGCGTCATGTGTGCAACCCCAGCCCTAAACTTTATTTTTAATAACTGAAATATACTTTGGATGTTGGATTATCTTTTTTTTTTTTTTTTTTTTTTTTTTTGGTACCAGAGATTGAACTCAGAGGCACTCGACCTCTGGGCCAAATCCCCAGCCCTTTTTGTATTTTTATTAGAGACAGGGTCTCACTGAGTTGCTAAGTGCCTCGCCATTGCTGAGGCTGGCTTTGAACTCGCAATCCTCCTGCCTCAGCCTCCCAAGTGCTGGGATTACAGGTGTGCGCCACCACGCCCGGCTTGGATTATGTTTTGTAAGACAATTTATTTTCAATTTTTGATAGATGTGCCTGAGGAAGTTAGGAAACCCCTTTGCACAATATGCTGAAATCACAAGCAATCCTGAAAGCTCATCCACAGCAGCATGAATGTTAACTCTAAGATCCTTCAGCAAAGAGGAGAGAGCTTGACAGCACAATTAGTGAAGTTATAGTGAAGCAGGCAGAAAAGATGCAAAGTAGAAAAGATGAACAAAACAAAACAACTCAAGTATGATCCCATGAGAAAGAGACATTAAAACCATCGTACCTGGTTCCAGTCAACATGTCTGTAAATATTCACAGAGAAGCTGTGCCCCAGGAGCTCTGATGGGGAGATAGATAGATATGTGGAAGTTGATGACACAGACTGCAAAGGGTCATGATACGAATAAAAGTTCATAAGGTGGGTCCAAGGAGGGAAAATAGGGGATAGGATTTATATGACATTTGTTTCTCCAACACAGCATTTTAAAGTTATAGCATGGGAAAAGACTGATTAAAAGCAAAGATTCCAGGCCAGTCCATTGAAAGAAATCCTAATGGGTATCGTACAAGTGGGGAGAGGCTTATGGTATGTGTCATAAAAATTTTGCTATAATGATCTGAAATTAAGATGATGGATAAGAGGAAAACTAAGTGCACGATCACAGGTATATAAAGAACAAAAAACTGAAGTAAAAATGTTAGCATAGTTTTGTATATCCTCTTCCCTGTGCCTGAAATGGTCTTCCCTGTTGCCGCCTGAAGCGCTTGGAGCAACGGAGCCGCGGGAAGAACTTCAGAGGCAAACTGGAGACAAACAGCTTTTTATTCTGATAACTTTTCTCTCTGGTTCTAACAATGACTAACACACGCCACACACACCAAAAAATGGCGCTGACCCGATCAGCAATTTCGGCCAAGTCACTCGAGATCCCGCAACAAGTCCCGTGAGACTACGGGAGGCGACAATGCCCAAATCTCCACGGCTCATAGTCAACCGCAATTCAAGCCAATCCCCAAACAGGGCTCCTGCACTTCCCTTCTTCCCTGGCAGCTTACCCTCATCTTTCCATTCATGTCTATTCTCTAGGACTGCATGCATGAGCATGTTCATAGATGGAATCACCTGCTCAGTGTCTTTTTTTCTCCTTCTTCTTCTTCTTCTTGCCTCCTCTTCCTCCCCCTTCTCCTTTACATTTCCCTCACTCCTACTTTGTTCTCCTCCTCTCTCCTCTGTTCTTCTCTCCTCTTCCTTTTTTCTTTTACTTTTTTCTTATCTTTGTTATTTAATTGACTAGATATTTTTATATTCCATTTTTTTCTTTTTTCATTTGCTCTTTTTAGTTATACATAATAGTAGAATGTATTTTGACATATCATACATACATGGAGTATAACTTCCCTTTCTTGTGGTTGTACATTTTTTTTTTCATAAAAATCTTGTTAAATTTAATCAATAACCCTTTTGTACAGCTTCCCCCCCCCTTATTTTATAATGATTTATCCTAAAATTTTTCACTTCAAAGCCCAGATGCTTCAACATTGGTTGGTTTCGGTTTTGGTTGTACATGATGTGGCGTTACATTGGTCGATATGAACATAAGAAATTTATGTCTGATTCATTCTACTGTCTTTCCCATTCCCATCCCCTGCTCCCTTCCCCCATCCAATCTGGTGAATCTCCATTCTTCCCTTCCCCCACCGCCTATTGTGAGTCAGTATCCACATATCAGAGAGAACGTTCAGCCTTTGGTTTTGTGGGATTGGCTTATTTCACTTAGCATATTATTCCCCAGCTCCATCCATTTACCTACAAATGCCATAATTTCATTCTTCTTTATGGCTGAGTAATATTCCATTGTGTACATAATTTTCTTTATCCATTCATCTGTTGAAGGGCACCTAGGTTGGTTCCATAACTTAGCTGCTATGAACATTGATGTGGCCACATCACTATAGTATGCTGATTTTAAGTCCTTGGGGTATATGCTGAGAAGTGGAATAACTGGGTCAAATGTTGATTCCATTCCAACTTTTCTGAGGAATTTCCATACTGCTTTCCAGAGGGATCGCACCAATTTGCAGTTGCACCAGCAATGTATGAGTATACCTTTTCCCCCGCATTCTCACCAACATTTATTGTTACTTTTTGCAGGAGCCCTGTTTGGGGATTGGCTTGAATTGCAGTTGACTATGAGCCGTGGAGATTTGGGCATTGTCTCCTCCCGTAGTCTCACGAGACTTGTTGCGGGATCTCGAGTGACTTGGCCGAAATTGCTGATCGGGTCAGCGCCATTTTAGTGGTGTGTGTTTGGCGTGAGTTAGTCGTTGTTAGAACCAGAGAGAATAGTTATCAGAATAAAAAGCTGTTTGTCTCCAGTTTGCTTCTGAAGTTCTTCCCGCGGCTCCGTTGCTCCAAGCGCTTCAGGCAGCAACAGGTGGCGGCCCGTACGGGGACTTCGGAGCGGACAGGTAAGAACTGAAAGGTCTCTAAAGATGGGTTCGAATATAACTGAATCCCAAGTGATAGAGGCTATGCAAAGACTCCTTGATATACCTGACTCTATTCTCAGTGAGGAGTATATAGACAAAAGTGAAAGTGATCAAAAAAGTGTAGATTCCACTGGGCCAACTGAGACCAGTAAAGAGAGTATTAGAAGAGACCCAAAAATGACAAAAATCCAAGCTATTAAAGCTATTCGGGAGTTATTGGCGAAAGCTGAAGGATACTTGCTCTCACTGGAACCTGGGCCTCAGGATATTGCTGTCAGTGAAATTAGCAGTGGTGAGGAATCTAGTAAAAGTGATCCTGAGAAAATGAGGAAAAAGAAATTTAAAAAGACCGAGAAAAAGGTCCGTCAGGCAGAGGAGTCACTTGTGTCCTCTACTCCCCATGGGTGGAATCCATTACAGAAAATATGAAGGGTATTACTAGGCATTTGCATACCCTAGAAACAGAAATAAAAAGTCTTTCTGATCGCTTATGCGCTCTCGAGGACAACTCACAGATACATTGGGAACCGCCAGCACTTGAAAAGAAAAATGGACAGAGTGTCCATCAGTCAGTAGATTTCAAAACAATAAAAAATCTCAAAGAGGCAGTAATGACTTATGGGCCCCAAGCTCCTTTCACGTTGAGTATGCTGGAGTCCCTTAACACCTTTAGCTTAACCCCCTCAGACTGGAAAAGTCTATGTAAAGCAACATTAAGCGGGGGGCAATTCTTGGTTTGGCGATCGCAATTCCAAGAACTTTGTATAGAAACGGCTAAAAGAAACGCGGCGGCTGCAGGGTTTGAAAACTATAATATAGACATGCTCACAGGAGAAGGGCAATTCGCAGACGTACAGGCTCAAACAGATTATGACCCAGATATATATGCTCAGATAAATGCAGCTGCCTTAGAGGCATGGAAAACTGTACAAGGACCTGGGGATCTACAAGGTAGCTTGTCAAAAGTGATTCAAGGACCTAATGAGCCGTATGCCGACTTTGCTGATCGACTTTTGAGAACTGCAGGTAGTGTGTTTGCAGATGTTGACCAAGCTATGCCATTAGTTGTTCAATTAGCTTATGAAAATGCAAATAAATGGTGCCAAGCAGCCATCAGGCCATGGAGAACTAAAAAGGATCTTTCCGTATATATACAACTATGTAAAGATATAAATGACGCCTTTGTCACAGGAAATGTGATTGCAGCCTCAATGAGAGGTGCTTCCTCTCGAAATTTCACAAAGGCTAAACGTAGATATTATAATCAATCAGGATATTCCAGGCAAAATTATCATAATCAATCAGGCAATTCTAGGCAAAATCCCAAAAGAGAAATAAGACCAAGCTCATATCGTGCCCCAGGCCGCTGCCCCAGGTGTAAAAAGGGAAATCATTGGGCCAATAAATGCCATTCAAAATTTGACATCCATGGAAATCCTTTGTTCAGGAATTCAAAAAACGGGGCACGGGGCCCAATACCCCGGGGCCCACAAATGTACGGGGCATTGCAGAAGGAGTATCCTCAAGCATCCACTCAGATGCTTCCCCAACACAATCCCTACTACCCATCCACTCCCTCGCCAGAGGAACAAGAGGAAATGCAGGATTAGACCTCTGTTCCACCGCCCGAATAGTGTTAACACCTGAAATGGGGGTTCAACTGATTCCCACAGGAGTCAGGGGACCTCTTCCCTCAGGGACTGTAGGACTTATTATCGGGCGTAGTCCTAAAAGCTTATTAGGTTTGCAAGTGACCCCAGGAGTAATAAACTCAGACTACAAAGGGGAAATAAAAATAATGCTTAGCTCACCCCAAAGTATAAGTTCTGTTAATCAAGGAGATAGAATTGCTCAGTTGCTTCTCCTTCCCAATTTACATAATTCATTTAAAATGGGTATGCCTCAAGAAGGGAACAATAGAGGATTTTGTTCCACTGACTCAAGTCCCATGGCTTGCTGGGTTCGAGACTGTTCAAGGAGGCCTATGTGTAAAATAAAAATCCAAGGAATAGAAATGGAGGGATTAATAGATACTGGAACTGACTCTTCCATTATTAATTTACGCCAATGGCACAAGCACTGGCCTCTGCAAAAAGCTTCAACCAGTTTAAGAGGCTTGGGATATAATAACCTCCCAGATAAAAGTGCAGTAATTTTAAAATGGGAGGATGATGAAGGCCATAAAGGAACATTTCAGCCTTATGTTTTACCTAATCTACCGGTTACTTTATGGGGAAGAGATATTTTGCAACAAATGGGAGTACACCTTGCAACCAAGCCTGCAGATGTTAAATGTGAAAACCTACAGGGTAATCTTAACCATAAAAGAACTCATTATCAAAAAGTACAGAGTAATCTTAACCCTAAAAGTAATCATTGTCATAAAGGAAAAAGATATTTTTTTTCGGGGCCACTGAGAAAATAATTTTAAAAATACCATGGCTTTCTGATAAGCCAGTGTGGGTCCCTCAGTGGCCCCTATCTAAAGAGAAATTACAAGCGGCCCACCAATTAGTTCAGGAACAATTAGAAGCAGGTCATATAGAACCTTCCACCTCTCCCTGGAATTCCCCCATATTTGTGATCAAGAAAAAGTCAGGAAAATGGCGATTGTTACATGATCTTAGACAAATCAATAAAACCATGCAAGTTATGGGGCCTACTCAACCTGGACTTCCTAGTCCCGTAGCTATTCCAAAAAATTTCCATCTTATTACTCTTGATATAAAGGATTGCTTCTTTTCTATTCCCCTACATCCTCTGGATGTCCCCAGGTTTGCTTTTTCCGTTCCTTCTATGAACAATAATGGCCCTGATCAGAGATATCAATGGAAGGTTTTACCAGGGAATGGCTAATAGCCCCACCATATGCCAAATATATGTGGACAAGGCTATCCAACCCATTAAAAATAAATATCCAAACCTCATGTGTCTACATTACATGGATGATATTTTATTGGCCCACCCTAATCAAAAAATCTTATTTAATATATTCAGTGATGTGGTAGAAAATTTAAAAAAATATGGATTATATATAGCAGAAGAAAAAGTTCAAACCAGATCTCCCATATTATATTTAGGATTTAAAATCATGGATACTTTTGTTAGACCCCAAAAAATTTTAATAAATAAAGAACATTTGACCACCCTCAATGATTTCCAAAACTACTGGGAGACATTAATTGGCTTCGCCCTACACTAAATCTCACTACTGGCCAACTAAAACCTTTATTTGACATCCTTCGTGGAGATCCTGATCCATCTTCACCACGAACATTGACTCCTGATGCTAGGAAAGCTTAAAGTTAGTAGAAAAAGCCATCGAAGGAGCTCATTGTGATAGATTTGATTTAACTCAACCGCTGATGTTGATTATTATTTCTTCACAATATACACCCACAGGAGTATTTTGGCAACAAGGGCCTTTATTATGGATACATTTGCCCGTCTCTCCTAAAAGTATAATTGAATCTTATACCTCCATAGTGGCTAAACTTATTCTTCAAGGACTTAAGACTTCTACTAAAATATTTGGCATTCACCCTGCTACTATTATTACTCCCTATTCATCATCACAGATTGAATACTTATGCTTCAATGATAATGATTGGGCTATAGCTAAATGCTCTACTTCTGCAAATTTTGATAATCATCTTCCTAAGTCCCCTATATTATCTTTTTGTATTAATCATCCTATTATATTTCCACAGGTAATAAAAAATCAACCTATTCCTAAGGCATTTAATGTATTTACAGATGGGTCCTCAAATGGTACTGCTACAGTAGTCACTAAAAAAGAAAATATGACTTACATAACTGCACACAAATCAGCTCAACTAGTGGAACTGGAAGCTGTGGTAAGAGCTCTGGAAAATTTTAGGGACCAGCCCGTAAACATTTTTTCAGATAGCCACTATATTGTACAAGCCGTCCCAAAATTAGAGTTAGCAGGACCAATAGCACCTCATACTCCAGCCTTTAAATTGTTTTATCAAATACAAAAACTTTTGTGGGCAAGAAAAGAACCTCTATTCGTAGGCCATATTAGAGCACATACTAATTTGCCTGGTCCCCTCCATGAAGGTAATCAAAAGGCTGATGAACTTACAAAAACAGTATTTATACTTTCAGCGCTACAATAAGCTACTTTATTTCACTCCCAGTTTCATGTCAACAGCACCACCTTGCAACGTAGGTTTAAAATCACAAAGGAGCAAGCCAGAACAATTGTAAAAGATTGTAAATCTTGTATGACACATTTGCCCAATCCTCATTTCGGCGTTAACCCTAGAGGATTAATGCCCAATCATTTGTGGCAGATGGATGTTACTCATGAGCCAAGTTTTGGAAAATTGCGATTTATTCATGTGACCATAGATACATGTTCAGGCATGATTTTTGCTTCCTTACATTCTGGAGAAAAAGTTAAAGATGTTACATCTCATTGTTTGCAAGCTTTTGCTGCATTGGGCATCCCCAAAATGCTTAAAACAGATAATGGCCCCGCATATACGTCCTCATCTTTCAAAGAGTTTTGCGCAAAATTCAATATATCCCATAAAACAGGCATCCCATACAATCCTCAGGGTCAGGGCATTATTGAAAGAGCAAACCAAACACTGAAAATTATGTTATTAAAACAAAAAGAAGGAAATTGGAAAAGTCCTAAGGACAGATTGGCAGTTGCCCTGTTTACCTTAAATTTTTTAACTTTAGACTCTAATGGTTATTCTGCTGGAGACAGACATTGGAATCCACACCAACAACATAAACCTTTGGTTTACTGGAAGGATGTTCTTTCGGGTACATGGAAGGGTCCAGATCCAGTATTAATTTGGGGAAGAGGATCTGTTTGTGTTTTTCCAAAAGACGAATCCTCTCCAATATGGATACCATCTAGATTAATAAAACAGGTACCACATCAAAATGATCAAGATGAAGTTATTGAAGAATCAAGATTAATAAAAAAGGTACAAAATCAAGAGGACCAAGATGAAGGTACAGAATGATTCCCTCAAAAGAGTCCTTCAAAATATTTCACAACTTAAGTGTCATTTCTCCTGGCCGGGACAAGGAGATCTCTCTTTAGTGTGCACACAATTGTATTTTTTTTTTTCTTTTTATACATGTCTTTATGTCTGTACATTTGTCTACATTTCATGTTAATGTGACATCACAAATATATGTTTGTATGCTTGTTCGTCTGTCCAGTGTGACGTCACAAAGAACAAAGCGCTTATGAAAAAGAAAATATATATATATATATATATATATATGGATCCAAATAACTTTAATTCATTTTAGGTTAAGAGTATTCAATTTAGGTAAATAATTTTATAAATGAAGGTACTTTCAATTTTGATTTATAGGTGTCCCTGGGACTTCTCTTTAGCAAACAATATGACTAGTGCTATATAACCTGATATTTTGGTGTTTTGACATAAGATTGTTTATTTGTTATTAACTTCATTTGTTTAATAGCTCATTAATTTCAATTATCTCAACAGGTAAAAGATTTCTCTGTATACAGAGACTCAAGGGTTCCAGCTAACAAATTATTTCTCTAAAGTGCCTTTACCTTTTCTTTAATCTATCTTTAATGCAGTAATTACCCTCAGTCTTTCTTTGTTTTGTTCTAAATATGATATTTTTCCAACTTATGTTTGTAGAAGCTCAACCAGCGATGTGTGTGAACAAAAATCAACTTTAATTTTCTAATCTAATTATTCTATTTTGTAGTTTGACAACTCGCCTCTTGACTCAGTGCTGCAATAGCACTGCCTTTCCTTTAATAATTGATGCTTGAGTTTCTAGGTAGCGGGCCCTGAAGATTTGCCGGTGGCATTGTCTAAACATAAAAAAGACGTCTGCTGCTACAGCTGCAGGGATCGCGGCCGCCGCAAGCATCCCTGCTGCTCAAACATCAAACAACCTCACCAACAGTGTGGCCTCTGCTCTACATGCATGGGGCCTCCTACATCAACATGTTACAACAAATGGACATTTTGATCTTTCATTGTTTGGGACTTTACGGGACAATGCCTTGCGGGTATTTGTCTAGAGAATTCAGTGTGTTACTTGATGGAACTTAGGGCAGCTGATTTGTTTAAACAATTTGATATGCTATGCAATTTGGCTCATCACCAAAAGGCTTGTCGCCTTAAAGCCGCAACATCTCCTCACAATTGGACGGCTGTTAGTCATCATATATAGTCGATCCTAAAGGGCTCCATTGGATGGCTGGTTAGCCAATGACGGGTAAGATCCCCAGAGGGGGACAACCTAAGACAGGCACAGTCGCACGGGACAGTCTCATGTGGCCGACATATCAACCTAAGACAGGAGTCAAGGGCACAGCCTTGATTATCCGATGACGGGTAAGAATGTTGGTTGCACATAGACGTCCTAGAGCATTACCTCTTTTAAAACAAAAAGGGGGAAATGCAGGAGCCCTGTTTGGGGATTGGCTTGAATTGCAGTTGACTATGAGCTGTGGAGATTTGGGCATTGTCTCCTCCCGTAGTCTCACGAGACTTGTTGCGGGATCTCGAGTGACTTGGCCGAAATTGCTGATCGGGTCAGCGCCATTTTAGTGGTGTGTTTGGCGTGAGTTAGTCGTTGTTAGAACCAGAGAGAATAGTTATCAGAATAAAAAGCTGTTTGTCTCCAGTTTGCTTCTGAAGTTCTTCCCGCGGCTCCGTTGCTCCAAGCGCTTCAGGCAGCAACAACTTTTATTCTTGATAATTGCCATTCTGACTGGACTGAGATGAAATCTCAGTGTAGTTTTTTTGTTTGTTTTTTGTTTTGGCTTGAAGGCATTTTATTAAACATTTTTGGGTGTTGTTTCCTCTTTTAAGAATGAAAAATGCATTTCAATAAAAACAAATATATACTGAAGCCATTTTCCTATGTGTGAAGAAATACAAATGAAATGTGTATTAATAGTGTATTAATATTTAATAGGGAAGTACTTCACTGGCAAAACTTCATATATGTCAAGAGCACTACAAATTCTAAACATACTAAGATTACGTAGCTCTTTCAATATTCTTGGGAATGGTGATTCGCCTACCTATGGATTAGGATCCGCTTTCATGCTTGTTTCTTGAATTCCTTCTACCTCTGAGAGCTTTTTGTCATTTTCCAATGTTTGCTGATATTCATGGATAGTACTAAAAAGAACATGAAACTGCTTCCATCTCAATTCCAGCTTATTTTCAATGCTTTCTTTAATATCTGAAAGATGCTCTCATTCCTCTCCCAGAGCCTCTAATTCTTTTAATGTCTCATGTCTGTCTGGATGATGCTGGATCACTTTTGCCAAAGCATCATATTCTTGGCAAGTTTTTCATATTCGTTTTGCTTGAAGAATCTGTTTTTTGCACTCAGCAATTTTTTCATGAGCTCCAGCAATGCTACATTCCTCCTTCTTGGGATACAGAGTTGCACCACTTAATGAAACTTTTCACTAGCAAATTAATTCTTGGATCATCTCCAGGACCATCTCCATCGATGAGGAGAGGCTTCCATATCACTTCTTCCTTAGTCAAGGCTCCAATGGTGTGCGCAGCGGCCTCAGTGTAGTTTTAATTTGCATTTCTCTAATTGCTAGTGATGTTGAACATTTTTTCATATATTTGTTGATCAATTGTGTTTCTTCTTCTGTGAAGTGTATGTTCAGTTCCTTTGCTCACTTATTGATTAATATTTGTTTGGTTTTGGTATTTTTTGTTTTTATGTATCCTAGAGATTAATGCTCTAGAGATTAGAGCATTACAGGTGGCAGAGATTTTCTCCCATTCTGTAGGCTCTCTCTTCATGTTCTCAATTATTTCCTTTGCTGTGAAGAAGCTTTTTAGTTTTATACAATCCTAGTTATTGATTTCTGTTGAGGAGATTTATGCCTACTTTTTCTTCTAGTAGGTGCAGGGTCTCTGGTCTAATTCCTAGGTCCTTGATCCACTTTGAGGTGAGTTTTGTGCAGGGTGAGAGATAGGGGTCTAATTTCATTTTGCTACATATGGATTTCCAGTTTTCCTAGCACCATTTGTTGAAGAGGGTATCTTTTTTTCCAACGTATGTTTATCGTGCCTTTGTCTAGTATGAGATAACTATATTTATATGGATTTGTTTCTGTGTTTCTATTCTGTACCATTGGTCTTCATGTCTCTTTTGGTGCCAATACCATGCCATTTCTGTTACTATAGCTCTGTAGTATAATTTAAGGTCTGGTATTGTGAAGCCTCCTGCTTCACTTTTCTTTCTGAGGATTGCTTTGGCTATTCTGGGCCTCTTATTTTTCCAAATGAATTTCATGACTGCTTTTTCTATTTCTAAGAAGAATGTCATCAGAACTTTCATAGGAATTGCATTAAATCTGTGTTGCACTTTTGGTAGTATGGCCACTTTGACAATATTAATTCTGCCTATCTAAGAACATGAGAGATCTTTCCATCTTCTAAGGTCTTCTTCAATTTCTTTCTTTAGTGTTCTATAGTTTTCATTCTGGAGGTCTTTCACCTCTTTTGTTGGATTGATTCCCAAATATTTTATTTTCTTTGAGGCTATTGTGAATTAATTTCTCTTTCAGTTGATTCATCACTGATGTATTGGAATGCAACTGATTTATGGGTGTTAATTTTATATCCTGCTACTTTGCTGAATTCATTTATGAGTTCTAGAAGTTTTCTCCTGGAGTTTTTTGGGATATCTAAATATAGAACCATGTCGTCAGCAAATAGGGACAGTTTGAGTTCATCTTTTCCTATTTGTATTCTTTTAATTTCTTTCTTCTGTCTATTGCTCTGGCTAGAATTTCCCTATGTTGAATAGAAGTGGTGAAAGAGGGCATCCCTGTGTTGTTCCAGTTTTTAGAGGGAATGCTTTCAATTTTCCTCCATTTAGGATGATGTTGGCCTTGGGTTTAGCATATAGCTTTTACAATGTTGAGGTATGTTTTTACTATCCCCAGTTTTTCAAGTTTTTTGAACATGAATGGATGCTGTATTTTATCAAATGCCTTTTCTGTATCTATTGAGATTATCATGTAATCCTTGTCTTTAAGTCTGGTGATGTGATGAATTATGTTTATTGATTTCCATATGTTGAACCAACCTTGCATCCCTGGGATGAACCCCACTCAGTCATGGTGCACTATCTTTTTAATATGTTTTTATATGCAATTTGCCAGTATTTTATTAAGAATGTTTGCATCTATGTTCCTTAGGGATATTGGTCTGAAGTTTTCTTTCTTTGATGTGTCTTTGTCTGGTTTTGGTATCAGGGTGATACTAGCTTTGTAGAATGAGTTTGGAAGGGTTTCCTTCTTTTCTATTTCATGGACTAATTTGAGGAGGATTGGTGTTAGTTTTTCTTTGAAGTTCTGGTAGAACTCAGATGAGAACCCATCTGGTCCTGGCTTTTCTTTCTTGGTAGGTTTTGAGGGTGTCTTCAATTTCGTTGCTTGAAATTGACCCGTTTAAATTTTCTATGTCCTCCAGATTCAATTTGGGTAGGTCATATATCTCTAGAAATTTGTCGATGTCTTCAAGATTTTCTATTTTATTGGAGTATAAATTTTCAAAATATGTTCTGATTATCATCTGTATTTCAGTAGTGTCCATTGGGATATTTCTTTTTTTTTTTTTTTAAATATTTATTTATTTGCTTTAGTTGTACACAAAATTTACGTGGTGCTGAGGATCGAACCCAGGCAGCGCACGCGCTAGGCGAGCGCTCCACCGCTGAGCCACAACCCCAGCCCTGGGATATTTCTTTTTTCATTGTGAATTTTAGTAATTTGAGTTTTCTCTTTCTTTTTCTTTGTTAGCTTGGCTAAGGGTTTATCAGTTTTATTTATTTTTTCAAAGAAACAACTTTTTGTTTTGTCAATTTTTTGAATTGTTTCTTTTGTATCAATGTCATTGATTTCAGCTCTGATTTGAATATTTCCTGTTTTCTACTGATTTTGGTGTTGATTTGTTTTTCTAGGGTTTGGGGATGTTATGTTAGGCTATTTATTTGTTGATTTTATATTATTTTAATGAATGAGCTCAATGCAATGAACTTTCCTCTCAGCACTGCCTTCATAGTGTCCCAGAGATTTTTTTAAAATATTTATTTATTTACTTTAGTTGTACACAATGCAATGCATTTATGTTTACGTGGTGCTGAGGATTGAACCCGGGCCACACATGTGCAAGGCGAGCGCTCTGCCACTGAGCCACAACCCCAGCCCCTGTCCCAGAGATTTTTATAGGTTGTATTGATATTCTCATTTACCTCTAAGTATTTTTAAATTTCATCCCTGATTTCTTCTGCTATTCATTTGCCATTAAATAGTATATTATTTAGTCTCCAGGTGTTTTAGAGTAGCTTCTGTTTTTTATTTTATCATTGATTTCTAATTTCATTCCATTATGATCTGATAGAATGCAAGGTATTATCTCTATTTTTTTGTATTTGCTAAGAGTTGCTTTGTGGCCTAAGATATGTTCTATTTTTTCTATATTTATTTATTTGTTTTAGCTGTACACAATGCCTTTTATTTTTCCGTGGTGCTGAGGATCAAACCCCGGCCGCACACGTGCTAGGTGAGCACTCTGCTGCTGAGCCACAACCCCAGCCCCAGATATTTTAGAGAAGGATCCATGTGCTGCTGGGAAGAAAGTATATTCAGTCATTGATGGATAAAATATTCTATATTCTATATATGTCTGTAAAGTCTAAATTATTAATTGTATTTTTTAGTTCTATAGCTTTAGTTTTTGTTTGGAGGACCTATCCAGGGGTGAAAGAGGTGTGTAAAAGTCACCTGGTATTATTGTGATTGTGTTGTAGTCTATTTGATTTTTAACATTGAGAAGGGTTTGTTGGATGTACATAGATGCTCCATTGTTTGCGGCCTAAATATTTACAATTGTTATGTCTTGTTGATGTATAATCCTCTTAATCAGTATGAAATGTCCTTCTTTGTCCCTTCTGATTAACTTTGGCTTGAAGTTCACTTTATCTGATAGGAGGATAGAAACCCCTGCTTGTTTATGAGATCCATGTGAATATGTTTTCTCCCATCCTTTTACCTTCAGTCCGTGATTGTCTTTGCCTATGAGGTGAGTCTCTTGGAGACAGAATATTTTTAAGTCTTTTGTTAAATCCAATCTTCCAGTGTATGTCTTTTAATTGATGAGTTTACTACATTTACATTCTTAACATCTTTTCTCCATGGTCAATTTTGTTTTCAAGATTATATATTTGTCTTCATTGTTGAAATTCCATCTTTCATCTTGAAAACCCCTTGTATTCCATTTTGATTTAATTTTATTCTCAATAAGTTTCTGTAAAACTAAAGTTGTGGCTATATTTTATTTTATTCATGTATTTCATTGTTGGGCAAAAGTTTTGTTACTGCCATGTAATCTAAAGCTTTCCTGACCGAAATGTGTATGCACGTACTTTGTACTTACTTTGTACTTTCCCTTTGTGGTTTTTCACACATGCTTCTCCATTAAAACAAAAAAAATCAACTCTGCTTAGAGGCCAAGGGAAACCATAAGCAGAATGATAATTTCCCCTCAACAATTACAGAACAGAACAGTCTCCCCAACCCTTGAGATTCAACTCTGAATTGTACATAAGTTTTCTTTTAGTAATTCTCAGAAAATGCATATTAACCATTTCAGTAGCTTTTTTTTTTTTTTTTTTTTTCTGGCTTCTGAGAGAAAACTAAGCTCTTTTACAAATTGGACTTCAATAGCAGCATTACAGCTGTGAAAATGTTGTACCAAAAATGTTGTATTCAATGAGATGCCAATTAAAACTCCAAGCCACGTCACACTAATGCCAAAAAAGCCTTTATTAAGCAGATCAGCGGCCACCATCCTCACATATCACACAGTGTGACAAGATGGCGTGCCGGCAGTGATTTTTTCAAGGGTTTATAAAGAGCAAAATCACAGAGGGCGGAATATTCAATTGCAGGGTTTCAGCCAATGCAAGCAAGCCACAGTACAGAAGCTGAATCTAGGCAGTTAGCAAGACAAAGCAATGGGTACAATAATATTTCCCACGGGACTTTCCAGGTTGATATAGCAACGATCAAGTAGAAGGGAATGGGGTCAAGATGACCCTAGTTGAGTACATGTTAGGGAATGGTTACTAATGTCTAGACAATCAATCTCTGACAAGGTATTTGCCCTCCTTATCATTTTTCTCTGAGTGACTCTTTTTCTACCTAAATTCAGTTATTCACAATATGTTCCTTATTATTATAAATGGGACTTAAATTATATTTCCTAACTCATATCACTCATATTGAAGTAAAATTATTTTTTGCAATTGTAATATTTTGTAACTTTGCAGAATTAATTTACTTGCTAATAGATCGTTAGTTTAAAAAACTCTTGCCGGGCGCGATGGTGCACACCTGTAATCCCAGCACTTGGGAGGCTGAGGCAGGAGGATCACATGTTCAAAGCCAGCCTCAGCAGTGGTGAGGCACTTAGCAACTCAGTGAGACCCTGTCTCTAATAAAATACAAAAAAGGGCTGGGGATGTGACTCAGTGGTCGAGTGTCCCTGAGTTCAATCCCCGGTACCAAAATAAATAAATAAATAAATAAATAAATAAATAAATAAACTAATGTTATGTAGAAATGGCCAATAAGCATGTGAATAGATACTTAAAATTACTAATCACTAGGGAAATGCAAATCAAAACTACAACGAAACCAGGTGTGGTGGCGCAGGCACACTTGTAATCCTAGCAGCTCAGGAGGCTGAGGCAGGAAGATTGAGAGTTCAAAGCCAGCCTCAGCAATTTAATGAGGCTCTAAGAAACTCAGTGAGAACCTGTCTCTAAATAAAATACAATAAGAGCTGGGAATGTAGCTCAGTGGTTAAGCACCCCTGGGTTCATTCCCTGGTACCAAAAAAAAAAAAAAAAAAAAAAAAAAAGAAAGAAAAAAAGAAAAAGCCCCAAACAGAAAATAACAAATATTAGGGAGTATGTGGAGAAATGGAATCCTTGTGCACTATTGGTGGAAATGTAAAATGGTAAAGCCACTGTGCAGAATGTATGGTGTTTCCTAAAAAACAGAATTACCATATGATCCAGCAATTCCACATCAGACTAAATACCCCAAAGAAATGAAAACAGGGTTGTAAAGAAATATTTGTATACCATGTTCACAGCAACATTATTCACTATAGGTAAAAGGTGGAAACAACCCCAGTGCTCATCAGTGGAAAAATAAATAAGCAAAATGTGGTATATACACACAGGGGAATATTATCCCTCTTTAAAAAGAAAGGAAATTTGGACACACGCTATGACAGGAATGAATCTTGAGGACGTTCTGCTAAGTGAAGTAAGTCAATCACAAAAAGACAAATACTGGGAGCCAGGTGTGGTGGCGCATGCCTGTAATCCCAGCACTTGGGAGGCTGAGGCAGGAGGATGGCGAGTTCAAAGCCAGCCTCAGCAATGGTGAGGCACTTAGCAACTCAATGAGACCCTGTCTCTAATAAAATACAAAAAAGGGCTGGGATGTGGCCCAGTGGTCAAGTGCCCCTGAGTTCAATCCCCAGTACCAAAAAATAGAGACAAATATTGTATGTGCTAGTCAGCTTTTTGTCACTGTGACCAAAATACCTGACAAGAACAATTTAGAGAAGGAAAGATTTATTTTGGCTCATGGTTTCAGAAGATTCAGTCCATGGTCGACTGGCTCCAAGGCAGAAACATCACAGAGGAAGGGTGTGGTGGAGGAAAGCTGCTCAGCAGGAAGGAGGGAGAGAGGAGAAGAAGGAGAAGGAGAAGAGGTAGAGCTGGGGACATGATAACCCTTCCAGGGCACACTCCTATTAACCTACTTCCTCTAACTAGGTCCCACCCCCTGTAGTCAGGGCCTTCGTGATCCAATCCTTGCCTAAAAGCATCACCTCTGAACTTTGCTGCATTAGGAACCATGTTTTCAAAATGTGACTTTGGGGGACATTCCAGATCCAAACCATAATATTGTATGATTGCACTTACGTGAGGTACTTAGAAAGGTCAAAATGATAGAAACATTAAGTAGAATGGTGGTCCCCAGGAGGAGGAGGAAATGGGAAGTTATTGTTTAATGGTGTGGAGTTTCAATTTTGCAAGAGGAAAAGAGTTCTGGAGATACTGGGTGGTGATGGTTGTACAATATTACAAATGCATTTAATACACAAAATTGTGCACTTAAAATGGTTAAGATAGTAAATTTTATGTTATATGTATCTTGACACAAGTAAACATTGGGAAAAGATCTTTTATTATAAAAAAATGTAAAACTTAGCCGGACGTGGTGGCACATGCCTGCAATCCCAGTGGCTTGGGAGACTGAGGCAGGAGGATCACAAGTTCAAAGCCAGCTTCAGCAACTTAGGGGGGGGCCCTAAGAAACTCAGCAACCCTGTCTCTAAATTAAAAATACAAAAAAGGGCTGGGGATGTGGCTCAGTGGTTAAGTGCCCCTGCGTTCAATCCCTGGTACTGTCCACTCCCACCCCCCCCCCACACCTAAATGTAAAACTTACACCATGAGTACTCATCTCCTGGCATATTGCTTATTCTATTTCTCCACTCCCCCCCCCTTTTTTCCTGATGGATTTTTATTTTACTTACTTATATCGTCTAATTATGTGATCATGTCTCCTGAAAGTAGTGTGCATTATTCTTTTTTCCCTTATGTTTATTCCTCATTTTTAAAAAATTCTATTATTTTAAGGTGAGTGTCTCTTAATCAATGGAAATGAGAAAGAACAGGAAATCTTGCTTTATCTTACTGCATATCTTTGCTATTTAAAAAAGAATGCTAGCTCTTCGTTTTATGCCTGTGCTGCTTTTCAGTTAAAACAAACAGGAACCCTCAACAAAGGACATCACTCAGTACTCAGAAGGAAAGAGGGGACACATACATTGACATATATACAATGGTACTGGCTTTCTGGAAATTAATTGCATTACAAAACCAGGACTTCTAAAAGACTAGAGATAATTTACCTAGGAATTCCAATTCAAGGCTCTATCCGAAGAAGATAATGAGAGAGGTGGTCAAAGATAGATATGCATGCTTTTAATATGCATGAAGTACTCCTTATTATATTGGAGTTGTACACCTAAGAGTTATCCCCAGCCTCTTTCTCTGTTGTTACTGCTCACTGAAAACAGTGGACCCTCTCTTTCTCTAGGCCTCTCTTACAGCAAGAGGTAGCCATAGTTTCCAGTTCTGGTCAATAAAATGTAAAAGGAAGTCTGGCAGAGAATTCTCTGAAAAAGATGTTCTCAGCTGAGGCTTTATCTTCCCCACTGAAATCTGTCTCCTGTCTTTAAAGTCAATCAAATAAGAATGTGATACTTGAAGCTATTTCAACCATACTGTGACACAAGTCAACCTGCCTAGAAGTGACAAGCCAATATGCCAAGGATGATAGAACAGAAAGACAGAAGGAACACAGGTGTTGGATGTCATCAGTGATCTGCTGCATGCACCCGGCTGGGTCCACCTCCTACCTTTAATAGGACTTCTTCTGCTCTAGTGTTCTTTCTTGTGTGATAGAGTAGATGGGTATACTGTTAAATGCAACCTAAAGGAAACCTATCTAATGTGTATGGATGCCCCATGATTGGTTAAACTGGTCTTTTTTTTTTTTTTTTTTTTTTAATTTGCTTTTAGTTGTATACAATGCCTTTATTTTTATGTGGTGCTAAGGATCGAACCCAGGCAGGGCACATGCTAGGTGAGCGCTCTACCGCTGAGCCACAACCCTAGCCCTGGTTAAACAGGTCTTTCAGTTACATTTTTAGGCTTGAATTTTTTGGGTACTGGGGATGCAACCCAGGCCTTTGTGCATGCTAGGCAAGCACTCTACCACCAAGCTACATCTCTGGACTTTTTATTTTGAGACAGGATCTTGCTATGTGGTTCAGGCTGGACTTGAATTTGTGATCCTCCTGCTTCAGCATCCTGAGCAGCTGGAATTACAGGTGTGTGCCACTGCACCCAACTGTAGTCGCCTGAAGCGATGGCCGCTTGGAGCAAAGAAGCCGCGGGAAGAAGTTTTGAGACGAACTGGAAACAAACAGCTCTTTATTCTGGCAACTTTTCTCCCTGGCTCTAACTACACCCCGACACGCCGTCCACGCTTCTCTAACCTCTAAAATGGCGCCGACCTCCTCCGCAATCTCGCTCAAGTCTTTCGAGATCTCTGGCCAAGTCTCGCAAGATCTCGGGCCAAGTACGGAAGGCGCCAATGCCCAAACATGTCCAAAGCCAAAGCCCGTAGTCCACCGCAATTTAAGCCATCTCCCCAAACAGGGCTCCTACACCCAACCAATTCTATTTTCTTTCCTATCATAAATAATAGTGTGATAAACATATTGGGATTACATCTTTGTCTTTTGGTAAGCATGTTTTTTGTCTGTCCTTATCCTCTGCATCTCAGGAATTTATTCAAATTTGTCTTTTGTTGTAATTTTATTTTGACATAATTAGTTTTGCTTTAGCTCCTTTTTGTGTTTTTCATTTCTTTTCAATTTTTTCCTTCTTCCCTTTCATTACATCTGATTTACCTTTCATTTTAGCCTGTATTAACTTTTTTCTGTTAGAGTTCATGTCTTCCTCAATTCCACTTAAGACAACCAACAATTTTCCAGTGTCTCCTACTCCCTAACTCCCCCTGGCTACTGGGGTGAAAAAAAAAATCAGGTGAATGTAGAGCTTTTGCGTTGCTAGAATATTTTCCTTCTCTTGTTTTATAGCTCTGCTTTTTTTTTTTTTTTTTTTTCCCCATGCTGCTTTTTCCCTTCATCAATTTTAAACAAGGTGGTGTCTATGCAGAGTCAGTGTTTGTTACCAGGCACAGGAGGATTTCCTTTGGTTCTGCTTTCTGTATGGTGGCCTAATGGTTGACTCCTCCTTTAAAAATCTACATCTAGAGGGCAGGATAATGCCAACGTGTCCCAACCACATTCCCAGTTTCTAGCAAATTTTCACTGAGCATACTTGTGCTCTGTTGAAATTGCATCTCCCTCCTACGCCTACTGCCTGGGTTTCTATTAGTCTTAGCTACTCTACTACGGAGGAATAGTGATTAAAAAAAGGAGGGGGAGGGGAGGGGAGGGGGAGGGGAGTGGGAGGGAGGGGGAGGGGGGGGGAAGAGGAAGAAAGAAAAAAAAAAAAAAAGAGAAAGAAACCCAAGTAAGGTTTTTCCTTCTTCTTCCCAACTCTAGCACCAGGGCTAAGCTTAAGGATTAGTTTTCCAAAACTTTCTGTCCAGTTTACTTTTGGGATTTACGTGAATGAAAGAAAAAGAGAGCGAGCGAGCGAGAGAGACACACACACACTGACAGACACGGGGAGAGCGATGAAGGAAAGCAGCTACCCGCGTGATTTTCCTTGTCTCTTTCCCACGCTCTCGCTCCCCTTCCTCCTCCTTTTTTCTCTCCCTGTGGAGAGGGGTGGGGCGGGGTGGACAGAGGTGAGGGACCGCGATCTTCAAGGCATGGGAGACTGATTAAGAAACAAGAAAACTACGCCGTCTAGTGGAAAGAAAGAGAGAATCATTGCGAAAGAATTTAAGAACCAGTTTCCAAATCCAAATCTTTCCTTGCTATCTCAATATTTTACCAATACAAATAATTATTATACCACATTCTTAAAAGGAAATTAGATTGATAGCTACTACTGTGAATAAGGAAGGAAGTGGCACTTTCTATTGTTTACCATTTCTCCTATTTTCTTTCCTAAAAAGATGAGTGTGAGTGCTAGCTTACATAATGTCAATTTGCCTCCTAGGCCATAATTCAACTATGTTGGTAGCCCTGCCAAATTTGTGGCCAGGGCACTTTCTCCCTTCTTCAAACTGGTTATTTTCCCTCAAGGCTGTTACAGCAGAATTGTGGAATTATGTGTCATTGATTTATTTCCTCTGTGACTTAGAAGTTTGGAGAGCACAGTATTTTTTTTTTTTAATTTTATTTATTTGCTTTAGTTGTACACAATGCGTTTATTTTTACATGGTGCTGAGGATCGAACCCAGGCCGTGCACGTGCTAGGCGAGCGCTCTACCGCTGAGCCACAACCCCAGCCCCCAGCACAATAATTTTTAAAAATTATTTACCTCTTTTGTTTTATCTAAGAAGCTTAGTTAATAAAAATATTCTTCAGGCCAGATGAGAGATAGCCACTAGGTTATCTTGTACTCAGTGTACTTTTTTATTTAAAGGTTTTTTAAAAAAATTTTTTTTTAAAATTGTAGATGGACACAATACCTTTATTTTATTCTATTTTATTTATTATTGGTGCTGAAGATTGAACCCAGTGCCCCACATGTGCTAGGCAAGCCCTATACCACTAAGCCATATATCAGTGTACATTTTAACCCAAATATTCTTAACATCCCACCTAAACACAGTCAATATGACCTCTATCTTTTTACAAGATCTGGGAAATTTTTTATATATATATATTTTTTAGATGTTGATGGACCTTTATTTTATTCATTTATTTATTTGTGGTGCTGAGAATCGAACCCAGAGCCTCACACATGCTGGGCAAGTGCTCTTACCACTGAGCCACAACTCCAGTCCCAGTTATGGGAAATTTTAACTGGTAAACTTACCCAAATTTTTGTTTTTTCTCGTTTCCATGTTAGTAAAATAAATGCAAACAGAAAAAATTTAAAACCTCCTATGGAGGGCTGGGCATTTGACTCAGAGCACTTGCCTGGCATTCATGAAGCTCTGAGTTCTATCTCTGGCACTACAAAAAATAAAATAAAAATAAAAATAAAAAATTTTCCATGGAGAATTGCTCAGCTTTTAAAATTTAGAGCCCAAGTTTCTGAGTTGATGGACACCTGGTGACAGATGTATGTTTTAGTTGTAGATTATCCCTTCTTTCCTTTCACATCAATTCATTTTTATACTAAAATGCTTTTTACATCTTATATTCTGTTTCTCACAATGTTGTTTAAAAACATTAATTGGCATTATGACATTAATCTTGACTTTATACATGTACAACTTTTTTTTCCTTTCTTTTTTTGTGGTACTGGGGGGGGGGGACTGAACCAAAGGGGCACTTTGCTACTGAGTATCATCCCCAGCTTTATTTTTATTTTTTATTTTGAGACAGGGTCTCACTAAGTTGCTGAAGCTGGTCCAGAACTTAGGTTCCTCCTGCTTCAGCCTCCTGAGTTACTGTGATTCCAGGCTGTGCCACCCACCCAGCTCATGTGCATCTTCACTTGCTTTCCAGGATTTGCTTTCATACTTCCACTGTTCCCACTGTGAAGATGGGTAGGTACATTTATCTGTCATAGCTCGATGATGCCATACTTTATTCATAATCAAAACTGGGATTTCACAAACATCATCTTATTATTCACTCATATCTAAAAAATTATTTAAGTATTTATTATGTTCCAAACACTATGCTGGGCTCAGGGGATACAAGGATGAAGAAGACACCAGGAGCTCACAGGCTCAGTGGGGAGGCATGTTAGACAATAGACAGGCATTGTGTGCAAAACTAAACTTCTGGTAATGGCTTTCTTCTTCATAGTCGTCTTCTTCTTCTCCTTCTCCTTCTCCTTCTTCTTCTTTTTTGGTACTGGTGATTGAATCCAGGGATGCTTTACTATGAGCTACATCCTTAGTCCATTTTGTTTTGGGATAGTGTCTCCCTAACTTAAATCTTCCTACCTCAGCCTCCCAAGTACTTGGGAATATAGACATGTACCATCGAGCTTGGGTGTGGCTTTGTTTCTAAGAAGACTTTTTAAAAACTGGGAAGTGAGTATCTTGACTAATGATGAGCACCAGATTTTTTTTTTTCTATTTGACATTTGTATTGTGTGTGTACATAAAAAAATAAATGCATCAACATTTTGGTTTATAAACTAGGAAAGGATAGCCATGGGGCTGGGGTTGTGGCTCAGTGGTAGAGTGCTTGCCTGACATGTGTGAGGCACTGGGTTTGATTCTCAGCACTGCATATAAATAAATGAATAAAATAAAGGTCCATCAACATCTTTAAAATTTTTTCTTTTAAAAAGAGCATAGCCATACTGAATCTCTGATGGCTAATGGGACAAATTTAAGGATCTGACCCTTAAACTTGAAGCCCATATCCAAGTCTCATGATGAACCATTGTTAGGATAGTAACCCCGCCCCCAGGCGGACTGGAATGTTAGGATAGTAAAACACAGGCTAGAAGAGATGTTAGGATAGTAGGATAGAAACCCCAACCCCAGGCGAGCTAGAATGTTGAGCCCCAAGATGGGCTATTTGAATTTCGCGTGCGCGGGCTATTTGCTTCAACTAGGACGTGGGTAATCCGAGGCTTCTCTTTGTTCAGGGCGAATTTCGCACGCACGGGCCATGATGTAGGTAATGCTATATAATCTGAGGCTTTCCTTTGTTCGGGGTCTTGCCCTTCCTGTGTGTCTGCAGGAAAGCTTGACCCCAGCTAGCTGGCTCAATAAACTCCTTTTGTGTATTACATATTGTCTGGCTCTTTGTGGTTCATGGGAAAAATTAGTGAAACTGGACCATAACACCATCAAACAAGAGAGTCCAATATGGACAGTCAATGGTCTTCTTTCTCCTTTTCAACATAAAGCCCATCCCAGTGCCAGGAGTGGTGGTGCCTGTCTGTAATCCCAGCAACTTGGGAGGCTGAGGCAGGAGGATCGTAAGTTCAAAGCCAACCTCAGCAACTTAGCAAGGCCCTATGCAAGTTAGTGAGACCCTGTCTCAAAATAAAAAGCATTAGCCGGGCTTGGTGGTGCATGCCTGTAATCCCAGCACTTTGGGAGGCTGAGGCAGGAGGATTGCGAGTTCAAAACCAGCCTCAGCAAGGGCGAGGCACTTAGCAACTTAGTGAGACCCTGTCTCTAAATAAAATACAAAAAAAAAAAAAAAAAGGGCTGGGGATGTGACTCAGTGGTCGAGTGCCCCTGAGTTCAATCCCTGGTACCACAAAAAATAAAAAAATAAAAAAAAATAAAAATAAAAAAATAAAAAGCATTAAAAAAAGGGCTGGGGATGTGACTCAATGGTAAAGCACTCCTGGGTTCAATCCCCAGTAAACACCCCCCCCCCAAATCCCAATGTTCAACAATGCCAGATAGAGAAATGATTCCTGAAAAAGCATAGGCTTTTTTTTTCTCTTTCACTTATATTTATGTTGTAACTAACATGTAAGAAGGATTTCTCTTCCTGTGCTGCCTTTAATTTTGGCATCAAAGTAGAAATGGATTTGATGGCATAAGTGTTATGTTCTGGGCAATAAACATCTTAACTAGAGAAGTGAGTCAGCAGGGCCCATGAAACTTATCAACCAAGATTAGTCACCTGGGTAGTGGAGCTGCTTAATGGGAATATAACTTTCTCTTCAGGTCATTTCCCTTGAAATTGGGTGGAAATCCCCACATCTATTGCTCAATTTGGCAGCTGCAAAAAAGTGAGCAAAGACAATACTCAGGGCTGGGATTGTGGCTCAGTGGTAGAGCACTCGCCTAGCACGCACGTGGCCTGGGTTCGATCCTCAGCACCATGTACAAGTAAACACATGTGTACAACTAAAGTAAATAAATAAATATTAAAAAAAAGACAATACTCAAAAGGTGTGAGTACTTGATTCATCACAGTAGTTAATCCATTTTGTTTTGAACTTTCTTTTATATTTTGTAAACAAATATGAATTATTAGAAACATTTATATTATCAGTTAAAAAGGAAAGATGATTAGGGCTGGGGCTGGGGCTCAGTAGTAGAGTGCTCACCTGGCACACGTGAGACACTGGGTTCTATCCTCAACACCACATAAAAATGAAATAAGGATATTGTGTCCACCTACAACAAAAAATACATTAAAAAAAGATTTGCAATTCTTATTAAAAAAAAAAAAGGAAAGATGATTAGGAAAAGGACTCAGAACCTTAGCGAAAGCTATTCTGTTTGGGGAGTGTTGGAAATGAATTTAATTCCAATTTGGAGGTGATTTGGAATGAATTAGTCCTGTACTCTCTCAAAAAAAGTGTGTACATTGGGAGGACAGTGTGATTGCTTTGGAATGCCAGTAGGACTAGTTAATCTGATTATCTCAAGGTTTCAATGTCTCTTTGTAAAACTTAACTCACTTCTTTTCCTCATTGCAAAGAAGTAAACTTTAATTTCAAAGCTGAATTTGGGAATTTACAGTACACAGATTCTTTCTCAAGTTCTAAGTTAGTTAATATTAAGTATTGTTAGATGTCTGCAGAACTTGAGGTCATGAGGGTGAGGTCTCCTGACAACATTAGTGGCTATATAAGAAGAGGAAGAAAGAAATGTGCTAACATGTTTTTTCATCACCATGTGATGCCCTCTGCCATGTTACTGTGCAGCAAGAAGGCCCAGGCCTTCCCCAGATGCTGAACAGATGCCAACACCATGTTCTTGGACTTAGTCTCCAAAACTGTGATCCAATAAACTTCTATTCTTTACAAATTACCCGGTCTCATGTATTTTGTTATAGCAACATGAAATAAACTAAGATACCTCCCTTCCCTCTTCCAGTTTCTTTCTTTTTTCTTCCTTTCTATTTCTTTCTTTCTTTCTTTCTTTCATACTGGAGATAGAACCTAGGGCCTCATGTATTCTAGGAAAGTACTCTGTCACTGAGCCCAGTCCATATTCCAGTTTCTTTTCTTAATTTCTTTCTTTCTTTCTTTCTTTTTCTTTTTTCTTTTCTTTTTCTTTTTTTTTTTTTTTTTTTTGTGGTACCGGGGATTGAACTCAGGGGCACTCAACCACTGGGTCACATCCCCAGCCCTTTTCTTGTATTTTATTTAGAGACAGGGTCTCACTAAGTTGCTAAGTGCCTGGCCATTGCTGAGACTGGCTTTGAACTCGCGATCCTCCTGCCTCAGCCGCCCAAAGTGCTGGGATTACAGGTGTGTGCCACCACGCCCGGCTCCATATTCCAATTTCTTTAATGTTCATAGGCTTAAGAAGGAGGTAGAGGGGCTGGGGTCGTGGCTCAGTGGTAGAACACTTGCCTAGCACTTGAGAGGCACTGTATTCAATCCTCAGCACCACATAAAAATAAATAAACAAAATAAAGGTACTGTGTTCATCTGCAACTGAAGGAGGAGGAGGAGGACGGGGGTTGGGGGGGGGAAGAGGAGAAGGAGGAGGAGGGAGAAGGAAGAAAAGGAAAAAAAAAGAAGGAGGTAGAAAATTTATAGGAACTCAGGCATCTCCTGAAAGGAGAGGCTATCAGAGTCCAATCTCTTGCCCCAACATTCAAGGTTAGGGAGCCTTGATTGGAGGAAAATGCCATGGTTCCGTTCTAGATTTGGTGGTGATGGCAGGGAAGACTAGGAGTTCCATTTCCCTGCCATAGAACTGCCGTAATGGCTGGAGTTGGAGCCATTGATTGGGTCTCTGCTCTGATGAATTGAGGAAGAGAAAAACACAGATCTTAGTTTGTTAAGTAGCCTGGGCTGGAACCCACTTTCTCAGGGAAGACTCACCTGCTGGGGAAGTAGCTACATCAAAAGAGCTGTCAGTTGGAGAACCCCTGACAGAATCTAACAGTGGGGCATGAGCTTGTCTTCTCCTGAGGAACTCTTTAGACTGCTGTAGAGAGTGGAAAGTCCCTTTGACTTTCCTCAGGACATCTGTGACCCTAGTCACCCAGAGTGACTCTTCCAGGAACGACTTGTCTAGTAGCAATGATGGCATCCTTCAGTCTCAAATGCCAAGCAGACCCAAAACTCTTGGACATATATAGTCACACAGGGGCTTCTGCATTCCCAAGCGGGGGTTGGGACCTTAGGAGATGGAACTGGACTTGCATGTGGGGGTCTGAGCATTACAATTTGTGGGGAGGGCATTGACCACACCTCCAACTGTGCAGGCGAACACCACAGTTATTTGAGTGATGATTTACACATGTAAGGCAAATTCAAACTTAAAATAAGAGATTCAGTTCTCCCTGTTAAAAATAAGGGAAGAGATATGCTCTCTGCTCTCTTTTCTTAGAACATTTAGTTTAGGGAACTTGTAAGTTCTTTCCAATCTCTTTGAAGTATATGAAATCCTTTTAAAATTTAAATAAGCCTTTGCCCAGGGATGTCTTTTTCAAGCACTTGGGAACCATCTTTTTGCATTGAAATCATCCAGGGAAGATAGTATCTTTATATTCCAGTTTCGATGGGAGGGTAAGAGACTAACTTCAGTGAACACCTGGCTCCCAGTTGTGAAATTATCTTCTGTCAGAAAGATAGGACAAGATTATTTCTCCTTTGTCTGAAACCAATTAACTAACACAGATGGCTGCCCCTATTAACTGGTAAATTTAGGATGGACTGTGTGTAATAAGTGGTGCTGCCAGGTCCTCTTACTTGAGGACTATTTATGGTTGGTCTTGAGAACATGTGTGGAATGGGCTTATCTACTTGACTATGTGAAAGGATGAAATTCCTTTCTGTCTTTGCATCTGCTAGTGGGCCACATGGAATGTGCATCACACTCTGGTTTAATGCTTATTCAATAATGAAAGTGTTTTCTTTCTCTTGCTTTGTTGAGAGGTTTTCTGGATTGGGAGAAGATTTTTAATTATGTTTTCCCAACACACATTCATACCACAACCCAAAAGAAAAGTTTATATCCAGTTAACTTCAAAGACCTGACTTCTAAATGATTCCCTCGGATTTTACCAGAGAATCTCCTTATCTTTTATTCTTCTGTCTCTTCCTTATCCCCTCAGTTTCTCCTACTTTCTAATATTGTATATCTCTCTTTTTATGTGTTTAAAAGACAACGTTCAAAATAAGGTAAAGCCATGACCCTCATACAGACATAAAAATGAGCATGTGTTAAAATTTCATTCTATTCATTAATCTATTAGAGTATGCTAGTCAACTTTTCATCACTATGACAATGTACCTGAGATCATCAACTTATAAGAAGAAATGTTTATTTTGGTTCATGGTTTCAGTCCACAGTTTCTTGGCCTTGTTGCTTGGGGCCTCTGGTTGCCCACTACATCATGACAGGGGTACAGTAAGGGAGGAGGTCTCTTCACCTAATGGTGGTTGGGAAGTAAAAAGAGAGGAAGGGGCCAAGGTCCCAGTGTACCTTTCAAAGGCACGACTCCAGTGCCCTAACTTCTTTCCATTAGGCTCCACCTCTTACAGGTTCTGCCACCTCCCAATAGTACCAGGGACTGGCAACCAAGCCTTCAACATGGGCCTTTGGGATCATTCAGATCTGAACCATAACAGAAGGAACCAGGAAATTTGTTTTTTAAAGGATAGCAATTTTATTTTTTATGACTTTGTTTTATTTGTTTAGTTTTGTATGTGGTGCTAAGGATCGAACCCAGTGCCAAATTTGTAATTGTTTTAAAAGAGGTTCTGAAGAATGGACATATTTACAAGTGAGAAATAGTAAAATAAATGTGAAAGTAGAGGCAAAACTGGTTTTCTAGAAGGGAGGGAGGAAGTCAGTGGCTTTTCCTTCCAACAGGACAGAACTTGCACGTCTATGGATTAAAAATTACTTCACATTGTTTTTAGTCATCTATAACTTGCAGAGTGGAAAATAGCTTCCATGGATTTGGAGTCAGATATCTGAAGGGATCTCCTAAACACAATGTATAATTTTTTACTGAAATACAAAATTTCTCCTACAGTCTGACTCTTTTTTTTTTTTTTTACTATCGAAAAAAACTAATAATGTATGTCAAAACACTTTTGAGAAGTTGACAGTTGGTAGTAATTGCTTTGTCTTTTTCTTCACCAGAACAAGAATCTTACCTTAAGTATGATTACAAAATCACATAGTCTAGGAAGAATTCACTAACTCTACGTGGAATGGCTCCATTAGCATTACCATCATCATTAATAAACATTTTTGTGTGTTTAATGTGCTATTGTTGTGTCTGACACTTATTGTCAGCATAAAAGATTGTACTTCTGTGAAACCATGAATAATTGCAATAGTTATTAGAACTACTAGTAATGGTATAATAAATAAGCAATTGCTTTTTTTCAGTGGCACGATGCCACATAGCTAATGTGATTAATTAAAAGAAAGGAAAGAGACAATTTGAGAAGCAGAATTTTATGAGATTGATGAATGCTTTTGACATAGTAAAGATCTAGTCCACAGTCTTTTTTTTTTTGTAAGTTTTTAACATTTTTCAAATATGCTTTTTACCCTCACATAGAGTCATATTTCTTAAAAGAAGGTACTGTACATAGTTCATATTTGTATGCCTGGTGTCTGGTACAATGCCTGGCATATAGTAGGTGCTTAGCAATGTCTGCCAAATGACCAGCCCTCTGACTGTAAATGTCTCGAATGCAGGGTCTTCCTGGAATGCTCCCTGGATGTTGGTTTTGTGTCTTTACTAAGCTCTCAAATAGTCTTTTTATTTAGAAATTTATTTATCTTTTCTCCATGGGGTCCAAGGATACTCAGTACTGTAATAATTTATGGAAAAACCATATGGCGTGGTAGAAAGAGCATTGGGTTGGAGTAAAACATTTCACTTCCTGAGCTTCCATTTATTATTTCCTCTCTACTTCAGTTTACTTTTCTGTATAATGAGGATTATAGCGCCTCTAAATATTTTGAAATCAGGGCATCATGATTATAAACAAGACCTGTTCCCTATATTAAATTCTATGAAAGGATTTGGACAAATGTGGGCTGCAATTAATTTTGGGTCTCACATGATTTTAACAATAAGCATGTACATTGATTGCATACATTATTATAATTATTATGAATATGTATGCAATAGGTTTATCCCTCCCTTGCTTCAGGCATTGAATATACACTATCTTTGTAGTCATTATTTTAAACAGGAAAATTTCATAATCAGTTATCAGGGCCGTTTGGAGAAGGCTTTTTCTTTTCTTTTCTTTTTTGGTAGCGGGGATTGAACTCAGGGGCACTCGACCACTGGGCCACATCCCCAGCCCCCTTTTTTTTTTTTTTTGTATTTTATTAGAGACAGGGTCTCACTGAGTTGCTACGTCCTCGCCATTGCTGAGGCTTTGAACTCGTGATTCTCCTGGAGAGGGCCTTTTCTTTTGGTACTAGAATTGAACCCAGGGGCACTTTACCACTGAACTATATCCCCATCCCTTTAATTTTTTATTTTGAGACAGGATCTCCCTAAGTTGCTGAGGGCCTCACTAAGTTGGTTAGGGTCTCACTAAGTTGCTGAGGGCTGGCCTAGAACTTGCGATCCTCCTGCCTCAGCCTCACGAGTGGCTGGGATTACAAGTGTGTGCCACTGCCGCTGGCAGGAGGCCTTATTAAGATGTCTATACATGTATGATTCTGCACACGCAAAGCTCCATTGCAAATGCGGGATGTGTTTTTATAGGGCAAGTAGATGACAGATTAGCTATACCCTTCAGCTATTCACCTTGCTTGGGAGGCAACTCAGATAGGCCAGGTTATATGTGAGCACAGTGTGGTCAGACCAAAACTCAGGAGTCATCCTGGATTCTTCCCGATTTGTATCCTATGTCCAGTCTATTGGCAGATTATTCCAACTCTCCTCCAAAACATCTGATTCTGAGTTCTCTCTCCCTCCACTCCTGCATCCTACTCTGCTATCATCATCCCCCTCCTGGGTTAGTGCATTTTCTCCCAACTGGTTTCCCTGCTTCCATCTTTGCCCAGTTAAAATCAATTCTCCTCCCAGTGGCCTAAGTAATCTTAGAAACATAAATCAGGGTACATCATCCCTCCTGCTTAAAACCCTTCATTAACATTTAGATCAAATTCACACTCCTTTCCAATATTAGTTAGCTTTCTGTCATATAACAAAATACCAGAGCAATTAACTTATAAAGAGATAAGGTTTATTTTGGTTCACTATTCTGGGAGTTCCAGGCCATGACTAAGGGCAGCACATTATAGAGGGAGCACATAGTGGAGCAAGCCATTCACCAGAAAGTAGAGTAAGAGAGGAAGAGGAAGAGAGTAAGGTCCCACAATCCCTTTTGAGGGCATACCTCCAATGACATAAATACCTCCCAGTAGGCCCCACTTAAGGGTTACATCACCTCCCAATAGTGGCACCCTGGGGACCAAGATTTTAATACTTGGAACTTTGGTGCACACTTATCCAAACCACAGCATTTCCTGAGTTCCTGGATCCTCTGACTGTCCTGACTGCTTCTCTCACCTCATCCATGGCCACTCTTCTTTTTGCTAACTGTTCACTGGGCACTGTAGCACCTTTTCCTGCCTCATGCACACCCCAAACTTGTTCTAGCTTCCAACCTTAGCACTAGCTATTCTCTTTGCTTGAGATGCTTATCTTCATATTTTTGGCATGGGAACTTTCGTCTTGGCCTTCAGATCTTAGTTTAACTATTACTTTGTCATAGAGGTTCTTAATTCTCCATATAGTTTTTTTTTTTTTTTTTGTACTAGGGATTGAACTCAGGGGCATTCAACCACTGAGCCACATTCTTAGCTCTATTTTGTATTTTATTTAGAGATAGGGTCTCACTGAGTTGCTTAGTACTTCGCTGTTGTTAGAAAAATGCTGAACAAAGTTAACTTAGCCAGGAACACCGTGTTAGTGAAATAAAAGGGTTTATTGGGGTGCCACATGGGCAAGGGTAGGGAAAGGAAGGGAAGGGAAGGGGGGTAGGGAAGGGATGGACGGGAATAGGGACAGGCAGGAACAGAGAGCGATTTCAGTCCGGGGCTGGCTTAAATAGAGTGGGGGTCAGAAAGCCCCCCCTGGAGTGAGTCCTTGCCCTATAGGCCAACAGAGGTCAGGAGGTAGTGGACAGGGCACTTGCTAGTCAGGTTTGCTGGTCATGCTGAGGATCTTGGGAAGTGTAGTTTTTCACAAAGCACCTGGGGAGGTGTGGCCTTCTGCCTGGGAGGCGCAGCCTCCTGTCTGGAATCCAACATTCCCCCCTTTTTGTTTTCTTAGGAAGAGGGGCGTCGTGTTTCGATCTGGCTGCTTCAGAGCTGAAATGGGGTGACGTGGGGTGCTATGAAGGGAGGAGATGTGGGCAGGCAGGTCCAGCTGGAGGGTGAAAAAATTCCCAGGAGGTAGGCGTGGAAAAGATGAATCTGTCCAGGTATGGGATGGATGAAGTTTTCTTTGAAGCCATATGTCGGTGAGGGTGTCAAACCAGGCTTCTGCAGAAAGTCACTGAGGGAGTCAGCCGGGAGAGCATGTAGAAATTGTGGGTCTTGCGAGTTTGCAGGTAACACTATTATGGAAGCAACAAAGGGAAAGAAGGTGAGATGGATTATTGTCTGTAGGCCTGCATTCCACCAGGTGGGACTTACAGTGAAGAGGCCAATGGAGAGTGCGAAGCACATCTTAATGAGCGTCAGGTGGCAGCATAAGGGCAGAACTCAGCAGGGCTCTCTGGTTGGAAAGTCATCCGTTGTTTTTTTAACAGTTGATAGTCCCTGAGAAAAAACTGGTTAAAGGTTCAAAACGAGAAAAAACAGAAAAGATTATTTTGAGATGGTATTGGGGACACAAGAGAAACGAATTTTCAAGGGATCAGTGGGACTGGGAGAGCAAGTATATTGAGGTAGTTGTTTGTCGTCCTTTTGTGGATCTTCAGTTGGTTGAGCAGCTGGTTTCAGTCTGGAAATATGAGTCCAAGAAGTCAAATTCTCTGAGGTTTCACGAAGCTTAGCAGCTGTGGGTGTGCACGGCACAACCTGGAAAGGTCTTGTCCACTTTGGGACAAGGGAGACTGTTCCTGTGTCCTGGGAAGGGGAGAAATATACCCAAGAACCGGGTGCCAATGGAAATGAAGCAGTGAGTCTACTTGGGTCAGGTAGGATGTAATCTTGGCACGTCCGTAGCTGATGTCTGATGAAGGATAGACTTTACTTTGAAGTCTGGGGAAGGTTGTAAAGTCAACAGGGATGAGAGCTTTTATGAGCAAACACGAAAAACATGAGTATTGAATAAATGTTGTAGCATCTGGAACATGTCAACGTATATCATGGAGATAATTTAAATTTTTAACATGTATAGAGTTATCAGGGATGTAAACACAACATTTCACTTAGGGCTGAAGTTACCTTTACTTCTAAAATGTCCAGAAATGGTTGTGTATCTGTTTCAACTGTTTACTGGATGTTTAGGATGAAGTTTGTCAAACTGACTTTTGCTTTTTGACTACTGCTAAGAGTTAGCTGTTTCTGATGGGAATCTTGGGGAAACTTGAGAGCAGCTTTTCTGCTCGGTGCCTTCTGTAAGGATGGGTCCAGGTCTTGCTTGACCTTGTGGCTTTCCTCAGAAGCATTAGGGATGTTTCTCCCTTTTTATGGACCCTCCTTTTAGCAAGTGCACTGATTGGCTTTTTTCTCTATTGGTCTCATTTATCTCTCTTATCGGGAGATCATGTGACCCAGAGATGTAAAGCTCTGTAGAGATGTTTCCTCTTCCCTCACAGGCAGACTCTGGGACTAGAAGCAAATACTGGTCTTCTTGGCCCTTTTTGATTAATTTAAAAGTTTTGATCTTAGACATCCAGTAAGCTAATCTTAAATTGAGAACATTGGGCTTTAATTTTAATGTTTATAAACTTACAGTAGCCAGGGTCTGTGGTACCTATCTGTCTTGATGGTTCTTGAAGGTCAGGTGTTTAAGTTTTGAAGTTGATTTCTGTTAACATATTTGAGCTTCTAAGAACATTAGCTGATAAAATATCACATTTAGAACAAATTAAAGAAAGGCTGAGAGCTTTAGCTGACAAAATATTACAATTAGAACGGATTAAAGAAAGGCTGAGAGCATTTAACTTTTTTGTGGAAAAGTAATAACTTGAATTTAGGAAAAAATATTTTTATGGGGTCATACTGAGCAAGGGAGGGAGCCTGAGTATCCCAGACTTTAGGGTCTACCAGGCCAGTGGGGGCATGGTACTGGGAGGTTCCCGTTGTCTTGTTACTTGTGTTACCGTACTGTAGACTGCTGAGGCAGTAGGAGTGAAGATTTGGTCTTCAAGAGGCTGTTGCACAGGTCTTCTAGGAATTTCACACGTCTGTTTATACCTATTGGAACTTTTAACCTGTTTCACTGATGACAAAGACCAACTTATGAAAATAATTAATATCTGATGGCATATTTAACAGTGAGCAACTTAACCTTGTAAATTAATTAGCTGTTTAACAAACAGAGTTAGTTACAAATGAATAATCTCATGTCAAATACCAAAATATGAGGCTGAACAGTATTAGTCATTTTCTTTGCTGAAGAGAAGTCCTGGAGAAACTTGCGAATTAAGTTTGAAGGTACCTTTACTTATTTGTTTACCCAATTTGAATTGAACATTTTTACTTAAATGAATTAAAGGTATTTGGATCCATTATTTTAATTTTTATGAGCGCTCGGTTTGTTATTTGTGACATCACATTTACATGAAATTTGGACAGACGTACGGACATAAAAACATAAAAAACATACAATTGTGCGCACTTTGGAAGGGGAAGGGAGGAGCTGAAGAGGCAAAGGTGAAGTATAAGGCCTGAAGAGATTTTAGGGAGAACTGAGCAGAAGCTGCCCACCTCCGCAGGCAGCTCTGGAAGGCTGGAGGGAGGGTCTGCCACCAGTACAGGCAAAAGGGATGGAAGAGTCCTGCGGTTGCCGCCGCTGCTGCTATAAGGCAGGGCACGGGCTGGCCCGCCGGGTGCAGCAGTGCAAAGGCGTGCAGTAAGGCTGTGCTTGGAAGGCAGTCGGAGGGAACCACGTGGGTTGAGATAGAAGATGGCGGATCAAGGAAGGGCGGAAGTGGAGCGGAAGTGGAGACAGATTTGGGCAGAAGAACATGGTGGATCTGAGGAAGGGGGAGGGAGCTAAGTAGCAGAGCCGGTTGATCGGAAAGTGACTTCGAGGCTAAGAAGTTGTGATGTTGAAACAAAGGAAGAAGTGCGGAACGGGTTGCCAGGTGTCAGACGTCTAGCAGAGAAAGTGAGCAAGGAGCGCGCTGCTGCTGTAGCGGCAGCGGGCTGGGAGCGCGGACAGGGAGCGCGCCGCTGCAGCGGTGGCAGCAGGGGGAAGAGAAGAGAGTAGAGGGGGAAAGAGACGAGCCTGCACAAACGTGTTGAGAGAATGTACCCAGGCACATTTCTGTGGCTTGAATGAATGGCGAACACATGGTCACCATTCACTGGCGGGGGAGGGGGAAGGCACGCAGAGTTGAGGATGGACTGAGGAGCTCAGGGCACGTACGCACGGTGGGTGCCGATGGACTGGAGAAATGCAGGTTTCCTGAGAAATTTTGCATTTTGAATGAAGAATTGCCTGCTTTCTCTAACGGGTCAGGGGAGGACTGAACGCAGGGGGCGGCAGAGTATCACGCGAGTCTGGGAGGGACACTGTGGGAACTGCTGGGGCCGGGAGAAACTCCGCAGAAGACTGGGGAAGAAGCGCGGACTACGCAACTCTCTCCCTGCGCTGCAGCCAGAGCTGTTGGAGAAGAAATCGGGGAGGGGCCCAAAGCCCGAGGTGGCGCATCTGGTAAAGAACACGTCGCAGAATCCGAGGGAGTAGGGGCCAAAGTGTGGGGTGGCGCGTCTGGTAAAGAACACGTCGCAGAATCCGCGGAAGTGGGGGCTAAAGTCTGGGGCGGCGCGTCTAGCAACGCCCGCATGGCCGAAGACGGCGGGGGAGCCGTGGCAGGAAATAATGCAGAACCAAACGGCGGAAGTTGAGTGGGCGGGGATAATGGCGGAAGGGGCGTGGAACTAGGAACAGGAAGTTGAGTGGGCGGGGGGTAATGGTGGAAGAGGCGCGGAACTAGGAACGGGAAGTTGAGTGGGCGGGGATAGTGGCAGTGAAGGCACAGGAAATGACGTGGAAAGAAAAGGAGGTTCTACAGATGAGGACTCGGACGGAACTGAAGGAAGGGGAGGGGCGGAGAATGAAGCAAGAGGAAGAAGAGGGTCTAAGCACGAAAGCGCGGCAACTTCGGAATTGAGAGCCTGAACTGGGGGAGGGGTTGTTCTAGCCTGCCTGGTATGGGGGAGGTGGAGCCTCTAATCCTTGGTCGAAATCAAGGTCAATCAAAGATGGAGGGTGATAGATAGGTTACCCTCCCCCGCCCTCAGAGTTTTCCACACCCTAAGAGAAGCAACCTTGTTTCAAGATGTTCCAGACAGGATGTTCCTTCCCCGGGCAGAATGTTTCTTTTCCCAGGCAAGAGCCAATAGGCTTAAAGGACACCCTGTTCTAGCCAATGGTGTTTGGGGTTGCTCTAGTGCACCCCCCACCAGAAATCCCTATATAAGGCCCTGTCTGAGAGACTCAGATCAGACAGAAAGAGACACACGGACACCAACATCGGATTGTCGCTGCTGAGAGGAGGAAGACAGATACATCGGCTCGTCGCTGCAGAGAGGAGGAAGCCACTGCAACAGCTCCAGACCCATCGCCTCCAGCCGACAGCAGCTGTCCCAGCCGGCAGCTCCAGACCCATCGCCTCCAGCCGACGGCAGCTGCCCCAGCCAACAGCTCCAGACCGACCACCTTCAGCCCGACGGCCGCTCCCAGCTGACAGCTCCAGCTTCCAGCCAGACAGCAGCTGCTCTAGCCGACAGCTCCAGACGCCTCCAGCGACGGCAGCTGCCCCAGCCAACAGCTCCAGACCCATCGCCTCCAGCCGACGGCAGCTGCCCCAGCCAACAGCTCCAGACCCATCGCCTCCAGCCGACGGCAGCTGCCCCAGCCAACAGCTCCAGACCCATCGCCTCCAGCCGACAGCAGCTGTCCCAGCCGGCAGCTCCAGACCCATCGCCTCCAGCGACGGCAGCTGCCCCAGCCAACAGCTCCAGACCCATCGCCTCCAGCCGACGGCAGCTGCCCCAGCCAACAGCTCCAGACCCATCGCCTCCAGCGACGGCAGCTGCCCCAGCCAACAGCTCCAGACCCATCGCCTCCAGCCGACAGCAGCTGTCCCAGCCGGCAGCTCCAGACCCATCGCCTCCAGCCGACAGCAGCTGTCCCAGCCGGCAGCTCCAGACCCATCGCCTCCAGCGACGGCAGCTGCCCCAGCCAACAGCTCCAGACCCATCGCCTCCAGCGACGGCAGCTGCCCCAGCCAACAGGAAGGGAAGGGGGGTAGGGAAGGGGGATGGACGGGAATAGGGACAGGCAGGAACAGAGAGCGATTTCAGTCCGGGGCTGGCTTAAATAGAGTGGGGGTCAGAAAGCCCCCCCTGGAGTGAGTCCTTGCCCTATAGGGCCAACAGAGGTCAGGAGGTAGTGGACAGGGCACTTGCTAGTCAGGTTTGCTGGTCATGCTGAGGATCTTGGGAAGTGTAGTTTTTCACCAAAGCACCTGGGGAGGTGTGGCCTTCTGCCTGGGAGATGCAGCCTCTGCCTGGAATCCAACAGCTGTTGCTGAGGCTGGCTTTGAACTCGGATCCTCCGGCCTCCTGAGCTGCTGGGTTTACAAGCGTGTGACCATCATGCTTATCTCCACATAGCATTTTTATTGATTTTTTATTTGATTTTTTTGTTTTATTTGGTACCAGGTATTGAACCCCAGGGGCGCTTTACCACTGAGCCACATCCAGCCCTTTTTATTTATTTTTTTATTTTAATGGACAGGTTCTTACTTAAGTTGCTTAGGAAGCCTTGCTAAGTTGTTGACGCTGGCTTTTTTTTTTTAATATTTATTTATTTACTTTAGTTGTACACAATGCAATGCATTTATGTTTACGTGGTGCTGAGGATCGAACCCGGGCTGAGCCACAACCTCAGCCCTGGCTTTTTGAACTCATGATCTACTTGCCTTAGTGTCACGTGTTGCTGGGATTATAGGTGTACATCACCACACCTGGCTACCAGTTGATATTTTGACCTCTAAAAAAATATTTGTTGGGCTGGGGTTGTGGCTCAGCGGCAGAGCGCTCGCCTCGCACTGTGCGTGTCCCGGTTCCCGGTTCGATCCTCAGCACCACGTAAACATAAATGCATTGCATTCTGTACAACTAAAGTAAAATAAATAAATATTAAAAAAAATTTGTCTGTCTTAATTTCTGCCTACTAGAATGTAAGCTCCTTATGAACCAGAATATGTCTCTCTCATTTACTAATCCTTAGCAGTGTATAAGAAAAGGTGACTTAAACTGGAGGACTTAAAACTGTCTCCACCCGATGGCCCCATTAACCCACCCTTGATGGACCCATTAACCACCCTTAAACCATCTCCACCTGAAGGCCTGAGGGTATATTAACCCTGTGCTTTTATAAACCCTGCCCTTGCTATGAGCAGCCGCCATTTTCTACTACCCCTGCTTTGTGCTGGACATAGTTGGTGGCCCCGGCCGGAATAAAGGCTTCATTGGCTATTACTGTGAGTTGGCTTGTGAGACTTTTTTCCTGCAAATTGGGTACAATTAGCCCCTACAAAAAGAGACTGGTTCATAGTAAGGTGCTCGATAAAGATTTGTTGGATGCATGAGAGATATTACTCAAGTAATTCTTCAGTTGGCTTTTCTTCTACCTGTGGGTGAGAA
This sequence comes from Tamias sibiricus, assembly GCA_025594165.1. Lineage (NCBI taxonomy): Eukaryota > Metazoa > Chordata > Mammalia > Rodentia > Sciuridae > Tamias > Tamias sibiricus. The sequence goes on from CM046657.1 coordinate 105,697,795, forward strand.
TAACATTGGAGCTTCAGGAACGCAACATAGCTTTCAACCTTGATGGACTAGTTGGAGGACAGTGTGGTAAGGAGGGTGAGGTGGCAGGTCAAAGATTGATTGGCAGTTGGAAGTTTATTTATTCTTTGGTGGGAGGGAGAGATCTTGGCAGAAAGCTCTCTTTTCTGTTAATCAAGCAGCCCTGTTTTTGTACATGCCATGAAAACGTTAATCTTGGATCATTTGTTAATGAGAATAAAGTTTTAAGGTATCTATCTATCTATATATGATTAATTTCCGGACTGCAAAGATGGGATGGAATCAGGAAACCACACTCTGGTGAAGCCTGTGAGTTTGGCAGGCAGCCTACCCTTAATCACTACTTAAAGGAGTGAGGAAATTCTGTCCTTGCCCTAGCACTGTGGTTGTTATTGCCTTCTTAAGCAATGTGGGAGCACCTCCCATAGATTAACTTGGCCTTGGGAGCCTGTTTGTTAGAACTCGATTTATGGATATTTGTGTAGCTAAATGATGTAATGCCTGACATATAATAGGCATTAATAGGGGAGAAATTTCCAGATCCCTAGCTTGGATATAACAATTCTTTTCAGGGTGCCCTGAGGAAAGGGTGGAATCTTTCTACATACTGGAAGTTGAGGGTGAGGTGTTATCAAGGTGGGTAAGGAATGCTGAGCAGGCAGGGCCCTGTGTTGGTTCTGTATATCACGTACCACCTGCTTGGCTGTCCTTAGCAGCCTTGGTCTGGCAGGTGTTGGTATACTCTCCTCTATAGTAAACCTTTAACCAGGAAAGTTACTGAGGCTACTAGTCATGGCTAAATGACAGGCAAAATCCTAAGTCACAGATTTGGCAGATCCTCTGCCCCTCAGTTAAAGAGCTGAGGCTCTTGACTAGAGTCTTCAAGTCTTCGCAGAGTTTGGAAATGTGTGCGTTTTATCGATTGACTTGCTTTATCTATAAGAAAAAAGTATTACTCCTGGAATTTATACTCTTTCTTCTTCATTCACTTTTATATATTCATATATTGAACACCAGCCAAGTAGCAGGTTTTGCTCTGGGTGCCTGGGATGTAACAGTGAATAGAACAGACAGAGACTCCTGCCCATAGAACCACCATTCTACTGGGGAATAGAGACACTAAATAATAAGTATAGTATGTAAGTAAATTATAAAGTGATGGGCTTTGAAGGATATGAAATTGATAAACCCCCAAGGGACAGTGTGTGACCCAGGAGGAGGGAGGGAGAAGCCAAAGTTTGATCCTTCCAATAAATCATTTCTCAGTAACATGACAGTGAAACTATATATTGATCTTGTCTCTGTGGCAATAAAATGACTCCTGGAGGTCAGATGAGCACTGGATTCTGCTCCCGAAACTCTCCATCTCTGCCCCTGTAAAAACACTGCTTAATTAAAAACCATGCCCAGAAGGAACAAGTTCCAGATGTTTGCAACCTTTTGTCCACATCCTGTTAAAATCTTAAAGGACTGAGACACTCCACAATGTAACCTATATAAACTCATACCTCCCCTGTAATCGATGCCATTTTCTATCCAGAAAGTGAGCCTTCTGATGCCTGATTCCACTGCTGAATAAAAGGCATAGCTGATCCATGAAGTCTGGTCCCATCCCAGTTGTTTGTACTTTCATTTTGGTGCTGAAACCATTTTGGTTATTTTTGCTTATAGGAAATCCAGTGGAAACCGATTTAAATAATAAATGGATTTCATTAGCTCAGTACTAGAAGATCAGAGGTAGGAGAGATTTGATCAGGCACTGGCTCCCTTGCTGTTCTCTTATGGGGTGTTGGCTTTGACCTCAGGCAGGTTTTTCTACCAACAGCAAAGTGGTATATCAGTCCCAGGCCTCACATCTCCCTGTTCAGAAAGAGGATTTCTCTTTTTCCAGTCATAGAAAAATATTCCTGAACTTCATTTTGGATCAACTTTTTTGTACCCAATTTTCAGGAAAAAAGTCTCACAAGCCACTCATGTAATAGCCAATGAAGCCTTTATTCTGGCCAGGGCCACCAACTACATCCAGCACAAAGCAGGGTAGTAGAAAATGGCGCCTGCTTGTAGCAAGGGCAGGGTTTATAAAGCACAGGGTTAATACGCCCTCGGGGCCCTCAGGTGGAGACTGTTTAATGGGCTCAAGGGTGGGTTAATGGGCCATCGGGTGGAGACAGTTTAAGTCACCTTTGCTTATAACATTCCCTACTGATCTTATCTGGGGAGAACAAATCTTCTGTTCTTCTCCATAATCTGCCATCCCCATGTTTTGGTTGAGAAACCAGCAGGCAGAATCAATAAGAGGAGACTGAATGTGAGACTAAATGCCAGCACTGGGGACTCCCCTGATAACAGGCAGGAGGAGGGGTGATATTAAGCCCTAAAGCTCCCCCTGGGAGGGGCAATCCCTGGAACAGATTACCTTGGCAACAGGTTGGGACAGGGGTAGAGTTGAGGAAGGGCTCTGAAGAAATTAACATTCCAATTCTTCAGTGGACAGTTTCCCAACAGTCTTCAATTTCCCCGGACTCATTCAAAATTGGCTTTCTTGATCCAACCTGACTTGATTTACCTATATATACTGACTGCCTAACAGATTCTGGCTTCATTTCCCTTCTAGTTTTAGGAACTCCTTACTACTATAAGGAAAGGGGATGATGACCAGATCTGGCTTCTTTGAGCTGAACAGGGTCAACGAGATGGGGGCAAGTAGTTTGGAGTTCCCTTATTAGAAGTCAGGTCAGATTGAAGCCTGGGAAAGAACAGGATGTCATCAGGGACCAGCGCTTCTATGAGAGAAACTAAAAACATGGATACTGAATAAATGTTGCAGCATCTGGAACCTGTCAATGTATACCATGAACATGATAACAATCAATAATTTCTCATCAGGAGGTGTGAGGGCTGAGAAGTTGTCCCCATAATAAGAGCCCAGTGGACATGGTCTTTACTTGGGAACATAAATCTTTAACATCCACAGAGTCATCAGAATGCAAACACAACATTTAACTTTTAATGTTACAGATCAGATGTCTATCCAGATAAGATGGTAGTCAAGTTACTTAATGTGATCTGATCTTATAAAATCTTTCTACTGGCATGACCTCTGTGTCTACTAGTAGAGAACCCTTTATTTCTGTTACTTAGGGCTAGATAATCATACTACTGAATATTAAGCCTACCTGTGTATGTTAGTAAGATCTGTAGGCCTTAAACTCACTAAAAAACCTTTGACTTGGCAGTCACTTAATAGTTAAACTGTTTCTTTTTATAGTTATCAGGCATTCCTGCCTATGGGTCTCTTTTGTAGCCTCCAGTCTTACCAATTATTGGGGCTAATACAAGTGTGTATCTTAAGTTACATTTAACTATTATTTCTTAAATGCCCAGGAATGGTTGTGTTTCAGTTTTAACTGTTTTTGGTAGGTGTTTAAGATGAAGCAGGTCAAACCGACTTTTGCTTTTATCTATTGCTAAGAGTCAGATGATTTCAGATGGGAATAACTCTTGGGGGAAATTGAGAGCAGCTTTTCTGCTTTGCTTAGAGCCTTTTGTGCTCAGATGGGTCCAGGTCTTGCTTGACCTTGTGGCTTCCCTTGGAAGCACCAGGGATGTCTCTCCCTTTTCTAGGGACCCTCCTTTTAGCAAGTGCACTGATTGGCTTTCTCTTCTCCAGATATCTAATAGCCTCCCTGCTCAGGAGGCCATGTGGTCCAGAGTTGCAAAGCTCTTTAGAGAAGTTCCCTATTCCCTGAATTGAGACTGACTCTCAGGGCAAGAGCCAAATATTGGTTTTCTTGGCCCTTTTAATTTAACTTAAAGTCTTGATCTTAAACATATAGCAAGTTAGTCTCACCAGTCTTAAATTAAGAGCACTGGGCTTTACTTTAATGCCTATAACCTTACTGTCATTTACCCTTTCCATTAATTGGGGTTTGTACCATCCTAGGTGATTGCTTATTGTCTTAAATTAACACAGGTTGTGTTCTTGAAGCAATACCTCTGCAAAACATTAACAGGCAACTTTTAGACAGTTTACAAGGAAAATACAAAAATAAAGTTAACAAGAGTAAAAACACATTTAGTTTGTGTAATAACCATCTTGAATTTTGACTGAGTTATATACTATAACTCCTGTTTCTTAACAACAAGAATCATTCTTTTGACCACAACTGTAAACAAATTGAAGTTTGGCCTGCCTCCCTGGAGCCACTCTTGCATGCAGTAAAAGTGGAAGGAAGAGCCTTATTTTAGGCAAGGTGAAGATCTTTATGAACCTTAGGTCAGGTGTTTTAGTTCTGAAGCTGATCTCTACTTTACAATATTAACCTTTATACAGATTAGGCTCTCATGAACTTAAAAAAATACATTTAAATTGTACCCCAGTGTAAAAAGTAACATAAAAAACTTATATCTTATTGACAACAGGTCTAGTTGTAGAACACATTTTATATAATATAAATAAATCTCTAATGTATTATCTTTATAAGCCTAAAAATTACCATACAACTCTAGTTTGGAGAACACCACCTTGATATAATGCTCTTTTAGAGCTTTCACCTCAAGATATGAACACATTTAATATACAAAGAAGAGTATTACTCCACCATAATTACATTGATGTTTTTACATTAATAAAGTTTTTTAAAGAAATAACATTATAATATTTCAAGTAGTTGCCATTAAACCACAGCTGTATAATTCTTAATTTCTTTTAGATTACTTGCTCAAAAACCCAAAACTTAATAAACATAATGTTATGGGTAAATTAATGTTTTAAGAAATCCTTGTCCTCTTACCACATAGATTAAACCTTGGTTTATATCAGTACATTAACATTTGACTTTAGGAAAAAACCTTAGCTTTTCCTGATTGTTTCACTTAAGTGATTTCTTTTCTCCCATCTGTTAATTGTGGTACCGGGGATTACTCAGGGGCAACCTTCTAATTTCTAAGTTCTCCCATTGCTCTGTTGAACTCGCGATCCTCCTGCCTCAGCCTCCCAAAGTGCTGGGATTACAGGCGTGCGCCACCTTGCGCCCCTGTTATTTTTTTGCTCACAATTTCAAACAATCCTTGTAATAATTTGAATTTAGGTAAACTTTTTAATCTTAACAAAAATATTGTTATTTACAGTACTCCCAGCAGAAACAGCTGAAACCTTTGAGCCTCTGCATACACAGAAAATCTTTTATAAACCTTTATACAGAATCACATCTGTTAACCACTTCATGAGAACACAATGTTCAAGTATATAGAATTATACCTTTTGAAACTTCAACCTTTTCAGTGATGACAAAGCAACCTTAAAACCTTTTTTTAAAAAAATTTACCAATTTATGAAAACAATCAATAATGTTACCCAATGGAATTCAAAGAGTTACTTGATGACATATTTAACAGTTAGCATTTTAACCTTGAAAATTAATCAGATATCTAACAAAGTTACTCACAAATTCACTTTTCTTACATTTACACCAGAGAAGACACACAATGAAAAGGCAGAAAAAACCATAGAACACAGAACAAGACACAAGAGAACAAGAACCAGGTGCCAAACCAACCAGGGAGCAGTGCAACGGTCTTGCTAATGCTCTGGACAGGAGTGCGTATGTGCCTCGTCAGGCACCTCTCTGTCCCCAGTAGGAATTCCCAACAAGACCAGGACCAGAGGACAGTGCGACATTTCGCTACTGCCCCGGACAGGAGTGTATGTGCCTCGCCAGGCACCTCACCATCCCCAGAAGAGATCTCAAACCCAGATACCAGATGTTATGGGGGGCGCAACTTACCTGTGGAGGTTTTCTCCATTGGATGCTTGCTAATTCTTTTGATTCGGCAGTTCACTCCAGTAATCAGAAGGATGGAAGGCACATCCCGGGGCCTTGGAACATCTCGAGGTGCGCACCCCCTGGGGCATCACTCTGTCCCGGAGTCCCAGAGCGAAGGTCCGACTTCAGAATTTGTGGTGGTAAAGAAAAGACCACCAACTCCAATTTTAAATCAAATTAAAGCAAGCTTATATCGTGAACACAAAGAGAGCAGGCCAGCGACTTCCCATCCCAAACACTGGGCTCGGGATCAGCCACACAAGAAATAAACAGACACAAGGACAAAAGACAACCAGACTGGGCCACTCAGGGAGGCCCACCAGACAACCAAATCAGGTGCCACACAGAACCAGATTGGGCCACACAGGGAGGCCCACTAGGTGGACAGGAGTGACGTCTTGCCCAGTCCCAGTACCAGATTTGGGCCACACAGGGAGGCCCACCAGGTGGACAGGAGCGATGTCTCGCCCTGTCCTGGGATTCGGTGTAAGTGAATGCGTCCAGTCTGACCTTCTCCCCCAGAAGAGCTCACCAGACAGGTAAACAAGTGACTTTGTACAGGCGTCCAGAGAACTGAGTGGCAGTCCTCTCGGGGCGAGGCTGAGGAATGTCTCTCAGGAGCTCTCCCCTACCCCAAGAAGGAGTCCATGATCGGGCACAGGAGGCTGAATTTGGGCGGGAGGGCAAGGAGAATAAAGAATCTCGCTGGGGCCTCCAAATGTTGTACCCAATTTTCAGGAAAAAAAGTCTCACAAGCCACTCATGTAATAGCCAATGAAGCCTTTATTCTGGCCAGGGCCACCAACTACGTCCAGCACAAAGCAGGGTAGTAGAAAATGGCACCTGCTTGTAGCAAGGGCAGGGTTTATAAAGCACAGGGTTAATACGCCCTCAGGCCTTCAGGTGGAGATGGTTTAAGGGTGGGTTAATGGGCCATCGGGTGGAGACAGTTTAAGTCCAGTTTAAGTCGCCTTTGCTTATAACAACTTCAGTCACACACAGCCTAAAAGAAACACTGACTAGGGCTGGGATTGTAGTTCAGTGGTTGAGTGCTTGCTTCACATACATGAGGCACTGGGTTCAATCCTTAGCACCACAAAAAAAAAAAAAAAAAAAAAAAAAAAATTAAAAGAAGAAGAAAAGATAAACACTGACTAAGGAAATGCATTCCAGGCAAGAACAGGATTATGCCTCAGCCAATTGAGATCCACTGACTGGTAGGGAAAGGTGATGGTTTATGTCAATCTCATCCTAATGACCTGTCTGTCACATAATGGAGAGAGGCAAACTGGATCCTGGAGCAGAAACCAGGAATGTCAACCACGTAATGGAGAGAGCCAAAATCCTAAAAGGGCTTTATGGACCAGAGTGAGGGTCTACTCAGGAGCAACTTGGCAGACAGATATCCAGGAACCATAAGAAAATGATGGGTATCTTAGGAGATGTCAGAGTCTGATGATAATGACCAGGGGCTAGATTCCCTACCCACCTCATCCCTAAAATTTTAGTATTTTTTGCTTTGTGGAACTTAGATACAACTCTGGAGGAGGAAGGGGGAACACAGCAATTACCTAAATTAAGTGTCCACCACCCTCAGAATAATGAGAACTTGGAGAGGAAATTAAAATATAGAAATATTGTTGCATTTCTTGCCCCTCAGTTTGTGAACTAAGACACACCTGCCACCCTCTAACATAAAGATAACTTAGAAGAAATCAAATCCATGCTCATCCACTAGGAGGAAAGTGCTCACATTTGTCTCTTGAAATCTCATTCTTCATGCTTAGCTTTAAAGGACCCTTTTTCAGTGGAGTCTTCCCCTTCCAGCCAACCTGAAGTCCTCCTCTCCCTCCTTTTATTCTTCTTGTTTCAGAGATTTTGGGGACGCTCAAGGCTGTGCCCTAATGTGTGCCTCTGATTTTAAAAGGCCTTGTGTTCAGAATAAGATATCTGAGTTTTTTTTTTTTAACATTTATTTATTTGCTTTAGTTGTACACAATGCAATTGCATTTATGTTTACGTGGTGCTGAGGATCAAACTCGGGCCGCGCATGTGTGAGGCCGGCGCTCTGCCGCTGAGCCACAACCCCAGCCCCCAATATCTGAGGGTTTTCTGAAAATATCTTCACCTGTCTTATTTTTAAATCTATAAAAAAGTGAGTTAATGACCCTGAAGATGTCTTTCAGTTTAATAGCCAGGAAGAGAAAGTGCTTCCATTGAAGGCCTTTTAAGAAGCTCTTTTGGGGAATGTTCAGTCTCATGGCATCTTGCCTCAAATTTTATTAGTCCAGTGCCTATATCATTTACTGTTTTTATGTTCTCGTTTCCAGAACAGAGCTGTGTGAGAGACACTTAATTTTTTTTTTAAATATTTATTTATTTACTTTAGTTGTACACAATGTAATGCATTTATGTTTACGTGGTGCTGAGGATCGAACCCGGCCGCGCACGTGCAAGGCAAGCGCTCTGCCGCTGAGCCACAACCCCAGCCCCAGAGAGACACTTAATTTATGTCCTAGACAAAAGACAGGGTCTCATGTGGGTGAGAACCTATCTCAGAGCAAACCCATCACCATTGGAGGGAAAATCAAAGGTCACATTTGGAGCATACTTGCAACTGTGAATAAAAACACACGTTCACTCAAATGGGTTTTGTGAGTCCAACTCATTCTAAGAAAATTTAGCAAAAAATTAAACTGTGAGTTGCTCTTTTCTATGGACTAAGTTAAATTAAAATGCTTTTGTACAACAAGATCAAGGGCTTGAAATTGGGAAAACCACCAAGCAAAATAAAACAGAAATTTTTGTCCTGACATTTTTTTTTCTTTCAATGATAAAGCTTGTTGGATTCCAGGCAGAAGGCTGCACCTCCCAGGCAGAAGGCCACACCTCCCCAGGTGCTTTGTGAAAAAACTACAGCTCCCAGGATCCTCAGCGTGACCAAAAAACCTGACCAGCAAGTCCCCCTGTCCACTACCCCCCCACACCTCTGCTGGCCTATAGGACAAGGACTCACTCCAAGGGGGTTTTATGGCCCCTACTCTATTTAAACCAGGACCGGACTGAGCTCGCTCTCTGTTCCTGCTGCTCTCTGTTCCTGCTCTCCGTTCCCGCGTGCTCCAGCTCCCATTCGTTCCCCGCGGTTTGTCCCCATCCCCTCCAGGTGTTTCTTTGGTAATTCAATAAACCCCTTTCCTTTTCCTATACGACAGTTCGAGCGTCCGTCCCCTCCTGCAAATTTCTCTAACAAAGCTCATGTGTTAAAGATAGGGGGAAAAAAGCAACATTTGTCTAAGAGGCAGAAAGGACAGTAAAAAAAAGCAAGGTTTTTGTTCCTTCTGAGTGAGCAATGAGTTTATGTACTGCAGGAAGAGAAATGGCATGAATCAGGGTGGGGCTAGTTTTTGTGGGAAGGCCAGCCTATTTCTGAGAGATGAGGTGTGTGCGTGGGTGAGCTGAGGTGGAAGTGGGTGGTGGGTGCATGGAGAAGTGTAAGAAAGAAAATCATACTTCTTAGTTCCCATGTTCCAGTGGCAGATACAGCTGAGAGCTTTACTCATTTGATCTATACAACCACCCTGTGAGGTAGGTATTTCTTTTATTTCCATTTCATACATGAAGAAACTGAGCCTCAGAGAGATGGCGTTCAGGTACAAATCTCTTGTGTACTTTGGTTCTGGGACAAGTCTTGGGTTACGGTGCAAGATTCAAAATAAGATTATATGACTTCCAAATCCATTCTCAGTTCATTTCATCAGTTCACACTGTCTCTTTAAATATCCACATTCTATTATCTGGAGTCAAACACAAGGAATCAAGAATAGAGGAGCTTAGAAAACAAAAGAGCACAACTCAGCCCCTCCCTTTCTTAACCCTGAGAAGATCAGAACCCCTAAACAAAGCTGGGCTCACCTTTTTTTTTTTTTTTTGGTACCGGTGATTGAACCCAGGGGTGCTTAACCACTGAGCCACATCCCCAGTCCTTTTTTATTTTTTAATTTTGAGACAGGGTCTCACTAATTTGCTTAGGGTCTTGCTAAATTGCTGAGGCTGGCTTTGAACTTGTGAGCTGATGAACCCAACCTAATTCTATCCTAAGATTGGGAGCCATAAAGTTAAAAAAAAAAAGAGAGTTCATTTCTGTTTTACTAAGATTTTTATTTGGCCTGACCAAACTCTGGGGAAAATCTTGTTTGGAATTCCTGCCTGTGCTTTGAACTCACACAGGCCTGGCTCTCCTTGACCAGATAACAACCCTCCCTAAAACCTCATGGTGCCTCATAAATTCCAACAGGAATCTTAATTTACTCCCTACCTTGGAATGCAATGCCATGTAGATCATTAATTTGCTATTTGCCCTTGTATTGTGTATGTCTGAACCCTGTTAGCTGTAAGTTCCTAAGATTTTTTTTCGTTAACTCTTTGAGCTATAAAAACCTTGTCTTGCTGGAGAGCCGTGCTGATCCTGAGCCCAGTGTTTGGGAGGGGCAGCCACTGGTCAACACAATATAAGCTTGCTTTAATTTGATTTAAAATTGGAGTTGGTGGTCTTTTCTTTGTGTCTTGGATCAACATGAGCCTCCGGAGCTGCTGGGATTACAGGCATGCACCACCATGCCTGGCTTACTCTCAGCTTTTTTTTTTAATTATATAAAAAGTGGTGAAACTATGTAAATGTGAGGACAAGGACATAAAATACTCTGCTTAATATGGTCTGATTTTTGTGTGTGTGTTTTAAAGAAATTTCCCTGTTAAGATCTTGTTGTGATTAGCTCAAACTCCTGTCCAACGTTCACTAGTTGAATCTACAGGTCAATTTAGGGAGAACTTATATCTTAATAATATTTATTATTCTTATCAGTGAACATGAAATGTCTCTCCAATTATTTAGATCACCTTTCATTTCCCTCAACAATAGTTTGAAATTTTCAGTAGACAAGTCCTACACTTCTTTTGCTAAATTTATTTAAAAGTAAGAAGTCCCCCCTTATCAGTGGGTGTTATATTCCAAGACCCCCAGTAGATGCCTGAAACCTTGGATAGTAATGAATCTCATACATACTATGTCTTTTCCAAGACATACATGCATACAGACAAAAACATTTGACTTATTCTCTTAAAGAAAACACTTTATGGCTTGTCTTTGGCATACCTGAATTGCTAGCATCACCACTGTTGCACTTTGGGGCCATTATTAAGCAAAATAAGAATTATTTGAACATAAGCACTATACTGTGTGTGGCAGTAAATCTGATAACCAAGATTGCTACTAGGTGACTTATAGGGTGGGTGGCATATATAGCATGGACAAAGGGATGACTCATGACTCAGGTGGACAAAGCCGGATTGTGAGGGATTTCATTATGCTGCTCAGAACAGTGCACAATGAAAAATTTATGAGTTGTTTATCCCTGGAATTTTCCATTTAATATTTTTTTGACCATGGTTGTTCTTAGGTAACTGAAATTGCAGAAAGAGAAACTGCAGATAAGGGGGACTACGGTATTTTAATCTTTTTAATACTATTGTAAATGGAATTGTTTTCTTAATTTTATTTGCAGATTGTTTATTGCTGGTATGTAGAAGCACAATTTTTTAACATGTTGATCTTATATTCTGCAAGTTGCTGAACTTGTTTATTAGTTCTAACAGACGTGTGTGTGTGTGTGTGTGTGTGTGTGTATGCATGAACATGTATATTATGTAGGATTTTCTACATACAAAATCATGTCTTTTTAAAATAAAGACTTGTTGATTTCTAATCTGTATGCCTTTTATTTCTTTCTCTTATCTGACTGCACTGCCTAGAACCTCCAGTATAACACTGAATAGAAGCTATAAGAACTGACATGCTTGTGTGCTCCTGATCGAAGGGGAAAAGCATTCAGTATTTCACCATTAAATATGATGTTAGCTGTAGGTATTTATAGATGACAATTAGCATGTTGAGGAAGTTCTCTTTCAAATTTGTTGAGAATTCTTATTATGATTTGGATTTTCTGAATCTATTGATATGGTAATGTGGTTTAATCATTTACTCTACTAATAAGTGAATTGTGTTAATTGATTCTGGGATGTTAGACCATCTTTGCATTTCTGGATGAATGACACTGGTCAGAGTATATAATCCTTTTTATGTTGCTGGATTCAGGATCAAACTGACTTTTAATGATATCCTGACTTCAGAAGAAATTGAGAAACTAGTCAAGTGAAGTGTCCCAGAAAGTTCAATAGTTTTAAGGATATTTTATAAAAATTAGAAAATCAAAGGCCAGATCTGTAGAGCACACCTGTAATCCCAGCAACTTGGGTGGCCAGGGCAGGAAGATTGCAAGTTCCAGGTCAGCCTTACCAACTGAGTGAGACCCTATCTCAAAATAAAAAACAAAAGGGCTGGGGATGTAACTCAGTGGTAAAGTACCCCTGAGTTCAATATCCAGCCTCCTCCCACTCAAAAAAAGAAAAAAGTCAAATATCAATATCTTTCCTCATTAGGACCAGTAACCCAAAAGGTTAAAAAAAAGTGCTATTGAGTATAATATATGTGCCAACTACAATGATTTTATTTTATTTTATTTTTGGTACCAGGGATTGAACCCAGAGGCACTTAACCACTGAGCCACATCTTAACCAGCCCTTTTTTGTATTTTATTTAGAGACAGGGTCTTGCTGAGTTGCTTAGCACCTCACTTTTTGCTGAGGCTGGCTTTGGACTTGTGTTCCTCCTGCTTCAGCCTCTTGAACCACTGGGATTATAGGCGTGTGCGCCACCACGCTCAGCACAATGTTGTATGTATTTTAAAACTATGCATTTTTATATTAAACAAATATTTTATTCACTTAGATAATTCATTTATGGGAGAGTTTTTTTTTTCCCAGTAATAGGGACTGAACCCAGAGTCACACACGTGCTAGGCAAGTGCTCTACCACTGAGTTATATCCCAACAAGCTTATTTATTTTTATTGCAGTGCTGGGATCAAACCCAGAGTTTCACATGTTAGGCAAGTGCTCTACTACTGAGCTACATTCATCCCTTACCACTTACTCATTTTTCAGTTATGCATTTTGAGATCCTTGTTAATTTTATTTCATCACTACATGTATAAGCTTGCTATGGTTTGTATATAGTTTGTTTCCTAAAGGTTCATGCTGTAAACTTTTGGTCTCTGAGATAACAAAATTGAGGTGGTAGAACCTGAAAGGTGGGTTTGGTAGGGAATGGTTAGATCATGAAGGCCCCATCTTTGGAAAGGACCCATGCCCACCTCTCAAAGAGAGTAGGTTATTATAAAGTGAGTCTAATCCATGTGTTCAGTACCTTCTCCCTGTGGCTATTTCTCTTCCACTTCTCTACCATGTTTTGACACAGTTGTGGGTGGGTGGGGGGTGCTTAGTAGGATGCTAGCAACATACTGTTTTAATCCTCCAGCCAATAGAATCATGAGAAAAATAAACCTCTTTAGTTTATAAGTTACCCAGCCTCAAGTATTTGTTTATTTATTTTTTAGTTGTAGTTGGACGCAAAACCTTTATCTTATTTATTTATTTTTATGTGGTGCTGAGGATTGAACCCAGGGCCTTGCATGTCGTGCTAGGCGAGTGCTCTACCCCTGAGCCACAACCTCTGCCCCAGCCTCCAGTATTTTGCCATAGCAACACAAAGGAATATGATAAAGCTCACAAACTCTTACAATCTTTCTGAAACACAAAAACTCAGAAAACAAATTTTTTTTTTTTTTTTTTTTTTTTTTTTTTTTTGTGGTACCAGGGATTGAACTCAGGGGCACTCGACCACTGGGCCACATCCTCAGCCCTTTTTTTTTTTTTTTTTTTTTGTGGTACCAGGGATTGAACTCAGGGGCACTCGACCACTGGGCCACATCCCCAGCCCTTTTTTGTATTTTTTATTTAGAGTCAGGTCTCACTGAGTTGCTGAGTGCCTCGCTATTGCTGAGGCTGGCTTTGAACTCGCGATCCTCCTGCCTCAGCCTCCCAAAGTGCTGGGATTACAGGCGTGCGCCACCACGCCCGGCTTTTTTTTTTTTTTTTGTATTTTTTTTTATTAGAGACAGGGTCTCACTGAGTTGCTAAGTGCCTCACCATTGCTGAGGCTGGATTTGAACTCGCGATCCTCCTGCCTTAGCCTACCAAGTGCTGGGATTACAGGCATGCGCCACCACGCCTGGCTCAGAAAACAAATTTTAATGTTTAGTTCTTGTTTAGAACAGTGAACATTACAGATTTATCTCCATAGTCATCCTGTTTTTTCAAAGTAAGTTTGTAAAGGTCATTCTCTTTTTTACTAGCTAGAAAGTATCCTTCATACAATGAAGACTCAAATTGTATCTTATCATCATGTCCTGGAACACTTCTCTGAAAGAATATGATGTCACTTTTTGTCTCATTAATATCATCAGGAGGACTGATTTCCTATCAAGAAAAAAAAAAAAACATTAAGTAACTTTTTTAGTACATGAACAATTTGAATATATGCAGTTTATTTAGAAGTATACTATTGAACAGAACTAAAATAGTTTTTCTTCTTGAAAATTAAGAAAAAAAAATCTCTAAATATAGAAGTATTGATCTCCTCTCCTTAATTTCTAACCTCCCATTCTGCCTGTAAATTCTGACTTTTTCCACCATGAATGCACATCCATGTTCAGACTTCTTATTTCCCTTATCATTGGATAGTTTCCTTCTGTCCACTTCCATTAAGTGGAGTCCACATCTGCTCAAGATGAAATGGAGTTCTAGCAAAGACTGCACCTTTTTGGGCTAACATTAGTTTCTGTCTTCTCCAACCATTCACATCTAAAAATATTGATGACCTCTTCTGTTAACAGCTTGTGAGGTGTATCCCCAAAGCTCCTGTTAATGTAAGAAATGATCAGAGGTGAAATGATTAGATTATGAGAGCTATAACCTAATTAGTGGATTAATCCTTTAGGTAGATTAATAATTTGAATGGACAGGGCTGGGGCTTTGGTTCAGTGGTAGAGCAATTGCCTAGCATGCACAAAGCCCTGGGTTCAATTCCAAAAACCATTAGAAAAAATGAATGGACAAACTGGGTGGTAACTATAGACAGGGAGAGTGTAGCTGAAGGAAGTAGGTCACTGGGGGTGTGACTTTGGAATTTATATTTTATCCCTGGTGCTGTGCCTCACCCTCCTGCTTCCTATCTGCCATGAGCTGAGTAACTTTACTCAACCATGCCCTTCAGCCATGATGTTCTGCCCACCTTGGGCCCAGAGCAATGGAGCTAGCCAACCATGAACTGAACCTCAAAAACTGTAAGCCAAAATAAACTTTTCCTCCTCTAAGTTATTCTTGTGGGATATTTTGGTTACAGCAACAAAAAGCTGACAAAAACATCCTTCTCTAAACCTAGGTAGCTCTAGTGTTTGAGTCAACCCTGAGAAAGGCAGGAAGTGCCAAAAATCTCAATTTCTTCTTTCAGTGGAGCCTGGAACTACAGTTTACTATAATTAGATACAATAGTTGTTCTAAGGCTGGGTCTTAGGTTCCTGTATATCCTTGCTCTACTGGCTCAGTCAATAGCCCTTGACTTTTTTTTCCTTCCAAGCATGCTGGTTAGAGTGGTCTTGAATTTTTATCATGAATATAGCCTACTTGGCTGGGCTGTGTGTCCTGAAAGGTTAATTGTTGATTCCTGTATCTTTCAGCTAGAAGACAGGGTCCTGTGAGGAATGGTTAGATTACTTGCAACTGCAATCCTGTTGGTCATCTAACTGTAAGTAGTGCCTGCACATTTCCTATTATTGCATCATGTTTACTATTCAACATAGACTAGAAAATGTTGGAATAGTCCAAGTTTCTTCTATATTAATCCTGGAACTAGTAGACATTTTGGGCTAAATTTTGACCCCATAGTAGCAGAGATTCCCATCATCATAGGGACTGATGATTAAACCTTTAGAATTAAAAAAATATCCATCCATCTTCCTTCTAAGATGCCTTAAAGACTCTGGAGTACTGGTGGGGATGAGTACTTCCAACTTAATTATATAACTTTTTCCTGTGCCAATAATTGAGGTCCCGAGTTGATAACAGTATAAATTAGTTCTGTCATTGGTGTCTTCTTTTGCAGCTGTCTATAGTAAACCACAATTTAGGAAGAAAACTTAAATTGTAGGCATCAATGTGGGACTAAGCTGAAGTCTAATATATAAGTAAGAAATAATTCTTAGCCAAAATATCAAAAGCTTTAGTAATATTACAGAGGGAAATGAACTTGTCAGATCAAACCTAGCATGGAAAGTTATAGTTGAAGGTGGGAGTGTAGATAAAATAGGTGATCTCTTTAATCATTTTTCAGTGTCACATTTCAGAAGTGAGACAAGAAAATCCTTGGAATTTTCCTTAGTCTTGGTCTTGGCCACTTAAAGTCATCCCAGGGAAGGTACACAGTAAATAGATATAGTGACCTTTGGGAACCACAACTTGGAAAGCCTACCTGTTCTCTAAGGGCCAAGGATCCTTTACATGAGGAGGGATGAATTGGATGCAGGTAAAGTTGAGCTGGATCTAACATCTGCTCTTTTTTTTAAAAAAAAATATATATATTTAATTGTGTATGAACTTAATGCCTTTATTTGTTTTTATGTGGTGCTAGGATCAAACCCAGTGCTTCACACTTGCGAGGCAAGTGCTCTACCACTGAGCCACAACTCCAGCCCAACATCTGCTCTTTTGTACCTCTCCTGATTCCACTACAAAGTCTGGATGTATAGGTAAGAAACAGATACTGACAGCAATTCCTGAAGCAAAGCCCTCTTGGTATTGTAAAGGTTCTTGCTCAAAGAAATTCAGAGCTAATAACTAACACAGAAAAGTGAGTATAAAATGGCAACCAGATATGTCTTATTATCTAGAACCTAGACTACAGTAAATACAGCTAAGATTGTTACTAGTGGAGGAAAAGGGATTAAAGAACAGGAGCTAATACTGGTCCTAGCCTACTCCTCCCACCCCACCTCTCTTCCCTCCCTCTCTCCCTTCCCTCTTTTTTTTTTCTTTCCACCCATCCATTCAATTAATATTTACTGAGTTCCTTCCAGAAATAAATTCCCTAAGAAGCTATTGAAGCTTCAGTGTTGGGACTGATCATGTAAGAGTCTCTTCTAAGGCCCTATTTTCTTTTTTTGGTACTAGGAATTGAACCTAGGGGCGCTTTACCACTGAACTATGTCTCCTGTTCTTTTTAATTTTTTAAATTTTGAATCAGGGTCTCATTAAGTTGCTGAGGCTGGCCTGGAACTTGCAATCCTCCTGTCCTGGCAATCAAGTTGTTGGAATTACAGGTGTGCTCCACAGTGCCAGCATGGCCTAAGACCCTTGTTTTTTTTTTTTTTTTTTTGTGGTACCAGGGATTGAACTCAGGGGCACTTGACCACTGGGCCACATCCCCAGCCCTTTTTTGTATTTTATTTAGAGACAGGGTCTCACTGAGCTGCTAAGTGCCTCGCCATTGCTGAGGCTGGCTTTGAACTCGCGATCCTCCTGCCTCAGCCTCCCAAAGTGCTGGGATTACAGGCGTGCGCCACCGCGCCCGGCTCTAAGACCCTTGTTTTTTAAAAGTTCTAAATAAATTGTAGTTTATGCCTCTGATAATTTTATATTTTCTTTCTTTAAATGAGTCACCCAAATTGTATAAGCTTCAGGGCCCCCTAAACCTGGATTTGTTCCAATTCCTACTACATTTCAAGCATTACTTTGATCTTAATATTCTAGTCAATCTCTCTCAACAATAATTCATGTGTAATTCAGTATCATTTCAGATTCTGAATCTGTCTCTACAGCTGAAGTAGTTTTCTTCTACCCACAGAGCTTGAGGTGGCCATCTCTTTCCCTTCCAATTCTCTTATTCAGTTAACTGCTTAATCCTTTCCACCCTGCCCTTCCATTCCAGGCCTCAAATACCAATATGATAACTAAGCTTCTGGAGTAGGGACTCTAATTGCCACCTGAAGGGATGCACTCTAGTTAGAAGGGAATGGCTCAGAGATTTGTCTGGAGGCTTTATCTGTTGCACAATCACTGTTCTTACTTGGATTATATTTTAGAGTAGCTTTTTTTTTTTTTTCCTCTCTCAGGTTGCCCCTTGGCTTCTCCAGTGAGGTCATACTCTAACTTTTTTTAGTGGGGACTGGTGATTCTGACAGTGGTTCTTCGTTGACAAACTCCCACTCAGACAGAGTCTTTCCAATACGGGATTCTCCTTTAAAGCACTGTCAATTTGTCAGCAACCTCTGGCTGCTCTCGTTGGGAAAGAATTTTCTGAGTCAGTCAGTAGCTATAGTTAATAGCTGTTTATCTAACGATGATACAGAAAACAGAGAAAAATAATACAGAATAATGGGGAAAAAAAAGTAATGGCCAGAAATATTTTATATTTGACTTTGAAAAAATCATAGCATTATTTTACAGCTGATCTTATTAATTTTATTCAATTAATTTGATGTTAAAAATAAGATACATCAACTGAAAACTGAAGGATGTGGCTAAGACTTAGGCTAAGGAGCAAGAACAGAACAATTAGGGATTAAAACATTATCATCATAGTTTATAAAGTAGCAAATTTCCAGGACAAGTAGCTTTAATCTATATAGCAAGAATTTTTCTAGAAAGTCATATGCTATTATTAAATGAATTAATAATTCACATACTATTCTATACTACTATTTGAATGTAGCTTGGTTATTAAGACATCCAGGTTATGAAATGAGTGTGTCTCTTTGTTCTGTGACAGGATCAGAAAAACCATAGTGTTATAACAAGAGGTTGAAGAGTTTGACAATTTTTTTAAAAAATATTTTTTAGTTATAGATGGACACAATATCTTTATTTTATTTTATTTTTTTATGTGGTGCTGAGGATCGAACCTAGTGCCTCATGCATGCTAGGTAAGCATTCTACCTCTGAGCCACAACCCCAGCCAACAATTTTTTGTTAACTGTCCATCTCAATGGTTCTGTTTCTTGCTCTTTTTGCTCTAGATCAAAGGCTGGGCTGAGGATATTTGAATTTTCTAATTTTATCCATTAGTATGGCAAAAAACAAAGTCAGGCTCAGTCTTACCTTAAAAGAAATATTTTTGTTCTCACAGGAAAGAGTGTAAGTTTCCCCATGCTTCTGAACGGAGATGGCTACAGCCAAACCTCTAGGTTGGCTATCTTTATATACGTATATTTTAAATATGGTTTCTGTTGCATTATCTGAAATAAACATTAATAAATGAGAACACTAGTTAGAAGAATTTTTTCACACTGATATTTTGGAAATTTCACCAAAGAACAGTCCTTAGACCACTGCCAACTCTGCACTCTGAGATTTGACCAGTCAGCAGAAGGGGACTACACACTATACACAGCTGGCCAGATTCTTTTTTTTTGGTACTGGGGATTGAACTCAGGGCACTCAACCACTGGGCCACATCCCCAGCCCTTTTTTTTGTACTTTATTAGAGACAGGGTCTCACTGAGTTGCTAAGTGCCTCACCATTGCTGAGGCTGGCTTTGAACTCACAATCCTCCTGCCTCAGCCTCACAAGTGCTGGGATTACAGGTGTGCACCACTGTGCCTGGCTGGTCAGATTCTTTAAACACATTTAAAAGTTTTTTTTTTTTTTTTTTTGTTGTTGTTGCAGTGCTTGGGGATGGAACCAGGGTCTCGTGTATGCAAGTCAAGCAGTCTACCACTGAGCTACATCCCAGGCCTCTTTAAAACACATTTAAATGTATGTTACAGGGCTGGGGTTGTAGCTCAGCGGCAGAGCGCTTGCCTTGCACGTACGCGGCCCGGGTTCGATCCTCAGCACCATGTAAACATAAATGATTGTGTACAACTAAAGTAAATAAATAAATATTTAAAAAAAATGTATGTTACAACACATATGGGACAACTTTTTGAATATGTTAAAGATATTCTGAATTCTAAGATTGTCTTATGTAGGAGCCTTGTTTGGGGAGATGGCTTAAATTGTGGTTGACTATGGGCCATGGAGATTTGGGCATTGTCGCCTTTTGTAGTCTTATGGGACTTGGCCCGGGATCTCGCGGGACTTGGCCCGGGATCTCGAATGATTTGGCCGAGATTGTTGATCGGGTCAGCGCCATTTTGGTGGTGTGTGTGGCGTGTGTTAGTCGTTGTTAGAGCCAGAGAGAAAAGTTATCAGAATAAAAAGCTGTTTGTTTCCAGTTTGCCTCTGAACTTCTTCCCGAGGCTTCGTTGCTCCAAGCGGCCATCGCTTCAGGTGGCAACAGTCTTAAGCTTTTGAATGCTAAGTAGGCTAATGAAATATATTTATTAAGGTATAAATTCCATATTTTTATTTTATTTTATTTTTTTAAAATATGTTTATTTATTTGCTTTTAGTTGTACACAATGCGTTTTATTCAATGCGTTTTATTTGTACGTGGTGCTGAGGATCGAACCCGGGTCGCCCACATGGTAGGCGAGCGCTCTACCGTTGAGCCACAATCCCAGCCCCATTCCATATTTTTAAAGAATGCAAATTCACTACTTCAACCTGGTCCCAAACTCTGATATTTGGAATTCATACCTTGGGAGGCTCAGTAAACTTACTCATTTTCTTTCTTTTTTTTTTTTTTTTAAATATTTACTTATTTGCTTTTAGTTATACACAATGCGTTCACCTTTACGTGGTGCTGAGGATCGAACCTGGGCCGCGCACGCGCTAGGCGAGCACTCTACTGCTGAGCCATAATCCCAGTCCAACTTACTCATTTTCTAAGACAATCTTTGAAGTTTTTGATAGAAGACTGACTCATTTGAAATGCTTACATGTTAATGTTTAATTTTGAGTTTTGAAATGTTACCAAATGTTATCACTTATTTCAGCTATAAGCAGCAAGGATTAAGGATCCAATGCTATAGAGACCTTATACAGTTAATGCAATTAAAATGAAGGGATTGGTGATCCAAATGTAGATGCAGAATGATGTAAACTCCAGCAATGTGTTTATTAGATCCAATTTTTCACCCTAACTAAAAACGATGGATTTATAAGTGAAATTATTATTACTTCCATGACTTTTTATCTAAGGATTGGGTCTTGTATAGAAAGATGTAAGCAGTAAGATTGAATGAGAAGAAATCATTAATCATCTCTGAATTTGAAAATATAAAGAAAACATACCTATGTCAGAATCGGGCATATCTTCAAACACAGCTCGCTTTCCCTGATCAACAAAGAGAACTTGGTCATTCAAATTTCGTATGATTGAGAGTGTAGGTTCAAGCTTGCCAAAGCGATCTGATTGCAGATTGTCTACAATATACATTAAATGTTATTAAAATATATTTTTCTAAGTGTACAAATAAACCCTCTGTACACTTCTGTTTTCAATAATAATTACAATCTTCTGTTCCAGAAGTGGCTATGATCAGGTTGACTGTTGTTTTTAACTGGCTTCCAAAGGCTCACTGTTGCCTGTTACTACTCAGAACCACCCTTTCTGAATATCTACTTTCTGATCAGTCTCCTGTCCTTCTGGTTTTCTTTTCTTTCTTTTTTTTTTTAATAGTTTTTTAGTTGTTGATGGAACTTTATTTTATTCATTTATTTATACGCGGTGCTGAGAATCAAACCTAGTGCCTCACACATTCAAGGCAAATGCTCTACCACTGAGCCACCACACCAGCCCCTTCTGGTTTTCTTATGCTTTTCTTCCAACTATACATATTCTCAGACTTTACTAAGTTCTCCAGTCTCCTGACTCTCATATTTCCTCCCTAATCTTTTCCTGTCTTCCCTTCCTTCCCAATGCAGCCAAATCTCATTTTATCTATCTTTTATGTCAGTATTTTACATCTCAAACTTGTTTAACTTTCTACTACAAAACTTCAAGCCTGGCTGCTGAGTGCTGCTGTTGAAGGTACCAGGCACCATGTTGCATCTTGCATCCTTGAAAATCAAGGGCCAGAAAGCATCTTCTTTTTCAGAATGAATCAAAACAAACAGATTATTTTGTAATTTGTTCTAATTAGTTATACATGACAGTAGAATGCATTGTGACACATCATGCACAAACACATTATTTTTAGAATCAGAAAAACCTAAAGCTCTTTGAGATTGGAAACTCCTCCATCAGGCCCACCCCACTGTACACCTGTAGCCTACTTTCCCTCTTTTAACAGCCAAACTTCTGGCAAGAATTGTCTATATCATTTCTTTACTTTCTGGTCCAGCGGTGGTGGTGGGGGAAGTAGGCATCATCTTTTCTGCTTTACTCTATGTCCCCTTCCAAATCTAACCCCAAATAATATCCTATTGGTTCTTTCAAGTATTTCTAAAATCCATTTGCAGCTACTCATTGTCACTCCACACCATTTCGTTTAGGGATTAAAATAACAGCCCCTTAACTGTTATCTCCCCCCACCTTTTTTAATCCCCCACATCTTCATTCTGCACCATCAATTCATTATACTGAAGCTAGAAGGATATTTTAAAAGATGATCATATTATCCCTGAATTCTAATGAGGCTTATGGCCACCCAGAATAAAAACATGTTTTCCAGATTTCCTTGCAGTTGGTATGGCCATGTGTATAGTTAATGGAATATGAGTAGAACTGATGTGTATGGCTTCTAAGTAAAGTCTTTAAAAGGAATGGGCTGGTCTTCCTTTAATGACCTTTCTTGATAACTGGGTTATAGACCCGGGAAATATGATGATTTTGAATAGTAAGAATGAGTTAAACAACTAGGGGATGATGGAGTAACACGAAAGAAGAAATTTGAGATTCTAGTGTCATCAGGCTGGATCCAGCCATGTGCATGAACCACCCTCTGAAATGTAGTCCTGTGCTTAGTAAATCTCTAATACCCCCAAGACACAGTCCAAATTCCACTGTGGTGAAGGAGCCCCAATTAGGAAGGGTTATTGCAGCTAGCTGGAAGCCATAAGTTCCACCTGATATGTATGTGACGCACCTGTAGGCACCCGCAAAGCTAAAGGTATATAACCGGGTGAAAGCGGTCCGAGTTAGGAGAACGGAGAAATTCATTCAGTCAGTCGTGCAGTCGCTCGGTTGGTCAGAAGAAGAGTTCGGGTCGGAGAAAAGAATCAGAGCGGCCAGAACGTAGGCAGAGCGGTTACAGAAGAGAAACCAGATAGAAGAAGTATTGGCTGGTCAGAGTTAGGCCGAGGCTCCCGAGGAAGAAAGAAGAAAGAAGAAAGAAGAAAGAAGAAAGAAGCTCTAAAAAATAATCTTTCTCTAAGCTAAGCTCTATCTTTCTTTCTCTCTCTCTAAGCTAAGAAGACAAGAAGAAAAGTTCTCTCTAATCTTTCTCTCTAAAAATCTTTCTTTCCCTCTCTAAGCTCTCTCTAAGAAAGTAGAAGTAAAAGTAGTAATAGCTTTACTCTGCCTCCGAGTTTTTCTCCCGCGGCGGTTTGTGGCTGGCCATTGACAGGCAGCTTACACTGTGGCATAAAAACTTCTTAATCTGCATCCTATTTCTCACTAGCCTCTCTTATCATTCTCTTCCTCCCACTCTACTCCTAACCCAAATTACCCTTAGTTCCTCATATATGCCATGCTTCCTTTCATATCTTGGCCTTTGAATGTGGTCTGCTTACATTACCCATCCCTAGGTTCTTGACTTCCAGAATACTCTTTCCCATGGAAGCTTCCCAGGATTTTCCCCAAAGCATTTCTAAGGAAGGAGGTTTAAGAAGGGAGATTTTGATTTTGGACAATTCTCATGCATTGGTTTCCTTTTCCTATACCCTCCAGACAACCTATGCCTCCCTGATAATCTTAGGACCTGTGTAATAGGTAAGGTCTATTTTGTAGCTTCTAAGAGTTAGAAATTCCTAAGGTGTAGGAAGCAAATTTTATAGTGGTTTTTTTTTGTATCCCTTATGGTCATCTTCATTCCGATGCTGTGCTGTTGACTCCACATTTCTTTGAAGAATGATGGCTTCCCAAATAGGTTGGTACCATGTGGACAGTGTCTCCCAGCTGACAAGGGTGATGAGAATGTGCCTAAGGCAGCTACCTACTTTACAAATAAGGAGAAATGTATTTATACTTTACCATCATCTTCAGCTAAAGGAAAGAAAAAGGAGAAAAAAATGTTAAATTATATATTTCTACGCAGAATTTCCTCTCACCCTACCCTTTGATGACTCTGTTCTGCTGCTCCCATCTTTAACCTCTGTTTTACTGCTGGCCTTTGTTGGCCTCCATCAAAAAATATTATATAATCATCCAAAAGGCTGATAAAATGAAGCTCATTAGACTTAATGTGTTGCTAGATAAGTTAGATTTAAAACTTAAGTGTAGGATTTATAAATTTCAATACATAGCTAAAGAGAAATTTTATAAAGTCATAGGTTTTATTCTTAAATTTATTGCTCAAATGAAAAGTTACCTAAGGGCTTTTTATGAAGCTTTCAAATGAAGCTAAGCTTTCTATTGAAGTCAAATTGCCTATCAAAGAGTAATCATAAGAATGAATTTTTATTAAATACATTTACATAAGATGGTATAACTCACAAAATTCTATATTCAGGGGATTTCATAATCTGCCAATCTACTTGGGAGATAGTATTTCTTCAATGTACCCAGTTTTGTGAGATTTGTACATGCTGCCACCTTGAAAGTAAGCTGCTGCTGATTAAAGTGCTAAGACGTGGTGGGAACTAGTACTGGGAACTTGGAAGTGTTATGGTTAATTTATAGAGGTTCAAATTTTTTGAGAGAAGAGAGATATTAATATTACAATGGGATCTGGTGACAAAATGAATCACTTAATAGTTTACCTCACAACTTTTCTAGTTGAATATATTTATCTAAGCCCCATATGTTTGTCCTTTTGCTTTACGACTAACCTTTGAAGTAAAGCATATCATCAATAAATATCATTTCCACCAAGTTGATGTAATCTTCTGTGGGTACAGCAACCATCTTTATTCCTAATGGAAGCAAAGAGCCATCTGTTGTTAAGAGGCAATGGTTGTTCTTTTTATATAAAAGGAAATTTTTATTGTTACCTTGATCTACCTCCAAATTCAGAAGTCAGTTTATCATTCAGTATGAGTACCCATGTTTAAACATTCTCTTAAGAATCATCATATATTTGGAATAGAGAAAGCATTTTCTCATTAAACAATATTATTGTGGGGCTGGGGTTGTGGCTCAGCGGTAAAGCGCTGGCCTAGCACGAGCGTGGCCCGGGTTTGATCCTCAGCACCACGTAAAAATAAATAAAGGCATTGTGTACAACTAAATAAACAAAATATAAAAAAGCCCACAATATTACTGTGGACAAATGGCTCACAATTGAACTGAATTATTGTCCTAGTATTCATTGGTTAATATGAACATATTATCCTTATAAACATACTGCACACGAGGATGCCAGAAACACATCGAATCCCGTCCTTTAACTAGGTACTGGTTCATCCCTGTCTTACAACCAATGGGTTCCCAGGAATGAGAAGCCAAAGGTTCACACTTCATTGGCAAAGTGTTAAAGGTGAGGTAATGATAATATTAAAAAAATTTTTTTAAAAATTTTTATTTATTTACTTTAGTTGTACGCAATGCAATGCATTTATGTTTACGTGGTGCTGAGGATCGAACCCGGGCTGCGCAAGTGCGAGGCGAGCGCTCTGCCGCTGAGCCACAACTCCAGCCCCCTTTTTAATCTTTATTTTTATTTATTTGTTTATTTTTATGTGGTGCTGAGGATCGGACCCAGGGCCTCACGCATGCAAGGCAAGTGCTCAACCACTGAGCTACAGCCCCAGCCTGATAAAAATGGTTTTTCCACCAGGGGGTTGGGGCAGGATCAGAGAAGGTTGAAAAGCTCTGGCATTTGATGGTCTTTTCCTCTCTGAGCAGCAGCAGTAGCTTTGGATATGGAGTCTGGATTATACCATGATTTTACATAAGTAATTCCTAAATATGATCTTTGTGTAAAAATATCAAATAATACAGAATTTGAAAAAATTCTAATTGCTTCTTTTGGCTCTTTCCTCTTCCCCACCTTATCCCAATACACCCAATATGGTGTGTATCCTTCCAGTATTTTGTCATGGAGTAGGGGTTCTAAGTATGAGAAATCTATGAACTTGAATGGGAAAAAATATTCACCAAAATCTAACTGAAATTTGGCATTCTTCCCATTATTCATGTAGGAAACAAACCACAGAATTATCTGTGGCATCTGTGACTGTCACTAGTAAAAACACACATTTCCTGTTATGTTTCAAGCGTTAACAGAGATCTTGAAATATGGCTTAAGCTCTATTTTGAAATTACAGAAGTTATTAGTCTCACCAAGAGATCTTGTTTAATGTGTTAAAGAAGCACATATATTTTAAATTTTAAATTGTTGTAACTCAGTTTTAATTTAATGAGTTTCCTTTGTAAGTCTAAGTATTTAATTTTTTTTTCTTTTTTTTTTCTTTTGTACCAGGGATTGAACTCAGGGGCACTCGAACACTTAGCCACATCCCCAGCCCTATTTTGTATTTTATTTAGAGACAGGGTCTCACTGAGTTGCTTAGCACCTCACTTTTGCTGAGGCTGGCTTTGAACTTGTGATCCTTCTGCCTCAGCCTCCTGAGCCACTGGGATTATAGGCATGTGCCACCATGCCCAGCTCTAAGTATTTAATTTTATAGATGTAAAACATTGTTCCAAGAAGGGGCACAGGCTTCACTAGCTTGTTAGTAAGTCTGTTACGGCTTTTTCTCCCGTTAATCTATGTATAGCCACTTTATTTCAACAAACTCACATACTGAACTTTCAGAGGAAAACCTGGAAATTTCCTACACCACAAAAATGATCAGGAAACTCTTCTCTGAAGTTTAGCAGTGCTTTGTGCTCCTGAGGGTGGTTGTAGTTAGGGCTCCAAGCAAGGTGGCAAAATCATAGTCATCAATGGTTGCTATGGTTTGTCCCCACCAAAACTCATGTTGAGGCTTAGTCCCCAGTGTGGCAGTGTTGGGAAATGGGACCTAATGTGAGATGTTTGGGTCATGGAGGCAGAGCTTCGGTGAACAGACTGGTGCTTTTCTCACCTGAGTGAGTTCTTAAAGTAAGTCCATCATTTGTGTTTTGTCTCTTGTACATATGCCTGCTTGCCTTTCTCCTTTTTATTATGAGTTGAAGTGGCATGAAGCCCTCTTCAAATGTGGCTACTCAATCTTGAACTTTCCAGTCTCCAGAACTGTGAGCTCAAATAAATTTCTTTTCTTAATAAACTACTTAGTTCCAGGTATTCTGCTAGTCATAGAAAACTGACCAAAACAATGGTATATAGGGGAGTACTTATAAATCTGTGCTCATATGTAAAGAACTGACTCAGTTTTTTTCCTAGCAAAATCTGAGGTCAAGCAAGCATATATAGTAGAGGAAACAAGAAATTAAAACTGAGTTGAAAAATCTTAATTCAAATTAAGCTATCTTAAAATACTTTGTTATTTGGAGGGCTTTTAACAATTTCATCTAGGTTCAGTTTCTTATATCCAAATGTGAATAGTTATTAAATGTATTTTATTAAATAAAATGATAAATTTAAATAAAATGAAGACAAATTATTTAGAATTATCAATTAATTTCTTAAAATGAGAGATAAGGGAGATTGAGGGGAAAATAATAAAATGGAGGATAAAAAAGTTTCTGAGATAAGTCTAAATATTTGTTTTTACTAAAACCAAACAAATGTTAAGATTAAAAATCAGAACTATAATGGCTAGATTGTGAGCTCTATGAGGGCATTTTCTTTATTCATTTTTATGGCTTTATTACTTAACATAGTTCCTGTTATCAGTGTCAGAATTCATTTTGCAGACATTTGTTATCCTGGGACTCTATTTTGATTGGGTATCAATTGGTGAAATAATGACTACAGTGGTCTTTTCTACTTTAGTGTTACATAATTCACACATTTATTGAAGTAATTCGCTTGAAATATACTGAGCAACATGGGCAGGAATTGGATTAAATTAACTAGTATTTACTATAGTACTTAGTATGTGAATGGATTTAGAGATGGACACAGTTACCTTAAAAATAACATAGCTATTTTTAACTATGTTAAGAATAAGGTAACTACTACAGAATTTTTTTCAGTACTGGGAATTGAACCCAGATGTGCTCTACTGCCAAGCTACATCTCCAGCTCCTTTAAAAATTTATTTTATTTTTAATTTTGAGACAGGATCTTGCTGAGTTGTCCAGGCTGGCCTCAAACTTGAAATCTTCCTCCCTCAGTCTCCGGAGTAGCTGGGATTATAGGCGTGTGCCACTGCGCCTGGCTCTACTATATAATTTTTTAACTCTTTCATCAGTCAGAGAGTATCCATGATACATCAGGTTTGGGGTCAGAAGTGATGAAACACCCACATATGAAAATTTGCTCCTGTCCTCTAGTGACCCAGATGCTAATGATGGAGACAAATACACAGCTACAAAATAGTTTAATGAACACTGAAAAGGCTGAATTTACAAGAGATCCTCTGTTTGGTGGTATTGGAGAAGATTTCTCAGAGGAAGTAATGACTGTGTGGACTAAAAGTCGAGGCAGTATTTTCAAGGCCAGGGGAGAGTATCCACAAAGAAGGACCTTGTAAACAAAGGCTAGCAAGCAGGGAGGGTTGTTTGAGGCTTTATCATCAGTAATGCGTAATCAGTAAAGTGTAATCAGTGAAGTGTAATCACATTGCAGGAAGGATGTGTTTCTGAAGACCTCACATAGTTTGAGATTATTTTTTCCTTGGGAACAAACATAAAAGCATGGGGAAGAGATATTCTTGTAGTGCATGCTGTCATCACCAAAGTGTATGTGTTCTTTTTGTCTACTTTCTAGGCATGATTACTACTTGTTTATAGAATGCTCTGCCCACACAGCTTGTCATGGTGGTACTTTGACATTTCTTTTTCTTGCATCTAACTTTTGTTCCAACTTAGATATTTGGAGCTGTTTTTAGAACAAGCAGAATAATACTACTTAACACGTTGATAACGTTGTTACCAGATACAAAAATATTTAAACTTGTTATGTTAAAAAAATAGCACAATAATAATCTGGATTTCTTAAGAACTTTTGAGATATTTATAGAATAGCTTAACTTATGTGATTTTGATGTGGAGGCAGATAATTCTACCAGGTATAAGACACACTTCCAGGTGTATAGTAGTGTAACAGTTAACAACTCCCTTGGCTTGCCGGCTTTGATGTTATGTCATTTTAGATAAACTATTTAATTTGAAAGAATTGACATTATTTCCATTTTGCCTACAAAGATTATTATTTTTATATTACATTTGTTTGATTTTGCTTAATTCAATTCACAGAAAACAGAACTTGTAATGTAGTTGCCTTGACAAAAACCTGGGAAGGATAGTCAGATTACAAAATCTTTGTTTAAATAAGCTAAAGAGGTTGAACTTTTTTCCCCCTGAAAAAAAGGACATTTTAAACAGGAGAAAGACATAGTTAAATTGATGACTTAAAAGCTCACTCTGGTAGCAGTGTGGGGAATGGATTCCATTGGGCAAGACTGGGACAGAGGCAACTTAAAAAGCAATTTCATTTATTAATTTTTTTGTGTTGCTGGGGATTGAATTCAAGGCCTCATGCTTACAAGGCAAGTGCTCTACCACTGAGCAATATCTATGGAAGCAATTTTAACAGTTAGAAGTTGATGAGGCCATAAACTAAGTCAGTGAATTCAACAGCAGGATTTTTTTTTTTTTTTTTTTTTTTTGTATTGGTTGTGAGTCAAAAGGAAGAGGAAGAACTGAGGATGACATCAAAGTTTCTGACTTGGACTATTTGTTGAGTGATTGACTACCTCATTAGCTAATGAAGACAGAGAATGAAAAACAGCCTAAGTGAAAAACATTTAGTTCAGCTTTGTGAATCTAAGAGCGATGTGACACAGAAGCCAAGGTTCTCAGGAATTTCGAGGAGAGGCTCTTTGAACTCAGAAGCTGCAGAGCCCATAATTTAGATACCAGCTTGAATGTGTTCACTAAATTTGGCAATTAGGAAATTTTGGTCACTGTAGAGCAATTTATACAAACAAACTGGAGGTAGCAGAAGGCAGGTTAATAAGACCCAGAACAGAATGTGGGCTGGGGGAGGAAGAAAGAGATCACAAACTACTTTTAGGAAGTTTGGCTATAAAGAGGGAGCGTGGTAGTTGTTGGAGAATACATAACAACTTGCAAATGTCAAATTCTGGCTCCCCAATCCAGTTTGGACAGTAAAATAGCTAATGAATTACCTTCCAAAGCATGTCTAAGTAACTTTTCAAGACCTGGGAGTCAATCTTGACTCCTTTGTCCTTGTTCTTGTCTGATAACACGAGATTCTGATTCAGAAATGTCTCTAGAATTTGGTATTGCCTCTACATATTGCAGCACTGTTTTAAATCAAGCATCAACATTTCTTGCATCTTCTTTTTTTAAAAAAATATTTATTTATTTGCTTTAGTTGTACACAAAGCCTTTATTTTTACATGGTGCTGAGGATCGAACCCGGGGCCGCGCATGTGCTAGGCGAGCGCTCTACCGCTGAGCCACAACCCCAGCCCATTTTCTCACATCTTCTATTTCAGTACCCCTAGACTTAAGTTTTCTTGCTTTCAGACTCTCCCCCATTACATATTGTTACCAGATTGATTCCCCTGCCAGGTCAGAATTCCTCTGTTTTGTTCATCCACCAAACTCTTCTTTCCTTCGTCCTTTAAGTCTCTGCCTTAATATCTCCTCTAGGCAAACCTTCCTTACTCTTCCACTCTTAGCTGATCATTCTCTATTCAGAGCCCCTGTTCATGCTTCTGAAATAGCTCTTACTACCCTGAATTAACAATACTTTGATTCCAGGCAGGTTTGCCTAGTTTCAGTCTGAATTTCTTTAGAAAATGTCATTCTTTTCCCCCAAATCTTCAACACCTGGAAAGAGCTTATGACATAGTAGGAGTTAAATAAATATTAAATAAATATTAAATGAATAAATGTTTGCTTGTTGCCAAGACAATAGTATGGAAAGTATTAATAGAATTTCCTTTTTCTGACTTAAAACTTTTCCTTCACTGCTGGGCGTGGTGGCATAGGTCTGTAATCCCAGCGGTTCTGGATGTTGAGGCAGGAGGATCACAAGTTTTGAGGCCAGCCTTAGCAACTTCGCAAGACCCTGTGCAACTCAGTGGTAGAGCACCCCTGGGTTGTATCAACAGTACTGGAACAAGCAAAAACCAAAACAAAACCTTTTCCTCTATCTAAAAGCCAAGGAGAAAGAGAAAGAAAATGAGGGAAGCCTATAAATTTTAAAAAATTAGAATAATATTTTAAAAATATTCTCTTCCTTCTTTTTTTCCTTGATAGTTTCTTTTTCATTTCTTGTGTTCATTTTTAATTTTTCATTTGTTTTTTTCCTTACCACTTTCTTTGTTAATCTCAATTCATTTATGACTACAAGTGTTTTGTTCTTGTTCTTTACTCCTCCTATTTTTTCTCTTGTCTTTTCTTATCCATGTTCCTTTGCTTTGCTTTCTCAACTCTAGTCTATAAAAGTTATAGTTTCTGCCGGGTGCGGTGGCGCACGCCTGTAATCCCAGCACATGGGAGGCTGAGGCAGGAGGATCGCAGGTTCAAAGCTAGCCTCAGCCATGGCGAGGCACTTAGCAACTCAGTGAGACCCTGTCTCTAATAAAATCCAAAAAAGGGGCTGGGGATGGGGCCCAGTGGTCCAGTGCCCCTGAGTTCAATCCCCGGTACCAAAAAAAAAATTAAAAAATTATAGTTTCTATCAGATAAAACGTTTTGAGGGCAGGGGTTGTGGCTCAGTGGCAGAGCGCTCGCCTCTCACATGCGCGGCCCGGGTTTGATCCTCAACACCATGTAAAATGCATTGCATTGTGTACAACTAAAGTAAATAAATAAATATTTTAAAAAATGTTTTGAACATTCATCTAAAGATTCTCTAGCCACTGACTCTCTTTCTTTCTTTTTTTAAGAGAATTATAAACCACCTCAGAAAGATCCTCCCAGGAATATGTAGTGACAACAGGTTTCTTGAAGCAAAAATAAAGTCTTAGTAAGAGAATCTTTTGAAAACTAGCCAGAAGAAAATGGATGGCAGAATATCATGACAGAAATTAGGCCACATGAGTTCCAATTTTGTCTGAGGCAAGTCACTTAACTCTGAGGGTCTCAGTTTCCTCATTTGGACAACAAGGAAGTTAGATAGTGAAGCTTGAAGGTCTTTTCCAGCCCCAGCATTCTGCAGTTGTAGACTCTAGTTAGGGCTGCCAGGAAACAACCATTTATTTGTGGCAAATGCCCCAGTAATCACTTCCTTATAATTCTGACACAGCACATATATTTATTTACTTATAATACAACCAGCATTGTTAAGTCACTAGGAGTTTTAAAAACACAGTATTAGATTAAATGTAAAAATGCCTTGAATTTTAAAAGCTATTATGATTGTGTTTATCCTTTCTTTGGAATTCTTTTTAAAAATTAAAAAAAATTGTAGTTGTACATGGACAGCATGCCTTTATTTTATTTGTTTCATTTTTATGTGGTGCTAAGGATCAAACCCAGGGCCTCACACATGCTAGGCAAGTGCTCTGCCTCTGAGCTACAGCCCCAGCCCCTAAAAATGTTTTTATTAGTGCCTTTCTGCAGAATTCTAATTCTCTGGAATGGATGTAGGATGAAATGAGGAAGAATGCTACATAATTAATTTCCTACAATCAGGTAGAGAGCCATCTCAACAGCAACAAGATCAAAACCCAACTTTTCAGTTCTATACAACATTTTGCTTTGAAAACTGCCATCTTGTGAATGTGTATATGTGGATGTGGAAGAGATAAGTGTAAAGATGAATAAGGAAATGAGATAGTTAATTATAAAAGATAGACTCAAATACTAAATATAGATGTAAAATAAAAAGTCAAATAGAACTGATGTAGTTGAAATGAACTATTTGAAAAGGAGAATTGAATTTAATCTCAAAGAATGCCTAAGATTTGAACAGAGGGAGAAGGGCATGGTTGGTAGGGGCATGGAAGAGCATTTATGTGATAACCAGAACAAAGTGGTTGTGGGTGATGGATTGAATGGACCCAGTTTTTGACTGTAGTGGAACAGTTCTGCTGTATTGCAGTGAACACAAGATTATGGAGGGTTTTGGAAGTCATACAGAGAAGTCTGAATTTAGTCTTATAAGCAATAAAAAAACCCCACACTGTAGGGGAAAAAAGACATTTTGAAGGAGGATTGAACAGAACTTGAAATAGCTGAATATAGGCAAAAAATAGAAAGGGGTTTGAGGAGGTCCTAATTTTTTGTTATTCAACTTCAAAATAGATTTATTCAGCCCTTCCCTTATTGTGAAATGGAATTCTCCTGGGAAATGCCGTGATATTTTTCAGTGGTAGCCCAGCCCAAAGGTGATGTCACAAATATGTTCAGATATACTTGTGCCAAGTGTTTGCTTGCTTTTAGTATAATTGATTTGGAGTTGAGACTTCCTTTAAAGAAAAGGTTATTTATTATATCACTCTAAAGCAACGATTCTCAGGGGTTTGCAAAGTCAAAGCTATATTCTAATAATTCTAGGGTATGATTTGTCTTTTTTGTTAATATTAATTTTTTAGTTGTAGTTGGACACAATATATTTATTTTATTTATTTATTTTTATGTGGTGCTGAGGATGGAATCCAGGGCCTTGCAAGTGCTGGGTGAGTGCTCTACCGCTGAGCCACAACCCCAGCTCCAATGATTTTTCTTTTTCTTTTTCATTCTCTCACGAGGATACAAAAGAGTTTACCAGAGACTAACTACATTCTGTGTGACATAGACTGAATGCAAAAAAGACTGCCTATGTCTTCTATAACTGCAGACACTAAAGAGATTTGCAAAAATGAAAAATGAAGTTATTCTTTCACATTGGGGTCCCCCTCCGAATACACAGCTATCTTTAATTTTAAAATGTCAATTATGATAATGTGATATTCTTACTATTATTTTAAGATAAATTATTATGTAACTAATTTTTAAATTTCTAAGTTTTACTTTCTAGTACACTAAATTATAGTAAGGCAGTAAATAACCCAGGGAAACAAAAACTCCTAAGAATTCTCAATAATTTTTAAGAGAGTAAAGGGGGGTAAGAGACCAAAAAGTTGGAGAATCTCTGCCCTAAGGTGAAACTCTTTAACAGTTTCTGTTCTAACTTTGCTTATTTCCTTATATTGTTACTGCCCGTCTGTCTTAGTGATGGGAAAGGTCTTAAACTCCTCTTGATAGCTTTTTACCAACTCTAATTGCCACGCTTGAGTTTCCAAATAAAGAGGAATAATATTGCTTACCTGTGCCAAATAGTTTTCTGCAAGAGGAAGTGATCTGGAAGGTTTGAGATCCTTTTCCTTTTCCTAAGGCCGTGGAGACTGTAAAAGGTGGCAGCCCCTTCAGCAGTTGGAGTGGACAGCCAGGAATGCAGACGGCATGGAAAGCAGAACTCCTTGCTGCAGATCCGGATCCAGCAGTCCTGGGAAGCAAAGGGCCCAGTGCTCTGGAAGGAACGAGGAAGAAGGTACTGTAGGGGGAGGAGACTGCCCCTGGCACGCCTTGGACCCGCCTTCAAATACTGGCTCTTTCCTAGGGCAATAGAACTTAAAGTTTTATAAAATAGGGTATTTCTTTCAATATAAAATTACTACCTAATGAAATAATTTCTTCTGTAAGTGCTGGGGTCCTTCCAAAACCTCTTTCAGAAGTACACTGTGAAAGCATTTTAAGAAAGTTGCACTTGCTTAGTCCATAGAATTAGTCTCCCAGTTTTGAGTCTTTCCGATCACAAAACTTCTTTCTTGTCTAATAGTGTAGAAGAATCAGTCAGACTGGAGTAATTCCTACAATATAATCATAACACCTAAAATACTTCTGAAATGTAATGGGAATTTTTTGGATATAATATTTTGTATAATATTCCTTCCTTCCTTTCTTTTTCTTTATGACCTAATTCAGGACTTCTCCCTCCCAAGCCCAACAGTGTGTCACAGAATAATTGATAGAGGTCATTATGATTTACTTCTTAAGCAAACAAAACAAATGAAGTTCTTCTGTATTTGAAAAATAAAATTGCAGCTGTGTGTGCACACACACCTGTAATCCCAGCTACTTGGGAGGTTGAGGCAGGAGAATCACAAGTTTGAGGCCAGCCTCAGCAACTTTGTGAGACCCTGTCTCTAAATAAAAATAAAAAGGGCTGGGAATGTATATCTGTGGTAGGGCATCCTTGGGTTCAATCCTCAGTATCATAAATAAATAAATACAATTAAAAAATTGAAACATCTGCAATTTGAGATAAAAACAAAAAGATTTACTTCAGTGGATAGAAGCAGTCCATTTTCATAAAACTTCTCCTTTATCTGCCATATCAGATGCAAACCACGATGTATACCACCATTAGAATTTAATTAATTAATTTTATTATTTTCTGCAACAAAGTAAATTTGCTCTGATACAATAAAAATATTTACTTGTAGTTTCCAGTGCTAAAACTTTCTATTTCTGGAATGGTCCCAAAATTCTGAATTAAAATATTTGAAATATGATTTAGGAAGATGTCTTTTAGGGATTATATTCAACTCATTAAGAATAGTCTTCTAAAACATAACTTTTAAAGAGCTGAGTACAAATATTACAACCTTGAAAATAACATAAAAGTGTTTTGGGGGGTACTGAGGATTGCACCTGGGATGCTTTATCACTGAGCTACATCCCCAGCCCATTTTATTTTTTATTTTGAAACGGGGGTCCCACTAAGTTGCTAAGACTGGCTTTAAACTTGCAACCCTGCTTCAAGCCTCCTGAGTAGCTAGGCTTACAGGTGTGTGCAACTGCACCTGGATGAAACAAAACTTCTTACGGGATATTTTCTGAACTTGTGCTAAATAGTATTACTTTGCCAGCAAGAAAAGTTGGAGTGAGTGTGTGTGTGTGTGTGTGTGTGTGTGTGTGTGTGTGTGTGAGATACAGAAATGATATAAAAGCAAAGGGGTTCTAGAGTTGGGAAACAAAATGCCTACATAAGCAGTTACACACTCTCTGTGTGTGTGTGTGTGTGTGTGTGTGTTTAACAAGATAGGGTTTTCATTTCCTAAAGCCACAAAAACATCATGTCCACAGCAGTGATTACAAAGGAAGTCTGTGGCAGAGTGGTTAGAAGTCTTGGTGTGGTAACTTATCAGAAGTGGAAAAAAAGCATTTTTTAGAAGCATGTAGTAAGAATATATATGCCTAAATTTGAAATAGCTAGTTTTCATACTCCAGTTGTAATGTCCGTTTGGGTCAATTAACGAAAGCATGAAGTAGGGTCAAGAAGTGATTAGAAGCAGAATCCCTAAGATATTCTCATTTTAAATGACCTGTTGTCAGTGAATTTTTTCCTAGCTCCAAGATGTACAATTTGTTTGTGTCTAAGTTTTTTTTCCCTTTGATATAGAGCAACCCAAATGTCTCATTGTCCTGTGTACATCATAAAGTTGTTTTAAAAAATTAAATGAGACAACAATGATGGTCCTCCTTTGAACATTTCAAAGCACTGGGTCATTATAACCCACCACATTTTCTTGCTTATTATTATCCATTATTCTTATCAATTTAGCTTGTATTCTCTTATATAATGAAGAGTTTTAAAAAATAAAATGAAATGTTATAGTATACTCTAAATTGGATGAAAGCACCAATGCATTGGGTTTTGGAACAATTTTTTTTTTCTTGGAAATATTTTAGAACCATTTGTCACAGGATGAGAACCAGGCAGATAACCATCTGTTTAGATAACATACAATGTGAAGGTTGGGAGAAAAAATAGGTCAGCGATTCCCAGACTCTTGAATTTAAAGGACCATTAAAAATATCAGCAATAGGTGGGGCTGCAAATTGGTGCAGCCAATTTGGAAAGCAGTATGGAGATTCCTAGGAAAACTTGGAATGGAACCACCATTTGACCCAGTTATCCCACTCCTCGGTCTATACCCAAAGGACTTAAAAATAGCATACTACAGGGACACAGCCACATCAATGTTCACAGAAGCACAATTCACAATAGCTAGATTGTGGAAACAAACCCGATGCCCATCAATAGATGAACGGATAGGGAAACTTTGGTATATATACACAATGGAACTTTACTCAGCACTAAAAGAGAATAAAATCATGTCATTTGCAGGTAAATGGATGGAGTTGGAGAAAATAATGCTAAGTGAAGTCAGCCAATCCTAGAAAACCAAAGGTCGATTAATTCCTTTGCTATGATGATACTGAATTATAGTGGCAAGAGAGGGGGGATGAGAGGAATGAAGGAATGTTAAATAGAAAAAAGGGGGGGAGGGGAGGGAAAGGGGCAAGGGGATAGAAACAATGGCAGAAGGAGTTTGACATCAATATACTAAGTGCATGTATAAAAACTCAAATGGTATGAAAATACTTTGTGTAAAACCAATGGAAAACTGTGCTCTCTATATGTAATAGGAAAGGAATTGCACTCTAAAAGCATGTATGACAAATTAAATTAAATTAAAAAATTATCAGCAATGATAATGACAGAGATAAATGCTAAGTGGACAATTTTATATTTTACCAATTAAGGACATTAAAACATATTTAAAAATATTTACATCTTTATTTCATGAAAGGACACTTTATACCACCCCCTCAAAAGGAAGAGCAGATTTGTAATAAAGGCTAGTCCTTTAAAGTGAATACACTTGACTTTATAAAAACTTTATCACTTTTTCCTTCATTTTACTACTGAAGGTAAATTTTTAACAGTTTGCAATTAGTCCTCAGTAACTGGGATTCTTTGAAGACTATCAACAACTTCATCAAATCATGGAGTTTAGTAGTATCATGTGGCTTATATTTCACAATATTAGCAAATCAATGAAGTGTCTGTTTTCTAGGGACTTACTTAGAACAGCTGGCTTTTTATAATCAGTAAAAAACATGTACATTAAATACTTCCAAATCTTGAAGACAACTAACATTTAAATGCAAAAGGAAAATAATGAAAAATGTATATGTATTGAATATAGTTCCCTAAGGTGTGAGATTGTGCACCTGTAAGTTCATGGAACTGTGTTATTGACCTTTGCCTTATGAAGTGATAATGCTGTTTTTTCTTCCACACCAACTACCTAGGCATACGTTTAGAATGTCTATCTGTGAAAGTGCAGGTCAAAGTCGCCATGTTAAAGCACCCAATAAGGCTAAGTCACAAGTATGTGAACCATGCATATTACAAACAACTTTTGAAAGCTGCTGCCAGTTAAGTCAACTAAACTTACTGACATATCCAGTAAGGAATTCTGTTAAAAGGTGGGATTTTGAAGCTTGGCGGGGTGGTGCACGCCTGTAATCCCAGCACTTGGGAGGCTGAGGCAGGAGGATCGCAAGTTCAAAGCCAGCCTCAGCAATGGTGAGGCACTTAACAACTCAGTGAGACCCTGTCTCTAATAAAATACAAAAAAGCGCTGGGGATGTGGCCCAGAGGTTGAGTGCCCCTGAGTTCAATCCCTGGTACAAAAAAAAAAAAAGAAAAAAAAAAAAAAGGTGGGATTCTGAAAAATTAGTTGCATCAGGACAGGGTGACAGGAATGGAACCTATCAATTTAGAAGTTTGCTCGCGGGCATGGGGAATTAATATTTAAACCCTTCTGTCAAACAAGGCTCAAGGGACAAGTGTAACTTTTACTTGAATAGAGGAGGTAGGTGTACTATTCTGTGCTCTTTTGCAGGCACGCGCGCGCGTACACACACAAACCCCCCCCCCCCCGACAATGGAGAGACTCCAGTCCCACGAAGACTCCTGCTCGAGGCCAGCGGAAGCCACCTTCCGGAAGCCGCAGGAGGCCCTAAAGGCCCGGCCGATCACATGACCCGCGCGCTGGCTGCCGGGAGCCTGGCCTCCTGCCGCCTGCGCTCGCAGAGTCTGCGCAGTTCGCGCGCGCCCGTCCTCGCTGCTGTGCTTTTGCTGACGAGGAAGGTCCTGACGCCTCTTTGTAGACTGATCTTTGGTGGGACTGTAGGGATGAGTTCGCAAGAGAGTGTGCCCTGAGTTGAAAGGAGGCAGTGAGAGAGGATGGGAGCGGCTGTTCAGGGTCTTGAGTGGGACGACGCACAGGCTGGGAAGGAGGGCGGAGGACAGGGAGGCGAGAGCAGACGGGAGAGATGGCCTGAAGAGCCAGCCTAGCGCTGCGAAGAAAGAACTGAAGAAAACAGTTGCATAAGGCATTGAGGGTAGTTCTTCGTGATAACCTAGTCTCCCGATGCCTACGATTGCATAGCCCGGTCAGTGGCTGTGACTGGTATTTGTCACAGGATGAGAACCAGCATGTCGACCAGGCCTGAATTAGGTCAAGGCCTGAAGTTGTGACAGGAAAACAAACATTTTTACTGAGGCAGACGTACCTAATTTAAAAGTTTTTATTTGACATATATGCACATTATGTTACTTTGAGAAAGGAGAGGGGAGATGGAAAAGGGAACATGAAAAGGGGAAGGGAGGGGATCAGTGCTTGCATGCTGGCTTCTCTGAATCATTTTCCAACTCCCAAGGCAAAGTCAGCACTGTTGTGCATGTGTAGTATTTTCTATAAATTACTATGATAGTACTTAAACTTATATACTATAAGGATATTACCAGGGATGTGGAAATACTATACTGAATTCACTAAACAAACATTTTTCTATTTTAAAATATTTAATTGGTTCATGATAGTTGTATATAACGTTAAGATTTATTTTGACATAATTATAAATGCATGGGATATAGTTTGCTCCAATTCAGTCCTCAGTACTTTCCCTTCCCCGCCCCTCTTCTCTTCCTCTGTTCCTTTTCGTCTACTCTACTGATCTGTATTTGTTTACATTTTTTAAAAAAATTAGTGTCTTGTGGATATACACAACGAGGAGATTCACTGTATTATATTCATAAATGTTCATTGGAAAGTTAGGTCGGATTTGTTCCCCTTTTTTCCCTGTTACCCCATTCCTCTTCCCTTCCCCTCAATTCCCTTATTCTACTTGACTATCTTTCATTTTAATGGCATTCCCCATCCTCCATTTGTTCCCTCTCCTCCCACCCACTTTAGACTAATTTCCAGAAATAATTGGACCCTGGACTTTCTGAGTCTGATTTATTTCCCTTAGCATTAAAGTCTCCCGTTTTATCCACCTACCAGCAAGTGACAGAATTTCATTCTTTTTCATGGCTGAGTAATTCTCCACTGCATATATGCTACATTTTCTTTATCCATTCATCTATTGAAAGGCACCTAGGTTAATTCCATAGTCTGGCTATTGTGAATTTTATTGCTATAAACATTGATGTGGTTGTATTCCTATAGTATGCTGATTTTAGATCTTTTGGGTATATATGAAGGAGTGGGATAGCTGGATCATATGGTGGTCCCATTCCTAGTTTTTTGAGGACTCTCCATACTGCTTTCCAGAGTGATTGCACTAATTTGCAGGCCCACCAGCAATTTGTGATTGTACCTTTTTCCCCACATCCTCACCAACACTTATTATTTTTTTCTTCATAATTGCCATTTTGACCGGAATGAGATGAAATTTTAATGTGGTTTTGATTTACATTTCCCTAATTGTTAGAGATGTTGAACATTTTTTATATATTACAAATATCTTTCTTTACAAATTGTTTTTGCTCTTGCTGTCTTATATATGCATAGTAATGTGACTAATTAGATTCATTGTAATTATCCAACTCAGAATAGTTTTTTTAAAAAGTAAATTGATAACTTGAATGTATACAGATCACTCTACATCTCTTAAGAGGTGGAGACCATATCCTCTTAGGTTCCAACACTTTTTATTTAAGTTTAAACTTAATATCACAAACTCCTAGGAAAACAAAACCTTCAGAATTTATTTGGAAAGCAAAAACAAACAAAACCCCCACATTTTATGGGAAAGCAGTATGATGCTATAGTAAGGTAAGATAAAACAGTAGAAGCGACTTCAAACTAGAAATTTGTTTTTGGTCTGGCCCAGTCTGTCTTGTTTAAATTTGGTTAAACATCTCTGTTCCTGTTATCTCATTTGTGAAAAAAGAAAGAAGAAATATTGAATAAGATAAACTGTAATATCTGATGAACTGTAAGATCTACTTCAACATTAAGATTTTATGAAATTAGAAGTATCTTAAATGAGCTAGTCCTGAAACAAGGAAGAGTTGAAAATGATGGCAATAGTAGGTTGGCTTCAGATGATAGAAGACCTTGTATGCTCATACCTTAGAATTTGAACTTACCTTGAAGCAATGGATAGTGAAAAGTTTTTGAATGAAGGCAATGCAGTAATCAAAGTCTTAAAAAAAATCAAAGTCATTCTAAGCAGTTGTTAGGATAAATTAGAGAAAGGGGAAATTAAATGTAAGTAAATAGCCAACTGTGAGAGCCTAAGTAAATAGCAAGAAAAGGGAGGGATTCAAGAGAACTGTATGTAAAATTGATATTGCTCTAAACTTCACAGTTTGTGCCACCAGAATATGATGGCAAATCATCTTGTAAAGCCTGATTCTAGAAATTGCAAGAGACCAAGGGAATTGGAGGTAAGCTATATGTTCCTCGAGTCTTAATCTTTCATTCTATTTTACGTACTTCTCAAATTTCTTCCATTTAAGAATGTGCTATTCATTGAGCATAATGACACATACCTATTATCCCAGCTACTCTAGAGGTTGAAGCAGGAGGGTTGCAAGTTCAAGGCCAGCTTGGGCAACTTAGACCCTGTCTCAAAATAAAACTAAAAAAAAAAAAAAAAAAAAAAAAAAAGATTTAAAAAGGGGCTTAGTAGCCGGGCGCGGTGGCGCACGCCTGTAATCCCAGCACTTTGGGAGGCTGAGGCAGGAGGATCGCGAGTTCAAAGCCAGCCTCAGCAATGGCAAGGCACTTAGCAACTCAGTGAGACCCTGTCTCTAATAAAATACAAAAAAGGGCTGGGGATGTGACCCAGTGGACGAGTGCCCCTGAGTTCAATCCCCGGTACCACAAAAAAAAAAAAAAAAAAAGGGGGGGGGCTTAGTGGTAGAGCACCTGGGAGTTTAATCTCTAGTACCAAAAAAAAAAAAAAAAAAAAAAAAAAAAAAGGTTTTGTTGTTAAATGGAATTTAATGCATATTCCCAGAGCTAGGATTACCCCAGAAGGAACTATGTGGACTCCAGCTGCTTTTTCACTAAGTATAGACCTCCAGGAAACTATTGGGAGACTTCTTTTTGCTAGTTTGTGGTCTAGAGATAGAAGTGAGTCCAGACCTTTATGATACATAGGACTTTATGTAACTATTTTGCAATGATAAGTAAGACACCTAGTACTGTAGTTACTAATCTTTTAAAAGAAGAGGTCTCTATCTAGTCCTTCATCACTGCCCTCACCAATTAATCTGTTGCATTTGGGACATTATGTGCCCCCTTGAAGATTATAATATGTTGCAAAATTTTGCAAGTATTTGGTTATTATTCAAATCACAACCAGTATATTTGTGTTATCTTTTTGTCACTGTGACAAATACCTGAGAAAAACAATTTCTTAGGTTCTTAGGTTCATGGTTTCAGAGGTTTCAGTTCATGGTCTGCTGGGCCTAAGGTGAGGCAGAACAACCTGGAGGAAAGGTACGGTAGAAGAAAACTTGACAGTTTATGGCAACCAGGAAAGAGAGAGGGTGGGGGGAGAGATGGGAATGGGCCAGGGCCCAAGATATTGACCCCAAGGTATGACTCCAGTGACCTGCTTCCTTCAGTGATGCCCCATCTGCCTACGGTTCTTATCAACTTCAGTAGTCTATTCAACTGCCAATGGATTAACTCACTGATGAGGACAGAGCCCTCAAGATCCAATAACTTTCCCACTTTTCCACCTTTGGACATTACTGCATTGGGGACCAAGCCTTCAACAGATGAGTTTTGGGGGAACATTTCAGATCTAAACCATAACAGTGTTGCTATAAACAAATCCACTGGCTCAAGATACAAGATAAATTTTCATCAAGGGATTAAAACCATTTTCAAAGTCTAATTTAAAAATCAAGACAAAATTTAGTGTGTTGAGCAAGGTACTTCTTAGTCCTAAAAGTTTCCTTAATAAAAAAAATTTCAGATAACTAGTATATAATTTCTAACATGTTTGATTTTTTCTGAAAAATGTATATTTTTTGCTTTTATAAACATATAAACATAATGATACTTCTTTACTTTCTTCTTTTAGCCTCAAATGCCAGATAGCCCACAGCAGTCCTCTCTTGAAAAATCAGATTCATCTTTCTCTGAATGTTCTGGACTGTTTTATAAAGATGAAACCTTGGAGAAAGATTTGAATGGTGATATATAAAATGATTATATTTCTGTACACTGATTATATCATGCATATTTGTTATATTTCATAACTTACTCAATGATTCTTTAAACAGATATGAGCAAGGAAATTAATCTAATGTTGTCTACATATGCAAAGATCTTAAGGCAAGTACTTAAAGTATATTTTCTTGGGTTTTTATGTTAGAAATAATATTTTTCTCCTAGAAATTCTGTAATGGCAAGTTTAATTCTGTTGCTGAGAAACCTTTCAAGTAATTAAACTTTTGATATTTTTTAATTCTATCTCAATTCCTTGTGATAGATTAGTTGGTTATTTTCAGGGAATAAACCCAACTTTTACACTAAAATATCCTTTGTTTTGCTAGTGCCAGAGTCAAAACTAGACTGTATATGTCTTGACTGCTTAATTAGATGATATTACACTCAAAATTTTTTATAAATGCCTCTTTGAGAAGAATACCATTTGGTGAAATTAATGATAATAGAGTGATATTAAATATGATGTTATTTCATATATTTATACTTTATCTTATATTTTGTCATATCTTTTTATCTTTGTATTTGAAAGCTGAATTTAGGTATT
This sequence comes from Tamias sibiricus, assembly GCA_025594165.1. Taxonomy (NCBI): domain Eukaryota; kingdom Metazoa; phylum Chordata; class Mammalia; order Rodentia; family Sciuridae; genus Tamias; species Tamias sibiricus. The sequence continues at coordinate 105,741,649 of CM046657.1, forward strand.
TAATTGGCCTGAGATTATGATGAATATAGGGTGATTTTTTAAAAACTACTAGATAGTCATTTTACTTGAGTAATACTTTGTATGGCTGCAAAAATAACATATAATTTAATATTAGTATTATAATGCATAAGATATACTTTCTGTTATGTCAGGAGACTTTGTGAGTAATCAAAAACAATTTTGTAACTAATTTAACATTTTCCTGAGGAGTCTTTTTTTTTTTTTTTTTTTTTTTTTTTTGTGGTACCAGGGATTGAACTCAGGGGCACTCGACCACTGGGTACACATCCCCAGCCCTTTTTTTGTATTTTATTAGAGACAGGGTCTCACTGAGTTGCTAAGTGCCTAGCCATTGCTGAGGCTGGCTTTGAACTCGTGATCCTCCTGCCTCAGCCTCCCAAAGTGCTGGGATTACAGGCGTACGCCACCGCGCCTGGCTTCCCTGAGGAGTCTTAGTAAATTAACAAAGCTATCTCATGCACATAGCCATTTAAATGAAATAGTTAACAAATCTAGTTTAATAAAGAACATTACCATGATAGTGTTTATAGACTATGTAACTATTTAGTTTAACATAAAACTTTTTATTCCCTATTAGTGAGAGAGCAGCAATAGATGCATCTTACATTGATGAGATCGATGGACTCTTCAAAGAAGCAGATATTATTGAAAACTTTCTCGAACAAAAAAGAGAGCTCCTGAGACAGAGGTTTACAGTGATTGCAAACACACTGCATAGATAAACTGTTTAAACTTAAAATAAGCTGGGGATTTAAACCTATTGTTGTAATGAAAGAATGACATGTATGCTCTGAAGGCTTTCTAGTTGTTAAAGAAAACATAGATCTTAAAGACGAGGAAACTCCTTGAATTTTTTTCTAGATTTAAAAGGGTCAGGGCTGGGGTTGTGGCTCAGCAGTAGAGCACTTGCCTAGCACGTGTGCAGCCCCTGTTCGATCCTCAGCACCACGTAAAAATAAACACATTGTGTATTACTAAAGCAAATAAATAAATATTTAAAAAAAGAAGGGCCTTTAAACTGAACATTAATATGAAGTATATAACTTTTCTCTTGAAGGTCAAATGTTTGGCATATTTTACAAAAATGTAAATTATTTAAATCATACATGGATTCTTTTCTTCTTTTTTCTAAAACTACATAACCTTTCTTAAACTTCTAAAGGAGAATTCAGTTAATTTGATTATGTGTAACAATATTATTCTTTTTTCTTGCAGAATGTTTTGTTTAAGTAGCATATAATTTTGGACATAAATTAAAATTTTTTTATGGCCAGTATTATAAAAGATATTAAAGCATTAGCCAGGCGCGGTGGCGCACGCCTGTAATCCCAGCACTTGGGAGGCTGAGGCAGGAGGATCGCGAGTTCAAAGCCAGCCTCGGCAATGGCGAGGCACTTAGCAACTCAGTGAGACCCTGTCTCTAATAAAATACAAAAAAGGGCTGGGGATGTGGCCCAGTGGTCGAGTGCCCCTGAGTTTAATCCCCGGTACCAAAAAAGAAAAACAAAAAACAACAACAAAAAAAAGAATATTAAAGCATTAAAGGTAATTTGTCCAGTTTCTAAATATGTAATACAGTATAACTATGTGCTATTGTTATTTAATATTATCACTTGATTATTTTTACTTTTATTATATATGACTAGTACAAACTTGGTTTGAAATATTTTCTGTGCTAAAATAAAACCCAGAAATTACTAACTAGAACCTTGTGTGAGTGGCTTTTTATACACATCAACCACATCAATGCGTGCAGTTAGTGATTACATTTAGAAGCCTTAGAGAAGTGTGGTATGGGCTAGAGATTAATGATACAGCAGTAAGGAGATTGGCTTAAACAACAGGATGACCAGATCATTTCAGTTCTATTAAAGTTTAGAAATTGAATTTAGAGAATCTCTACTGTTATTTATCAGGCTAAAATATTCTTCCTTTGATGTAAATAAAGTACTGCTATAATTTTATTCAAACTATGTTGTTATATAATTGCATGGGAAAACTATAATTGTCAGATTTTTAAAAATCACAGTACCCATTTATTAATCACATATATTTTTCTATATGTCTGTTTTTCCAGTATGAGCAATAACAGATTTGGACACATTTGCAAACAGTGTCACAGAGAATTGGTATTTTTAAAGAAGATAGCTTGTTTGTCCTGCTGTGTTCTAAACTCTAAAATAAAATCTCACTATTTTAAGGCATAAACATTACATCAATATTCATGTAGGAAAGGATGACAAAATAACTTTAAAAAGTTGGGTATATGGAAGAATTATTGGGTTGGTTGAGATATACACTATTGGGATAGAGGTCAACAAAATAACTATTAGAAATGAAATTTTAAAAAACTTAATAATAACCAAGGTGATATTTGAGTGAATTTGACATATCACCTGAATCTTGAGTCATTTTATTAGAGTTCTTTAATGTTTGAAATAGAAAGATGACTATAAGTTTTGCTAAGCATTTATTATTATTATTATTATTATTATTATTATTATGAAAAATAAGGCCACCAGATTATTTCAAACTAAATTTTATAATATACTTGTTACATCTCTTATAGAATCACTATTGTTCAGCATCTAGTTATTCCCTTTGTAATTCCAGAAAATTTATTGGGTAATTTCAGTTGGTGAGATTTAAGACTAAAGAACTCATATTTTAAGTCACAGTGTCTTTACTATTCAGAATGGCCACCTTCTAGTATCAAAGTGCCTAGAACCATAATAATTAAGGCTCGTTTTTAAAAAAATAACATTTTGATGATTTTGATACCACCCTTATAAATAAGAATAATTTCATAACTGTGGCATACTGTTGCAGGAATCACTCTTTGGCATTTCAATAAATTTCAAAGATTTTTAAAAATTATTTTTCATTGATTACTAATCACAATATGTATTGAACCAGCTTTGTGTATTATATTATGCTATACATTGTGGAAAGTATAGAATAGTTTAATACACTGCCTTCTGACATTTTTCACCACTCCTTTATTGAAATACACTTACAGTTTTGCTAGGAAGACATGCTAATGTTAAAAGCATATCTGTGGGAGTTATTAGAACTGGCAAGGGGGTAAAAAAATATATATAGTTTTTGCAGTGGTGGAGATTGAACCCAGGTCCATGAGCATGCTATATAAGTACTCTACAACCGAACTACATCCTCAACACTTGGGAAGTAGATTTTGAGTTGGATTTCTGAAAAGGAAAGAAAAGACTATTTTAGACAGGGAAAACTTGTTTAAGGGCATAGAAAAACAACAGCACATCATGGTATGTTAGGCATTTTGCTGAGATGAGAATTCATAATGGGGAATAGTTATCTAAACTGCTGGAGAGCAAGGGCTGACTCTTGTTTTTTTGCATTCTTACTTTGTATCATAGTATTCACTAGACTGGTGCTCAAAAATGTTTGTTAAAGTAATAAAATCATATATGTATTTTTTTATGGTGGGCATACCTTCACGGGGTCTTTTTGGTATTACATTGTCAAAAAATGTTTTTTGTAAAATCAATGATTGAAAAAGGAATAAAATGATACAAAGGCAAAGAATGAAAGGTAAGTTGTTTCCTGATTGTAGAGTCCTTTATTGACAGTCTTAAATTTGGACTTTATTTTGTTTTTCAATCTTTCAGAGGAGAGGAATGGCACAATGAAAGTGATCACCTTGGATCCAGATCAACTGACTTAACTATAGTGTGAAGACAGAGGAAAGTTTAAAGAGGGAGTCTACTATTTTAAAGACTCCTTATTATAGATTGTTGGGATACTTGCCCTGGAAATGAGACTAAGAGAGATTACTGGTGTTTTGAAGCTCCGCCCCTTACCTCCCCTCCCCATCCCATTCTGTCACTGAGCCAGCAACAACCCTGGAGTCAGGGACAACCAGGAAGTTCTGTGAGCGGTCACTGTTTAGGTTTTCTTCCAACTGCCGGTGAGTGTAAGCATTTGAAATCACAGGATCTGCTGCTACTGAACTAAATTAAAAAATGTTTTTCCAAATCTTTCTCCATTTTGTCAGAAATCGTTCTACAACTGCAGTGGGTTTTCTTTCTGTGTCAGTGCACCGGCTCCCAGGTAGGGGATTTACCCTTTCTTTTCCTCATCCTCCTCTTCCTACCAGTCTGTACTTAGACTTCTATGCTTCTTTCCTGAATATTACTGAAGGCTTTTGTAGCTTTCCCCTCTGTGCAGAGCAGATACAGGCAGCGATTCTGCAGAGCCAGAAGTGAAAGAAGGCCCAGTCAGGATTTGTTTGTTTATTGTTAGGGAAACAGTCCTCATATTCATGTTTTACACAAAATATAAGGGCAGGATTCAGGGGTTAGGGATTTTCTTGGATCTATAATAGGAAGGATATTCACTATTCAGATTTTTCTAAATTGAAAATCACTGCCACATGTTTTAATGTAAATATTTGTTTTTTCTATTTGCATTCTGGAAAACTGCCTTAAAACTTGCTTTTTCTATTATATTTCTACTATTGTTTTATGATTTTATTTCTTGAAATTGGCTCATATAGAGAACTGTCAAAAATCTAACCCGTATGCATTATGAATTGTGAAATTACTTAATCCAATAACTTTGCTTGCAGTATGCAAAGTAATAGGTACTGGAAGAAGAGGGGGAGACAAAAGCCAGACCCTGTACTCAAGGAATACTGGTGGTAGAGTTTATATAACATATTCATCTAAAACATACAAGACAGAACATAGCATAAGGGCTATAAGAGAGCTATAAACTGCCTCTTTGTGATTTTAGACTAAGGAAAATCAGTTCTTGGTATAGGAAATAGGAATGCCATGCTTAGGAAGCAAGTGACATGGAAACTGGATCTTGAAGGATGAGTTAGATATGTGAATTCCATCTGAAGAACATGAGAAATATCCTAGGTGAAAAGAATGTTATGATTATGATAAGAAGAGAATGGGACTGGTCCAGCTTTGCTGGAGTGAAAGACATTATCAAGAGGCAGAATGACATAAAAATATGGTAATATTTTTTACCGTGCACAATTGGATGGGATCTGCAGTCCTGCAGATGCGCTATTTAGAGCTGAAGGCCTTTGGCCATCCCAAACACGAAGGGGATCAAGAAGCTCACTAATTAGGAAGCTGTGGTGTAGAAAACAATTTGATCCCCTAATGTCTCCTTCCAATTAGGAGGCTGCTATAATATCCAGTTAAGAGGTGAGAGCCCAAGTTAGAACAGTAAGAAGGAAGTAACTGATAGGAAAGAGAAGTTGAGGCATCTGTGCTGAGGACTGGTTCAGGAAAAAAATAAGAGGGAGTTGTCCAGAAGGGAGGAACTGATCAAAATTTTTACAAAGGATTTCTCATAGGTACTCTTGCAGACTTTGAGCCTTAATAATTTATATTGGCCACCTTATGTTATCTCCTTAATATCCCCTTACTGGCCCTATGTGAGTATAGTCAGTAAAACTTAACCATTTAGTGAATGTGAGGGGGAGTACACAAAATGAATTCAAGGCTTACAGAGATCTTGAAGCTAGGTGATGTAGCTGGTGGAAAAAATTGATTTGGAAGGGGGGAAAATGAAGAATTCTATGTTGACACATTAAGAGTCACTAGCTAGAAGTAATTGGTAAATTGAAACTAGATAGAGATTACAAGTGAGAATGCTGAGATGAAAGAATAAAGGTCCAAGGTGATACCTTAGGAAGATTTATGTGGTGATAAGGGAAAAGGAGCCTATAAAGAGAATTAACATGTAGAAATTATCATTACATTTAATTATGATGATAGACATGAACAAGAAGTGTTAACCTCCCTTTATTCCCATTTTATCATTGAAAAACCTGAAGTTCAGAGAGATTAGGAATTTGCTCAAGGTTGTCAGCTAATAAGAAGCAAAGCTAAAATAAAGCAGAGAGTTGTAAGAAAGGGAGCAGGAAAGTCAGAATAATACAGTGTGTCAGAAGCCAAGAATAGAAAGGGGTTTGAGGAGATGTTGACAATAATATCAAGTACTACAGAAAGTTTGAAGAGCATGTACTAGATTGCCAACAACATGGAGTATAGAACATATAGACATAAAAATACTTTCTAAAATGTAAAATGTTTCAAATATATCTCTACTCAGATAAGCACCCAATCAGGATATTCAATTTAATTTTACTTTTAAGTGAGATGAGTAAAATACCTGACTTCAGGGAATTTATTTTAATTTAATAGGAGCATAAGAAGTAGAATAAGACAAATATTCATAATGTTAATAAAAGTAGGATAAAATAAATACCTGAGGGTTTGCTCCTTCCTTCCTTCCTTCCTTCCTTCCTTCCTTCCTTCCTTCCTTCCTTCCTTCCTTTCTTTTTTTAAAGCAGCATCTTAATACCTCTAGTAAGGGTTGGAGTCATGGCTTAGTGGTAGAGCATTTGCCTAGCACATGTGAGGCAACAGGTTCAATCCTCAGTACCACATAAAAATAAATAAATAAAAAGATATTGTGTTCATCTACAACTAAAAAAAATTAAAAAAAAAATACCTCTAATAGTATGGTTCCCAAATTTCAGTATGCCTAAGAATACCTGATTACTTTCTTCTAAGATTCTGATTTATTATGTCCAGAGATGTGTCCAGGAGTTTGCATTTTAGCAACAACATCAGGTACTATTTCTCTTCCAAATAGTCCTCAGACCAGACTTTGAGAAACAATGATTAAACGAAACACTTATTATCAATAATCTGTTTACTAAGCAGTGAGTCAGATTTCTAATGCTTTTTATCTTTCAGCAGTTCCTAGCACTTTGTTAAATGAATAAAGTAATTCCAAGAAAGAAGATATATAGTAAATCTTATTGGATTGTTCATTAAAAGCTATGTAAATGATAATAACTAATACTTTTGAGTATTTATTGTATTCTAACTCATTTACTTGTAGTTTTAGGGATGATGAGAATTATTATTTCCCCAACATATGAAGGAGGAAATAGTACAGAGACATTGAGAGTCTGTTTGGGAAGTGACCAGGATTTGAACCCAAGAAGTCTGCAGCCAGGCAGAATTTGAGCCTACAGTCTTAAATATTACACCGTGCGGCCTTCTAAAGGAAGTAACATTTGAGATGGAACTTGTGCAATACATAGAATCTTCTTAAAGGAGAAGTTTTGGGAAGGACATAAGAATGAAAGTGAATTTTATTTGGGAAATTAGGAAATAGTTGGGCTTTACTGAATTGTTACATGTAGGAAAGTAAAAGTTCTCATGTGCTCCAAACTGAATGTTTGCCTAAAGAATGCAAATGTCATTTGGTCAGGGGAATAGTATCCATATGTGTTTGTTCATTTTTCTACTTTTGACTTCTGTATCACTGTTAAACTTTTATGAAAAAAATAAAGAATTGTATTTTATAGTACTTGATTGATTATATATTTGCCTACCCTTCTGCATTAAGCAATACTGTCTTGTGAACACTCAGTAAGTATGAAATATTAGGGATAATTTTCAGCTTTTGAATATATGAGTTTTACTTCTTGTGGATTTTGGACTTCTGATAATTTTATAAAGAATATCACTGCATAAATTAATTTATGATACCACTTTCATAGAAAATGCCATGTCCTTTCATCTACATGCTAGTAAAATGGAAGAAATTATGGGCTGGGGCTGTAGCTCAGTGGTAGACTGCTTGCCTAGCATGTGTGAGGCACTGGGTTCCATCCTCAGCACATCATAAAAATAAATAAATAAAAGTTATTTTGTCCATCTACCACTAAAAGAAACATTAAAAAATAGAAGAAATTAAATTTAACATCATATCAAATTCACAGAAATCACTATGAAATCTTTGGGATCACATTCTAGTGTATCTAAAATACTGGGGTCAAGGTAATTATGATAATATTAAATGGTGGTTATTTAAAAATATTTTTAAAAATTTAAGACTTGAATAGTACAAATATACTTTGTATACAAAGTGTTATATAAAAAGATGCTCTATATGTGTATTATGAACTGTAATGCTGTAATGCATGCTACTGTTATAAATACAACTTTGAATACATTTTTTAATTAAAAAATGTTTTTAGTTGTAGATGGACACAATACCTTTATTTATTTTTATGTGGTGCTGAGGATCGAACCCAGTGCTTCACATGTGTGAGGCAAGAGCTCCGCCACTGAACTACAACCTCAGCCCAATCATTTAAAATTTTAACAGTGAAGTGGTTATTAGCACATCTAGGGTTAGCATGTAGAGTTATTCTTGTAAAAAGACAAACATTGTTCAACTATGAGAAATGATAGTAATTAAAGCCTTGAGTTAATTCTTAGGCAGATTAGCACTGCAAGAAACACAAGAAAAATTGTTGTGGCTCAAAAGCGGAGAACCAAAGTGTTGGCAGTCTGAGAATGAGGAAGCAAAGGGAAGGATTTGGAGACCATCTGATGTTAGGTTCACATTTCCCTCAAGCTGTCAGTCTATAGATTATTGCTTATAGGTAAATAGGCAATTTTATAGAAAATCTGGCAATTATTTTTGTGTGTGTGCTTTTGGCTTCCTCTTCACAGTTTTGAAGAAGTACATGGAAAATACTCATCAGAAAAAAGCCCTCATGGGGCAGCGGCAGAATCTGCAATGTATTGCACCACTGCTGACCACGGTAGAGGAGACTGCGCAGATCATCTCTGCTCAAGTCAAGGGACACATTCCTGAGTGGCTCAATGGCTATCTGCTTCGAGTTGGACCTGGAAAATTCGAATTTGGGAAGGATAAGTAAGCCTACATATTGGAGAACAATGTAGATTTTTTGGCACAGGTTGATTCTGTGGAATGAATAGGAATTAATATGTTCTTTTTCTCTGAGGCAAACATTGTCATTTACTTCCTGTGATTACAGCTACAGAAACTATAGTCTAGTGGAGAAAAAAGAGAAGAAAAAAAAAAAAAAACCAAGACAGTTTTTTTTTTTTTTTTTTTTTTTTTTGTGGTACCGGGGATTGAACTCAGGGGCACTTGACCACTGGGCCACATCCCCAGCCCTTTTTTTTGTATTTTATTAGAGACAGGGTCTCACTGAGTTGCTAAGTGCGTCGCCATTGCTGAGGCTGGCTTTGAACTCGTGATCCTCCTGCCTCAGCCTCCCAAGTGCTGGGATTACAGGCGTGCGCCACCGCGCCCAGCGATAGTTATTTTTTAAGTCTTTCTTTTCCTGCTCTGCAGACCATTATAAATTTGAAGCCCTCCAAGTTTATGCCAAAAGAGGAGAAGTGGCAGGACTGTGTGACTACCAAGCTGGTGCATCACAAGTTCCTGAAGGAGAGCAGTGTTCTTACCTCCTACCATTCTTGCTACCAGACACAATTCCCTCTTTCATTTCCTTATACTGGCCACATCTATTTTTGCTTAGAATCTTGGCATTAACTCTTTTACCTATCTTCCCCAATCTTCCCAGGTCTCATTCTTATCATTCAGATGCATACTCAGATCTCATGTCCTTTGAGTCTTCACCTATCTCCCAATCTAAAAACACTAGAAATTATTATATTACCGATTTAATTTTCTATACAGCACCGTCATTGTTTGTGGTTTTGTTTGTTGATTTGTGTGTTAGCTGTGTTGTCCAGTTCCTTGAAAGCAGGGACTTTTTAATCACTTGATATCTCCAATGTCCAGAACAGTGGACTGTACCTAGATAGAACTCAATAAATAGATGTAAAAAGATGAAGAACTAATAACTCTTTAGGATATCATGTCTGTGTGTTTAGTAGGGATGTGAAGCAAAATGCCTATGGCCTGGAAGGGTTCTGCTTTGTTTTTAACATTTTTTAAGTTTTGGGAAAAATTATTCATTCTAAAAACTTTATTTACATAAAATATTTTAAATTTAGAGAGGGAGAAAAGCATGTACCTCTTGACACATTCCCTATTTTTTGGTGTATATCTTGCCAGTTCTTTACTTTGTTTCCATAGAATTGTTTTAAATAATTTCATTCATATTTAGATTTCTTGTTGTTTTGATTAAAAAAACCCCCAAACTTTACACTATCAACAGGGCCTGGTAGCACATGCCTATAATCTCAGCAACTCAGGAGGCTGAGGCAGGAGGATACCAAGTTCAAGGCCAGACTTTGTAGATCTCTAATCGCATACATTTCAAAACCTTGATAAGATGGACAATTTTCTAAAAACAGGTTGCTAAAATTGGTAGAGATATAAAGTTTAAAAAGACCAGTTCATGTAGAAGAAATGGAGAATGTCAATAAAGATATATTCAAAGAAGGAGGAGGAAGAGGAGAAGGGCACAAGGTCCAGATTATTTTACAGAAGTCTCTCAAACATTCAGATATGAAATAGTCCTAATGCTTTATAAATTATTACAGAGCATTGAAAATAAAGGGAAACTTCCCAATTTTTTATGATATTGATATTTAAACAGGATAAGGATAGTGCAAAAATGAAAATTATAGACTAATTTTATTTGTAAAAAACCCATAAAAATGCAAAACATATAATATTAACATGGAACTAAAAATGTTTTATTAACAAGAAAAATATAACATCACATTAAAAATAAAATTCACTATGATCAGGTAGGAGTAATTCCAAGAATGCAAGATATAGTCATTATATACATATATTATCATATAACCATATTAATAGGTCTCTGCAAAAATAAGCATAGATTTATCTCCATAAAGGTTGAAAAATACTTGTAAAAATTCATCATCAATTGCTCAAAAACCTGCTCAAGAAAATAGGACTTAATGGATAGTTTCTTTTTTTGGGGAGGGGTACCAGGAATTTAACTCAGGGTCACTCAACCACTGAGCCACATCCCAGCCCTATTTTGTATATTATTTAGAGACTGGATCTCACTGAGTTGCTTAGAGCCTCAATTTGCTGAGGCTGGCTTTGAACTTGAGATCCTCCTGCCTCAGCCTCCTGAGTGTCTGGGAATTATAGGCATGCGCCACACCATACCCAGCAGTTTCTTAACATAATTATGTATGCATATATGCTTAGTATAACATATTTATCATATCGCACGTATCTATCTCTGTGGTTCTACTTCTGTCTCAATATTTTTTTGTGCTAAAACCAGTAATACTAAGTTGAGAATTATTAACAAGCATTTTTTCTAAGTCTAGGAACAAGGAGAGGATGTCAGTATCTCCACTGCTGTTCAACATTGTACCAGTTATAAGCAATGCAATTAGACTGACGATATTGATTAAGGGAAAAAGGCTTAGTAAAGAAGTAAAACTTACTCTTCTTTGCAGATGATATTAAGAAAGAAAACTGCAACAAGCTATTTAAGGAAGTTGGACAAATTGATAGTAAAGTTCAGAAGGAGAAATAAATATTCAGGAATAGTCAAGAAAACATTGAAAATGAAAACTTTTCAGGGGTAGTGAGCAGACATTAAAATATGCTATAAGTCCTCTACGATTAAAACATTATGATGCTGGTTCATGAATAGGTGAATTAGATGAATGATATGGAATAAAAAGGTCCAGGAATAGACCCAAGAACTTACTGAAGTAAGTATATAATAAGGTGCCATCTGAAGTGATCGGTTTAAGAATGACTTTTTCTTTTTTCCTGTATTAAAAATACTGTGGTAAGATACATATAACATAAAATTTTCCAATTGTGTTTATGATATGCCTTAATCATTTAATGTGTGCAGTTTAGTAGTGTTAAGTATATTTGCATTGTTGTGAAACAGACTCTCAGAATGTTCTTGTCTTACAAAACTGACATTCTCTGCCAGTTAAAACAGCAACTCACCAATTGCCCTTCCCCACCAGCCCAATACACACCATCTTCTTCCTGTTGCTCTGATTTTGACTACTTTAAATACCTCAGCTGGGAGTTGCAGTTATAGCTCAGTGGTAGAGCACTTGCCTAGCATGTGTGAGGTACTGGATTTAATCCTCAGCACCACATAAAAAATAAATAAATAAAATAAAGGTATTGTGTCCATCTACAACTAAAAACAAAACAATAAAAACCTTATCTGCTGGGGGAGGTGGTGCAGGCCTATAATCCCAACACTGAGAGGAGACTGAGGCAGGAGGATCACAAGTTTGTCTCAAAATAAAAAATAAAAGGGCTGAGGGTGAGGTACAGTGCCCCCTGGTTCAATCCCCAGTATAGCAAAAAACTAACAAAAACACCAAAAACAAACCATAAAACACACCTCATATAAGTGGAATCATGTATATACTATTTGTCTTTTTAAACTGGCTCACTTAGCATTATGTCCTCAAGGTTCATCTATGTTGTAACCAAAAGGATTTCCTTTATTTTTAAGGCTGAATAATGTTACAGTGTATGTTGTAGGGGAAGCAAAATTTCTCCTCTGTCTCTTGGAATAAAAATAAACTGGGCCCAAGAATTAAGCTGATGTAGGAAAAAATATTAGAAGAAAATCATACTAACATTATTTAGTGATTGATATATCAATTGGGGAACCCTCACAAGAAAAATGATGAGCCGGGCGTGGTGGCGCACGCCTGTAATCTCAGCACTTTGGGAGGCTGAGGCAGGAGGATCACGAGTTCAAAGCCAGCCTCAGCAATGGCGAGGCACTTAGCAACTCAGTGAGACCCTGTCTCTAATAAAATACAAAAAAGGGCTGGGGATGTGACCCAGTGGTTGAGTGCCCCTCAATCCCCGGTATCAAAAAAAAAAAAAAAAAAAAAAAAAAAAAAGAAAAAGAAAAAAAAGAAAAATGATGACCTAAAGAATCAGGGCTGAAAGCTTATATGCTGGGTTGGATGAAGAGTGGTTAATTGTGGGAATATGACAAGACAGAGGTTTAGTCTAGAGCAGTTAGTTGTAGGAAAGTGACTATGAAGACAAGTTTACCAAGGTTTGTTTGTACAGATTTCTCTTGGCCTCCATGCTCCATCTCCAGCAATAGAAATGTCTTCCTTCCTTCTGGCACATAGAGAGCACCTTTCACGTGGGAGTTTTATTTTCTGCTTTCAGCAAGAAAAAGCAAGGTCAGAGTGCTCTTCTCACAGTTGTTGTTTTTCAGTGCTTTTAACACAAAATAATCAGTATGTCAAAGTGACATATTTTAGGGTGGCATGCTTGAACCCCCACAATGTAAACATTTTGTTTATCCATTTAACCATCAGTAGAAACTTAAGCTGCTTCCACATTTTGGCTGTTGTGAGTAATGTTGCTATGATGATGGGTGAACAAATATCTTTCCTAATCAATACTTTGAGGAACCATTGCCTTTTTTAAAAAAGTATTTTCTTACTTGTCAATCGACTTTATTTATTTAAATGCGGTGCTGAGAATTAAACCCAGTGCCTCACACAAGCTAGGCAAGTGCTCTACCACTGAGCCACAACCCCAGCCCATCCATTAGCTTTGTTTACCTATCATTAAACATTCACTCTGTCAAGCATATGAAAGGACCATATAATAACCACTTTCAAAAGCAAAACTACAAATGTTTTCTTTTCTTACAGTTTTTCAATATTCTATCATTTAAGTAGAGCATTTCTAGTATAATTATAAGGACAAAATGATTATGCAGGAAGGACAGTCATCCTGTTTATTTTACTTTATATAACTGTGACAAATTTGAAAAAATTTAAAGTAAATGGAAAATTTAATATATATAAGCTATGAAGCTTAGGAACTTGTTCTAATTTGGAAGATGCCAAGTTTTTTTTAATAACCTCTTAAGGCATTCTTTTGGCTGCAGGGTAAATTTCAGAATTATCTTAAGATTCATACTGTAGGATTTTTCTTTAGCCCTGTGGAATGTGAGATTTTTAACAAGGTTAAGGTTCGGGAGAACATAAGTTGATCTTTCCTATTGTAACACAGGATATTCAAAATGCTGTCTTCCCTGAATTTTAAACTCTCTGAATAACCAGGTGTTACTGGGAGTCCATGGCATCTTCTTATCTCTTCATTTGAAATGAGGCTGTGTTATTCCACCTCTCATTTTGACTGCATGCTTTTCTTACTGATACATGTTCTCCTGTTATTTTCTCCCATTTGCAGGTACAGTCACTGGTTTGATGGAATGGCTTTGCTTCATCAGTTCAGGGTGGAGAAAGGCACTGTGACATACAGGAGCAAGTTTCTACAGAGTGATACATATAAGACCAACAGTGCTGGAAATCGAATTGTGATCTCAGAATTTGGCACACTGGCTTTTCCTGATCCATGCAAAAATATTTTTGAACGCTTTTTGTCAAAGTTTGAACTGCCTGGTAAGCAGCCTTTCACATGCCCAGAATTTTGTAGGTGATAGTGACCATTATTTAAAATTATTATATTACAATCTGTGCAAATATAAATTTTGAAAAACACATTTTGTTGGTGTGAGAAGATGTTGAAACTATTTTCTCCCTGTGAATATATACTTACGGTCTGCTACAGTAAATTCTTATGCTAAAATAATTCTGATGATTGGTTTCAGCCATGACTGACAACACCAATGTCAACTATGTGCAGTACAAGGGTGATTACTACATTAGCACTGAGACCAATTTTATGAATAAAGTGGACATTGAAACTCTGGAAAAAATAGAAAAGGTAATGTGTAAGTTAAAAAATGAATAAAATAGATCCTAACATTTCTTTCCTTTCAAAATACTTTTTAGAATAGTAGATATCTGAAGAAGAAATTGGAGGCTTAATCACATAAAACAAAGTTATCTATTGATTCAGGAAACATTCGTCCTATGTCCTGATTAGAATGGACTATGGGATTGGTTTTACTTAAAGGTAGAAAACTTAATCCTAATATCTGAAGGTTAGGGTAGAGGGGAAATAGAATAATAATGATCTACTTTGATAGGCTTATGTTCTTTATAGCAAAATAGTATTGCACTGGAGATTGTCTAGATCTATATTTTTTTTTTTTACAAAAAATTTTTTTGTTATAGATGGACACTATACCTTTATGTATTATTTATTTATTTATTTAGTTTTTTGGTACCAGGGATTGAACTCAGGGGCACTCGACCACTGGGCCACATCCCCAGCCCTCTTTTTTTGTATTTTATTAGAGATAGGGTCTCACTGAGTTGCCAAGTGCCTCGCTGTTGCTGAGGCTGGCTTTGAACTCACGATTCTCCTGCCTCAGCCTCTCAAGTGCTGGGATTACAGGTGTGTGCCACCGTGCCCAGCTATTATTTATTTTAATGTGGTGCTGAGAATCAAACCCAGTGCCTCACACTCTAGGCAAGCATTCTGCCACTGAGCTACAACCCCAACTTAGATCCATATTGCTTTTTTTCTTTTTTAAATATTTTTTTAGTTGTAGGTGGACACAATACCTCCATTTTATTTATGTGGTGCTGAGGATGGAACCCAGGGCCTCACACATGTGAGACGAACACTCCACCACTGAGCCATAGCCCCAGCCCCAGATCCATATCATTTTAACACATTTATTCAAATAAAATTTCAGACTAAAATTTTAATTTTAATTATTTTGCTTCTTTTGAACTTTCCCTTGATTTTGGATAAAGTCTGTTTAGGTTGTTGTTGTTGGTGGTGGGTGGTGGTGGGTTTTGGCTTTTAGATTCAATTTTTTTTTCTTTAGTGGGAAAACTAATTTTGATTTCTCAGAGGTAAGAAATTAGGTCCTGTAGTTTTCATATATTATTTAAAAAATATTTTACATGTCCCTACTACTTATGCATGTCAGTAGAGATCTGTGCATGTAATATTTAAAAATCTCTAATGATTTTAAATTTGCAGGTGGATTGGAGCAAATTTATTGCAGTAAATGGAGCAACTGCACATCCTCATTATGATCCAGATGGAACAGCATACAATATGGGGAACTCCTATGGACCCCAAGGTAAAGTTGGGGGGTGGGGAGGTATTTTTAGAAATAATTGGGAGTTAACTGTCTTCCTCTTCTATTGTCCCATTATGGTTAAGATGTAAACACATGAAACTTCACTTGAAAGATTCGGAAGGAAATTTCAAAAGTGGCATTACTGAGCTTAAATATATGATTAAGTATCTGTTCTCTGGTCCTTTTGCACCTTTGCTTAGCAGCTGATTTTCTATTTGTCCTTTTCAGCATAACTTACATTTTTATGTTCCATCATGACTTTGTCTTACAAGTGTTGTAGGGACTTTCAGTAAATATATCTTGAACTTAAATTTTGAAGAAGTACCATACTGTAAGTATAAGAAGTTTAGAATGCTGCAGTGAGCAGATATAGGGAAGGTACATTGACTATTACATAGGAAGGAATTTATTTTTGTCCTGAGAATAATGTACTACAAAAGAAAGTTAAAATCACAGTGGGGTTGCATTTACAACTATTTATACCACATCTCTTTCCTGGTCAACCACATGCTTTCACTATTTCCTACCAATCTGCTCCAGAAATTTCTAACAGCTAATAATGATCATTAACATATATCAAGTAACTGCTTTGTATCAGTGTTAAGCATTCTCCCCTTTATTTTC
The DNA here is from genome assembly GCA_025594165.1 of Tamias sibiricus. Classification (NCBI taxonomy): domain Eukaryota; kingdom Metazoa; phylum Chordata; class Mammalia; order Rodentia; family Sciuridae; genus Tamias; species Tamias sibiricus. Next base: position 105,758,114 of record CM046657.1, read on the forward strand.
TCATTTAATCCTTATAATGACTTTCTGAGGAAGTGTTGTCATTTTCTCCATTTTATCAATGAGGGCAGTGAACCCTGAAGAAATTTAAGTCTCTTGTTTAGGTAAGCTTCCATGTCTCTGAGACCAGACCTGATTCCAAGCCTGACTCACACCCAAAGGTTTGCTATTAGACCATCTCATTAGTAATCCATCACTGAGTACAGAAGATGGCATTGCTTTTTTAAAATATCCAATCTTTACCTAGTCACTGTTTCTTTTCCTTCACTTGTTAAGAACGTTTTCACCTATTTACCCATTCTCTTAGAACATGCAAACTCATGTTCCTATACCTGAGTACACCTGACTCTGTTTGAAAAGGAGTGTGTTAGTATAAGTTCTACATATTTTTGATTATCTTTCTATCTTAGGTATCAATAAACCTATCATCTACAACCTATGAAACCTTTATATAAGTTAATGCTATACTTTTGGTGAGTAATTGGTTTTGTGGGTTGTTCTTTTGTATTTCTTCATATGTACACATCTGAATCTATATGAAGAAGAATATGGCAGTTTTGTGTTTTACTGGCTCAAGTACAGATAAGATGTCCTGGACACTCTAGCATCCAGCTTCCTTTCCTCTTCTGTAATCCCAGGTAGAGATGAATTCTTCAGAACTGTTATAGGGAACAGCAAACATCCTTCTAGGTAAAATATTTCAGCAAATGGATATACTGATTCAGTGGTTATTTTGTCTATCTGTCTTTTCTGATGAAAAGTTTTTTTTTTTTGATGAAAAGTATACTTATTAATTAACTCTGTTAATCAAGTAGATCACTTTGTAACTCATTCATAATATGAGAAATACTGTTGAACCATTCAAGATTACTTATGCTAAAACAACTAGTCATCAGATCTGTGATCCTCAGCCTTTAATACATCTAAGAATCATCTGGAATGCTTGCTAGCAATGTAGATCTTTGGGTTTTATTTATCTTCAAGGATTCTAATTCAGTAGAACTGAAAGAGGGCCAAAAAATCTGCATTTTAAATATGATCCTTGGGTGATCTTGGTATTACTGGATCTCCCTGAGAAATCCAGCCACCAATCACAAGGGGCTGTGCCTTGTGATTACTTGCTGTTTACACAAACTCCTGGAGGGCCTGCCAGTTAGGCTCACAGGACTGGGCAGGTCTTATCTTCTTGGGCATTCCCTCTGCTGGGTGTTTCCTGAGTGTGTTTGCCTTGACTAAGGTCTTCAAAAGTGCAGTTACCATAGTTCATTGACTAATGTATTTAAATTCAGTGAATCGAGTAATTGCCACTTAATCCAAATACAGAGACAGGAAATGTTTCCTTTGTCTTCTAATCCCAACTAACACTGAACCTGTTTCTTTTTTCTCATTTGATTATTTGGTTTAATGAGAAGTTTTTGAACTGAAACTCAATGTCCATGTAGCTCCAGGGAGCTCAACTACCCAGGTTACATTTGGGGAAAATTTAATGATTCTCATTATAATAAAGTATTTGCCATTAATTTCCATCTTTAGGAAACAGAAAACTTTCAATTGTATTAGCTTTTGCAGATATTTTAAAAGCATTTTAAAAATTGACAAAATCCTTTAAACATTAATTGTTTGACTTTTTGAAGTAACTTATTTAAAATATGTCTTTCATACTAATCTGTTAAAGATAGACAGTGCTCTTGGAACCATAGAGTTTGTCTGTCATTTCTTTAATCACTGGGCAAAGCATGATGTTTTATAAATGTGTAATAGGGTCTTAAACATGTCCATATCTCCAACTGGGTTTCCCCAGTAATTTACATCTAGTAGCTTGGTCAATGATTTTTTTTTAAATATTTTTTTTAGTTGTAGATGGACACAATACCTTTATTTTATTTGTTTATTTATATGTGGTGCTAAGGATTGAACCCAGGACCTCACATGTGCAAACCCCCAGTCACAGTAATTTTTTTTTTAAACCAGGATGTCTAATAGTCATTGTAAAATTAACTTGTCCAAAACCAAACTTCTGATCTTTCCCCATGAATCTTCTGTTCTTAAAATGAGTCTTCCTCATTTCAGTTTATGGGAACTCCATTTTTATAGTTGCTCATGACAATAACTTAGGAATCATCCTTCACATATCTCTCTCACATCCACATTTGATTAAAAAGTAATTTCATCGATGCCTTCAGTATATCTCCAAAATTTAACCATGTCATGCCACTCCATGGCTGCCAGTCTATTTCAAGCCACCTCTTCTTTGATTTAAAATGATTGCAGAGGTCTATTAATTAATTAATTGCTACTGCTCTTGGCCCACTTTAGTGTATAAGCATCCAGAGTTGTCCTTTTTAAGCCATTCCCACCTCTCTGGCCTCATCTCTTAGACTCTCCTTGTTTATTATGATAGGACCACACTGGTCTCTGCTATTATTTGAACACTCCAAACTTGATCCTGGCTGAGAATCTTTGCATTTGCTCTTCCCTATGTCTGGACTGAGTTTCTCTCAGATAAACCTCAATGCTGTCTTCTTCACTTCCTTCAGGTCTTTATTAGATGCCACTTACTCAGTGAAGCCTTCCCAGACTACCAGATTTAAAATTGCAAAGAGTAGCCCTACCCTTACAGAGTCACTACTGATTACCATTGAATGGCTTATTTTCCATTTTACTTATTACCACCTGAATAAGTAAAATTGTATTTTACTTATATGATTTATTATAGTTTGAGCTTTGTAAAATAAGAGATTTTTACACTACTATATACGAGTACCTGGTATATAATGCTTAGAACATTTAGGACAGTGTCTGGAGTTTAGCAAGTGCTCATTATGTGGTTGCAGAATAAGTAGATCAAGAACTACATGGTTGTCTTGTTCTAAAGGAAGACTGAAGATTGCAAAATTCCATGTTACTCAAGTTCATCATGACCCACACTGACAATTCTAATACCAGGAAGATAATTAAATATCACTTAAATAGTTATTCATTCATTGAGTGATTGATCAAACATGATATTAGTTAATCTATCAGTAGCTATTTATAGTTTGCCTACTAACTGCCAAGTCCTTGGCAAGGATAAGGTTTTTTGTTTTTTCCTTATTATTCTAGAATGTATGTAAAACAGTAAAGACACGTCTGTTTTCCAGGTTCCTGCTATAATATTATTCGGGTTCCTCCAGAGAAGGTAGACCTTGGGGAGACAATCCATGGAGCCCAGGTGGTATGTTCTATTGCTTCTGAAGAGAAAATGAAACCTTCTTATTACCACAGCTTTGGTGAGTCCAGAGAGGAGGCAAATTGCACTGGGCCCTGTTTTGGCAAGTTCTGTTAATAGTTTGTTAGAGTGTTGTGATAATACCAGGCTTGCATTTTAATACCAGCTAAGTTCATTCTATTTAGTCATGCACTTCTTATGCTAGCCAGCTTGTCGGGGTTTTAAAGTTGCTGGGGTTTTTAACTCCCCCTGACCTGGGGTGAGCCTCCTCTGGCCGGCAGAGAAGGCTGGGGGAGCACGCCCCAGCGGTAAGGCGAAATCGGAACGGCAGGAGCCGCCTGGTAACCCACACCCGCCTTCAGAAGACACTCAGAGCTACCAGGGAGTCTGGTCAAGGCACGAACTCGGATTATTGAGGAAGTTGGATGGCCTTTATAGAAGACATGGGCCAATCAGCAGAAAGATCATAGGGGCACATAGGGAGCATGAGCAAATCACATTGGTGGAGCCATTAGACTATCCTAGTGGCAGTCTGACCTGTGTCATATGTCAGGGGAACACCCCTTGGCTAGGCCAAGTTCCCATATCAGCAAGTGGGAGAAAGCCAGAGAGTTTCTGTCTACTAGCGTGTTGTTAACGTCCCCAACACAGCTAACTGCACTTTAGTGTAAGAAATTACCAAAAAATTAAGTGACAGTTACAATTTGGCAACTTTAAAGCCCACAAGTAATCATCATACATGAAAAGGTCTAGACTATATGTTTTGGGGCAAATTCATATTCTACATAGATTCCTTCAACTTTTATTCAGGATATTTTTTTTTTCCTGTATTTTAGATTGTTCTAGCCATGCTCCTGGGTGTACACCCCCATTATAAATAGAAAAGGACTAAGGATAAATGTACAGGTCATAAATGACATTTTACTTTGTTTGTAAATCAAAATAGTTTAAATATAAAAGATGACAGACAAGCTGAGGACATTCAACCCAAGCTATTCTAAGCAGTTCCCCTTTTATGTAGGAACAGGAAATATGTATAGCAAAACTGGGAAACAGTGAAGAAGTATTTCTGGCTGATGTTTGTTTAGGTCAGCAATAATATGTTCAGGCATTCAGACAGGTGCTGTAACTATCACATTTCAAACGACTCCAGTTTGCTAAATAATATTTTATTGTTTAATGGAAACTTTTAGGAATGACAAGGAACTATATAATCTTCATTGAACAGCCTCTAAAGATGAAGCTATGGAAAATTGTCACTTCTAAAATTCGAGGAAAGGCCTTTTCAGATGGGATAAGTTGGGAACCTCAGTATAATACCCAGTTTCATGTGGTGGATAAACACACTGGACAGGTGGAGTATTTTGAGCATATTTATCATGAAAGTGGTTGGTCCCAAATGTGAATTTCCTTGTGGCTGATTTTTTTTTTTTTATCTTCAGTGGGTATTACTTAAGATACCCTTAATTAAGAATATCATCTTCTTTTGTTGGTTGAGCTAGTTATTAATTACTACGGTGTATTTTACATATTGGAAAATTATAGGAAATGTTTTTATTCTTTTAGTTATCTGATTCAATTAAAATGGCATATAGGAAACTCTCTTATCATGGATTTTCCCTATCACAGCAGTTGCGAAAGAGGGTGGTACTCATGAGAGATCCTCTGTAACATTTGCAATGATACTTCCATTAGTTGCTTCTGTGACTTATTGACATGTCATTATGATAACCCCACCAAAGTCCAAGCCATATTGGTTGAATATCTTTTTATACTTCTGATTAATAACAGTGCTATTACATTTTAACCTTTCTAAGCAGATACTATCCTAATTTTGTTTTACCTGAATTTCATTACAAAAAATTTTAGTAATGAGTACATTACTTTGAAAAAGAATTAGCTAATTTAATAGGTTTACTAAGTAGTAGTATTTTTTTTATTTAACCATGTAGTTAGTTAAGAATTATTTATCCTTTAAAATATTAGATCATATTTCATGAGGACTTTCTAATTAGTTGTTGTAGTTGACTGTTCAATATCAAATAATCTCAGTTCATTAATATGAAATGAGATGACTTAAACAAGCAATGCTTAAATCAAAGCACATTTGTTTCTACATTGTGGATTCTACTTTTATAACTATTGGGTGTACAATATAAAGAGTGGGGGTATCCTTAATTTGAACTTTTGTGGATCTGTTCCCTAAAGGAAAGAAAAGAAAATGTTAAACAAATCAACCAACCACAGTTTGTGTTTTCCCCTGCAGCTTCTTCCAGGGATGTACTACAGCAAACCTTTTATTACTTTTCATCAAATCAATGCCTTTGAGGATGAAGGCTGTATTATAATTGATATGTGCTGTCAAGATAACGGAAGAAACCTAGATGTTTACCAACTACAGAATCTGAGGAAATCTGGGGAAGGGCTTGATCAGGTAAACGTCACTGATTTGTCAGTTGTAAAGGTAGCTGTGAAGCAGTCAAAATCTGGTTTTGGCTTTGGAATTATCTGTTTCTCTTGCTTTCTTGTGACAAATAAGGAGGGAGAGTAGTTGCATTGAAGATACAAGGTTGTCATTTGTTTATTTAATATTAAAAATAATTTTAAGTAGCTTACTTAATGCTTAGTAAATAGAAAGCATGGTAAAAGACAGCCAAGATAGGTGCTGTGAAGCCATAGTGAGTAGTTCTAAATTATATTTAAGCACTGAACATGTCGAACATTTCCTGGAAGGATATTAAAATGGACCATCAGTGTATTAGTTCATCTGGCTGAAGGGATTCACTTTTTCCTGATACTGAATTCAAGGTAAAAATTGCTCTTGTATTATGTAATATAAATTGGTTTTGTCTTTAGTTTTGCTTTTCATCTATAGTTTTATTTTAAAATATCTTAAAAACAGTAACTATTAATAAGTTTACCTATACTTCCTAACCTCATTTATAGCTTTATAACAGGTTTTGATATCTGTAGTTTAAGTTTTTTAGCTTTTTTCTTTTTTAAGATTGCCAGCATTTCTTTTTTTTTAGCTCTGTGCATACCCAAAAATTTTCAAATCAACTTGCCCATTTTTGCAAAGGATAAAAACCTGACTGGGATCATTGCAAGTATCAATTTGAGGATAACTGTTATCTTTACAATGTTGAGTCTTCTAATCCATGAATGTGGAATATTCCTCCATTTATTTGGATCCTCTTTAATTTCTCTCAGTAATGTTATACTTTTCATTATAAGGATATTACATAACTTGTCCTTACAAGTATTACTAGATATTTTGTTTATTTTGAAATTACTATAAATGGTATCTTTTATGCTTTATGCTTTCATTTTATATTAGCATATAGAAATGCAATTGATCTTGTATTTTGATCTCATATCCAGAGATCTTGCTAGATTAATTTATTAGTTTAAATAGTTGATCTGCAGATTATTTTAGATTTTCTTTTTTAAAAAATATTTTCAGGGGCTGCAGTTGTAGCTCAGTGAAAGAGCACTTGCTTAGCATGCATGAGGCACTGGGTTTGATCCTCAGCACCACATAAAAATAAATAAAATAAATGTGTAAAAAGTAAAATAACATTAAAAATATATTTTTAGTTACAAATGGACACAATACATTTATTTTATTTCTTTTTCTTTTTTTAATGTGGTGCTGAGGATGGAACCCAGTGCCTCACATGTGATAGGCAAGTGCTATATAACACTGAGCCACAACCCCAACCCTATTTTGGATTTTCTATACACACAGTCATGTTATGAAAGTAGTGACAATTTTCTTTCTGTCCAATACTGAAGCTGTTTGTTTCTTTTTCTTGACTCATTGAATTAGCTAAGACTTCAGTTGAATGGATGAGCTGATGGTAGTAATCATTTTCTCTATCTCAGTAGAAGATATTTAATAATGCATAATTAAGTATGAAATTGCTATAGGTATTTTTATAGATGCTCTTATCAGATATTCAAATGTTTGTTGAGTAGACATTCTTTTTTTTTGTGTGTGTGGTACTGGGGATTGAACTCAGGGATACTCGACCACTGGGCCACATCCCCAGCCCTTTTTTGTATTTTTTATTTAGAGACAGGGTCTCACTGAGTTGCTAAGTGCCTCGCCATTGCTGAGGCTGGCTTTGAACTCGCGATCCTCCTGCCTCAGCCTTCCAAAGTGCTGGGATTACAGGCGTGCGCCACCGCGCCCGGCTGAGTAGACATTCTTAATTTAATACAGTCTAGAATGTCAATCTTTTCCTGTACGACTAATACATTGTATGTCTTATCTCAAACATCTTCCCATTGTAAGGTCATAAAAATATTATCATATATTGGGCTGGGGTTGTGGCTCAGTGGTAGAGCGCTTGCCTCACATGTGTGAGGCACTGGGTTCAATTCTTAGCACCACATAAAAATAAATTAATAAACAAAGATATTATGTCCATCTACAACTAAAAAAATTAAAAATTATCATATATTATCTTCTAGAAAAATCAAATATCTATGTGTGAATTATTCTGTTTTTAGATTCTAAATTCTGTTCTGGTTTGCTTTGTGTACACTTGTGCTAGTATCAAATTGTTTTAATTACTATCACTGTCTAAAAAGTCTTTCTGTTTAGAAAATCAAGTCAGTATTTTCCTTTGTAAAATGTGTCCTGGCCATTTCTGGACTTTCACATTTTCATATAGATTTTTGGAATCAGCTGTCAGTTCCAGAAAAAAAAGTTGGATTTTAAGTTGCATTTTCTCTGAATCTATATATCTTATTTGGGAGAAGATTAACCTCTTTATACAACATTGAACACAACATATTTATTTGAGACTTCTTTAATTCTTTCACTGTTTATAACTTTCCAGGTATAGGTTTATATATCTTTTGTTAGATTTATTCTCAGGTATTTGATATTTTTGACATTAGTTTAGATATTATTTACTTTATGTTTTCATTTTATGTTGTTGCTAGCATACAGCAATTGATTTTTAAAAATTTATTTATTTATGCTAATTTGTTACACATGACAGCAGAATGCTTTTTTTTTTTTTTTTTTTTTTTTTTTTTTTTGGTACCAGGGATTGAACTCAGGGGCACTCGACCACTGAGCCACATCCCCAGTCCTTTTTTGTATTTTATTAGAGACAGGGTCTCACTGAGTTGCTAAGTGCCTCGCCATTGCTAAGGCTGGCTTTGAACTCTCGATCCTCCTGTCTCAGCCTCCCAAGTGCTGGGATTACAGGCATGCACCACCATGCCTGGCCTGCAGAATGCATTTTAATTCACAGTACACATACAGAGCACAATTTTTCATGTCTCTGGTTGAACACAAAGTAAGTCACACCATTTGTGTCTCCATACATGTACTTAGGGTAATGATATCAATCTCATTCCATTGTCTTTCTTACCCTCATGCTCCCTCCCTTCTCCTCCCTCCCCTTTGCCCTATCTAAAGTTCCTTCATTGCTCTCATGTTCTCCACCCCCCTTTCCCATTATGTATCAGCATCCACATATCAGAGAAAACATTCAGCATTTGGTTTATGGAGATTGGCCTACTTTCCTTAGCGTGATGTTCTCCAACTCCATCCATTTGCCTGCAAATGCCATGATTTTATTCTGAGTAGTATTTTATGCTGAGTAGTATTCCCTTGTGTATATATATACCACAGGTTCTTTATCCATTCATCTACTGAAGGGCATCTATGTTGGTTCCACAATTTAGCTATTGTTAATTGTGCTGCTATAAACATTGATGTGACTGTGTCGATGTAGTATGCTGTTTTTAAGTCCTTTGGGTATAAACTGAGGAGTGGGATAGCTGGGTTAAATGGTGGTTCCATTCCAAGTTATCTCCATACTGCTTTCCATATTTGTTGCACCAATTTGCAGTCCCACCAGCAATGTATGAGTGTGCCTTTTTCCCCACATCTTCGCCAACACTTATTGTTGTTTGTATTCTTAAAAGCTGCCATTCTGACTGGAGTGAGATGAAATCTTAGAGTAGTTTTGATTTGCATTTCTCTAATTGCTAGAGTTGTTGAAAATTTTTTTCATGTATTTGTTGATTGATCATATGTCATCTTCTGAGAAGTTTCTGTTCAGTCCCTTGGTCCATTTATTGATTGGGTTATTTGGTTTTTTGGTGTGAAGATTTTTGAGTTTTTTTTATATCCCAAAGATTAGTGCTCTGTCTGATGTGCATGTGGTAAAAATTTGCTCCCAGCCGGGTGCAGTGGCGCACGCCTGTAATCCCAGCACTTTGGGAGGCTGAGGCAGGAGGATCGTGAGTTCAAAGCCAGCCTCAGCAATGGCGAGGCACTTAGCAACTCAGTGAGACCCTGTCTCTAATAAAATACAAAAAAGGGCTGGGGATGTGGCCCAGTGGTCCAGTGCCCCTGAATTCAATCCCTGGTACCAAAAAAAAAAAAAAAAAAAAAAAAAAATTTGCTCCCATTCTGTAGGCTCTCTATTCACCTCACTGATTGTTTCTTTTGCTGAGAAGAAGCTTTTTAGTTTGAATCCATCCCACTTATTGATTCTTGGTTTTATTTCTTGTGCTAAAGGAGTCTTATTAAGGAAGTTGCGGCCTAATCCGACATAATGAAGATTTGGGCCTACTTTTTTCTTATATTTGGCACAGGGTCTCTGCTTTAATTCCCAGGTCCTTTATCCACTTTGAGTTTTGTGCCTGGTGAGAGATAGGGGCTTACTTTCATTTTGCTGCATATGGATTTCCAGTTTTCCCAGCACCATTTGTTGAAGAGGCTATCTTTTATTTTTACTTTTTGCGTCTATGTTCATTAGAGATATTGGTCTGAAGTTTTCTTTCTTTGCTATGTCTTTGTCTGGTTTGGGCATCAGGGTGATATTGGTCTCATAGAATGAGTTTGGAAGTATTCCCTCTTTTTTCTATTTCATGAAATAATTTGAGGAGTGTTGGTATTAGTTTTTCTCTGAAGGTCTTGTAGAACTCAACTGTGTATCCATCTGGTCCTGAGCTTTTCTTGGTTAGTAGGCTTCTGATGGAGTCTTCTATTTCATTGCTTGAAATTGATCTGTTTAACTTGTGTATATCATCCTGATTCAGTTTGGCAAATCATATGACTCTAGAAATTTTTCAATGCCTTCAATATTTTTTATTTTATTGGAGTACAAATTTTCAAAATAATTTCTAATTATCTTCTGTATTTCTGTAGTGTCCATTGTAATATTTCCTTTTTTTATCACAGATGTTAGTAATTTGAGTTTTCTCTCTCCTTCTCTTCATTAGCATGGCTAAGTGTTTATCGATTTTATTTATTTTTTCAAAGAACCAACTTTTTGTTTTGTCAATTTTTTCAATTGTTTCTTTTGTTTCAATTTCATTGATTTCAGCTCTGATTTTAATTATTTTGTCTTATACTACTTTTGGTATTGATTTGTTCTTCTTTTTCTAGGGCTTAGAGATGTAATGTTAGGTCATTTATTTGCTGACTTTTTCTTCTTTTAAGGAATGAACGCCATGCAATGAACTTTCCTCTTAGTACTGCCTTCATAGTGTCCCAGAGATTTCAATATGTTGTATCACTGTTCTCATTTACCTCTAAGAATTTTTAAATCTCCTCTTTGATGCCTTTTGCAGCCCATTATTAATTTAATAGCATATTATTTAGTTGTCAGGTGTTGGAGTAGCTTCTATTTTTTATTTTATCATTGATTTATGATTTTATTCCATTATTATCTGATAGAATGTAGGGTAGTATCTCTATTTTTTTTTGCATTTGCTCAGTATCTCTATTTTTTTGTATTTGTGGCATAATATATGGTCTATTTTAGAGAAGGATCCATGTGCTGCTGAGAAGAAAGTATTCACTCATTAATGGATGAAATATTCTATATATGTCAGTTAAGTCTAAGTTATTGATTGTATTATTGAGTTCTGTAGTTTCTCTGTTTACCTTTTGTTTAGAAGATCTATCCAGTGGTGAAAGAGGTATGTTAAAGTCACCCAGAATTATTGTGTTGTGGTCTATTTGACTCTTGAACTTGAGAAGAGTTTGTTTGATGAACAGAGATGATCTGTTGTTTGGGGCAGATATATTTATAATTGTTACATCTTGTTGATGTATGTTTCCCTTAAGCAATATGAAATGTCCTTCTTTATCCCTTTTGATTAACTTTGGCTTGAAGTATACTTTATTTGATATGAGGATGGAAACCCCTGCTTATTTCCATAGTCCATGTGAGTGGTTTTGTTTTTTCCAACCTTTCACCTTCAGTCTGTGGATGTCTTTTCTTATGAGTCCCTTGTTTTTTTTTTTTTTTTTTTTTTGTACTGGGGATTGAACTCTGGGACACTTGCCCACTGGGCCACATCCTCAGCCCCTTTTTTTGTATTTTATTAGAGACAGGGCCTCACTGAGTTACTAAGTGCCTCACCATTGCTGAGGCTGGCTTTGAACTCATGATCCTCCTGCCTCAACCTCCCAAGTGCTGGGATTACAGGCATGGGCCACCATGCCTGACTGAGATGAGTCTCTTGAAGGCAGCATTTTTTTAAAATCCAATCTGCCAGTCTGTGTCTTTTGGTTGGTGAGTTTAGGCCATTAACATTCAGGGTTATTATGACATGATTTGTTTTCCCAGTCATTTTTGTTTATTTTCGGTATTTAACTTGACATCGTTTCTCCTTTGATTGGTTTTTCCTTTAGTGTAATACCTCCCTTTGCTGATTTTTCATTGTTGTTTTTCATTTCCTCCTAATGAAATATTTTGCCAAGGATGTTCTGTAGTGCAGGCTTTCTAGTTGTAAATTCTTTTAACTTTTGTTTATCATGGGAGGTTTCTGTTTCATCATCAAATCTAAAGCTTAATTTTGGTGGATATAAGATTCTTGGTTGGCATCCATTTTCTTTTACAGCTTGGTATATGTTGTTCCAGGATCTTCTAGCTTTCAGGGTCTGGGTTGAAAAATCTGCAAATATCCTAATTGGTTTCACCATATGTGTAATCTGATTCCTTTCTCTTGTGGCTTTTAAAATTCTCTCCTTATTCTGTATGCTAAGCATTTTTATTATGATGTGTCTTGGTGTGGATCTGTTGTGATTTTGTACACTTGGTGTCCTGTAAGCCTCTTGTATTTGATTTTCCAATTCATTCTTCATGTTTGCAAATTTTTCGGATTTTATTTCATTGTATAGATTGTTCATTCCTTTGGTTTGGAACTCTGTGCCTTCCTCTATCCCAGTAATTCTTAAACTTGGTCTTTTTATGTTATCCCATAATTCTTGAATGTTCTTTTCATGGTTTCTTAATATCTTCACTGTGTGGTCAATATTCTTTTCAAGATTATATATTTTGTCTTCATTGTCTGAGGTCCTGTCTTCCAAGTGATCTAATCTGTTGATAGTGCTTCCTGTTGATTTTATAATTTGGCTTATTGTTTCTTTCATTTCAAGGATTTCTGTTTGTTTGTTTGTTTGTTTTCAGAAAAGAACCTCTAACTCCTTATTGAAGTAATCTTTTGCTTCCTGTATTTGCCTATGTAGCTCTTTATCAAAATGATCTTTTGCTGCCTGTATTTGCTCTCTCATATCATCCTTTAATTCATAGAACATTTTAATTATGTACATCCTGAACTCCTTCTCTATCATTTCTTCTCTTGTACTGTCCATGGATTCTAATAATGTAGTATTTTGTTTTTTGGGGAAAATTTTCTTCCCTTGTCTTTTTTAAAAAAACACTTATATTTTTAGTTGTAGTTGGACACAGTACCTTTATTTTTTTATTTATTAATTTTTTGTGGTGCTGCGGATCAAACCCAGGGCTGCGCATGTGCTAGGTGTGTGCTCTACCACTGAGCCACAACCCCAGCCCTTCCCTTGTCTTTTCATGTTGTTCGTGTGTCTTCCCTTCTAGCACTTTGGACCCAAGGCATTACAGTTTTTAGGCTTAAAGTGTCCCTGCAGGGTTCCAATACCTCTCCTTTAAGGGGGAGAACAATCTTAACAGATCCCAATACAAACTATATATACACTTAACCAAATAACTGCTATTAAGACATTTACATTTATGATTTTGTCACATTTTGGGCAGATCATATTTATGGTTTTGTCATAATACACAGAAATGGAAAGTTCAATTATTATCTACAATATAAACAGTAGGTTTGCAAAAGGGTCTACAGTTTCTGATGGTGGACAAAGAACTGGTGGGAGGTGTAGGATGAGATGTTGAGGGGGGTAGGAGGTGAGCATATAGAGTTATTAGATCTTAGAAAGCATCAAAGAGGAATCTAAAGAAGTTGGTTAGTAGCAGGAGAAGAGAGAGAAAGTGGTTTGGGGGAGACAAGTAAGTTGGATAGAGTACAAAATAGAGTACAAAAACCAAACATAAATATTAAGAAAAATAAAAAATGTAAAAATAGGAGATAAAGAATACACAACACAACTGTAATATACTATTCAGACATCCCAGTCCTCAGTAGCCTAATTCATGGAAAGTACTTGGTTTCACAAATGTTGGGAATTTGAGGACAGGAGAGAAAGAAAAGAGAAGAGAGAGAGAGAGAGAGAGAGAGAGAGAGAGAGAGGAGAGAGGGAGAGAGGAGACGAGTGAGAAATCTCCAAGGAAGATACAAGGATTGTTTTTGTTGGAGATCAGTATCTTTCCTGCTTCCCTTCTCCTCCAATAGGTGGGGTTGTCTGTTGTTTGCTGGTATCTCCACCCTCAGGATGGTGAAGCTTATTAGATCACCCTGGTCACCTCCATCTTGGGAACTGCAACCACTGCCATAGTCCCCTACATGTGGTAGCCTGCACCTGAGGACACCACACAGGGTCTGGAGACAGCTGCCAGCCACAACACTACATGCCACAGAGCTACATCTCTGAACACACTGCCCAATGCCACCTCCCCAGCCCCACCCAACCCAGCAGCCCAGAGCTGAAAGCAGCCACCTTCATCTTGGGACACCTTCATCTCCATCTTTAGTTGGGGCAACCCCCAGCTTGGAACACCAGCTGAGGCTTAGAAGCAATATCAAGGTACCTATAGTCCCCAACTTCCCCCACTCCCTGGCAGGCAGCTGCTAAACCCAGCACAGTGATTGCATCTACACAGCCAGTCCCTAGCTCACAAAACCTGGTCCTGAGGGTTGTTCTTGGGAGGGTTGGTCTTGGGGTCAGAGCTCCTGGAGGTGGTGTATAGCACTTGCTGGGCCCAATGTGAGACTGTACCCCAAGGATCTCCTTTGGGGCCTGCTGTGTAATATGGGCCCCTGGTATTATCTCCTTATATTTCCTGTAAACCTTACAATTCCTGGTCTCTAATTTAGTCTCTAAACTGTAGCTTACTTGTTCCCTCCCTTTCTACTTCCCAATCAGGAACCTTTATCTCTGGAGGTCTTGTGGGCTGTGCACCTGTTGTGGAGAGAGAGCTGTTTTGTATTGGGCAGTTCAGGACCAGGTTTTGTGAGCTAGGGACTGGCTGTGTAGCCACAATCACTGTGCTGGGTTAGTAGCTGCCTGCTGGGGAGTGGGGGGAGTTGGGGACTATAGGTACCTTGATATTGCTTCTAAGCCCTAGCTGGTGTTCCAAGCTGGGGGATGCCCCAACTAAAGATGGGGATGAAGATGTCCCAAGATGGAGGTGGCTGCTTTCAGCTATGGGCTGCTGGGTTGGGTGGGGGCTGGGTGGTGGCATTGGGCGGTATGTTCAGAGATGTAGCTCTGTGGCATGTAGTGTTGTGGCTGGCAGCTGTCTCCAGACCCTGTGTGGTGTCCTCAAGTGCAGGCTACCACATATAGGGGACTATGGCAGTGGTTGCAGTTCCAAGATGGAGGTGACCAGGGGAGCCCCATATTGGTAGATGGGGGTCCACATGGGAATGGTGGCCAGAGGTCCTGAACGTGGGCAGTGGTCAGGAGTCCTACACAGGTGCTGATGCTGGTGGTTCTGCTCAGGCACTGGGAGGTCCTGCCCTGATGCCGAGGCCTGGAGACCTGTGCTGGCATGGCAGCCATGAATCCTGTGTGGGAGCAGCTGTCGGGGGGTCCTCTAATCACTCACAGAGAAAACAGTATTCCCACCACTTGAATCTCAGGTCACAGAGCAACACAGAATGCAGCCTCCCTCTAGCCCGCCATCTTGAATCCTCCTCAGCAATTGATTTTTATTCATCTTGTATACATCTCAATAATGTAATGAACTTCTGAAAATTCAAAAATTCTTTTAGATTTTTCACATCACTATCCTTATCATATGCAAATAATGATATTTTCTTTTCTTCCTTCCTGAGCTGTTTATTAATCTTTCTTCTCCTTGTCTTATGTCACTGGATGTCCAGTACATTATTGAATGTAAGTGGTGACAGTGATGTCCTTGTCTGAGTACCAATCTAAGAGGAAAAGCTTTCAGCATTTTTTCATTAAGCATGCTGTTGGCTGTATATTAAAATAAGTTAATAGATTGGTGTTTTAGAGAAGTTTTAGTTTTAAAGAAAAAAGTAAGGAGAAAGTATAGTTTCCATATACTCTCTCTCCAACCAGTTCCCCCTGCATCTTGCATTGTTATGGTACATTTAACATAACTGATGAACCAATATTGGTTATTACTAACAAGTCCATAGTTTACATTGGAGTTCACTCTTTGTGTTAACTAATCTTTTTGCTATATCTATAATTTTGTCTATTCCAAAATATCATATAGATGGAATCATACTCTCTATAAGCTTTCCAGACTGACTTCTTTTAGCAATATGCATTTAAGTTTCTCCATGTCTTTTTATGTTTTTTTTTTTTTTTTTTGTACCAGGAATTGAACTCAGGGGTACTTGACCACTGAGCCACATATCCAGCCCTATTTTGTATTTTCTTTAGAGACAAGGTCTCACTGAGTTGTTTAGTGCCTCACAGTTGCTGAGGCTGGCTTTGAACTTGGGATTCTCCTGTCTCAGACTCCAAACTGCTGGGATTACAGGCGTGCGCCACCACGCCCAGCTTTTTTTTGTCTTCATTCTTTCTTTTTATCACTGAATAATATTCTCTTGTACTAAAGTTGAGTATCTATTCCTCTAATGAACATCTTGTTTGCTTATAATTTTTAGTGATTGTGAATAAAGCTGTTATAAACATTTTTGTGCAGGTTGTGCATGAATGTAAATTATCAATAAAATTTAAAGATAAAGATACATTTTATTACTTTAGGAAAGTTTCCTTTTATTCCCATATTATTAAGAATTTTATCATGAATGGATATTGGATTTCATCAAAGGTTTTTCTGCACTGCTGAGATAATAACATACATTTTATCCTTTATTCCATTAATGTGGTAAGTATGATGGTTGACTCTTTTTTTTTTTTTTGGTACCCGGGATTGAACACAGGGGCACTTGACCACTGGGCCACATCTCCAGCCCTTTTTTTGTATTTTATTAGAGGCAGGATCTCACTGAGTTGCTAAGTACCTCACCATTGCTGAGGCTTTGAACTCATGATCCTCCTGCCTCAGCCTCCCAAGTTCTAGGATTAAAGGCGTGAGCCACCACGCTTGGCTTGGTTGATTCTTAAGGAATGTTTAGAACAGCCATTGATTGATTTTTGAATGCTGAACTAACCTTCCATTCCTGAAGTAAATTCCAGTTTGTTGCATGGTATTTATTTGCTTTTTAATACATTGCTGGATTTGCATTGCTAATATTTAAATATTGCTAATAATTTACATATGTTCACGAATAAAATTGACTTATAAATTTTTTTCTATAATGCCCCTATTAGGCATTGGTTTCAAGGTTTTGCTGATCTCAGACAAATTGGAAATTGCTCTTTCTTTTTCTTTTTTCTGGTGAGATTATATAGGATTGGCATTATTTCTTAAATTTTTGGAATCATTCAACAGTAAAGCCTTTTGGGCCTGTAAATTTCTTCATAGATAAACCTTAAATTATGAATTATATTTTTAATGGTATAGGATTATTTTAATTCTCTGTTTCTTATTCTATCAGATTTGGTAAATTCTGTTTTTGTAGTGTGATAAGAAAACTAAAGGGACTCCATCTTGTTTTTCAGCAGCCATCTTAGGAGTTCCGAGAAATAGTTCTGTTTCTCAGAAATAATAGAATACAGAAAGTCCTGCCTGTGTACCCATTAATCGTTACCTAGCATAATACGCTTGACAGCATAAAAACAGCAATTCCTATACAATGTAAAATTGCTCTCTTTGGTTTCTATTTTTCCTGGGCGAATACCTTGTCAGAGATTGATTGTCTAGACATTAGTAACCATTCCCTAACATGTACTCAACTAGGGTCATCTTGACCCCATTCCCTTCTACTTGATCGTTGCTATATCAACCTGGAAAGTCCCGTGGGAAATATTATTGTACCCATTGCTTTGTCTTACTAACTGCCTAGATTCAGCTTCTGTACTGTGGCTTGCTTGCATTGGCTGAAACCCTGCAATTGAATATTCCGCCCTCTGTGATTTTGCTCTTTATAAACCCTTGAAAAATCACTGCCGGTGCGCCATCTTGTCACACTGTGTGATGTGTGAGGATGGTGGCTGCTGATCAGCTTAATAAAGGCTTTTTATTGGCTCAAGTGTGAAGTGGCTTGGAGTTTTAATTGGCATTATGCTGGATACAACATTTTTGGTATAACAGTAGAAATTTATCTGTGTTATCTAAAACTTCAATTTTATTGGTGAAAGTTACTTATACTATCATCGTCTGGTATTTTTTTTTTTTAATATTTTTATTTATTTGCTTTAGTTGTACACAATGCGTTTTATTTGTACTTGGTGCTGAGGATCTAACCCGGGTCGCCCACGCGCTAGGCGAGCGCTCTACCGCTGAGCCACAATCCCAGCCCCTATCGTCTGGTATTTTTTAAATGCATGTAGCCAATTGATGGGCTGCCCTACCCCTTCTCCCATTTTTTTAATTCCTGATATGGTTGTTTTCATTGTTTGTCTTGTTTGTTTAGCTTGTCAGGATCTAATTGATTTAATAAGGCTTTTTCAAAAGATCATCTTTGTGATTTTGTTGATATTCTTTAATGTGTTTGTTTTCCATTTTATAAGTTTCTTCTCATATTATTTTCTTTCCTACTTTCTTTATGCCAATGTGCTACTATTCTTTTAACTTAGTTTATTGTTTTTCATTTTTCTCCCTCTAGCATAAACTTTTACTGTTATAAATTTTTCTCTAAGAGAGCTTTAGCTGCATCACAGAAGTTCTGATGTATTTTATTATTTTTTAAACTTTATGTCAATGCATTTTCTGGTTTTCATTGACTTTTCTTCCTTGAAATACATACCTTTATTTCTTTTTTAAAAATTTTATTTGTCCTTTTTAGATATACCTGACAGTAGAGTATATTTTGACAAACATGAAGTATTTCTTTATTTCTTATTTTCGAACATATGGGGATTTTTCTAGGTTGTTTTGTCACTGATTTCTAGTTTAGTTTTACTGTATGATTTTAATACATTGCAATGTATTGAGATTTGCTTTAAGAGCCAACATAAGTTCATTTAAAAAATGTGCCATCTTAGGGGCTTGGGCTGTAGCTCAGTGGTAGAGTGCCTGCCTCGCAGGTGTGAGGCACTGGGTTTGATCCTCAGCACCACAAATAAATAAATAAATACATAAATAAAGATATTTTGTCCATCTACAACTAAAAAAAAGTGCCATCTTAAAAATGTGCATATTAAAAGGAGATATATTCTACATTTTCAATGTAATTTTTATATATGTCAATTGGATCACATTGGTTAGTAAATTCAAATATGCTCTGTCCTTCTTGATTTCTGTACTATTGGTTATTAAAAGGTATATTTTAAAATATCATATAGTTTTTTTGTTTCTCTGTATAGTCCTTCTAATTTTTGCTTTAACATATTTGGAGCTCTGTTATTGTGTGCATATAAATTTAGAATTGTTTTACCTTTCTAGTTTGTTGAACATTTACCTCTGAACAATGTTTTTTGTCTTGAAATTTACTTTTTGCTTGATGTTTGCAGGCTATAACTTTCTATCCTTTTACTTTTAATCTTTCAAAATTTGTATTTGTAAGGAGCATGTATTTTAAAAATCCACTGTGGTAGTTCCTTACTTTTAATTGAGCTGTTTAGTTGAATCAAGCATTAATATATCAGGGTTTAAATATGTCATCTTACTATTTGCTTCTTGTTTGTATAGCAGTCAGTTTTCTCCTCCTTTTTCACTTTCTCTACATTGGTTGAGTATATTTTATTTTTTAATTTGTACCTCCACTCCCCCAAACCTTGTCCATTACTTTGGTAGTTTTTATGTTCTTTAAGCAATTATTTTAGAGACTTAAATATATAAGCAGTTATTAAAATACATTGTAAATTGGTCTTTTTACTTCTTGTCAGACAATGCAAGGACTCTGCAGTTTTACTCCTGGTTTATATTCTACTCTACTTGTATATTTTAATTTTCTCTCTCTTTTAAACCCTAGAAGGCATGCATGGTTATTATCACTTCCTTATATAATAATAATTATCCATACTACCCCATTTGACCAGATCTATACCTTTTTTTGTTGCTTTTAATTTTTCCTAGTTTCTCAGACATTTCTATCTGGAAACATGTTCTTCTAACTAGAGAACATCCTTTAGTAATTGTTTTAATTCAGATACGCTTGTACATGAATCTGCATATTTTAATACTTCATCCTTTTGTGTATGACTTATTTCACATGCATAATATTTTCAAGGTTTATTCATGTTGTAGCATGTATTAGAATTTTGTTCCTTTTTTAGGTTGAATATTTTTCTATTTGATTCTGCATTTTGCTATCTGTTCATCTGTTCATTGATGGATATTTGTTTGTCAGAAAAATGTATTTTTGTTCCTTCTTAGAAGAATGTTTTCTTGGATAAAGAACTCTACGTTGTTAGTTCTTTTCTTTTTTTTTTTTTTAACCTTTTTTCTTTTAGTATTTTTTTTAGTTGTCAATAGACCTTTATTTTATTTATTTATATGTGGTACTGAGAATTGAACCAAGGGTCTCACATGGGCTAGGCAAGCACTCTACCACTGACCTACAACCCCAGCCCAATTGCTAGTTATTATCTTTGGACCCTTTTAAGATATCATTTTATTGTCTTCTGATTCCTGTTGGGAAATCATTTGTTAATCTAATCTTTGTTTCTTTGCTTTATCTTTTTCTCTCCTCTGGCTGCTTTAAAAATTTTCTCTCTGTTTTAAAAAAAGTTATATTATAATATCTCAAATGCTTTCCTTTTAATTTTTTCACTTGGGTTTTTTAAGGATTCTTGAATATATTGTCTGATATCTTTCTATAATTTTGAAAAATTTCACCCATTAGCTTTTCAAATATTGCATATGGTAATATCTGTACTGTGAGCAACGAGTATTCCCATGTATGGCAGCTGTAGCTCAGCTTTATAGCTGAAGCTTTATTCTTAATCCTGGAATACAGATCTTAATCCTGGAATACACTCCGAAGAACTGGAAGTTTGCCTCAGCGATGTTATGGAGATATTACCATTTCCTCCTTTCTTTTGGGACTACAGTATACTTACATTAGTACTTTTCACCTTATCCTTCTGTCATTTTATTCCTATAAGTGTTTTCCATCCTTGTCTCTTTCTAAGCATTTTCTTGGGGATTATTTTCTTCTAAAAAAATAATCTGTCTAAAAAGTCTTTCTTCAGCTGGGTCTTTTTGGCCACTAAACCTAAATTTTTAAGTTAATTGCATCTGGGGTCAGTCATGTAGGAAGTTAACCCCTAAATGACAAACCTTAGTTACTAAAGTTCCAGACTGCCAGGAGAATTCAGGTGTTTGTTTCGATCACATTGTTAGCATAAACTATCTGTGTGGTTCAAAGCTTCACACACACATACTTTTATAAGACAGAAACATTCCAAGAACTCAGTTCCTAGGACTCAGCCAAGGGTTAGTCATGAATATAGGCATTTCTCAACAATGTGCAGGGGTTGAGCAATCCAGGACTGCTAGGTTAACCCTTTACTTCACAACCAATCTGAAATAGGGAGCACCTCTCATTGCTCTTTAGTCCTGAAAACTTCGGGTTTTAATCATTTGGTCATTTGAAGCCAATTAAATAACATATTATATAATTTAAATATTTATTATAATTCTACTACTAGAATAAGTTACATGAAGCCAAAGACTTTGCTTTGTTCACTGCATATCCCCAGTGTCTAAAACAGTAATTAACCTATGGTAGTCAACAAATACTTGTTGAATGAATGAATGGAAATTATTTACGTAATTACTTAGGAATGCCAATAATATTGACTGGATCTAAATTATTGGGGTGTGCTGTTATCCTATGTATGACAATTTTTCTTCTGTTTATTTCTCTCTCCTCAACAGGTCTATAATTCAATAGCCCTATCTTTTCCTCGAAGGTTTGTTTTGCCCTTACATATCAGTGAGAATGACCCTGTAGGAGAGAACCTCAGTCCATTGTCCTATTCTTCAGCCAGTGCTGTGAAACAGAGCGATGGAAAGGTATGCTATGAATGGACATTAGACTAAGACTTTAACTTCAGCAGTGTTATTTTATTCCTTGGCTCTTCTCCAGAATGTTTGGTGCCCAATAGGTTTCATAACATTTAGCTGAGCAGGGTAAGGTCATGAAACCTTGCTTGCACAAGAATCATAGAGACTGGGTAGGAATGAGCACTGTATTGATTATCCTTTTTGTGTTTTGAAACAGACACATACAACTTTCTAATTGTTGTGGAATGTCTAATCATTTGAGATTATCATTGACCATGCCACCTTCTAGATGAGTCACACAGACATATCATTGTGTAGCTAGTCTTTAGTAGAATAAAAAGCTACTTCCATCTCCCACAATACTTGACGACTTATTCACAAAATCTGATAATATTCTGTGCAGTAATGATGGAAGGAACAATATAAAAATGATATAAAATGTTAGTTAATCCAGCCCTGTTATGAAGCATTACTAGCCCACCTCACTGACCTACGCTAAAGAAAATAAATGAGAATTAAGCAACCACTTCCAATCCTTTTGGGAACTCTTCTAGATTTGGTGCTCTCATGAAAATCTACATCATGAGGATCTAGAGGAAGAAGGAGGCATTGAATTTCCTCAGATCAACTATGGCCAGTTCAGTGGCAAAAAGTATAATTTCTTCTATGGCTGTGGATTTCGACATTTGGTGGGGGATTCTCTGATGAAGGTTGATGTGGTAAACAAGACACTGAAGGTAACAAAAACCTCTATGCTTTTCTGAATTTTTCAAAGAACTTTTCTGCCCTTAGAATTAGTTTGCTTTGTTTAAGGTCATTCTTGACAGTCTAATATTTAAACAGCTAAACCATTTTCTTTTCCTAAGTTGAGAACCATCAAATCATCTAAGATATGGATATGGGACTGGGGTTGTGGCTCAGTGGCAGAGCACTCACCTAGCATGTGTGAGGCACTGGGTTTGATTTTCAGCACCACATATATAAATTAATTAATTAATTAATTAAAGGTCCACTGACAACTAAAAAATATTAAAAAAAAGAAAAATGAATATGTTTCCTCTAGGAAATCTAATCAAACACCAAGCCTGTTGTCGCCTGAAGTGATGGCCGCTTGGAGCAACGAAGCTGCGGGAAGAAGTTCAGAGGCGAACTGGAAACAAACAGCTTTTTATTCTGATAACTTTTTTCTCTGGCTCTAACAACGACTAACACGCATCACACACACCACCAAAAAATGGCGCTGACCCGATCAGCAATCTCGGCTCAAGTCACTCGAGATCCTGGGCCAAGTCCCGCGAGATCCCGGGCCAAGTCCCGTGAGACTACAAAAGACGACAATACCCAAATCTCCATGGCCCATAGTCAACCACAATTTAAGCCAACTCCCCAAACAGGGCTCCTACACAAGCCCAGAAAAACGATTCTAACTTTGATTTTATTTTAGGAGAATATGTGAGATTAAGGTTGTTAGAAACACCTATATTTCAGGTGATGGAAAATTGTAATCACACAAATAATGTTTGATGGTGATGGAATCTAGGGCTGCAAAGCTTCCCGATCCTCTCCTGTATTCAACTCAGCCTGTTTTTTTTTTTTTTTTTTTTTTTTTTTACTCTTGCAATATTCTATCTATTAACAGCCACTTCATGCTGAGAGTGACAGAAGCTATAGAAAGCTTCCCACCATAACTGGCCTTTTATAAAATACTTTTTTTTGGAATTTGCAGGTTTGGAGAGAAGATGGCTTTTATCCCTCAGAACCTATTTTTGTTCCAGTACCAGGAGCTAAAGAAGAAGATGATGGAGTTATTCTTTCTGTGGTGATCACTCCCAACCAGGTAATATATTTCCCTAACACCAGTCAGAAAAAAAGTAGCATTAAGTTGTTTGAAGGTGATATTAAATGATACACTCCATAGTTTATTTTGATTCCTATATGGCACCATCTTCCTTTTCTTCTCCTTCTTACCATTTACCAATCCATTTATCATAGTCTATACTTCATTATTGTTTTAAAGTTCTATTTGTAGAATCATAATAATAATTTACATTTGCATAGGAATTTGTTACTTCCAAAGTACTTTTTTGTTTTTGGGTACTGGGGATTGAACTCAGGGGTACTCGACCACTGAGCCACATACCCAGCCCTATTTTGTATTTTATTTAGAGACAGGGTCTCACTGAAGTTGCTTAGTGCCTCACTTTTGCTGAGGCTGGCTTTGAACTCACAATCCTCCTGTCTCAGCCTCCTGAGCCACTGAGATTAAAGGTGTGTTCTTACAAAGTGCTTTAATCATATTATCTTAGTTATCAAAGCAACTTTGTGGGATACACTTTACAAATGTGGAATTTATAGCTTAAAGTAGTTGAAGGAGACTTGTAGCAGATCTCCTAGTGGTAAAGCCAGTATTTAAGTCTACTGGCTTCTTAATATTTATACCACCATCTGTGTTGCCAGTTTCAATGAACTGACCTCAAAGTCCAATATCATAAGCCCTGGCATAGTATCTTAATAATGTTATTTTCTAACTGACTTCCTTGTCTGGGGCAAATATCATGGCAAATAGGTTCACTTCGAGTACCAGCTTTGATCAATTATTAGTGGCTGCCTGGGGTATAGGATTATTGGCCTTAAATGGTTTGGTGGAAAAAGTGCTATGATTAATTAGTAATATGTGCCAAGGGTTTAGTCCTCATTCCATGTATGTGGCACTCCTGTAATTAGATAAGGGCAAATCTCATTCTGCTTTGCAATGCTGCCCTTTGAACAGCTCCAAAGTAACACAAAAATTGAGGCATTTCTAGTTCAAAAGAAAGAATTTCTATGTCTCTTAGGAGGTTGGAAAGGGCTAAGTAAAAATGATTGTTAGATTCAAAGAGATCCTATGAAGGTGATTGGTGTAAAAAACTTAATTTGCTTTAAGTGTAACAATATTCAGCCACAATTTTATTTTCAGTCAAGTTCAGCAATTCAGCAAACATTTAGTGAGTGAATAGGTGAGGCATTGTGCTAGATGCTGGTGCTAGATAAATAAAATGAGTAAGACATGGTCTCTCTCTTAGGAACTTTATCATCCATTGGAGGAGACAGACTGATTTTTGATGAAAAAAAAGGGGAAGATGTTCAGTATTATTTTTCCTTTTCTAGGATGAAAGCAATTTTCTCCTTGTCTTGGATGCCAGGAACTTTGAAGAACTAGGCCGAGCAGAGGTACCTGTGCAAATGCCTTATGGGTTCCATGGCACATTTGTACCTATCTGATGGGACAACTTCAAGGTCTGGAGAACTAGATTTAAAGTGAGTGTATTCTGTGGAAAAGAGAGAAGAAGGCATCCTACTTTCCAAACCACAAACATTTGGTTTTAAATTTCCTATTAAAAACAGAATTTGTGAGAAAATTAATATTTTATAATTATAATTTATTTTATATTTTCTTAGGGATTGTCCTTGAAATCATTAAGCAAGTGTAATCATTAAGCCTTTTGAGAAGAGTTAAATATACATTTATTGGATATGTTTTCCTCTAGCTAATAATAAGAATACATGAAAGAAAACTAAAATAGAGTCCTTGCCACCATCACATAGGTGGGTGAGGTATGTTCCAGTAGGACATTGTAAAAGACATTGTAAAAGCTATCTATGCTAAGCCCAAGGCCAACATCATTCTAAATGGAGAAAATTTGAAAACATTCCCTCTAAGAACTGGAGTGGAACAAGATAGAGATGCCCTCTTTCACTACTTCTATTTAACATAGTCCTTGAAACTCTAGCCAGAGCAATTAGATGAAAGAACTTGAAGGAATATGAATAGGAAAAGAAGAACTAAAACTATCACTATTTGCTAATAACATGATTCTATATTTAGATGATACAAAAAATTCCACCAGAAAACTTCTAGAACTAATAAATGAATTCAGCAAAGTAGCAGGATATAAAATCAACACCCATAAATCAAAAGCATTTCTGTACATCAGTGACAAATCCTCTGAAAGAGAAACTAGGAAAACTAGTCCCATTTCCAATAGCCTCAAAAAAATACTTGAGCATTAATCTAACAAATGAGGTGAAAGACCTCTACAATGAAAACTACAGAACACTAAAGAAAAATTGAAGAAGACCTTAGAAGATGTGAAGGTCTCCCATGCTCTTGGATAGGCAGAATTAATTTTGTCAAAATGGCCATACTACCAAAAGTGCTATACAGATTTAATGCAATTTCTATGAAAGTTCTAATGATATTATTCTTAGAAATAGAAAAAGCAGTCATGAAATTCATTTGGAAAAATAATAGGCCCAGAATAGCCAAAGCAATCCTTAGGAAGAAAAGTGAAGCAGAGATATCACAATATCAGACAAAAAACTATACTACAGAGCAATAGTAACAAAAACAGTATGGTATTGGCACCAAAATAGACATGTAGACCAATGGTACAGAATAGAAGACACAGAGACAAACCCACATAAATATGGTTTTCTCATACTAGACCAAGGTGCCAAAATCATACATTGGAAAAAAAAAATAGTCTCTTCAACAAATGGTGCTGGGAAAACTGGAAATCATTATGTAGCAAAATGAAACTAAACCTCTGTCTATCACCCTGCACAAAACTCAAAGTGGACCAAAGACTTAGGCACTAGAACAGAGACCCTGCCCTTAATAGAAGAAAAAATAGGCCCAAATCTTCATCATATTGGCTTAGGACCTAACTTCCTTAACAAGACTCCTAAAATGCAAAAAGTAAAATAAAGAATCAATAACTGGGATGGATTCAAACTAAAAGCTTCTTCTCAGTAAAGGAAACAATAATGTGAAGAGAGAACTACAGAATGAGAGAAAATCTTTACCACATGCACCTCAGACAGAGCACCAATCTCCAGGATATATAAAGAACTCAAAAAAAATTAACAACAACAACAATAAAAAAACCCCAATGAATAAATGGGGTAAGGAACTAAACAGATACTTCACAGAAGAAGAAATAAAATTGATCAACAAATATATGAAAAAATGTTCCAACATCTCTAGCAATTAGAGAAATGCAAATCAAAAGTACTCTAAGATTTCATCTCACTCCAGTCAGAATGACAGTTATCAAGAATACAAGTAATAATAAGTGTTGACAAGGGTGTGGGGAAAAAGGTACACCCATACATTGCTGGTAGGACTGAAAATTGGTGCAACCACTCTGGAAAGCAGCATGGAGATTCCTTGGAAAACTTGGAATGGGACCACCATTTGCAGTCCTCAGTCTATACCAAAAGGACGTAAAATCATCATACTATATGACACAGACACATCAATGTTTATAGCAGCTCAGTTCACAATAGCTAAGCTATGGAATCAACCTAGGTGCCCTCAACAGATGAATGGATAAAGAAAATGTGGTACATATATACAATGGAATATTACTCAGCCTTAAAGAAGAATGATATTATGGCATTTGCAGGTGAATAGATGAAGCTGGAGAATATCATGCTGAGTGAAATAAGCCAAACCACAAAAACCAAAGGCTAATTGTTTTCTCTGATAAGTGGATGCTGATCCATAATTTGGTGGGGAGCGGGGTAGGGAAGAATGGAGGAACTTTGGATTGGGCAGAGGGGAGTGAGGGGAGGGGAGGGGGTTTAGGGGTAGGAATGATAGTAGAATGAATTGGACATCATTACCCTATGTGCATATGATTACATGCATGACCTGTGTAACTCTCCATCATGTACAACCAGAAGAATGAGAAATTATACTCCATTTATGTATGATGTGTCAAAATGCATTCTACTGCCATATTTAACTAATTAGAACAAATAAAAAATTAAAAAGATACAGGTGGATGACAGAGGTCCTGTGAGAGTTATAAATGATCATAGATAATAGGTTTAGATACAGATTAGATCTGAAAAGCACCTTGGTCTCTCCATCACAACCAGCCTGTTACCATTGTCCTAAGGTACTGGTAGCAGGAAGCCAGCCCTTTCATGCTTGGAGGGCTCCTCTAAACTGGCTCTTTCTCTGCTGTCCACTGCAGATGTTACTTGCCCCTCCTGTAAACTACCTCTCCCATCCCCACCTTTGCCCCAGCTCAGCCTTTGGAGGTGGTTGTTTTAAGGGATATGGCTAAAATCAGTCATTTTGTCTAATCTCAAAGATGGATGAAAAGCCAGTAGTTCTTCATTTAGTTGGGCAACAGGTGGCACTAGAGACCTTATAATCTCCACATTTCTAAACCCCAGCAGTTTTTACTAGCAGCCCGAAGGAGGAGAGTAAACCATACTCTTGCCAACACCCTCAAAACCCCTGTTTCATTTTCCTTCAGCTACACCCCTTTCCCCTGGCTGAACCCCAATCTTGGGCTAGTTAAACTGTCCAGGCTCTCTCTACATGTTGACTGTTGCTGAGGAAGGCTGCCAAACATGTAATTTGGGGCACCTATTAACTCCTGGTTAGGTTTTCTGTACAGTCCTGGACCAACATAGTTGGTTTCCTCTTTAATTTTTCTCAAGAGTTATTTCAAACTTCACAAACCTTTAGCTCTTTAGTGAAGTGTTCATACATATAGATGTCTTATGTGGGGTGTTTATATTGTGACAATAAAGTAAAAGGGCTAAGACCCATGTCTGGTTTTGTGAGACGCAAAACACAAAAGCAGCTACAGAATGGCAAGAAGATGTAAACAGAATGAACGCAGCAGATGAGGAAGTAAAGAGCCAAAGGCAGTCGTGAAGCATAAATTCCCTGATAGTCCACAGGAGTCCCTGAAAAGGCATTCATTGTACTTTCTCAGACAAATTAGGGAGGTTTAATCTATTTAGCTAGACATAAGGGGTAAAGATGACTATGGTTGATCTCTGGGAAGCATACAGATCTGATGTCATTGTTCCTCTGTTTTATATCTCTTACTCCATCCGTACACAGGGAGTGATGTTCAAATATACAAAAGGTTGCAGTATACTCATAAGATTTTTGACTCAAGGATGCCTGAATTCTGTCTTGGCCCTGCCATTTGTAAGGTTTCTGAAGAAGACACACACACACACACACACACACACAACAATACAACACACAAAATAAAAACAAAACCAAAAACAAACTATGCACACACCAAAAAAAAAAAAAAAAAAAAAAAAAAAAAAAAAGAAAGAAAGAAAAAGAAAAAAAAAAAAGATCAATGGCATTGTTTAATCTAAGCACTGTGCCTGGTACTCCAATGCAGAAAGTTCTGGTAAATTGAGCACATGACTAAGGTTCAGCACACAGGTAGGTCCTCTTCCCTAGTCCATCCATCCCTAGCCAGGTTACAGAGACTCAAAGAAAGAGAGTATATAGCGTACAAGTAAGGGGAAAAGAAGAGAGATGACCAGTGCCTGGGTTAGAAGAAATATGAATGCCAATGATAGAAGGCTTAGAATTTAGACCTAAAAAGCAGCACACAGGGAGGCAAGAAGAAGAGAATGTGAATAAGATGGCCAAGACTACATGAGGTGAGGAGTTGGGGCCCAGTTTTTTTTTTTTTCCCCTGAGCATAGTTCCAGATAATAAGCCACAGCCATCTTTGGGACTTTCACACATTGTGACCTTGCCTGCGAGTAAAGAAGGCCCAGGAAGTGTACATGGAAATGTGATTCAAGCAAATGAAAATTCTCTTCTATTGGAGAGAAACGAGGAGGGAGTTAGGAGGTAGGTAAAGCCTTCTTTTATACTTAAGAGTGACATTCACAGCCCTTCAATGCTTTGGTCTCCAACGTTTCCAATATCATCTCTCACCTAGTCCCTGTTGTAACCAATAACTTGTCAATAGGTACTAAATGAGCTACACTTTCCCACATTTCCCTTGCTCTTGCTTTTTCCTACAATTGCCTACTTATCCATTTGGTAAAGTCCTTTGAAAATCCAGTTCAAAAGTCATCTTCTCTCTGAAGCCTTCCTTTACCTTTTGAGGCAGAACTAGTCATTTTAGTTTGTCATGATATTATTTCTTGACTCCCCCACTAACTGAACTTTATGTTCAATATTCATCATTATGTTACTCTGGCATAAATGTCTGACATTCAGAAGATGTTAAGTATTAATATATTTTTTAACTGATTGAGTGAATAAGGGCTGGAGGGTGATGGCTATGGGGGTTACATGCCAATATGTGTCCATTTCAATATCTTGTGGGTCCTCTTAATAGGAGCTGATCTTCTGAGAAAAGGAACCAAGCATAGAGCCAGTACATGTTGTGTGAGTGAAGCAGGAATTAGAGCTGAAAGCTGCAAGTGTGACATTAAGGTTGGTTTATTCTTTCCAAGGGCCGTGAAGGAAGGATTTGCTTTCAGGACTCTCTCCTTGGTTTGTAGATGATTTTGTCTCTGTGCTTGACGTGGCATTATCTTTATATGAGTCTGTCTCTGTGTCAAATTTTCCCGTTTTATTATTCACTTATTTTATTAAGATGGGGTCTTGCTATGTTCTTTACTTACTGTTTGGGCTGGCCCCTAACTCTGAGACTAAAGCCATCCTTATGCCTCAGCTTCTTGAATAACTGGGACTACAGGTATGTACTAACTACCACACTTGGCTGTTATCCCTTTTTATAAGGTCACCAACTTGTCATATTCAATTAGGGTCCACACTAAGGACTGCATCTCAACTAATCATATCTGCAAAAACGTTCCCAACCAAACAAGAGTTACATTCAGAGGGACTATGGGTTAGAACTTCAATTTATGATTTTGGGAGGAGGTACAATACAACTTTAACTGGACCATTGAGGATGATCTTGCATAAGTAATTCACTTATATGGGCTTTTTTTTTTTTTTTTTTTTTTAATCTTTTGAGTGACTTGGAGTAGTTTTTATCTTAAAAAAAAAAATCTTTGAAAATTGTAATTCTTTTAAGTCCTCTCTTTACAGCCCAGTGGAGAGATAAGCATTTGAAAAATGTGAATAATGTTTACTACATAGCATTAATAAACACAAGATATAGCTAGAGACAGAAGATGTTTGAGAAAAATCACTACCAGGGCTTGTTTCTACCATCCCCGTGATTTCATCTTCCTGTTCTGAAGGTACAGGAAACTTTCCCCAGTCTCTTACTAATCACTAACTTGTCCTGCTTTTCATCATCTGATATACAATGCAAGCTGTCCTCCCTAGTGCCTGGAACAGTGCCAGCAGGTGTCTAATACATATTTAACGAGAAAACAGAGGCAAGAGGTATTGGGAACATCCTTTCGATGTGAGAAAACAAGGTCCATTCACTCCCAAGGCGCCCAGGCTTTGTGTTAATACGTGTTACGTGGGTGCACCTGTTTGGGCCATGCCAACCCAGTTAACAATAGGCCCATGCACTTTTGTGGCTGGTTAAGTGTGGCTTTAGAATTTTAATTAGAGTCTTACACAACAGTCCAAAAGTTATAGTTCTATTATCTCCGATAGTCCCTTGGTCCTACAGATGCCCTCAAATTCCGGGTCTTATCAAGCAGTTTGTGGACTGTAGCTCTGGGACTTACCCGATAAGAGCACCCAGCCACTTAAGCTTTCTATTCTAATTAACCCAGCCAGGGAGGGAAGGCTCAGAGGTCATTGCAGGACACAAAATGTGCCCATACAGGCCCTAAGTACATGGGCGGCCTCTGGCTGCTCAGACTTAAAAAATTAAGGACACTAACTCCCGACCCACTGCTCGAAGGTATATATCTAGGCACCCGAAGATGTTTAGATAGCGAGGTCACTGCCTCCAGCGGCCGGAGTGTAGCGCCCACGGCCGGGATGGGCGGGAACTCAGAGGACGGCTTCCGGGACGCGCAAGCCGGCACTGCGCAGCCGCATCGGGCGGAGAGACGAGACTCTGGCTGCCCGGCGAGGGGGCCGAAGACCATGAGCAAGGTGGTCCCGGGCAGTGGCCGCCGGGCGCGAGTGTCCCGCCTCGTCTCCTTCAGCGCGAGCCACCGGCTGCACAGGTGGGGCGTGCCCACAGGTGCGCTGACAGCAGGCGGGCACTCGCCCGGCCGCGGAACGCCACGGGGGCGGGGCCGGCGTGCGCGCCTGCGTGCGCGGGCTCGAGCCCGAGAGGGCGGGGCTGGGGCGGCGGCCTTAGGGTGGGCTGGGCGCGCGCCGGGGCCCTAGAGGGGGCCTGCGCAAAAATGCTGTGACTTAAGGACTTGGCCCAGCTCCCCAGGAGACATGAAGCGTGCTGGTTAGCGCTTCCCAATGCGGAGGGGTCACCCTGGGTTCCGAACCCAGAAGTGCCACTCACTGGCTCATGACCCTCATACTTAGTCCCACAGTTTACTCCGAGACTGTGAAGTTAAGCGGAAGTAAACTCGCCCATATTACACAGTACCCGGAGCGTCGCAAACCTCATAGACATTAGCTAATTCTGTATGTTAGGAGCGTGAGCTACCGAATCTAACATAATGACAAGGCTAGTTTTATCACCTTTCTACCAAATATGAAATGAGCCCTGATGATGTTCTGTTTTCTAAGCAGGCGCACAGTAGGGATTTGCACCCGGAGCACTCAGACTGCCTGCCTGCATCAAAGAATTAGTTGATTTTGAGGAGACTTGCACTCCTCTCTAGCAAGTTCCACTCCCTAAGCCTGCGTTTCCTTGTCTGTAAAATGAGGATAACAGGATTCATCCATCCATTGCTAGACAGGGTTTGTTTTCTGCTGATAAGGCCCTCTGGTAGATGACAGGGACCAATACACACTTGTCACTGCTCCCTATCTGGAATTTACAATGTGGTCAATTTTGTGAAGAGTTAAGTACAAGAGTCTCTGTATTTCTGAGAGAATTTTGTGCAAAAGCTTTGTGAACTGTAGCACTCTCAGAGTGAGAAGTAGGAGAAAACGGGAGGAATAATAACAACCATAAAAAGAAAGGGATTCTGTAATAGGAAGCTGAAACGTATGAGAGAGCTAAGGACTCAGAAACCGAGATTGAGTGGGTATAGATATATAAATTCATTAAATTGCGTTCTGCCTGGAACAACAGCTAAGCCTTGTAATTTTGAATTTTCATCGTATTTGAATATCAGGGGATTTTCAGTGGGCAGTAGAAGATGAGGCAGAGTAGAGCAAGATTGTTAAAAGAGGAAACTGAAGTCATGTAATTATTTTTCAGGGAAATGAGATTTTAAGCTGCTTGAGGACAAGTATCTATTTGTGTTTATCATCTTATGTCCTTGTTTCATTCTACTCTTGCCTTTTCCATAGTAGGTACTCAGTAAATTGTTGTTGAATTGAAAAATGAAAGGACCATTATCAGAGTAGTTGGAATCTTGCTCTGCAAGAGGGGGATTGAATTTAAGGTTTGTATATGCTAATTTTTGTGGTACAGTAGTCTAATTAGTGAGTGTACATTGGTTCCCCATGTATAAGTGAGTAATGAAATCAAAGTGATTTTTCCACTTGGTGAGCTACAGATAAAATAAATTGTGAAACTCTTCAAAGACCAGAGCAGATAATGTAAGGAATAGAGAGAGGGGTCTGAATTTGATACCGTGTCATGCTGATTTTCTTTTTCTTTTGCTCAGTAAATCTTTGAGTGATGAGGAAAACTTGAAACTGTTTGGGAAATGCAACAATCCGAATGGCCATGGGCACAATTATAAAGGTGAGAGAAAAACTGATGAAATGTTAACCCTTCAATAAGGATGAAAGAGTGTTCAGCAAATACGAGTGTGATGAGTAAGAAACCTTAAGGACAGAATGAATGCGTTGAGCCTTGAATCAGAAGTTAAATGGAATTTCAAAAAATGAAAAGCTCTGTTGCCTTAGCTGGATGTATCTTACGTTAAACCTCACAACTGTCTGTGTTAGAGGTAGTCAAAAAACAAAGATGTTTTAGAGAATTTTTTCCCTTGATCTCAGAGTGCATAGTAAAAAAGATTTTGGCTGTGTTTTTCCTTCTGATTAGGTATGGCTGAAGTTAATGTTAAAATTGAATTATAACCACTGAGGAGATGGATAGATATGTTTAACCTAACTCAAACATTAACACCATGTATACATGTAATGAAACATCACATGGTACCCCATAATTATGTGCAATTTTATTTATTTTTAATTTTTAATGTGCAATTTTTAAAATAATTTTTAATATGTACAACTCATAGTGCATATATTTATTATCTTTTTACATACAACTGTTTGTATACAAAGTATAATCGTACAATTCAGGTCTTCAATCATGCATTAAGGAAAATGGTATCCATCTCATTCAACCACCCTTTTTTTTTTCTTTTCTCCCCCTCCCTCCCTTCTTGCTCCCTCCCTTACTTCCCTTCCCTTGACCATTCTAGTGTTCCTCTAATCCTCCTATGTACCCCCATCCAACAATACTTTGAAATAGCCTCCTTATATAAGAGAGAACATTTGGTACTTGGATTTTTGAGACTGACTAACTTCACTTAGCATTATGTCTTCCAACTTCATCCATTTACCTGCAAATGCCATTAATTTATTTTCTTTTATTGCTGAGTAAAATTCCATTGTGTGTATATATCACATTTTCTTAATCCACTCATTTACTGAGGGACATCTAGGTTGGTTCCACAACCTAGCTATTGTGAATTGCGCAGCTATAAACATTGAGATAGCTGTGTCACTGTAATATGCTGTTTTTAAGTCCTTTGGGAATAGACCCAGGAGTGGGATGGCTGGGTCATAGGATGGTTCCATTCCCAGTTTTCCAAGAAATCTCCATACTGCTTTCCATAACGGTTGTACCATTTTGCAGTCCCACCAGCAATGTATGAGTGTGCCTTTTTCCCCACATCCTCTCCAACATTTATTGTTGCTTGTGTTCTTGATAGCTGCCATTCTGACTGGAGTGAAATCTTAGAGTAGTTTTGATTTGCATTTCTCTAATTGCCAGCGATGTTGAACATGTTTTCATGTATTTGTTGATTAATCGTGTATCTTCTTCTGAGAGGTGTCTTCTCAATTCCTTAGCCCATTTATTGATTGGGTTATTTGTTTTTTTTGGTGTGAAGTTTTTTTGAGTTCTTTATATATTCTAGAAATTAGTGCTCTATCTGATGTGCATGTATTAAATATTTGTTCCCAATTAGTTGGCTCTCTATTCACCTCACTGATTGTTTCTTTTGCTGAGAAGCAGCTTTTTAGTTTAAATCTATCCCATTCATTAATTCTTGGTAGTAATTCTTGTGCTACAGATTCTTATTAAGGAACTTGGGGCCTAATCCGACATGTTGGAAATTGGAGCTTACTTGGTCTTCTATTAGGCATATTGTCTCTGGTCTAATTCCTAGGTCCTTGATCCACTTTGAATTGAGTTTTGTAAATGGTGAGAGATAAGGGTTTAATTTCAATTTGTTGCATATGGATTTCCAGTTTTCCCAGCACCATTTGTTGAAGAGGCTATCCTTTCTCCACTATACATTTTTGGCGCCTTTGTCTAATATAAGATAGCTGAAATTATATGTACTAGTCTCTGTGTCCTCAATTCTGTACCATTGGTCCACCAGTCTGTTTTGGTGCCAATACCATGCTGTTTTTGTTACTATTGCTCTATAGTATAATTTAAAGTCTGGTATGGTGATGCCCCCTGCTTCACTTTTCTTGCTCAGGATTGCTTTGGCTATTCTGGGTCTCTTATTTTTCCAGATGAATTTCATGACTGCTATTTCTATTTCTTTGAAGAATAACATTGGGATTTTGATTGGAATTGCATTAAATCTGTATAATGCTTTTGGTAGTATGGACATTTTGACAGTATTAACTCTACCTATCCAAGAGCAAGGTAGGTCTTTCCATCTTCTGAGTTCATCTATAATTTCTTTCTTTAGTGTTCTATAATTTTCATCATAGAGGTCTTTCACCTCTTTCGTTAGGTTGATTCCCAGGTATTTTATTTTTTTTTTTGATGCTATTGTAAATGGGGTAGTTTTCATCATTTCCCTTTCAGAGTCTTTGTTGCTGATGTACAAAAATGCCTTTGACTTACGTGTATTGATTTTGTATCCTGCAACTTTGCCAAATTCATTTACTAGTTATAAAAGTTTTCTGGGTCTTCTAGGTAGATTATCATGTCATCAGCAAATAGTGCTAATTTGAGCTCTTCTTTTCCTATCTTGATCCCTTTAATTTCTTTCGTCTGTCTAATTGCTCTGGCCAGAGTTTCCAGTACTATGTTAAATAGCAGTGGTGAAAGGGGGCATCCCTGTCTTGTTCCAGTTTTTAGAGGGAATGCTTTAAATTTTTCTCCATTTAAGATAATGTTAGCTCGGGGCCTTGCATAAATAGCTTTTATAATGTTGAGATATGTTCCTGATATTCCTAGTTTTTCCAGTGTTTTGAACATAAAGGGGTATTGTATTTTGTCAAATGCTTTTTCTGCATCTATTGAGATGATCATATGATTTTTATCTTTAAGTCTATTGATGTGGTGTATTATGTTTATTGATTTCCGAATGTTGAACCAGCCTTGCATCCCTGGGATAAACCCCACTTGATCGTGGTGCACTATCTTTTTGATATGTGTTTGTATCCGATTTGCTAGGATTTTGTTGAGGATTTTTGCATCTATGTTCATTAAAGATATGGGCCTGAAGTTTTCTTTTTTGGATGTGTCTTTGCCTGGCTTTGGAATTAATGTGATATTGGCCTCATAGAAAGAGTCTGGAAGAGCTCCCTCTTTTTCTATTTCTTGAAATAGTTTGAAGAGCCTTGGTATTAGTTCTTCTTTGAAAGTCTTATAGAACTCGGCTGTAAACCCATCAGGTCCTGGACTTTTCCTTGTTGGTACCTTTTTGATGACGTCTTCTATTTCTTCGCTTGTAATCGGTCTGTTTAAGTTGTGTATAGCCTCCATTTCCAGTTTAGGCAAATCATACGACTCAAGAAATCTGTCAATGTTTTCAATATTTTCTGTTTTATTAGAATACAAGTTTTCATGCCGGGCGCGGTGGCTCACGCCTGTAATCCCAGCACTTTGGGAGGCTGAGGCAGGAGGATCGTGAGTTCAAAGCCAGCCTCAGCAGTGGCGAGGCACTTAGCAACTCAGTGAGACCCTGTCTCTAAATAAAAATACAAAAAAGGGCTGGGGATGTGACCCAGTGGACGAGTGCCCCTGAGTTCAATCCCCGGTACCACCAAAAAAAAAAAAAAAAAAAGAATACAAGTTTTCAAAGTAATTTCTAATTATCTTCTGTATATCTGAG
This sequence comes from Tamias sibiricus, assembly GCA_025594165.1. Lineage (NCBI taxonomy): Eukaryota > Metazoa > Chordata > Mammalia > Rodentia > Sciuridae > Tamias > Tamias sibiricus. The sequence goes on from CM046657.1 coordinate 105,794,969, forward strand.
GTGTTTGTTGTGATATTTGAAGGGCAAAGCATCACACCGGGGACAGCCATGCAGCCAAAAGATTTATTTAACAGCCTTCGTAGCCGGTAGCGAAAACCAGAGAAGAGGTGCTCTGGTCGAAGGTCGAAGAGGTGGGAGAGGGGAGTCAGGAAGAAGGGAGTGTGCTAGCTCTGGTGGGAGAAGGGAGTCAGGGAGAGGGGAGTGTGCAAGCTCTGGACAGAAGGTGGGTGCTTGGTTGCACCGGCTGGGATCTCTGGAGCTGTCGGCTAAAGCAGCTGCTGTCTGGCTGGAGGCTGGAGCTGTCAGCTGGGAGCGGCCGTCAGGCTGAAGGTGGTCGGTCTGGAGCTGTCAGCTGGAACAGCTGCCGTCGGCTGGAGGTGATGGGTCTGGAGCTGTTGGCTGGGGCATCTGCCATCGAGCTGGAGGCGATGGGTCTGGAGCTGCCGGCTGGGGCAGCTGCCGTAGGCTGGAGGCGATGGGTCTGGAGCTGCCGGCTGGGGCAGCTGCCGTCGAGCTGGAGGTGATGGGTCTGAAGCTGTTGCAGTGGCTTCCTCCTCTCTGCAGCGATGAGCCGATGTATCTGTCTTCCTCCTCTCAGCAGCGACGATTCGATGTTGTGTCCATGTGTCTCTCTCTCTGTCTGATCTGAGTCTCTCAGGCAGGGCCTTATATAGGGATTTCTGGTGGGGGGTGCACTAGAGCAACCCCAACACCATTGGCTAGAACAGGATGCCCTTTAAGCCTATTGGCTCTTGCCTGGGGAAAAGAAGCATTCTGCCTGGGGAAGGAACATCCTGTCTGGAACATCTTGAAACAAGGTTGCTTCTCTTAGGGTGTGGAAAACTCTGAGGGCGGGGGAGGGTAACATATCTATCATTCCCCCCTTTTTGTTTTCTTAGGAAGTGGGACGTCGTATGTCAGTCTGGCTACTTCCTGCTGAAACGGGGCGACGTGGGGTGTTATGGGGGGGATATGATAAGACAGGTAGGTCAGGCTTGAGGGTGAAAAGGATTCCTAGGAGGTTGGCACCAAAAAAAATGAATTCGCCCTGAGGTGATGAGAAGTGACAGATGATCCCTAAGGAGAAACTGGTTAAAGGTTGAGAACAAGAAAAGACAAAAAATTATTCTGAGTCCATATCGGGAACACGAGAAAAGCGAATTTTTAGGGGATTGGTAGGAAGGGAAGAACAAGTGTAATGTGGTAGGTGTCTGTTGTTCTTTTGTGGATCCTCAGCTAATTGGGTAGCTGGTTTTAGTCTGGAGATATGAATCCAAGATGTCAAGTTCCCTGAGGTTTCACGAAGCTTAGCAGCTGTGGGTGTGCATAGCACAACCTGGAAGGGGCCTGTCCACTTTGGGGCAAGGGAGACTGATCCTGTGTCCTGGGGAGGGGAGAAATATACCCAAGAACCAGGTGTTAATGGGAATGAAGTGGAGAGTCTACCTGGGTCCGGCAGGATGTGATCTTGGCACATCCATAGCTCATGTCTGATGAAGGACAAGAGGGAAAGAGAGAGATCCTTGGGCAAGGGTCCTTGAATTGGGGAAATTCCAGGTGGAAGAGCTGGTCGCCCAAACATAACCTCAAAAGGGGATAGTGAGGAAGGTTTCTTTGGAGGACTCGGAGCCTAAAGAGGGCAAGGGGAAGTAGCTTGACCCAGTCCAAGTGAAGCTCCAAGGAGAGTTTAGTCAGAATGTCCTTAAGTCCAAGGGTTCTATTAGTCCTCTCTACCTTTCCTGAAGACTTGGGGTGATATGGGATATGGAAATGCCAAGGAATGTTAAGGGAAGTAGATATATTTTGGGTGACATGAGAGACAAATTCAGGCCCATTGTCAGACTGGATGGATGTGGGCAACCCAAAGCGGGGAAGGATTTCTGAGACTAAAATAGAAGCTACTGTGGAAGCCCTTTTGTTGGAAGTGGGAAAGGCCTCCACCCATCCAGAGAAGGTATCTACTAAGACCAGGAGATATTTATGTTTCCGGACAGTTGGCATGTTGGTGAAATCTATTTGCCAATCAGCTCCTGGAAACTGACCTCGAGCTTGGTGAGAGGGAAATGTTCCTGGTTTAAGGGGAGTGTATGGATTGGTGCGCTGACATGCAGTGCATGTGGAGGTGAGTTGATGGAGAAACTGTGTGTCCTCTGGAGTCAGAGTGAGGAAGGAGGTTGCGAACATTCTGAGGGCCTGAGGGTTAGGGTGGAAAAGAGAATGGAGATAGGAGAGGATTGATTGTACAGAAGGGGATGTGGGGGTCTGGGTAGTGGATTGGATCGAAGCCAGGAGAGGAGAAGATAGTGCTGCCTCCCTTGCCGCCCTATCAGCCCTTGTGTTTCCCTGAACTATGGGAGACTCACCATTTTGGTGTGAAGGGCAATGAGAAATCCCTATTAGTTTGGGCAGAAGAGAGGCCTGCAGGAGCTTTGATATTAATTTGGAATTAGTAACTGCAGAGCCCTTTGTGGTCAGGAGCCCTCGCTCTTTCCATATTGCCGAATGGGAAAGTAAAATATGATAGATGTATTTTGAGTCTGTGTAGAGGGTGAGGTTTCGGTCAGCTGCTAACTCGAAGGCACGAATAACAGCTGTTAGTTCGGCCTGTTGGTTTGTGGTACTGGGGGGAAGGGGTGCTGCCTCAATAACCTCTGATAGGGAGACGACAGCATAGCCGGCAAAGCGTTGCCCATCCTTAAGGAAAGAGCTGCCATCCGTGAACCAGATTAGAGAAGAGTCAGGAAGTGGTCCCTCTTGAATGTGGGACGGGTGGGGGATTAAAGCCTCGAGCATCTCTACACAATCATGCTCCGGGTGCTCAGAGGAGACTGGGAGGAGGGTAGCTGGGTGTAAAGAGGAGCAGGGTTGGAATGAGATTGAGGAGTCATGCAGAAAAGAAACGAGGAGAGAGAGAACGCGACACGGCGGGAGAGTTTGAAGGCTCTTATAGGTTAGTAGGTCTTTTAGATGATGAGGAGAGGCAACAGTGACATGGGCACCAAAGGTCAACTTTTTTGATTCCTGTAGAAGTAGGTAAGCAGCAGCCAGAGCCCTAAGACAAGGGCCCATCCGCGAACGGTGGGATCAAGTTGTTTAGAAAGATAGGCTATGGGAGCAAAAATGGAGGCCTTATATTGGCCTAAAACACCTAGAGCCAGACCAGTCATTTCATGGACATAGAGGGTGAATGGCTGAAGAAGGTCTGGGAGGTGAAGAGCTGGGGCCTGTAACAGTGCCTGCTGCAGATGCTTAAACTCAGCCTGAATGCCTTCGGGAAGGGGCTTTTCCTTAACCCCCTTAGCTGCCTCATATAGAGGTTTTGCGTAAAGAGAAAAATTGGGAATCCATGCACGGAAGTATCCTGCTAGCCCCAAGAAGGAAAGAATCTCTTCCTTTGTCTTGGGACATGGGAGGGCCTTGATGAGGGCCTTTCGGTCTACAGTAATGGCCTTCGATTGATGGGAAATCTGAATTCCTAAATAAACTACCTGGGTCTGGGAGAGCTGCACCTTAGATGGGGAAACACGATACCCACGAGAAGCAAGAAAATTTAAAAGGGTGTAAGAGTCTATACGAGCTGTGGAGAAGGGAAGGGCTGCAAAGGAGAAGATCATCTACATATTGCAAAAGAGTGGAGTCAGAGAATTCAAGGTCTTTGAGATCGGCAGCTAGTGTCTGTCCAAAGATATGAGGGCTGTCTCGAAAACCCTGAGGGAGGACTGTCCAGGTCAATTGTTGGGACCGTTGAGTATCAGGATCAGTCCAGGTAAAGGCAAAGATGTCTTGTGATTCCTGAGCCAAAGGGACAGTGAAGAAGGCATCCTTAAGGTCAATGACAGAGAAATGAGTAGATAAGGAAGGAATTAGGGAGAGAATGGTATAAGGATTTGGGACCAGAGGGTGTATGGGTCTAACAGTCTCATTGATGAGACGAAGATCTTGGACTAACCGGTATGACCCATTGGACTTCTTGACTGCCAATATGGGAGTATTATATGGGGAATGGGTGGGTCGGAGGAGAAAGCGTTTCCGCAGAAGGTCTGAGATAATAGGTTGGAGACCTCTGAGGCTAGTGGCTGGGAGTGGGTACTGGGCTCTATTAGGGAAATACTAGGGATCTTTAAGGTGTATTCGTATAGGGTCACAGTGAGCAAGGGATGGAGTCTGGGTGTCCCAAACTTTGGGGTCTACCAGATGAGAGGGGGCAGGGTAACAGGAGGTTTCCGCATCAGGCTCTAAAATGCTAAGAAGGAAGACGGAAGAGGAGACGGAGTGAGACGAGTCGGGGAGAAGAACTGAGTGAGGCGGGTCAGAGAACACAACTGAGGCCTGAAATTTGACCAGTATATCTCGGCCCAATAAAGGCACAGGACATTGAGAGATTACTAGAAACTGGTGGGGAAATGAATGGAGGTGGAGGCGGCAAGACAGCATGGGAGTCTTGTGGGGGTGAATGGTGTGTCCCTCTATCCCGACAACAGGGGACGATAAGGTGGTGGGCCCCCAAAACTCCCTCAAGACCGAGAAAGTGGCTCCTGTGTCTAGTAGGAAATTTATGGGGTGGCCATCAACAAGAAGGGTGACTCTAGGCTCCTGTAAGTCGATGTCAACTGTCGGGAGAGGAAACCCAGGGCCCCGTCAATCTTCTGCGGCTAGTCCAAGCAGGTTGGGTTTCATGACTGATCCAGTCCCCCTGCGGGAACTGGGGCAGTCAACACCCCAGTGGCCCATCTTGGAGCATTTAGGACATGGGCGCGTAGGGGGCCTGGGGTTGGGGCAAGCTCTAGCCCAGTGTCCTTCGTTCCCGCACTTGAAACACGGCCCTGGAGGTCCCCTCTGCGTGGGGTAATGGCCCCTTGTTTGTGAGGCCCGAGAGTCGGTGCCCTGTAAAGCCTGGGCCAGCATTTGAAATCTTGCTCGTTCGGCCTTTTCATGGTTCTGAAACCTACGGCGTTCAGTATTCTCATCTCTATTATGATAGGCCTTAAAGGCCGTGGCCAAGATCTCGGTCTGAGGTGTTGCAGGTCCTTGCTCTAATTTTCTCAATTTAGCCCGTATATCAGGGTAACTTTGGGACAAAAAGTAAGTCATAAGGACATGACGTCCCCCTGGAGATTCAGGATCTAAATTGGTGTACTGTTGGAGAGCTTTTGTTAGTCGATCTAGAAATTCAGAGGGGGTGTCTTCCCTTTTTTGTATGATTTCCTGCAGCTTGTCAAAATTAACTACTTTTTGTGCTGCACGCTTAAGACCAGTTAGTATACAAGTGGAAAACTGATCTCGCAAGGCCACGTCCCCTGGGGAATTATAGTCCCAGTTAGGGTCCCTTTCGGGGACAGCCTGAGGTCCAATGAGATGGTTAGGGTTGGTTCTATGGTTCTCATCGGCATAGGCCCGTGCCTGCTCCCAGACTCGCCTACGCTTCTCAGGGAGGAGGGTATTTGCCAAAATCATATAGATGTCATGGAAGGTAAGGCTATAAGCTTGGAGGACCCACTGAAATTCCCTGAGGTATGTAGTGGGGTCAGTGCTATAAGAGCCCAATCGTTTCTCGATTTGCACTACCTCGGTCATTGGGAAGGGAACATGGACACGGACAATTCCTTCTGGACCCGCAACTTCCCAGAGTGGGGTCAGGACTTGGGCGGGAGTAAGTGACAGAGGGTGAGCAGACATTGTGCTAGATCGCGTAAGGGGTGGGCTGGAGGAGGAGGTGGCAGGAGTGTGTAGAAGTGGGGCTGGAGGGGCCGAGGGAGGGGGAGAGGTTTCAGATTGGTATGGGGGCGGCTCATCCGCGGAATCGAAATCAAGAAAGGAGGGGGATGGTAGGGGAGCAGCCGGTTGGCAGGCTAGGAGGCTATTGTTGGAGCTGCTGTGGGTACAGAGTGAGGGATTCGAACGGAGGAGGGAGAAAGCCTGAACATACGGAATCTCTGCCCATTTTTTTGATCGCTCACAGAAGTTGAAAAGATCTCTCAGTATAGAGGGATCCAGGGACCCAGAAGCAGGCCATTTGTTTTGGTTATCTAAGGGGTATGTGGGCCAATCTTGGGTGCAAAATTTGGTAAGTCTTGTTGGTTGTATATCGGGAGTTAGGCCAAGAGTGGCTAGGTTGTTTAAGAGGCACTGTAGAGGACAGTTGGCTGGGAGGGGTCGGAGTGGGTACAAGAGCGACAAATAGTGAGTGATAGAAAACCAAAGAAGAGAGTGAGGACGAGAGCAAAGAAGAGAGTGATTGGAGAGTAGTCAGCCAGGAGGGATAGGAGTGAGTCAGCCAGGAGGGGTGAAGAAGCAGCAGCAGAAGAAGCCCCCATTTTCCCGTTCCGAACGGGGAGAGATATATTGTCCTGAGGAGCGTCCTCCTCAAGATATATATATCAGAGAGATCCAAGTCTGTGAGACCCAGTCGTCACTGGAGTCAAACAGAGATGGGGTCCAAAGGGACCGAAGAACAATGGGTCACCTTGCGCAAGGATTTTCCGTGTCCCGTCCTGGACGGGAAGGAGAGACCCAAGTCCGGAGGCCAGAGGCCGAAAAAAGGGCTTTCTTCAACTACTCCCAGGAAAGGGAGAGGGAGAGAGGGAGAGAGAGAGAGAGAGAGAGAGAGAGAGAGAGAGAGAGAGCCAACGGTCAGTTCCCACTGTACAAGGCCTGACGGGTTTAGGAGCCCTGGGGATGAGGAGACCTACCTAGGAAAAGGAGAAAGAGACAAAAAGAGAAAGAGCTCCACGAGGTCCACTGTGACCATGAAGGTCTAGGTGGGGTGCGATCCTCCCCGTACAGGCCACCAGCGGGGCTGCCGGACGATCAACGGTCAGTTCCCACTGTACAAGGCCTGACGGGTTTAGGAGCTCTGGGGCGGGGGGGCTTACTAATCCGATGGCCAGTGGTGGATGCGTCGGAGCGGCGATCAAAAACCGGGCGAAGGCTGAGGCAGTTCCGGGTGATTATGCCCTCCGGCTCAGATAGGATCCGAGTCACGGCACCAATGAAGGGCAAAGCATCACACCGGGGACAGCCATGCAGCCAAAAGATTTATTTAACAGCCTTCGTAGCCGGTAGCGAAAACCGGAGAAGAGGTGCTCTGGTCGAAGGTCGAAGAGGTGGGAGAGGGGAGTCAGGAAGAAGGGAGTGTGCTAGCTCTGGTGGGAGAAGGGAGTCAGGGAGAGGGGAGTGTGCAAGCTCTGGACAGAAGGTGGGTGCTTGGTTGCACCGGCTGGGATCTCTGGAGCTGTCGGCTAAAGCAGCTGCTGTCTGGCTGGAGGCTGGAGCTGTCAGCTGGGAGCGGCCGTCAGGCTGAAGGTGGTCGGTCTGGAGCTGTCAGCTGGAACAGCTGCCGTCGGCTGGAGGTGATGGGTCTGGAGCTGTTGCAGTGGCTTCCTCCTCTCTGCAGCGATGAGCCGATGTATCTGTCTTCCTCCTCTCAGCAGCGACGATTCGATGTTGTGTCCATGTGTCTCTCTCTCTGTCTGATCTGAGTCTCTCAGACAGGGCCTTATATAGGGATTTCTGGTGGGGGGTGCACTAGAGCAACTCCAACACCATTGGCTAGAACAGGATGCCCTTTAAGCCTATTGGCTCTTGCCTGGGGAAAAGAAGCATTCTGCCTGGGGAAGGAACATCCTGTCTGGAACATCTTGAAACAAGGTTGCTTCTCTTAGGGTGTGGAAAACTCTGAGGGCGGGGGAGGGTAACATATCTATCAATATTCCCTTTTTCATCATGAATGTTAGTAATTTGAGTCTTTTCTTCTTTTTGTTAGCATTGCTAAGAGTCTGTCAATTTTGTTTATTTTTTCAAAGAACCAACTTTTAGTTTTGTCAATTCTTTGAATGGTTTCCTTAGTCTCAATTTCATTAATTTCTGCTCTGATTTTAATTATTTCCTGTCTTCTACTGCTCTTGGTGTTGGTCTGTTCTTCTTTTTCTAGTGCTTTGAGGTGTGATGTTAAGTCATTTATTTGTTGGTTTTTTTTCCTCTTAAGGAATGAACTCAGTGCAATGAATTTTCCTCTTACTACTGCCTTCATAGTGTCTCAGAGATTTCTATATGTTGTATCTGTGTTCTCATTTACCTCTAGGAATTTTTTAATCTCCTCTTTGATGTCTTCTTCAACCCCTTGTTCATTCAGTAGCATGTTGTTTAGCTTCCAGTTGTTGGAGTAGTTTTTCTTAATCCTTGTTTTGTCGTTGATTTCTAATTTCATCCCTTTATGGTCTGATAGAATGCAGGGTAGTATCTCTATTTTTTTATATTTGCTGAGAGTTTCCTTATGATATAATATATGGTCTGTTTTGGAGAAGGAGCCATGTGCTGCTGAGAAAAAAGTGTATTCGTTTACTGAGGGATGAAATATTCTATATATGTCTGTTAGGTCTAAATTGTTAATTGTTTTAGAGGCTTAAAGTTTCTTTGTTTAGCTTTTGTTTGGATGATCTATCCATTGGTGAGAGAGGTGTGTTGAAGTCCCCTAGAATAACTGTGTTGTGGTCTATTTTACTCTTGAACTTGAGAAGAGTTTGTTTGATGGATGTAGGTGCTCCATTATTTGGGGTATATAGATTTATGATTGTTATATCCTATTGATCAGTGGTTCCCTTAAGTAGTAAGAAATATCCATCTTTGTCCCTCTTGATTAGTTTTGGTTTGAAGTCTACCTTATTTGATATGAGAATGGAAACCCCTGCTTGTTTCCGCTGGCCATGTGAGTGATAAGACTTTTCCCAGCCTTTCACTTTCAGTCTGTTGATGTCTTTTTCTACGAGGTGTGTTTCGTGGAGACAGCAAATTGTTGGGTTGTTTCTTTTAATCCATTCTGATAATCTGTGTCTTTTGATTGGCGAGTTTAGGCCATTAACATTCAGGGTTATTATTGAGATGTGATTTTTATTCCTATCCATTTTTATTTGAAATATGGTCTTTAGCTTGATTTGGTTTCTCTTCTGGTTGGTATTTCCCTTAGTTTAATATCTCCCCTTTGTTGATTTTCATTGTTATCTTTCTCTTCTTCATGAAAAATGTTGCCCAGAATGTTCAGAAGTGCTGGCTTTCGAGTTGTGCAATCTTTTAACTTTTGCTTGTCGTGGAAGGTTTTAATTTCATCTACGAATCTAAAGCTCAGTTTTGCTGGATATAAGATTCTTGGTTGACATTCCTTTTCTTTCAGAGTTTGAAATATGCTATTCCAGGATCTTCTTGCTTTTAAGGTCTGGGTTGAAAAATCTGAACATAGTCTGATTGGTTTCCCCCTATATGTAATCTGCTTCCTTTCTCTTGTGGCTTTTAGTATTCTCTCCTTGCTCAGTATATTAGGCATTTTCATTATAATGTGTCTTGGTGTTGATCTGTTGAGATTTTGTTTGTTTTGGTGTTTGGTACGCCTCTTGAACTTGGTTTTCCCATTTATTCCTCAAGTTTGGAAAAATTTCTCTAATTATTTCGTTAAATAAATTACTCATTCCTTTGGCTTGAAACTCTGCCCCTTCCTCTACGCCAATCACTCTTAAGTTTGGTCTTTTTATGCTGTCCCATAATTCTTGGATGTTATGTTCTTGATTTCCAACGAGTTTTGCTGTATAGTCTAAATTCTTCTCTAGGACATATATTTTGTCTTCATTGTCTGAGGTTCTTTCTTCCAAGTGGTCTACTCTGTTGGAGATGCTTTCAGTTGAACTTTTATTTTGGTTTATTGCTTCTTTCATTTCTGGAATTTCTGTTTGGTTTCTCTTTAGAGCCTCTATTTCCCTATTGAAGTAATCTTTTACTTCCTGTATTTGTTTTTGGAGTTCTTTGTCAAAATGATCTTTTGCCTCCTGTACTTGCTCCCTCATCTCATTTTTGAGTTCATTCTTAAGTCCCATAAACATTTGGAATATGTAATTTCTAAATTCCATCTCTGGCATTTGACCAACTGTGTTTGCCAAGGAATCTACAGATGAGGTATCTTGATTTGTTTGTGTCACTTTCTTCCCTTGTTTTTTCATGTTGCTTGTGTATCTTTTCTTCCTGCACTGTGGGACCTTGACTATTTCGATTTTACCTTAAAGCCTTATGTTGTTCCTGTAGTACAGTGCTATCAGATCCCCTTATAATTCCTTTACACTTAAAACCTAACACTTTCTATTCAGAAAATCCAAGTTTGATCACAATGTACAGATTTGGTTAACCCAGATATTGTTTCCAATTTACTGTGTACGCTTCTGATGGGGTTTTATAGCTTCAAGTATTGGATACAGAGGTGTTATGTTTAGGAAGAAGGAAGTGTCTTGAATTGTTCTGTCTTGGAAAGTATGAAAAGAGAGTTCTATTGAAGTGGTTTAGTGGAAGTGGTTTAGTATCAGTAGACGAGAGAGGAAAGAGAATGGAGTAGACAATTAGGTGGAAAGACCAATTTATATATAAAGTAAGTTGGAAAAGAAAAAAAAAATGATAAAAGAATAGGAATTGGTGTAAGAGAGAGGAGAGAGAGAGTCAAGAAAATAGAGAGTAAACTATATATATAACACCGCTTTGCTATCCAGTTCAATTGTGCCGGTTCTAGAAATCCCAAGTTCTGCGTATAACTTGCCTCTGTTTAGTATGCAATGGCAGGGTGTAAATAGGAAAGATGAAGGAGGAAGAAAAGATGCAAAAGTGAGAAGGAAGAAAAGAAGGAAAGAAAAAAGGAGCAGAAGCAAACAAACACACTGACAATCAATGCAAAAAAAAAAAAAAAAAAAGCAAAAAAAAAAAAAAGCCAAAAAAAGAAAAAGAAAAACAAACAAACAAACAAAAAACCCCGAAAACCAATAAAACAAGCAAACCAACACACAAAAAAAGTCGAACACCAAGTCTCAAACAAAACAGGCCCTGGGAAGCCCCCCTCTTTTTTCCTTTCCAGTTTAAGCCAATTGTATCGGATCACGTCTAGACAGTCAGCGATCCTGTTAGTGGAGTCAAGGCTGCACCTTTGGCCAGTGGCAGAATGGCCCAGCGGAAGGAAGAGTGGCTCAGGGGGGTTGTGTGTCAGCAGATGAATGGCACCGGGAAGGGGACTCTCCAGAAGGCACCCCTTCCCTAAGCCCACCCACAGTTGTGGCTTCTTGTGGCTGCTGCGCTGGCCTCAGACACGCCCTCCCCTGCTGGTTACCCGAGCCTCACCCAGGTGTGCGCTATTTTCAGAGAGTAGGCGGCTCTCTGGATGTCTGCAGCTGTCCTTCCTTTCTGTCTTTTCCCCTTTGTCTGGGTCAGCCACTGTACTTCTCAAAGATGGCGGTGCTCTCCTCCCGCTCAACAGCAGCTCCGCAGACCCTTGTTTCAGTCCAGAGCGTGCGGGATCGGCTTGGCAAGCTGTGTGAAAGAGCTCTACGTGGACACCGCCCATGCCTCTAGGCTTCTTTCTATCCCTCCTTGCCTGTCGGTTTCAAAGCTGCTGGGTGGATGTCTGCTTGCTGAGATGGTATTGGGCAGCTGCAACTGCTTCAGACTGTGGACCGCTCAGACTCTGCCCCTGCTCGTCGTGGTCCGGAGAACGTTGTATTTCACTGTCCAGAGGTGCACGAATGTCTCGGCTCCCTTTCAGTTGCAATAGAATTGCTAGTAACGCGCTCAAACTTCCCACTCAACGTCTTTTAGCAACTGTGTCCAGAGAGCACTTCCCTCCTGTCGGCCATCTTCCCAGGATCCTCCAGCCCTTTTTAAAAAAAAAAAACAAACTTTTTTTTTATTCTGAGGCAACGTCTCACTAAATTGGCCAGGCTGGCCTTGAACCCGTGATCTTCATGTCTTAGCCTTCTGTTTAGCTAAAAGGACAAATGTCTTTTTGGGAAAATATAAGTATAGCTTTGGGGGCTTTTGAGATCTAATAATTTATGTTGCTAATGTGTGCTTTGATATTAATCTTTTGAAAATTATGTTTTTTTTTTTTTTAAATTTTGTCTTCTTTCCCATAGTTGCAGTGACAGTATATGGAGAGGTATGTGCTGAACATATTTGTGTGGTTTTGTTTATATTGCTGAGTTCTCTTTCAGCCTACTTGGTGGATTCTGTGTTGAAAACTTCTGTTTCAGTTTCATCAGTGTTGGCTTTTGTGTGTGGTGAACTGCTGCCATTCCAGGCCTTTCCTCTTCCTAAGTGTCATCTTTAATGTGCTGTCTGTGGACAGGTAGAAGAGCTGTGCACTGAAAAGAATGCCTGATGCATGTGCACTTTTGTGTTGAGATCAGTGTTGTCTCTGGGATGAAGGCAAATATGGGCACAGTTTGCACATTGCATAGCCTTTTAAATAGTTTACCGGGAGTTTTGATGTGAAGAGCCTCTCAAAATAATATTTTACCCTTATTTTTTCTTTAGATCGATCCTGTTACAGGAATGGTTATGAATTTGACTGACCTCAAAAAATATATGGAGGTAAATGCCATATTGTGTGCTACTTCTGTGCTCTGTCCGCAGCATAATTTTTGGTGACTTCCTTTCCACTTCCTCAGTCAGTTATCACTTGAGGCTCTATGACTTTGTGAGTGGAGTTGGGTGTGGGCCTGGGAGGATAGTTGGAGAAATTGGTCTCATGGCCCTCTAAAGGTCTCCTTAATGGAAAGTAGTCATAACTATTTGCAGTGATGGGGCGACCTGCGTGTAGCAGGCTTACCTTGTATTCCTTATTGTAATATACCGATTTCCTCCACTTCACAAATTCTCTCCATCTTTCAGGACACAATTTTCTCCTGGAAGCTTTCTGGTTTTTTTTTTTTTTTTTTTTTTTTTTTTTTTTTTTTGGTACCAGGGATTGAACTCAGGGGTACTCAACCACTGAGCCACATTCCCCAGCCCTTTTTTTTTTTTTTTTGTATTTTATTAGAGACAGGGTCTCACTGAGTTGCTTAAGTGCCTCACCATTGCTGAGGCTGGCTTTGAACTCATGATCCTCCTGCCTCAGCCTCCCAAGTGCTGGCATTACAGGCATGCGGCACTACGCCCGGCTTCTGTTTCTTTTTTAAATGTTCCTTATACCTTTGCCCTTAGATTTTAACACCACTCCTTCGTATTCACTTTGTCTTTACTATAAACTCAGGGGCAGTTCTGTACAGAGATAACACAGAATTAGGTATTTAATAAAGAACTTACTGATTGTGTTATCATGTAATTCTTGCATTGTAAGAGATCTTAGAGATCATCCAAACCATTTTTCCATTCCATAGATTAAGACTGAGAGATGCCAGACAGGTAACTGACTTGGCTCCAGGTCATGTTGTTTCTCATTTGTAAAGTTGAGAGTAGGCTTTTTTCCATCCAGCTGTTCTTATTAGGCTATCATTTATTTAGTTCTTCACATCAACTCTGCAGCTTACTTTTATTCTAAAATTTGACATTTGTTTCTAAAAATGATGTTAATAAATATTACTTCTTCCTATTACTTATCCATATATCCAACAAACTTGCCTACTTTGCATCAGTTCTTGAGCTGAGTAAAGGCTAGGAATACAAAGATGAAACAAACATAACCCACAGGGTACATGCATTACACCTTTTTAGGAGGTGAAGAAAAGTAAATGCTCAACAGTTGTTGGTTGAATAAAAGAATAAAGGAATGACTGAACAAACAAATAGCACTGTGCTGAAAGAACTATGGGAAAGTTATGAAGACAGAATTCTTGTGTCTTCTAAGGACACAAAATATATAGACACAAAGTATTATGCCATATAAGACAACAATTGGAACTCTCAAGCCCACATACAGTTGAATACTACATGTGAGCCTGCTCTGCTCTTCTCCTCCTTTGTGTACTTAACGTACACTGCACATGCCCATGTGTGTGCTTATGGCACAGACAAGCAGTCTGCTTACTTATCTACCTATCTACCTTCCTTCTTTCCTTCCTTTTTATTTCTTTCAAAGACATAGAAATTTAGGAAAACAGAGGCACATTCAAAGGAGAATGTGGGCTATCTTAAGAGTGAAAAGCTTTGGGGGTAAAGCAAGGAATTCATGGGAGACTGTGGGCTATTTCTAGAGGGAGAAATAGCTGATATTTTTTTCTTGGTATTCATTCAAAATATCTTTTCATTTAATCTATTTTATTAAATCTATTTATTTATTTACTTTTGTGCAGGGGATTGAACTCAGCATTCTGTACCACTGAGCTACAACCCCAGTCCTCTTTATTTTTTATTTTGGAGATGTTACATTACTGAGTTAAGTTGTTCAGGGGGCCTTGAACTTGCAAGCTTCCAAGTTTCTAGTAGTACAGGCATGCACTACCATGCTTGATTGTTAGATCATTTTTAAAAGCTAGTGGATCCAGATGTACTTTTTTTTTTTTTTTTTTTTTTTTTTTTTTTGGTACCGGGGATTGAACTCAGGGGCACTCAACCACTGGGCCTCATCCCAAGCCCTTTTTTGTATTTTATTAGAGACAGGGTCTCACTGAGTTGCTAAGTGCTGAGGCTGGCTTTGAACTTGCGATCTTCCTGCCTCAGCCTCCCAAGTGCTGGGATTACAGGCGTGCGCCACCACACCTGGCTCAGATGTACTTTTTAAAAAATATTATTCTAGTTTTACTCATGAAATGATTGTTATTATTAATGTACCCTTGAAACCATATAATATACAAAATTAGGTTGTTTCACAAATGCTTGAATTTTTGTACAAGAACTTAAAATAAAACCCTTTTTAAAAAAGCAATTACAATTCTTGCTAATGACAAGGAAAAACATTGTGTTAATATATGTAAGCATTAGGAAGTAATTGTCTTTTTGCAAGAGAGAGAGAGGGGGTGGGGAAGGAGAGGGAGAGAGAGAGCAGGCTTTGCTTACCAGAGACAAAATATAAATTACAAAGGCATTACCCCAGTGACCCATCTCCTCTAGCCACACCTTCCTGCTTATAGTTACCACCCAGTAGATTAATCCACTGATTAGGTCACATCTCCTATTGTCTAATCATTTCACTTCTGAACATTCTTGCATTGTCTTACACAGGAACTTTTGGGGGGATACCTCATATCTAAACCGTAACATAGTCTTTACACATTTGTAATTTTTTTCTGAGAGCCCAAGATCATTCTTAAATTATTATAGCAGAGATTTAGAACTACTTACATAATTTCAGTCTAGGTCCATTTTATAAAATATACTGCTTATTGGATGTTTGTCTAATGCTATTGTGGCATTGTTTCATAGGTGACACTGTTGTGGAAAAGCATTTTTTGACAGAATTCAAGAAGTGTTTAAATTGAATTTTGAATCACAGTGGCTTGTGTTTCAAGAAAACCCTGGCAATTCTACTTTTTAATTTCTCACCTCTTTGCATTCAGTAACAAGGATAACTAATCATTTGCAGGGAACTGGACCTGACTTTATTTTTACAGCTTTAAACCTTGTAAGATTGCTTTAGAAGACACGGATATATCACTTACCAGTACTGAGTTAGTGGCTAAATGATAGGGTAAGATTTACAGGCTTAGGTAGAACTGTATGGAATTTGAGTCATGAATAAAATCAGTGATTTTCCCCTTTGT
The DNA here is from genome assembly GCA_025594165.1 of Tamias sibiricus. NCBI lineage: Eukaryota > Metazoa > Chordata > Mammalia > Rodentia > Sciuridae > Tamias > Tamias sibiricus. The sequence goes on from CM046657.1 coordinate 105,810,463, forward strand.
TTTGTGTGTAGGAGGCCATCATGAAGCCCCTTGATCACAAGAATCTGGATCTGGATGTGCCATATTTTGCAGATGTTGTAAGGTGTGTGTCACCATCTTGCTTTATGTAGATAGTGAGAAAGAAGAATTGATTTTAACATTTTATCTGATTGCTGTATGATTTCTAAAGTTCTAGTTTAATGATATCTTTGAATACTAGAATTGTTTTCTGTGACTATTACACATGAAATTTTGGTTATTTTTTGCATTTTGAATTTCTTTACTTTTTTTTCTACAGCACGACAGAAAATGTAGCTGTGTATATCTGGGAAAACCTCCAGAAATTTCTTCCTGTGGGAGTTCTTTATAAAGTAAAAGTGCATGAAACTGACAATAATATTGTAGTCTATAAAGGAGAATAGTTCTTAGGGATTAACTCTGTAGAAAGACTAATTTTCTTCCGCATTTACAAAAGATCTTTATCCTCTTGGAATATTAAGTAGTCACCACATAATTGTTGTACCTCTACATTGTGTTCTGAAGTGCCTGATTTATTGAAATCATTATAAGACCTGTTGTGAATTTAAATCTATTTTAAAATAAAGCTTGTAATGTATCCTGGATATCATTTAGAGAATCCTTTATCTATAGATTAAATACCACTTTATCTTCAGCAAAATGTTTTGGTGTGGTATTATTTGAAAGAAAAATCTATTTTTGTCGTATTCTCTGTTATCTCATTTTTAGAATTCAGTTTTTCTTAATATAAATGGCAGAAACGTTTATGCAATGTAAAATAGATGGATTTTATAAAAAAATAAAATTGAGCACTGGTGTGGTAGTATATGTCTGCAGTCCCAGCTACTGGGAGGCTGAGGCAAGAGGATTACAAGTTCTATGCTAGCCTAGGCAATTTAGTGATACCCTGTGTCAGAAAAAAATAAAAAGGGCTGGGGATGTAGCTCAGTGGTAGAGTAGTTGTTTAGCATGTGCCAGGCCCTGGGTTCAATTCCCAGTGTAGCAAAACAAACAAACAAACAAATAAATAAAAATTTGGATGACTACAAAGTCTGGAGACAATATATATAAGTTGAACTCCCTTGTTTACTACTTTTTGGGTATGCTAAAGACACAAGTTTATTCAATGAAAATTAGACACACAAATTATCTAAGGTGGTACATTGCCAACGCATGTACAAAGATGGACGGAAATACTGCTTTCATGGACATTAGTCATTGCAGCTTTACACGGGTATTGAACTATGAATTGCTAGTTAGGAACAACAATTGAACATACCATACAATATAAGGAAACTATTATGTGTATTTGTCTAGAACTCTAGACATTATAGCCACCTGAATAATTTAAACTTGGAAGACTGCAGAATAATGGTGTATTTTAAACCATGTTAAAATAGCCAACATAAAAAGGATCTGGTACTCTGTCAAGTATTTCCTGTATGCAATTTTTCCTTATTGATCCCATTTTATTCTGATCATTAAACTTACCTGTATAAGTTGAACTATATTCTTGGCATTAATCTCTGGTATCTTTTCCTCATGACTAAATCCACAAGAATGTATTTGCTTGCTGTGCACAAAGAGCTATACTCTTGTGTTCTCATTTATATTCTAAACTTCCTAAATGGAGGATTTAGCATCTAGTATGCAGTGGAGTCTCAGAATGTGGCTGCCTGGAAGAAATAAAACAACTTATGCAGTGATTATGATCCTAGAAAATTTTGCAAAGGAAGACTTATTCTGGAGCTGTAGTAACTATAAGAATTTTATTACAAATTTTCACAATGCAGTGCCCACATAAATTTGAATGTGTTGTAGTTACCAAGCTCAGTTTTTATTTATGTAGACTCTTTTGTAATGATTGAAAGGCAGTATAGCTATTATTTATGAAGGTCCTTTATGTTTTAACTTTCACAAACACCACATAAGGTAGTTACTTAGTTACTATTCCCATTTTACAGATAAGAAAATTGAGAGGGTTTAAGCTACTTGCTTAAGATCACTCAGCAAATAAATTGCAAACTGGGGTTTTTCTGACTTCAAAATATAGACTCTGCCAGGCGTGGTGGCGCACGCCTGTAATCCCAGCACTTTGGGAGGCTGAGGCAGGAGGATCGCAAGTTCAAAGCCAGCCTCAGCAATGGCGAGGCACTTAGCAACTCAGTGAGACCCTGTCTCTAAATAAAATACAAAAAAGGGCTGGGGATGTGACCCAGTGGTCGAGTGCCCCTGAGTTCAATCCCCGGTACCACAAAAAAAAAAAAAAAAAAAATAAATAAAAAAATAAAATAAAAAATAAAAAAAAAAAATATATAGACTCTCTGGGCTGGGATTGTGGCTCAGCGGTAGAGCGCTTGCCTAGCGCGTGGGCAACCCGGGTTCGATCCTCAGCACCACGTACAAATAAAATGCATTGAATAAAACGCATTGTGTACAACTAAAGCAAATAAATAAAAGCATTTAAAAAAATATATAGACTCTCAAAAAGGATAATGTATTTATATTTTCAGATTTTTAAAGAGATGCCAAAATTTTCAGATCTGATATGTTAGAGAAATGTTTTTCTTGATAATAATGATAACTCTAGGTGTTGGTTGCTCATGAGTTGCTTCAGGGGAAACTTTTTTCCTTCTAGTTTCTTTCCTTAGGAAAATAATTTTATCTGTTTATCTATCTATTCATCCATCCATTCATCCATCAAATTCATGAGTAAATAGATGAGTAAATAGATGGCAGGACCAAAACCAGGAGTAGGTGATTTTCTTTTCTTCCTTTCAGAGACCATATCAAACTTATAATTATTACTTTTCATGCCCCCCCCCACCTTTATTGTAAATTCCTGGTGGGCAAAGTCCTTATTCTAAGCAAAATATCTTTAAGTAGTACTCATTTTTTTTGTTCATTGAATAAATGAATGGTGTATTGGTAAAAATTGTTGAAATTTTATAGTGCCTTACGTACATAATGGGTACTTGGCACATATTTTTAGACTTTAATAACCTGAAAGTTTTGAGGCTCAATTCTGGCCCTAGAAGTGTTTATTTAGTTGACTGATGGTTATCTCTGGTGTTCAGTTTCTTTACCTCTAAAGTGAGTCCTTGGACTAGATACTTTCTGAATTATTTCTGCCTATTTTATATCTAGATGATTTTAATTACCAAATGAGTAAATATTATTATTATAGAGAAGGGAAAAGATCATTCCAGGGTAATGAGGTTTTGAAGCTTTGTAAAGGAGGTAAGTCCTTAATGGTATTGACAGTGATTGGGTAAGGAGAGAGGCAGTTTGGCATTCAGGAGAAAAGAGGGGACTGAATGCCAAAGGGTAAAAGTAATTGCTATTCATTGGTATTGCTTTAATTGATGTAGTCCAGTGTGTTATGAAAATGGCCAGAGTACTACAATCAGTTCGATACATGTAGTCACTGACACTAGACCTGGGATAAGTGATCCATTTGGCTTTGCAAACACGAAATTTTCAAATTCCTCCTGGACTTGAAATTATCTTAAAGATCAGAAACAGACTGTTCTCATTTTGCTTTTGTTATGTCTGAGATATTTCTAGCTTTCCTCACATATAGAAAAATCGTTGTTAGCGTCATACAATTTAACTTTACAGCAAGATTCTGCTGTAAGACACTTGGAAAATATCCCAGATAAACTGAAAAGGTCTCCACAGAGCATCATAGAGAACTGTTATTGCTACAAAAGAAAGGTAGAGGCAAGTGGTTCTCCAAATGCAGGATTTTCGGGATAGCAGTTCTGCTTTCCATTGGTTTACCAGTTGGTATGTTTCCTTCAAAATAGCCACAAACTCTCTCTCACCTGTGCTTAGCAGCCATTGAGACAGAAGAATTAATGATTTTAAAAGACAGAACACCCTTCTCTGTCCTCCCCACCTGTTGCTGCCTGAAGCGATGGCCGCCTGCAGCAACAAAGCCACGGGAATAAGTTCAGAGGCAGACTGGACACGAACAGGCTCTTTATTCTGCCAGCTTCTCTCTCCAGCTCCAACAACACCTCAACACGTAATCCACACTCCTCCAACTACCACAAAATGGCGCCGACCCCGTCCACAATGTCCCAGGCCAAGTCCGTGAGATCATAGAAGGTGGTAATGCTTTATGGCTCACAGCTAACCGCAATCTTAGCTATCTCCTTAATTAGGACTCCTACATCCACCTTTTGTGTGTGTGTGTGTGTGTGTAAGAAACAACATCCCAGGCTTTGAAACAAGTCCTTGAGGTCATTCTAGTGTTGTTGCCTGTGGTTGCACCTGATCAAAATCTGCCTCAGATGCATTCTGCATCCACAGAGCCAGGTGATTATTGCCTTCCTCCACCTCCTGCCTGCTGTGTCAATATCCATTTTCATAAGCTGCCTGATTGATCCTGGGGCTGGGACCGGCTGCCCAACTGCTATAGCACCGCCTGGGGCACACTATTTGTCACTACATCAGGAAGTCAGCTGGGTGGGCTGTGGTCTGCAGAATGTTGGTGAACCAGCATGCACCAGGATCACCCATTGCTTAGACAGCCCCCTGCTGCCTCCCATAGATTCCTGGGATCACAACTCCTCCAACAGCCCCACCCTCCAAACTAGATTTGCTGAAAGAGCAGAAGGAGACTGAGGAAGATACTCTATGCCACACAATTTGAAATGGACATCTAATCCAGTGCAGCTGACCCCACATGTGGAGTTCTAGAGGGATCCCTCATGCTACTCTTGCTACCACCTCTTTCTGGGGTATCTAAAGGACAGCTAACCTCATCTAATCTGGAAAGAAGTGACTTGTTGGTTCTGGGCCTCCTTTAGTTCTGGGGCAGCTAGACCAGGGATGGGAGTGGGCATCTTGGCAGGCTCTTAGCTCTACCTTCTCTTTGGTCTGTAGATATTCTTCCCAACCCCCAGCCCTCTATGCTCAGGGCTGGGACAGGAGGGCAGAGTATGCCACCTTCTGGCTGCTTAGTGAACATTTTAAAAAATGTAAAAAAACAAGTCCTTGTTATTTAAGCCCAAGTTTATCCTCATCCACCAGTTTATTATTCAATGAAAATTCCCAAAATAGTATGACAATAAGTATGAGCCAAATTTTCAAACCATTTTACTGCTCACAGGTATCTTAATAAATATTGAGCATGTGCCTGGGAATAACTTAAAGAAATAGAAGGGTTGGTATTGTCAATTACCTATTAAAATTTTTATTTGACCACAGATAAAATCATGGAGGAGTGTCCCATGGGCACTTCCAACTTAACTTTTCCAAACATCAAGTTCTGATTTCTCCTTCAAAACCAGTTCCTCTATCAGTCTTCCTTAAAATGTCACTATTATCATTTAATTTCTTCAATAGGAATCTGGGAGTTGTCCTTGATCTACCCCCCACCCCAACCCCACCACAACTTCTTACCTCTAACATCTAATCTATTAGAAAGCTCTGCTGGTTCTACCACCAAAACGTTTCATGTTTATTGTCTGTCTTCATTTCTGATGCCACCACCCTAGTCTCAACTGCCATTTTTTTGCCTCGAGTTTTGACATGGTCTTTTAACTAACTGGTCTTCTGCTTGTACTTTGGTTCTCTTCCACACTCCTGTGGGTCTTTCTGAAAGAGCAACTGAGATTCCCCTCAGGCCTCATATAATCCCCTGAAAGCTCCCTCTTGCTTTTAGAATACAATCCAAGCTCTGTATGATCCAGCCACTGCCTACTTGTAGCCTCAAGCCATTCACTATTTTGTTCATAGTGGCCTCCCAAGTCTGAGGGCACATCAATTTCATTCCTGCCTCCAGACCTTTGCATCTGCCACCCTTCTGCCTGGAAAGCTGCCCTCACCTCCCTGCCCTTTTCATTCCACTTTGTAAAACTTAAGCCTTTTTCAGACTTCAGTTTACTGTCACCTTCTTATTTTTTTTAAATATACATTTATTTATTTATTATTACGTGGTGCTCAGGTTTGAACCAGTGCCTCGTATGTGCTAGGCAAGCACTCTACCACAGAGCTACAACTCCAGCCGTATTGTCACCTTCTTGAAGACACCATCCTTGATCACCCTGAATAGGTAGAAGCCTTCTGTTATCTGCTGTTATACTTTACACTCGCCTTTCTGGCAGTTAAAATTTTTTCTATATTGGTTTCTTTTGTCTTATTTATTTATATACTAGTTTAGTATCTGTCCCAACCATGAAGATATCAATGTCATGAGAGCCAAAGCCTTGTCTGTATAGTTCACTCTTGTTTTCCCAGGACCCAGCTTAGTGCCTCCTACAGTGCAAGTGCTGAATATAATCATCCTTCCTATCTGGGGGAAATTGGTTCCAGGACTACCCACAGATACCAAAAAAGTGGATGCTCAAGTCCCTTGTATAAAATGACAGTATTTGCATATAACCTATGCATATCCTCTAGTAGACTTTAAATCACCTCTAGATTACTTATAATACCTAATGCAATATAAATATTTGTTAAACTGTTATGCTATTTTGCTTAGGGAATAATAGTAAGAACAAAGTGTATTCAGTACAGATACATTTTTTTCTCCATATTTTGGATCTGTGGTGGTGTGGAACTCACAAGAGGGCTGACTAATTACTTACTAAATAAATGTATGTGCTTGCCATCTTTAAAGAATTGGTAGAGTCTGGTTTGGTAATTTTTTTTTTTTTTTTGAGATTTAATACCAAACTTCAGATATTCTTAATGCATTTCAGTTTAGAGAACAGTCACCACAATAAGATTTCCCAAGACTTCCTCCAAACCTGTTTTTCTGGCTAACTTTATCTTCCTGTGAGTTTTCCTTTTCCTGGTCCTCAACTACTAGATAAAGATAAGTATGAACTCTGAATTAAAGCTCTTTCAGTCAATAGCTGTCCTCTGACACATCATCAGCCCTGAAAGGCTATGCATAGTTATTGCCTCTTCACTAGCTCTTGGAGTGTAGGTTTGCCCTAGGCAGGGAGCCTTAGGTGATTTTGCAAACAATGCTTTTTATCATTTCATCTCTTTGACCCTAAGAGCAAGAATGTGAATGGAATGTGAAACTGAACTCATTGTGTATCATGGGTAGTATTCATTTTTTTTCAGCAAACAGTGACTGATTTGTTAACTTAATGACCCTCAATAATTCCCAGCGAAGTAGGGAGAAAGTCAAGATTCCATTCTTGAAGGAGAAAACAATGATTAGTAAAGAGAAAAAGCAACTTAACCAACTTTATTTGAGATTGTCTTGATGTTTTGGCTTGTTGTGAATTAACATATGCCAGCATCCATAATGCATCAGTTGTCTTCATCACCCCAACTTTTTAGGGTAGGAATTACCTCCAGTTTACACAAGAAGAATCTGGGGTTCAAGGAGATTAAGAATCTTGTTCAAAGCCATCTAGTAAGTGGAAGAACTAGAATTTGAATGTAGATCTTTTAGGCATAACACATACATATAAAGGGCTCGACAATTAAAATAATTATAAAAAAATTCCCCAAACTCTTTAAATGTATAGTATGTACATATTTTGTTATTTCAGTGAAAGGCTTTTTGAATTTGTTGGACTCAAGCATCTGTGTCTAAGGTTATTTTTATGTATTGATCTTATATTAATAAGTGTGGAGTTTTTTTGCATACATTATTTCCCACTTACATCAGGTGTTTATAAATTTGACTTCATTCTATCTATTTTTATGGATGTTATATACATAAAATCAGGATGCGGATGATCCATATGTCCCAGTTTCACTGGGACACATTCAAAGAAGTCAGACTCAATAACATTCATTGCTCCAACCCCTTGAAGGCAAGCTGGAAGAATAAAAAAAATTAAAGTGAAGTTTTTGTACATGGCAGATTGTCCAATTCTTCTCCTGGGACGACATTTGTTGTATAAACTAAATGCACAGATAACCTTCTCACCCCAGAAGCAATGATTCCATGTGTAAGTGCCACTAGAAAACACGCTCTGGTTCCAGCTTTCTCTTGCCCACTATGCTGAAGGCCTGCTAGAAAGTGAGTAAGGCCCTAAGGGCACATGGGACCCTGGGAAGGATGATCACCACTATCCCAATCAGGATTTCACTTGAGGAGGTAACCTGCCCTAAAGAAACAATACCCCCTTAGAGAGGCATTGATAGGGATCCAGCCTTTTCTAGACAGACTTCCCCCACCCCACCCCACGGAGGATTGAACTAAGAAGCACTCGACCACTGGGCCACATCCCCAGCCCTTTTTTGTATTTTATTAGAGACAGGGTCTCACTGAGTTGATAAGTGCCTCGCCATTGCTGAGGCTGGCTTTGAACTCGGGATCCTCCTGCCTCAGCTTCCCAAGTGCTGGGATTATAGGCGTGCGCCACTGTGCCCCGCTTCTAGACAAATTTTTAAAACATGAATTGAGTGCCAGATCCCAGTACCTCTATGCTGCCTGGTAAGAAACCTTACACTGATTAGTACTGAGCTGTACAAGACTTAAGAGCTATAAACAATATTGTCCAGGATATTCACCCCATAGTGCCAAATCCATATACACTGCTGATTGCAGTGCCAAGTAAATACGGTTGGTTCACAGTGCTAGATTTAAAGGATACAATCTGCATCTACATCTTACTGGGAGGGAAGTCCCAATTACTGTTTGCTTTTGAGTGGCAGGAGCCTATTGCCAAAGTAACCACCTAGTATTGCTAGACCGTCCTATGTCAGGACTTTAAAAACTGGCTTATTCTGTTTAATGAGAGCCTAGCCAAAAGACCTGTGAGAGTTATGATTGAATCAAGGAATTCTTTTTTTTTTTTTTTTAATATTTTTATTTATTTGCTCTAGTTGTACACAATGCGTTTTATTTGTACGTGGTGCTGAGGATCGAACCCAGGTCGCCCACGCGCTAGGCGAGCGCTCTACCGCTAAGCCACAATCCCAGCCCCCAAGGAATTATTTTACAATATGTGGATGACCTGCTTGTAGCCAGCCCCACCTGCCTTTCAAACACTATTACTGTATTGGATCACCTCGCCTCTTGTGGGGATATAAGGTGTCCATACAAAAGCTCAGATTTGTAAACAACAAGTCACCTGTATCTGGTATTCCAGATTAGCCAAGGAATCCGAGGTTTGATGTCAGATCAGAAACAGGCTATCTTGAACCTTAGAGAACCTAGGAACTGGAAACAGTTAATGTGGGTTCTTGGAAATGGCAGGATTCTGTTATATTTGGATCCCGAATTTTGGACTAATAGCTAAACCTCTGTATGAGACCTTAAAAAGAGCAGAAATAGAAACTTTGATTTGGAACCCCAGAATGCCAAGCTGCCTTTGAGAAGTTAAAATGAAGCCTCCTCGCAGTCCTGGCCCTATAAGGCCTGGCTTATAAAAGGAGTTCAGATTGCATGTGCATAAGAATCAAGGTATAGCCCTTGGAGTTCTCCTACAGGCATTGGGAGGCATGCCCTGACCAGTAGCCTATTTATCAAAACAGTTTGACCAAAACAAAAGGATGCCCCATCCCCAGCCTCTGGGCAGTGGCTGTCATTTGTGAGATACTACAAGAAGCTGAGAAGTCCACTCTAGGGCAACACATTACTGTATTTGTGAATTACCAATTCCCATGTTTAGTGAAAAAGAAGGACGACTATTGGCTGACTGCTGGGAGGATGGGGAGATACCAGGTCATCCTATTAGAAAATCCTATTAGACAATCCAAATGTCAATCTTGAAATCGTGTCCACCGTAAATCTTGCAACCCTGTCGCCAGCAGGTGATAATGGGCCAATACAACATGACTGCTTACAGATCTTGGAGACTATTTACTCTGGAAGGTCAGATTTGTTTGATCAGCCTATCACAGAGCCAGATTGAGACCTCTTCACTGAAGGGAGCAGCAGCTTAATGGACAATGGCCAGTGATAACTGGATAAGTCATGGTCACAGAACTGCATCTACTAAAAACTGAGGCTTTGCAGCTGGAAAATTGGCCCAGAAAACTGAGATAACTGCTCTGACAAGAGCTTTCAGACTGTCCAAAGGAAAAATTCAAAATATGTTTTCATGTTATTGCATAGACACAGAGCTATCTGAGAGAGGGAGGGAGAGGAAGAGAGAAAGAGAGAGAGGGAGGGAGGGAGGGAGCAGGATGGGGGAGACAGAGAGAGAGAGAGAGAGAGAGAGAGAATATCTCCTCACCGCTGAAAACACAGACATTAAACATGCTCTTGAATATTGGCATGAATACCAGCTGTGGCTGAATCGAAGCAGGTGACAATCATGCACTGTCCTGGTTATCAGAAGACTGACACGTGGCAAGAGAATCAGGCTGCTGATAGGGCTGTTAGAAGGGGCACAAAGAGCAAACTGTTTATTGGGCCCCTAATACTTCAGATTAAATTAGACTAATACAAACCTCTTTTTACTGAGGAGGATGAGAAATGGGCCAAAGAATGGAGTTTTGACTTCTGGGATAGCACTGCCAAGTGAAGATGGAGTTCCCATGTGCTCATTCTTCTGCTGGAAGCACTGATGTGGTGCTTGGGAAAACACCTACATGAGAGTACTCTCTATGGGAGGGATACTGATAGGGCAGCCAGAAGGTGCCCTGGTGAATTCTAAGTCTTTGCGAAGGCCACACATCCAACAGATAATTCAGCAGGTGACTCAGAACTGTGTCTTATGTACCAGAAACAATCCATAGACTAAAAGGCAGCCTGCTGTAAAAGAAACACAATATGTAGAAATTCAGTCTTTTGATGATTGGCAGATAGATTCTATCCAAATTCCCAATGTCATGGGAAACTTCAGATATTTGCTTGTAGTGGTAAACACCTTCTCAGGATAAATTAAGGCTATTCTACTAGAACAGAAAAAACTTTGGCAATAGACAAAATCCTCTTAGAGGAGCTGATCCCAAGATACTGTCTCCCCTCTTCAATGCAGAATTACAATGAATCATGTTTCATTACAAAAGTGACTCAACAAGTGAGCAAAGCATTGGATATCCAACAAAGTTGCATGCATCCTGGAGATCTCAATCTACAGAAAAAATGGACAGATTGAATTGAACTTTAGGAAAACAGTGGCTAAGTTATGCTAAGTCTTTTTTTTTTTTTTTTTTTTTTGGTACCGGGGATTGAACTAGGGGCACTAGACCACTGGGCCATATCCCCAGCCCTTTTTTTTTGTATTTTATTAGAGACAGGGTCTCACTGAGTTGCTAAGTGCCTCGCCATTGCTGAGGCTGGCTTTGAACTCGCGATCCTCCTGCCTCAGCCTCCCAAAGTGCTGGGATTACAGGCGTGAGCCACCGCGCCCGGCTATGCTAAGTCTTTTTAAGATCATTTGCAATGGGATAAAGTGTTGCCAATTGCTCTCCTCTGAATACCGGTAGCCCCCAGAAGTGGGCTTAAATTGAGCCCCTATAATAGTGTATGGGAGACCTTTCCTGGTACCCCAGGGGGAGAGGGGAAACTATGCCTGTAACAGAAAAAAAAAAAAAAAAAAAACCCACTCGATAAAAACAGTGTTGTTATGGTTTAGATATGATGTGTCACCCAAAAGCTCATGTGTTGGACAATGCAAGAATTTTTCGGAGGTGAACTGATTGGGTTTGAGAGCCTTAATTTAATCAGTGGATTAATTTACTAGTATGGATTAACTTGGTGGTAACTATAGGCAGGTAGTAGCTGGAGGGGTAGGTCGCTGGGGGTGTGCCTTTGGGGTTTATATTTTGTCATTGATGAATGGAGCTCTCTCTTCTTCCTGTTGCGGTGTTCTGAGCTGCTTTCCTCCGCCATGCACTTCTGCCATGATGCTCTGCCTCACCTTGGGCCCAGAGCTACGGAGTCGGCTGATCATAGATTGAACCTCTGAAGCTGTGGGCCCCCAATAAATTTTTTCTCCTCTTACATTGTCCTTGTCAGGTCTTTTGATCACAGTGATGAAAAAGCTGACTAAAATAAGTTTATACAACAAATCAGTCAATCATAACTTCTGTACACAGACCTGCTTCTTCCAGGTCCCCACTAAGGTTAGAATCGCATCTTCATCCCTTCCAGTAAAATCTCAGAAGACAAAATAACAATAACTGGTAAAAGCCTCCCAGTCTAAGTAGCCATTTTTTTCACCCATTTTCAGCAAGCTTGGAGATGTCATCACCTATTTTCTCATAGAAATGGAAGGTAAAATTGACAGTGGGCAAATGTAACAGAGGTTGACTTATGCTTTGAATATAAACCTTGCTGCTCAACCACAGGTGGCTTATTTTAAAACTGACTTAAAAAAACAAAAACAAAACTTTTCTTTCTCTTACACTCTTCTCCTCCTCAGCAGTGGGAAGACTAACGTTTTCCCATCCTAGGCTAAGCTATCTTGGCCTTCACTGCCCACAGCAATACACTTCCCACAAGAATAAAGAAACTCCAAACCTGGGAGCTGGAGCACTCTCTCAAAGCTCTCCCAAGGAAACTCGATAGACACTAAATAATTATATCTACTGATAATTGGATCCCAGCCTTTGTATTCCTCTTTTAAAAGCCACGTGTTCCTCCTGGTGGAGAGAATCTCAGGCTTGAGACCCAAGTCTGCTGCATTCTTTGCTAGCAAATCAATAAAACTTTGTTTTCCTTCTTCTCAAAATCTTGTCCTCATTATTTGATTGGCACTGGGGTAAAGGACAGCGTATCAAGGGGGCCCAAGGAAGAAAGGGTTACCGAGCTCTTTTGGAAACCCTCCTGTTCCCTTCTTCTTGCCTGACCACCAGTTCCTCCTCTTCCTACATGAAGCACTCCTGCATGATCAGCGCATGTACTGAACAATTAGCACCTACCTTTTTCAGGCATTAAGCTATAACATTTAGATAGTGCTTATGTTGTGCCAGTCACTGTTCTATATACTTTATATATATTAGCTCATTTATCCCCACAGCAGCCTATGAAATAGCTATTTTTCTCCTAAGAAAGAAAACAAGACAACACTGAAGTTAAGTAACTTGTACAAGGTTCCACAGCTAATGAAAATCAAATAAAATTGAACTCATCCAGTCTGGCTTCAGAGGTTATACATTTAACCTCTTGCCATACTACCTGTTTTATGAAAGAATACACTTTTACTTAATTGTTAATATTTTCAATATTAAAGTAATGAAAGTGTTGATAGTCTATAAGATACTGTCTAAATTTCCTGCCTATTCTGAATTCTTTTTTCTGCTCTGAATGGTTGGTGTAATAGATGGTTCATCCACCAGATTTGAAATTCTTTCTGGTAGGTAAAAATCTTTGAGGTAATGGGATTTGGAAGACATCAGTTTTCTATCCCATTTCCTCAGAATTCCTTTGGGTGGATAGGCAATTGTTGTTTCTAACAGGAAAGTATAGTCCAGCCAAAGGGAAAAAATATTGACAAACTGTCCCTGAGGAAGCCTAGTAACAGTCAGAGACTAGTTTACTAGGCAAAGACTTAAGTCAACTGTCCTAAATATACTGAAAGAGCAAAAAGAGACAATGGACAAAATATTAAAGGAAACCATGAAAACGACATCTGAATAACAGAGCCTATCCATGAATAGATAGAAATTATAACAAGAAACCAAGTAGACATTTTGGAGTTGAAAAGTATAATAGCCAACATAGAAGATTCACTGGAAGGGTTCAACAGCGGATTTGAACAGGTGAGGTTATTATATCAGTGAATCTGAAGATAGGTCAGTTGAAATTATTCAGTTTGAAGAGCAGGAGGAAAAAAGAATGAAGAAAAATAACAAGGTCTCAAGGCCTGTGGGATCGATCCATCAATCGTACCAACATATGCATAATTAGAGTTCTAGAAGGAGAGGAGAGAAGGATTCTAAGAGAATACTTGAAGAAATAACAGTTGACAACTTACCAAAGTTGATGAAAGTCATGAATGTCCATATTCAAGAAACTTTAATAAACTCCAAGGACAAACCCAGAGAGGCACACATGGAGACACATTAGAACAATGGCTACTATTTACTGAGTAGTGATCACTGCTACTATTAATGCTGTTGTTATTGCTACACACTCACACAGGGCAAGTGTTGACTGTAGGGTCAGTGCCAACTCAGGGAATTGTGATTAAATGGGAAATCGGAGTTTCTGAAGGTCTGTGTTCCTATTCTGACTTTTTCCAGGTCCGTGATTAAGACCACTTTCATGACTTCTCGGAACTTCAATTTTTTTTTTAATCTTTAAAAATATAGATAATAATCAGGTAAGTGTGTTTTTGTGAGGATATTACCTATGACGTGTAAAAGCACCTAACAGCATCAGCACATAGAAGATGTTGAAGAATTGATAACTTTTATGAGGGAAGTTTGAGGCTGGAACCCACTGGGGAAGGGATCTTTGCTTTACTCAAGAGCCTAAAACAATATGTAGCAGGTAGTAGGTGCTCAATAAATATTTGTTGATAATTGAACCTGAAGCAGTTGGGGCTAGCCAGAAAAGCTTGTCTAGATCAGAAAAGTGTTATTCATATGGACTATACTGTGGTAAAATTCTTTTCATATATTTTCTAAAGGGAGAGGGTAGAAATATTTATCAAAGTAGGAACTTTTGTAGTACAAAAACTGAAGGAGCCCTAATTAGGAAGGGCTGTTGTAGCTAGCTGGAAGCCATGGGTTCCACCTGATATGTATGTGACGCACCTGTAGGCACCCGCAAACCTGAAGGTATATAACCTGGTGAAAGCGGTCCGAGTTAGGAGAACGGAGAATTCAGTCAGCCGGGCAGTCACTCGGTCGGTCAGAAGAATCAGAGCGGCCAGAACGTAGGCAGAGCGGTTACAGAAGAGAAACCAGATAGAAGAAGTAATGACTGGCTAGAGTTAGGCCGAGGCTCCTGAGGAAGACAGAAGACAGAAGACAGAAGAAGGAAGAAAGAAGAGAGAAGAAAGAAGCTCTAATCTTTCTCTAAGCTAAGCTCTATCTTTCTAAGCTCTATCTTTCTTTCTAAGACTCTAAGCTAAGACAAGAAGAAGCTCTATCTTTCTTTATCTTTCTAAGACTCTAAGCTAAGACAGAAGAAGGAAGAAAGAAGAGAGAAGAAAGAAGCTCTAATCTTTCTCTAAGCTAAGCTCTATCTTTCTAAGCTCTATCTTTCTTTCTAAGACTCTAAGCTAAGACAAGAAGAAGCTCTATCTTTCTTTATCTTTCTTTCTAAGACTCTAAGCTAAGACAGAAGAAGGAAGAAAGAAGAGAGAAGAAAGAAGCTCTAATCTTTCTCTAAGCTAAGCTCTATCTTTCTAAGCTCTATCTTTCTTTCTAAGACTCTAAGCTAAGACAAGAAGAAGCTCTATCTTTCTTTATCTTTCTTTCTAAGACTCTAAGCTAAGAAGACAAGAAGAAATCTTTCTCTAAGCTAAGAAAATCTTTCTTTCCCTCTCTAAGCTCTCTCTAAGAAAGTAGAAGTAAAAGTAGTAAAAGCTTAACTCTGCCTCCGAGAATTTTCCTCCCGTGGCGGCGCCGTGGCTGGCCGTGACAGGCAGCTTACAAAAAACTAGTATATTTCTTATGGTATTAAATATTAACAATCATGAAGTATAAGAGAAATGTTGACAAGTGGATATTTATGGGGTCTTCCTCATCCTGTAAAATTGCTCAGCCTTTTGCAGGAACCATTATTACTTCTCCCTCAGGCTGGCATGGCATCAACCTCAGGAGTTACCTCTGAAGAGCTTAGGAGCACACCACTTTTCCCAGCCCCCGCGTTAGTAGATGGACAATTTTGGATGGGAAATTTCATTGTTTAGTTTACTCTTGTGACCTTTTTGGACACTAGAAAAGAATCACAGCCAACCTGTCTCTGTGGCAGGTTACTCATCAAGCCAAGCCTTAACGAATAAGCAGACTGAGTATTTGCAGAGGAGCTTTCTTCAGTCCCAAACAACAGGTAGTGGTAAGGGATATCATCTGAGTGTTCTAAGGAGGAGAGGGAACATGGAGTCCAAACTTGTAAAAGGCACATGATTTTAGAGATCAGGAGAAAATGCTGGTGTCCTGGAATTCAGCATAATTATTAGAAGAAAACTTTGCTGCTTATTTTAAGCTTATTACTGGAAATGCCATGTTTTATTTATTTTTGTTGTTGTTGTTTTATATTGTACTATAAATATTGTAAGTATTTTGCCCCCCCCCCCCCACTTTTTTTTTAGTGGAAAACTACTAAGAGGAAAATGACAAGTTTGTACTTGGGAAAATGAAAACCGAGATAAATTTACCCTTAGGTTTGGCTTTGAAAACATACACACACACACTCATTCCATTAATTTTTTAGTACATAAATGAATAAAACTAGAATTCTCTGTATTTTAAGTTAATCATTCATTAAAGACTTATCTTTGAATTTAACACATTCATCATGTTTATTTGGAGTATCATTTACTTGGTGTAACTTAAGAAAAAATGCCTTAATGACATAATTTTTCCTGTCATTTTTTTTCCTGTTCAGACATTATATCTTCTTATTCTCTTGCCCTTCAAAAGCTACTGGTATGGATAAGAATGGAAGCTGCCAGTAGCCTCAGGACTATTTCTCCTTTCCTGTTTCCTCCATGAGTTACAAGAGTCAGAGTGTAACCTGAGCAGGTTTGATTAGAAATCTGAGATTGTCTTAAAAAAAAGCAAGGGTTCTTCCTCCAGAAACTGGGGTGGAGGTGGGGGGAGTGCAGAGGAATCCTTTGGTAATGAACAAAAGCTCAGATTGGCTGTCAATGTGTTAAACTGAGAGGCAGAACTCCAGGTGATAGTCAGAAGAGGTCTAAGTATTTACAAAAAGCATAATGTGTGTCCTGAAAGATCCTGTTGAACATGTGTGTGACCCAGGTGCATCAGTGAGTGCCGTAGGTCTGTGGTCTGAGGCAGAGGCTGTTGGGGTGCACATTGGAGAAGGCACACAGTCCAGCCCTGGCAGGCGGGGGACCTAAGCATGGAGGGATGTGCTGCAGGTGGAGCAATCACTGCCTGTTTGCTTTAGAAGAGGAGTTTGCTGGTGAGAAAAACAAGCAGGATATGAATGGCACCTGCGATGGGGCTGCTGAGTGCTCTGATGGCCAAGCTTTTGGTTGTGGCTAGGGTTGTGGTCCTGGCTGTGGTCTTGGCTATGGTATTGGTTGTGAACATAGGTCGGGTCACGTTTGTGGTCAAGCTGTCGTCGTTGGAAGTCATGGAGGTGAATTTCCAGGGTGAGGTTATCACTGGAAAACAAAACAAAACAAAATAAGCCCTGATGGTCTCAGAACCTCTGCTGCCTGGTGGATGGGCACCAGAAAAAGAAGCCTGACAGAATCTTGGCACCAGAGTTCATGAGTAAAATGCAGTCAGCACTTCTCCAGTGCCAGATGTGTGCAGGGGAGGGGACAGTTGGCGGTAGAGTGTTAAGTAACAAAAATAAGCCTCCACCCTGAAGGTGTGCATAGCCCTGCAAGGTGAGGGGGAGACCTACTGAATAAATATGACTGCTGAATTTATTGTGGGGGTGGGTAGTCTGCCCCCAAATATTTTCATGTCTT
The DNA here is from genome assembly GCA_025594165.1 of Tamias sibiricus. Classification (NCBI taxonomy): domain Eukaryota; kingdom Metazoa; phylum Chordata; class Mammalia; order Rodentia; family Sciuridae; genus Tamias; species Tamias sibiricus. The sequence continues at coordinate 105,827,958 of CM046657.1, forward strand.
TAGTATTAGATTAATCAGAGCAAATATGATCCAGAGTGGTACACTTTTACATTCTTCCTGCTAATGTCAAGAACTTGCGAGAACTCGATATCATTCAGACCTTTAACTGCTTTAAAGCTAATGGAAACCCCTGGCTCTGGTTTGTGAAGCTCTGGCCCTTTTCATGTGCAGAAACATGACCCGGCGTTGGTTCTCTGAGGCTGTCTTGCAGAGAAAGCCAGGCTTGTAGTCCTGGGGCTTGTCTGATCCTAGAAAAACTAGAACTTGGCAGTAACGGGGTTTGAGTGGACCACAGAGGGAACTAGAGCAAGAGGAAGAAGGGTAAGTTCCAGTGATTGACCCAGGCTGGGACAGTCTTCCACCCGCCTGGGGCGTGCTTTCCAGTTTGGTGGCATTAACTTATCTCATTTAACATTTCCCTAGGACAAATATTCTCTGGCATTTCGTGGAGCCAAAGAGTTGGAACATTAACACTTTCTTTTTCCTTTTTTAACTGGATTTTTATTAACGTAAAGCTAGGGGGGCCTAATTAGAAACAAACTCCATTCCCCTTCTTAGCATTTATGCAAGTATTCATCTAAAAAATGTCCTCGAGGAAGAAAATAACATCCCAGTTCTCTCATAGAGGGAAAGCCACCAAGGAAACAGTTAAGACTTTCATATAATAGTTTCATTAGGCATAATCACTTTAAAATTTGTTGTTGGAAATAATTATTCCCTTTGAGCACATTTTGCAATGCATGACTGGCAGGAAAATAGGCAGTGTGCTGGATGTTTTTCAGTGCTCTGGGCTCGTGAGGAAGTCCTGTTAGCTGGACACTGAGAAAGACTAATGTTTCTCATTCTCGGTGAATCTTGTGTTTAAACATTTCATCAGAAAAGATTATCTTTTTAGTTTTAATGTAAGTATGAGAAAAGTGAAAAAAAGTATAAGATGTAGAATGGAAGATCTTATTTTGCTCTAGATTTTCTGTGTCATCTTAGCAAATTGCATGTTTTCTGAACTTCCTTTCTTTAGTTTAATTCCCTCCTGGGAGTTAATCCTACAGAGAAGCAAGAGAAAAAGGAAGGGGACAGAGAAGGGAGAAGATAGGTGAGGAATCTCAAGAAGGGGTGAGGTTGGGAGCTACAGCCTGTGAAAAGCCAGTGGTAGTGAGAACTAATGAAAAATTATTATTATTAGTAGTAGTCTTTTTGCACTGGTGATTGAGCCCAGGGGTGCTTTACCACTGAGCTATATCCCCAGTTGTTTTTTATTTTGTGAGAGGGTCTTGCTAAATTGCTAGGGGTCTCCCTAAATTGCTGTCTGGCTTCTAAATGTTGATCCTCTTGCTTCAGCCTTCTGAGTTACTGGGATTATAGACATGTGCCACTGTGTCCAGAAAAATTATTGATATTTCTATGATATCAACGTTTCTTTTTTAACTCTCTATTCCCATCCTCACCCCCATTTAACATTCTTTGGTCAAAGTTTACTCCACCCAGTGAAGGCTCTGTGTGTGGGGAGATTCTCTGTGAAAACGGAAGAGGATTTTCATTTGGATGTCTGTGTGATATTGGATAAAAACAGCTCCTATGGAAACAGGAGTTTGGAGTTACAGGTAACTAGGAGAATAAAAGGCCCATAGGAATTTATAGAAATCTTGGGGAGGGCTTTGTTTTCCAAAGGGCATGGGATAAGAGTTTGGACAAATCTTATAGAGGTTCCTAGGTATTGGGAGACTCAACTGATATCTGGGTAATACGTAATAAGCAGTGCCTTTTTTCCCTAGGGTCCCCATAAAGTAATTTTCCTGGCCAATTGAGTGTAGTGCTAAAGATGTAAATGGGCCTCAGAGGAACTTACCCTTTTCTCCCAGTTTCAGAGAAGAAAGTGTAGCCGTGTGGTTGAGATTGACTTTGAAGGCTCTGTGGAGGGCAGATTAGCGAGACAGATGGTGAGGACCTCAGCTGCGGGATACACAAGTTCAGCTCACATCTCTGCCTTTCCTGAGCACCCCACCCTCTTAACCCCTTTTGTGTTTACTTTCTCCATGACACAATTAGCAGATCATTCAACGTTGATCTGTTCTATGTTGTCTTGACTAATATTCTTCAAGGTCTTACTTCCAGACAGCCCTTCCCATTCCCCATCTCCACCAGCCTTACCATGCTGAACTCCTCACAGGCTGGTATATGCCTCCCATCTTTGTTCAAGACAGTTGCTCTGTCTATAAAACCTGGTGACATGTCTCCTGACTGTACCTGTCCATAGACTCAATAGTAACCTTTTCTATGAAGTCATTTCTCCCTGTTCCTAACCCAGACAGATCTCCATCAGGGGAGCTTGGCCTTTCTATTGCATAGAATTGCTATGAGCCTCTCCCACTGGAGGACCAACTTCTTGAGGGCAGGTTCTATTTTCAACAATGCCTGACACATAGTAGGTGCTTTATGCTTGTGGAATGACCAGTACAGCTTGGTCTACTGTTATTATATCAGTAGGTCCATTCTCATATCACCCCTTGTTTATAATTCAGCAAAGAATTAATGAAAGGACTTTACATGCCAATCACTGGTTGGTGCTGAAGGGACAGTTGTGAACAACATGGGACATGCTTCTTACCCTGGTGGCATTTAACAGTGTCTTCAGAGAGACAGGTTTTAAGTGAATGGATCAACTAACCAGTTAAGCTATGGATCACAGTTGTGATTTGTGCTCTAAAGAAGTGAGGAAATTGCGAGAGTATATGGCAGAGAGCCTTCCTTGGTCTGGAAGTGCAGGGGACCGACATGGAGGATGTGATGTCTGGACTTTGTCTCTCCGACCTCACAGTGAACTCCCACAGGCCGGGACCTCTTCACATTCCCTTTCTGCCCTACTCAGCTCAGTGCCCACTACAGTGGAGTTACCTGTGTCTTGTCTTCCCCTCCTCTTGAGTCAGTCTGGCCCATCAAGGCCATGTGTGTAGTGTGCACATTGTGAATGAGCAGAGGCTGGCGTGTCTTAGTGGGTGTGCAAGTTAGAGGGACTGTGCTGTTTCTCTTGTAGATTGTTACTTTGGTCCTTTTTCTGTTGTTGCATGGGGTGTGGAGGCTTTAATGAGGTGAGATGGGAGGAAAGTTCTTACCCTAATTATCCTTGGCTGGCTTCTAAGCAACTGCTGTCATTGTGAGGCTGAACAGTAGCAGTTCCCTTTGGCTTCTATTCCTGTACATCACCCTGTGGGCATTGTAGTCCCTCCTCCGAAGCCAATTAAGTCAGACCAGGCCAGAGCATGAATGGAGAGAGCAAAATGGCCTGACAGCCTTACCATCAGGGTCACCAGCTGCCACAGAGACTGGGCTGTTCACAGTGGACACAGCCCGACAGTCAGACCTGCCCTTTCACTACAAAACAACAGCCTGAAAACACAAACGTGTCCCAGGACTTGGTTCCTAAAGTACAGCTCATATCAAATCCGGAGCTGGGAGGAAGGTTTGTTGTTCAAGTGTGATGCTAGCTCTAGGTAGTCTCACCTCAGAATCTGATGGCATCCATTTTCTATGACAGTGGGAAACCAGTTTTATTACACAATCATCACCTTTCTGTTAGTAAGCCATTTCCAAAGTGAATCTATGTTTTAAATAGTGATTCTCTAGTTTGCATATAGAGAAAATGGTGTCCAGTTTTTCTTGTTTATGTTGAAAATAACTGGTGGTGTGTGTGTGTGTGCGCGCGCGCGTGTGTGTGCATACACAGGTGAAAGGTGTGGCAGAGAATGGTGAGCAGAAAAGAAGTGCCATTGCTGGGTTCTCTGCATTGCATCCAGATTGTGGTTTAATCCTCCAAGTCAATGTAAAACTGCAAAAACCCCAAATAAAAGTTTAAAAGCCCAAAGCAAAGTGAGACAAGTACTTACTGCAGCTTGACATCAGATACGTCCTCAGTATTAGGGACCGTCCAGTTTGCCTTGAAAAGTGTGCCGTCGAAGCTAGTCAAGTTATAGAGGGCGCTGCTGTTGCAGTTCTCATCCGCATCCTGCCAGAGGCCCACCGAATGGTTGTTCTTGTCTAGGGCCTGCAGGACCACAGCGCTGTCATTGTCATTCACATGAACCCATACTAGGAGAAAAGGGTGAGAAAGCCATCAGCCACCTGCACAGTGTGGGCTGGGGCATGGGGCACGAAATCAAAATAAGTGTGAGGAAAGACAGTTACAAAGAATGGGTACATAGATGGGCTGGGGTTGTGGCTCAGTGGAGGAGAGCTTGCCTAGAATATGTGAGGCACTGGGTTCGATCCTCAACACCACATAAAAATAAATAAATAAATAAAATGTGTTGTGTCCCTCTACAACTAAAAAAAAAAAAAAAAAAAAATGGATACATAGAGCATGGCATTGTTTTTGAAAAAGTTGAAGAACATCTGGAAGGAAACACATTGAGATCTTAACTGTGGTGACTTCTTGGTAGTGAGATTATAGATGATTTTAATTTTCTTCCTAGTGCTTTTTTGCCCCCTGTGTTTTTCAAATTTTCTACAGCGAAAGGTGATTAAAAGAACTGTCCTCTGGCCTTGGTTTGCTACAGAGGGGTGAGATCCTAGGAATGAATCTCCAAACCTTTCTGATCTGGGCTGGCTTGGCCTTCTCCAGGGGAGTGTGAGGGTGGTTGATGGATGTGAAAGTGTCAGGTGGGCTCTTGGGATGTTCTCCAGGAATATCACACTGCTGCTAAGTAAAAGCAAAGTACATCCCAGGCATGCTAATGCTTTTGGTCTCTGATGTTGAAGGTATGGAAAGTGGGTGAGTCAGGGGAGGGTTCTGAGTCAACAGAGACCTAAACTAAATACCTGTCAAATAACTTCTTAGGCTTATTCTCTGCTCACATGAGTCTCCCCCTGTGACCCAGCCTGGCATGCACTTACAGGGGACCTTGCTGATACTTGTTAATTTCGGCATTCTGATATGTATTGGGGAGAAAATTTGAAGAGAATATTTCACTCTCTTCATTTCCTTCCTTGGAAGATCACTCATGAATGAATTCTCAGTATTAGGCTGATGTTCTCTGTAGGAATCTCTCACCACCTGAATTGCCTTCAAAGACTTCATCACAGAGCCAAGAAAGTAGATCATGTAGCTCAAACAGTCCTGAACTGAATTCTAGCTCTAAAGCTCAGCAGCAGGCTGTGTCACCTCTGAGCCTTGGTTTCTTAGTGTCCATCCACGCCACACTCATTTCTTGAATGCCCACTTCACACATGTTCTGGGTTTGGGGATAAGGACATTACCCCTCTTATCTGGGATTGTGATACCTATCTAGAGAGGTTCTTGGAAGGATTAAAGAGAAGCATGTTAAAAATCTAACACATGATGGATGTTGGATAAATTGCAATTGTGATTATTTTTAGCACATTACATTTTTCTTGGCTAGATGTTTGCTTTGCCAATCAAAATCAGCTGATCCAATCCCACCCGCCCCAACTTGCTCAGGGAGCCCTAACATTTGTCCTACATATGTACATCATGGCGGAAGATGACGCATGATGGTGTCATGCAGATAGTCATTAACTCTGTCAGTTCTCTAAGGATGTGTTCTTACCTGTTCTTTCTACTTTCCTCCTTTCACTCTGGATTAAACCCTTTTTACTCCCCTCCTAGGCACCTGTATTCCCTGGATTTATGGCCTCAGGCTTTTCTCCCTCTGGCTGCCTTGCAATTCTGTGGCCAGACCAGACTTTCTCCCACAACCTGTGCATTAGGACACACACCTGTCCAAAGTCTTCCAAGCGTTCTTCCTTCTAAAGCATTGAAACTTTCTTGCTTTTGTATTTCTGCTTCTGCCTGGTCAATAATAATACCCAGCACATGGTTTGCAGGACTCTAAGAACCTAGCTTCATTCTATTCTTTGCATTCTGCTCTAGGAATAATTGGTCTCTCCCTGTTCTGCAAATGCACCTAGCCCAATACCTGGCCCTGGCCTTCATTCATGTCTGGCTGCTACCTGGAATCCTTCCCTTATTTCCACCCACTATTTCACTCCAACATCCTGCTCATGTCCCTCCTCTGGACCAATTTAGCTCACTTCTCCTCTCACACCTGAAACATTTACATCTTTTACTGTAAAGTTGAGCACTAAATTATATTTTGAGGTTTCATCTGTGTCAGTATCTGGCCATCCCAGTTCTGGGCACCTGGAGGGCAATAAACAACTGCTTGTTGATGGATTTTAAAAGTTGTGCATCTGGGCTGGGGCTGTAGCTCAGCAGCAGAGTGCTTGCCTAGCATGTGTGAGGCCCTGGGTTCGATCCTCAGCACCACATAAATAAAATAAAGGTATTGTGTCCACCTACAACTAAAAAATATTCTTATAAACCTGTGCATCTGATGTGGTACTTTAAACTGAAAGTTCAGAAAGAAAGCCCAGCAAATCATATCCCTCTTGCCCAAAGTAGTAAAAAAAAAAATAGAGGCAGATGCTGACCCAGCACGGGCTTAGAGTGAGTGCCACTGTAGTAAGGGTTTCTCTCCTAATATCAAAACAGGCCCAGGAACCTGCTCTGAGATATTGCCTGAGCTGTGGTTGTCTCTTGGTATCTGCCAAGTCATTTATACTTGTCTTACTAATGTCGACACAATGCTCAAATGTAAAAGAATTCTAAAGCCAAAATAAGGAAAGGTGGTTGGCCTGGGTGGGCATTAACTCAAAGTCCCTGGAAGCCCTGAGTCCTGGAAGTGATGATCTACAAAGGCAGCCACGGAGCCTGCTGTGTAGTTGTTAGTGTGGAATCTGGCTCTTCTCATCTCTGTGGGTAGAGGATTTTGATCTTCAACTTAAAGTATTCCCATCATGAGTCAGATTACCGCAGAGATCTCACAGAGATGGAATCTGATAATGTGTATAGATGGGAAAACGTTCAAAGAACCTTCATTCTTTTCCCCCTTCCTCTTTTCCTGGCTCCAGCCAGTGCCTCTGTAAACACTGTGATTGCCTTTTCCCCCCAGTGGATCACCTTATCTTCCTTTCCCTGTTGCCCTCCTTTCAGAAGTCTGCCACGTCTCCACAGGGTCATCACATGATAGGCTTCTCATTTTCCTACTTCACTAACAAAATCCTTCACCCCTTGAGGTGTCATCTGACCTCAGGGCCCTGCCAGCCCTCTTGCCACAATGCCTCTGAATCCCCAGGTCATGCACAGACTTACCTGGTACTCATTATGATTTATACTATCCTCTCTGCCATGCTAGAATGAGACCCACTACCTGAGGGAGTGGGACCTAGTTAGCCCCATCACAACTCAAGCACTTAGTGGCAGTCCCCAGGAAAGAGTAGGAAGAAAAGACAAGCCGGGCTCAGTGTGTGAAGGCACGCCATGATTCTTCACCTGCTGAGGTCGAGAATCTGGAGACTGTGACTGTGGCTGTCACCCTGGAGTTCTCTGCAAGATGTGGTTAGACTTTTTAAAAAGTCAGGATGGCACAGGGGATAAGAAGACCAACTTTGAAGCTGGACAAATCTCCTTATTTAGGTTCAAATATTAGCTCTGTTACATTCTAGTGATCTTGGGGAAATTTTGAACATCTCTGTGCCTCCATTCTCATCTGTAAAATGGGACAATAATACCCCTTAGAACAGGACCCAGCATGTAGTAAAGAGTGTTGGCTCTCATTTCTGTAATTAAGAGATGTGCAGTCAGGGTTGGGTCTCTGAAGCTAGAGGCTGGTTCATATCCCAGCTCTACAATTCCATTTGCCCTGTGGCCTGAGGAAGTCACTTAGCATTTGTATCTCAGAATGGGAATGATAATGGGACCTACCCAGTATGTCAATCTGAGGACTAAATACATTATTACATATAAAGCACCAAACATTGTTGCTGCTGTCATGAAACTAATTAGAACAAAAATTAGAACAATTAGCACACATATTCCTTTTTTTTTTTTTTTTTTTTTTTTTTTTTTTGGTGATACTGGGGTTACTGGTTTAATCCAGGACAGACAGCATGTTCCTTGACTTGTGAATTGGACTGATTCCCAAAAGATTTATAAAATACTTTCTGGACACTTCTAAGAAAAACATTAAATTAAGAATGGAAAGACCAAGATTCAAGAGCTGGTTCTGCCACCAGCTAGCAGTGAGACCCTGAGCACAGCATTTAACTTCTCTCAGCTCCAAGTTCCTTACATATAAAGTGGGATGGTGATGTTTCCCCCATCTATCTAGTTCGTAAGATTTTTTTGCTCACAGGTTAAGTGAGAATGAGGCCTCCTGGAGTTGTACGATCATCCACTGTGGCACTGTTTTGTCAAATGGATGCAAAAAAGACTATATGCCGTGATGCAGTTATGTCTCTTAAAATGATAAAAATGCCCATTTTATTTGTCAGAGACTTTGTGCCAGGTGTGCTTTTGCTGGGCTTAGTTAATCTGGGCTGTGGACTTCATGCCTCTGTGGTCCAGGGAACCTGCAGAAATAGTCCCCTTGGTCCACTTTCTCACAGAGTTTTGTTCTTTCTCTTTCTGCCCTCACTTCCCATCTGATTTAAAAGCACATGTTTTGCGTAACTGAAAGCAGGCAAGGAGGGGTGTGCTCTGACCTGTGGATCATACCCCTCAGAGAACAAGGGACAGCAGAAAGAATGGCTTTTACTCACCTGTGTAGACTGTGTTGTTCTTGAAGGTGTCTAAGTTGAATGTGATGCTGGAGTCGTTGGTGGTGAAGACTGTGTCAAAGACCGTGCAGTTGTCTTTGTAATAGGTAGGGCTGGCAGAAGAAAAGTGCAGCGCACAGCACAGAGACAGCCCCAGTTGTAGCAACATGGCTCGGGGGACTGCCATGGCCTCGCTGTGTTTGGAAGTGGCTGAGCCTGGCACTGGTAAGGCTGATGTCGGACGCCTCCCCTGTTTATATGCTCCGGGGCTGAGCTTCTGCATGAGGTCAGACATGCAAATCTTTGTCCCACCCCTCCTGGAAGCACACTGCCTTATGGAATTTGGTTCAAGACATCACTAACAGTGATGAATCACCAGTTGCTAGTCACCTGTCCCTAATGATCCTTTACCTACTCCAGTTTTGCTCAAGAAGGGAAATGTTCAACTTGTGGTTTCATTTTGCATCTCACTCATCTCAGCATCTGCTATTTGAGGAAAGCAGGTAAGAAGTGTTAAACACCAACGGAGTGAACTTCACTTGAGCAATTTCCACATACTTGGTCTGTTTAAAAGCTCTGTTTTTTTTTTTTTTTTTTTTTTTTTTCCTGCAAGAAATGTGGGCACAGGAGCCCTCTTTTTTTTTTTTTTTTTTTTAATATTACACATCCTTTTCCAATCCTCCTGAATCAAAAATATCTCCAATCTTGAGTTCATTTTATGACTGTGGCACAGAGCCAGAAAAACTGAATATGGATTTTTAAAAAAAAATTTTTTTAGTTGTTGATGGGCCTTTATTTTGTTCATTTTTATATGTGGTGCTGAGGATCAAACCCAGTGCCTCACACATGTGAGGCAAGTGCTCTTCCACTGAGCCACAAACCCAGCCCTGGATTTTTTTTTTTTTTTTTTAGTTTGAAATTCTTTGCCTTTTATTTGGAGTGTTCTACCTGTACAATTAGTGTAATTATTAAAACATTGAATTTAGGTCTGCTATTGCATGAGTCAGCTTTTATTTTTTCCCATTTCTATTGTTCTTCTCCTCTCTTTCTAATTTCTAGTCTTTCTTTAGTTAACTCAAACAGTTTTAGTATTCCATTCTAATTTTTGTATTAGCTCTTTAGCTGTATATCTTTTTAAAAATTTATTTATTTATTTATATTCTAAGTTGTTATATACGACAGCAGAATGTATTACAATTCATATTATAGAGCACATTTTTTGTGTATCTCTAGTTGTATACAAAGTATATTCACACCATTTGTGTCTTCATACATGCACTTAGGGTAATGATATCCATCTCATTCTACCATCTTTTTTTTTACCCACTTGCCCCTTCCTTTCCTCTCCCTCCCCATTGACCTTTCTAGAGTTCCTCTAATCCTCCTATACTCCCCGTCCCAACCCTACTATGAATCAGCCTCCTTATTATTTGGCATTTGTATTTTGGGGATTGGCTAACTTCACTTAGCATTATATTCTCCAACTTAACCCATTACCTGTGAATGCCATGATTTTATTCTCTTTTATTGCTGAGTAATAATACCACATTTTTTAAAATCAATTAATCTACTGAAGGGCATCTAGGTTGGTTCCATAGTTTAGCTATTGTGAATTGTGCTGCTATAAACAATGATGTGGCTGTGTCCCTGTAGTATGCTGTTTTTAAGTCCTTTGGGAATAGACCAAGGAGTGGGATAGCTGGGTCATAAGGTGGTTCCATTCCCAGTTTTCCAAGGCATCTCCATACTGCTTTCCATATTGGCTGCACCATTTTTCAGTCCCACCAGCAATGTATAAGTGTGCCTTTTCCCCCATATCCTCTCCAACATTTATTGTTGTTTGTGTTCTTAATAGCTGCCATTCTGACTAGAGTGAAATGAAATCTTAGTGTAGTTTTGATTTGCAGTTCTCTAATAGACAGGGATGTTGAACATTTTTTCATGTATTTGTTGATTGATTGTATATCACCTTATGAGAAGTGAAACTCAACTCAAAGTGGATCAAGGACCTAGGAATTAAACCAGAGACCATGCATCTAATAGAAGAAAAAGTAGGCCCAAACCTCCATCATATCAGATTAGGCCCCTACTTCCTTAATAAGACTCTTGTAGCACAAGAATTAAAATCTAGAATTAATGAATGGGATGGATTCAAACTAAAAAGCTTCTTCTCAGCAAAAGAAGCAATCAGTGAGGTGAATACAGAGCTTACTAATTGGGAACAAATTTTTACCATACACACGTCAGATAGAGCACTGATCTGTAGAATATATAAAGAACTTAAAAATCTTAACACTAAAAGAACAAATAACCCAATCATTAAATGAATATGGATTTTTATTTATTTCTTTGGAAAGAAAAAGCTTGGGTCCACCTCGCTCCTGACACTTTGGTCCATAGTGCCATAACACAAGGAAACTACTTAAAAAAAATCAGAAAATAGGATTTTTTCACATCTCTCTTCTGAATTTTATAATTTACTCACCAAAGGAGAAAAGAGGAAAGAAATGTGCTACTTTGTGAGTAGAAACAAAACAAAACAAAAAATACCTCAAAACTGTAGTATTGAATCAAGGTAATACTTATAAGTGTTCCTTCAAGAGAAGAACTTAGAGTGGTGGAGTGAGGACCTCTGAAAAAGCCACTCCTTCATAAAACCATGAGAACACTGGCAAAAATGTCCCAAATCAGCTTTTTATTTTAGAACTCTGGAAATTAAACAAAGGCCTGCAACAATCTACAAGCATTCATTTAAAAAAAGTGGTTGGAGCCAGGTGCCGTGGCGCATGCCTATAATCCCAGCACTTGGGAGGCTGAGGCAGGAGGATCTCGAGTTCAAAGCCACCTTCAGCAATGGCGAGGCACTTAGCAACTCAGTGAGACCCTGTCTCTAATAAAAACACAAAAAAGGGCTGGGGATGTGGTCCAGTGGTCAAGTGCCCCCGAGTTCAATCCCTGGAACCAAAAAAAAACCAATGTGGTTGGATATCATTGTGGCGTTTTAACCTGCCTTGTCCCACTCCCTCACCCCATCTCCATGGTGGCCTTGGAAGCCAAAAACCTTATACCTATGGTAGCTGTAAGACCAGCAAAATAGCAGGCAAGGGAAGGGGACAGCATGGGCTTGGACCTTTCCAAAAAACTCTCCTCATAGAGAACTGCCACTATGTATCCGTATTTGGAAGTTGCTTTATAAAGCTTAATTCTGAGTTTGTCTTTATTTCACCCTTCTCAGAACTTTCTCTGTGTGAACAGCCTTATCGCTATGATTTTTGTGCATATTAGGCAAGGGCACAAAAAAAAGCAATATGATTATATCAAAACATACCCAAATATTATGCATAAGTATAATATACTAAATAAAAACATGAAAAAAATCAGCAGGAATTTTTAAACATTTGCCATTTCCTGCAGCAATGATTCCATTGGGAATAACAAGAGGCTGAGCAAAAATCAAAAGAAAAAACTAGAAGATGAGATGTCCACAGTGGGCTTTGAAAAGTTCAAACAAATTCTTGGGAATCTAGAAGGCCATGTGCTTGTGTGGGGCTATGAACATGCCCAGGAAATACCCAAGAAATATCTCTCCCACTTGGCTGAACCTGAAGCTCTGACAGGCAGGAAGTGAAGGTTAAAGCAGAGTTGTCAACTGCCCACCTGACCAGGTGCCTACCTGGCCTAAGGCATGCCCTAAAATAAATACAGAGAAGCACTTTGTTAGCAAAGATGGTGTTGGGACAACTGGACCTCCACACAGAACAGAGTGAAGTTGGATCCCTGCCTTATGCTGTTAAAAATTAATTCTAGATGGATCAAGGAACTAAATGTGAAACTATGAAACTCTTAGAAAAAACTGTAGATATAAATTTTCATGGCCTTAGTTTAGGCAGTGGTTTATTAGGTATGATGCCTACAGCAAAAATAAGCAAAGAAAACAAAATAGGTAAATTGAACTTTATCAAAACTAAAAGGTTTTTTCTTTAAAGGGAACTATAAATGAAAAGAGAACTTAAATCATGGGAGACAATATTTGCAAATCATATATCTGTAAGGGCCTATCCAGAATATATGAAGAACATTTGTAATTCAACAGAAGAAGACATACAATCTAATTAAATGGCAAAGGATTTGAATACTTTCTCCAAAGAGAAATACAAATGCTCATCAAGCTGGGTGTGGTGGTCATCCTAGAATCCCAGCTGCTTGGGAGACTGAGGCAAGATTGGAAGTTCAAGGGGAGCTCTGGCAACTTAGAAAGACTATCTAAAAACAAAAACAAAAACAAAAACAAAAACAAAAAAAAGGATGTTGAAGAGCCCTTGCCTAGTACACACAAGGCCCTAAATTCAATCCCAGTGCGCGCGCGCGCGCGCGCGCACACACACACACACACACACACACACACACACACACACAAGATACCATACAACGAGATACTACTTTACAGACTATAATCAAAATAACACACAATAACAAGTGTTGGCAAAGATGTGGAGACACTGGAAGCCTCATGCATTGCTGGTGGGAATATAAGATGATGCAACCATTTTAGAAAACAATTTGAAATTTCCTCAGAAAATTAGACATGGAGTTAATACTATAGAGTCAAAGGGACTCCACTCCTACGTATATGCCTCCCCAAAATAAAAGCATATGTCCATGCAAAAACTTCTATATGAATGTTTATAGAAGCATTATTCATAATAGGCAGAAAGTGGAAACAATCCAATATCCATCAACTTGTGAATGGAGAAACAAAATGTGGTATGTCTATACAATGGACTATTATGCAGGTATGGGAAAGGAATGAAGTACTGATGCATGCTACAACATGGATAAACCTTGAAAAGATTATGGGAAGTGAAAGAAGCCAGACACAAAAGACCACATATTGTGTGATTTCATTCACACAAAATATGCAGATTATGCAAATCCTTAGAGATAGAAAGTGGTTGCCAGGTACTAGGGGAAAGGGTGAAAGGAAAATGACTACTAGTTGGTTTGGGGTTTATTTTAGGGGTGATGGAAATGTTCTGGAGATAGTGATCATGGTATTATAACATTTTGAATATACTAAAAACCACTGAGTTGAATTTTATGGTATGTTAATTATCTTGCAATAAATATTTTAGCCATGCAGGCAAGTTGGGTAGTGGAAGGATTGTGACAGGACTTAAGTATTACATCTGTTCAGAATCCTGGCTTTGGGAGAATCTTTAACCTATATGAACTTTTGTCTCCAATGATCACTTCTCTACACCCACCACCACCCCTTATCTCCCCTCCCGCCTCTAGAATTAAATATAAGCCTTGAGCATGCTAAGCATGTGCTATGCCACTGAAGTCCACCTACAAAGTCTCCATTTCTGAAAACTGGGGCAAAAATACCAGTCTTAAATATTTTTATGTATATTAAATGGGAAATATGTGTAAACTGCTTTGGAGGATGGGATGGGCCTGACATACAGATTTTTAACATGTTAATTTCTTTTGTTCCCTTCCTTCCTTCCCTCCCTTCCTTTTTCTTCCTTCCTTCCTTCACTTGTACCAGATTGAGGCAGTGGATCAGGAGAAAACAAACCACAAAACTCCTGCTGTTGATATGGAGATGATAGTTGAAACCTCCATGATGATTGGGAACAGGGAGAATGGGGAACAACCAGGCAGGGAAAGCTCTGATTTCAGCAGCATTGTTACCATTCATTTACTGCCATGTGGCGCTCAGTCTAAGAGTCTTTGTGACGAGTCTAGTATTTCTTCTAGGAAGAAGGCAGTGTCTTCCAGCTACAGGAGAAGCTGTTGACAGGAAAAAAAAAAAAAAAAAAAAAAGTTGTTCTTTGATTCTAGCCAGAAAGGGTTTTAATTTTTATTTTTTTAAATAGACATTTTGGAGGCCTCCTTCTATTCCTCCACCCACTTCTCTGGAATTCTGAACTCCTTGCAAATTCACATTTCACAAAAACCTCCTAGGTAATTCTAGAGCAGTGCTTTTAAAATATTAACGTGCATTCCAGTCACAGGGAACAGAATGTCAACACGTACTCTGATTCAGATAGTCTGGAGTGGGGCCCAACAGTCCTCGTTTCTAACAGGCCCTCAGGTGGTACCATGGTGCTGTCAGTCCCTGGACCATACTGGAACAGCCAAGGCTTGGCAGCTGATCTGAGTAAACTGGGTTGGAACTGGATGTCAGACTAATCGTTCAAGTTGGAAACGCCAGGTTCTAAGACTGCCGTGCACCCCAAACTTGCCAGTCTGCCTGGAGCTTGTGTGCTGGGCTTCTTCATGCCACAGGAAGCTGGTGAGCACCTCAGTTATGGCTGGTCTTTCTGGGGGTGGATAGCTAACAGAGACTAGCGCTGGTCTTGCAGGGTCAAAGTCTAAAGGGAGGTTCCTTTAAAATCACCTGGTGGAGGCAGGAGTCATCTGTCTGAGGAACTCTGGGTTTATATCTGTCTCCTGAGTGAGCCAGAGGTGTGAGGAACCCCACATGGTAAACATGGGGGACAGAGTGCAGGCCTTAGAGCCCAAGGGGCCTGAGTTTGAATCCTGCTCCTCATGACATACCCTGTACTTAACCTGCCAGAGCCTAGACCGACTTCTTTATATTTGGGGGGGGTAATACATACCAACCTTGAAGGATTTTGTCAAGGTTTAAAGGAGATAATGTAACAGGCCTGCAGCAAAGTCAGGGCCACCTAGGTTGCGTTTCCCTGATGGCAGGCCACTGCGGTAGCTCTAGGAGAAGGGCCACCAGGGAGGGGAAGAGGCCCCTTGGCTTGCCCACAATGGCTGCTCAAGTTCACAGGTACTGGCTCGCTAGCTCAAATAGTGGGTTTTTTGCTCCCAAGGATCCCACTGTGAGGACCCCTGTGTTTTAGGGGTAACTTAGTGGTCAGCCTTTTAGAATTTGCAGACCATCCTTCTCATTCCTTGATGCCTTATACATTCTCTGAGGGAGGACACACTATTTTATATTACGTCAAGAATTTTCAAGCTCATCTGGCCCTAAGAAATAATTTTAATGTACCTCTCACATTTACATCTGAGAAAACTGAACACAGAAAGATGAAACAACTTGCCCAAAGCGACAGAACCACTTGGTCCCAAAGACAGGCTCGATCCCAGCCTCGTTTCCACTAGCTGGGGTTTTCCTCCACCCCATAGCTCCACGCTCTAGTTGATCTGTGTTTGCTGCTCAGCACTTTACATTCAAATGTAGTCAAGATACAGCACATTTTAATTCTAACGTGCCTTGTGCATTTTATAGAACGTGGAGTGAAGTTTACTATTGCATAGTTAATCTTGGCTCAAGACTCTTTGCTGTTCACATCTGTGGCTTTGTTTAATCTTAAATCATGTGTCGAGAACACAGTTGGATCTGCAGGTTGCTTTACTCACCTTGCCTTGTCTGCTTCAGCAGTCAGGAGGTTGGAGTTAGGGGTTATGTGAGCTACTCAACGCCACCCTGCTTTAGGAGAAGTTTAGGGTCAATTGTTGCCAAACTCCGGGCTGGCAACTGTCTTGAAAAACTGTTCACTTGTCTGCATGGAATGACAGAAATGAGGTCAAAATGGTGATTTCTTTTAAAGAAGAAAGTAAAATTTTTATTCGGTTAAAAGCCTGCCTTTTTAGGGGCTGGGGTTGTGGCTCAGCGGCAAAGCACTCGCCTCGCACGTGTGCGGCCCGGGTTCGATCCTCAGCACCACGTAAACATAAATGGATTGCATTGTGTACAACTAAAGTAAATAAATAAATATTAAAAAAAATGATTTAAAAAAAAAAAGCCTGCCTTTTATTCAGACATGACAGCTTTTTGACATTTTGTAAGAACATCCTTTTTACATGAAAATAAGTTCTTTGTAGATTATATGGTAGATTTTCCCTCTTTTAACTATTTGTTTTCTTAATGTCCTTATTTGGCAAAATGAAAAATTGGCACCCAATCTGGGTCTCAGATTCAAAGTCTGGAAACCAGGGATCTAAAAGATTGACCTTGCATCCTGTTCCAGCAATGCCAGTGTTGCTGTGGCACAAAGCAGGGTTGGTTGGCATTGAAGTAGGAGCTGGAAGGTTGTGTCTTAGGAAGGGGGTTCAAGATCCTTTTCCCAATGTTAGAGTCAGTGGTACCCCAAAGGCGGAAATCGATCTCACTCAGCTGAAGTGCTGAGCGCAGCACGCAGTGGTCTGGTGAGAGTGAGTTGGTGGGGAACAGGTGAAAAGAGACAAGAAGTGAAGTCAGGGCTCAGCGCTTCCATTCTCACATGGCAGAGGACTGAGGAAAGGCAAAGTCAAGGAAATACACCAGCCAGGGGATTTCCCTTGTGTTCTGGTTTTGAAAAGTGCATTGATTTTCTAGTACTTTATAGAAAATCTCATAGAAATACAAGGTTGAAAAAGTAGGAAATTAAGGACTTGGGTAAAGGTAGCTAGAAAGAACAAGATAACAGGAGAAAGGTGGGGCTCATTGTCTCTGAAATGTTTGCCAAGTGTCTCTGAGTGTGTGGTGGTGGCCCTGGAAGAAGAGTCCCTTCTCCCGTGAGGTTTATGAGGTGCTGGCCTTATGTATACTTCCAAGGGGTGGCCCAGCTACTCACGTAACTATTGAAAACCAGCCTGAGTCCTTCCCCATCCCTTCTTTTTTTAATATCATTTGATTAACTGAGTCACAGGAAGATTACTTAATTGCCTTAAATGCCACTAACTTCTGCCATTAATGGTGAACTGTGATTTTTTTTTCTTTTGTACTGATTCGATACCATGGGATAGCATTTAAGTATCATAACTGTATACTGTAGCAGCTTATCTTTCCTAAAAACAAAAACAAATGACAGTATCTACTTTCTTGATAACGAATAGGCTATATTTCTAGTCTTGCATATCAAAGAAATTCTGTCACTTATGTAATTCGTTATTGATACATTAATTTCAAAAATTTCCTCAATTTTTGAGAAAGCATGAACTTAAGAAGTAAAATGTCATCCTCTACAAAACATTTTCTTTAGTTGAGAATTACCACCACAAAGATATGTTTCTTTTGTAGCATGTAAAAGACGTTTAAAAATGATCATTGAAATTAATAAAATTTAAATGTTCCATTGGAATATGTTCTTCCTAAGAATATAATAGATGCCATTTGGGAATATGCTGATTTACTTACGTTATAATGTATTGATATTTAATATTATTTTTTTTTAGAATTAATACAAATATCATACCATCAAAGTTTTGGCATCAAAATTATATGAAAGGGGCTGGGGTTGTTGCTCAGTGGTAGAGCACTTGCCCCGCACGTGTGAGACCTTGGGTTTGATCCTCAGAACCACATAAAAAAATAAATAAATAAAATAGAGATATGTGTCCATCTACAACTAAAAAATATTTTTTTAAAAATATGTGAAAGATAATATATTACCTTATTATGAATAAATATTTGAATACTTACAACATACTTTCAAGCCAGTGATTCTGACTTAGTTGGTGTGCAGCCCTGGGATGTTAGTATTTTTGGAAGCTCCACTGGTATTCTCAGGGGAGAACTGTCCTGCTGAACGGTGGAGAAAACAGAAGTAAAACGTACCTGATGCTTTTAAGGGCCTGGTGACAAGAGGGGGAGTTGAGAGAAGTGACTATTTTCAAGTCCTCTTGATCCAAACCTTGCTAGATAGTTGCTTTCACCAGTATCTAGTTTTTATGATAGCTGGGAACCATCTCCCCATTTTACAGGAATGGAGACATTAGCTAGTAGGTAAAGGAACTGAGATTTAAACATACTGATTTCCACTCCATCTTTTTACAATAAGTGATTGGGAGCTGTGAGCTGAAATTTGAACCCAGGCCTTATTGGCTCAGGGTTCCCACTAGCTCGTGACATCCCATTACAAAGCTCAGCAGGTACATAGTGATTTGTTTCAGGCGTATCAGGAAGACTGTTTTGATTTTCTGATATTGGTGCTCTGGGAGTTTCATAAGCAATTCTCAAGAATTCTCATTTTTTTAACTAGGAGTAATAAGAGCTGTTTTGTTGTGGATAGAAATAAGCTACTTTGTGTTGTACTCTGAGAGAATAAGTACTATCATTTTATTTGGTCACTCTGGATCAGTAGTGCTCAGTTGGGTCGATTTTGCCATGCAAGAGCATCTGGCAATGTCTAGAGGCATTTGGGGGTGCCACAGCCAGAGGTGGGGGGGTGCTACTGGCATCTAGTAAGTAGGGGTCAGGGGTATTGCAATGCACAGGAGGTCTCCAAGACAAAGGTTTGTCTGGCTCCAACCATCCATAATGCTGAGATTGTGAAACCCTGCTCTGGAGGAGAGGAATTACCTGGTATGCGAAACATTAATGACTTTAATAACAACGAATACATAGCATTTACGAAATACTCCTGGTGTTTTGAACACTTCGCTTTATTGGTTAGCATTTATGTTCCTGATATCACTACCAAAGTGCACTGAAAAAAATTTCTAACTTCAGGAGGCTTACACTCCAGAAAATTTGAGCAATTATCAAAAGGGGAGTATCATAGTCCATGCAAGGAGAGGGAAGATGTGTGTGGGGGTAAGAAAGATGGCTCCTCTGAGTGGTGTGTGAGAGAGGGATCTCTGAAGTGGAGAAGAAAGGTCTATGTTTGTATCCCTGTGTCTCCATGTGCTACCCACATGACCTCCAACCAATGTATTCAACTACTCTATTTCCTCATCCGTAAAATAGGGATAGTGGTAGTATCATCTCATAAGGTTGTTGCGAGCTTCTAATGAGATAATACAGGTAAAGTACAATAGCTGGCATAGAGAAAGCTCTCCATAAATGTTTGTTTTCTTTCCTGTTGTTGGAGAGATTCCATTGAGGTGGTGCCTCGGAGCTGCCCACACCTCCTCTACAGGGGAACTCCAAGTTTCCCAGGCTTTTGTCTCTTCTTGAGCAATGAAAGGTGAGTCAGGGCTCTGTGTGCTTCACTGGGGCTCCAGGATGTGATCCGTCCAGATGGTGGTGAGCCCTCCACGGCAGCTGAGTTGGGGTGGAGCTGGCTAAAGGGAGGTGGAGAAGGACGACAACAAATTCCATTTTCTTGTGAAACTTTGTGATCGCAAGGCCCTTATCTCAGTTTGCAGAGCAGAAACAAGGCTAGGAGCAGGTGTGTGAATGTCTCCCTTGGTGAATGGAGGATATGGGTAGGGCTGAGACTGCCCACGGGCTCCATCAGTCCTCTGCTCCAGCCCCTTCCCCAGGCAGGAAATGAGCTCTCCTGTTTCTAGAACCCTTTGGGGAAGTGACAGTTTGCCTTGACCCTCAGAGGACAGATGAGGACAAAAGGTAGGGTGCTCTTGGCCTGGGTTCTTGCCAGAGTTCCTGCTGATGAGGTCATTTTGGCTCTGCCCCTTTGTTTGGCATGGGGTTACAGAGTAGGGCATCCTATCTTTATCCTTCGTTGTCTACACCCTTGCTGCCTCCTTCTGTGTTTTGTAAACACAAGATGATATTTTTAGTTTTCTCTAACTGGAATTATTCCATCTCCAAGTACTTTGTCTTCCTTGTCCAGAAGGAAGCATCTTTCAATGTAGGCACTCTGAAAAGGTGTGCAGGGGAGGGCCATGTTTTGATGCACACAGGTGTGGGACCTTTAGCTATGTCTAACAGACTCCCTTTATTATTGCTGTCTCAGAGTGTTCCCTTCATTCTGTGGATTCCTGATCCCAGGCTTTCCTTGCCTTGTGCCTCTGCCTCTTGATGCCTTTGCTGGCTACCTGCTGCATTTCGGGTTCTGGGGAAAGGCTCCTGGAGGGTGAGTAGGAGAGGGACATGTCCTCCCAGGAGAGGCTGAGGGATGCATTAGCTCTTATTCACATAGGTCTGTATTTATTTCTCTTCTAATATCCTCTGAAGGGTCCATGGATGTTTCCTGTCTTAGTCTATATGAGGAATCTCTTGGAGGTTTATGCCCAAGAGAGCTGGAGTCTACTTGCTCAGCCAGCAAAGGCTGAATAAGCATGAGACAGAAGACGGTTGTGGAGCAGAATTGCAGCTTCCATGGGGACCCTGGCTGGCTCAGACCCAGCATCTAGATTTAGCTGGCTGGCACTGTTTGCAGATTAGCCCTTCAGGGCTTACAACCAACCATGCCAAGGCCTCAAGTTCATATTCTTCCGCCTGTCACCTTCATTTCCACAAATTCCTCACACAGACCACCTCCCTGGGGTGGAGCGCTGATATCTCATGCTCATCACCATCTCTGTGCTTGACTCATATTTTCCAGCATGTACCTGAAAGACCCTCAGTTACGTCCTGATCTTAGAGTTAGTTTCAAATCACTGTCCTCCCCTCTACCAGCATGTGACCTGCCGAGGCTGTTTTGTTTTCCATGTGCAACACATGCCTCATAGCCCTGCTATGAAAATTAATAAATTTCATATATTTTTGAGGGCAAAATGTGTGGCAGTTACTGTGATAAGCCTTAGGGGAAGGGCACAAAGACCAGTATGTGGTCCTTCCTTTTGAATAGCTAGTTTTTGGTTTGGTGTTGGCAGACAAGTCCATCAACAGATCATTTCAAAATAGTGAGTAAATGCTAAGGTAGAGGTAAGCAGAAGATGCTGAGTAGTAAGAAGGAAGGGAAACACGTTTTTTGGGTGCACATGGTGGGTGAACTGTTTTGGAGGGTGAGGAGGGTGAGACGAGTGTTCCTGGAAGAGGGAAGCGTGGAGGTGCAAAGCGGCCTCGTGTGACCAGGGAATGACTAACATGTAATGATCAAGACAGTGACAGGCGCTGATCTGATGAATGAGCAGGGGCCACATCATGGGAGGCCTATGGGTCATGCCAAGAATTTTGAACCGTACTTCTAGGCAATAGGGTTTTAAAGCAGGAGAGTGACATGGTCAGGTCTGAGTTTAGATAGATGGCTTTTGTGACTCTGGGTGGGGGGGATGGATGTGAGAGTGAAAACTTTGGAATTGGATCCAGGCTTTGGCAATAGTCCAGGTAAGTTATGATAAATTATCATAAAATAGTAGGTATGGAACTAGAGGGGAGGGGACATATTTATTAAAATAAGGCAATCAGAAGAGCAGCTCTCAGAGGTAGATTGCTGAAGAGAGAGCAGAGTTAGGGATGACTCCAGATGTCTTGCCTGCCTGAAGGGGTGGCTGGTGGTGCCTTTGACTAAGATGGGGATCATAGAAGGAGCAGGGTTAGGGCAAGGATGTAGGTGATGAGTTCAGTTTTAGATGGGTCTAGTTTGAAGTGCCTGTGGCAAGTCTCAGTGGAAATGTCTAGCGTGTAATTATATATGCAAATCTGATGTTCAGTAAAGAAGTTTCAGCCAAGGGTGTCGATTTGGGATGTTATCAGAATATAGGTGACAATGAAAACTTCAACAATGGATGCTATTTTCCCAGAACACTATTTAGGATGCAAAAAGCAGTAGCATAAGGACTGATTGACAGGGAACCCCAGTGATTAAGTGGAGGGTGGAAGAGGTGTCCAAGGTGGGGACCCACAATGATATGGAAAAAGTATCATTACAGTCACTGGGGACTGGACAGTTTCAAGACTGAGAAAGCAGGCAACAGGGTCAAAAGCAACAGTAAGAAAAGCATAGAAAATTACCCACTGGATTAGGCAATAGGTATTGGTGGTTTTGACTAAGAAGTGGTGCACAGGAGTTCAGGAACTGTGGTGGATTGAACTGGGAAGCAGAGGTGGGGAAGTGAGGAGGGCAGGTACAGGTTGTGGAAGAGAAGGAGAGGCAGGTACACGGAGGCTGGGGGCTGGGCCAGGTGAAAGGAGTTTCTTACTTGTTTATTTTATTTTATTTCATTTTTTTTTGGTACTGGGGATTGAACTCAGGGGCACTTGACCACTGGGCCACATCCCCAGCCCTTTTTTGTATTTTATTAGAGCCAGGGTCTCACTGAGTTGCTAAGTGCCTTGCCATTGCTGAGGCTGGCTTTGAACTCACAATCCTCCTGCCTCAGCCTCCCAAGTGCTGGGATTACAGGTGTGCGCCACCAAACTTGAGCATATGCCCAGGCTAATTAAAGCGGAGAATCCTAAAGAAGGAGAGGTTGAAAACTGATGAAGACAAGTCCCAAGGGGGAGAACAGAGAACTGGCCTGGGGTGGGAAGAGGGACCCTCATCTTGAGAGACTGGATACTGGGGGTCTTGGGCATAGAGTGACTGGTGGTATTTGATGAGGTAACACAGATGCAACTCCTAGTGCAGGGCCTGCTTGGTCAATGAGTTATGATACACACTGTGGCTCCTTGGTCATACTGGTGGCCTGGGGAGGGCGCTGCATTACTAGTTAGAGACCTGGGCAATCATCTGATATATGTGGCACCCAGAGGACGCAGCAAGATCGCCCCACACTCTTCACGTTAACCTCTGAGCCACATCTCTGGGAGCCTCCTTCCTGTTCTGGTCCACTCTTTCCCTCTCCCACAGTCCTCTTAGACTTTTCTATCTACTGGCCTCACTCAGGGTCCCACTGTCAGGCCTGTGTGTGCCAGGGGAGCTCAGGCCCCTAGCATCTTCAGAGTCAACCTCAAACACGGTCTTCCTTCAATGCTCTACTGTGCTAACAATGATCTATCTCTTTTCTGTCATTCTGAAATCCCTGAGGAGTGGGGAAAGGGAAGAAAGGAGCAAGGAAGTCAAGTCCCTCCTGCCCACATGATCACTTAGCTCTAGATCCTACTGACAGTTTTTTTTTTTTTTTAAGAGACAAAGTCAAGTAACCCAGGCTGGCCTGGAACTCTTGATCCTCCTGTCTCAATCACATGAGCAGCTGGGATTTAAATCTTAGTTAGACTTTTAAGTCAGGTTCAAATCCTGCCTTTGGGCAGCCAGTCCCTCCCAGCCATCCAGCCTGCACTAATTTGAAACATCCTTGAAATCCCAGTCAGTGGAGTTTTCATAGGAGTTTGAATTAAGGGTGTTTATTTGGCTGTGCTGGTCCTAGAAGCATTGGGCAATACAGATAAAACACAGCAATGAATAGTAAATGGAAAACTCAGGAAATGTCTGTGGCCTTATGAGATATGCCTTAGAGGAAAAGGAAAGGACACCTTGCAGTTTCTAGGTGTAGGCTACTCAGAGCAGGGCAAGGGGATGGAGCTGGCAAGAGGGCAGGGCTAAGTGCAGCAGGTGAAAGGGGAACACATGGTGGCTGCCCATGAAATGGACACTCTTAGATTATGTAGCTGGTTTTCCAAGCCAGATACTCAGATGAGGCGGCTGGTGATGATCACATGGCCTGTGGGGCCTGGAAGGCCAGGCAGGAGACATGAACATCAGTGATAAGAAAGTAAAAAACAAACAAAACCCAAACCCCTGGATCCCCACACAGCCGTGTGAATGAAAATCCTACGACTCTGGCCGTTCAAGGGAGTGTGGCCAGTTATTTAATCAAATGGACAAATTAGTGTTGTTAAGGCTAACTCAGTGTTGATTCTGGTCACCTTGTATCCGAGTACATAGCTTATGCTGCTAGTGATCTCAGGTACCAGTGCAGTAACATGGGGTGGGCTGCAGGGAGTGGGAAGGGGACGTGGCCACCCGTCCTGAATCTACATCACTGAATAGTCAGGCAGGGATTATGAAATCATTCACTGACACACTGTGACAGGAACTGAGTCAGATGCCATCCCTGCCCCGGAGCTCTCAAGTGATCTGGGAACAGAGGCGCGTGGCAAACAGCAATGGTTTAAGATCGTCCCGACCAAGCCAGAGAGGACATGGAACCATACTTCCATGGAAGAACAGATAAAAGGAGGAATCCAGTTCAAAATACCTTCTCCTGTTAGCTTTTCTCCTTCCCAGCTGGCTTTGAAGTTCCTGGAAGATAAATATTGGATTTTCTTTTGAGTCTCCTATGGCACTTAGTGTGCGGGCTGTTGAGCACAAAGTAAGAACTCACAATCTGCTTGCTCTTGTTCTCTTTAATGCCTGCAGGTCCTATAGCACACCCTGCATTTGTTAAATATGCAAACAAAACTTGGTTTTTGTTAAATAAATAAAATTAATGTTCTTTTTTCTTTCTCTTTGATCCCATTCCTTCATTTCCTGTCTTCCAAAGATGAAGCACAAATGCTTACGAAAATGAATTAGGAAATGGTCAATGACTTTAGAAGAAAGGGCTACTTGATTAACAATCAAGAAATTTCAGTTATGACATCAGAGAAGATGAATAAAAATAAGATCATTTCCAACATTAGTAGGGTTGCAGGCAAATGGAACATTTATAAATTTTTAAGGGAAGAACAGCTGTTGGATTTTATTGGAGGGCACCTTGACCCTATTGATCAATAGTTTTAAGAATGCACATGCCCTTTGACAGAGATGATCAACTTCCGTGAATTTATTCTAAGGAAATAATTGCTGCCAAGTAGAAAGAATTTTATGGAAGAAAGATAATCCCAGCATTGTTCATTATAGTGAAAATAGGAAACATGTTAAATGCTAACTAGTAAGGGATTGTGTGATTAATACCTTGAAGCCACTTCTAATATATGGTAGGAAAGTATTTGAAAAACGGAAAGATGTTAAAGATGAGTTAAGTAGAAAAACAAAACAAAACAACAAAACAAAACAAAATAAAAACAACAATGACAACAAAAAACCAGACACAAAACAGGATAGTTCAGAAAGCTGGTTGGTAGGAATTCTGGTCTGCTCTCCACTGGTTATAGGGCTGAGGCAAGTTGCTTTATCCGTTGCTGTGCTTCAGTTTTTTTTTTTAATGTAAAATGGGAACAGTGATCTCTCCCCTACAGGGCTGCTCTAAAGACTGGTAATATTCAGATAGTACTTGGTCCTGTGGCTAACAGGTCACAGATGCTGTTAATACTGGCTAGTACTAGTACCCAATTCCTTTCATAAAAAACAAAACAAAAAAATTTTTTTTCACAATGTGAGAAGACCAGTGGAAATGATAGAAAAACATTACCAGTGTTGTTTCTACCTGGTGATATTGTATGATTTGTATCTCTCTTTTTTTTTTAGTTCTTAGCTTTTACCAACTTTTTCTCAATTAATACTTATTAATATTCTAGTCTTTTTCTATTTTCTATATAAAAACTTCTCTATTTAGAAAAGAAATGGTCCTGGGCTTATAAAAATGAAAGAATTGGGGTAGGGGTGTAGCTCAGTGGTAGAGCACTAGCCTAGCATGAATAAGGCCATGGGTTCAATCCTCAGTACTGAAAAAGAAAATGATTTTAAAAAATGAGAAATTAGAGTCAAATTACTGATTTTTGTGCATTAGAATTGTAAGAGACCAAATTTGTTGTACAGCTGAGAAAATGAGCCCCAGGAGGGAGGGTGACTTGGCTGAGGTAGAAACAGAATTAGCAGGTCTCACTTTTCAGCTTCACTAGTCTATCTTTGAGGACATGGGTCTACAAAGATGACATGCTTCTAGCCTGATGGTCCCCAGATTCCTGGAATCACCAGTAGAATACCCCTTCCTGCCCCTCCCAAGAAGCAACTTCTGCCTCTGTTCCTCTCCCCTGCAGTACAGTGTCAGAATCTACTACTGCACCCATGACTCGCTACCATACAAGTTTAAACAAGTTGCTTCTCCAAGGTCTTCTTTTTTTTTTTTTTTTTTACTCATTAAATGGAGATGGCAGTATCACTGGAAATCTTTCGCATTGTTTCCAGCCCAGCCCTCTCTACTGGTGCCAGACCCATCTATTGTTCATCTGCACGTGGGTGTCCCGTGGACACTTCCAATCCACGCGTCTAAAAGGTGGATATTATCTTTCCTCCCAAACCCGTTTCTCCTCCTGTGTTCTGATGTGGAAGAGGGCAGGGCCGGCATGCAGGATGCCCTCTCTGCCCTTCTCCTCCTAGCCCCCAGTGGACTGGTTATCAAGTCTTGCAGGCGCACCCTCCTTGAACCACGCTGTTTTTCTCTTTTTGCTCTTCCCTGTCTGGTGGCAGCACCTGGCACTTCTTGCTCAGCTACACTGGGAGTGTCTGTCAACTGGTCTCTCTGTGCCTAGTCTATTCCATCCTTCATCCCCGACTTAGAATGAGTGTTCTAACATGCAAAGCTGACGCCACAGACCTGGACTTGGAATCCTTCTATGGCTCCTCATTATCTACAGGATAAAATCCAGACTGTGGAATAGGGCCCACAAATCCCTCCACTAATTAGCCCTTGCCAACCTCTCCCATCTGCCAGGGATCTCCTTCCTATGCCTATCCTTCAGGTCCCAGCTCAGACATCTCCCCTCCCCTCTTGCCAAATGGGGCAGCAGGGCAACAACTTCTGGAGTGTCTGGCCAAGCATTAGAGAGCAGGATGCCTGCTTGTCCCATAAACTGTGTCCTGTCCGAAGGTCAACTGCCTTGGCTTCTTATCCTTAAAGAAAACAGAGCCACATTCTGGGGCAGAAATTAGGAAATGAAAATGCTATATTTCTGTGATCACCGAGTTGTCTTTTTGGGGAAAAGAGCAGCTTCCTCCAAGAGTTTGCTGTGTTTGTCAGTGGTCCTAAGGGTGACATGATCCTCATGCTTTTATTTCTTTCATCACCAATGTTTGCTTTAAGGCAAACCCTCATGAAACAGTGTTCTGAATAGTGGACGTGTGTGGCCGGGTTTCCTGGGTGAGTCAGGAGGTGAAGAGAGGCTCTCCTGATGTTATGAAGCTAGAAGGATGTAGAACACTGCCCTGCTTCCTCTCAAGGGATAGTCTTAGGAGACAAATTCTGCCTTTCCTCCAGGAAAGTGCTAACAGGAAGTGGTAGCCAAATGGTTTTGCAAAAACTGATAGAAGAGTTCTCTGGTGCTAGGGGTTTGGATGAAATGATAGTATCTTTGGTTTCAATGGCCAAACCATAAAACACACAGAATTCCTAGGGTTTAGAATGTGCCAGTGTGACCATCACAGGTCCTCATGGATCAGGGTGTTGCAAAGGAAGCCAAAGAATGGGTGGGTAAAGCTACAGTACACTCCATGTGGGCTGGATCAGTGCCTGCTGATGGTGACACTGATTAATGGGACAGTGATGCAGGGCTTGGAACTCAGCGGACAGATCATCCAGAGACTCTGGGTTCCTGGTTCATAGATTCTCAAGGAAGTTGGAGGGTGGGGTGTACGGGAGTGGAAGATCAGGAACAGATGGGATGTGAGGGGGCATTTGCTTCTGCCTGTCTCTCCTCCAGCTGAGCTCCAAGTTACAAAGGACTGTCATACATGCTTCTCAGGTTCTTCTGCCTGAGATTGTCCCAGTTTCACTTTGGCCCACAAGCTCAGGCAGTGGCACACCTCTGGAAGTCCTTCGCCAGCCTCCAGAGCTATACTGAAGCTCTTTCTTAGTACTTCCCCCATTTTCCTGGGGACAAATATAGTATCTTG
Organism: Tamias sibiricus; assembly: GCA_025594165.1. Taxonomy (NCBI): domain Eukaryota; kingdom Metazoa; phylum Chordata; class Mammalia; order Rodentia; family Sciuridae; genus Tamias; species Tamias sibiricus. The sequence goes on from CM046657.1 coordinate 105,855,935, forward strand.
TTTGATTATTGTGTTTTTAAGCACCCTATACTACACTAGTAGGTACTCAATAAATATTTGAGTAGCAAATGAATGACCAGACCCTAGGGGTGGACCATCATTCATTCATTGATTCAACCAGTGTTAATTAGTGGGGTGGGAGGAAACACAAAGACCACTCAGGACTTTCCTCAAGGACCTTATCCTCGTGAGTTGTATATCCACCTCTCTTCCCCCCCGCCAGAGAGAGTGAGAGAGAGAGAGAGAGAGAGAGAGAAGAGAGAGAGAGAGGAAACCCTCTAGATCTCTAGCAGAGGGCCCAGGTGGGACTGGGCTACTCAAGATTGCTCTGGGAGCCCTGGGGACACTCTACAGAGGGCTCAAGGTTTCTAGGTGAGGAGACATCTCACCCTCCAGGGTTTCTCATGAGGAAAAGCAGCACTGGGTTCCTCTGCTGTCACTTCATCTTTAGAGATGCCTGGGCTGAGCCTGATCTTGCAGGAGCGAGGCTGCAGAGGGTCTGAGTCATCAAGGGAGAAGTCAGAAGAGCGCTGTGTACTTCCAAACTGCAGCACCACCGGGATCTGGACAGTCTTGCTTTTGTCAGCCTCAGGCCCTGGCCTTTTGCTGCAGTCATCTCCACAACTGGGTGTTAGGGCTGATCTCCAGGTGCTTTTTGGCTAATCATGTGGCCCATTGTGGAGTTTCTCAAAGCGCCTGAGTTTCCATACTGGCTGTGCAGTCATAGGTGCTAGACATGGTGCAGCAGGATGAAGCCTATTGGAGATTGTCAACTGGGGTGTTGGTTGTGATGTTTAAGGAACATAAACAGCAATAAAATGAGATAGAGAGAGAGAGGGAGAGAGAGAGAGAGAGAGAGATGGTAATCAGAGTGGGAGTTTTCTTCCTAGGGAGTGCATGGTAGAGAAGGAGGAGGCTTTTGACCTGGGCCTCTAAAGAAGTATAGGACCTGGACATGCTGGGTAGAAGAGAATTCTAGCATCAAAGCGCAGTGGTGGAAAGGCAATGATCAGAGGACACCCAGGGAACGTTCAGGGACTTGATCCTCATGGGAGAGGAAAGGGAGAGTGAACGGGGAGACAGAAGAGGGAAGGAGGGCTGATGTGGGGCTGATCCAGGGCTTGTCCTCTGGTCACATGATTCCTAACTGCAGAGCTCAGAGCCAGAGGGGCCAAAGGTCTGAGCAACAAGGCAGAGGAAGATTCCAAGGACATCGATTTTACTCCTTGGGGCTGGCGAGCTTCACGCGTTTGATTCAACATTTGAGTACTCACCCAGCACCCTAGTCTGTGATAAGCACTGCCATAAGTGGTGAACAAAATGGTGTCACCCTCATGGGCCATCCAGTTTAGTGATATAGACAGGCAATTCAAAAGGAAACAAATTCACCACACATCATGATTGTGTGTGAATGTGTGTGTGTGTGTGTATGTGTAAATATACATATATACACACAGACATACACACAGATATGAGTGTATGTATATATACATAGATACACATGTCTACATATCTATGTATATGTATGCATGTGTAGATATATGTATAGGCAGAGTCAGATTTATCATGCAGCTAATGCAAAGTCCCTCACTTGCATTGGGCTTAGCTGTTAAGAATTTCTGATTTTGAAACTTTTAAAAATTTATTTTGTTTTTGCTTAACTTGTATTAATTGTATATACCAGTGAGGTTCAGTATGATATTACGACTGTATGCATTGATCAATTCTAACTCTCCCTTTATCCACCACCCCCTACCTTCCCAACCTCTAGTAATCAATATTCCACATTCAAGTGGGCTTTTATTTATTTATTTTTTTTTTTGTGGTTACCGGGGATTGAACTCAGGGGCACTCGACCACTGGGTCACATCCCCAGCCCTTTTTTGTATTTTATTTAGAGACAGGGTCTCACTGAGTTGCTAAGTGCCTCACCATTGCTGAGGCTGGCTTTGAACTCGCGATCCTCGTGCCTCAGCCTCCTAAAGTGCTGGGATTACAGGCGTGCGCCACCGCGCCCGGCTTGGGCTTTTATTTTTTATGAGAGAAAACATGTGGTACTTATCTGTTTGGCTTATTTAACTTAACGCGAAATCCTTCAGTTCCATCCATTTTGCTGCAAATGACAGGATTTTATTCTTTGTGGCTGAATAATATGAAATTGTTCTTTTTTTTAAAAATATTTATTTATTTACTTTAGTTGTACACAATGCAATGCATTTATGTTTACGTGGTGCTGAGGATCGAACCCGGGCCACGCACGTGCAAGGCGAGCGCTCTGCCACTGAGCCACAATCCCAGCCCCGAAATTGTTCTTCTTAAAAATATTTTTTCAGTTGTAGATGGACACAATATCTTTATTTTATTTATTTTTATGTGGTGCTGAGGATTGAACCCAGTGCCTCATGCATGTGAGGCAAGCGCTCTACCACTGAGCTACAACCCCAGCCCATGAAATTCTTAAAGTTATCTTCACTTTATTTAAGTGAATGCTCCTGGCATTAGGAGGTGGAGAATAAGGAGGTAGCGAGAGAGGCAGGCCACCAACAATTAATTTGCATGTAGCTCAATCATCCAAGCACATGCCTTTCTCTGCAAACTCAGATCCTGTCCCCACTTACTCTACATTCAGCAGTGTGTGACACTGTGATCCTACTCCACTTCTTGGGGCAAATTTTAACTACATCACCCTTTTCTCATTTTCCCTAATTCTTCCCCAGCTCAAGACCTCACAGAGAGAAGTTCTCGCAAGTTCTTCCCTCAGCTTCTCGCAGTGCAGCTTCTCCTGTTTTGGTCTCTGGTTAAATGACACTTCCTCTCTCTAGCAACTGTAGTACTCCACAGCTTGGCTAATCCTTGCAATCATCAGGCTTTAATTTTTGTAAATCTGGTGTCAGTCAGCATCTCATTGTTTAAGGGCACATTTCCCTCACATTGGTGAATATAAGCTTTTAATTTTTTTTCTCTCATGTTTATGATGTGGCTATTTTGGCCTCGTGTTGTACGAAATGCCTCTTCATACCTTTTCTTTTTTTTTTTATTTTTTTATTTTTGGTTACTTACTTATACCAACCTCATCTTGTTACATCTTTTTTCTTTAAAACTGTCAGTTACATCTTTCTTTAAAATGTGGCTTGAATTTGTGGCATGTTTTGTTGAATAGGCATTTTAGACACCAACATAATCACATTTATACTTTCCTTTTATGATCAGTGCTTTTTTGAGACTTGGTTTAAAAATTCTTTCCTTCAATGAGGAATCAAAAAAGATGTTCACCTCCATTTTTTTTTAAAGTATAGAAATTTTGCCTTCCATTTTGGTGTTGGATTTATCAGTGATTAATTTTTGTGATTGTGGGAGAGAAGACACCCATCCTCCTCATCACCCATGGATCACCAATGATATCAACACCATTTGATGAAGAGGTCATTCTGTCTCCACGGATCTGTTATGACAGTGCTGGGGTGTTTAGACAGAAGGATACAGAGGCTTTCTCTGATGAAGAGACACCTGAGCAGAGACCAGAGTGAAGTGAGGGAGTGAAGGACCCATACAGTTATATGGAGGATGTTTCCTCTAGGCAGGGACAAAATCAAGGGCAAATGCCCAGAGATAGGAGTGCCCCTCAGGCTGCAGGAACAGCAAGGAAGTAGGTGCAATGGAGCTGAACCAGCAGGAGGCCAGGGAGTGCCCAATGAAGGTGAGAGGGTGAAGGAGATTGTAGACCTGGTTCTAAATGTGATTGGTAGCTGTCAGGGGGCTTTGTGCAGGGAGTGAGAGGACCAGATTTATATTTTAAAGTGATCATGTTGGCTCCTGCATAGAATGTAAGCTGTCAGGGGGCTACAGTTAGAAGGCAAGAGGTGGTTTGGATCATGGTGGAGGCATGGAAGAAGTTCAGATGCAGAATGTATTTTGAAGGTTTAGTCAAGAGAATCTGCTGAGGGATTGGATGTGGGGTGTGAGAGAAAGAGAGAATGAAATCTAAGACTTCTTTGCCAATCCCTTCATTCTCTTCTGAAACTCTTACTGGATGTTTGTTAGATCTTCTTAGTCCATCTGCCTTTTAGCTAATCTTTCATACTTATTATATCTCTTTGCCCCTTTGGTTGTATTCTGGTTGAATTCTAGAGGGCCTCCTTTTCAATTTACTAATTCCCTCTCTAACTGTGTCCAACATTGAGATTTTTATCACTGTTGTTTTTAAATTAATCACCAAAATTTTCATTTTCAATATTTAAAAAACTTTTTCTTATATGTATATTTGTTCCTTTTGAAATGGATACTGAAATGCAAGGGTCAACTTGTCTAGGCTAGATCCCTTACAGATGGGCTTCCCAGAAAAGAAATTAGCTTCCTGCAGGGATTTATGGGAACTGGCACTGGGCATATGGCAATCAATAATCCTGGTCAATAGCAAAGATTTGATACCAGCCTTGTGCCCTTACTCTTCATCCCACCTGGAGAGGGGACCACATGTCCCTGCCACTGGATTGCTAAGTCAGACAGCTGCAACCCCAAGGCTTGGCCTTAAGTATCAATTCCTGGAAGAGTGTTTGTACTACCTCCCACTAAGAGCAGTGAGTCCTGTTTTGCTATCTCATTCTGCTATTGCAACCCTTCCTCTGATTACTCCAGGAAGAGGTCAAAATGTCCCTACTAAACAGCTTCAAAGGTCCTCAGTCTCAGACAATCCTAGAGTCTGACATCTGGCTATGCTTGACTGCTTTGTGCTGCCCTAGGAAAAAAGGGCCATGGGGACTCAAATGTGTGTCCTGGTTCTCTTGGTGAGTTTAGCCAGTGGGTGCTGCTCTAGCAGGCCAACTGTGTGTGCTGCTTGGCTGTTGGCCCATTTGCATGACAGACTTCATGCTTTCATTTACTGCTGGAGCTTGCTTATGTATGTGTGCCATGCTGCCTTCATCTGGGTGATTCATGTTCAGACCGTTGGGGCTGTTGGCTGTTTTGCTTAACCTGATGTTTCATGTGTTTTATAATTTTGGATTTGCAGGCTCATTCAGATGGGAAGCTTTTGGATTCATGTCTCTATTTTCCTTCCTATGTTTTCAATTCCACCTGTCTAGAGATAGGTTTTGTGGTTACTTCCTAAATAAACTCTTGGTCTCCTGAATCCTGTGGCCCCTGAGCCTTGTTCTTGAGGTAGGACTTATGATGGTGGTAGGTGACTGGAGGTGCATAGCACAGTGGGTAGCTTGGCTCAGTTCCTGGAAGAAAGGCTTTGTCTTCCACCTCCACAGGCCCAGAGCTTCCTAGGAAGTTGTAACCTTAGGCAGCATTTGGCAGAAATTTATTCAGTCTCCTTTCTGAGATTTTGCGGTAACCCCATCCAAGGTTGACTTTAAGCAGTGGAGTGATTTTGATGATTCTTTCTCTTCTTGTTCCTTCTCCTCCTCTTCCTTCTCCTCTTGCTCTGTTACAACTGTTGTCAAAACTGAGCACCTGTACACTATTGCCAGCTCTGGACCTAGAACACAGCAGTATATATATTCTATAGCTTCAGCCCTGTTCACTGCTTTGGGTTTTTATTCCATTTCTAATTCAAAGAGATGTGTATACATTTTTTTTCCAGCCCAACTATTTCTTTTAGTTTTCACTTTTATATTTAACCTATCTTTGAAATGTGTTTGGAATACTGGGAGCATAGCCAAGCTGGATTCACAAAACTATTCTTACCTCACAGGTAGTCTTTTAGCTGAGGGTGGGCAATTCACTTTTCATTCTGGTTCTAGAAACCTCAGTGCTATGGCTCCTTTGGCAAGAGTCACGCTCCCTGGTGGCAAGGAGTGGCACGACTGGCAAAGAACTGCTCAGAGGGAAGGCAGCATAGGGCCACCTCTCTCTTTTCTGTAGATTCTTAGAGATGGAAGGGCCCTTAGAGGTGGTGAGACTGATACCAAAAGTTTGGTCCTTGTCCCTGGTGCTGAACCAAATAATGAAGACAAGGTTTTTGATAAAAAGGAAAAAGAAATTTTACTGATTTGCTAGCAAATGGAGAGAACAGCAGAAAGCCATTGATCTCCCCTACAAGAGGGAATAAAGGTCTTTAAAACAGGAAATTCAGGGATTAGGCTCAGAGTGTAATTATCAGTGGATGTGATTAATGTCCAGATGGCGATTTTGAAAGCGCTGTTTCTCAGACTTGCTGGCACCAGTTCCTAGGTCTAGATTCTTTCATTCTGTGGTCAGATGACTACAACAGGAAGAATATTAATCTTACTTCCTCCACAGTTAGGGAGGAGGAGGAGAAAAGCAAGAAGAAAATAAGAAAAAAAATCCAACAACCATGCAAGGTTTATACTCAAAGCAAGCTAAGCATGAAGTGGCCCCTGGCCTCTGTTACAAGACCAACCACCACACTGTACAGGCCTCCATCAGTTCCACATTCAAACAAAGCTCAGGTCAGCTGGATCAGCTCTCTCCCTAGCAACCCATTCCACAATTGTTCAGCCTCTTTTCAAGGAACCCTTTCTGTATTAAGAACCTAGGTTTCTCCCTGTAGCTCCTGGCCATGGGTCCATTTCTGCCACTGTGAGAGGCACTTATCAGGTGTGGCCCCTCCCCATCCCTCTCAGCTGTTTGACGGCAACATTAGACTTCTCTTCTCCTGGATTCCTCTTTCAACCCTTCTCCCCAACCCCCTCCTGCCCCTACAGCCCTGGCTCTGTGTGAACTCTGTTGTCACGTGAACTTTGTAAAACATGGCCTCATCTTGACCAAGGTGGAGAAGAGCCTGTTTGATTCCAGAGAGCCTGCTGCCTCATCTCCTCTCTAAAAGAGAAAGAAGGGGAAAAAGTCCTTACCATCTTCTGGTCTCAGTTGAGAAGCCTCCATTTATGCCTGATGATCTGCTGCATCCTCACAACAACTACCCTAAGAAATTATTCCTATTGTACAGGCAAAACCTTAAGTGAGCAAGGTTAACAGCTAGTAAGTGAAAAGAAGTTCTAACCCAGGCAGTCTCTGACACCAGAGCTATAAATCACTGCATGTTTCTGTGTTGCATTGGTTAAAGAGATGTTTAAATCCAAATCTTTTCACTCAGTTGAGGGGGCCGCTGTCCTCCACCCCAGCATTTTTTGTTTTGTTCTTCTTTTAACATTAGAGATATTTTCTTAAGATTTGGTCAAGAGGTAGGTGCAGTGTGAAATCCATTGCCAGGACTACAATATAAAACACAATAATTTGAACAGCAAATTTGTTTTTCTGCAGGTAATCCAGGTATAGACCTTTATCATTTGGCTCCTCTGGTGGTAGCATTTGTGTATAAAACTTATTACAGAGCCGTGGTATGCAGGTGGTGCTCAGTAACCTTGCTGAAGAAATACGGAACAATTTGATTCAGAAACATGTTGAAACAATTTGACAGGTGCCTATTGAAGTCTAAAAAATGTACATGGAAAAAATACATGTTTAGGTCCTTAGAGAATGATGAGGGCAGTAGGGTGAGGGGGTCATAAATTTTGACAAATGTTAATAGTAATAATGGTAAATATGTATAAAATATTATAACAGCAAATAGGAAATATGTAACTCAGGGCTGTGCAGTTAGAGAATGGTGTAATTAGGGGAAGAAGGATTTATTTAAGAGTTATTCTGTACATCACTCCTCTGGCCAGATGAGTTAGGAAAGCACATTTCCTCTGGGCATGCTACCCTCTTCCTGATGCTTGCAGCTGTAGGCCTGGCTTAAGGAGCTGAATGTAGGCTGGATTGCATCCTCTGCACCTAAGCCTTCCCAAATGCCTTTGCTGTCCACAGACTCTCCAGTGGTTTGTGGTGGCTTAGGGTGGAACTTCTTTAGTGAGTTTACCAGATGGAAGAGATTGGCAAGGGCCTTCAAGGTGGAGGGATCAGCATGAGGAAACGCATGGTGATATGAAAAAAACATGGTTTTCTTGAGGGAGGAAATACTCCTTGGGATGTTGTATGTGTTTCTGAACTGGCTTCAAATTGGGTTGGAGAAGAGGGTGGATTGTGAACGACTGTGGAGACTGTGGTAGGCAGAATAATGCCTCCTCCTAATCTCTAGAACCTGTGATGATTGTGTTAGATGGTAAGGGGTAATTAAGATTGCTAATCAGCAAACTTTACAGTAGGTTGCGTATCCAGGTGAGCCTAATGTATCCTTACACTTGGAAGAGGAAAAGGGAGGCAGAAGAGTCAGAGTCATGTGATGTCAGGAAGTCTTGACTCCAGTCTGTTGCTGTCTTTCAAGGTGGGAGGCAGGGACTGCTGGGCCTGGTGGTATGCTGATAGACCCAGCCACTGCAGAGGCTGAGGTAGGAGGACTGCTTAAGACCAGGAATTTAAAGCCAGCCCAGCAACATAGTGAGATCCTGCCTCAAATAAATGAAATGAAAAACAAAGGGGCCATAGCTAAGGAAAATGGACACCCTCCAGAAGCTGGAAAAGGTAAGGAAATAAACTCTTGCCTAGAGTCACCAGAAAGAATGTAGCTCTACCAATACCTTGAATTTTGGACTTCTGACCTCCAGAACTGTAAGGTAGCAATTTTTTGTTGCTTTAAGACATTGAGTGATAACCTGTACAGCAACAAGAGGAAATGTATATGGAGGCCATGCTCAGAGACTTTTTATTTGGAAGCAGTTGGGAGGCAAGCCAGGATACATCCAAGCTGTCAAGGGTCTGGAGCTCAAGAGACCAGGTAGGAGCCCATCAGTATAGTCCAGTGTTGTGTCCACTGAGAAGCAGATGCCAAGATGGGATTGTGTGAATTGGAGATTTATTGGGAGGAAATATCTGTGAAATATGAAGGAGAAGGAAGAGGGAGTAGGTAGGAAGAATCAGAGTGAAGCACAGTTCTAAGACAGTTTTGACCAGGTTGTGGGAGAGTCCTCATTCCAAAGTTGACCATGGTTTAGGATTGAGCTTCTGCATTGGGCCCAACAGAACAACACAGAGTTTAATTATAGGAAGGTTTAGCTGGTTGCAGAAGACCCTGCAGTCAGTTGACCAATGAGGCTAAAAACAGTGAACAAGTTAAGCTGTAACTAATTGACTAGGCTATAGCCAATTAAGTTGTTCTGTGTGGCTGGAGCTATTTTCCTGTGAAGGCTGACTGATCACATTGTTGGTTGGAGTTCTCAGAACTGCTCTGGTTCTGGGAACTGCCTGAATCACTAATTGCTTTTATTTTGCTCAAAGAAACTGTACTGAATTTAATTGTTCCAACAAATTTTCCTTTTAACATCCTTTAGAGAAATCCTCTGGCCTGTAGGAGAAGACCCCTTCACATATATACCTATCTAAATAATTCAGGAACAGTGGAAGATTAACAATAAAATGGAACAATTACAACTGTATAAAAGTAACTTAAAACTTATGGGTTACTCTCGGTGGTGTTTTTTTTTTTTTTTTTTTTTTTTTTGTCCTGAGTTTGAACCTAGGGCCTTTCACATACTAGGCTCCTAGAGTGGTTTTCAATGTAATACTTTTGCATCATGGTTAAGCAAAACCATGGTAAGGGGGTTCTACTGCTGCTGAGCTCAGTGACTAATGGGAGCAGACCAGGGGAAGAAGGGTGTTTCACAATGGATTAGAGGGATGATGGTGCTGGTGCCAATTATGCTCCCTGAAGCAGGAGATTATATATATATATAATTTTTTTTTTTTGAGATAGGGCCTCACTAAATTGCTGAGGCTGGCTTTGAACTCTTGATCCTCCTGCCTCAACCTCCCGAGCCTCTAGGATTACAGGTGTGCGCCACTGTGCTTGGCCTGAGGGTGTATTTCTAAGGCCACATAGGGATGTGTATTGGGCTGATGCAGAGTGGGGATTGAGGCTGACTGAGGAATGTTGAGCTATTAGTTTTAGTTCAGCAGCTGTTTTCTCTCCTCCTGGCTCAAATTCCTGGCACCTTGGGTGCATTTAGGCCTTTTTCATAATGGCTGTGCCTTGTGGAAACCCTGCCTTCTAATAGGGCTGCTCTTTTGCAGTTGTCTTTTGTTTTCTGTTCTCTGCCCTTCTGCCTTTCCCTAACCCTTTTGCTGAAGAGAAGTTCCACCGACATCGTTAAAATATAAATTACTAAATAATCTCCCTTTAGATTTGCCCAACCCAGAGCATCTGGTGACCTTTGCAACACCCCTATTTAATCTTCAGTTCTATAAATTTCTGTGAGGCTTAACTTGCAGTAAACTAAGGTCTCAAAGACTAGCTAGCTTCAGGAAATCAAGGTCCAGCACAATGTTTCAGAGAAGATGAAAGGAGACCATGCCCAGCATCTTCCCTTCCTGCCCTGCTCCTCCTCTCCTTCCCTTAAAATCCCTTTGCACCCCTGAGCCCCAGAGATGGGACTCAGTTAACCCCTCTATCTTCTCAAGTTGCCAGCCATTCAACACACTGATTCCTTCCTACCAACTCTTGTCTCTTGAATATTGGTCTTCAATGGGGTGGGTAGTGTGAATCTTCAATTCTGGAAACATTTTTTTTTTTTTTTTTTTATCAAAATCTGGTCTGGTGTAATTGAGGCAAGTTGCTTATCTTCTCTTGATTGGTGTAAGTAGAACATTTATTCTTATTACTCCAGGCATCATTCACTTTTGTGAGAAATTGTTAGAGAGTTAGAAGTATAAGAAGGTGGTTAAGTGGTACCCACCCTAAACTCCCCTCTGCTCCCTCCAGCTTTTCTACCAGTGTGGAAGTATTTTAATAAGGATCATCTCTAAACTTTCTGTTCTCTCAATTTGGAAGAATGATACAGATTTTAAAGGGAGTGTGAGGATTGTACAGATGGAATTAACTGTTGTTGTTTGTTTCTAAGGATTAAAGGAATGGGGTAAGAGTATTTTGCTGTAGAAATGATTGGTTTTTTGGGGGATGGGTACTGTGAATGCAGTACAGTGAATGCTTTGCCACTGAGCTACATCCCCAGCTCTTTTTAATTTTTATTGACACAGGGTCTCACTAAGTTGCTGAGGCTGGCCTCGAACTTGCTATCCTTTTGCCTCAGCCTCCTGAGTTGCCCAGCACGATGGCCATCTTCTGCTGTGGTCTTAAGTATCTTTGGAATATAACTGAAAATCTTTCAGAGAGAGGTTGGCAAACTTTTCTGTGAAGAGTCACATAGTCAATATTAGGCTGTGTGGGTCAAATAATCTATCAATTGCATAGACAGTGTGTAACTTACTAGCTGTATCTGTGTTACTGTAAAACTTTCTATATGAAACCGGGGAGCAAATTGGATTTGACCTGTAAGACATATTTTGCTGAACCCTGTTTTAAGGCCCCAGCAGAATCAAAATATCCTTTTCTTCCTCTGGTGAGCTCTTTAAAGAACAGGGTGCATCTGTATTGCTGTGGTTGACCCTGGAGCTCTGGAATGGTTACATTCTTTCCAACCAACTTCCCTTCTGGGAAGTTAGTAGCTCCTCCTGCAGGTATTCTGTTCTCTGTGAAAACAGCTTGTCAGCTGGTGATACTACGAGTGTGAGGAGGGACACCCATCATCCTAATGTCCCATTTGGAAGATTATTTTACAAGTGAATTTCTTTGCTGGGACAGCATGTTTTGGAATAAACCATGTAAGGATTCTGGCTGTGGAAATGTACAGGACAGCGTTCCTCTGGTGAGCAAACTCCTGGGGGGTAACAGGTGCCCTGTTTTCCATGCTTGGAATATTCTGCAGTTTCCCCCAGGAACTAGTAAGATAACCAATACATGTGCAATGCCTAGCTGCTGTGGCAATGCCCTACATGAGGAGACTGTGCTAGAGTCTTATCAGCCTCGACCTTGATGTCAGGCACTCAGCTCCTGGGAGTAAAGGAATTCTCTTGTTAGACAACCACAATGTTTCACCAAGCTCCACTGAACCTGAACCTGTCCACATAACAGTAACTTTGAACAATGGACTTTCTTGAGAGCTACACAAAGCTCCTAACATTGCACATTGCAGCTATAGTATGTAACTGAGGAATAAGCTGCATAATGTTGCTAACTCTGTAACCTGCCTAGTGACACAATGAACAATAATGTACTACTGATGCTAGTGACATAATGTAACATATTGATATAAATAAAGCTGGCAGCTGGGACAAGGGCTTTTCTGTCTTTCTGCCATTCTGCTATTCTGCCACTTTGCCTCCTCTGCACCTTGCTTCTGTCTCCATTTGATTTTCTTACAAAATAATTCTTGAATGCTGATTCTACCTCCTCTCCAATGATATGAAGATTGACTTGCAGGGATCAAGACAATGTTTTAATATTTGTATTTTCAGTATTTAAGGGCAGAAAGTAATCCTGTCTGGGCTATGTTAAGAATAGTGGAAAGATGATATGTAGATTGTAAAATGAAACACATCTGGCATCCCTTTATTACTTAGAGTGTAATTTAAATAAATGAACCTTATAAATGCAGCTTTCCCTTTTTTGTAAATTATGAATAATTTGGCAGCATGTTCCCAGATCTGAGCAGGGGTTCCTGCATTCAGTGTCTGTAACAATTCTGAGTCTCTGAAATGAAATAGAGGAAATTTGGTTTATGCTAATGAATAGCAATAATGAACATGTAAATAATGAAAAGTTAAAGGGCAAAATATTGCTCATTGTGGAGGGGAACAACCACCTCCCAATGGCGTCCCAGGACCAAGGCAATGGCGCCTTAACCCCGGGGCCTTGGCAGACTTTTAAGATCCAAAGCATTGCAGCCTCTGATAAAACCCCAGACTTGGCTCTTGTTAACAAGGCCTGACCTCGGGAGAAGACAGGTAAGAGGAACAGGGTGCTCTGCTGTTAAAGGGCACTTTTCCTCCTGCAGGCCAGCCATGGTGGCGCCACAGAGTACATTTCTTAGGATCCTTTTCAGTGTTCTTGGTTCTGCACTGCTGGAGGCTGGGGCTATATGGTTGTCAAAAGTAATTGTAAGTGAGTGATTCAATAATTAACTTATTTCTTATATTCTATTTAAATTAGTTATTTTCTTAAGTTGTTTGATTAAAGTATAACCAAGATGTTTAAGTTCCTTATAGCTCTCATGCCTGTAAACCAAAACAAAATAACAAAGCTTAAACCAATAAACTTCAAATAAGCAGCATTTGTTTTGTGGGATGGGCGATGCTTCCTGTAGTGTGTCAAGCGGGGGTGTGTGTAATGGTTCAGTGCTCCTGCTCCCCTTGAGCTTGATGACCTCTGCTCACACAGTTCTAGGAGTGTTGACTGGTGTCAGTACAGTGTACCATTCTCCCCTGAACCCTGGTGGTGGGTTTGGTTGTAATGTAGTCATCCATTTGACCTAGAAGGTGATGGGTTCTTCATTGAAGTGCAAGTGAAAAATTAAAAAGTTATAGTAAAACTTGGAAACCTCTTGAGGCTATGAAGTCTTAGGGCCATGGAGATTCTAAACTTGACAAAAGCTAACATAGGCAAAATTTGCTTTTGGGTCTCGTCACTCCTGGTACTACTTTTCTTCATGGGTAATATCTCATGACCTATATTTTCTGTGAATTCCTTTAATCCAACAGCTCAGTTTAGGATGTGACAGTAAGACTTATTCTGACATGCTACTTCATAAACCAATCCCCCAAAACCAAAGGTTGAATGTTTTCTCTGGTATGTGGAAGCTAAACCACAATAAGGTGGTTTAAGGGTGTGTGGGGGGAGAAGTTCAGTAGATTAGATGAAAGGGAATAAAGGGAAGGGAGGGGGGGAAAAAGACAGTGGAATAAATATGACATAATTTCCTGAATCTCACCATTGGCACTTCCACCAGAATGGGGTCCTGATTAGAATAAGATATAGTCCATGCTTGTAAAATTACATCAAAATGGATTCTACTATCATGTATAATTAAAAACAACCAATAAAAAATTAAAATAAAATGCTACTTCCCCTAGGTACCATGTTTTTCCAGGAATATTTAGTATTACAAAGTTACCTGGAATTTTATAGACATCCATGCTGAAGGAGACATGTTTTTGTGTGGAGTGTACTTCTCTTATCTTCTTTCCACGTCTTGTTGTTGGAGCTAGCTGTGAATTTTCATGAGGAAGCATCTCCCTCTAGTGGCCTCCAGGGTGTATTTCAAGGCGAGCCACCAGGAGGCCACTGGGAGAGCTTAATTGCAAAGCCTCTCATCTCGCCTTCCAAGTAAAATGAACAACTCTGCAGTGACCCGTGAAAGAGAACTCGGCTTCAATTTCCATGTTTCTCATCATTTTCCTAAACAAGAATTTGCAAATGGTTATATGTATGCTGGTATAACTCCCAGAAACTGTAGAATAATTATTCTTCTTTGAGGTGGCTTCCTTATGGATTGCTTCCTTTCCTGATTTTCTCCGCCCATCTCTACTTGCTACATAGTTGAACTGAGTTCTTTTAGTTGTGGTAATCAGTCCCCTTTAAAGTGAAGTTGGGAAGGAGTCCAAAGGACAGTGTGGAGCGGTAAGGCAGCAAGAATGTTTACAGAGCCTGCATTTTGGCTGAGTTCTCTACAGCAGGAGTGACTTGGGGCCTCTGCTTGAGGCTGACAACTGCCTTGCTTTGCACCTACTCCTGCCTATTCTTTCCCTTGTGGCTGCTGCTGCTTCATATTTGGGTTTATCCCCAGCTCACTGAGGTCCTTCCAACCTCTCTCCACCTTGAGATGGTTCAGCCTCTGCCCTCACCACCAACTGACTTATTTCCTTGGCATTTAACAGTTCTGTTTCCTAAGGTAGAAGTCCAATTGATACCTCGTCCCCCTTTTTTTGTTGATGAGTCACATCAAAAACCTCTGGCCATCCATGCACTGACTGTTCAGGAGTCTATCCTGTTGCTATGGCTGGGGAGGTGTAATACAAAATAGAACAGTCTGGAGACACCTCTGGCAGGGGTGGAAGTGGGTATGAGTTACCCCACCTGCAAGCTCATGTGTAGCGGCTGTTAGAGACCCTTCCTAGGAGCTGGGTGATCTGTCTGCATTGGAGGGGGCAGGGAGCTCCCATAGAATGGAAGTGTCAGGACAGCTCTTGTTGGAACCCCTCTATTTGTCTCTCTGTGTTTCCCATTTTCATCGTGTCATCAGTGCTGAAGGAGACAAAGAATGGCTTGTGTACCCCTGAGAGGGGCCTCCTTAGAACTTTGTGGGTGGGTGGATTGGTTGGATGAGGAGTGACGATGTTGCATTGGGGCATAGGGAGTGGGGGTGGCAGCTGGTTGATAGAGCAACTCTAGAAAAAGGCACCACTTCAGACATTCCACAGATATCTTCCACAAAACTGAGATAGGAACCAGACAAACTTATGAAGATCACAAAGCAAAAGGTACAGGAGTGTGTAATGCACACTTACACAACTGTTGGTGGCTGCCTTGCTGGGCAGTGTGCCCATCTCAGCCTGCCTTGCCTCAGCAGGCCCTGCAAGGATCTCACATGGTGCAAATGCATAAGTTTGGAGATATAGAACACTTTAGGGGAAATGGGAGAAAATAAACATTTTTTGAGCACTTTATATATGCTAGGTGCTATGCTGTTTTACCTTGTTGCCTCAAGTCTGTGTTGTAGTTATTATCACCCCAGTTTATAACTAAAGAAACTGGACTCTGGGGTTCAGTCAGGGCTGCTGTTTCTGGCTGTGCAACACATAGGATGCCATTGGGCTATGGTTAAAATGGCCACGTTGGTCAGAGGGGATGCCACCATGTCACTTGCTGGAGCAATGGAGCAAATAATTGGCAAAGCTGGGATTCAAATCCAGGTCAAATGTTTTCAGATCCTGTTCTTTCTGCTATAGGAATATGTTGGAGACCCCGAAGGATTGAAAAGCAGCTGACCTTAGTTTTTATCCCCTCTCAATTAAGAGTTCCATTCATGCATTCTGAAATGAAGCACAGGAAACATGGGAGTTTAGTCACTAAGATAGCAGCATTTTTAGAGGGAAAAGCAAGAATCTATGACGTGTGATATCTGCTAGTGTTCTCAGTGTTAGGCTATAAATAAGACACAAAGTCCAGCAAAGGCAATGCAGGACTGGAGTATGACCAGAGCAACATGATTTGATGAAGTCAATTTGAGAACTAGATTTAGTTCCCAAGGTAGAGATTCTCTGCCTGACAGAAATTTGATTTTCATTGAAATACTGACTCCCATGTCAGACCAGTTTTTTTTTTTTTTTTAAAGCTTCCTGGGTGATTCTCATGCCTAGCTGGGGTTGAGAACCACTGATCTCACCCAGCTCTTGACTGTGAGGAAGGAAGGAAAAGCTTCCCTGAGAGGAAAGTGTCTTGTTCAAGGTTATTCAGCTGGCCAATGTTGCTGCTGGCTGTGGGCTGGTGCTGTTGGGTCCCTCTTCTGTGCCTTGAAGGGGTAGGGAGAGGGGGAGGCAAAAGGAAGAGGAAAGAGGTAGCTTAGCTGTTGGAAGAGAGGCCATGCTTGTCTCTTAACATAGGTGATGTGGAGGAGGCCCTGGGGAAACTTTAGTATTCCCTGGGAATGCTCAGAACCACCACATTATATTAAGTGATCCTCAGAGGGTATTATCTCTATTGTGAGCTGAAACCAGATGTGACTCCTGCCAGGAAATTGCTTGCTCTTGTTGTTCCTTAGGGCACAAGGAGTTGTTAAGTTGTTGTAAGACAAACTCCCAAGAAAACAGTGGCTTAAAGAACATCAATGGTATATCTCTCTCACCAGGCTCTGGTGAGAGGTGAGCTCATTGATTCTACAAGTCCCCTCAGGAACCCAGCATTGACCCCCCCCCCAGGGTATCAGATCTGTCGCCTAAAGCCGAGTTTAAGTGACATATGTCAAATTTACTCATTTTTCCAGTGGTGAGAACTTACTCCCATCAAAGGAAGGAATTTTGTGAAATGCAGACTCTCCTGTAATTTAAATAGATGAGCTTCACAAATGCAGATTTCCCCTTTTGTGAATTTGGCAGCATATTCCCAGAGTTAAGTTCCTGCATTTAGCATCTGTAATAAAATTAGATTTTTGTGACCAGCTGTTGTTCCCACTGTTGCCCTAGAGGGTTTATCTCCTCATGGCCACTTGCAATCACCCTTCTAGTCCGAGAGGCATGTTGAGCACCTCCTATGTGCCAGGCAAGTGTGTGTCTTAGCCAGAAGTTCAGGGCACAGTACATTGTCTTCTGAGCCAGGGTGAGTAGGCCTTACTGAAAAGGATGCTCTAGACAGAAGGAAAGGCTTGGAGGTGGTGGGACAAAGGAGCTGCAGGTAGGTTGCACAGGACAGGCAGAGCCAGTCCTGCAGTATCAGCTCATGAAGTTGCAACTTTGAGCTGATAGTTTTGAGAGAATCTGTTGATATTGACATGTGAAGGGAACCTCAGTGGGATTGGACCTCCAAATTTTAGCCTGTATTCAAATGGGACTAAAAAGAACCTGGACTGAGTTTTTTTGGCTCATTTGAGCTGAGCTTTGATGTCTCACCCATGAAGTCAAGAACAGAATCATCCAGACATTGGGAAACATGTCATTGTGTGACATCATGAGAAGGTCTTGCTTAAGCCCATGAGGACAGCAGGGTGGGTGGGAGTGGCATCCTCTTGAGAGGAAGTGGGCTGGAAGAGGATGGTCTGCTACTCATGTTGGTTTTGGGAGACAGGCCTTAGATGGGGTGAGGCACCATCTCTCCCAGACTCCAGAGCCTGAAAGTTCCTGGCTGTTTGTCAGGGGAGATGGGTAACACCTGGTCCAAGGAAGGTAAGTGGGTGTGAGGTGGGGGGGCAGCTTGGTAAGGGGCCTGAGGTTGTACTGAGGCCTACATAGGTCCCAGTAACCTGCAAATCTCCAGTATTTTTATAGTCAAAACAGCAGCCTGGTCTCAGCTGTGCTGTGTGGAGCTGGGGAAGGGTAGATCTTGTAGCAAGGGCTGAGAAGCAGGGATCAGAGCAGGGTCTTCCCTAGTGGCCAGTCATGGTGGTGGCCTCTAGAGGGTGGCTTGTCTCATGGATCAGTGAGCTCATGGGCGCCATTGTAGATGCCTGTGATAGGGAGGCCAGAGTGAAGGGCTTCCACTTCACTCCCTGTGAGGCAGCTGTGACAGGTCAAATGACCATGGGACATGTCGGCAGTTGGGTTGTCAAGGGCTTGAGTGATTATAGTTGGGGAGCTAAAAGTAATTGAGGTCTGGCATTGAAGATGCCAGCAAAGAGATCTAGAGCATTCTAGTTATCTTTCATAATCCTCCTCATCCTGTCATGACTCTCAACGATTGCAAAAACTTGTTAACTTCATTAAGTTCTCAACTTTCATCTCTCTCTGCTCATCTGTATTTCCTTCCTGTTCTTTCTCATTTTTCCCCATGACCTTCCTGCATTCTCTGCTCTTGCCCATCAATAGACACTTGGTCACCTTGTGTTTGTTGTCTCTGTAGCCTCTCCAAGTTCAGCTGCAGAGAAGCTGCCATTTCTCTGCAGGCAGAAGTGAGAGTTGGCCTTTCTCCCGAGCTGCTGCGTTTCTCTCATTTACTGACCTCAGGTGGTTTCTAGACTTCCATGCCAGCCATGCTTCCTGCTTATGATTAAAGAGATCCTCTGTGTTTCTGAAACAAAGCACCAAGACAGAGGCTGGTGACTAAAGTCTAATACCCATGGCTCCCAGTGTGGGTCCCAGGGCAGGCACAGCAAACTCTGCTGCTAAATGCCACGTCCTTTGTTCTTGTATGTTGCCTATTCCTTGCTACCAGTCTCATGTTAATTGCTTTTCTGGCAAACTATTGTTGCTGGACAGGACTGTGGGGTTTCTGCTGATCATGGAGGTGATGTCACCAGCCCAAGAAGAAGCCATCACAGTGATCTGATGCAGAGCTGGAGAGGCTGAAGCTCTGACCTGGGGTAGAAGAACATGAATAGCCGGGCATGGTGGTGTATGCCTGTAATCCCAGCACTTGGGAGGCTGAGGCAGGAGGATGGCGAGTTCAAAGCCAGCCTCAGCAGTGGTGAGGCACTTAGCAACTTAGTGAGACCCTGTCTCTAATAAAATACAAAAAAGTGCTGGGGATGTGGCCCAGTGGTCAAGTGCAAGTGCCCCTGAGTTCAATCTCCGGTACAAAAAAAAAAAAAAAAAAAAAAAAAAAAAAAGATTGTGAATAGCTTGTTCTAAACAGTTAGTGACGCAGGCTCAGCCTCCAGAAATGACAGTGCCGGGGGCTCAGATGTTGTTCTCTTAGCCTTTGTGGTTCTTCCAGGTTACCCTTCTCAGTGCAGGGATCTTGAGATGCAGTGACCTGTGTGCTGGGCTAGATGACCTCTAACATCAAGGTCTTATGAATGCTTGTAGCACAGAGATTAAAACTATAGTGACCATGTCTTCCAACCACCTGTCAGATCATGTAGTCTGATAATTCAGTAACTCATTTTATCCCAGGCATTTATTTAACTCTGTCTAGCATGGCACTAAGGCTGGAGATACAATAGTGAATGAGTCACAGTTCCTACCTCAGAATAGCTCATAGCCTGGGTGGGGAGACAGACCCATACACAGATAATTACAACGCAGAAGAGTGAGCACCAGGATGTAGTTATATGTGGGATATTTTGAGCCAGGGCAGGCTTCCTGGAGGAGGAACCAACATAAATTTACCTCAAAGAAAAAGGAGTCAGCAGGACCAGGTAAAGGGGAGTGTAGTCATGAGGAGGGGAAAGGTGAATTGCTTTTCTGCCTGAACCACCCAGATTAACAGGAACTGTAAAATCAAACCATATGAAGGGGAAGGGGGGATGACAAAGCACAGGTTCCCTGACTTTAGAGACCAAATTTTAACCTCTATTTTGTATAAGGTTCTCAAACTCAGTGTCTAGCCACCCAACCTCTGGCTCATGTGTTCCCTTTGCTGTGCCTCTCAAGGGGCCATGGCAACCTAAAATTCCCTGGGGACTGCAGATGCATGTGCCCTGATAATCCTGTCCTGCACTGGATAATCCAGACGGACTGTCTAAATGTGTGCTCCCTCAGCACATGGTGCAGTGCAGGGCCCGTGACTGTGCTCCACCAAATCCTGGAGTGCAGCTGAGTGCCCCCTGTTTTCCTACCTGTCAGGATGAACCATGGGTGCTTGGCCCTGAGAGGCAGCCATGACTGTGACATGTGTCATTAAGTTTACAGGGGAACAAGCACCAGTCCAGAAGATATGGCTTCAAGAGGCCTCCCCAGTACTCACGGTCACAGGAAATAGCAGGGCAAGGCCTTCCTGGGGTATACATTGTGCTGGTCTCTACCAGAGGTGGGGGACTGGGACCTCAGAGGGTAAGAGTCAACTAGGCCAGGTTCTGTACTGATTCTAGGTGTTAATTCCCAGATTCTATTTCCTGATGTTGCCTCTGACCTCAGCTTTTCAAGGCAGGTAATGGGAAGCACATGGAAGGCAATATGGTTTAATTTTTTTTTTTTTTACTGTATATATTTAAGGTATATAATAGGATGTTAATGTGGTTTTACAAAAAGTAGGCTTTGGAGCTGGGGAGACCTGAATTTGAATTGTAGCTCAGTCACTTCAGTTTTGAAGACTTGAAGGCTTCTCTGAATGTTGATTTCCTCATCTATCAAGTGGGGTTAATATCTATTTTCAGAAGCCTATGTGAAGATCACAGGGATAGCACATATGAAGCACATTATTCAGACCTTTCATCTGAGCTGGGTGTGGTGGCTACATTCATTCACAAAACAATTATTTATTGTCTGCTTATTGCTGAGCATTGTGGGTTTTGCTGTCGTAAAGCATATGTTCTAGTGGGGAGATAGAAAATAAGTAAACAGGATAATTTCAGATGGTGACAAGAGCTACAAAGACAAGGAGACAGGCCAATATGCAGAGGGTGGTTTGGGGAGGCTGGAGAAAGCTTCAGGGAGGGCGGTACCTTTAAATAGGGACAGGAAGTTTGAGAAGTTAGACTTGCGGAGACCTGGGGAAGGGCCTGCCAGGCAGAGAAAGTACAAGGACAAAAAGTGCATGAAAGTGCTTGGTGGATTCAAGGGAAGCAAGAAGGTCCTTTCAGCAGAATCACCTTAAACCCTGGGGAGAATAGGATGAGCTGAGATGGTGAGCAGGTGGGGCTATGCTGTTCCCAAAGTCTGTGCCAAGGTATTTGGGGTGCTGTAGTGAATCCATAGGGCATCCATGGGAATGCTAAAGGTTAAGATGTTACTTGACATCTGTCAGACACCATGCAACCACTAACTAGCTCAGGATGGTTGGAAGTTTCAACATAGCCCAACATGCTTTGTGATACTGTTGTATCTCCCAGAGGCTGGGTTTTCAGTGATTGCTGTGACAGAAAAATACTTGTATCATGGGAAAATCAATATAGGAAAGGAAATGAGGGTGACAGTGTCTAATTCAATTCAAAGGCCTGAGAATTTGTTCAGTGTCCAATAGCCATATCCCATTAGTAAGTAGTTGTGGTTATTTAAGAATGAAATAAAAATATCATTTTGGGGGCTGATATGCACTCCAGTGGCTACTAAGCTGTTGGACAGGCATACTTATCTGGGGCCTCACTAGGTGATGGACAGAACACATAGGCTTTTCTTTCCACCTAGGGGTGCTGGGAAATAGTTCCTAAGACACCAGGGGTAGGTAGCTGAGCTAGGAGGTTGGAACCCCTGGGCTGGGTGGTGGTGAGCCCTGGGTGGACCATCCTCATTCCAAACACAGAGGCTGTCATTTTTGTGTTCATTCCATGAAGTGTGTGTGTGTGTGTGTGTGTGAGTAATCTGAAAAGATCATCTAGATTCTGACTGGGAGGGTCCACAACCTGCCTTGCACATTCGGATCACCTGGGGGAACTTTGCAAAAAGTTGCCTGGGCTTTGCCCTGGGGATTCTAATGCAGTAGGTCTGATATTTGAATCTGATTTTAAAGATCTCCACTGTAGCCTGCGTTCTTTCCAACTAACTGATAGGACTGCTCAGGTGGCTGCTCTGCCCAGGTTTGGGGTCCTGGTTGTTAATGCGGTATACCTGAGGGTCGGGCTGTGTAGTCTTTCCGGATTCTCAGGAGGGGAAGGGTGTAGGGCACAGGTCCGCCAGATCCCCGAGGAAGGTGGATGCCAAACACATCCCCTCTTCCCCAGTGGGTGCGCAGCGTGAATGACCTGGAAGAAAGATGCTTCTCTCTGTACCCCTGCCCAGAGAGCCGCTGCCCTCCAGGCCGATAATCCGCGGGAGGGTTTTTGGGGCGGGGCGGCTGATTGCGGTAGGGAGAGAGACTTCCGACAGGTGGCAGCAGCCGCCTGTCTGCAGCAGCTGCACTGCCAGCTGGGCCCAGGGCCTCAGCGGAGGGCGCGGCCGTGAGGTGGGCTCTGGGCTGGGGCTGTACAGGTCCCAGAGAGGAGGACCTGTGTGTGTGTGTATTCTGAGGTGCTCAGAGTTGCAGCCTGATGGCTTCTTTTTTTTTTTTAAATTATTTTTTTATTCTAATATGTTATAAATGACAGCAGAATGCATTACATTTCATATTACACATATGGAGCACTTTTTTTTTTACAAGTCTCTGGTTGTATGCAAAGTATATTCACACCATTCGTGACTTCATACATACACTTAGGGTAATGATATCCATCTCATTCTACCATCTTTTTTTTTTTTTTTTTTCCTTCACCCTTTTGCCCCCTCCCTTCCCTTTCCTCCCCATTGGCCATTCTAGTGTTCCTCTAATCCTCCTATGCTCCCCATCCCAACCCGATTGTGAATTGGCCTTCTTATATCAGAGAAAACATTTGGCATTTGGCTTTTTGGGATTGGCTAACTTCACTTAGCATTATATTCTCTAACTCCATCCATTTTCCTGCAAATGCCATGATTTTATTCTGTCTTATTGCTGAGTAATATTCCATTCTGATGGCTTCTTTGTGTTGACTAGCCTGGGGGTTGGGGTTGGATCATCCCCAGGGCATGGTAAGGCCTGAGTGTGTGCACAGGTTTATGGGGAGCAAGTAATTGAGTAGGACAACACTGTTAGGAGACAAACAGGTGTGAATGGTGGGAACACAAGATTAAGGGGATTATTCTATAAAATGGGCCCGCTGTGCTGACCCCCACATGCTGTCTTTTCTAAGAAGCAGTTTATCTGCAGCCCTGCCTGGCTTAAGTGGACAGGCTATGTCACATTCCTTAGAACAATCTTTACCTGTTATCTGCAGGAGAAGTGCAGGCTGAAATAATGTGAATAAGAGGAACTCAAGTTACCCTGAAGGGAGAGACATTTATGACCCTTTTAATAGAACAGATCCTCAAACTCTGGGAGATAAAGATAATTCTGTAAGATATTATGGTTCAGAATCCAAACAGAACTGGTCAGCCTGGGCCAAAGTGATCTAGTGTGGTCATGGTAGTGGAGACCTGAAAGTCTGATGTCATCCTGCTGTTAGTCAAAAGTCAAGAGGTGGACCTGGGTGGGACTCTCTGGAAACCTCTCTGTACCCCAATAAAACTGGGGTACAGGAGAGGCACATTGTCCCTTCTCCTCTCTGAGAGGACCCACTCTCTCCCTTGAGAGTGTCCCCTTTCCCTATTCCCTATCCCTTAAAGAAACTCATTCCTGTCACTTTGAGCAACATGTCTGAAATCTTCCTGACTTGATCAGAAGAATCAGGGTTTCAGGGGTGGGGTGGGGGTCTTTGTGCTGCCTCAGTTTCCTGGAAGTCTCCAGCTCTGTAACAACCCTAAGTTGAGCTACGCTCCTCCATACATATATGAGGAACCACCATCTTATTAAATAGCAAAGAATTTTTTTGGGGGATTGATTAAAAATTATTCCTTCCTGATGTCTAATATTCCACACTACAGATCCCCTCTCCCCTCACTTTTCTTCTCTTGTCAATATTGTCCTGTCCTCAAGGCCCTGGGAAGGAGCAAGTGATTAGAATTTGTATTCCCTAGAGGGAGTCAGCCACATCATCTGATCTTCCTTCCTGGCAAGAGAAGTGTTATCCCAGGGTACTCACACCAGACACAAAGAGGATGAAGGCCCTTTAATTGGTACTTGCCAATCAAACCTGAGACCAGCACACTCCAGGCTAATATCTCAGATTCTTTTTGTTAGAAAGCTCATTGACCCTAGAACAGCCTGCTATCCTATTTGTGAATGTTTTAGGTAAGGTTAATGAGCTACTGTGACAGTGTGGTTAGTTCAGTGCATTGCTTTATTTTCATTATTTTGTAAAAGAGGCAGGATCTGTACTAATACTTCAATAAATAATAAAATTTTCTCTTCACTATTTTTTTTGGGGGATTAGGAAAGTGGTATGGTGGGGTACAATGAAATTTTGAGCCAGAAGTTCCTAACTTGGAGATCCCTTTCTGCTCGACTGTGTAATTCTGCAGAACAATCTTGTTGTGTCTATTTCCTTAGCTGTAAAATTGGAAAATGACACCTACTTGGACGGCAGTTCTAAAATTATAGATGGAAAATGTATATATACTGATTTTGGGCTTCAGCATTCTGTGTGTGTGTGTGTGTGACAATAGTTACCATGAAAAGCTTCCTATGGTCCGAATTTTTGTGTCTTTCTCAGGACACCAGTGATACTACTGAACAAGACCAGTCCATTTGTGGACAGTCATGAATCACACTGAAATCAGGTGGACCTACCCTCAGGTATAGAGGGGACCACAGTGATCAGGAATGCTGCTGTCCCTTCACACCAGATTGTAGGAATTTTTACCAGAAGGAATGGAAAATACTGGCAGGCAGTAAGGTCTAAACATCTTTTGAAGATTGGTTGTCTTCAGGCTTTTTGTGAAGGAGTTTAACATTTGCTTATTCTTGTAACAAACTGAAATCTATCTGGTGTGTTGGCTAAAGATCTTGGGACTATAAATATCTTGAGGCAGGGGCCAAGCTTATTTATCTATCTTTTGAAGGATAGCCCCTACTATGTAACATATTTCTAAAAATGTGAGTACCAAACAACATTTCTCTGAAGTCAACAATAAAGTGTCATTTTTAGGCTCACAACTGTGTGGGATGAAGGATTTTGTACATTTTTACTCCCTGGTTTCCTCTTCCTACTTGAAAGCTTCATAGTTAGATATGAGTTTGGGATCTGGGTTACTATGTTTTGATGTTGCAAGGCTCTTTAGAGTATTTTTGAAGTTTATATTCTGCCTGTAACCATACTTAATTATTTTAGAATGCTCTCTATGTTGAGTCAGCTCCAGTGCTCACGGCTCATCCTTCTATACTTTGATGCTCCCATTTTTGAGTTCCTAATGTCAACTCATTATTCAGGCAGTTGGAATGTATTTATTAAAATGATATAAAGAAGAATATGTGAATTGCGGACGAACTGAATTTCTTTGTCTAAGTAAAACCTATTTGGGAGTAAAATTTTTGAGTCTACATCTTTTCCATGTTAGAGATCTGTAGGCATTGCTCTACTGTGTAAGAGGAGACTGAGATCAGCATGATTCTTATTCCTTCATAGATTTTCCATCTCCTTTTTCTTTTCTTTGGTCTGGATGTTCATGGAACATTTCTTTGTTTATAATTAAAATTTTGTCTGGATATTTCTGAGTGTGAGTTTCTCCTAGTTACTTTTTTTTCTATGTTGCCTAGGCTGGCCTGGAACTCCTGGGCTCAAACAATCTGTCTGCCTCAGCCTCTTGAGTAGGTGGTACTACAGGTGTGTGCCATTGCACTCACCTCTTGGTTATTTTTACTGGAACATGGTGAACTCATTTCTTTCTTCTTAGCTTTCCCTCTTCTGATTTCTTTTTGGAAAGTTTTCTTTTAGCATATCTTCAATTATTGTTTCTCTTTTGATCTGAATTCTTGATAAAATAGTTCTTGGGCTGAATCTTCATTCTTGGTCTTCCATAGCTATCAACTTTTATATTTACTGTATTTTATTGAATCTAAGCTAGTGATTGAAAGAAACACTATATTATGTACAAGTAAGGAAGAAAAAACTGCCAATTAAACTGATGTAATGCCATAATTACAGTCCTGTAAAATTGTCACACACACTGGCTTTTTAAAAATATATATGTTTCATTGATTTTTTTTGAGCAACTCAGCAGTTTCTTTTTTATTTAGTTGCTTTGTTTGGCATGAGATAGGCAATTGTTTTGCATGCATCTCAGTTACAAAACACAGCATAGCTTCTACTTAAGGATAAAAGATACCTTCCTTTCTTGGGTCCTGTAAAATACTTAAAAAAATTGCAGTCATGCTCCAATAACAGATCTTTGCTTCAGTAACATCGAATTACATCCTGCTGCTCTAATTCCACGCCTTTCTGCATACACAATAACTTCTTGTTTCAATGCCAAATCATAGTGTAATCTTTTAAAAGACATTTTAAATGGCAATTAAATTCACATGTAATCACAACAATGTACATAACTCAATTAAAGTGCTTACAACATGAACAGCTGAGACCAAGTTCACCCAGGCCCAGGCCATGACAACCTTACCATGACAGCTTCCTGGCCCATAGTGGTTACAAGATGCCACTGATTTTAAGGGTCTACCTGATTTCCAAAGTGTTAATCTGTAGAAAACAGATGTCATAGAATCCAACAACAGTTTTACTTCTTTGTTCTCTTTCTCTGTGTTCTGCAAGTTTTGATTTTCTTCCATGCCCATTCTACTAATTTATTTCTTCTCATATATAATTTTTAATTATTGCTTAATAAACTTAATTTTCTTACATAGGTTTATTAAAAACTTGACATTGCTAATCATCAGAGAAATACAAACTTAAACTATAAAACACCCCACATTGTCTATTATCAAGAAGATGAAAGATATGTTTTGGCAAAAATGTGGAGAAAAGGGAACCCATGTATGATATTGGTGGGAATGTTCATTCATATGGTCATTATAGAAAACCATGTGGAAGTTCTTCAAATAATTAAAAATACAGCTATTATACAATCCAGCAATTTTATTACTGCAGATATATCTGAAAGGATATGAAATAAAGTCAAAGATCTCTGCACTCCTCTGTTTGTTGCAGTACTGTTCACAGTAGTCAAGATTTGGAATCAATGTAAGTGTCCTTCAGCATATGGATGGAAAAGGAAAATGTGGCATAGAACACTGTTCAGTCTTAAAAACTAAGGAAATCCTGTGATTTGCAAACAACAGGGATGATCTAGAGGATATTATATTAAGTTAGCCAGGCAAGAAAGACAAATGACTTCATCATCTCACTATACTTGGAATATAAAAAAGTTGAACTCATAGAGTATAAGGTGGTGGTTACCAGGGCTGGGGAAGGGAAGGGGAAGGATGTTTGGAGGAGATGTTGGTCAAAGGATGCAAAGTTTGTTAGATAGGAGGAATGAGTTCAAGAAATCTATTGAAGTAATACATATGTTAATTAACTTAATTTAGCCATTTGACAATGCATACATATTTAAACAATCATGTTTTACAATAAATGTGAAGTTTTTATTAAGAAAAAATTTAAAAATTTTAATTGATTCACAAAAAGTGTACTTATGGGGTTCAGTGTGATATTTCAATACATGTATACATCAAATCAGAGTAGTTAGTATTTCTACCACCTTGAACATTTATAATTTCCTTTTGTTAGGAACATTCAAATTCTTTTGGCTCTAAAAAGTTAAAAGAAATAAAAAAGTAAGAAATACAGTTTATGAGAAGGGTGAGTGTATACAAAGGGATATGAGAAGGACTTCTGATAGATATGCTGGCACTGTTTCTTTTTGGTGCTGATGGGTGTTTGGTTCAGGAAGTTCCTCAAGTTGTATGCTTACATATGTGCTTTTAGGAATGTGCATTATACTTTAGTAGTATATATTTTGTTTTCTTAGAATATTTTTAATCAATTTCTTTTCCATCTTTCTTGGAGACCATTGGTCTAATTTTCCTTTAAAAGTTTGAAGCCTCTGATAGTTCCAGCATGACTGAATTCTAGTCAATAGAGTGTGAATCGAGGGGGGTGTGTGTGTGCCTTATAGGTCTTCCCCATAAGAGCCTTTAAAGTGTTGTCTTGCATCCTTGTATTAGTCAGCTTTTCATTGCGGTGACCAAAATACGCAGTAACTTACAGGAGGAAAAGTTCATATTTGCAATCATGGTTTCAGAGGTTTAGTTAATGGTAGGCTGACTCCGTTGCTGTGGGCCCAAGATGAGGCAAAATAATTATGGCGGAAGGGCATGGTGGAGGAATGCTGCCTTATTTATTGCACCCAGGAAGCAGTGGATGGCAAGAGGAAGGGGCTTCAGGGAAGACAAACCCTTCCAGGGGACACCCACAATGACCCACTTCCTCCAACCATACCCCACCTGCCTACATTTACCCACCAATTAGTCCATTCAAACTAGGACAGGCTTATTAGGTTACAGCTTTTATAATCTAATTATCTCATCTCTGAATATTCCTGCATTAAGAGGAGCTTTTGGGGGACACTTCACATCCAAACCTTGACAGTGCTGTTTTCCCTTGTTCCACCTGAGTGGCAGGAGAGGACGATGACAACCTTGAAGGCCACATGATCAAGACTGTCGAACCCTCGCTAACCTGAGTGCCCAAAGGTAGAAGGGCTGCTCTTGCCTCCTGAAACATTCCCCTTGAGCTGTTCTGTAAGTGACAGATGTCTTTTGATAGATAAACTTTTATTGTATTGAGCCAATATATAAATGTCATATGTATTTGTACAGCAGCTAAAATTACTCTAATAATATTCTGAAATCACCGTTTTGCCTTTCCTAAAAGATTTTCATAAAATTATTGCAAAATTTCTATGAGAACTTCCCTGAGGTTTGCTTTCTTAAATATTTACTGTTGCTACTTAGAGAAGAAAGTAACTCAGACAGTGAAATGAGGTAATGAGTTTATTTTAACACTTCCACATTTCTGCTAAAAAATAACAAAAGTTATAGAATGCCATCCTTATGGGTTTATAATAGTCTAATTTGCTCAGACATTTAAAAAAAAGAACAACCATCACAAGTAAGGGGCTGAAACCTGAGTGGCAGAGATCTGAATATTGTTTAATATTATTTTAGATATTAAAGATTTTTAAAAATCCCAATCTTTTACCTAACTGATGCATCTAGGTGTTCTAATAATTTTTGTGTTTCCTTTTTTTTTGTACCAGGGATTGAACTCAGCGGCACTAGACCACTGGGCCACATCCCCAGCCCTTTTTTGTATTTTATTAGAGACAGGGTCTCACTGAGTTGCTAAGTGCCTCGCCATTGCTGAGGCTGGCTTTGAACTTGTGATCCTCCTGCCTCAGCCTCCCAAGTGCTGGGATTACAGGCGTACGCCACCGCACCCGGCTTGTGTTTCCTTTTTAAGAATCAGAATTAGACTTATTTTCTAAGAACCTAAAAATGTCATCTTAGTGTCAGTCTTTGAAACTCATCCTGATATCAGTTTATCTCAGGCTTCTCTCTGGTTTTCTGTTTCAATTTTATGGGGATGTATTATGATTTTCATAGTATAATGCTCATTTCTTAGACTTTTCTTCTGATTTCTATAGTCAATCATCTCGGAGGTATTCTTTTTTTAGGTTAGTCTTCTTGGTGTGCCATTTTCCCCTTGTGTGTTATTGGTTTTTCTGTAGGCCCCATGAGGTACCCCATCTCTATTGATCTCTAAGCAAGTAGAGCTCTAGGGAGTCTTGGTGCTTGCTAACAGAGAGGGTATGTGGATTGTGTGGATTTCTTGGTTTTGCTCACTACCACACACCTAGGTCTGTGGCTGGAGGGCCACTTAGGTGTACAGCTCCTCACTAGTTTCTAGAACTGATGGGTGTTCCTATTGTGTAGTCTTGCTGGACCAATGTGGGGTCTCCTTCTGCTTCTGTCTATTCTTGAACATTCAGAACTGATGGAGTAGGTGGTAATCTCACTCTGCAGCACTAACTGCCTTTGTCTTGCCTGTAAAGCATTATGTATGGAAAAAATTCTTCCAAAGTATGTTCTATCATTGCTTCCTGTGCTATAGTTTCCTAACAACTGAATTCTATGAATGAATGTAGATAAATTGGAGGAGAGAGAACAATTCTCTGGCCTTCCAAAGAGTAGCACCCATAGAAGAGAGGCAGATTTTTGTTTGACTTCGTCCTGGGCTCCTGTGCTGGGGTAGAAAGTCAGAGAATGGAAAAATCTATCATTGTTCAGGTACATGGGGCTATTCAGTTGCATAAGATGAATCATTGATTATTTGCCTCTATGCAACTTTATTAACTTTATTTAATAGAAATTCCTTGTATATTCTGGTGATAGGTGGGTTGTTAATCTTTGTTTTCATTGTTGTAAATTTCTGTCCCTTCTAGTATAAAAGAAGTTTGAAGATATTTTATCAGTAGTTTCTAGCCAGATGTTATTTTATTTTTCATTTTTTTTTCAAATGGCATTTTAAACTCTAAGTGGACTTGATTTTATTTTAAGAACCTAGGTCTAGGAATTAGTTCACCTTACTTATTCATCATGTTCTGTTTGGCTTAAATCACTTAACTCACTTCAAAATTGCTTTCAGATGCTAAATCTCATTGCATGGTCCCTTTAAGGAGGGAGATTGAGTAAGACCTCTATTGGTAGACTGTAATCATGTCAAACAGACATTGAATGGTAGGTAAGTTTGTTACCTGGAGTCTTATTTAAGATTATTTGATTTTTTTTCACTAATAACAAAAACCAATGGTAGCTAGTGTAACACACACACACACACACACACACACACACACACACACACACACACCCTCCTTCCATAGCCATGGGTTCCATGTCTGTGAACTCAACCAATTGTGGATTGAAAATATCTGAAAAAAGATGCATCTGTACTGAACATAAACAGGAATTTTTTTTCACGATTTCCTAAGTAATACAATATAACAACTATTTTCAAAGTACTTATATAGTATTAGGCAGTATAAGTATGAGTTAAAGTACACATGAGGATGTGAATAGATTATATGGAAATTCTATATCATTTTATGTAAGGGGCTTTAGTATCTGTGGATTTTGGTATCCTGGGGCTCCTAGAACCAAACCCCATGGATACCAAAGGGTAACTGTTGGGATGCTGGAGTATCTTAGAGACTCCAGGAATAGCCAGGCCTTTTAAGAGTTGTGACTGAGAACTCTGAAGCTATTGGGAACCCAGCCCTCTTTTTTCCTCTGCTTCAAGCTGAAAGCATATCTCTTGAACAGCCTTTGTTTACAATTAACAAATGTTGTTAACATTTATCATGTTTCAAGAGGTACCTATGATTTTGTCTGCTTCTCCTTGTGCATGGCATAAAATGGAAGCCTCCTGGCTCCTGAGTACTTCTCTTCTCCATTCAAGTAACCCAACTCAAATTGACTGCATGCCTCTGAGTACTGATTCTAGAATCCAGGAAGAGAATTTGAAGAACTTGGTTTGGTTCAGATAACCACTTTCATCCAGTCAACTGTGGTTGTGCTCGTGTGTGTGTGTGTGTGTGTGTGTGTGTGTGTGTGTGTGTGAGTGTGTGATGGAACAGTTGGCTCTATCTATGGAGGGGGAACGGCTTTTAGGAAAGAGGCTCATTGTGACCTGGGAAAGTCCCTTAGTGTACCTCCTGCTCATGACTTTTTGATCCAGTCCTGAGGGAGCAGCATGACCCTTCTCTTAGGCCTATGGAGTTACTGGGGTGGAATGGAGCACCAGTATTCCCACGGTGCTGTGGGGTCTTGGGGCTCTCGTGAGTGATTGTTAAATCATCTGTGTAGCACACTTGCTGCCTCCCATTGCTTTTTCTAAAAAATTATTTTTAAGTTGTCAATGAACCTTTATTTATTTTTTATTTATTTATATGTGGTTCTGAGAATCAAACCCAGTGCCTCACATATGCTAGGCAAGTGCTTGGCCACTAAGCCACAACCCCAGCCTCTTCCATTGTTTTTTCTTGGTTGTTCCCACTCCACTATAAATCAGAAGACTCTTTAATAGGAAAGCCAAATTTTATAAACTTTCTTCCTACCAGGGACTTTGTATTTAATTAATTAATTAATTAAATTTTATATGACAGAGTATATTTTGAAATATTATGCATACATAGAATAAGTATAACTTGTTCCAGTTAAGATCCCATTATTATTAATACATAGAATAAATATAACTTGTTCCAGTTAAGATCCCATTATTGTGGTTGTACATGATGTGGAGTTACATTGGTTATGCATTTATATATAAGAATAGGAAAGATATGTCTGATTCATCCTACAGTCTTTCCTCTTACTGTCACTCCTCCCTTCCCACATTCCCCTTTGTCTAGTACAATGAACTTCTACACTTCCCTTCCATTGTGGTGAGTTAGCATCTTCATATCAGAGAGAACATCTCCCTTTGGTTTTTTGGGATTGGCTTATTTTACTTAGCATGATATTCTCCAGTTCCATCCATTTCCCAGCAAATACCATAATTTCATTCTTCTTAATGTCTGAGTAATACTCCATTGTGTATATACATCACATTTCTTTATCCATTCATCTGTTGAAGGGTACCTAGGTTGGTTTCATAGCTTGGCTATTGTGAACTGAGCTGCTGTAAACATTGAAGTGACTGTATCACGGTAGTATGATAATTAAGTCCTTTGGATGTAAACCAAGGAGTGGGATAACAGGGTCAAATGGTGGTTCCATTCCTAGTTTTCTAAGGAATCTCCATACTGCTTTCCGGAGTGGTTGCACCAATTTGCAGTTCCACCAGCAATGCATAAGTGAACCTTTTCCCCCATATCCTCACCACCATTATTGTTGCCTATATTCTTGATAATTGTCATTCCCCACCAGTGACTTTGGAAACAAGTTTCCCTTCAATCCTAAAGCAGGACCAATCCTTAGTAGACAGTGCTTCTGCCACCATTGCTTTTTTTTTCCTCTGATAGTAGAAAATGGAATTATGTTTTTCAAAGGCACATTTGGTGGCATTCAGCTGAAGTTAGCAATGTAGGGAGAGTACTGGCCTAAGAGTCAGGAGTCCTGGATTTTATTCTTGACCCTGCTATTCACATAAAACTCCAAGGCTTTGGGCAATTTAGAAAACAAACCCAAATCTATTCTTAAATTTGTAACATGGCAATAATATTTTCTGCTTATCCTTTATCAATTATTTTAAATGTGACCAAATATGTATAAACAGAAGGCATTCTTTCCCATTTTTGGGGGGTGGGCATGGTCGCATTTTGTGGCCCAGGTTGGCCTCAAACTCCCAGACTTGAACAGCCCTCCCACTTTCCTCTTCCAAATAGCTGGGACAACACGTGTGTGCCACCTTGCCCTGCCAGAAGGCATTCTTAGTACTCGACTTTGGACTATTCCTAACTTTCCAACAAAATTCCAATGGTCAATAGAGGTTTGTAGCATGACATCAGGAGAAAAGGCAGGAACTTACAAAGAGTGGTTAAACAATACATCTAATAGCATAAGCTAAGTAAGAGGCAGAACTGGGGCTAGGACTTGCATGCAGGTGGTCTCTACATCCCTATTCTTTCCAGAAGACTCTCCTCTCTTGGTTTGCAGTTGACCTATCTTGGTTTGGTCAGAAGGAAAAAAACTCCATGTTGAGACTGAAGTAGGCTTTTGGCTCTGGTCCACATGATAGATATGTCTCTGTGTATCTTGGACAAGTCTTTGTAGCTAAAAGTTACTGGTTCGTTAAGCTGTCGAGCCTGTGTGATCCAGCCTGATTGCTTTTCTTCCTTTTCCTTCAGCGTGTTGTGTAGCCTGGGGTGTTAGGGGCAAATGAGAACCGCGGTAGGCAGGAGGCTCACCAAGTACTAAGCGAAGCAAATCCAGTGGAGGATTTTTTTCTGTGCCTTCAAGGGACTTGGTGGGGTGAAATAAGGTTAAATGAAATGACAAAACTTAAAGAAACAAGGCCTCTCTTCCTTTGGTTTTGAAGCCACTAAGAAAAATGTGACATGAAAAGCAAAAAATGAGTACCACCAGTATATTAAGTGTGTCTTATGGTTCGGGGGACATTGGTTTTCACCAACAATTCTGGGATGGAAATTATTATTGTCATTATTATCTAGATAAGAACCCTGAAGCCCTGAGATGTGAGGTGACCTGTCCGTGGTGCAATGGTCAGTACATGGAGTCAGAACTTGAACCTGAGCTTACTCAACTCCAAATTGCTTCCCCTTAATAGCTGTTCTCATGTCTACCTGGAAAGTTTTGAAATACTGATATCTGCAACCCAATCCCATAGAGGCAGATTTAAGGGAATGGGGTGGAGGCCTGGGCATTGGGATTTTCCAAACTTCTCAGGTGACTCACTGTCCAGCTAAGATTGAGAGCTGCTGCTCCATGCTCTCCCCAGATTAGTGGCTGGGCACCAGCTCCTTCTGAGCCATTGCTCGTCCCACTTCAAGGTGCCTAAGAGCCCCTTGTGGTTATCCATCAGATTCTGGCTCAGGAGGGTTGGAAGTCCTGAGAGTCTGCATTTCTTTTTTTGTGGAAGGAGAGGGCTGAGTTTATTGTTTACTTTTATTTTCTTGTATCTATTTTTATATGTTCTAATTAGTTATACATGACAGTAGAATGCATTTTGGCACATCATACATAAATGGAGTATGACTTCTCATTCTTCTGGTTGTACATGATGTAGAGTTACACAGGTCATGTAATCATATATGCACATAGGGTAATAATGTCTGGTTCATTCTTCTATCATTCCTACCCTTTGTCCCTTCTCCTCCCTTCACTCCCCTCTGTCTAGACCAAATTACCTCTATTCTTCCCCCACCCTTATTGTGAATTAGCATCTGCACATCAGAGAAAACATTTGGCCTTTGGTTCTTTGGGATTGGCTTATTTCACTTAACATGATATTTTCCAGCTCCATCCATTTACCAGCAAATGTCATAATTTCATTCTTCTTTAAGGCTGAGTAATATTCTGTTGTGTTTATATACCACAATGTCTTTATCCAGTCATCTGTTGAAGGGCACCTAGGTTGGTTCTGTAGTTTAGCTGTTGTAAATTGAGCTGCTATAAACATTGATGTGGCTGTGTCACTGTAGTATGCTGATTTTAAGTCCTTTGGAGTGGGGTAGTTGGGTCAAATGGTGGTTCTATTCCCATTTCTAAGGAATCTCCATACTGCTTTCCAGATTGGTTGCATCAATTTGCAGTCCCACCAGCAATGTATGAGTGTACCTTTCCCCCCACATCCTTGCCAACATTTATTGTTGCTTGTATTCTTTGATAATTGCCATTCTGACTGGAATGAGATGAAATCTTAGAGTAGTTCTGATTTGCATTTCTCTAATAGCTAGAGATGTTGTACATTTTTTTCATATATTTGCTGATTGATTGTATTTCTTCTTCTGTGAAGTATCTGTTCAGTTCCTTAGCTCATTTATTGATTGGGTTATTTGTTTTTTTTTTGTGTGTGTGTGTGTTAAGTTTTTTGAGTTTTTTATACTTACTGGAGATTAATGGAGAATCTGCATTTCTAACCAATTCCCAGGTGATGCTAGGGCTCCTGGAACCACACTTTGAAAAAGGAAGGTAATCTGAGCAGCATCCCCCTCAAACACAGGGCTCCGAGTGTCACCCAGCCCAGGTTCCCCAACTGTGCTCAGTCAGCCAGAGAGACTATACCCTGCACCTCCCCAACCAAGTCTGTGACTATACATTGGACCTTTCCTCCCACCATGGGGTTTGCTCTTATGGGCTCTGAACCGGGCTTCTTTCTGGTACCTGATTCTAGTTCTGGGATCTGGTGCCTCCCAGTTGCCTCCTTTATGGATGTGAGCCCAGTCCTGAGGTGTGACAGAGCAGGAGGGAGACCACACTGTGAAGTATGGTGTTTGGGACCTGAAGATCTGAGTCTTGAGTTTTCTACTTCCTGGCCCTATGATCTCCAGCAAGTTAGTTGTCCTCTCTCAAGTCTCCTAACATGCAAGGGGATGAAGATAGCCACCTTATAGGTTGACAGACAAAATGATATAATGTAGATGAACCACCCACATCAGAGATGGGTATGCTTAATAAGCAATCATATTACTAAGGAGGTTGGAACCAAGCATTAATTGAATATCCCGCATGTGTATTACTCTCCACTAGGTGACTTATAGTTACCATCTCATCATCAGAGCCTCAGAACAACCCTGCAAGGTACTTGATAGTCTCTCCTGTACACAGGCAGCAGTTGGAATCAGAGAGCATGAAGACTCACCTAGCACAGCTAGCAAACTCGAGGGCCAGAACTTGCATTCGAATTTGTCTGACTTCAAAGCCTTTTGTAGATCCATTGACAGAGTTGTGGCTATTTGACAGACAGAAGGGACTCAATACACACTGGTCAACTCAGCTGTTTACTGGGAGTGAGAGCAGCACCCAGAAGGCCTCCCTGTTTCCCATTTGCCCACAGAGGAGAGACTCAGGAGCAGAAGCAGGGAGGTAAGAGATGAATGGGTAGGTCAGAAAGTGACTTTGCTGGGTAGATGCTAACAAATGCTGCCTGCCTGGCCCCTGCCCTGTGAGCCAGGGAACTGGGGGCTTCTTCTGCTCTTCAAGAACAGAAAGCAATTTTTGTGTGTGAGAAACAGGCTGTTGGAAGCAGGTGTGAGGACTGTTGGTGGGGAATGAATGAAATCTCTCTCTGGCGGGGGCCCAGGAAGGAGTAGAGGCAGCCTGTTAGGCTCCCAGCCAGTCTCCATGCAAGAGAGCCCTGGGGGGCCCAGGTTCCCAGCCACCTCTTTTGCCAGACCCAGACACCCAGCATCCCCAGGCTGTGCCTTTGCCACGTGGCATGGCTGTTGATGTAGAATGTAAACCGTGCCTCTCGAGTAGCCTGAGAGCGAGGAACATGCTGACGAGCAGGTGCAGTGGATTTGGGGGGCTGCAGGGAGTTGGCAGCTCACAGGCTTAAGTACCAGGACTGTGCTGGTGCCCATGGGGCTCGTCTGGTCCCTTGTGAGGACTCTCATCCATCCTAGGCCTTACCCAGCAGGATCGGAAACCCTAGAGGGAGGGATGGCAACCGAAGCCAGAGATGTCAAATGTGGCTGTCCAGAGTGTGCCTGGTTGCTCAGCCTGAGTCCCCTTTGAGCAGGCAGGTGCAGCATAATGCCCACGGTGAGCCTCGGGTGGCGTGCCCATGCCCCCTGTGCAGTGGTAGGGCAGCGCTGCTGTTTGTACTTCTGAGCACAGACACCAAGGTGCATCCACCTCATAGAGGTGGACAGAGGGCAGGACAGAGTAAGGGTAGCTCAGCCAGTCTCTGGCTTCCCTCTACGGGTGAGGGCTTTGTTTTGCAATGAAGGAAGTGGAAGAGCCACTTGGCCTTCCTTCGATACCAGTGCTCTCAGCTCCACAGCTTGTGCCGTGTTGAAAAATGTGCAGGTTTTACACAATACTAGGGAAGAAAAAAAATAACTGTGACATGCTTCATTATTTATGTAGCTGGATTCATATATTTTTGATAATTCTTAACTGTTAATAAAATTCTTTTTTTTTTTGTGACTGGGGAGCAGGAGTTTTGCAGAACAAGGGGCCCCCACCCTTCCTATCTAATCGCTAAATTGAAGTTCTTTATTATATTTTACTTAGAGACTGGGTCTTGCTGAGTTGCTTAGGGCCTCACTAAGTTGCTGAGGCTGGCTTTGAACTTGCCATCCTCCTGCCTCAGCCTCCTCAGCTGCTGAGATTACAGGCATGCACCATAGCACCTGGCTCGAGGTTCTTAAATTCACTAAAAAATTTAACTTTTCATCTTGAATTAATTTAATTGCCAAAATAATACAAGGGATTCCCATATAACCCTTATCCAGATTCCCCTAAATGTTGATCTTGTATGATTTAAGAGTATGATGATCAAAATCAGCAAATCATCCTTGACATAGTACTGTTAACTAATCTATAGACAATTAAAATCTTGCCAGTTTTCCCACTACTGTCCCCTTTCAGGTCCAGGATCCTAATCCAGGACCACAAGAGGGTAGTCCTCCAGTTCTCAGCTCTCATGACCTTGGCAACTTTAAAAAATACTGGTCATTTGTCTTCTAGGATGTTCTCAGTTTGGGTTTATGTGATGTTTCCTGGTGACTTAAATCCAGATTGTGCACTTTTGGCAAGAATCCCATAGAAGGGATAGCTTTCCTCAGGGCATCATGTCAGGGCGCGTGATCTGTTTGCTCTATTACTAGTGATGTTGACTTTGACCTCTCACTTAAGGTGGGGGCTGCTAGACTTCTCCACTGTGAAGTTATTATTTTTACTCATGAAATTAATAAGTATTTCATAGGTATATACTTTCTAAATATCCTGTTTCTTATCAAAATTTTCCCACTGATTTTAGGATTCATTAACGGTTCTGCTTAAAACACTTATTACCATGGTGCTTTAATTGACTTATGAAGACAATGCAACTATTGAGCAAAATAAAAGCACCTTCTAGGCATATTGGCAAGATTGTGTCATTTCTTACATCTTGAACACTATTTGATTGGTTCTCTTCATAGCTTTGGTTTTATTTAGTATAGCTTAGTCAGTTATTAAGTACATAAAATGTTGAATGTCACATCTACACCACTGTGTTTACTTTTAGTAGTGACAATATTTCAGCTGAAGCCTGATCATTCCATCTGATTCATTCTTGTCTTTTAGAGCAAACAGTCCCCTTGGAGCTCAGCTCTACCTCCTAAATTCGATCTGAACTTGAAGCTCTGACTCCCTCTATTTAGACCGAGGATATGTGGTATTGCTCTGTGCGCCCCAGTGATTCTAATTTCTACTCAGGACCAAGCTTTTCTTGGTGAATGACTCAGCATTTTACAATCTGACATTTTAAGAGAACCACTTTGCTATTAAACTGAAGCCATATATTAAAGTTAAACCCTGAAGCAAGCATGGGTCCAACAAAGGTTAGGCAAAGATAAGACAATTTGTCACACCTCCCAGCCGGTGGTACATGGCAGAAATGAAATGAGATTTGGAAACCAGAACAGGCTGGCGCCTTTGACTTCGAGTTCTACTGTGGAGAAACTCCTCAGAGGTGGCCATCACTCTGGACTTCTACCCACAGACCCTCTCTTAGTTGTGGTTATGGCCTAGAGGTTCTGTGCTCTAGACTTGGGGCCCTCAGACAGAACATTTAAAGCAGGCTTAAAAGTTGAACTTCCAAATTGGGAAAGCTGTAAATTTGAAGTGAGCTGTTATTGATTTTTGTTTTGTACTGAAGAAGAATTGATGAGACAGGAAAGAAAGCCTTTCTCTGTGAGCATCTAGTGGGCAAGCTGTCAGTCACGTGATTGTCTGTCTGTCACTATTTATTTCAGGCGGACAGAGGAGTGCTGCTTTTCCTGCCCCAGACTGCTGGCCAGGAATGCAGAAGCACAGCTATGTTAGCATCTACGTTTTCTGTCTGTGATCTTATTACACAAAAGGAGTGACTAGGGCACCTTCCTTTGTTAGCCTCGCTGTGTCTTGCTCTTTCTGGGTTTTGGAAGGGAGGAGAAGAGAGCTTTCTGAACTCAGGGCAGGAGGGAAGGGGAGGGCAGATGCAGTTATTTCTCTGTTTTGGGGAATATCCTTCTTCATCCTGATATTTTTGGGCCTCTAATTCCTCTAGAGCAGCCCCAACTCCCCTGGAGATTAAGCCTCATCTCTCCCAGCCAATGACAAACCTGCTCGCCCCTTCCCAAGCAGTCTTAATTAAAGACACCACCCTCAGCCCTTGGGGGCTTCTGTCTCTTCCACAGGCTTGAACAGCATATGCTCTGACCTAAACTCTGCACCATTCTTTCATTCTTTGATCAAACATTTATTGATGCCTATTCTAAGCCAGGCCAGGGGCTGTGCTAAGTGCTGGATATGTATAGAAAGAAATTAGACACAGTTCTTATCCCCAGGGAACTCCTGGTCCAGCGGGGAGACAGGTTTTCAAGTAATCATAATGCAACAATCTTGTAGCACTTACCTTGTGCTAAACACTTCCCATGCTCTCCTCATTAAGCCCTCACAATCACCCTAGGAACTAGGTGTTCTTTTATTCTCTTTATTGCAGATAAAGCACAGAGAGTTTGAAAAATTTACTGGAGGTCATATAGCTAATGTGTGGTAGAGCTAGGATTTGGACCTAGACTGGCTGTAGAGGCTGGGCTTGTGACTAGTATGTTTTACTGCCTCTCAGTGAGTCAAATAAGGAAGTGGGTTTCCTAAGAATCATAGGCACCTGTGTTATGATGTGGAGGGGGTGGCTTGGTGTGTTCTAAGCAGCCTGAGGTTCCTTCCCTTTTTCCCTCCCTCCTCCAGCCTTCAGTATTTCCTGGGCACGTGCTCTGTGTGCATGCTGCTAGGCACTGGGGACACAAAGAAGGGCTTCACCTGGCCTGGGAGAGGCTGTCTACACCCAGCTGGCACCTGGTGTGGTCAGTGCTCTCCTAGCAGCGTGGACAGGAGCAGCGCGGGGGAGTGGTGTGCAGGCAGGAGGGGGAAGGGTGTAGTGGCGGCTCCATGACACTTCAGTACAGTAGCTGATCAAATCAACTGAGCTTTGAGTCCCTGTTAGCCACGCTCTGTGAGAAGATTTTTAAAAAAATTAGTCATTATTTGGGAGCAATCTTCTGCTCCCCAGTGACTCCAGGAAACCCAGAACTGACCCAGGTCTTAGCCTGTGGTTTAGGTACAGGCTGCACCTGCAGGCTGGTCTCCTTCCATTTGTCTAGCCCATGGTGCCTCCACAGTTTCTTGCTCTGGTCATCCTGGTCTTAACGACAGTGGACAGCTTTGGGGTGGCTCCTGTCTCACCATGTCACTCTGTAGTGGCATCTCTCTCAGGACCACAGTGCCACCAGCCTGCATGTTCTGTTGTCCCAGCTGGCTGCATTGGAGGCCACCCCGTGACACAGAGGAAAGCACGTTGACTGCCTCCTGGTTGGTAGGGGAGTTCAGCCCTTAGGAACAGACTGAGCTTTTACCAGGGAGGCATTGCTTTCTGGAGAAGCAGCATATCCAGTTATTTCCCCATAATTGTGAGTCAAACACAGAGGTGTCCCTGTGTGGGATCTACTGAGAGTCTGTGTACTGTGGTATGTCACTGAGATATTGAGTGGGAGAGGGAGGGGTTCAGAAGGGCCCTGGAGGCCCAGCTGGTATGAAAGTGCCAGATTTTACCTACAACAGAATAGTAATATCACCAGATTTGGAGTTCAGAAAGATCATAGTGACTGCATGTGTGTGTGTGTGTGTGTGTGTGTGTGTTCATATGAAAGGCTGCTAAGAATAATTTACTGTGTAGTTTCCTCCAGGGTGGGTCTGGGGCTAGTGTTATTCTGATGCCTTTTGGGATGATGTATCACATGGGACTGTCCATAGACATACATGGGAGATGTCTTGCTTCACTTTGGCTCTTAATCACAAAGCCAAGCAAAGACCAGGGTGGAGAGATGATAGCCCATAGGGAAGGTGAGTATAAAAAATCAGTTGGAATGGTGACAATATTAATTTTGAGTCCTTGTCCTTGGAAAACCAAAAAGAAGGGGCCATAGAAGACTCTTGTGCCCAGGCTCCTTTGTAGAAGTGAAGGAGAAATTAGAACAAAGGATTTCCATTTCACTGTGGTCCCAACCAGTTCCCGTTTCTTTTCCTTTCTTTTCCAGGGATTGAACTAGGAGTGCTTAACCACTGAGCCACATCCCCAGCCCTTTTTTATTTTGAGACTGGGTCTCGCTAAGTTACCTAGTGCCTCACTAAATTGCTGAGGCTGGCTTTGAACTTGCAATTCTCCTACGTCAGCCCCGCGTCACTGGGATTACAGCATTAAAGGTTTGCTCCCCTGTGCCTGGCAACCAGATCCAGTATCAAGGACTTGGAACTTCCTCCCTGAGCCAAGAAGATCCCCAACTCTCCCTGGTTCTCAAATGACTGCAAAAGCAGAGAGACGGTGAGCCACTCTGGCATCAGAAAACCCAGAGCTTGGTAATGAGATGAGAGAAAAGTGCCCAGCCATGACATTAACTGGGATTTATTTTCATCATCTCAGGTTCCCTATTGTATGGCCCGTTCCTTCACCACCTGCAAATACAGCCATATTTTAGGATACAACTCTGAGGGTTTCAGGGCTCTCTGAGAAATAATGGTTCTGTGCTGTCACTGCATAGATATGCCCTTTCCAAATATTCAAAACAGGAAGGTGACCTGCCGATTCAGAGGAAAGCAATAAACCACACATTCAATTAGAATGACATACATTTAATCACAATTGTTTAATGGTATTTGAGATTTCTTATTTAATCAGTAATGAGACTACCCAGCAATTAATGTTCCTGGAATCACGGCTGTCCTTACCAGCCTGGTGTTGATTTTAAACTAATCTTTTTTATTTTATATCCTCTTTCTATTTCTGGAGTTAATAAAGGTGCTCTAATGAGTTGTATTAAAATGTCAATTTCTTCTTTTGTTGCACCCACAAGTTTATCATGGTTTTTAATCAAAATACTGAGTTCATTTGTAGGAAGGGGGTTTTAGACATCAGGCTTCGCTTGAATGGAGAAGCCCACGTGGGGATGGCTCCACTCTCCTAGCCCTTCCGGTCCCTGCTGGAGAGGTGGGAGGATGGGGACAGCTTCAAGCATGGCCTGTAAGGTCACAGAAGGCCTGAACTTGGCTTAGGGCTGTGTTGTTGCTGTCTTGAACATCTTTTTGTTTTGCACCGGGTCTTGCAATTTATACAGCCAGTCCTATGTGAGGATCTGTCAGAGTGGTTGACAGTCCTGGGAAACGTGTGAGAGGCTGCCGCATCCCAGCCCTTGAGCAAGTGCTGTGGGGTCCAGGCTGAGGAAGGCCAAGTGTGGAGCCAGGGAGAGGCCGGGGGGCACACAATTAGTTACAGCTATAATAAGTGATAGGAAAGAGAAGCAGAGGGGTGATTGGTGCTCAGAGGAGGGGACAGAGTGCTATAGATCAAATTTCCCACTGGACCTTGTCTCTCCCTGAAACTCCTTCCTGTAATCCTAAAGCTCAGGCTGTAGGGATAACACATTGACACTAATTTCTATTAGTGTCAACAAAAGGGACACTAATAGAAATTCTCTTTGAGGAGGGGGGAAAGTCTTTTTTTCTGAAACCTACTTTTGAAAAGTTATAACAATGGCTAACATTTTTTGAGTCCCTACCATAAGGCCAGGTGCTGTTCTGAGTACTTTACATGTTATGTTATCTCATTTTTTTTTTTTTTTTTTGGTACCAGGGATTGAACTCAGGGCCACTTGACCACTGAGCCACATCCCTAGCCCTTTTTTGTATTTTATTTAGAGACAGGGTCTCACTGAGTTGCTTAGCACCTTGCTTTTTGCTGAGGCTGACTTTGAACTCGCAATCCTCCTGCCTCAGCCTCCTGACCCACTGGGATTACAGGTGTGTGCTGTACTTGTTACCTCATTTAATACAACAACCCTATGAGATAGGTACTGATTAATAGCCTCTCTTACCTCAGTTTCCCCATTGGGGCTATGTATGTTTCCCAAGGCCATAAAGCCAGCAATGACAGAGCCAGGCTTATCTCCAAACTTATATTTTGGCATGGTAGGACCAGATGGGCTTTGGAGAGAGGCAGATCTTCATGTGTTGTAGCTTCAGCCATTTGTTAGCTCTGTGACCTAGGCAAATCACTAAACTTCTCTGTGCCCCATTTCTCTCATTTACAAACTGGGGGTAATAGAACCTAGGTAGGGGCTGATTTGAAAATTAAAATAATACATAGTATCTAGCCTGACGCCTTATACCATAACCTGCCAAGGGCAAGGTCATTTCTCTGCCCTCTTATGAAGTTTACCCAACCTCTTCTTCTCCAAGAAGACTCTCTTGTCTACTTTGAATGCATGTTCCTCATCACTTGCTCTGTTGCCTCCTTAAAAATTACATCCACACCACTGTTTCCTTTAAATTAATCATAAATGACTTGTTGAGCACATGACACACTAATTTATCTGTTATCGTGTTCCAAACATGAGCAAGCCACTGTGTTAGGCATTATCCTATGTTAAGGCACTGTTATGGTTGTGGGGTGTACCAACCGAGTGAAGGACATAGTTCTTAGGATTCAATCTACTTAGGAGATACAGTCCATAAATGTAAGAGACTAAACTAAATAACAGAACGTCCTGGGAGTATGTTGAAGTGTTCGTGTGTGTGGGGGTGAGAGCATATGAATTCACTCATTTGTTCATTTAGAGGTTTGTGTTAGGTGCCGTGCCTGGTGCTGGTAACGTAAGGATGAACAGAACCAATGGGAACTCTGTCCTTGTGAGGTTTGTATTTTAGCAGGGATGCTAGATTTTGGATAAATCGATACACAATTAGTTACGGTTGTAATAAGTCTTAGGAAAAATAAGTAGAGCGGTGATTAGTGCTCAGAGGAGGGGACAGTGTTATAAACCAGAGTAATTAGAGAGTAGCTCACAGGAGAGGTTGAATTGAAAGAGGGTGGGTGTGAATTGCTGGAGGGGAGAGAGGGGGTCCAAAGGTCAGGATATAGAAACAATGTTCGGGTGATAACAGTAATTCTTTAAATTTGGAATGCACAGTGAAATTTCCCTGAGAGAGTAGCTCAGTGGCAGAGTGCTTGCCTAGCATTCACAAGTCTCTTGATTTGATCCCCCAAACCACCCTCCCCATACAAGGGAACTGTGGACTCAAGAGACAGGGCAATCAATCAAGATTTCAGTACTTTCACATATGTAATGTGTTAGGATAGACTGAGTTATGCTGCAGTAACAAACAATCCCAATAGACCAAGGTTTCCTATCTTGTTCATCCTACTTGTTCAGGGTGGTTTGGTCAGGGGGCTTACTCCTCATAGCTGCCCAGGGACAAGGTCCCTTTCCACCTGTGCTCTCAGGATCACCACAAGAGTGGAAAGTGATGGTGCAGTGTCTCTGTCTTGGTTCTCTATTCTTGTATAACACAATGTACTAGAACTTAGCTCAGAACATCATGCACAGGTCACCATTTCTGAGGGCTA
The DNA here is from genome assembly GCA_025594165.1 of Tamias sibiricus. Taxonomy (NCBI): domain Eukaryota; kingdom Metazoa; phylum Chordata; class Mammalia; order Rodentia; family Sciuridae; genus Tamias; species Tamias sibiricus. Next base: position 105,900,829 of record CM046657.1, read on the forward strand.
GGAATCCAGATGTGGTTTAGCTGAGTGCTCTGGCTCAGGGACTCTTCCAATACCACAATCAAGGGGTCTGCTGGAGCCACACTCAAGGTTCAACTGGTCCTGGGTCCACTTCCAAGCTCACCCACATTATTGGCAGGATATGTTGGACTGAGGGCCGAAAGACTTAGTTTCTTGCTGGATGGCCTCCTCCATTAGGGCGAGCGTATGAAAGGAGACAGAGATGGAGGGAAGGGAGGAGAGAGAACAGATGCCAGCAAGTCTGAAGCCACAGTCTAGTACCTAACCTTGGCAGTGACTGCCCATCACTTTTGCTATCATCTGTTCTTAGAAGCTCCTCACTAGGTCCAGCCCAGACTCTGGGGAACCACACAAGATGATACATGCCAGGTGGCAAGGTCACCGGGAGTCATCTCGGAAGGTGTGTACCACAGCGGTGTGTCCACTCCCTCCATGCACATTAGGGGTGTGACGTGGTCACAACCAGCTTCAGAGCAGCCAGGGAAATTCAATCCTCACATGTGCCTGGAAGGGGAGCCCCAATATTTGTGAATTGTTCTGCAGACGAACGTCATTGATCCCTTAGTACAGAGCCTCGTTTACTAACGAGAAGGTCTGTGGAGGGCTTTAATCAAGGAAAGGTTGGAAAGTCAAGCTGAGGTTTAAGAGATTAATGGACTTGAAGGAAACAGCCAATGAACAAATATTTTTGAGCAGGAGAGTCATTTAACCAGTGATTCTTAAAATAATTATCAACTAGCTTTTAAATGGAAAAGCAGAAATCCATCTATAAGGTAAAAATTCAGGTCCAGAGTGACAGTGATAAAAAGTGAAGTTGTTTTCCATCCCCAGTTCCTAACTCCCCTTCCCAGATGCGAACATTTTCATTCCCTTGGATGTCTCGGGTATTCAGGAATATCTATACACCGTAATGTAGATCTCCCTCCCTGCCTTTTAAATCAATCACATGTGTCTTCCTCTTTTCGCCTTACTATTTATCTTAGAGATCATCTCAGCACCTGTAGCTCTGTCTCACTGAAGGTTTTAGCAGGTTTGAACTGGTGGCTAAAGGGAACAGAGGAAGCTCCACCGCCTGGGAGGCTCTTTGAATAATTCTGCAGATTTTCATTCATTTATTCATCATTTATTTAGGTCTTTGCTGGGCCCTGTGACATCAAGTCCCATAAGAAACAATCCTGGCTTCTAAGGAGCTCAAGGGAGTGGAGACGGGGAAGCAAATAAATCATGGCCCACTGTTCTCGAGAGCTGTAACTGGAGTGAAGTGACAAGTGTCTAACTGGGATGTCTCCACGAGATAAAGAGCATCAGGTGGCAGCGATGCTCTTTCTTCAGAAAAAAATGTCAACAGGTACAGTGTGATAAAGGGTCGCTCCAGCCCTCCTGAAATACTTTCCACTTATTTTACAGCGCTGTGTCCCCTCCCTGACGCACACAGGGACGCAGTGAGCGAGGTAGGAGGGTGTTGCCCCACAGGCTGGGGAAAAGGCTGGGGCAGGCTCATGATGGAATCCATCCATGGTTTCTCTGTCACTTCTCAACCTTTGCCGATAGCATCTCGGGCTCCCGCCTGGCTGTTGTACAAACAAGGAGCACATTCTTGATTATGCGGGAAGATGAGCCTCAGATTCATTTTTGATGTTCAACGTTACGAGGCGAGCTCCCTGGCCATCTGTTCAAAGGGGGAATGTGGTACATATTTTGATTATTTTATTTTTATCTTAATCAAGTGGCAACTTTCCATCTTGACGCATCTTAACCTGAGCAGTTGCAGCGGGGAGGCAGCAGGCTGGAACAGACTGAGGAGGGAGGGAGGGAGGAGGATGTGCCACCTGGAGCCGCCGTGGAGTCTGTGAGCAGAGGTGTTCCGCAGGCCCTTTCACCTCCCTCATTAGTGAAGAAATTGCAAGCCTGCCAGTGGCCACCGCCATGCTTAGAACGCCAGCCTCCGGGGGCTCATTACACAAACGAGGGCAAAAGACAGAAGTGGTCAGGACCTGCTGGGTACAGCCAGGAACCCATGGGAGCCTGGGCTGGGGGGCAGAGGCGCCTGGAAACTGGAATGCAGCAGCTTCCTGAAATGGCAGAGGGAAATAACTGCAGCTTCCTAATTAGAAGCAGCCCAAACATCTTAGCCTAGTTAGGTTTTCCAGCCATTGGTGTTTGATGACAGTGTGAGATTACATTCCAGAAGCAGCTCTAGGGTCTCCTGGAATGAGTGAGCCAGAAGAAGTAATCATCTAGCCATTTCTCTGAGTTTGGGTTTTCCTGAAAGCTAATCCTAAAACAAGGACTTGGGAGCAGTGAGTTTATTTGTCAGGTGAACCAAGGAAAAGGAGTTGGGGGACCAGGAGAGGCAGGCAGGGAGGAAGGAATTTCAACAGCGTGGGGTCAGTTACCTGGTGGCAGCTGGCCTCAGGCTGGAGGAGGACCTGTCAGAAGCATCCCTCTGGGGGGAACTGGGGTGCTGATTCACAGATTTCTGACCTCCTCCTTTGATTGCTGCCATTGAGGGTATTAATCCTTTTCCTTCAAATTGCCTGTGTTTCTAGCTCCAGGAATTTAGGATAAAAAGCCCCAAAGCAGGCAAATAGAGAGACAGCGGGTGCTTCAGGTGCTCAGCGGAACTTGCCCAGGAAGCACTTCTCTCCGCTGCCCCTGGAGTCTGGGGTGGCCTAAGGATAAGGGGTGAGGGGCATAGCAAGCGTCCCAGCAGTCACTCCCGCAGCAAGGATGCGTATCATTAGTAAGGGTGCAGATGGGAGCTTCCTTGGGGTAGTGGGCACCAGTTCTCCCCAAGCACTGAGGGGTACGAATTCTCCACTTTGGTACTTGCACATAAATAAACCTACTTTTGACTCTCTGTTCTCAATGCACTCTGCTAGTAGGAAACAATCTCATTGGTCTCTCTCCTCCTGTGTGCCAACCTCCCTGCCAGCTCCATGGTTGCATCTAGATTTCTGTAAGTCATTGGAAGCCTCTGGGCAGTGTCTATACAGAACAGACTGGAATGCTTACAGTGCGTATTTTGTTATTTTGTCTTTTGGCAGTGGTATCTTTTCTGGTTAGTCAGGTTGAACCAGCTGGTCATTTTCTTTTTCTCTTTTGCAAATTGCTTTGTTTTGTACACTTTGGAGAGCTCCTGAGGATCACTGTGCCCAGAGGATGTCCCTTTATAAGAAGATATAATAGCTCTTGTGACTAGTTACTGCCCTACTGCACTTCTACAATGACTTGGCCCCTTGTGATGCAAGAGCTCATCCCTGTGGCCTTCTCCAGGTGCCACAGTGGCTTCTGCAGGTAGGATTCAGCACTCCTGGGACTTAGATGCTGTTGGTGCCTAGAAGAAGTGGCTATGTGCTCCTTGTTTTTTTGTCGTGAACTAGCCAATGGGTCCATTTAGGTTTTGACCACTCAGAAGAGACATTAAAAACTTAAAACTATGATCCTATAAATGCATTTTTTGATGGATAGCTCTGAGTTTTAACACAGGTATAATTTCATGGGACCACACCTACTCGATTGAATTAGAGAACCATTTCATTACCCTCAAAAAGCTGCCTGACGCGGTCCCTTTGTAGTGGTACCTTCCCCTCACCTGTAACCCCTGGCAACCATGACTCTGTTCTCAGTTACCATAGTTTGATCTTTTTAAAGAATAAGATCTTTGCATTCAAATCATTGGAATACAGTTCAATACCTGAAGCAATTCTGGTCTTATGTTATCATGCCAAGTACCCTCGTCTTCTGCTGGGCTGAAGCAAGGGTTAGACAGTACCACACAGTGCCATGTGTCAAGGCAGCTGGCTGTGAAGATGCCATCTGGTCACTCCTGGAGAGGGCGACCAGTTTCCCTGGGCTTGAAGCATTTCAGAACAAACAGCTCCACCTTCTTTCTCTTATTTTTTCCTGGGACAATTGTAAGATGACTTCGTAGCACCACCATGAAGTCTCAAGAACAAAAGTGGTCTCCTCTGGAATTTGTAAACGGATATTGGTGTGTCCATCTCGCCAGCAAAATCAGCCCCTAATGATTGGAATGAATCTTGGATTTTGCATTAAAAAAAAGTTGTATCCATGGGTTCAACCTTGAGAATGATAGATAGACGTTCTTGTTAGGGCTTTTATGGAAATATGCATCTTGGCAATGGGTTCACCTGAGATAGTGGATCCAGAAAGAAGATCCATGCTGATAAAATTTACTCAAATTTAGATTAAATTGGGTTAAAGTTGGATTAAAAAGTCTAGAATCACAATTTCGGTTCTTTATCAGACCCTCCTGACTTAGTCACCAGAACTTTCAAAGAAATCAGTGAAGCTGCTCCGAGTACAGCAGAGGGCTCTGAGAGCCGCCTTCTCACACACTGCCCACATATTCTGTAGTCTGGCCAGTGGTCCCATGGGTGGGCTGGAAAAAAAAGGGAACAGAATTTCTAGGCCACCTCTAGGAAATAGATAGTTTCTGTGAAAATAGAGGAGGTGGCCTCTCTGGAACCCTCCCTTGTGACCTGATTCCTGGTTCCATGAAAGTGGCTGCTGAGCTCTCTCAGGTCTCTGAAAAGATTCACACACACACACACACACACACACACACACACACACACTCACTGGACTTATTTTTGGCAAAAGATCTTAGAAGACTTCCTATATCTATTAGCCAGGTTTAAGCTTAACTACAAGTGACAGAAAATCCAGCACAACAGTGGCTTAAAGTTTATTAAATAAATTTCCTCACATAAATATAGGCTGTCTTAAACTGGGATGGCAGTGCCAAAATTATTGGGAACCCAGTCTCTTCACCTTCTATCATCAACATGAAGCTTCTACCTTGTGGTCCAAAAGGGCTGCTCAAACTCCAGCCAGGGTGTTTCCATTCCAGCCAGCAGGAAAAAAGGAAGGAGTCCCTCTCTCTTTAAGAAAAACTCTCTGTTTAAGGGCTCTACCCAGAAATCACATTTACCATATTTCTTACTTTCCTTTTGGCTTCGTTGATTAACCACACTTAGTAGCAAGGGAGGCTGGGAAATGTGGCCTTTATGCCACAGACATTTGTCTGGCCAGAGATCAGAGAAAATGCATGGTACAAGGGGAGGATGTGGCAGTCTCTGCCACAACTTGTTGAGATAACCACACAACATCCAGCAGAGAAGGGTCATAAAAACATACCCAGAAATAAGTGAGAACCTACAGAACTTGGCCCTGGAGGCTCACCTTCTGTCATGGGTTTTACTTATTGGATCTCATTCTACTGAGCGCACACAATTCCCCCTTAGGAATCTGGACCCAAGAAACACAACATCTCCTTTCTTTCTTTGTCCCTAGCATAAGTGGTATCTCCTAGCATTTTCAAAGATTTTTATTAAACACTCATATTAAAAGAAGAAAACAAGGAAAATGTGAGATGCTCAGACACTTACTACTTGTAGGTTTGGATCTTAAGGCAACCGCTTTCCATCAGGAAGAAGCCGGCTAGATACACAAAAGCTGTGCCTGCCTTGTTCTTTCAGCTGCTATCGGGTGTCCACACAGAGGGGAAGAGCCTTACTTTTTCGTGAAATGTGGCACAGGCCATTTTCAAACTCAGTTTCCTACTGTGCTCAACCATTTGGCTCTGGCTTTCTGCTGAGGGGCAGCTTGGTCAGCCATCAGTTCTGGTGATTAATAGGTGCTAAGACTTTGTCTCAAGGCAGGGAATGATCTTGTCCCCACAGAGCAACTGGAATTTTGCCCGAGCTAAATAGCATATCTTGGAAATCTTTTTCTATCAGCTCTATGGATCTGATTCACCCATTTTGACAGTTGCATGGATATCATGGATATCCCATTGTGTGTTTAACTCCAAGTCATTAAACCTATCTTTGATTTCCTGAACACTTTAAGAATTGATATTCCTATAGTATAATTATATTTTTATTGATTTTTTTTTTTTTAAACAGAGGAGCAGTCTGGGTTTATAGGGGAACATAATAGAAAGAGGAGATGTTGGGCTCCTGGGCTGGGAAAACCAACTTCTCCCACTCCACAGCATTCTGAAGGGTGGTCTCATCTGAGAAGCTTGAATGAAAATGGTTCTATTCATTATGGTGAGAAATGAACTCTTCTAATACTGAATCGGCTGGAGGCTCTGACCAGTTCCATGGGTGTCCTTGGGATCAAAAAAAAGGATAGCCATTAATTTGAAAACTGGGCTTGTCGAAACAACAGGTGGGCTGGTCCACAATCTTTCCGAGTTCCTACCTCAAATCCAAACCTTGGCTTCTAACTCTTAAACTGGTAAAAAACAGAGATAGTTAATGGCAGAAATGAATTCTTCAGAAATCAACGAGGCCAGAGCATGTGGCAGTTCAACTCCTGCACCCAACTTCCCAATCCCCAGGCTGATAGTTCTCACGTAGCACCAGCCCTAACTGCCAAGCAAGCGCCCTTCCATGTTTTAGGGAACCCCTGTCTCCCAAATGTGTTTGATTCTCTCTTCTTCCCAACTGCTGGCCTGTCTCCTGCCTGCTGAGAAATCAGCTCATCATCTTTTGCTATCAAAATTTGCTCTAAACCTTATTCACATTATACTTTAAATTGCTGATAACTGTTTCAAGTGACAGCAGATAGGAAGGGAAGCTGGCTTACATGTGCACCATCTATGTATACGTGTGTGTGTGTGTGTGTGTGTGTGTGTGTGTGTATGTGTGTGTTTTAAATATTTACTATGGAAGTTTTGAACACAAGTAGAAAGGCATAAGGAATCCACACATACTCATGAGTTTCAGCATTTATCAACAACCTGCCATTTTTCTTTCATCTATCATCTGTTTCCCTGCATATATTTTCTGGTGTGGTTATTTGAAATGATTTGTGGGAAGTATACATAGTGGGGTTAAACTTCAGGTGAAGTTTAGTAGAACTGTGGCTGCAAAGGGGTGCAAAGTCACCTATGCAGGCAGGGAACAGTTCCAGATTGATAGTGATGTCTTCCCGGACACAGAGGAGGGAACAGTGGCCCCTGCTGGGTCTCCTGCTTGCTGTTCCTGCTTTCAGCCAAAGGAATTAAACTCTTGCTCTGATGCTTTGAGCATTTGGAGCTGATGGGGAAGAATGTTTTGGAGGGAGAGGACTTTCCTGCTTTGATCACCCCCGGGAGGCAGCTACCGATCCCTCTACGTTCTGCTTTGTGTCAATTTTCCAGCCCCTTGATGTGGCATGTGAGTGTCAGAGAACACGAGCCTTGCTGCCAGCGAGTCTCTGTAAAAGGGAACAAAGCTGGGCAAGGCTTCAGGTGACAGCCTGCATGCCACCGAGTGAGAGGAGGGAGCAACAGAACTCGCCATTTGGAGGGACTGTGGGTTTTGGGCCTCCCGCAGCTGTCAGTGTCATTCAAACTGCACTTTCTGCTCAAAATGAAGATGTCAGGGAGACAGAAGGAAATGCTAGTCATGCCCTTTGATTTCCTATTTTTTCTCAGCAGCAACAGTTTTGTCCCCAAAACTCTTTTTCTGGCAAAGCCTGTGTGGCCCAAGGGAAGGTTTTTTTTTTTTTTTCCTTTAAATCAGCTCTAGAAGCCAAAATTGTAGCTGTGTGAAAAGTGTGTCGTGGGTGGGTAGGGGAAGGGGCCCAGGGCATGTGTTGCTGGTGCATCCAGGGGGTGTCATTAGAAGCCAAGCACCTCCTGCTGTGACAGCCTCTGTGCTCTAGAAGTGTTTGCAGGGTTAGTCAGCTATTTGAGGAACAGGTGTTCTTGGGGTGAATTTCTCAGCCCTGGTTAGATGGCAGGGCATGACAATTCTGTTGGACCTGACACCATGACAGCAGCCCAGAGGGGCTCCAGTAGGGTTCACAGGCTGCATGGTAGGCTCATTGCATCTTGGGTACAGATGGATTCTGCCACTCATGTGCCACCCACAGGATGGTAAGGACCTTAACATCAAGAGAATCTGGGTGTGTGGTGGGGCGTGCTGTTGGCCATGTGGGCCTTGCTTAAGTCTTGTGAACTATTTTTAGTGCTAAGGAACTTGTGAATACTAACTCCGGCTTGAGCTAAACAGAATCCATAAATCCTCTAATTCAGCATTTTGTAAAGTGATCTGCTAAGCACCAATTCAGTGGATTAGGGTAGGGGATGTTTTAGCAGGGCTGTGCTCCATCTATTTGGTGGGTGAATGGGTGGAAGGGTTTGTGATGAAGTAGATTGGGAAATTGTAAGTTGAACAGGTCTGTTTGTGGCAGGTCTTCCCAGGGTCTTCATTATACTAACATGCATTGTGACTTTCTAAGAGGGGGCTATCATATCCCGTGTTCCTACCATTTGACTAATAGAGCCCATGATACAGTGTTTCCCCAAACATGCTGTTAGTCAGCTCTCCATTACTATAACAAATATCTGAGATAATCAACTTATGAAAAAAAGGTTAATTTTGTCTTAGTTTTAGAGGTTCCACTCCATGATTGGTTGGCCCTGTTGCTTTGGGGAAGGTAGCACATCACAGTGGGAGTTCACAGTAGAGCAAAACTGCTTACCTCATGTCGAGGAACAAGAGAGGAAGAAGAAGAGATTGGGTTTCAACAATCCCCTTGGAGGGGGCACATCCCCAATGACCTAAAAGTCTCCCTTTAGGCCCCACCTCTTAAAGGTTCCACCACCTCCCAATAGTGCTTCCCTGGGGACAAAACCTCCAATGCATGGGCCTTTGTGGGACATTTAAGGTCCAAAACATGTTATGATTTGGATATAAGGTGTTCCCCCTAAAGCTCCTGTGTTAATGCAGGAGGTGAAATGATTAAGTTATGAGAGCTGTGACCTCATCAGTGGATTAATAATCAGTGTGACCTCCATTTGGTGGATTAATAATTTGAATGTGGGTGATAACTGTATGCAGGTGGGGCATGGCAGGAGGAAATGGGTCATTAGGAGTGTGCCTTGGGGATTATATATTTTGTCCCTGATTCCCAGTCCTTCCTCTCTTCTTCCTGGCTGCCTGAGCTGAAGAGCTTTCCTTCTGTGTACCCTTCTGCCATGATGTTCTGCCTCATCTCAGGCCTAGAGCAGTGGAGTCAGCCGGCGATGGGCAGAGACCTCTGAAACTGCGAGCCAAAATAAACTTCCTCCACTAAGTTGTCAGGTATTTAAGTCACAGTAACAAAAACCTGACTGACAGTATAGCATCCACTTTGGGAAGGAGAAACTTATGTGAATGAAGATTCACTCTGCTGATTTTCAAAGTCATCAACACCAAAAGGTCAAAGTCTAAATGTCTCTCAGGTTATCTTTAAATCTGACTTTCCCCCATTTATTTGGCTTATATTAAACCAGAACCGATGTGATAATTTATATTGTTAGAAGTTCCTTTCCAAAGAGTTCGAAACTTTGATTTTATACCTCCTTTCTGTTTTATAAAAGACAGAAAATCCAATGTGTGTAACTCCACATGGTGGCCCAGATGCATTCTTGCTTTTATATGAGCCCCAAAAGGTGGGAAGCCCCAGTTTACAGATGGAGATGCTGAAGTTGAGAGGTTGAGCCATTTGTTCAGAATCTTATACCTGGTATCAGAAGTAGGCACTTGGGTTTGTCGGGCCCAGAACCTGCAGTATTTTATCTCAGCAGGTGAAGGAAGAGTAGATTTAAAACATTTTTTTTAAATTTGGTATTTATCTTGCCCACAAGAATATAAATAATTTCTCTAAGGACAGGGATAGTTTTGTTCATTCCTGTATCTCCAGTGCCTTGCGTAGGTGCTCTGTGAATATTCATTGAATGTAGGAATCATGAGCTTCTCTTCTACCCAATTAATATGTATTAGTCTGGTGACTCCAGAGATTGAGGCAGGAGGATCGAAAGTTCAAGGTCAGCCCCAGCAACTTAGTGAGGCCCCAGGCAACTGAGTAAGACCCTGTCTCAAAAAAGTAAAAACTCCTGGATCTATTCCCAAAGGACTTAAAAACAGCATATTACAGTGACACAGCCACTTCAATGTTTATAGCAGCACAATTCACAATAGGTAGGTTGTGGAACCAACCTAGATGTCCCTCAGTAGATGAGTGGATAAAGAAAATGTGGTATATATACAAAATGGAATTTTACTCAGCAATAAAAGAGAATAAAATAATGGCATTTGCAGGTAAATGGATGAAGTTGGAGAATATAATGCTAAGTGAAATTAGTCAATCTCAAAAATCCAAATACCGAATGTTTTCTCTGATATAAGGAGGCTGATTCACAGTGTTGTTGGATGGGGGTACATAGGAGGATTAGAGGAACACTAGAATGGTCAAAGGGAAGGGAGGGGGAAGGGAGGGAGCAAAGGGGGAGTGAGGGGGGGGGAAAGAAAAGTTGGTTGAATGAGATGGATATCATTATCCTAAATGCATGATTGAAGACCTGAATGATACGAATATACTTTGTATATAAACAGTTGTATGTAAAAAGATGCTATATATGTGCATTATGAATTGTAATACATACTACTATTAGAAATAAAAAAAGAAAAAGAAGTAAAAAGGGCTGGAGATGTAGCTTAGTGGTAAAGCAGCCCTAGGGTCATTCCCCAGTGCCAACCCCTGACTCATACACATATAGGCTGGAGATGTAGCTCAGTGCTAGAGTGCCCCTGGGTTCAATCCCCAATATTGCAAATAAAATAAATAAAATGAGTGTATATTAAATGTAACCCTCATTTCTCCAAGGAGAATCTGAGTAAGTTCAGCTGAAATCATATACTTGGCGAGGCCGAGTTAAATAATAAGGTAGGGGTTATTTTGGGATAGAGAAAAAGAAGTTAGCTAGCTCTATGGGAGTGCTTTGGTATTGCCTCTGAATCCTGACTCCTTTTTTAAATTTAAAAGAAAGAAAAGAATATTAACCACACATGCCTAGGGAAATAACAGCTGAAATAGTACAGAAGGGTATGGAAGGAGAGCACATCTCCCTCTGATCCCTGTTGCTTTTCCTGTTCTTCGTTGACTTTTTTCCTGGTGTGTGTGTGGGGATGGTGGTTGTTTTAGTCATAACTCAAGTAATATTCTTGAATATCTATTTTTGGATTCATCAATAAGTAGTACCTAAGCCAAGCACAGTGGCGCACACCTGTAATCCTAGCACTTGGGAGGCTGAGGCAGGAGGATCGTGAGTTCAAAGCCAGCCTCAGCAATGGCGAGGCGCTTAGCAACTCAGTGAGATCCTGTCTCTAATAAAATACAAAAAAGGTCTGGGGATGTGGCCCAGTGGTATAGTGCCCCTGAGATCAATTCCTGGTACCAAAAATACAAAACAAAACAAAACAAAACAAAACAAGAAAGTAGTACCTATCGACTCCTCACTATGGTAGATGAAGCATATATCTTCTCCAAAGTCTTCCTATTGGTTTTTGTTATATTTGTATTCTCTTATTTACTCTGATTTAAAATAACATTCCCAAACCTTCATTCCTTGATTTATGAATTTAGTCTTTCATGCTTCTTTACATGTTGCAGGACATGAGGACCACATTTCCCTCTTTCTCTTCTCCCAATTGGTGGGGGCTGACTTTGACAATGTCAAAAAGTTGAGAATAGTTCCACGTCACATTGTAGACATAATTAATCCTTTCACGCTTTGTTTACATAGAAGTTGATGTTGAAAATTGAAAATCAATGCATAGCTTTAACAGTATTATGATTTCCTAAAAAACAATTATTCACTGCAGAATCAGAAGAGCATTTGGCTCTATGGAAAAGGAGATGGAATCCTGTGTCACTAAGTCTTTGCTGCTTAAAGGAGATTGTTTCATTCACCAAAGTCAGATGGATTTCTGACATATGCTATTGGTTCTTCAAAATAGTCTAATTTTCATTTATTTTGTATCTGGGCTATGACCCATACCTGGGATTGCTAATTGCATGTGTCTGTCTTCTTGTTGAAATACCTTCACCACATTACTTGCATGCCCCATTTCTTAGTGATTCTACTTGGAAACTGGCCACTTGGGAACAGAATCCTTCCCAACTATGCCACTCTGAACTTTTTCAGTGTACTCCTTAGTTCACTGTTTGTTGGATCCCATATCTTTCTTAGGTTTGAGAGACTATATAAACAAGCAATGGTAAGGACCTATAAAATAACAGAACTCTGATTTACAAGCTTCAGTAGCCAGCCCAGGAGACCAATCTGTTATCTACAGTAAACAGCCCACGAAATTAACTCACGTCGATAAGTCAGACTTGTGGGAAGTCAGACCATTATCTCTAGCAACCAGTCTAGAAAGCCTCATGATAACCTCTATAACAATAGGCCCCAAGCATCCAGGACTTAATTAATATCTGACAGCACCACTAACTTTTGTCCCCACTTGTAATTTGGAACCAACTAGTGAAAAGCCCAATGCGTACCTCTAACCAACCTACAGGATGCCCCCTTCAGCCAGTCTACCTGTGGCTTCCCTCTGCCTACGACCTCTAGTCAGAGTGCACCCAGAATCTTTTCTCCATGATAAAGCTTTCCTCTTTCTCTCTCTCTCTCTTTTTTTAAAAGCCTCTGACTAAAATAAATAAATCTATCAGTGGATAACTCATTACAGAAGGCTCTAATAAATACTCTGCTCACTCTTGTTTGGCTGATATTTATTTCCACAGATCCTTGTCTGTTGGTTTTTCTGGCCTATATCCTCAGGTTACTTTTCAAGTGAAATTTCTGGGTCTTGGCAGGTCCAAAGATATCTTTGTCTTCTCCCTTGGCTGACTTCTAGGTTCAAAATAACTTTAGTCAAAAGTTTATAGGGATCACTGCTGCCTTCTAGCATCCATAGTTGTTTTTGTGAGGATTATCAATTCTTCATAGGGAAACTGTTTCCTCAGGTGGTTTTAGAAACTTCCCTTTATCCATGAGGTTATGTCTAGATATTGGTCTTTTTTGAATCTTGCTCAGTGAGTGGTGGGCCTTTTAGCATGAAGAGCTCAAAAATATTTATGTAATTCTTTTCTCCCTCCCTTCTGTGGCTTTGTGTCTGTGCAGTTCTATGAGATGGATGTTGGCTCTGATTAATCTTCTATGCTGCTCAGTTTTTCTCTTATACAATCTGTCTTTTTGCTTTCCCCATTGGAATACTCTCTTGCGTTTTGCTAACAAACATACTTTCATAGCACCTTATTCTTTGATTTTCAAATTTTTGGGGGTGGTGCTGGGTATTGAACCCAGGGCCTTGCATGTGAGCTACACCCCTGGCCCAAGCACCTTCTTCTTTATAGAAGCAATTTCTTTTCAAATCTCTTGGAGATGACTGGATTGAACTGTTGTAGAGTTCTGTAGTGCTGTAGTGCTGTTGCTTTAGGGGCCTGTGTTTTCTTTCTGGTCGGCTCTGCCTCCATCTCTCCTCCAGGGTCTGCAGACCCTCTGTTGCCCATGCATGTTCATGAGTGGATTAGCAGAGGTGGCATTTAGGATTTCCTCTACTATTGCCTTGCAGGAGGGGTTGAGCGTAAGTGGGTGGGTGTTGTGCTGACAGCTCTACTTTGGGATGCCGGTTCCACTGTCAACGTTCTACCCTTTCCTGGGAAGAACTCTGATTTTTTTCAGTTTTTTTTTTTTTTCCAGCTTTAGTCTGGGGCCAAAATGTCAGTGAGGTGGACCTTGGAGCCTTCTGCAAACCTTGCTTCATCAGGGCCCTTCCAGGCAGCTCCTTCTTTCTCTCCAGGTCTCCAGACACGGATTTTGGGGTGAAGTGTCTTTGCCTTGAGCAATGGCTCCTGTGTGGGGGTAGCTTTTGGTGTCTGTCCTCTGCTATTGGTATGACTTAATTCCCTTTGTGACTTCTTTGGTCCTTTCCTCTTTCCCCCTTCAGTTCTCAACATTTTAATGAATCAACAACCTTTCATACTTTTTTATGTTGTCTTTTTGGTGGATGCTAGTGTGATCTGCTTTGCTACCCACCTGTTGTTAATGGACTCAAAGTGCTTTTTTGTTAGACTCAGAACAAAGATTCTAAGACCAAAGACAAATCTATTCATCTTATACTTTATTGCCATCACCCAAAGTTACCCTCCAAGCCACAAAGAGACAGAGAACACAGAATAAAGAGGTAGTGACAAGCAGGACTGGGAGTCCTTTCCCTCTTTGTGGTGTCCAGGTGACACAGTGAACAGTAAGCAGACCCTATGTAAGTCCACCTGTGGCCAGGGGGAGATTTGCTGGGCTGCCACACTCTTCCAGCTTTAAGGGAAAGCAACATTATACAGACCAGAGGAATTTGAAGGGAGACTGAGAATTTATCTCACTTTCTTCTTTTTTTGTTCTTTTTAGTTCTACATGACAGGAGAATGTATTTTGGCAAATTATACATCCATAGAGCATAACTTATTCTATTTAGGATCCCACTCTTGTGGTTGTACACGATGCAGAGTTACCCTGGTTGTGTATACAAATACAGGGCTAGGAAAGTTATGTCCAATTCATTCTACTGTTTTTCCTGTTCCCTTCCTCCCCTCCCTCCCATCATTTCCCTTTGTCTAATCAATGGATTTCTATTATTCCCCTCCCCAACCTCCCTTGTTTTTGGGTTAACACTCACAAATCAGAGAGAACCTTTACTTTGGCCTTTGATTCTTTGGGATTGTCTTATTTTGCTTAGCGTGATATTCTCAAGTTCCATCCATTTACCGGCAAATGCCATTATTTCATTTTTCTTTAAGGCTAAGTAATATTCCATCGTGTATATATACCACATGTCTTTATCCATTCATCTCTTGAAGGGCACATAGTTTGGTTCCATGGTTTGGCTATTTTGAGTTGAGCTGCTATAAACTTTGATGTGGCTGCATCACTGTAATATTCTGTTTTTAAGTCCATTGGGTATAGACTGAGGAGTGGGATAGCTGGGTCAAATGGTGGTTCCATTCCAAGTTTTATAAGAACTCTCCATACTGTTTTCCATAGTGGTTGCACCAATTTGCAGTCCTACCAACAATGTATAAGAATACCTTTCTCCCCACGTCCTCACCAACATCATTCATTGTTACTTATATTCTTGATAATTGCCATTCTGACTGGAGTGAGATGGAATCTCAGTGTAGTTTTAATTTGCATTTATTTAATTCTTACAGATGTTGAACATTTTTTCATATATATTTTCCATTTGTATTTCTTCTGTGAAGTCTCAGTCTCTCTCTCTCTCTCTCTCTCTCTCTCTCTCTCTCTCTCTCTCTCACCAGGGATTGAACCCAGAGGTACTCAACCACCAAGTCACATCCCCAGCCCTTTTGATTTTTTATTTTGAGACAGGGTGTCACTAAGTTACTCAGGACCTTGCTGAATTGCTGAGGTGGCTTCAAACTTGCGATCCTTCTGCCTCAGCCTCCCAAGTAGCTGGGATCACAAGTGTGCACATCTGCCTTACTCTCTTCTTGATTCTTTCTCCCCTAGCAGAAGTCAGAGTAATGGTAATATAGCTTTTTTAAAAAATATTTTATTAGTTGTCGATGGCCCTGTATTTATTTATATGTGGTGCTGAGGATCAAACCCAGTGCCTCACACATGCTAGGCAAGCACTCTACCACTGAGCTATAACCTCAGCCTGTAATCTAGCTTTATAATGGCAAAATAGGTATGTTTTTGAGATAATTTGAAATATAGTCAGCTTGGTAGACAAGGCAGGAAAAAAGAACCCTGCAGCAAAGCTGGTGTGGTCATTTTGTGAACTGATTGGAAAAAGAGGCCTTGATGTTATTTATTGTGTACTGTGCACAGATTTTGAGGAGAGAGTGGCAGGTATTGCATGGTGTCCAGTCTAGAGAAGGGCCGAGATGTTCCTCAGATTATGCCATGGCAGAAGCTAAGGGGCGGTGTTGCTCAGACACTAGGTTCAGCAGGAGCCAGTTGTCCTCATACTGTGACGGCACTGGTGCCGTGTGGGCACCACATTGTCTCTTGTAGCAACCTTAAGCACCTGCCAGAGCCACATGGCCACCAAAAGGCCAAGCACAGGATGCTGATCTCAAATCCTGTGTTCTTTCTCTACATCCTGGCCTTGCCTCAGTTCTCTAAATTCTCTAAATAATTTAGCATCTGAAGGGCAAGAATGACATGTAGCTCAGCTGTGAACATTAGTGGTAACAGACAGTAAAGTGCCCTTGTGGCTCAGGAAAGGAGTGACTGCAGGGGCCACACTGAGGCCCAGGAAGGCCAGGCTGGTACTCTCCTGCCACATTCCATCCCAGCTCCACGCAGGCACAGGCCCAGCCTCGTGCCAGTGACCGGTCAGCATTTGCTGTCAGTGAATGGGCTGTTGCAGCCAGAAGAGGTTTTGTGGAGAAAGTGGGATTTGAGTTGGGCTTGGGTCTGGGAGGGTGGAGGAGGCAGAAAGGACTTTTCAGGACATGAGAGACAGGATAGAACAAATTGTGCAGGTGGGGAAGAAGAATGGGGTTGCAAACCCACAGCAGGTCACCCTGAAGGCAGCAGAGGCCAGAGTGCAGCAAGCCCTCAGCATCAGTAACAGGGCCTGGAGAGAATCGTAGGGAGTAGGAGAGAAAAAGATGATGGCATCAACTCATAGGAAAGTTGTGTGGTCTGTAAATGTGCTGCCATGATGAAGACACTTCAGTTTCTGAGATTCTTGAAAATTAATAAATTTAATCTAATAAATTAGTAATAATAGCTATTTTACTCTGTCCTCACCATAAGTCATGGATTTTGCTAAGTGCTTTGCATACATAACTTAATTAAATACTTACCTCCATTTGTGAGATAAATGTCATTATCCCTATTTTTAGAGAGGAGAAAAGAGTCTCCAAGGATCTCAGATTAAGCCAGCCATGGTGGTGCATGCCTGTTAATCCTAGCAGCTTTGGAAGCTGAGGCAGGAGGATTGCGAGTTCAAAGCCAGCCTCAGCAAAAGTGAGGTGCTAAGCAACTCAGTGAGACCCTGTCTCTAAGTGAAATACCAAATAGGGCTGGGGATGTGGCTCAGTGGCTCAGTGCCCCTGGGTTTAATCCCTGTTACAAAAATCAAAAACAAAAACAAAAACCCCCACAAAACAAACAAACAAACAAACAAACAAAAACAAAACCCCTCAGATTAAGAAATCTGTTGTTAACTTTCCATCACTATAGTGAAATGCTTGAGATACTTAACTTGCAAAGAGAAAGGTTTATTTTGGATCACAATTTTGGAATTTCCAGTCCATGGTTGGTTGGCTCCGCAGGTTTGGGCCTGTGGTGAGAGCAACATGGCTAGAATGTATGGCAGAGCTAACTGCTCAGACAATGGCCAGGAGGCGAGAGAGAGAGAGAGACAGAGAGAGAGAGAGAGAGAAGGGGGCTGGGGCCTCACAATGCCCTTTGGGGTCCTAATGACCTAAGGATTTTCTACAAGGCTTTTTCTCCTAAAGGTCCGTAGTACATTCCAATTCCACTTCCTTAGAGACCAAGCATTAGACATGGGGATCTTTAGAGGAGTGATTCAACATCCAAACTATTGCACCTGCCCCAGGTCACGCACAAGCAAGGTTGTAGCAGAAAGCTGAAGTCAGCTGTGTCTGATTCTGAAATTCATTTAATGCACAGGGTTTACGGCCTCCCAGAACAGGTGCCTTTGGCTCCTACTACAGTAATGGGAGTCCCTGGGGGACATAGAGGCACGTTTGGCTGCCATGTCATCTGAGAGGCAGAATTGGTCAGGTTTCTAGGAAGCACAAGCTTACCCTGCCAAGGGCCAGGTTGGCACAGTTTGAATGCTGCTTTGCTACAGCAGGACACTGGGCTGATGCCCTCAAGGTCAATTCTAGCCACATTTCTCTATGATTCTATAGCTCAAAGTCTTAGAAACAACATCAAAGGAGTAAATAAATGAGGGAACAAAGTTATTTGCTTTCCACTATTAAGCCTTGGCTAGTAGTCTCTCTTCTATACTCCTCACATGCAAAATGCAGTTTGAGGGAGCAGATTAACATTTCAAACTGGTTCTTGCAATTAGACCGGAACACCTGGTTTTGCAATAACTCTCATTTTCTGTGCGCACTGAGGGGTTCTTGAAATTCCCATGCTTGGTGGCTTACCCTAATGGCTGGTCACCAGCTGTTATGTTGGCATGTTGCATGACAGTTTATTGCTGCTCCCCACTGGCACTTGGCAGAAGCCCCAGCAGAAGCAGGTAGCAGGTTAATGCTGACACCTTCTCTTCCTCCTGTCACAAGGGGCCAGGATCCTCTTCAGTGATAAGTGGCTAAGGCTTAGGGGATGAGTATTGGGAGCTGCAAGACTGGGGAGGTTAGCAAGGGAATCCTTCCTGCCTCAGCATCTGGGCAGATCTATCACAGCCAAAGGTGTGGACAGAGGACAATTTGAGAGAGGGAGGTTGTGAGATGTATCACCGTGAATCCATACACTGCTTTGAGAAGTCCTTAGGCACACATCATCATTTGTGAGTTTTGTACTAAAGTCACCAAGAGAGCAAATCATTTAACAGCAAATCCCCCAAAACAAAGACAAAAATCTAGGATCTAGGCAGAAAATTATAGCAGACATTTATCATTATCCCCTGGCTGCCTAACAAATGTTGAGCTCTCTTCCCCCTGTGAATAATATTGGTGCAATATAGAGTGCTGCCTCTCTCCTAGGATGCCAGCATGGGAAAGATTCTCCTGCCCTGGGCCCAAGAATGTGACCTGGGCTGGGCCATCAGACATTCCCACCTGGGGGGCTTTATCTAGAGCTGAGGCTTTAAAGATGAAAGTAAAAGGTGAAGGAAGGATGATCAGAATTTATCCATGGGGACACAACAGTGTCTGGCAGAGGTGGTGTTCTGACAGATGGCTTTGCTACAGTGCTACCTGCTCTTACATGTTTGGTTCATGGGCACTTTCTTTTCTTTTCTGTCCCCCCCCCCCCCCACTGGTACTGGGGATTGAACTCAGGGGCATGTTAACATTGAGCTGTGCCCCAACCTTTTTTTTTTTTTTTAAATTTTGAGATAGGGTCTTGCAAGGTTGCTGAGGCTGTCCTTGAATTTATGATCCTTCTGCCTCAGCCTCCTAATTAGCTGGGATTACAGGTGTGCACACCATGTCTCAACAATTGTTGAGTCTGAGAGCCCCTTATAGTCATCCCATGGCCAACATTAGTTGCTGTTGGCTTGCAATTGCCAAATAAAAAACAACCCAGGACATAAAAGATACTATTTGAAGGATTATTGCAGGAGATTGGGGTGGATGAGGAGGTACTAGTGCAATAGGGAGAATGCTGTGATCATGATCACAGGTGTCTCAAAGGTCTGGCAAAAGGGTATTTCTTTTTTAGGAATCTTTTTTTCCCTTTTTTTTTAAGGAGGGAGTAAGCAAAGCTGGGAAGCAGGATGAGAGGCTCAGGACAAACTCAGACAGTTTTTCTCCCTAAGACCAGCCTCCTCTTAGGAGGAGCTGTCTGCTGGCTCAGGGTGAGGGTAGCCAAAGTCCAGGGACCAGGTGGAGGGGGGAGAAAAACTTGACTAAAGTTTGACTAATAAGCATTTTGTTCTGATTATTCCTATCGAACAGTTAAGCTGATCATATATGAGACCTAAATGGGAATTTGCAGGGCCTGTGTCTGGCCTTGAGATAGATAAACAAGGGAAGCCTCTGTGATTCTTATGTGTTACGAGGAAGGGTGGTTCTTTGCAGCATGCCATTCCCTATAGCATAAGGGAAAGAATACTTGTTAATCTTCAGTGTTTTGCAGAAGCACAGGGCTCAGGTAAAATTCAACACCACCACAACTCTCCTGCCTGATGAGCAGGAGACATTTGGGAAGCCTCTCTCACTGCCATTCACTCTTTTGTGTGTGATCTCAATGATCCCCAGTGGAGGAGAGTTGTTATTATTGCTGCCATTTTATAGGCGGGTGTAGAATGGAGCAGAGGCTGAGAAATTTCCAAGGCATTGCACAAGAAGTGGCTGAGGTGAGACTCAAACCCTGGTTTCTTAGATTTCTGGTCTGTTAGACCAAAATGTCTAACAAAAACAAGTGAGAGAAGGAAAGATCTATTTTGGCTCATGGTTTCAGAGGTTCTGTCCATGGTCAACTGGCTCTAAACAGAAACATCATGGCAGAGGAAAGCTGCTCAGTTCATGGTAGCCTGAAGTAGAGAGGGTGGGGGAAGGGACCAGAAACAAGATAAACCCTTCCAGGGCACGGCCCTAGTGACCTACTTTCTGCATTTAGGTTTCACATCCTAGTTGTCCATTCAGCTACTAATGGATTAATTCATCAGCCCATGGATGGATTAATCTACTGACCAAATGGACTAATCCACTTATGAGGAAAAAGGCATCATGATTCAATATCTTCCCCAAGTCCCCACCTCTGGATAGTGTTGCACTGGGGACCCTGTCTTCAACCCATAAACTTTTGGGGGATATTCAAGATCCAAACCATAGCATTCTATCCCTGGCATGGCAAAGCTCGTGCCTATCTCACAATGCAGAATGCATTTAGTTCTTCTCCAGGAGACCCCATAGTCTTTAACAGTTCCAGCATTGCTCAGAAGTCAAAGTCCAGAGTCTCCTCTGAGATTCAAGGCAACTCTTAGGTGTGAGCCCTTGTAAAAATAAAAAAAGCAAGTTACATAAAACAGTTTGTATTGAATACACAGCAAAAGATGCTCTATATGTATAGTATGAACTGTAATACATACTACTATACATAAAAATTAAAAAAAAAACAAGTATCCATGCAAGAATCTCAGTCCAGAAACTCAAGTAAGCATAAAAAAAAAAAAAAAAAAAAAAGCAAGTTACATGCTTCCAACATATAATGGCACAGAGTACATATTCCCATTCCAAAAGGGAAGAATGGAGCATAGAAAGAAGGAATGGGACCAAAGAAGAATGAAACCCAGCAAGGCAGACATTGTATCCTGTATCTCCATTTCTGGTATCTGGGACATGTGGTGATGAGATGTGGGCCCCAAAGGCTGCAGCCCACATGGCCTCTTTCTTGGGTTGCTTCTGCTCACTGCCTGCAGTTTTCCTGGGTAGATGTTCCAGGTTCCCACTATCTCTTAATTCTTTGGGTCTCAATGCAGGTTCAGCTTCACACATTTCCCTCTTAGGGGATGCCTTCAGAATTCTAACACTGGGATGCACTGTCTGGCCTCCCAGGTCGTCAATTGAAATCTTGGTGGAAGCCTCCATGACCCTGTAACTCCAGAATATTGCATTCCTGAAAAAGTGGCACCATGTGGATGATGCCAAGGTCTGCCACCAGCTTGAGTGGTAGGTGGGCCTGGATGCCTGGCATGGGTAGTAGCAGTGGCCTCTGAATGCCTGGATAGCTACACATGGTGAAACAAATCCTGGGGAAACAACTCCCTAGGTGTATCTTTGTGAATAGGGCACCCCCATAGTCTCCTTGTAAAGCAGTCTTTCAAATGAGTTATCCCTTTCACAACCTCGTGCCTCAGACGGGTGAGGTCTGGCCAATTTCTGAGATGTTCTCAAGGTATCTTTTCAGTCCTCATGGTACAAAGTACTTAGCTTCACTTTAGTGGTGGTAATCTCTTCAGCAATTATGCTTTCCTTGGCTGCAATATTAATTTCTCATTTCTGACCAAACTACAAAATTTTCAAATCTTTCCGCTCTACATTTTGCTCCCAATTTTCACAGTAAACTTTGCTAAAATCTGCTAGCAGTACTCGTGCCACTGACTGAATACAGTACTGCCTTAAAATTCCCTCCACTGGATAAATAGTCCATTATATTTAAATTCAGCCTCACAGAAAGTTTCAGAACTTGGACAAAATGTAGACAAGTTCTTTGTCAGAATGTAACAAAAATGGCCTCTTGTTCCATTCCCATTAGAGTCCTCATTTGCATCTGAAACCTCTTGAACACAACCTTTACTGCCTACATTCTTATCAGCATTCTGATAATGTTGAAAGATATAATTATTATATATGATATGTAAAGTAAATGTTAAATCATATAACTGAATATTAAATATTTAATTACTCATAATCAACCATGATATGAAAATATGCCCCTATAAAGGACCCACTTTACCATTTACGTTAGCATGAGGTCTTGTTATCTTGTCTCAAGAAATGAGGAAATACCTGACTTCTTTACAAAAAATAGGTGAGTTTAAATCACAGCTCTGCCACTTCTTGTCTGTATGGCTTTAGGCATCATGTTTCATATTTCTAGGGTTGGGATTGTAGCTCAGTGGTAGTGTGTTTGCCTATCACTTCTTTGGAAAATGATAGAAGCATTTCATAAATTTTAAATTGTATGCTGTTCTGAGTATTCTGTCCTGCCCGGGATGTAAACCACTCCTATGTCCAGGGTATCCATGCTGTTTATACTACCTGCCCATTAGTCACTTAGCAACTTGATGTGATATGCAGTGCTTGTGTCCTAGTAACACTTATTTTACATAATGTGGCCTATTTTATTGTTCCACTGATAATTGTTCTGTTTTGCTATTAGTTATTGTTAATCTCTTACCATGCCTAATTTATAAATTTAACTTTATCATAGGTATGTTTGTATAGGAAAATGCAAAAACATATATAGAGTTTGGCCCTATCGAAGGTTTCAGTCATCCACTTGGAGGGGGTTTGTCTTTGCAATGTATCCTTGTGAAAAGGGGGAGACTAATGTACCACAAGCCTAGTATTTTAAGACACGAGCACAATTATTAGATATTTCAAATGATCTGCTTGTATTTCTCATGATAATTATATTATACCAATATCCAACAGAATATGAAAATGGAGATCAATTACAATTTCAATTTTCTAGAATGAAATTTCACTCTATAATTTCTGTGCAGTCATCAGCACTTACCCTGGATAACAGACTTTTTTCCTAATGCAAATGCACTGCGTGGGCCTAGCCGTCAAGACTTGCTGGCGCCCTGCATTGCAATCAACACTGTTGCAAATCTTCTCCATCGAAATAACAATTCTTCCTAAGGCATGATGGAAAGATGTAAATCCCACACTTGTATCTTTGTGTGTTTTCAGATTCCCTTCCACGTAACCCACAAACAGAAACAATGGAGGTGAAGTGTTTTGGATGGCATTGGGATAGGATACAAAACTGAGATTTTATTTTGGTCTTGAGAAAGCCATAGCTCTGAGAAGGCTCTGGTCACATGTGACAGTGATATTTGACAGGAGTCTTCTTGTTGGAGGGGTGAAACCAGGATGCTGTGCATAGGAGGTGAAAGGCCCCGGGGTTCTGTCCTCCAAGCAGTGTTGGTCCTTTGGTTGCCTCTAGGCTGTGGGTTAATACCTGGGCTGCCTCTGGCCTCCTACTCTTCTTTCGCTAGGCTGCCCAGGGCTGATGCTTGATCACCTCTCTTTACACAGGCCTTCTCTTCTAGCCTCCATGGTGGTGGCTGTCTTGCTCCTCCCTGGCTCACCCACAACCCAATATCCTGAGCCCATATTGGGGCCTCAAAGCCAGAACCTAGTGCTTCTCAGGGTGCTGACCAGCAAAGGTCCTTCTTCGATCATGGCTGTGGGTTTGGGTTCTACAGGGAATAGTGAGTTTTTCCTTGTTCTTTCACTGGGTTGTTGTGCAGCTTGGATGATTGTTGTAGCCCTCTGTGTCTTGGTTCCTCATCTGTTGAAGGTATGTTAACACCCATCACATTTGTTGTGAGGATTAAATGAGATAATGCAAGACAAGTATACAGCATACAAAAAAACACTAAATAAATGTTATTTAATTATGATGATGGTGATGGCCAAACATATTGATCTTTTTTTTTGTGGGGAGGGGGTACTGGGGATTGAACTCAGGGGCACTCGACCACTGGGCCACTCCCAGCCCTTTTATGTATTTTTTAAAAATATTTATTTATTTGCTTTTAGTTGTACACAATGTGTTCTTATGTGGTGCTGAGGATCGAACCCGGGCTGCGCACTCTCTTCAGATCGTATAAATCTTTCGCCTTTTATGTATTTTATTAGAGACAGGGTCTCACTGAGTTGCTAAGTGTCTTGCCATTGCTGAGGCTGGATTTGAACTCACGATCCTCCTGCCTCAGCCTCCCAAGTATAGTGGCACCCCCTCCTCCACAGAAAATCTTAACTAAGCTTTTCCAGAAATCTTCACCATGGCTGATTTTAGAACTGTCAGCAAAAAAGTCTCTACAAAAAAGTTCAATGTAGATAAAACTTCTTATTTTCCTAAAAGAAATTAGCACTCCAGGTGCTGGACACTCCTTTACTTGTTTTTCACAAACATGTGTCCAGTATAGTAGTTTGTATAAGTGTGTTTGCAAGTGCAAAGTGTGATAATAAAAAGGACAAATTCCTTAACAAGGCCTCTGGCCTTGAGCTGGAGCTTTACAGAGATGTCTACATTTCTAAGATAAGAGAAGTTACTAATTGGGCTCCATGGGAACAGCTGGCATGGGGGAGGAAAGAAAGGGGAGAAGAAGCTCTCCCCTTCTCAGGTGTTGTCCTTGAAGGGTTAACTTGCCCAGAACAGTGAAAAAAAAAGGTACTTTTATGTGAACTTCTGTAAACTGTGAACTTCTGAGCCCCTCCCCTTACTTGCTGTGTATAAGATTCTGAAACTACCTGAACTCAGGATTCAGGGGATTGATTGATTACAGTGAGAGCTGTACCCTTTGAACCCGGCTACAGCGAAATAAAACTGTTTCCTGTTATCTTCGGTGCCTTGTCTTGTCTGTCCCTACAACACAAGTGCTGGGATTACAGGCATGTGTCGCTGTGCCCGGCTTTGATCGTTGGCTCCTTCTCCCTTTTCTTACATCATCGTTTAAAAAAAAATAATTTCTGGACTTTGTTTTCTAATCCACTTTTCTTCCTCAGTGCCCTTTTGCCTGGGGAGGACAGCACTTTGGGTAGGCCACAGGGTTTCCAAAATCTTACTCTTCCTCAATTCTCTTTTCCTCCTTCAGTGTGACACACTTGCCTCTGCTGGTCTCCTTGACATACTGTTGCGCAGGAAGACCCACTTTACAGTTCACCTAAGCTTTCCTTAGTGTGAGGTCTTGCTACCTTATCTCAGGAGGCAGCAAGAGGTTCAGGAAAATACTTGACTTCACAAAACAAATAGGTGGGTTCAAATCCCAGCTCTGCCACTTCCTGTCTGCATGGCTTCAGGCATCATACTTCCTATTTCTAGGGTTGGGATTGTAGCTTAGTGGTCCAGGGCCTGCCTAGCATGCTCAGGTCTATGGGTTGGATCCCCAGCAACATGCATTCCCCCCCAGCCCCCAAACACACTCAAAGGAAAACTTAATACTTCTAGGCAAGGTACTTAATTGTTCTTAGCCTCAGTTTCCCCTTCTGTAAAATAGGGATAATAGTCATAATTTACCTAATAGAGTGATTTGAGAGGATT